>CM061545.1:78428615-79871948 GCA_030864215.1 Capsicum pubescens | reverse complement strand
TGTGCTACATTGTCTCATCATGTAGGTTCAGGTGCTCAGTCCCAGCAGCGTTAGTGATCCCGAGTACCTTTATCTATACCTCTACTGTGGTGAGTCTTCATGGTTCGAGGATATTTGTCCAGACACTTCAGTATTTTTAGTAGTTGTTCTACTACTTTCAGTGCAGTTCAAGTTAGTTAGGGATCTTTCCCAATGGCTCTTTAGTTCGTTGAGTAGTAGAGGCTTTGTTAGACTAAATGGTCAGTATATTTAGACTTGCAGTATTTTGTTACTTTTACAGTACTCATTCAGATTTTCGTTAGACCTGATATGACATGATTCTTTATTTTTCTATCATTTTATTTAAGTAAGATTTATACTAAGTAGCAGGCTCAATGGGTTTTCTTGGGGCTACTTGTAGCCTTAAGCACCATGTGATGCCCCGGGATAGGATTTCAGAGCATTACAAACATGATATCAGAGCCTACGGTTTCAGGAGTCCTAGGGAGTCTGAAAAGTTGCGTTAAGTAGAGTCTCGATCATCTGTGTGTAGCATAACACATCTATGAGCAAGAGGCTATAAGACGTTTTAGGAAAAAGTTATTTCTTTATTTCAAATTCTATCATGCCTACAATTTCCTCTCCCAGCAATTGATTCGTGCTCTATTATTTTAGATAATTCCTTCCCAAAGAGTTAATGCCCACAGAAAAATAAAGATCAACCCCGACCTGTTGATTCCTTGAATGAGACTGTGTCTCATGCTGAGTTTCGGACAGCCTTTTAGGTATCAGCCCAAGCAGTTACGACAAATGTTTAGGCAAATAACCAAGCCGCAATTCTGCCTCATCAAGGATATGATTTATTTGTTGTTAGGATCCATGATTTCATGAGGATGAATCCTCCAGAGCTCTATGGGTCGAAGGTAGGTGAGGACCCATAGTTGTATCTCGGGGTTGTAAGGAAGATCACCCAAGTGATGCATGTTTTGGAGGAAGAAAGTGATGAGCTGGCATCTTATAGGTTGAAGGACATTTCTTATGACTGGTCCATTGCATTGAAGAAGAATATAGGGGAAGATAAGCTCCCGTTACTTGGGAGGTGTTCCAAGATACATTCTTGGACAAGTTCTTTCCACTAGAGATGAGGGAAACAAAGATAGAGGAATTTATGAACTTAAGGTAGGGCTTCATGACTGTTAAGGAGTACTACTTAAATTTCAACCAGTTAGCCAAACATGCTCTTGATTTGATATCTGACAACCGAGATAGTATGAGTAAGTTCATACTAGAGTATCTAGATTAGAGTTGAAGAGTGTAGGACTGCTATGCTCAACAGGGATATGGATCTTGCAAGGCTGATGATTTATGCCCAGAAAATAGAGGTAGACAAGATAAGGGAAACAGATAGAGTGAGGGGAAATAAGAGGGCTAGATCCAAGCAGTATGAGTATGGTACGGCTAGGTCCCATGCTGGGAACCGTCCATAATTTCAGTCATTCGTCTATACCAAAAATTTGGTTAGCTAGTGTTCCCACGCCCAAAAATAGGCTGGGGCACGAGAACAGGCCATATATATCCAAGTCCCAGAACAGTGAAAGAAATAGGCCTAATTATCCTCCCTGTGCTAAGTGTGGTTGGACCCATCCCGATGAGTGTTTCGATGAACAGAGAGGTTTTTTTAGTTCTGGCAAGTTGGGCCACAGACTTAGAGAGTATCTGCATGCCAGGAAGGGGAACAAGGATACGCGACCTCAGACTTAGGATAATAGTGCCCCAGCTCCTTTAGCCCATCCATCTCCTCCTCAGGGTGCTTCTTCCAATACTGCTAGCGGTCAGTGCTAGAATAAGTTCTATGCCTTACTATCTCATCAGGAGTAAGAGGATTCTCCCAACATTTTTACGGGTATCCTTTGCGTCTTTCACTTTGATATTTATGTGTTGTTGGACCCTGAGTCAAGTTTCTCTTATGTGACCCCACTTGTAGCTGTGAGTTTTGAAATGAGTCCCAAAAAGATTCTTGATCCTTTCCTAGTTTTTACTCCAGTGTGGGAGTCAGTTATTTCAAAATAAGTTTATAAAAAGTGTCACGTTAGAGTTCTTCATAGAGTCATACTTGTTGATTTAATTAAGTTGGACATGGTGGATTTTGACCTTATTCTAGGTATGGATTGGCTTCATTCCTGCTATGCATCTATAAACTATCGTACCTGTGTGGTTATGTTTCAATTTTTGGATGAGCCAATCTTCGAGTGGTCCTGGTGTTCAGTATCTCCCAAGAGTTATTTTACATCCTATCTCAAAGACAGAAAGCTAATATCCAAAGGTTGCATTTATCATCTAGTTCGAGGTAAGGACACTAGGTCTGAGGCTCCAACCATTCAGTTACCCAACATTGTTAATGAGTTCCCTAATGTTTTTTCGAAAGATCTCCAAGGGGCACCTCCCGATAAAGAGATAGAGTTTAAGATTGACCTTCTTCCCGATACTTAGCCTATTTCTACTCCTTCCTACATTATGGCACCTACAGAGCTTAAGGAGTTGAAAAAGCAACTCAAATATCTTTTAGAAAAAGGTTTTATAAGGCCCAGTGTGTCACCTTGGGGCATACCTATTCTATTCATGCAAAAGAAACATTGTTCTTAGTGTATGTGCATTGACTGTCGTCAGCTTAATAAGGTCACAAAAAAGAATAAGTATTCTCTTTCAAGAATTGATGACCTGTTTGATCAGTTGCAAGGTGTGAGTTATTTCTCAAAGATATACCTTAGATCCATCTATCATCAACTTAAAGTAAGGGAGTGTGATATCCCAAGGACAGCCTTCTGAACCCGTTATGGTCACTTTGAGTTTCTAGTCATGTCTTTTAGGATAACCAATGCTCCAGCAGCTTTCATGGACCTCATGAAACGAGTGTTCAATAAGTATCTTGATATGTTTGTCATAGTGTTCATAGATGATATCCTTGTTTACTCCTGTACCGAGAATGACCATGCGAATCATCTTAGATGTGTTTTGGAAACTTTTAGAGATCATCAGTTGTTCACCAAATTCTGCAAGAGTAAATTTTGGATAAGATCAAGAGCCTTTCTAGATCATATCATTTTAGTCGAAGGCATTAGAGTTGATCCCCAAAAGACAGAAGCTGTAGGAAATTAGCCCAGACCTATTTCTCCATCAGACATTAGGAGTTTCTTGGATCCAGCTGGATACTACCACCGTTTTGTTGAAGGTTTCTCTTCTATTGCATCCCTCATGACCCGGTTGACCCAAAAGAAAGTTAATTTCCTTTGGTCAGCTATGAGAAGAGTTTTTAAGAGTTGAAGACTCGACTTAACTCAACCCCTGTGTTGACTTTTCCTGATGGTATGGATGGTTTTTTGGTGTATTGTGATGCCTGTAGAGTTGGTTTGGGTTGTGTGTTAATGTAGAGAGGTAAGTTTATAGCCTATACCTCTATATAGTTGAAGCCACATGAAAAGAACTACCCAAACCATGATCTTGAATTAGCTATTGTGGATTTTTCTTTGAAAATATGGAGATACTATCTGTATGGTGTTCATGTTGATATATTTACGGACCACAAAAGCTTGCAGTATGTATTTTCTCAAAGGGAGTTGAATCTTTGCTAGAGAATATAGTTAGAGTTGCGAAAAGATTATGATATAAGCATGTTGTACAATCTGGGCAAGACAAATGTAGTGGCAGATGCCCTTAGCAGGTTATCTATGGGCAGTGTGGCTCATGTAGAGAAAGGTAAAAATGAGTTAGCTTGCAATGTGCATTTTCTTTCTAGATTGGGTGTTAGGTTGCTTGATTCTGCTGAAGGGAGTATTTTGGTGCAGAGTAGTTCTGAATCCTCTTTAGTTTCAGAAGTGAAGGAGAAGAAAGACATAGATGCTAGTTTGTTCAGATTGAAGGAGTTAGTTAAGGACCAAAAGGTAGAGGTTTTCTCCCAAGGGGGAGATAGGGTGTTGAGAATGTAGGGTAGATTGTGTGTTCCTTGTGTTGATGATCTGAGGCAGAGAATTATGACTGAAGCGTATGGCGCGCGGTATTCTATTCATCTTGTTGCTACCAAGATGTATCGTGGCTTACAGGAAATCGATTGGTTGAGTGGTATGAAGAAAAATATAGGTGAGTTTATAGCTAATTGTGCAACTTTCCAACAGGTCAAGGTAGAGCACCAGAGACCTGGTAGTGTGATGCAAGAATTTTGTATACCCACTTGGAAGTGCGATGAAGTGAATATAGATCTCGTGATCGGTTTACCTTTTTTTTGTCGTCGTCATGATTCTATTTGGGTTGTTGTAGAAAGACTGACTAAGTCAGCGCATTTCTTGCCCATGCATACATCCTATAAAACATAGGATTATGCTAGATTGTATATTCGGGAGTTGGTCAAGTTGCATGGAGTTCCTTTATCTATCATCTTAGATAGGGGTACTCATTTACTTCTCAGTTTTGGAGGGAATTCCAGAAGGGTCTTGGTACCCAAGTTCATTTGAGTGCCACTTTTCATCCACAGACAGATGGTCAGGCTAAAAGGACCATCCAAACTTTGGAGGATATGTTGAGAGAATATTCTCTTAACTTCAAAGGTAGTTGGGATGATCATTTACCATTGATTGAGTTTGCGTATAACAATAGTTACCATGCTAGAATCAAGATGGAACCATTTTAGGCTTTGTATGGTAGAAGATGTAGATCACCCATAGGTTGGTTTGAAGTGGGTAAGGCTACGTTGATTGGGCCTGATGCAGTGTTTGAGGCTATGCAGAAGGTGAAGTTTATTAGAGAATGGATGAAGACAGCCCAGAGTCATCAGAAGACATATGCAGATGTGAGAAGAATAGACCTTGAGTTTGAAGTTAATGACTTGGTGTATCTAAAAATATCACCCATGAACGGGGTGAAAAGGTTTGGCAAGAAGGGGAAGCTTAGTCCCTAGTATGTTGGACCCTATAGAATCCTAAGTTGGGTGGGGAAAGTAACCTATGAGCTTGAGTTTCCCACAGAGTTGTCAGCTCTGCATCCTATCTTTCACATCTCTATGCTTATAAAGCACGTTGGTGATTTCATTGTTGTGGATCCTTCAGAAAACCCAGATATCCCGACTATCCTTTCATTTGAAGAGATTCCAGTTTAGATTCTACACCACTAGATCCGTACATTGAGGGACAAAGAGGTTCCCTTGGTCAAAGTGTTGTGGTGAAACCAGTCAATTGAGGGCGCTACTTGGGAAGCCGAGTCAGATATGAGATCCAAGTACCCGCACCTATTCTCCACAAGTTCAAATCAAGTTGAAGGTACCTTTCCTTCTTAATTTAGTCCTTTTCTAATAAAAAATTAAGTTATATAGCTATTCTTAATATAAGTTCATGCATTCTCTGAAGTATTCAAGTGTTTAGAAAGATATAGATTCAGTTTAGACATTTGTTTCAACTGTGTATTCTCATTTTTCTCTATATTCTTAGCTTAACTAGCGACATTCGAGGACGAATGTTCCCAAAGGGGAGATATTGTAATACCCCAAACTTTTCTTAAGCTTAATTTTCCCTCGAGAAGGTTAAGGAATGACTTCCTGAGTGAGTATCATTTAAACCATAGAGAATTTTCCTAATTTCAAATTTTTATCATGTGGAAAATTTAATTAGCTTTCAAACAATATAATATCCACCCAAATCCGATAACCGGGAAAGAAGTTATGGCTAATTTAAGTCCTAGTCGTAAAGAAACATCATTTTAGTGCTTGGCGCATCGCGGAGAAGGTCTATTTGACAATTATCAATTTCCAGTGGAACTCTGCGATAGCGGTGCATCACGCTAAAGTTCTAGGTCCCAACCAGTGGATCAACGTGATAGCACTGTGTCACGGCGACCCACAGAATCCCATTTGTCAAATTCCAGTGAGCCACCACGATAGTGGCGCGTCACGGTGGCCCATAAAATCTGGTTTTGTAGTTCCATTTTTCCAGCTTTGTACAGAAGTTATAATGGGCACTTTGCACTTTTTTCAAGCCCCTTAAATCATCCAAACACCAAATCCAAGGTCATTTCGAGCGTCATATATGACTTTTCTCAAAGAATTCTCTCAATTAAGAACCCTAAGAATCCAAACCCAATTCCAAGAATCTCCTAAGTTCACCATTAGTTCTTCAAATTGATTCAAGAATTGGATTCCTCAAACCAAGAGCATCAAGAGTATCAATTCAGGTGTACTAATAGAGTCCCAAGGGCTAGAGTTCATCCAAATATTCTCATTCAAGGTATGTGAGATTTGAACAAGAACACTTCTTTCGTTCTTGTAATCAAAGATTCAATTTTTATAAATGAATTTCATGTTTTTGCAAGTGGGTCTATACCGAAATTATATTATTTTGAGAATATAAATTGATAAGTTGTTCAATCTTTGAATTGCATGATTATTTCACTTATTTATGATTTGAATTGATAATTCATGCTATAAATTGCATATTCCTATATTGATGTGATATTTTCAAGGGTTTTCAAGATTCGTGTCATGAATTAAGTTTAATTGTGATATTGTGATCCTTTAAGAATATACATGCATTAAGTCCAAGAATGAATTGTTGATACAATCTAAAGTGTTTCAAGAAGTGTATTGATATTTCCATGCTATTAATGTTTTAAAACCTATCGGTGATAGTCTACTAAAGTTTAAAGAAAAGAGTTGATTTTAATCCTAAGCTAAGAAAGAAAATCCACACCATTTGATTTAAGCTAAAGGGAAGCATAGTTGGATTCCATTGCATATTTCTGAGTTGTTTAAGGTGGATTTTTCTTAAAAGTTCTGAGCTTAAGTATGGGAGTAGTATTTAGCACTGAGTTGGGCTTGATTCCAAGGTCTCATGCCCCAAAATTACAAGCCACCGTAGGATTTGATTTACCCCAAGTGGGTTAACCTAGTGATCACTAAAAGTAAAAGGTTCTACTCCGACGGCAAGGATAGAACAACTATCCCCAACGTGGGCAAGACGTTGGAATCCATGTTGCTCACATGGTTTATGTCAGTTATAAGAAACTCCCATGTTTCCTAGAGTCTCAAGTCTTAAATTTATTAAGGTTTAAGTCCTTGAATTTCAAAGAAGTTCCTTGTTTTGAAAAGACGAAAGTGTATGTTCTAAAAGTTGTTGTTTTAAGAGTTCAACTAGTTTACACACTTGTGATCAAAGTAAGAATACAGATTTAGAATAAAGTGTAATGGCTCACTTGAATTATACTACATGTTTCATTATTCATGATTTATGAGAGTTTTATTCAAGCTATGTGAGTCATCCAAAAACCATGTTTGTTTTCCATAAAGATTTATTGTATTGATATTTAGTTGCATGCATCCCCATATACTCAGTACATTCCCAAGTGTTGATCTACATATATGTCTGTGTGCTACATTTTCTAATAATGTAGGTTCAAGTTCTCAGTCCGAGCAGCGTCAATGATCCCGAGTACCTTTATCTACACCTCCAATGTGGTGAGTCCTCATGGTTCGAGGACCTATCTCTAGACACTTCAGTATTTTTAGTAGTTGTTCTACTGCTTTCAGTTCAGTTTGATTCAGTTGAGGATCTGTCCCAATGGCTCTCTAGTTTGTTGAGTAGTAGATGCTTTGTCAGACTAGATGGTTAGTATATTTAGACTTGCAGTATTTTGTTACTTTACAGTACTCATTCAGATTTCAGTTAGACATGATATGACATAATTTCTTATTTTCCTCTCATTATCTTTAAGTAAGCTTTATACTAAGTAGTAGGCTCAAAGGGTTAGCTTGGGGCTATTTGTATCCTTAAGCACCGTGTAACGCTCCGGGACTGGATGTCGGGGCGTTACACTTATCCTCAAAACTAGATTACAACTAGTCAAGTTACTGACCTAATACAACTAAATCACTAAAAATAAATAACAATAAAGTATTACCATAAGCAATGATAGAGACAAATAATTAAGGGCACATCTAATGACCTCATTGCTTTTTCCAACCCTATAACTAGGGATCATCAATAATAATCAAGTTATCTCATTACAAGGACCCTAGCTATTCAACTTTACCATTCCTAAGGATTCTATCAATCAATAATTTTTTGTCATATAAGAAGCATATGAGTAAGGTCAAACAATAAATAGCACAGAAAAGTCCTTTTAGTAATCAATACATTAGTAACAATTTCTATTAATAGACAACAATAATTTTACAGATGTCTAGGAACTTAGTTCCACCATAATATCACAATTTCCATACCAACTACACATTTTCATCAAAAAAACAAGTAGTTACTTAATAAGTAGTAAAAATCACTGAGTCAGATAAAGTCTTATGTTGAAATACAAATGTTATTTCAACCACAAACTTCACCCACGTCAAACGATTGACTTTCATGCTAAGGGAAACCATATACACTATTTCATTTATTGAACCAATAATTTAGTCATTAATTAAACCTTTAATTTATCATAAATTTAAATCCAAAACAAATTTTTCTTAAGTTATAATCATGAATTATCATAAAATTTTCATACCACATTTTCCCCAATCATATAACAATATCCCTTTTTCTATTGTACTTATTCATATACCAACTACTTGAAACAAGAGTTTCGAAAAGTACATCACATTTTCCCTTACCACTTATCAATGATGAGACCATGCCCAACATTTAGCATACTATTTTTTTACGTAAATCACATAACAATAATTCCTTTAAGCATTAACACATAAGCAAGTTATAACCTTTAAAAATTCTCAATATTTATAATAGTTTAACCAACTACGATTAACATAAGTATCAAGATCTATTATCCTTATGTACCAAATTAAACCTTTATGTTACTATGATTAAGACAAGCAACAAGACTAGACAAATTCCTTCACACACCGCACAACACGTGACAACTTGCAACATTCAACTATCTGTGATTCAATATTAATACTACAAATCCTAAACACATGAATATCGAGAATTCAAAAATTAGTAAAGCATTCTTCATATCTATTAGCATAACCTCTTCTTATGCACTTGATGACCCTGAGTTGGTTATGTAACATATTATACATAAGCCTTAAGACCAGATACCAATTGGAACCTTCTCAATTCCAATATTTATTGCTTTTATTCTTCCATGAGTAGTAAAGTGAAACCTACTTTCCTAGTCAAGATACTAATTGGAATCAAAATATATTAATTGGACTAAACCCATACAAAAACTAAATAATAACTCCATAGGGTAGAAAGAAGTGAAAGAATTTTCCTCAAATTCCTCATTACTTCGTGAAAATTTGATCTATACGTCAACATATCAATCTACAGGACTTTGCTCGGCATTCGTTCTTGTTCTAAGATACTTATAACCTAGGCTTTGATACTAAATTGTCATGACCTAAACTATCAAACTGTGAGAGAACCTACTCTAATCCACTAATATAGGAGAATCCCTTAACATTGGTTCAACATAGCACTCGAACGTCTTTACTAAATAGAAAAAACCAAACTTTTCTAATAAAATTTTTATTACAATAGCATGTGTGGGAATGTCAACTAGCCCTAGGAACTAGTCAAAACTGGTACAAGAGCTTCTAAATCAAGAATGAAAAGACTGGACACAACTTTCACCATGAATGAGAGGAGTAGAAGATGTTGGAGGTTACTATTCATGTCACATATGAAACATGAACTGATCCTAAAACCAGATTATACCCCAAAAAGAGTATAACAAGACTAGTATCAACACAAACAACACATACTGGCAGGTATCATCAACTGACCAATGTTATATCACATAAACAAAATATTGAAATCACAAAAAGAAAATATGAAAATTTATATAAAAATTTAATTCATAACACTTTCATCCACTTATGCTATCTATATCCCTTGTTTTAACTTAGAGTACCACTTTGACCCAAATAGTTATTATTTCAATTTATTTCACTTATGCCTTAATTATCATCAATGGTAAATGAAAACCAATAATGATCACCTTGTAACAAAAACAACTATGAATAGACATTCTGATAAATACCTCATGTTTATGACACATAGCCTTTTTAAGTAGCTTCCCTTTAGTAAAGTACTAGTCAAGAGACAACAAGTCAAGTGAAAACAAGACCAATTCAAGAACCCTGACTCCACAATATTCAAGTCAACGAACCATGGCTCTAACCATATCCAAGTGAACAAACCATTACTGTAACAACAAGAATACAGAAATATAAGAAAAGTAGCAAGACCACACAAGAATCCAACATACACCATGCAACATGATAATAGATTTTACTCAAGAAACCAAAAGTAACAACCATAATATAACTTTGTCAGCTCATGGAACCAATATAAACAACAATATATACCTGCTCTACTCAAGGAAACATCACACCCATACATACCTTGTACATATATGATAAGGAATTTTAATTGCCCACTACTTATGACCTACAGGGTACGATCTCTTATCCGTGTATTATACCAGCATGGTACCTAAGCCAACCAATGAATCATATCAATCAATCCCATGAAGATGTCCAAATACCTATACATTCCACAATAATAACCAATATCACAACAATCACAAACATAATTAGTATAAGAAATCATACTTGTACAACCAAAAAGCCTTTAATATAACCTATCTATATATGATTAATACTTAAGAATTTAATTGAATAGTTACATTTCTTAAGTATTCATTGCAATAATAGAAAACTACCCAAATATATACTTGATCAACTCGAGTTTATCAATTCATGTAAACAACAATCACACTTTAACACATAAAATCTCAAATAGATATGAATCATTGATTTTATTACTTATAACATGTACGAAGACCAATCCCAACTTATTTAAGTAACTATTTTCAAGCCATATTTATTAAATTCAGTGGTCATTCTAGGGGCGCATGCTCAACCAAATAGAGTGTAAGATCTAGTAATTTATTGATTAATCTAATTCACCTTTATTCATATCAAAACTAGATATTTCACTATTATCTTACACCACTTACGTTAAAGTCAGTAATAGGTTCAAGACCTACTTCACTAGCTAATCATTCAATTACATTTAACTTAAGTCTAATTTTAGTAATACACCTCTATACCTTTTACTTCCTAACCTTAGCCTAACTTGACTTTAGGCACATAATTTATGTCGCCACCTACTCATGCCATAATTTATTCTCATTCCTAACTTTATGCAAGATTATCCAATATTCTAACCACATATGATATCACGTTCACACTCTTATGTCAATTAGGCTAAATAACTACAAAATAAGCTCACACCATCCAATTGTCATCTATATTCATGTAATGGATATTACAATCTATTATAAAGTAATACAAACTCAAAACATCTATCAAGGATTCATAAATTAGCATATAAACACATAATTAGATACTTGTTACATTAAATTCATGATTTGTCCATCCAAACTCCATATTCGTAGGCCTAAGCATAATTTCTCCCATCAAATATATATTATGGCTAAGATTAGTAACCACAATCTACTACTCATAACAATAACCCAGTTAGGCACCAAGCTGCTGCAGTAAGTAACCAATGCTATGGATGATCTTCCTACTTCTTAATATTTTTAAAGGTGAAACCATCTAATAAGAGTAATTAATAAGCTAATCTTCAAAAAAAGATCTTAGAAATTCAAACCCACTAACTCTACCCTTATTTATGACCTACAACATTACGTAAGGGTCAATTAGTCATCAAAATAGTTCCTTCAAGCTAAATCCAACTCCAATAATGGAGTTTTTAGACTAAAAGTTTCACCTTTATTAAAGGTCCCCAACTATCAATTTTCATGTTTTAGAATCACCAATTCATGTTAGAGATTGTTAATTTATAATTTAGACGTGATTCTAGCGAATACTAACCTAACCCCTAGGTTTTCTCCAAAATATCATGAACTTAGGGTTTAAATCACCATAAATTTCACCATTAAAGGTTGTTCTAATAATTCTAGTATGGGGAAGGATTAAATATGAAGAAGATAATGGAAGAAACTTACCTCAACAAAGAATTTCCATCAATTTCAAGTGAAAATCACCCCTCTAGGGATTTAGAATGAAATGTAGGGGTTCAGGGGATGAATCCCATCAAAAAGGGGCTATAAACTGTTGTGCATATTGGTAGGAAACTGACAAGCTATAGAAATGTCTCTATAGAGATGTGGAGTTTAAATGAGATAAAATAGAATAAAAAATGCTAGGAGCTATGGACGGTAATGAAACTAATGCTTCACATGGGTCTTCAATACCCTTAGTGTTTTAGCTTAGACAATGTTCAATAAAATGGTCATAATATCTTACTTAATTATCAGATTAACAAACAATCATTTGCATTAGAAAAAGGACTTTGAGATATTCAATTTAGTGGGTATTAGAACCCATAATTTCTTATATTATCGGAGTAATGCTCATTTGAATTTGACTCTAATTTAAACAATGGCCAAAACTAAATTGGTAAGGACACTTTCAACTTAACTTTGTGCTAAAAGTATTCTATAACATTAGTACATAAAAAGTGGAATCTAATACTAAATAATTACTGCTTACACTTATGACAAATGAGAAGAACATGCCTTTGTGAAAGATATTTTTGTTAACGATAAAATCAATCATTACAATAATATAGTACTACAGAAAATAATTAGATGTAATATCAAATATAAAAAGAAATATAATACAATACAAGTTATGCAATAGAAGTGATGCAATGCTATGGAGTGATAATGATTTAAGTCATCACATAACCCTTATATACATCTTCCTAGCATAAAATTCCAAGACAGGAGTAATAAAAGGGTTTGTAACCTATATACTTTTATGTTCTCAAGCTCATACTCAATCCACCTTCTCAGTTAAATGCTCGATCAAGGGTATAATAAAGAGTTTTATTTTATTTCAATAATCAGTGCTTCTCAGTGTATAATTTTACATGTTTATAAAATAATATGATATGGATTGTCATACCCCGTGTCTAAAAGCTACTGTATAACATACAACTTATCTCCTTAAGACGAATAAACAACATATGAGTCATATGTTAGAGTTGTACCTATGGCAATGTGGAGTAGTTAATGTATGTTATAGATGCAAGTCATCCCTAGAATTTATTAAGACATGTTACAAGTCGTTTGAAGTGGAGTCATAAGGGTAATAGCCCAGGTTCCCTAAGTTTTTGACCATCTTACGAGTGGTGGCTACAAGGCTAATTGATTTGTGATGAGTCATAATATATGACTCATATCCTGAATAGTAAAGGATCCAACAATAAAGCCTCATGTTTTGATAGCTTTATAAGTTACTCGGACATATATTAATCCCTAATATATCTCCTAGCTCAAGAAAAAGTTGAAACATCCCTTAGTGATTAAGTTCTTATGAAAAATATAACTATAGTAATATTTAAATAAGAAAATTGATTTTTATTAATAATTTCTTCTCTCAAAACCCACCAACAGAAATATAATTTAATTATTTTTCCAACTATACCAATTTTTTCTTAATCCAATATAGGGTTAAAAGTTATGGCCTAATAAGTAAAGCACTATCAAAGCTGCCAGTGGTTACAAATCACTGATGATTACTCGTATGTAGACAATACGAGTCGTCAGGAGGAGTCGTTCCCACACTAGTAGGGTTTGAAATTTGGGTTACTGGTGATGACTCAAGACATGACCCATACCCAAAACTTACAAGTCATACCCAAACTCGTCGGGACAACTTCCAGACATTTTCCAGACAATTTCTATGGGGATTTTTGGTCTTTTTCAACTCTTTTATCCCCAAAACTACATCGTTTCACCCTTCAAACAACATTTATCAAGAGTAAAAACTACCCTAACCTATCATAACTCAAAAACATCCATCATAGTGCAAAAGGGGCGATATCTCTCTTACCAAAACCAACTAGGGTTCATTAAATTCAAGTTTAATACCAAGCAATTTATCCAAGGCTTCAATATTAAGGTATGTGGGGTATTCATCAATGGGTTATTTCTTTGACAAAAAACCCCTTTTTGTTCAAGTATGGATATTAACCTTCTTTTTGGAAATTATTCATGTAAATCAGGAATTTATTTCATTTTTTCTTAGAAATTTGAATTCAAGACATGCCAACATGCCTTCCCATGTAGATTACGTCACTTTATGTTTTAAATTTCAATTACCCATGTCATGCTCAATTGATTTCATACTAAATCATCAAGTTATAGATTAAACCATGAAAATATGTTGTACTCTCAAGTTTAACATATTCCCATGATAAAATTCATATTTCTGACACATTCATTGAAACGTCTTATGTTGTGGGTCTTTGAACTATGACTTTATATCACTTTTTAAAATATTGTTATCATACTTTTTAATCATTCTACGTGGAGGGTTATGAACAACTGATACCTATCTACTTATACAGGTATTTATTTTGAAGTTACCAGTCAGTCAAACCATAATTTTATTACTACATTTAGAACATTATGTTCATGCTGAGAACTCATCAGTACAGTACCACATCATGTTAGACCCATAATAATAATACCAGTGTCATTCAGTTAGGAGTAGGATTTATCATCAAGTAAACATAGGGATGGCGGTCACCCTCTAGTTGGGACTGAGTCCTTAGAAGCAGTCCCTAAGTTCAAAAATGACGTAGCCTACATAGGATTATGAAATGACACCCGCCAGTTTAGGAATAACACTCTTTTAGGATTCACTCGCCAGTTTAAGACTGACTCCCTAGTACTTAGAGACATTATCCTTGTGGATCCACATTATCAATAATGTGTTAGTACCTATGGCAAAGTATTGACATCCTTCCAACTAGGGTTACAGGTTGGACCCTGATTTGCTAAGATTGGGGCATATCAGTTACATGAAAGCTCCCATAATTTTAGTCGGTACACACTCTATATCTGTTCAGGTTTGTTTGACCAAGCAATCAGATTTTTAGTTATTTAATCAGTTAGTTTTACTGATTATTTCAATACCTTCTTACTTGGTCTTACATTCTTAGTTTTACATGTTCATGCAACCATGTTCAGTTTCCTCATGTATTTCAGTTAGTGTTTACCTCATGTACCTGTATATTCAAAGTAATAATTACATATTTTTCTCTTACACTATGTTTTCTTTTAACATTGGTTCAGATGCACAATTTCCGGACCATCCTTAGACATCTGAATAGTTCCCTACAGTAGTAGTGTTGATTCTTTATCAAACTAGGACGTGACATGTTATTTTAGTTATTTTATTTTTTCTTTATGTTAACTTATTTAGAGTTAGTTAGGGGTTTGTCCCATTAAATCCTTGTGTTTCAGAGGCTTTTGAGCAGACATCCTAATTTTTAATATTTATCAGATACTTCGGACATGTCACTTTATATACTTTAGTATTTCTTTTGATAACGCTTTATCAGTTTATCTTCCGCACATGTTATTTTGTTGTAATTTTATTTAGTGCACATAGCAGGTACCAGGCCATGGATTAGCTTGGAGTCACTTGTGGCCTTAAGCATCATGTCACAACTAGGGAGTAGCCTCGGGTTGAGACAAAATTTGGTATTAGAGCCTAAGGTTTTAAAGTGTCCTAGGTTTTCTAAAATTTGTGTTTAGTAGAGTCTTTTGCATGGGTGTAAGGCGTGCCAAACTTGTGGACAAGAGGCTACAAGATATTTTTAGGAAAGTTTTCCTTCTTTTATTATTTATGTCGTGCAAAGGAGTATGAGTTCTATTGAATTCCTTTTTATAGCTTGCACTTCATTCCATTGTCAAGAAATGCCTCCAAAAATAAACAATGGAAAAAGGAATGAGGGTCAACCCGTACCATCACTTATTCAGGAAGATTGCCTGAATGACCATCTTTCTCACGCTGATTTCATGGCTTCTTTTACTATTTTGTCCCATCCTATTGCAGCTCATAAAAACTAGTTGGCTTTTGTTCTAGAAAATCCAGTGTTGAATACAACATCAGCTAGTATTTGAGACTTCTCTCGAATGAATCCCTTTTGTTTTTTTGATCCAAGTTTGTGGATAATACACAAGAATTCTTTAATAGGGTGCAGAAAGTGATTGACTTCATGGGTATCACTTTGAGTGAGGGTGTATACATAGATACATACCAGTTGCAGGGAGTAATTCACGCCTAGTTCAAGTAGTGGAAGTAGGACAGGGGTGTTGATGCAGGACCTATAGACTGGAAGGAGTTTTCCATGTGTTTTTTTGGTAGGTTATTCCCACTAGATTTTAAAAAAGCCAAGGTTGAAGAGTTTATAAATTTGAAGTAGGGTTTCTTGAGTATGAGGGAGTACTCGCTCAAGTTCACTCAGTTGGTGAGGTATGCTCTGAATATGATTGCTAACTCTAGTTCCAGGATAATTAAGTTTGTGTTAGGTGTATCAGACAGTGTAGTCAAGGAGTGTCGGACTGCCATGTTGATTAAGGACATGGACCTTTCTAGACTAATGGTTCATGATCAGTAGATTGAGGAGAAGAAGCATAAAGAGAAAGAAAGAGAGAATAAGAGGGACAAAATAAGTAGTTTTAACTTTTCATAGCCAAGGTTAGAAGGAGGTAACCATTCTCTGTTCTGCCAGAAATTTTAAACCGTAACTCCATCTTCAGCCAGTGCGTCGGTGCCTAAGTTCAGGTAAGACAGTCGGGATAGAGATTAAAGCTCAAATATCCAGGGTAGTATAAATAATAGTTATACCAATCCGCTCTGGAGGAAGTACAGTAAAAATCATCAGGGTGAGTGTTGAGTATGTGGTAATATATGCTTTGGGTGTCGAAATCTAGGCCATAGGATCAGGAAGTGTCCAATTGTTTCTTCCAGGGGAAAGAACTCACGTCAATAAGGCCAGTCCAACTTTTTATCAACTCCAGTAGGTCGCTCGACTCAGCAGGGTGTTACCTCTAGTGTGACCAGTGGGTAGCGCTAGAATAGGTTGTATGCTCTCCAGACTCCTCATGATTAGGAAATTTCTCCTGATATGGTTACAAGAATGTTAAAGGTTTTTTATATCCATATTTATGCATTATTATACCCCAAAGCTTTACTTCTCTTTTTGACTACTTATATCGCTGCAGACTTTGGTGTTAGTCCCGAGACATTAGTAGAGCCTTTCTCAGTGTCTACTATAGTAGGTATGTAGATTGTAGTAAGATGGGTATACAAAAATTTCCTGGTTACACTATCTCAGAAAGTTACTTTAGTTAATCTTATGGTGTTAGAGATTACAGATTTTGACGTCATTTTTGACATGGATTTGCTCTACCCATGCTATGACTCAGTTGAGCATAGAAATAGAATTATTCGATTCAAGTTTCCTAATGAACCAGTTATTGAATAGAGGGGTAGTAATTCAGTGCTTAAGGGTTTGTATCTTTCATATCTTAAGGTAAGAAATAAGATTTTCATAGGGTGTATTTACCATCCTGTTTGAGTCAAGGAATCAAATTCTAAAACACCGAGTCTTTAGTCAATTTCTATAGTAAATGAATTTCCAGCTATGTTTCCTGAAGATCATCTGAGAGATCTTCCCAAAAGGGAAATCAACTTCAGAATAGATCTCTTTTCAAACACACACACTATCTTTATTCCACATTACAAAATAGATCTAGATGATCTAAAGGAATTAAAAGAATAGTTGAAGGATATCTTAGATAGGCCTAGTGTTTCCCCATGGGGTGTTCCAATTATATTCGTGAGTAATAAAGATGGTTCTCTTAGAATGTGCATCTATTACCGTCTATTGAAAAAATTCATAATCAAAATAAATATCCTTTATTAAGGATTGATGGATTATTCTACCAGCTTCAGGGTCCAAGTCATTTCTCTAGGATAGACCTTAGATCTTGCTATTATCAGCTTAGAGTTAGAGAATGTGACATTCCAATGACAACCTTCAGAACACTGTACGGTCACTTTGAATTCCTAGTTATGCTTTTTGGACTAACGAATGCCCATACAGCTTTCATAGACTTAATGAATAGGGTGCTCAAGCAATACTTGGACATGTTTGTCATAGTTTTTGTTGATTATATCCTTGTCTATTCCCGTAGTGAGAGAAATCATATAGTCCATTTGAGGGTTGTATTACAGACCCTTAAGGATCACTAGTTATTCGCTAAGTTCAGTAACTACAAATTTTGGGTGAGATTATTAGATTTCCTTAGTCACATTATTTTTGTTGATGGAATTAAAGTTTATCATCAAATAACCGAAGCAGGGAGAAAATGGACTTGACCCAACTCTCCATCAAATAATAGGAGTATCTTGGATTTAACTGGCTATTATAGACGGTTCGATTAGTTAGTATGTTTGAATAATAAAAAAAAGTTATCTTTCTAATCCTATTTAGATTCTGTTGGGTGAATACAATAAAATACAATCAAATAGATGCCAACCAGATGCTTTGACCCGCATTAATTATTGGGCCACTCATTGAAGATAAAAGTACATCAAACCAATATGAAGTTTTACCATGAGTGTCTTTCAAGAGGATTCACGGCATGTCATGCCCAGGTAAGGTTCTTCACTTTGCATCAAATTAAACAACATACTCCACCGCTTGTGCTGGCTCAAAAAACATAGATTTGATTTTAAAATTTTTTTTCAAATCACTTGTTTTTATCCTTATAAGACTGAGAGAAATAACTAAATATAAAATAAAAAAATAATCAAATTCCACCATCTCTATAATAGGTAAATGCCTTTTTTTCTCCTGAAGAGTGACCTGCTGACATAGCAGCCGACGATTGAAGCCGTAATTTTTGTTTTTTTCTAGACGAATACGATATTGAGATTTATTTCCACAATGGGTCTCTACTTTATGGAAACAATATTATTTTTGGCTCTAGGGTTTCTTATATTGCTTCTCCAATGTCTTGACTGACCCTTCAGAAAGTTAAATTTTAGTGATCAGATTCCTACGAGAAGAGCTTTCAAAAGTTAAAGGATTAATTACCTTCCACTTTAGTCTTGACTTTTCCATATGGAACATATGGGTTCATAGTATATTATTATGCTTCTATAGTTGGTCTTGGTTGTGTATTAATGTAGAGAGGTAAGCTCATAAGTTATACCTCTAGACAACTTAAACCTTATGAAAAGTATTATCTGACCCATGATCTTGAGTTGACAGCTGTTTTCTTTGCCTTAATGTTGATGTGTTCACTGATCACAAAAGTTTACAATATGTATTCACATTGAAAAATCAAAATCTTTGTCACAAAAAATGGCTTGAATTGTTAAAAGATTATGATATGAGTATGTTGTATCATCTGAGAATGACCAATGTAATATTGGATGCCTTTAGTATACTGTCTATGGGTAGTGTTTCCCATGTTTAGGATGATAAGAAGGAGTTAGTCCGTGAGTTTCATCAGCTTGCTAGGTTAGGAGTTCAGTTATTTGATTCGCTCAAAGGTAGTATATGGGTTAAGAATAGCTTGGAATCTTCATTGGTTGCCGAAGTAAAAGAAAAACAAGACACTCATTCTAATTTGGTTAAGTTAAAAGAGGCAGTTAGAAGGAGGTGAAGGCTTTTCCCCAAGGGGAGATGGTGTGCTTCATTGTCAAGGAAGACTATGTGTCCCGTGTGTTGATGGTCTAATATGATAAATATTAGCTTAGGTGTGTTGATGGTCTAAGACAATAAATATTAGCTTAGGTACATGGTGCGAGATACTCTATCTACGCAAGAGCTACTAAGATGTGTAATGATTTGTGGGAAATCTATTGGTTAGGTGGAATGAAAAAGGATACTACTGAGTTTGTAGCTAAGTGTTCAAATTGTCAGCAAGTTAAGGATAAGCACCAAAGGCCTAGTGGTACACTATTGGAGATTAGCATCCCTCCTTGGAAGTGAGAGGTGGTGAATATTGATTTTGTGATAGGGTTGCCTCACAGGCATTTTTTGCATGATTCGATATGGGTCATTATTAATAGAATGACCAAGTCATCTTATTTCTTGCTAATTAATAATTCCTTTTCAGCTGAGGATTATGCTACACTCTATCTTAGAGAGTTGGTAAAGTTTAATGGGGTTCTGTTGTCTATTGTTTTAGATAGAGGTAATCAATTTACCTCTTAATTTTATAGGCTTTTCAGAAGGGTCTTGGCACCCAAGTTTACCTCTGTACAACTTTTAGTCCTTCGATGGATGGTCAGCCCAAGAGGACCATTCAAACTTTAGAAATTGATATTGAAATAGATTTTTTTCCAAACAACCAATTTATTTTAGTTCCACCCTACATAATGGCTCCAACCAAGTTTAAAAAGACGAAGCAAATAATTGAAGAACCTCTTATTCAAGGGTTTTATCAGGACCACCATATCTTTATTAGGTTCTCTAGTTCTTTTTCTACGAAAGAAAGATGATTCTTTCACAGGGGATTTCTGGGCGTTTATAGATAGAGAAAAAAAATATATCCTAAATATTTGTAATCAATCATTTATCACTTGGTGGAGGAATATATAGTATTTCATAGGTACAAGCATATATTATTGAAAATAATAATACATGGATTTGGATATTTCCCTTTTACTATTCATGGCAACTAAACGGGGGGATTGAAAGGAATTTCGTGAAGAGAAAATGGATTATGGGAGTGTGTGACTTGAATTATTGATTGGTATGTGTAGATATATGCCTTCCACATGGGAATTCACAACCAAATGTATCTTTGTTCTAATCGCCGTGTAAGCCCTATACAGAGGATAAAATGTGCATCGACTACTAATATTTGAATAAGGTCATAATTAAAATTAAGTATCCCATCCCAGGATTGATGACTAGCTCGACCAACTTTAGGTTCAAATTATATCTCTAAGATAGAACTCATATGACACTATCATCAACTCAAAGTAAGATATTATGACATTCCAAAGACAACAATTAAAACTTGGTATGCTTACTTTGAATTTGTTATTATGTCTTTTGAACTGACAAATGCTCCTGTATCTTTATGGACCTAATGAGCAAGGTGTTCAAGCAGTACTTGGACATGTTTTTCATTGTAATAACTTATGACATACTCATTTATTCTCGGAATGAGGATGAACATGCAAATCATATGATAATTTTCTTATAAACACTTGAAGATCATTAGTTATTCTTCAAATTCATACAGTGTGAATTTTGTTTAAAATCATCTTCTTGGTCATATCTTCTTGTTCAATGGCATTGGTCATATCATCTTCTTCGAAGGCATTGGTTGATCCTTAAATGAGAAAATCAGTAAGAAATTAGCCTATACCTATCTGTACAGTACATATCAAGAGTTTCTTAGGCTTATCCTATTACTATTTATGGTTTGTCGAGGGAATTTACTCCATTTCATATCCTATGTACCAATTTCCTCAAAAGAAAGTACAAATTTTAATGGTCTAATTCTTGTGGGAAGAGTTTTCAGGGTTTGATAACTTGACTCACCAACTCTCCAGTTTTAACTTTTTTTGAGGGCTCAAATGGTTTTGTGGTATATTGTCATGCTTATAGTATTAGACTTGTTTATGTGTTGTTGCAGCGGGGCAAAGTTTTAGCATATGCCTTTAGACAACTCAAGCCTAATAAGAAGAACAACCCAACCCATGATCTTGAACTGTCATGATTTATTTTAGTAGAAACTCAGTATAGCTTTCACCCACAGATAAATGGTTTGGTAGAAACGACCATTGAAACCTTAGAGGACATGTTGTGTACATGCTTTATCAATTTCAATAGTATTTGTAATTATCATTTACCTTTGATCAAGCTTGTGTATAATAGCTATTACTCATCTATCCAAATAGCCTCATTTGAGGTACTGTAACTCCCCGAATCTGGTACCAAGAATGCTACACAGTGATCATTACCCCGAAGGACCACAAGCTAACCCATGACTGATATTTATACCTGTATACTGTATAATATACTGTATAATACGGAAACATGAACTAAAAGGACATAAGTTTCAAAATGGTAACATAACTAATAACGATATAACATCTGGATGGGGTATGAAATACCCAGAACAACTGAAATAACTGTTTGAGCATGATTTTCTGAAAAGCCTCTAACTGACTAAACTATCTGAATAAGGAGTTAATAGGACATGTCCCCAACTAAATCTAACTAATAAATTAATTAATGAGATAATAAATTAATGATCATGTCCTCAAAAGATAAGGACTCACTTCTAGCTCTGACTACTGAGACTGGAATCTATTAATGCTCTGCAGCTCGTGTCTCTGAACCTATGGTATAAGACACTATATCGCAAATGCGTCAGTGCTTTAAATTTACTTGTATGCATGTGAGGTAGGCTGAATGCATGGGGTTTATATGCATGAACAATACTGGATAACTGACTAATATGAATGAGAGAATACATGCATGCATACATAGTAACTATATCTAAAATCATGATAACATAAGTGGTTGTATCTAACAGTCCTGAATCTGATGGAACTAGATGCATTTTGTACTGTATCTGACAGTCCTAAATTCTGTAAAATGAAATTATGGGAAATAATCATCTAACCGACATGCCCCAAATAATGCATTATAGCTGAATTGGGGTTCAATTTGTGCCCTTATTAGAAAGGGTGTCAATATCGCGCCGCTGGTAAGGACAACATGTCAGTGACCCTCATCTAGCAGGTTACTCTAATGATAATGGTGATAAATCTT
The DNA here is from genome assembly GCA_030864215.1 of Capsicum pubescens. Classification (NCBI taxonomy): domain Eukaryota; kingdom Viridiplantae; phylum Streptophyta; class Magnoliopsida; order Solanales; family Solanaceae; genus Capsicum; species Capsicum pubescens. The sequence continues at coordinate 79,849,269 of CM061545.1, read as the reverse complement.
AACTAGAAGGTTAAGCCACCGCATCTACCATCAACTAACAGATAAGATGTCTCAACCTACGCTGGCTACGTAGTTTTGGAATACAAGGATTACTTTTAAGAATCATACCCTCTACTGGCAGGTGATATCCCATCCTTGGGTTAACTCGGTGATAATTTCTTCTCCTATCTGAATAGACACTGAACATGATTAATTGATCTGAACATGGACTGAGTTATTAAATTCCGTTGACTGACGGAATACTACTGATACCTGACAACTGATTGAGTTCAAGAGATTATTGAGATTTCCTGAGTTATAAGACTATCTGAAGTCTAAGGATCATAGCTTGACTAAGAGTATCATGAAAACATGACATGGTTCTAGGCACACAACTAATGTTTAGGGTACAAGTACACCTAGAGCTCAATTGAAAGAAACTGACAAAGCATGACTTTCTTGAATACATGACTAACATCACTATCCATAATTCATTTATTGAAGAATTTCATCAAACATATGTTATACATAACTTGTACATAAATGGGGAGTTCATAATACCATACTAGTTGGGCACTTTTCCTTCGCATAGGCATTTAATCAAACACATGGTAGGAATAGTATATGTAGACAACATTATACAATAAATAAAGATCATAATTCATCTCTAATTTAACCATTCAAGGGTTTAATCATGAATTCACATGAAGATACACCTATAATAATAAATTCCACTTAAGATTTATCTCTAAAACATGGAATAGAATTCAATTGGTCATTATCAACATGAACAACAACAACCCAACATAAAACTCATAAAGAAAATTCATAAACTTGAACTTAGAAAAGAGATTCTTGGGCTTCATTGACGAAAGAAGTCCATGAATGAACACTATGCATACCTTGTAATGAGATTCTTGAAGTTGTTGAGTTGAAGGATATGAATCTCTTAGTTCTTGTAGAAGATTTGGATTTTGTTCCTGGAGATTAATCTTAGGGAGAAAAACCTAATTTTGTTGTTGTAGATGGATAATAAATTTCTGAGCTTTGGCCAGATATAACTAGGAATATAAATGGGTGGTAAAAGATCAAAATCCCTTTAAAATGGCTTCAAAATAATTTAACAGAACATGCGATGATGGGTGCGACAGTCCATCGCTGGGTCGATGGTCCGTCGGACTAACCATCGCACTAGAACCAGAACTAGAACTTATTTCCTTGGTGCGATGGTGGCGTGCGAAGGTCCGTCACTGGGTCGACGGTCCATCAGTCCTGACCGTCGATTCTAGATAGAATAGGGACTTACTATTTCCTTTGCGACGGCCTGAGCGATGGTCTGTCGCTAGTCCGACGGTCCGTCGGCCTAAGTTGTTGATCCAGGGTAGAAGTAGTCACACTGCCTTACTTTGATGGTCGTGGAAGATGGTCTGTCGCTAGTCCAATGGTCCGTCGGCCTCACCGTCGCACCTGGGCGATTTTTAGTACCTTCTGTATTTCGGCCATAACTTTCTCTTCCGATGTTGGATTTTGATGAAATTGGTATAGATGGAAATCTTACTCAATTTCCCATGTGGAAAAAAATGAAAATTTTAAAAATACCATGTGTACAAAAATGGATTCATCTTTCAAAGAAAGATTTTAACATTCTTGGGACAATTTCAAGCTAGAAAAAGTACGGGGTATTACAGGTACTTTATGGATGGAGGTGTAGATCTCCTATTGGTTTGCTTGATGTTAGAGAATTTATATTGATAATAATAGACTCAGTCTATGAGGAAAATCAAATTCATAAGAAGTCCTACGTATAAGTGTGGAGAGGGAAAATTGAGTATGTTTTTGGTGATTTTTTCTACTTAAAAGTTTCACGTATGAAAGGAGTGAAGAGATTTGGGAACATAGGAAATCATCGTTCCCACTTTACTGGTCATTATATGATTGTAGGCCATTTTTTAAATGTAGCCTAGGAGTTATGTTTTCTTGTAAACTTAGAAATAATGTATCTAGTCTCTTATGTTTCTTTTCTAATGAAGTACATTAGTGATCCCACATAAGTTATTCCCTTTCATAGTATGGGCATGAAAGATCTACTCACTTATGAAGAGGTTATTCTTGAGATCCATGACCATCATGTTTATAGTTTGAGTAATAAAGAGGTCATGTTGGTTAATCTTATTTTGTAAAAATTGTCGGTCGAGGGAGTTACTTCGAAAGTAGAGACAGATATGATAACCATGTACCTCCACCTGTCCTCTTTGAACTTAGTCCCAACTTTGGGTAATAGTTTTATTTAATTATTTAATACTTCCATTTCATGTCATCAAACTATTCTCGTGCTATAACATGCATCCGTGATTTAGATTCAGTCCATTTTCAGTTACCGACTCAGTACAATGTCGATGTTCAACTCTTAGAAACGAAGTGTAAGAATCTTAGGGAAAGATAGTGTTATAGGGTTCCAATAATATCTGGAGAAATGGTGAAGAAAATATCAGAATTTCAACACTTTTCCCTTAACCTTCCAGCTTAATCAGTTCCTATTTAGGATAGAATAACCCCAAGGAGAAGATATTGTAACACCGCAAAAAATACAAGACAAGGATACAACCATGCTTTAAGTACATAAAAGATTAAACATCAAGTTTTAATATAAGAAATTTTTTTTCCGTGTACCAATGTCACAAGAACCCCTCATCCCTTAACAAAGCCAAAATCTCCATTACAAATCGATTCCTCAATAAATGACCAGATTCAATCAAGAATCCCTTCATATTCAGTCAAGAATCCCTTCATATTCAGATGCATCTTTGTGATCCAGAAAAACCAAATTATAAATATATAAATTATCTTTCCAACGCATATCGTTTTACCATAATCCAACATCATAGAAAAATGTTATGACCTTGTTAATAAAGCTCCACTTTGCAATGAGATAACATGAGCCAAACAACGATCGTGGTTACATTATATGCCCGTACAATAGTATCATCTAATAAAGGCTACCCCAAAAGATATGAAAGTTAAAAATGTGTACCCTCAACCATAAGAGAGAACCACAATCGTTCTTCAAAACCATAATCCCAGCCACAAGCGTGATTCCCACAGATGTTGTAGAAGTAATCTTTAAACCTACGAACCAAAGTATGAGCATAGGTAGATCCCATGATCATATAAAGGATCATCTAATAATATTCATATAGCTGTCATCCATCTCCCAACCTCATCTTTAATCCTTTCCAATAGTAGATCCCATAACCGTAGGTAGATTCCACGATCATACCAAGGATCTTTGTGGTAGCTTAGCTAATAAATCAACCTCTACCTTTACCTTTGTACAACTTTTCCCTGTTTGATTTTTGTAGCTATATCAACACTCAATGATTTCCCTATCGCAAAATAAATTGAAAAAAATTAACTCTTTATCAATAAAGTTGGTGTTAATCAGGTATCGATATCTATGCAACTTGAATTATAGTTTCCACAACAAGCTCAAACCATGGATTCTTCTTTAATGTATGCATCTACCAATACATCTCTTTTAGTTTAAAGTAATATGATGTAGTGTATGAAAATTACTCATAATCCTCCAATCGTTCCAATATAATAAGAATATTCTTACATTAAAACTCCAATAGCGTATTCTTTGATTCCACACTACCCAAGAATGGATTTTCACAACTCTTTAATGCTAGGTTTTCAATAGGAAAACTTTCAAGTTATTACAAACTGTAGTTTTACCTGAATAATTAGATTTCTCGCATACCATGACTTCCACATGACAATAGGTTCACCTTGCAACACAACCACTGGTTTTTTAGGTACTCCATGTGTATTAACGCTTTTGATTTTGAATAACTGTTTGATCCAACCTAGTGTATTACCTTTGGATGCTTCAATGATATTTATGAATAAAAATAGGGTTTTTTGTATATATATATCTAGTATCGATACCTTAGAAATGTGACTATGAAGAACATGTATCCCATACTATGTAATAATGACTTTTTTTATCATCTCTAAGGGATTCAAGCATTTCAAAGATTGATTTAAGGTCAAGGTATCATTTGTTAAAGATTAGATCTTTGGATGCTTTGAAGATGGGTTTTTGGACTTGATATGGGCATAAATAATATGAGTTATTAGTGATGTCCTTTGGATTGACTAATGCCCGATGACATTCATGGAGTTAATAAATGGTGTTTTCTTACCTTATTTGGATTCCTTTTTTATTGTGTTCATTAATGATATCTTTGTACATTCCATGAATAAGGTAGATCATGTGAAACATTTGAGGTGCTCACTTTAGATGCCAAGGTATATGATATTATATACAATGTTTTCAAAATATGAGTTTTGGTTGGATTCGCTGTCATTCTTGGGTCATGTCGTAACTAAGAAAGGTATTATATTCAATCCTGCCAAAGGTGATGTGTTTATGCTTGGGCTTAGCCTACTTCTCCTACTGAGATCTAAAATTTTATTATCCAATAGGCTACTACAAGTAGTTTGTGTAGGATTGATCTTCTATTATAACTCCTTTAATTAGATTAATTTATAAAAATATTTGTTTTCAGTGATTAGACTAGTGTGGGGATAACTATGAAATGCTTAAGTCCTTGTTAACTTCTACTCCTATAATTATTTTGACTTTGGACGTCTTAAGTTTTATGTCCCCTAACTATTGCCTAGTCATAGCACGATACTCAGAGTCACAAGTAACTCCAAGATAACCCATAGCCTAGTAAGGCACAATAAAATATAGATAATAGTAGATAAAACAGCACTGTATAGAATCTAAACTTGAACAATACAATAAATAACTAAAGGAAATCAAAACATCACTATGTAAGTCTGAGATCAAAACAGAACATCTAATGGTATGTCAGAAAATCCTTTACTATGATATGTTGTTGGGTCAAGCCCCTATGTAACTTTAAATATCTAAGAACTAGGAATGCTACAGAAAAAATGAAATAAAAATCTGACTTTCGACTTCGCATGATGGGGACTCACCAAAACTGCTACTACTGATATGCGATGAGATCATCCTAAGTGAAATCAGGATACTGGGCATCCAATCCTATTTTATAAGATAATATAGCGCTAAAAGTATAAAATAAGTACTTTGAATCTAATAAGTATGTGAGGTTGAGAAATAACTGGTATGAGTTGAACATGGATATAACAAGAAAACTTGTGCAAGACCAAGTAATGAACACATGTTGTAAACTTAACTGAATAAGTGAATACAAGGATATTTAAGGATCTAAAATCTAAATTGTAAATTATGGACTATTGTAATAATAACTTAGATACCCTAATATGAGCTAACTGGGTTCCAACTTGTAACCCCAGTCGGAAAAATGTTCAGTAATTTCCTAAGGGTACAAATATTGAATGACATGGATACACTAAACTACTATTCAAAAGGAGAAAGGGGTCAAGACATATCTAAGTGGTGAACCCTTAGTTACTATGGAGTTTCTGTAGTTTTGGAACTTAGGGACTTCAGTAAAGGTCTTAGCTAATTTTAGGATAAGCTTTCACTCCTGCTTCTGCTCAGTGCTACGAACTATTCCAAACAGAATGACACTGATAAATCTATAATGCTCACTGATGGAAATAATATGATAACTTAATTAATTACTCTATAAAAGAATTTAGATAGGTAAACTGGGGGAGTATAAAATTCAACAGTGTATGCATGAAATCCTAGGTCATTTGGTATTTACATCCTGCCATTTCTAAAGAATGAAACTAACCTGTCAACTTTATAAACTGATTAAATTAGGAGAATCAATGACTTGTGTCCAACAATCATGGATTCCATAATATGAATAGGGTTTAGGTTCATGGTTAAATAAAAAAACTAGAAATTTATGCTAAACTAGAATTAAAAATCAATGAGACCAAAAGGATGTGATATTAATGAACTTACCAATACGTATAACCTTGAGTTGTGAAAAGGAATTATAATAGAGAATTTGTATAACTTTAGGAATCAATGGGTGAAAGGATACACACTGATGAAATCCCATATACCTATAGATGATAACTCTGAAGAATTCTGTAGATTTTGTTGCTTGAGGAGGATGAACCCTAACTGGCCTTAGGGAAAGAGAATTGCCTCTTATTCTATTCTGAAGTTAAGTGTTGGATAAAGTTCTAAATAATGAGAGCTTAGGGTGTTATTAACAGCACTAATGAAACTTGGATTCTCAAAATAACATATCTTTTATATAAAAATAGTGTGGAAAGACAGATTTTCCATTTTAAATTTTATAACTAGAAATTTTGGGGAGAAATATACTAAACCTTCTGGAATGCCCTGAGAGTACACCCTAGGTATCACACGATGCTTACAGCCCCGAAGGACTACAAGCTAACCCATGCTGATGCCTGCTATAAGTACTTAATAATATAACATAGAATATGTTCGAAAATTACTAGGAATGCCATAAAGTTTTAAACATATCAACATATCTGAATTTATAAGTTTGAAACTAATTAACTTAATAAAACACAGTGTCTTACAATAGCCACTGAAAATTGAACCACTATCTAAAAATGTCTAAAAGCCTCTAACTTAATAACTAAGGAGTTGATGGGATAAGTCCCCAACTAAATCTGATTGACTGCTAAAATGAAGTACTGAAATAAGCATAATTGGTCCTCGGAACATGCGGACTCACTACTGTTGTTGCTGCAGGTGCACCGTATATCTAGGTACTCTCATGAGCTTCGGTTTCGTAACCTATGATATTAAACATCAAAGCACAACAAAAGAGTATGCCGCCAGTACTTTGAATATACTGGTATGCTAAATGGGGTTAGGATAATATGCATGGTTTCATGTACGTGGGTAATAAATGTTTGAATAAATAACATGAAAAATTGAATGGAGCGCATGAAATCTATAAAGACTGAGAATGCATGACCAAGAAAAACACATGTTCTGAAAATAGTTTGTTAACTGAAACACTAAGATCTTATAACTGAATTACTAATCACTATATACTATGGTTAATGCAAACCTGAACTGAAGTATACTAAACATAGAACTGAGACTATGGGACCTATCATCTAACCGACATACCCTAATATTATAAATTAGGGTCTAACATGTAACCCCAGTTTAAAAAGTGTCAATACTGTACCACGGGTACTAACATGGCTTTGTGGATCCACTAAAGAGTTTTCTTGAAGGACCAAGGGTTACCCTCAACTAGCAGGGCCCTAATGAGATCAACCCTCAACTGAAAGGTTAACATATCAAACCTACGTTGGCTATATAGTTCTGCAATTCAGGGACTTCTACTAAAGATCTCACCCTCAACTGGTAGGTGAGCCCCTATCTCTAGGTTCACTCAGTGATAAATCCCATTCCTAACGGAACTGACTCAAACTACTAGACTTAACTGAGTTTACTAACATAATATACTGACTGAACTGACAACACTCAAATATTTTCAAAGCTCTTCTGAAAGTAATTAAACTAAGTAAATAACTATGTTTTTGGGTATTCATAACGCTAGTACTCAATATCAATGACAACAAGATCATATCAATATTTTGAGAACATGACATATAATTAATATTCAAAACATATTCTTTGAGGCATTTTATCAAACGCTTGAATGCATATCTTAAGCATATGAATAGTTTTACTTCAACGCAAATATCTAGCATAACTTTGATAATAAATTTCCATAATAAGTCTTAAATCAATGAACAACATCATTCAAAACATTTAGGGTTTAATAACAACAACAATTTCATGGTAACATGATATAAACATGGAGGTTCATAGAAATTCATGGGTAAATTCATGGAAACATAGAAGAATTCATAATCTTTGAACTTGAAATTCGGTTCTGTAACTCCATGGGTGAAAAGGGCCTATGGATGCATATTTCCATGGATGCATATTTAAAATACCTTAAGTTTTTAATCTTGCAAGAAAATTATAGTTCTTTATCATTCATGGGGGGAGAAACTTGAATTCCTAAGCTTTCTTGAGAAAGTAATGGTTGAACTTGATGAACGATGGGAGAGATTAGGGTTTCTTGTTGAACAAAATTTTAGAATGTGAGCAAAATATGCCCCTTAAGTTGTTACATCTCATATTTTCATGATATGGGGCCATGGTAAAGAACTAAAGTGCCCCTGGGAATTTAAAATCCAGAACTGCAGTCTCGATTGAGGCTTCACTATGACACGGTGAGCGTGTCATCGCAATACCGTGAGACAGTGGAATCACGGGGACCCACTAGTTTTTAACAAATGCTGATTTAGGCATTACCGTGATGCGGTGAGCCCCTCATCACAAGATCCACCGTGATGCAGTGCAATTGCAGTGGTTCTCTGGATATAATGTTTTCCTATTCACCCTTTACCATGATGCGGTGAGATCCTCACCGTGATACTTACCGCGATGCGGCTTAATAGCGGTGAGCTATTGTTTTGCCAAACCAAATACAATTGAAACCTTTTTCAAAATATCCAAAACTTACTCGAGACATGTTTCTTAGACCCCCGAACAAGAATCAACTCATAAAATTACATCACGTGGTCAGGAAAGTCACATTCAAGTATTATCAAGGTTAGAAGGCTAAAACTTAAGCTAAGTTCCCATTACTTAGAAAATTTCCTGGTGATAAGCCTTTTATACTATGACGAGGAGCTGGTCTGATCTTAGAAAAGTATGGGGTATTACAATATCTCTCCCTTGGGAACACTCTTCCTCAAATAAAACTGAATAAGGTGAGACTACAGAGGAAATAAGATTACACACTGATAATGTATAATAGAAAACATAATTAGATGACTGAGTCTAAAATATGGCGACTGACTGAACTAATTCATGAATGCATACAATAACATGAAACTGATTATATGGCTGGAATTATAAGTGATAAAATTTTTTTTTAGGGAGAACTGTTACAATGAGATAAGTCTTAATTCATGAAGAAAAAAAGGGGATTCTTGGTCTACATATCTGCTTTTGCTTCCAAAGTAGCTCCCTCAACGGAATGATTCCTCCCAAGCACTTTGACCAAGAGAACTTCATTGTTCCTTAGTCTACAAATCTAAAGATCTAAGATTTCAACTGTGAGTTAATTGTAGGAAAGATCACTTTGAATATCTAGTCTTTTTAATGGAACAACGATAGCTGGGTCATAAACACACTTCTTTAACAAGGAATCATGGAACACTGGATGCACTGGCACCAAATTTGCGGGCGATTTGAGTTCATACGCTACTTTCTCTAAGCGACTCATGATCAAGAAAGGCCCATCATATTGGGGACTGAGTTTCCCTTTTCTGCCAAACCTCTTTACTCCCTTCATGGGTGAGGTATTCAAATATACTAAATCACCCACCTCAATCTTGAGGTCGCTCCTCACATCTGCATAAGATTTTTGTAGGCTTTGAGCTATCCTAAGCCTCTCTCTGCTTACCTAAACTTTCTCCAATAATCATATACTAACTCAGTACCTATCAAAGTAGTCTCACTTACCTCAAACAAGACAATAGGAGACCTACATCTCCTTCCATATAGAGCCTCAATCATAGCCATCTGGATGTTGGAGTGGTAGCTGTTGTTATATGCAAACTAAATCAAAAGCAAATGATTATTCCAACTACCCTTAAAGTCGATAACACAAGATCTTAACATGTTCACTAGGGTCTAAATAGTTCTTTTGTCCTGACCATATGTTTGAGAATAAAAGGTTGTACTGACATGAATTTAGGTACCAAGGCCCTTATGAAAAGCCTTCCAAAAGTGAGAGGTAAAATGAGTACCTTTATCTGAGATGATGGACAATGGAACTCCATGCAACCTAACCAACTCTCTAATATAGAGTGTGGCATAGTCCTTTGCTGAATAAGAGGTATGGACTGGGAAGAAATAAGTTAATTTGGTCATACGGTTCGCAATGTCCCAAATCGAATCATGCTGACTATGATTACGAGGTAAACCCATCACAAAGTCCATATTTACCTCTTCGCACTTCCATGTAGGAATACTGAACTCCTGCATAGAACCACTAGGTTTCTGGTGTTCAACCTTGACCTAGTAAAAAGTAGAGCACTTAGCCATAAACTCTATGATATCCGTCTTCATCCCAGTCCATCAATAGATTTCCCGCAAATCATGGTACATCGTACATCTTAGTGGGCCCTGAATAAATAGAGTACCTCACCCGATATGCCTCTTCCAGAACTCATTGTCTCAAATTGTCCATACACGGCACACATAATCTACCCTGGCAATGCAACACACCATCTCCCTCTTGGGAGAAAACCTCTACTTTCTGATCTCTGACTGACTCCTTCAACTTAACTAGACTAGGGTCCTTGTCTTTCTTCTCCTTCACTTCAGCAACGAAAGAAGATTCTAAGCTACTCTGAACCCAAACACTACCCTTAGCTGAGTTAACCAAATGAACGCCTAGTATAGCCAATTGATGAACCTCCTGGACCAACTACTTCTTATCGTACTCAAAATGAGCAACACTACCCATGGACAATCTAATAAGAGCACCTGCCATCATATTGGCCTTGCCAGGTGATACAAAATACTCATATCATAATCTTTCAACAACTCTAACCACCTCTTTTGATACAAGTTCAAATCTTTATGCAAGATTACATATTGCAAGATCTTAAGATCTCTAAACACATCAAAATATACCCTATATATATAATGTCTCCAAATCATTGAGGCAAACATAATAACTGCAAATTCTAAATCATGGGTAGGATAATTCTTTTCATGAGGCTTAACCTGTCTTGAGGCGTAGGCTATGACCTTACCTCTCTGCATTAAAACACATGAAAAATCAATTTTGGAAGAATCACAATATACAACAAACACATCTAAATAGTCTGGCAAGGTAAAAACTGGAGCAGAGGTGAGTTGAGTATTTAACTCCTGAAAACTCTTCTCGCATGAATTTTACCTCTAACACTTGACTCTCTTCTGAGTTAACCTTGAGATGGTTGACGCGATAGGTGAAAAATATTCAAAAAATCATTTGTAATAGCCAGCCAAACCTAAGAAACTCCTGATATCTGATGGAGAGATGGGTCTACGCTAGTTTCTTACAACTTTGGTCTTTTGAGGGTCAACTCTAATGCCATCACCAGAAATAATATGGACAAGGAAAGCTATGGATATTAGCCAAAAATTGCACTTATTAAATTTGGTAAACAACTGATGGGCTCTAGGAGTCTGGAATACTATTCTGAGGTGGTCTGCATATTCGTTTTCATTACGGGAATGGACAAGGATGTCATCTATGAAGACTATGAAAAACATGTCTAGGTACTACTTGAACACTCTAGTCATCAAGTCCATAAAAGCTATTGGGGTTGTGGTAATACAAGAACATATGACTAGGAACTTGAAGTGACCATATCGAGTCTAGAAAGCTATTTTTAAAATATCACATTCTCTAACTCTAAGCTAATGATATCCATATCTGAGGTCTATCTTGGAGAAATTACTGGCACCCTGAAGTTGGTCAAACAAGTCATCGATTTTGGGAAGTGGATATTTGTTCTTGATTGTGACTTTTTTCAACTGACGGTAGTCTACACACATTCTAAGAGAACCATCTTTCTTATGCACTAACAGAACTGGTGTGCTCCATGGGGAATCACTAGGTTTAATGAGTTCTCTATTTAAGAGGTCTTTTAGTTATTCTTTCAATTCCCTAAGTTCGGCTGGGGCCATTCTGTATGGTAGAATAGAGATAGGCTAAGTATCTGGAAGAAGGTTTATTTCAAAATTAATTTCCCTTTCGGGAGAAACTCCACGGAGCTTATCAGGGAATACATCAGGAAATTTTCTTACTACAGGATAGACTCCAGGCTAGGAGTTTCAGAATTAGAGTCTTTGACTTACACAAGATGGTATACACACTCCTTGCCTATTATTTTCCTCGCTCTAAGGTACGAAACAAGTTGACCCCTAAGCGCTATAGTAATACACCTCTATTCAAGGACTGGTTTAGTTGAAAATTGAAAATGAACTACTCTATTTCTATAATCCACTAAATTATAATATGAATAGAGCCAATCCATGCCGTGAATGACGTCAAAATCCATCATCTCTAACTCTACAAGGTCTACTGAAGTAACTTTCTGAGACACTGAAACCGGGCAGTTCCTATATACCCATCGAGCTACAATAGAGACACCTACTAGGGTAGACACTGAAAAGGGTTCTACTAAAATCTCAGGACTAACACCAAAATCAAAAGCTATATAAGGGGTTACCAAAGAAAGAGATTCTCTCGGGTCTAGTAAATAATGACCATGTAAATGAAAAACTTGTAACATACCAGTAACCACATCAGGATAATTTTCATGATTGTATTGGGATTGAAGTACATAAAATCTGTTTGGATGCTGACCACTGGTAGCACTGGAAGCGACACCCTTCTGATTCGATCGACCGGATGGAACTGGGGGACGATTGGACTGAACCTGCTAACCGCTCTTTGGGAAATCCCTGATTTGGTAGTCTTTCTTGAACCATCCACAACATACATCAGTACAGGCTCTACAAACATCCTGATGGTTTCTACCATATTTCTTGCAAAAAGGATTTGTACGACCACTATTTACACTGCCTTGGGACTTAGAGCCTGGCGCTCTATACCTATTATTATTTCTGAATTTAGGTAGTAGGGCACTAGATGAAGATGGGGCTGGTACTTAACATTTCTGACAGAAATGAGGATGATTTCCACCCTTTGACTTTGGCTGAGCAAAATTAAAGCTACCTATTCTAGAGCTCTTATTCCCCCTCTCTCTATCATTATACTTTTATTCATCAATTTGTTGAGCATGGACAGTCAACCTAGAAAAACCCATCTTCTTAATAAATATTGTGGTCCAATACTCTTTGACCATACTAGTAGATACCACAGAAACAAACTTGCGTATCATAGACCTGTTGTCTGCCACTACATGTGGAGAATACCTGGCTAACTTGGTAACCTTACTAAGAGTACTTCTTCACACTCATGCTTCCCTACTTCAAGTTAATAAACACTAACACCTTAGTTTTCCTCATCTCCAATGGGAAGAATCTATCTAAGAAGGTTGTACCAAACTCTTCCCATTCTATGGGCCCTGCGTCATCACCCTTATCTGCTTTCCACTTCTTAAACCAGTTGTGAGCTACATCCTACAATTGGTAAGAAGATAACTCAGCAATTTCACTAGAAGTAACACCCATGATGTTTGTTACCTTCTAAACTATGTCAAGGGATTTCTGCAGATCCTCGTTAGATATGGATCCGATAAGGGAAGGAGGATTCATTTAGGTGAAGTCTCGAATCCTAGTTGTGGCTGTATTGGCCACTAGGTTGGCCGGAAAAGTGGTTGGCTGAACATTTTGGTCCATTACAGAGTGAGCTAGAGCAGTGAATACAGCTCTAAACTTTGCATGATAAACATGCACGTTTAGGGGATCTTCCTGAATGGGCGGAGGTGTTGGATGGTTCACATTTCTTCTTCTATTTGTCTTTCTAGGAGGCATATTCTGTAAACGGAAGGGAGAATAAATTGGACAGAGAGTTTAACATGAGGTCATGCTCAGTCGCATGATATGAACACTAAAATAAGGGAAACTTTTCTTAAAATGCCTCGCAACCTCTTTTCCATAAGTGTGGCGCACTTTACACCCATGCACAAGACACTACTTGACACGACTTTCGTACTTCCTAGGATACTTTACAAACATAGGCTCTGATACCAAGATTGTAATTCCTCAAGAGTACACCCTGGGCGTCACATGGTGCTTACAGTCCCAAAGGACTATAAGGTAACCCTTAATGATACCTACTATAAGCCTAGAATAATATAACATGGGATATATGTAGAAATTACTAGGAAGGACCTAAGGCTTTAAACACATCAACATATATGAATTTATAAGTTTGAAACTAACTAACTGAAGATAAAACATAGTGTCTGACAATAGCAACTAAAAACTGAATTACTATCTAAAAAGGTCTAAAATCCTCTAACTGCATAACTGAGAAGTTGATGTGACAAGTCCCCAACTAACTCCGACTGACTGCTAAAACTGAAGTACGAAAATAAGTATAATTTGTCCTCTAAACATAAGGACTCCCCACTGCTGTTGCTACTAGGGATTTAGAAATATGTTCAGTAGGTAATCTTCCATATCATTAAATTGACTTTAACTAATTATTATTTTGTGAAATTACCTTTAAATAGTGATTTTCAACTCAAAATCTTAGGGTTTTCCTAGTAAATAATATAATGGTATTTTCATGATTTTAACCGATTTCATTATAAAATGTAAAATATGAACTTCATCTTTTATGGGAAAGCTGATTTTTATTATAAATTCTATTTTTACTCTTAGGATTCTAGGAGTTGATTTTGGGGTGCCTTTTTAAACTAAACAACAGCAACAACAACAACAAACCCAGTGTATTCCCACCTAGTGGGGTCTGGGGGGTAAGATGTACGCAGTCCATACCTCTACCTCTAAAGAAGTAGAAAGGTAGTTTCCGATAGACCCCCGGCTCAAGACACTTTTTTTTTAAACTAAACCATGAACAATAATAATAAGGATATCATTAGACTCATATTTTCATGTAGAAACTATTTAGTATAGATTAGGAGAATTCTGAGGCTTCTCATAAATGAAATGCTTTGTGTGTAGTATTTCCGTCTTACATTTTAGCTTCGAGATAGGTTATTTCTTAAATTTCCTTAGAACTTTTTGGGCGGAGGCATATCGTAAAAAATATGCTAGAAGTTGGGAAATTTAGTGTCTTTTGTCGTAAAATTCAAGGATTTTAGATTGGATGGCGTTTTGGGAGCTTCTGTGATTATGGAATTAAGTGAGGTAGTTTAATCTAGTGATACCTTGGGGGTGTTGATGTAAGTATTTATTCGTATATTTTATTATTGGGTTGTTTCACACATTAAGATACATGTTAGGTCTTATATTTACTTTAATCACATATTTGATTTAAACTCTATTTGCAAGGTCATGAAATCGAATATCTAGTTGAAAACTTTTAGTTGATAAGGGTTTTACCTCTGGCATATAGATAATATGTATATACATATGTGTATTTATAGAGAAAGAGAATGACCTAGTTTGACTTGGCACAGAGTTTAATAAAATAAAGATAACTTTTGAATCTTATTTTCATAAATTAATGTCATGTCAAATGTACCAAAATTCTCTTTAATCTTGTGGTTCATATGGAAAGTTAAAATTAATTTATTGCTAAAAAAGAAAAGATGTCATTCTTTTTTAAATAGATTAACAAGGAAAGTAGATCATTCTTATGAACTGGAGGGAGTGTGTGTACATATATATATATATATATATATTCTTCCCGTCATGACCCATGTGACCATGGTTAGCACCCATGCTAAATCTTCGGTGGGAAAACCTGGCATTATTTTCTAACCCTAAACTTAACCAATTCATTTAGGAAAAGAAATGGCATTATTTTCTAATCCAAACCTTAACAAGTTCATTTAGCAAAAAAAAAGAGTTTTAAGAAATTATAATAATAAAAATAATAATTATTATTATAGTAATAATAATAATAATTATTATAATAATAATAATAGCAGTAACAATAATACTAATAATAATAAAAACAACAATAATAATAATCTTTAATCGAACAAATTAACGTACAAACATCCTAACTATTACATTCTCAAGATCCTAATATCATTATCAAGATTCAACTGGTGCATAGTTGTTGTTGTACCTGCACTTCTTTATTAAAGTGTATGTTCACTTTGTCGCATTGGTGGAGAAGGATTCATCTTGCATTCACATTCATAATGATAGGATCATGTTCCCAAAAGGGTATTGAAGGTTTGGTTTCCAAGTCAGCATTGGATCTTGACAATCATGACTTGGCTGTCCTAAACATGATGTGTTCGAGCTAGAGATCCTCCTGGAATGCGATGATTTCTTTGCGAACTTGAAGGGTAATTTCCTTCCAGTATTCAAATATTTATTTTCACCCACTGAAGCACACAAATTAAATTTTGAGAATGGTGACACATTGTTGGGATTTTTAAATTGGGGATTTATTAATATCTTCAATAGGTAATCTTCTATGTCATTGAATTAAATTTAACTAATGATTACTTTGTGAAATTACCTTTTGAATCATGATTTTCAACTCAAAATCTTAGGGATTTCCTGGTAAATAACATGATGGTATTTTGATGATTTCTAACCAATTTCATTATAAAATGTAAGATATGAACTTCTTCTTTTATGGGAAAGTTGACTTTTTTTTATAAATTCTAGTTTTACGCTTAGGGTTCTAGGAGTTGATTTTGGGGTGCCTTTTTGAAATCAACCAAGAACAATAATAATAAGGATATCACTAGACTCATATTTGCATGTAGAAACTATTAAGTATAGATTATGAGAATTCTGAGGATTCTCATAAATGACATGCTTTGTGTTGAGTGTTTCAGTCTTATATTTTAGCTTCGATATAGGTTATTGCTTAAATTTATTTAGAATTTTCTTGGGTGGAGGCATATCGTATAATGTATGCTATGAGTTGGGAAATTTAGTGTCTTTTGTGGTAAATTCAAGGATTTTAGTTTTGATTTTGTTGTGGGAACTTGTGTGATTATGGCATGAAGTGAGGTAGTTTAATATAGTGATGCCAGAGGGGTGTTGATGTAAGTATTTATTCGTACATTGAATTATTGGGTTGTTTCACACATTATGACACATTTTAGGTCTTATATTTATTTTGATCACATATTCTATTTAAACTGTATTTGCAAGGTCATGAAATCGAATATCTCGTTGAAAACTTTTAGTTGTAAAGGGTTTTACCTCTAACATTTAGATAATATGTAAATACATATGTGTATATATATAGAGAGAGAATCACCTAGTTTAACTTGGCATAGAGTTCAACAAAATAATGAAGACTTTTGAATCTGGTGTTCATAAATTAAAGTGATATCAAATGTACCAAAATTTTCTTCAATGTTGTGGTTCATATGGAAAGTTGAAATTAAAGTATTGCTTAAAAAGACAAGATGTCATTCTTTTTGAAATAGATTAAAAAGGAAAGTAGATCATTGTTTATGAACTGGAGGGAGTGTATGTGTGTATATATATATATATATATATATATATATTCTCTCCGTTACAATCCATGTGACCATGGTTAGCACCCATGCTAAATCTTCGGTGGGAATACCTGGTATTATCGTCTAACCCTAAACTTAACCAATTCATTTAGAAAAAAAAATAGCATTATCGTCTAACTCAAACCTTAACAAGTTCATTTAGCAAAAGAAAAAGATTTGCAAGAAATAATTATATTAAAAATAATATTAATAATAATAATTATAATAATAATAGTAACAGTAATAATAATACTAATAATAGTAAAAACAACAACAATAATAATCCCAAATCGAATAATTTAACGTACGAAAATCCAAACTATTACATTATCAAGATCCTAATATCATTGTATAATGCAAAGGAAGCAAAAAAGCATTGTCCTATAATGGTTAATAATTACTAAATATAACATAGTCCATGGATAGGAACATATGAAACTAAGAAAATCTGTGGTAGCTAGAATGGTAGTACCTCACTTTCAAATCAATCAACTGGAAGCACTAATTACCAGGTCGCATCAAAGTCTTTGAAACATAGTCTGCATTAAGAAAAAGAAGTTCAAGATTAGTATGAATACAAATTTGTGTACTGGTACACATGATACTTCTACTCAAAATTGTAGCATGTTTATCTGATTAATATAATAAGAAAAGTAAATAGGTACATTAACAAAAAATCAAGTAGTTACTTCCATTAGGTAAATTGCCCTATTCTAGACACATAAATGTAAATAAATAAAGACATAGAAGTCACCCAACAAATATAATAAATAATCAGTAAAACTTTGTGATTTCATGTCAGAACTAGTAAAACTTTGTGATTTCATGTCAGAACTATGGACTCATACCCATAATGATCATATAGCTATTTAGTTTATGTATCTCATCAGTCTCAGTCTGTATCATATTAGAAATCATAATAATTGCTCATCTAATCACGTATACTAAAGGGTTTTATTTCTGCAGAACTAGTCTTAACATTTAGATGAGAGCCTAGGGTCTATGTACTTTATCGATATGGTACCTTCTACAAATCATAATTTCTCATCTTTAAGCTTACATCAGTCTTAATCCAATCAACAACAAAATACAAATATAGTATCTACATTTTTAATAAGCCTCAATATGTTCTCATATTCAGTTATCTCTTAGGATATTTTCTGCAGGTACACAAAAAGTCTAACAAGTGTTCAAAATTCTCAAAAGTCATTTAAATATAGGCTTCAAAAGTTATTAGTTTATTTATACAAGAAATATCAATCCAAATAAATAAATCAATCGTACATTATGTCTGAAGATCAATCAACTTGCTTATCAATTCAGAACATATACAAGAGACTATTTTAAATATATCTATGTATAAATCATAACCTACATCAAACAAAGAACCCAAATAAATTAAGCAAAATACATACACTTTTCCTTTCCTCAATAACTATGAATGTTAAAAGTCTAGAACGAATAATTATATGAGTAACATGATTTAACGTCACGGCACGACTCAGTGTCCTTAGCTTTTCAGACTTCACCAAGGCTTACATCAGCATAATCTTTCACTTCATCATTATTTCACATTTAGTGCTTAATACGCTGCCCGTTCACCTCAAATTGTGATTCGCCATCCCATTTCAACTCAATAGAACCATATGGGAACACTTCAACCATAGTGAATGGTCCATAAAACCTATACTTCAACTTTCAAATAAATAAGTGAAGTCTCAAATTATACAACATGACCATACCACCACACTCAAACACCCTTTTCTTGATCTTTTTGTCAATATACAACTTCATCTTCTCCTTGTACAAAGTTGAGATTTCATAAGATTGAAGATAAAATTCATCCAACTCATTAACCTTGCTCATCCTCAAATTTGCAGCATCACTATACTCATTTAGCTTTTTCAATACCCATAGTTCCTTGTGTTCAAGTTCTACTGACAAGTGGCATGCCTTTCCAAGCTGATATAGGGGTTTTAAAACATTTTTGTTTAGCCTAAAGTGCATCGTCTAATTTCCTTGACCAATTAATCTTATTGGCATTCATAGCCTTCGCCAATATGTGTGTGATCTCACGATTCATGACCTCAACCTTCCTACTCATATACAGATGGTAGGGCGTTGTCACCTTATGTTTAATACTATATTTGTCGACAAGGGCCTTAAACATAATGTTTAAAGAAATAGGACCTACAATCACTAATAATAGCACGTGTAGTGCCAAACTAAGAAAAAATATTCTTCATTAAGAATGCAGTGATACTTCAACCCTTATTGGTGAGAAGCGTAATCGCCTCCATCAACTTCAAAACATTGTTGACTACAACTAGTATATATTTCATACCATATGAACTCACAAATGGACCTACGAAATCAATTACTCATACATCAAACAACTCTAATTTAAAGAAAGGAGTCATTAGGACGTCATGTCTCTGAGAAATATTACTTTGTCGCTGATGTTGATCATAGGACCAAGCAAAATCGTACGCATATTTGTAGATAGTCGAACAATAGTACCCAAACTGCAGAATTTTATGGGTTTCAAGGGTACAACCATGATGACCCGCAACTAGCAAAGAATGACAAGTATCAAGAATGCTCATCATCTCAACCTCAAGAATACAAATATGAATAACTCTATACGCACACACCAAAAATTCATAAGTATCATCCCAGAAAAACTTTCTAACCTCATGCATGAAGCGCTTGTGTTGTTGAAATGATAAATCTTTCTAGACTAGATCACTTTCCAAATAGTTAGAAAAATCAGCAAATAAGGGGATAATGTATTTTGATGCTGCCAAGGCCCGCTAACTTGGAAAAGTATCATAAATTTCAAGCTCATCCCCTAATTTCATCATTGCTTCATCTTTGAGATGGGATAGGTGATATGCAACCTAGTTTTTAATAATTTTTCGATCTTTCACCTCAAAGTCAAATTATTGCAACAAGAGTACCCAATGAATCAACACCATCTTAGAATTTTTTTCAACACAATATACCTCAATGCTTCATGATCTGTGTGAGCAATGAATTTGATCCCTATCAAATAGGACTGTAAATTTTCAAAAGAAAAATACATTGTGAGTAACTCCTGGTCAGTAACTATATAATATTTGTGTGCGGGGTTTAATGCTTTGCTCTCATAGTAGATGGGGTAAAAGATCTTCTCATCTCGTTGGCCTAAGAAAGCTCCTAAAGCTACACAACTAGAATCCACATTACCTAGAAAGCCTAGAACTAATCTAGTGAAATAATAATAGCATCAAAGATAAACCGCTCCTTAAGGAAATAAATGGCCTTAATACATGCATAATAAAACACAAACATCTCCTACTTCTCTAAAAGCTTGCATAATGGATTCACAATTTTAGACAAGTCTTTGATAAATCTCCTATAGAATCCTACATAACCCAACAAACATTTGACACCATTAACTGAGACCAGTAAAGCTAATTTTTTAATCACCTCTATATTTTCCCTATCAACCTCAATCCCTTCTTTAAAATCTTGCTTGATAAGAATCACTTCTTTCACCGTATAGTTGAAATTTTCCCAATTTAAAATAATGTTGTACTCCTCACATCTATGAAGTGCATTGGCCAAATGGCCAGGTAGTAATCAAACGAGTCTTCAACAATTGAAAAGTCATCCATGAAGACCTCTATATTGTCCTCCAGCAAATCAAAAACTATCAACACCATATAATGCTAATGGTGGCAGGAGCATTTCAAAGTCCAAACAATATCCTCTTGAATGCACAAGTGCCATATGCGTATGCAAAAGTAGTCATCTCTTTGTCTTCGAGTGAAACCAAAATCTGATTTTAACCTAAATAACCATAAAGAAAATAGTATAAGCCTCTAGTATGTCTAGCATCTGATCCATAAACAACATACCAAAATGGTTCTTTTGTGTCCATGTGTTCAAATTTTTGTAATCCATGCATAATCTCTATTCAATAACTGATCTCATGGGCACTAGCTCATTCTTCTTATTTTGGACCACAATGATCCCATCCTTCTTAGCTACACATTGAACTAGGATCACCTAATTGCTATCAGTAATGGGTAAACTACACCCACAGTTACTGATTTTATGATTTTTTTATTCACCACCTCTTGCATAAATGGGTTCAAATGATGCTGGTGCTCAATACTTGGCATATAATCTAGTTTAAGCGAAATATTATGAGTACAAATCTAAGGTGGACTCCCCATAATATCTACAACAGTCCATTCAATGGCCCTTTTAAAGCTATGTAATTTAAAATCTATGCCTCGACCTGTGTATCAACCAAGTAATCCTCAATAATGATTGATAAGGTATTGTCCATGCCTAAAAATACATATTGCAAGCGAGAAGGATGGGCCTTTAATTCCAATACCGGTGGCTTTTCAATAGATGGTCAAACTGGCACAATTTCCCTATTCTTCAAGTCAAGATCTATCCTTTTTGGTGCATAAGAATAAGAACATCTACCATAGAGTGGCTTATCATTCATCATATTTTTCAATTCCATCATTGTCAAATTCATTATCACCTCAACTAGTTCCTCAACACCATGTCTCTTCTTAATAAGCACACTCACTGCATTATTCTCAACATTGTTCATCAAAGATAACACTTTAATGTCTTTTGGCTACTACATTGACTGACCCATATTAAAAGTAACCCGTTCATCATTCAACTTGAATTTAATATACCCCATCTTAATGTCAACCAATGCCCTACTCATGGCTACGTAGGGATTTTCTAAGATAATAGAAACACCAAAATACATCACACAGTCAAGGATCACAAAATTAGCAAGGTAGATAAAGGAAGATACCTTTACTAAAACTTCACATAATATACCAATCAATTTTTTCACAGTCCAGTCGGCCATCAATAATATTATTAATGTCGGGCTAGGTATCCCTAACTCTAACCGATTGTACAACACAAGTGGAATTAGATTTATTCCAGCTCCCAAGTCACACAATGTTCACAAAAAATTGAGATACCTAATAGTGCAAGGAATAGTAAAAGCTTCGAGGTCCTCTTTCTTCTCAATCAAAGTCTAGGAAGAAATAGAACTGAAACGATGCATATTATTTGCAGGCTTAAAACTCATCATCCAATTATTAGTAACCAAATTTTTATGAACTTTCCATAGCCAGGAATATACTCTAATGCTTCCATAAGAGAAATATTAACAGATTATTTCGTCAACATAGCAATGAACTTCTAATACTTCCCTTTCTCTTGATTCTTCATTAATATACAAGGAAAAAGTGGGGGGTATGGGGTCATAAAATTTTTTTAATTGCAAGATCAATGATGTTGGGTGTATTTATACATTCTAACGCTACTATTTTAGCTTATTTAGCCTTATTTTGAGGATTATTCTTATGATATATGTGTTAATAATGATATAAATGAGCATTTATGTGTCCAGCAATATTTTTACAATGTTTAATGGTGGATTCACATCAGTTTTGATTCAATTTGAGCATTTACAGTTCAACCGAGAAAACTAGTGTAACTAGCTTGAGCTAGGTATTTTTCTAGTCTATTGTTTTGGGTTCTAATGTGTTTTAATGAGTTACCAAGGTTGTTATTATGTATTTATATGTGAAATAACTTAGTTATAATGTTAAAGGGTTTATTGTATCAATAAAAGAGTTAAAATAATAAGTTAAAGCTCAATGTGAATTTATCCTACGCTTAGCTCGTGTTTCTAGTTCATCATTGAGGATGTAGTGTTATTTTGATATCTAAATTTTTTTATTTAATGCTATAGGGTGCTTTTTTAATGGACTATGATGATATATGAAGGATTTATAAGCTTCAAATTAAATGGAAACAACTTAAAAAGGCTTGGAATGGATCACAGAAGCACAAAATGTAGCTTGACGCCAATTTTGATACCTTAAAAGTATTGGGAGAGTGTGGCCGCATGTAAAGGGGTCATGGTGCGGATGACACATCAATGTATTTAGAAGGTACCCAAAATAGTGAGCTAATGCTAAGTCGACGTATTTCGTTGATCAAGTTAACGCGATAATCGATGCGGCGCGTCACTGGGTTTGCAGACAA
The DNA here is from genome assembly GCA_030864215.1 of Capsicum pubescens. Taxonomy (NCBI): domain Eukaryota; kingdom Viridiplantae; phylum Streptophyta; class Magnoliopsida; order Solanales; family Solanaceae; genus Capsicum; species Capsicum pubescens. The sequence continues at coordinate 79,826,016 of CM061545.1, read as the reverse complement.
CCAGAAATTGTTTCCTTGTTCAAGAAGGCATGGGCTATTTTTTCCACTTTAAATAGGACATTATTCACGTTTTTTCCTTACTTTTGGATGTCTTTGGAAAAGAAGAGGCTTCTCTACACATTATTTAGGTTTTTTCATTCTTTAATTTAGTTTCTTTCGTGATTTGTATCATCAATCCAAGGAATTGGATGATGAATATTTCCATTAAAGGCTAAAACTCCAATCCGGGGTTAAGGACATGATCATTATTATTTTCATTTTGAATTAAGTTTGTTAATGTTCTTATCATTATTGGTTGTTTGTTTATTCTTGTTTTAACTATTTTAAGGATTAGCTACACGTAGAATACATCAATTGTCAATCTTTTGATCTCGGGAGAGTGAATAGGAAGATAGAACATGGGAATAAGCAAAGTATGGTTCTTGTTACTTTATAAAATAAGGAATTTAAATTTGTATCTAGGATAGGGATGTACTTAGATGCCTTACTTGATTCACACATAGAATGATAGCTTTAAAGAACTTAAATGGACTATTACATCCCTGCTCAAAGATGTAGTTGTAAGGTTCAACTTAGGTAAAGCATTAGTGGTTGGGAAACTATGATCATACAATTAACCCTACGAATGAATAACCACAATAAGCAATTTAATTAATGAATTTCAATAACATAGTATGATTGTTCATAAGCCTTAATCCTGGATCTCTATCCTTTGATTATCCAAAGTCATTTACTTTTCCGCAGTAGTTTAGTTTCTTTTTAGTTTATAATTCTTAATCCTCCTTGTTTACTTTTTCTCAATCATTAAACTATAATTGGATAGGAAGTGAATGCAAGTCCCTAAGATATCGATACTTGATCTTCCTTGAAGCCACTTTACTACTTGATACGACCATGTATACTTGCGTGTGTGTTGGGTGCTGTCAAGTATTTGGCGCTGTTGTCGGGGGCGTGTTATTAGGAAACTATCTTATTTTTAGTTTTTCTATATTGAGTTGTAAATAGTTTTTGTTTAGTTTCTTTTTATTTTCCTTTATTTCTATTTTTATCACATTCATATCGAGATGTCAGTCTAGGATAGATGGTTTTCGAGTGATGGAAATTCTTGTTATTTTTGTGGAGGAAACCACCTTGTGGATTATAGTCCAGTTTTTTATGAAAGTGTGTGGATGGAACCTTCACAATATAATGCGGATAATTCGAGGAAGTCTGATTACTCAAAAACTGATAATGTGGAAATTTTTAAGGAGACACCACTACCACCATGTCTACAGTGGCTAAGAAAAGAAATATATGAGGAGGACATTAGACAATTTGTGGAGCAAACACAAGAATCACAGCCACTCGATTGTCATCTTTATCTTGAGAATGAAAGTGAGAAGGTGAATAAAAGTGAAGGTGTTGTGGATTGTGTAAATTTTGAAGAAGGATTAGTTGGGCCGTATTTGAAGCACTTTTCTACATTATGTTTAGATGTTGTCTTATCAATGGAATCATTTAAAATAGTGAAAGAGTGGGAAGATGAGGAACAAGAAACCCATATACTTAATTTTGCACCGGTTAATAAAAATAAAAACGCACCTCACTTGAAGGCCGAGTGGTTTACCATGCATATTTCATTACTCGATTCCTTAATTTTTGTACCACCTCCTTATGATCGAGGAAAAAAGTTGGATGCAATGTTAGGGTGAAATTTATATGCTCAAGGTGGACGAAAAATTTGATTGGGTCGTGCCTCGATACTAAATTAGGCTCTTCTTTGGAGTCAACCCAAGCTAAGGTATGTTTGCTTTTTAGTTTTTCAAAGATTTTATTTCATGTAGTTTTTGTTTTTGGTTGAGTCACAAGTTAATGGGAAGTCTGAGTACCTTAAACTTGAGCTTGAAGTATAGCAAAGAATTAGTGTGGGGTCCCATGGATCTCCTTTATGTGAAGATGCTACTAGCTAGGCCTTGAGGCCTCAGGGAGTATCTTTATCTCTTACCTTTAAATTCACTTTAGAGATAAAGTAGATTTTTAAGTGTGGGTCGGGGGGAAATTCCTAAATTTTGACTCAATTTAAAAAAATTTAGGTTAGGAATAAGTGAGATATTCTTGTTTGTGCTATTTTTTTTACATGATGCAAGTGTTTTGTTTGGTAAAAGCATGTTGATTACGAGAATTTCTACTTTTTAGACTCCTAGGTCATTTTTGTGACTCTTGTATTTGTGGCATAAATTTGAATTCATGCTATTATTGGTTGGGAGTCTATGATGATCTTATTGAGGTGATCATGTGCTATGTGTGTGTAATTTTTTTTTTGTATATTCCTTGTTGCATGTGATTTTTAGAACTTGCTCGGTGTGTTTGAAGAGAAATAAATAATGTGTGTTTAGTTGATGATATAGGCATTTCTTTGATAGCCTTATTTTTTACCTTTTTTTACCTACCCTTATGAATTATCCTAGTTAACCCCCATTGATCCTTTAGCATTTTCTTTAGAAACCTCATAAGTAGCCTAATTCCCCTCTCTAATAGACCATAATTTGATCCAAAAAGCTCCTAAGTACTTTAATAAAAAAAAATTATGAAAGGAGTGGAGAAATTAAAGAAGAAAAATGAGAAATTGTTCCCCAAGGTAATGCATATTGGTGTATAATTGATGTGAGGTAGATGGTTGTGATATAAATTATGCTAAAAATATTGCCATGATTGTGAAAAAAAGGAGAAAATTAATTCTTGTGGTAGTAAACTATGTGTCCACCAATTGTTGTGAAAATGCTTAAAAGAGATGGGGAAAAAATAAAAGAATGGGGTAAACGAAAATGGTGTAATTTGGTTGTTAGAGATTTTTTTTAAATATTTAATGTAGTGTATTAAAGAGCTTAGAGAGGTTAGTCACTATTTCCAAATAGTTCTTACCCGTCCCTTAGCGTAGATTACAACCCGAAAAAGTCCTACTTGATCCTAAACATTACATTCGACTATTAGTGTAGCATTACACTAAGGGTAAGCATATGGTTCATTATGTGTAACTTGTGAATTATTTGTGAGAGTAAGCGTAACTTGATATGTATACCCATTGTGATAAATTTCATTATTGTGAGTGATTATGGGTAACTCTCTTGTGGTGAGGGGCATATGTTTGATGAATATGGGTGATTCTTGTGATGTCTTTGATTGAGAAATATGCATGAGTTTTCCACTTGTGGAGTCCATTCTTTAGGCAAGGATGTTTTGGAAGTAGGATTCTTGAGCTTACAATTGTGTATAACATACTTTGTGATGTAAACTTGCATTTCATGTAATCATTGTAATGCTAGCTTGAATATCTTGCATGTAGTAGAAGTGTGGAGTCTCTTCAGTTCATGGTGTTTGTAGTTAAGAGTTTTTTGAGGACGAACAAGGCTTTCAGTGTGGGGTGATGATGTTGGGTGTATTTATGCAATCTAGCGCTACTATTCTAGCTTATTTAGCCTTATTTTAAGGATTATTCTTATGCTATATGTGTTAATAATGATATACATGATAATTATGTGTATAATAATGTGTTTACCATGTTTAATGGTGGATTCACATGAGTTTTGATTCAATTTGAGCATTCAAAGTTCAACCGAAAAAACTAGTGTAACTAGCTTGAGCTAGATGTTTTTCTAGTCTATTGTGTTGGGTTCTAATGTGTTTTAATGAGTTACTAAGGTTTTTATTATGTATATATATGTGAAACAACTTAGTTATAATATTCAAGGGGCAACTGGATCAAGAAAAGAGTCAAAACAATAAGTTAAAGCTCAATGTGAATTTAGCCTATGCTTAGATCGTGTTTCTAGTTCATCGTTGAGGATGTTGTGTTATTTTGATCTCTAAATTGTTGTTTTTAATGAAATAAGATGCTTTTTTAATATACTATTATGATATATGAAGGAATTACAAGCTTCAAATTCTGTGGAAACAACTTAAAAAGGCTTGGAATGGATCACGAAAGCACAAAATGTAGCTTGACGCCAATTTTGATACCTTAAAAGTATTGGGAGAGTTTGGGTGCTTGTAAAGGGGTCATGGCATGGAAGACACATCAATGTATTTAGAAGGCACCCAAACTAGTGAACCAATGCGAAGATGACACGTCGCGTTGTTGTACAAAATGCAATAATCGATGCGGCGCGCCACTGGCTTCGCAGACGACCAGAAACTGTTTCCTTGTTGAAAAAGGCATGGGATATTTCTTTTATTAAAAATAGGACATTATTCACGTTTTTTAACTTACTTTTGGACGTCTTTGGACAATAGGAGGTTGCTCTACACATTATTTAGGTTTTATCATTCTTTAATTTAGTTTCTTTCATGGTTTGTATCATCAATCCAAGGAATTGGATGATTAATATTTCCATTAAAGGCTAAAACTCCTATCCGGGGTTAAGTACACGATCATGATTACTTTTTTTTTTAAATAAGTTTGTTAATTTGTTTATCATTATTGGCTGTTTGTTTATTCTTGTTTTAGCTATTTTAAGGATTAGCTACTCTTAGAATACATCAATTGTCAACCTTATGATCTCGAGAGAGAGAATAGGGAGATAGAACATGGGAATAATCAAAGTATTGTTCTTGTTTCCTTATAAACTAAGGAATTTGAATTAGAATCTAGGACAGGTATGTACTTAGATGCCTTACTCGATTCACATGCAGAATTATATCTTTAAAGAACCTAAGTGGACTATTACATCCCCTCTCAACGATGTAGTTGTAAGGTTTAACTTAGGTAAAGAATCAGAGGTTGGGAAACCATGATCATGCAATTAACCCTACGAATCAACAACCACGATAAGCAATTTAATGAATGAAGTTCAATAACATAGTATGATTGTTTGTAAGCCTTAATCCTGGATCTCTATCCTTTGATTGTCCAAAGTCATTTACTTTTCCGCATTAGTTTAGTTTCTTTTTAGTTTACAATTCTTAAACTTCCTTGTTTACTATTTCTCAATCGTTAGACTAGAATTTTATAGGCGGTGAACGTAAGTCCCTGAGAGATCAATACTTGGGCTTCCTTGAAGCCACTTTACTACTTGATAAGACCACGTACACTAGTGTGTGTGCTTGGTCTCTGTGAATATACATCCTTACCGTTACCATTATCACTCTCAACTAGTTTCTTAACACCCATCGGTTTTTATGATAGATCACCACTAGTAACCAAATTATTAGATTCTGCTACAAATGTAGCATCACTATCAACAACATCATCATGTACCTCATCAACTACAGGTGTAGAAGGATAAATAGTCACCTTTCAACTCAAAGTGGTGATGGCTAAGTTAATAATGTTATTCAAATTCGACACAACATTGCCCGAAAGGGTGCCCGATTGACGTTGATTCATAGTCGCCAACATTTGACAAAACTGCCACACAAGCTGCTTAATTGTGGTAGCATGTGATTCTACTTTCTATCTAAGTCCTAGGATATTTTCCTTAATATCTTTAAGGAAGCTCACTTGATTCTGTAACCCTTTAACAATCTTAGTCAGTAATGCATCCATCCTTAAACCAATATCATGGTTCCTATATAGAACATATGTGCTACTCTTCTTCTTATAGTTATCATTTTTCCTCTAGTCTCATCTCTCTCGACTCGGGTCCCTATATCTATCCCCCTATTCCCTTGCTAGTGTTCACAGTGTCTTAATTAGTCATCTATCCTTTGAATAAAAAACTAGCCATTTCCCTATCTAGGTACTTTGCCCCTTCCTCAATATATGAATCATTAATCCAAGGGGCTTTACCTTGTGCATCCACAACATTTATTTTTTTTTACTTAAAGTTGCAAGTTATTTGGTTAATAACCCAATCTCCGTCCACAGATGTGCAACCTTTTAAGACACTATATCATCTACGATGCTCTGCTTCCTGGAAGCACCAATAGTATAAGTATTTGCTACTCTTTTAGACTTTTGAGCATACCAACCACAGATTGTCATAGAGACTCGATAATAATTAGTGAAGCTAACTTCCAATGTAGGCTCATGAATGCTCCACCAATAATAGTATCTACAATGATTTTGGTATTGGAATTCAAGGCTCTATTGAATATCTCAAGAAAAATATTCTAAATCCAGTGTTTGAGCACCATCAACAATTTTATTTTTAACCTCAACTGTGCCTCACATGGTGGTTCAGAATGCAATTTCCTAAATTATACGTATCTTCCTTCAACTACATCATTCTAGAAGGCAGGAATAATTGATGGAAGAACTATTTCTCCAACTTATTCCAATTGGTGATGGACCAATGAGTTAGTTCCCCTTGCCATAATGTCACCTCCCCAGTCAGAGAGAATGGGAACTACATGAGTCTCAAAGATTCCTTACAAACCCCGAGCAAATTATATAAGGTCGAGATCTCAATGACATTCATGATGTGTATGATTGCATCATCAATTGGGAAACTAACAAAGAGACCATTTAGATTGAGAAGCTGAATCATAACACTCATAATATTAAACTTCACTCCTTAGGAGAATTTAGGAGGAATGATAGGTCCTATTATGATAGGCTCAACATACCCAAGTCTTTCTCTGAATCATCATCTGATGTCTTGTACTTAAAGTCTGGGGGTACTTGGACTCTATCTCTTCTGCCTCTATTGAGTTTTTCTAGATATTTTTCTTATTACCTCTATCTTTTATCTTGAGTTGTACGATGGGCAACTACACCCCTTCTCCAATTTGCTTCAGCTAGTAACCGCACAGTGGTTTGCATAGCTATCTGATAAACAACTATAAAAATAGGTGGATTAAAGGCAAGTGGATCATCTTGATACTCCTTATTGCGAGCATCTTGACTGTGTTCTAACATACTATGATTCTATCTTAGGGTCCTTTCAAGCTCAATAAATAGGATCAAGGGATTTCCTTGACTCTAAACACTAGGCATACATCAGCATACACTCCAAGTGTAGAAAAAAGTATAACCAAAACCTCAATAAACTCTATCAATAAATCATTAACTGTATTCCACAACAATAATGTCAAAATTTGATGTTGCCCAAAACTACACCTCAGGAGAAAAATGATACAGTCTGTAATGCCTTGGGCTTTTGGTCCTTGAAAATTTCTGTAAATTTATCCTCACTGTCCTAACTATGACTCTACTGACAAGTTGTAGGGTGTCATGACGGGTCATAGGGACTAAGTCATGACTTAATCAGAACAAGTGGTTCAGTATTCTGCTCTGAGTACAAGTGGCTCACAACTAGTTATCAAGATTTCATATGGGTTATAAGGACCAACTCACAAGGTGTCCAAAAATTTTGACCCTAGATAATGTCTTCATTATGACTTGTGACCACATGTCATAAAGACTCATGACCAATTGTTTTTTCTCAATCATAGTGTGTCCAGTATATCATCTCAAATTATTATTATCTTTAATACGAGAAGTAGTTTCAAGTCGTTAGGTGTGATTATGAGTCGGTGGTATGAATTGTTTCTAGACCAGTATAGGGCGTTTGTGGTTTTGTCTTAACTATGACTCCTTGTGATAAGTCGTAATGTATCCTTATAAGTCGCATAGTAATCCATAGTTACTGATGTGTAAATTTCAATTTCTAAAGTGAGAGCACTTTCTGGTTATGGTTTTGAACTGTAGGTGCATCGATATAGTAAATAAATGAGAAATTGTGATTTCCCCAAAACTTATGAATTTTGAAGTGATTATGAACCCAACCCCATATTTTGAAATTGGATTTTAGTTATGAGGAATATGGGAATCAAACTATTCTTGAACTATTGCATTATGATTTTGAATTGAACCTTATGAGGGTGTTTAATTCCATAAGATAATGTATAATTGGATTAAGGGAGTTGTGAATTCCCCCAAGTAATGATAATTGGTTTGGCATATTGAGTTTACCTTGCAATTGTTGTTGGTAGAGCCATACCAACAATGTATGCCTTAATGTTTAAAGTGTTTCAATGAATATGAATGTGTGATACTTGTTTTAATTAGGATTTAATAAGAGTTGTGTAGTGGAGTCATAAGAGTGAAAGGTCCTGAGGGACCAACACTAGAAACCGTAGTTGCCGATGTAGGGGTCTACATAATTAGGAGGTTTGAGTACCCCTTATTACTATCAATTAATTGGGAGGTTTGAGTCCCCCACATATTATTACATGATTTGATGCTCATGTCACTTTAATATGACGGTTGGTTCAAGTCCCCATAGTGCATATGTATACCCTCTAGTTTATGCGGCCAAATGCATTGGGGCCCTACAAATTGAGAGAGAGTTAGGCCCGTATAGCCTACGGATGCCTTCGTATATTATGATTGTTGAACTATATAATCCCGGTAAAGGTTTTAAAGATCATGTTAAGCCTTGTTTCCTATCATGGCATGTGATATATATGTATGTATATGCATTTGATTTTGTGCATTAGTTTTGAAATATTTTTAACGATTGATGAGGTCATTGTTTTATCCTTATCCTTGAGTTACATACAAGTGCTCACCACACTAACCATCTCCAAATGGTGTATCCCCATGCAATGGAATCACCAAAGCTACTTCTATATCTCTTTTATAGTGTTAGGCCAGTTGTCTCGATTCATTAGTTCATTATGTTTTGGTGAAGCGGTAAGCTTCCATTCCTGGAAGTCTTAGGCATTTCACCAACACTTATTCTTAGATTTGAGTTTATAGTTACTTTTATTATCATTAATATTATCATTTTCATTCTCATTTTCATCTGTCAGAGTTAAGGACATATCCCAACCAAGGCTGACTTTTCTACTTTATTTAGATTATCATAGATATTGGGTGATATTTGTCAGTTGTTTGGTCAGTAACCAGTCATTGGTTGTAGACATATTTTTCCTTTATTGAAGAATGTTGTATGTAATCTTATTATATCCTTGAAATTTCTCCAACATTGGTAGATGTTGTGTTTGGTTTGGTTAGGTGTAGGGGTGATCTCCAGTCCACGTGGGACTTGAGATACCCATCACGGCTAGGTCCTGATTTGGGTCATGACAAAAAAATTATCAGAGCCTAGGTTTGGTGTCATTGGGTGTCCAAGAAAGTCGTGTCAAGTTGAGTCTCAATCATGGGTGTGTAGAGAACCACACTCATAAAGGAGAGGCTATGAGGCATTTAAGACTTCTTCCCTTTTTTGTTATCATTTTTTTGACCCATAGAGTCTCAGGTCTTAAATCTCCACTAGTTCTCGTATGTTCGCTTTTTAGATTATGCCTCCTAGAAGTTTTGATGCTTGTGGAAACCCTTTTTCCCATTTGGGGACTATGTAGATGGAGCTCATCCTACTCCAAGAGTTCAAACACGACTTAGGGTCACTGCTTCTGATTTCCTTGATGGAGATCCACTATTTTAGCTTATCTCCCTTTAGGCACCCCAAGCTGGTGTATCTAATGTTGTTTTTCCATTCCATTTATTTACTTAGCCAGCTGGTGGCCTCTAAGACTGAGTGTGTTCCTTCTGTTACTCTATTATCCAAGGGTACTAGAATTGGCTAATTCATAAGGTTGATTCTTTCTATTTTGATCAATTCTAAGATGGAAAATATCTTTCGTATGATGCATGCTACTAATGTTGAGGGTATAGAGTTCACAACTTATCAGTTGAATGAAGTTACATATCAATGGTATGAAGAGTGGGAACAATTAAGGGGTGATGATGCTGAGTCTGATTTATGGGATCACTTCTAAAGTACTTTTCTTGGTCTCTTCTTTTCTCAAGGGTTTAGGGATAAAGAGGTCGAGAAGTTCATTAATTTGAAGCAAGGAACGATGTCAGTGAAGGAGTATGCCTTGATGTTTCATTAGCGGTCACGTAATGCTACTGAATTTGTATCTAGCATGAGGACTAGAATAAAGAAGTTTTCTTCAGGGTTGTCCCATAAATTGATCTTGGACAACAAGTCTACCTTGTTCATCAATGATATAGACATCTCTACACTTGTGATGGATATGAAATAAATGGAACAAGAAAAGTAAAAGAAAGCGAAAATGAGTAAAAGGCAGAATAAGAAGTTTCACTAGTTGGATCACGGTGGAGGTCAGCAGCAGAGTGGTAGGGATGTGGAAAGTGATCTATGAGGAAGCTGGGTAATTCTTGGTTATACTCTATGGATAGTGTTCATTATCTGAAGCCATCGGGTGATCGTTGTACTTAGCATGATAATAGGTTTAGAGCACCTGGAGACCAGTCGTAGGCTAGTGGAGCTCAGTCATCTCCATCGTATCCTCCGTGTAGATTTTGTATTTGCGAAGAAGGGTGGAACTAGTTCTTTAAATGTAGTCGGATTGGTCATATGTAGAGGGATTGACATTCTAAGGATTTTTCTAGGCTGAATAAGATTCATGTTACTACTTGATTTTTTGCTACACCAAAGGGTGCAACTTATGCTTCTGGCTATGGCACTAGACAAAACCATTTGTATCCTTTGGACACCCACAATATTCTGAGGGATTCCCTGATGTTTTTGCTAGTATGCTCAACTTTTTGTTGTGATGTATTTTTCCAACTTGATTTCAGGTCTACTCTCTTTAATGTGAGCCCATATATGGCAATCCCTTTTGGTTTTTATCCTGAGTATATTTTGTACCCTTCTCTATACCCACCTCGATGGGTGAATCTATTATGGATTAAAGGGTCTATAGGGGTTTTGTGATGTCGGTCCATGGTTGGTAGTTCTTGGTGCATCCAATAGAGTTGGACATGTTAGAATTTTATGTGATTTTGGTGATGGATTTGTTGTATTCATGCTATGTGTCTCTCGATTGTCAGACTCGAAGGTTCAGCCTCCACTTTCCTAATAAGCTAGTGATCGAGTGGGAAGGTAGTTCTCTAGTTCCTTAGGGAAGTTTCATCTTTTATCTTAGAGGCTGAAAATTAGTTTTTAAATGGTGCCTTTATCACTTAGTACATGTTAAGGATTCTAGATCTGTAGGTCCTTCCTTTCACACTGTCCCTGTGGTCTATAAATTTCACGAGGTATTTCTTGATAATCTTCCTAGTACTCCTCTCGATAGGAAAATCAATTTTGGGATTGATCATTTTTCAGAAACTCGTCCTATCCCTATTCCTCTTTATAAGATGGCTTCAGCTGAGTTGAAGGAACTCAAGGAGCAGTTGAAAATTCCTCGGGATGATGGTTTTATTTGTGCTTTTGTGTCTTCGTGGGGTGTTCCTATTATTTTTATTGATAAGAAGGATGGCTCCCTTCGAATATGTACTGATTATCTCCAATTAAATAAGGTGAATGTGAAAAATAAGTATCCACTTTTGAGAATTGATGATCTCTTCGATCAACTTTAGGGTGCTAAGTTCTTTTGTTAGATTGATCTTTTATTGGGGTACCATCAATTGAAGATTAGGGAGGTGGACATCCCTAATACTGCCTTCTTAAAATAGTATGGTCACTTTGAGTTTTTAGCTAAGTCCTTCAGTTTGACCAATGCCTTTGCAACATTTATGGATCTTATAAATTGGGGTTTTTGTCAGTTCTTGGATTTTTTCGTGATTTCCTTTATCGATGATATGTTAGTATATTTTATGTGTGAGGTAGATCTTGTTGATCTCCTTCTTCTTCTGTTACAAACCTTGTAAGAACAACGATTATATGTTATGTTCTCTAACTGTGAGTTCTTGTTGAATATTGTTATTTATCTTGGTCATATTTTTCTAGTGAAGGGATCATGGTGGATTCATAAAAGGTTGCAGTGGTTAACAAGTGGCCTAGACCCATAACTCCTACCGATATTCAGAGCTACTTGGGTTTAGCTAATTATTATTGAAGGTTAGTGGAGAGTTTCTCTTATATTGCTGCCTCATTAACTAAGTTGACTCAGAACAAGAACAAATTATTATGGTCTGATACTTGTGAGGTTAGATTTGAGAAGCTGAAGGATAAGTTGATTTTGACTCTGGTCTTAACTCTTCTTGATGGCACTTATGGTTTTGTTATCTACTGCTATACGTCTCGGGTTGGGTTGGGTCATGTTTTAATATAGCATGACAAGATGGTTGCATATGCTTCTAGATAGTTGACAGCTAAAAATTAAAATTATCCAATCAATGATTTGGAATAGTTGGTCGTGGTGTTTGCATTAAAGATCTAGCGACATTATTTTTATGCAGTCCCTATAGATATTTATTCTGATCATAAGAGCCTACAATACGTGTTCTCCTAGAAAGAATTAAATCTTAAGCAAAGGAGCTGGATTGAGTTGCTTAAGGTCTTCAACATGAGTCTCCACTATCATCAAAGTAAAGCAACGCAGTAGCTGATGATCTTAGTAGGCTGTTCATGGGAAGCTTATCTCATGTTGATGAAGAGAAGTGGGATTTGATGAGGGTTATTAACCTTTTAGATAATCTTGGAGTCCATCTCTTGAATTTTATGGATGGCGGTGTGATTGTTGAAGAGGTGGCAAAGTTATCTCTTAGTGATAAGGTGAAAGAAAAACAGATGTTGAATCTTATCTTGATTCAAATCAAAGATGATGTGGGTAGGCAGAAGGTGATGATTTTTGAAATTAGTGGTGATGGTATCTTGACCTACCAAGGTAGATTATGTGTTCCCGATGTTGATAGGTTGGGAATAAGAAATTTGGTCAAAGCTTATGAGTCATGATATACTATTCATCTTTGTTCAACAAAGATATGTCATAATTTTAAGGAGATCTATTGGTAGAACAATATGAAGTGAGTTGTGGCCAATTTTGTGGCTATGTGCATTGTGTATCAGCAAATGAAGGTAGATCACTTGAGACTCGGTGGGCTGACTCAAGATATTGAATAGTCGGTATGGAAATAGGAGATAATTAATATGAATTTTGTCATGGATCTTTCACGGTCTCTCTAGCAGTTTGATTTGATTTGGTTTATCGTGAAAAGGATGACTAAGTTTGCTCAATTCTTTCCCGTGAGGTCTAATTACTCTTCTGAGTATTATGCCAAGTTGTTCATTGAGGACATTATAAAATTACATGGTACCCCATTATCTTATTGGGGTACCCAATTCTCATCTTACTTTTTGAGGTTGTTCTAGTGAGGCTTGGGGACTAAGGTGACCCTTAGTACCGCTTTATATCCACAGACGGTTGGTCAAGCGGAAAGGACAATACATGACTTTGACGATATGCTTTGGGCTTGTGTTTTAAATTTTGGGGGTAGTTGGTTTGACAACTTTCCTCTCATAGAATTTGCCTAAAATAATAGTTATCACTTTAGCAATTGTATGGCTCTGTTTAAGACTTCATATGGTAGGAGGTGTAGATCACTTTTTGGGTGGTTTGAGGTTGGTGAGAATCAGTTATTTGGCCCTGATTTGGTTTACCAAGCCATGGAGAAGTAGAAGGTGTTTTGTGATAGATCTAAGACCGCCCGAAGTCACCAAAAGTTCTATGTTGATGTAAGGCAAAGGGAGTTGGAGTTCAATGTGGATGATTGGCTATTTTTAAAGGTATTTCCCATGAAGGGAGTGATGTTGTTTGTAAAGAAGGGAAAGCACAATTCCTATTATGTCGGCCCATACTTGGTTTTGAAAAGGGTTGGGTATGTTGCATATAAATTGGAGTTTCCTTCTATCTTGAGATCAATTCATCTAGTTTTCATGTTTTGATGTTGAAAAAATATGTGGGAGATCTTTCGATGGTTGTTCCTTTGGAAAAGGTTGTATTTTAGATTACTTAACTTCTGAGAAAGTCCTGGTAGAAATTTTGGATTGGCTAGTTCACCAGTTACGGACAAAGTACATAGCTTCGATAGAGGTTCTTTGGATGAATAAAAAGGTTTAGAAAGGTACTTGTGAATCCAAAGAGGACATGAAGTTCAAGAATCCATTCTTTTTTCCCATTTCGGGAAATAATGTTTGATGTATGTGTATTCCTTTGTATCTTTGCTTCCTGACTTTGTAAATAGAAATGGAGATTTCCTCAGTATCTTTGTTTTCTATCTTTGTCAAAGGTAAGAGTAATGGTATAACACCCTAGGTTTTGACCCTTAGAAAATTTCCTGTAATTTTAGTCTTTGGACCTAATACCACTCATGGGTACGAGCCGTATGTTGGGGTAGAAATGATAAGGTCCAATCGTACACTAACCAGTGTTGGTTGGTGGGATTGATTTTGGTTACTAGAATGTATACGACTTTGGGGTATTAGTCGCATTGGTTGTTGTGGATAAGTTGGTTCCTTAACTTAATCTTACACCATGTTACTTAGGTTTGATCTGAGTATGAGTGGCTCACCATAAGCTGTAACCTAGGTTATGAGTTGTACCTAAGATGCGTATGGTGGACAGTGTCTAAATATTCCTTGGGTTTAATCTGCCGCAGGTATGGATAAAGGATATAGATTGTATGCTTTGGATACGACTTAGTCTGATGAGTCATATGTTTGACAGTGTTGGGTCCAAGGGTTGAGGGTTAGGATACAAGTTAATTGTACCACTCGTATTGTAGGGTACGAATCGTGAGGGTCAGTTGTATCCCTGGGATGGGATTTTGTGAAACTTAAGTATGGGTATTCTGGATATTTCCCCACTTATCACAATAAGGTCTCACGACTTCAAATCATCTTGGGATGTTATTTACATATTATTCAATTCATTAACTGTAATACCCCGCAAAGTTCTCTTCTAGTCTGAGCCTTACAGCGTATCCAGCAAAGTGGAAAATCTGAGTCTAAAAGTTTCAGAAGTATCTTCCCAAGTATGAAACACTTTGAATCATGTGTAATTTCCCTAATTTATACTTTTAGTCATGTAGAGCATTAAACAAGCTTTCCATCGCTAACCAATTTCATCAAAATCCGACATCGGACGAAGAAGTTATGGCCGTTTTACTGAGCGTTGTCGGAATTGCAGGTTTGACGGTCGATCTGATGGACCGCCAAGTCCTTGGTGGGCCATCAAGTGTCCCGTTAGACCAAGGCAGTGGCATCCTTTTATGGTCATCATGTGACAGCCAAAGTTGTGGACCGTCATAATGTTGACGGACCGTCAAGGGGCCTGTCAGACTGAGGCAGAATGTCCCATTCCTGGACCCCGAGTGACAGACGATCTGATGGACCATCATATTTCTAACGGACCATCACTTTGACCGTCACTCCGAGGCTGAACATCCCAGTTTTGGCACTTGAGGGACGGACGACTTGGTGGACCGTCAGTCCCTCTGATGGACCGTCAGGTCGACCGTCAAAGACCCCGATCAGAATTTTCTAGACAAATTTTAAAGGGGCATTTTGGTCTTTTACACATCCTCCCCCAGCTCTATAAATACCGGGCCAAGGGACTTCAACTTCATTTTTCTCTCTTCCACCCAAAAATTAGGGTTTCCAAAATCAAAACACTCTCTTCTTCTTTCATAAAATTCTAGAGAAATCAAGAACTCCTTTCAAGAGCCTTCAAGAAAAGAAATTCCCAGGTATGTAGATGTTGATTCTTGGATCTCTTTCATCCAAGAAGCTCAAGTACCCCTTTTGAAACTTAAAGATTTTATGTTTTATGATGTTCCATGAATTGTATGAGTTAAAGTTGATGTTACTTGTGTTGTTCAGTTTGGATTCATGATTATTTGCAAGATTTATGGTCTTTGACCCTAGTATGTTGAATTTATGTGATGTTGTGATGATCCCTTTTAAAGTTGGTGTCTATATGAGGTTTTCATGACATTAGGGTGTAGAGATAGTTGAATAACTGGAGTATGCACCCCATAGGTTGGATGAAAGGCTGAGGTGAAACATAGATGGGCATTATAGTATCTTAAAAGGGAAACCCCAAAGTTGTGGGCTATTCTATGCACACCTAGTGTTTGATAAAATGCCTTAGTGAGCGGAATGAGCCATAATAATAATATGGAATCCCCGAGTAGGTGTAGAACCGGACATGTCTAGTGGTTGTCTAAAGACAGTAGTAAGTTGAGATGAAATAGTGGTAAATCTCCCAAGGGAGTGCTCTTTGATTTATTTTATGTTTTGATACATGCTAAGTTGTTAGCAAGAGAGTAATGACATGAAAGTATGAAGTTTTCCCGAAATCTCGTGATATCTAGATATATGTCGAGACCGATATAGTTGTGAAGTACTTGATGCAAGACTTCATTGAATGGGGTATAATTTAATAGCATGTATTCCTTAAGGTAGTTTGTGACGATGAATCTATATTGATGACCCCCTAAATGTTAGGAGCGATCCTTTGGTAATCATGATGGTGAATAAAGGTTTATATTTCCTAAATGATAGATGCGATGTCGTATGGTTTGTGAGGGGGAAAGTATGTTATGATTCTGAAACGCGTAAAGTGACCCCTTTGTAGTTGTGATAATGAGTAGACGTTTGTGAATCCTTGGAGGCTTGAGGTGATGTTCTAATGATTGTGAAATTGAATATATGGCATGATTTCTGAGTTTCTTATGAATATGCCTGAATGATGGTAATGATGCATGAATGCTTGTGATGCTTGAATGAATGATGATCCTTTACTTCTATGTTATCTAGTCTTGGGGGTTTTTATACCTAAAAATAGAGTTGTTGTCTAGAGCCCGTGTCAGTTTCTCGATAATTCCAACCGAGCCATGATTTTCAAAACTCAGTGAACTATACAACATTGTATCCTCAGACAAGTGCAAAGCTTAATAAAGCTCAGTAATCTCATTTATCTCTGTAATCTCTGTATCGCTAGTAATCTAGCCTCAGACCTGTACTCAGCCTTGTCCTAATGGAACTCAAGTGATTCAATTCTTATCTCTGAAATGATTTGAATAATCTAATCAAGCTATGTATCGTCAGTCAGATACCGTGATTTGATATTATTTCTGTCAAATACGGAACCAAGTGATCTCAGCATATTTCAGCAAGATCATTTAAGAAACATGATCATGTAAACAAATTCAGCTTTATTGTGTTCATTCTAAGGATTCAGTGAGAGTCTTTCAGTTGGGACTAGAAACTAGCACCGAGCGAGGGAAAGGATGGTGATTCCTCCCATCAGAGAGAGAGGCTAGAGTCATTAGTAGCAATCCCTGAATTCCAGAACTACGTAGCCAGCGTAGGATGCAGGAGTCCCCGTTAGTAGAGGCTGTCACCATCAGAGAGGTTGACTATTATATTTCCTCAGGTCGACTTCCTGCGAGGGTCATCCCATCAGAGAGGCTTGACCCGAGTGTGAGTCTTTACTCATGGAACGGTATTGACGCCCTTCCAGTTGGGGTTACAGGTTGGACCCCAACTGTGGTAGGTTGGGGCATGTCGGTTAAGTGACTACTGCCCACAGTTGCAGTTTCAGTATCAATCTTCAGAAGTCAAGACCGTATGGTACAGTCGTCTATCTAAGTAAGGAACTCAAATAGTTCTATTGATTCATGGACCATCCCGTCAGATAGTCTTGGCCACATATACTGATGCTTACTATCATATTTAAAGATCTCCCATAAGAGAGGCTTGATCTCAGTCTTATATCAAGTTGAATATTCTTATTATCATATTTGAAGATCTTCCGTCAGATAGGCTTGGTCTCGTTTTCAGAATTTGTTGAGTATTCTGGTTTTCGGATTTAGATATAATCCTATTTTCTTATCATTGATAAAGCTTCTGAAGTTATCTGTTAGAAAAAATGAATCTCTAATTCTGTCGGTTGAAAGCGGTAAGCTCAGAACTCAGTCTTTGATATAAATATACTCAGATCCTCAGTTATCAGTAGCAGATGAGTCAGTGGTTCAGTATCTCAGTGATGGTAGTGAGTTTAGCTCATAGTAAAGCGGTATCCAAGGTCAAGTCTCTAGAGTTGTGATGATTATGAGTATGATTTATGCATTCTTATATGTGTGCTTGTTTTCGTGCGGTATTCTCATGATTATTTAGGTTATACATATTTTGCGTGCATGAGCCCATTCATTTAGCCTTACCCCATCTATATACTCGGTACATTTTGTGCTGACACATTTGCGCTATGGTGTCTCATTTGACACCATAGGTTTAGAGGCACAGGACCCAGAGTATCATCAGCATATCAGTCCCAGTTAGTAGCAGTAGCAGTGAGTCCTCTTCTTTCAATGATAAGTTTCATTTTTCTATTATTATAATCAAAATTTTATTTACTTTCAGTTGACGAAGTTAGTTGGGGACCTGTCCCATCAACTCCACAGTTCAGTCAGATTAAAGGCTTTTCAGACGCATATATTGTATAGTATTCAGTTTTATATTTTGAGTATTTATAGATGGTTTTGAACCTTATGGCTAGTTTTTGCATTTATTCCAGATATTATACAGTGTACAGGTACATATATCAGTAAAGGGTTATGTTGTGGTCCTTCGGGGTCACAAGAACTGTGTGACATCTCGGGATGGGATCTCGGGGCATTACATTAACACTTAAAACTTTTCCAAAAAACTCTATAATTCTCTCAAAATATTTTGGTAAAGGGAAGCTAAGGTTTCAACTAGAGGATTAATTTGGGGCTTGTCTTGGTGATCTATTTCCATCATAATCTTTGTTTAAGGCATGTTCTCCTCCCTCATTATTAATTCTAACTAGAAGCATGGTTTTTATCATTGTTTTCATGACTTCATGGATTGAATGATTTTTGTTTTCAAATACGAATTGGGGGTTTCAATATTAAATTGTTGGTTATGGTTTTCCCTAGTTTTAATTATTCTTTATAAGCATTAATAGTGGTTTTGGATAATTGGATTGCATAGGAATGATTTATTATTAATTGCAATTGGTTTTGGTTATATTTCCCCCCCAATGTGTTTTAAAAAATGCCTATAAAAATATTTTCATTGCATTTTGTATTTTTAATGGAACTCTTTCCCTTTTTAAAACACGGTTAAGGAATGATGCATAGATTAAATGGATTGGAAAAGTGAATGGCTAAATGGTTACTCTTGTGGAGTACATGAAATCCCCCAAGAGGTTTAATATGGTAAATGGAAGGGCACTTAGAAGTTCCCTTAAAACTATATGTGGTTGGCTATGGATAGTACTTGCAAGTATGGTCGGTATGATGATACCACCACTAAATTGGCTTGGGTGATAAATGATAACTGGATTTGTTGGTTGCTTAGTATTGTTTTTAATTGGGAAATAATGGCGGGATGTGTAGAAAAGTCGTGGAAGGTGGAGGTCATAGGGGGACATAAACTGGAAACTCATATTTGCCGATGTGAGGTTGGTTTTGGTGACCGTATGCATATTTTTGTGTATGTACTAGTCATCCAATGTTTTCATCCCTGGTTATGTGGCTACACGCCCTTTGGCCCTTTTAGTAGGTAAAGTTAAACCAATTTAGCCTCTGGGTGGATTAGGACGGCAAAGCTACACAACCCAAGTAAAGGTTTTAAATGCATGCTAAACTCGATCCTCTTTCCCAGCCTTGTATTATATATATGTGTGTGTGTATGTGTATGTGTGTATGTGTATATGTGTGCGTCTGTGTGTATGGTTGTGTGCATATGGATGGTTTTTACTTGGGTTTATAAATGGCGTGATTTTATCCTTATCCATAGATTAAACTAGTGTTTCTCCTGCAAACCCGTCTACTACCAGATGTATACCCACGCTATGCAAGAACTTGATTAGTCTATTTTCATATTCCTGCATAGATTCCTGCATAGAACAAACAAGGATTAGAAAGAAAGTGACAGAAAATAGACTAATCATTCCTGTATTCCTGCATAGATTAGTCTACTACCGTCTCTAATACTTATTTGTTCATCTTTCAGATAGTGCCTCATAGATTTAGCACACAAAGAAATTCGTTTATCCCATCTGGGGTTAATGTTGAAGGGGTGCATCCTACTTCTGGGATTCATCTTCGATCTCACAATCCTATCTCTAATAGTTCTGGAGTTTCACCAGTTTCTACAAGTCCTCCTCAAGGCGAGGTGACTAATGTAGAATCCCGTCAGTCTATTCATCTTACTGCTTAAATGATAGCATCTCAGGTTTAACAGGGTGTGACGATTTCTTTGTCTTCTAAGGCCACAAGGGTTGGACAATATATGAAGAAGGGTCTTCCCATTTTTCTAGAGTGAAGGTGGAAGAGGATCTATAGGGCTTCTTGGATAAAAAAAAAATATTTCTGGTAATGCAGGCTACTAATATGGAGGGGGTAAACTTTGGAGCTTATTAGCTAAAAGAGGTTACATATCAGTGGTATGAATAGCGGGACATGGATAGGGGTGATGTCGACAAATCAGTCTTATGGGATACTTTTTCTAATTCCTTCATAGATCGTTTCTTTCCCCAAGAGATGAGGGAAACAAAGATGGAGGAGATTATGATACTCAAGCAGGGAAGTATGTCTTTCTATGAATATGCCTTGAATTTTCAAAACTTTTCAAGGTATGCTCCTGATTTAGTTATTGACATGCGGGAAAAAATGTGTAAGTTTGCTTCAGGGTTAAATTGAGATTTTTTTTGAGTGTAAGACTGCCTTGCTGATTAAAGATATAGACATTTCTAGGTTGACTATTTATATGCAGTAGGTAGAGGTTGAGAAAAGGAAACGGGCGGAGTTTGGAAATCGGCAGGGTAAGAAGAGCAGGTTTTCTAACCAGGGAGATGTTTAGTCTCAAGGTGGTCGGGATGGTGGCAAATGGAATAAAAAAAGGTAAGGGAGTTCTTGTCCCTTTTTGTTTGCTAGTTCTCCTTACAACTCGGGCGAGATGAGTCATCAAGGTGTTGACAATTTCCAGGAAAATGGGGCCAATTGAAGGCAAGTGGAGGTCAGTCAGTTTCTTTATGCACTCCTTGTTGGTTCTGTGGTTTTCCTCATTGGGTTTACTGCGATGAAGGAATGGACAGATGCTTTAAGTATGGTCAGGCAGGCCATAGAATTATAGATTTTTTTATTAATACGGTTATTACGATGACGAATATGATTCATGTGGCTTCATCATCTGCTCCTACACCTAGTAGTGTTGCATCTAGTTCTATTACTACTCCTGGTCCTAGTATTGATCAAAATAAGTTGTATGTTTCGATATCCCAACAAGAATTAGAGCTATCACCGAATATCGTTACTAGTACATTACAACCTTTCTCTCGTGACGTATATTATTTTCTTGATTCAGGGTCCACTCTTTCCTATGTGACTACATATATGGTTTTATCTTTTGGCTTTGACCTGGAAGTTATTTCAGATCATTTTTCAATTTCTATCCCAGTAGGTGACTCGGTTATTGCTAAGAGAGTCTATAAGGGATGTGTGGTAACTATTGGTGACAAATAGACCATGGTGGATCTGTTTGAGTTGGGTATCATATATTTCAATGTCATTCTGAGTATGGATTGGTTGCACTCTTATTACTCGTCCTTAGATTGTCTTTCTCATAAGGATATCGTTATGTTCCCAGGTGATCCAGTTATAGAATGAAAGGGTGGTTATTTAGCTACTTGGGGGAGATTTATTTCTTATCTTAGAGCTTAGAGGTTAATCTCCAAAGGTTTTCTTTAACATGCGGTTCGGGTTAAAGATTCTAACTAGAAATGTCCTTTTTTCAAGTCAGTTCTAGTGGTTAATAAGTTTCTAAATGTCTTTGTAGATGATCTTCTTGGTGTTCCTCACGATAGGGAAATTGAGCTTGGTATTGATCTAGTTTCAGACTCTCATCCAGTTTCTATTTCTCCATTTATAATGGCTTAGGCTGAGTTGAAAAAACTCAAGGATCAACTTAAGGATCTTCTAGATAAGGGATTTATTCACCCTAGTTTATCTCGATGGGGTGCACCAGTGTTGTTTGCGCGCAAAAAGAATGGCTCCTTTCGGATGTGCATTGACTATAGATATTTGAACAAGGTGACGGTCTAGAACAAGTATCTTCTTCCAAGAATAGATAATCTGTTTGACCTGTTACAAGGTGACAAGTTTTCTTTTAAGATAGATCTTTGGTATGGTTACCATTAGCTAAAGATTTGGGTGGTGGATTTCCCTAAGACAGTTTTTTGTACTCACTATGGGCTCTTTGGGTTTTTGGAAATATCATTTGGGTTGATTAATTTTCTGGAGGCATTTATGGATTTGATGAATAAGGTTTTTCATCAATATTTAGATCTCTTAGTTATTGTGTTAATAGATGACATTTTGGTTTATTCAAAAAGTGAGGTGGATCATGCTAATCACATTTGTGTGGTGTTACAGACCCTTAAGAAACAGTAGTATGCTAAACTCTCTAAATGTGAATTTTGGGTGGATGCTGTAACTTTCTTGGGTAATATTATTTCTAGTGAGGGTATCATGGTGGATTCGTAAAAGGTTATTGTGGTGAAGAGGTGGCCTAGACCCACGAATCCATCTGACATTTAGAGCTTCTTGGGTTTAGCCGATATTATAGGCGGTTTGTGGAAAGATTTTCATTGATAGCTCCTCTTTTGACTAAGTTGACTCAGAAGAAGGTCAAGTTTTCTTGGCAGATGCTTGTTAAGGGAGTTTCGAGAAGTTAAAGGATAAGTTAACTTCGGCTCTAATTATAACTTTGCCGGAAGGCAATGATGGGTTCGTGCTTTATTGTGATGCATCTCGGGTAGGGCTTGGTTGTGTATTGTTCAAGAATTGGAAGGTGATTGACTATGCTTCTAGGTAGCTGAAAGTGTATGAGAGGAATTATGCTACTCATAATTTGGAGCTGTTGGAAGTTGTGTTTGCTTTAAAAATATGGCAGCATTGTTCGTATGGTGTTCACATCGATATCTTTTTTGATCATAAGAGTCAACAGTTTATGATCACCCAGAAGGAGCATAATCTCAGATAGAAGAGATGGTTTGATATTCTTAAGGACTACAAGATAAGTCTACACTACCATACAAGTAAACCTAACGTGGTTTTTGATGCTCGTAGCAGGTTATCCATCGGGATTTTGCTCATGTGGAGGAAGGAAAATAGGAATTGGTGAAGGATATTCACCGCATGGATAATCTTGGAGTTCACCTTTTGGACTCCAAGGATGGTGGTGTAGTGGTGCAAGAAGTGGTTTAATTATCTCTAGGTGTGGAGATTAAGGAGTAGCAAGTTATAGATCCTATCTTGATGAAAATCAAGAGTGACGTTGGTGGGAAAATGGTAGTGGTTTTTGAGATCAGTGGTGACGGTTTTCACACGTCAACTAATTTTGGGCGGACAGGCACCCGTAGTTATGAAGGACCGAGAGAACCAATCCATGACCTTGTACTCCTCATGCATTTAACTATAATAGCCAAAAGTTTTACCATACATGGATATAATGCAAAGATGAGAATAACTACGTAGCCAAGCAAAAAATTATATATGCAAGACTTGGCCGGTTGGGCCACAACGTCTAAAAGACAAAACACTACTATGTTTAACTTTACATTAGTCTAAAAAGCATCTAAAATATAAATAGACTTAGTTAGGGTTAGGACAAACCCCCACTCTACTCTTGACTACTGTACAATAGAAAAATATATGGGACAGACTCGGAAAACCCTGAATCAACCTGGAGCTCACCAATAGTCACATAATAGCCTGTTCTCCTACTAGAGAGTGTATTAGATTAAGCACCTATGCCTGCAGCATAAAATACATGTTCCCCGTGAGGGACTTCAGTATGAAATTAGGTACTGAATATGTAAGACTGAAGGTAAAAACAAATGATACAAGAGCTCAATAGAAATTAGATGCATGTGTATAAGTAGTACTCGTAGACCACCTTTATGTATACTTGTGGTACTATGTACATTACATTCTTTTATTATTTTTTTACCTTTCTTACTTCATAATATTTGTAAGCGATATAATGTAAATGACCAGTTGATTAGTGGTAAATTGATAAATCGGGATCGGCCCATGCTAGGCTTACGCCCTTGAGCTACCACCTACATAAGAACATTGGGATCGGCCCATGCTTGGATTTCGCCCTTGAGCTACCACCCATATATAAAGGTATCGAGATCGTCCCATGCTAAGCTTATGCCCCTGAGCTGCCACTCATTTTACATATTTGTGTTACTTAGTTTATTTAGCCTTTCATATTGTTACTTTGGTTGTCATAACATTATGGTACCTTAAAATAATAAACTACCATTAAGATGTATGTAAATGGGCATTTAATGCAACAACAATAAGGTATGGAGATTCTATCACACAAATTAAGTGTTTATGAGCTAAAAATAACACATGGGTCTTATTTGAGTTAACGGAGAACACCTCAAATTTTCTATTGAAAATAGATGTCCAGGCTTAATATTAAGAATGTATTGAGGTGTTTTAACAGGTTAGGGAGTGGGAACAAGATCATTGGATACATGGGATATAATATGTTGTTATTATGTATCACTTATTATAGAATAACCTTGGTATCTTACTTGATGGAACAAATGTCCAATTACATGCAAATAGTCCAAAATAGAGTATGCCTTACATATCTGGTTATATAACTTTGAAACTAACCCAACTTGACTTCCCGCCTTTTAGACTACTTATCTATAATAGAATATACGGTAAACTAATATTAGCAACTAACCAACAAATTTGGGCTACTTAACTTTACCAAAATAGTAACTGGGTAGTAAGACGTTAATATATCAATCAAGGGTGTTATTTAAACCCTTTTCTCCTCCATTTACACCCACATACAATACATGGGCTTATAAGATTCACTGAAACTACCTTTGCTTCATTACACCTTTCAAACAATATGCAAAACAAATTGGGCCGCAAATATATGCAATAATTAGTTTGGTGGTGTACCGCCACACCTTTCTTGTATATTTCAGTTCGAACTAGACACACCTTTCTCCAACATCAACCTGCAAGCCCATAACATATACATACAAAACAGTCCCAAATCCCTTTTATTGTACCAATCAATTATTGAACTCATCATCTCTTGAATTCAAAATAAAAACACATCCATAATTCTTTCCCAAATTCATATATGAAGAGAACAAAATGGGGTATTCACCTTACATCAATTCCGCAACCTATCCTTTAAATTTGAACTCCTTAAGAACTTCAACTTTCACTTTCCTACATATTTTAAACAAAAGAAGAAAAGAGATCTCTTAATAACAAAGAAAAAGTGAGCAAGTAGCTTTTTCGAGATTCATCCATGAATTAATAATTAAGAAATTATATCTTGTTTTTATAATATTTCATGAGATATTTAAGCTAAACCATAAGTGTTTTCACTTACCTTGGCTTGCAAAGGTTGGGGTTTCTTTAAGAACCCTAGAAAGAAAAATAGGGCTGCTCCATGATGTT
Organism: Capsicum pubescens; assembly: GCA_030864215.1. NCBI lineage: Eukaryota > Viridiplantae > Streptophyta > Magnoliopsida > Solanales > Solanaceae > Capsicum > Capsicum pubescens. Next base: position 79,800,797 of record CM061545.1, on the reverse strand, counting down.
TTAGAGAAATGGAGGGAATTGGTGAAATATAATCCTTTTTGTGACTTATAAATGATGGAAAATGACCCACAACTTGGCCTTATAAAGTCCCTACTTTAGCCACCTCCCTGGCTGCATTTTGGACCTTAAAATTGGTCAAATGGTTAGAGTACATGATGCACCTACTTAGACTAAGATGACCAAAAGGGTCAAAGTAGGTGATGCACCTACTTGCTTAATTTCAAAGTTGGGATCAATTATATTTGGGACTTGGAAGATTTATGTGTTGGGACATTTCTCCATTTTTTCCTCTTTTATTCAATTTGGGCCTAAATAAGTACATTTGTATAGGCCCAAATCCGATCCATAGTCATGGGTCCATTAACTTGTCCCAAATAGTTTAAGTAGGAGACTCACCTACTACTTTAATTAAGTCAAGAAAGCACCTCAACATTTTATTCCATTTCCAGCTCCTAATCCCTTTCACCTAACTAACAACTTGTACATACTTGGTCACTTTAAACTTTAGATTCAAATACTGGCTTATGATTCCAAGTTATATAGTTGTATCGATGGTAACTTGATCACATCACATTAAAACATATGGGCATTATCTAGAACTCCATCTATACTATCAATACACACATAGAAAATCTCGAAAGTTACCTATACCATAAGGCTATACCAAGTTCTAAATAAATAGAACATGTGCATTTAAAATCTGGGGTGTTACATACTTCCACCTTAGAAACATTTGTCCTCGAATGTTAGCATAATAGTCCAACCAAAACAAGTTCAAGACTAAGTTTAATATCCCTATTATCACATAGTACTTATATATAATACTTACTTGTTATTTCTCTAATTCAGAATCATGCACTTTCTCTTTATATTCAATTAAATAGGGGTACTTGGATTTCATTGCTTCTTCTGCTTACCATGTGATCTCTTCTACTTGTTGATTTCTCCAAAGTACTTTTACAAAAGGTATTTCTTTATTCCTTAACTTCTTAACCTGTCGATCTATAATAGCAATAGGTATTTCTGTATAGGTGAGACCTTTCGTAACAAGTACATATTCTGTGGGAGTAATATGAGATGGATCTCTGATGCACTTTCAAAGCATTGAGACTTGAAATACTGGATAAACTGTTGAGAGATGTTGGGGCAGATCTAACTCATAAGCGACTTGGCCAAACCACTAAATAATTTATATGAGCCTATATAACATTGACTTAGTTTTCCTTTCTTACCAAATCTCATTGCCCTTTTCATCGGTGACACCTTCAAGAATACCCAATCACCGATAGCAAACTATAGCCCCCTTTTTGTAATATCCATATATGATTTATGTCAAATTTGGGTTGTCTTCAGCCATTGTTGGATCACTTTAACCTTTTCCATAGATTAATGAACAAGATCGGGCCTAAAAAAGGTAGTTTCACCCACTTCAAACCATTCATTAGTGACCTACACTTTCTTCCATACAAAGCATTATATGGTGCCATTTTGATTCTTGAATGATAGATTTTGTTATAGGCGAACTCAATGAGAAGTAATTGATCACCCCAACTACCTTTAAAGTCCAATACACAAGATCGTAGCATATCTTAAATTGTTTGAATGGTATGTTCCACTTGTCCATCTACTTGAGGGTGCTAAGTTGTATTTAAATTAACTTGTGTTTCCAAATTTCTTTGAAAAGAATTCCAATAATTTAGAGTAAATTGAGATTCCCTATCTGATATAATAAAGTCTACTACTCCATGTAATCAAACTATCATTTTGATGTATAATTTCACATACTTTTCAACTTTATAAGTGGTCCTAATCGGTAAAAAGTGTGCTGATTTGGTAAGCCTATCAACTATCACCCATATGAAATAAAACTTTTTATATATATGAGGCAAACCTATGATGAAATCCATATTGATCATGTCCCACTTCCAGATTGGAAGATCTATACATTTCATATAACCCCTCTACATTAACTCTTTGACAATTTGGACATTCGACTACAAATTGTGCAATGTTGTTTAGCATATCACCCCACCAATACATTTTTTTCAAATTTTAATAGATTTTAGTTGACCGTGAATGGAATGAATGATGTGCCTCTATCATAATCCTATTTCTTATCCCATCTATATTAGGCACACATAATCTGTTTTGGCACTGAAGTACTCCCTCTTGTGTAAGCTTAAATGTATTTGTCATACCACATTGTACATTCTCCTTAAGCTATAATAAAATGGGATCTGCATATTTCTTCTATTTCACTTCAGATACTAATGAAGATTCTGCCTCATTATGCACAATAAGCCCCTCATCAAGACTTTCAAGAAGGCAAAGCCCTAAATTGGCTAGTTGGTATAGATCCTTAGTCATCCCTTGTCATTTCATAGACTACCCATAAGTTCCCACCATAGCCTTACGACTCAATGCATCATCTACCATAATTACATTTCCCGGATGATAGAAGATATTAACATCATAGTCTTTTAATAGCTTAAGCCATCTTCGCTACCTCAAATTTAGGTCCTTCTGATTAAAGCTATATTGTAAACTCTTGTGGTTAGTAAATATGTCAACATGAATACCATATAGGTAGTGGCATCATATCTTTAAGGAAAATATATTTGTTGCTAGCTCAAGATCATGCATTGTATAATTTTTCTCATGTGGAGGAAATTTCCTTGAGGCATATGCTATAACTTAACCATGTTGTATCAACACACATCCTAAACTAATTCTTGAGGAATTAGAATACACTGCATACCCTTCTATGCCTTCTGGAAGTACCAATACGGGTGTGGAAGTCAACTTATTCTTCAGATCTTGGAAACTTCTTTCACATGCATCATTCCATTGGATCTTGTATGCTTTTTTTGTTAGCTTTTTTAAAGGTACAAAAATTAAAGAAAATCGTTCAACAAACCTTTTATAAGAACGTGCTAACCCAAGGAAACTACAAATATCTGTAGGTGTTGTAGGTCATGTCCAGTTCTTCACAGATTCTATCTTTTGAGTATCAAATTTTATTCCTTCATTAGATACAATATAACCCAAGTTTCCAAAGACTTTAACCAAAACACACATTTAGAGAACTTTACATATAGCTTACGATCACAAAGAATCTATAACACCTGTCGTAAGTGACTTGCATGGTCCTTATTTGATCTCAAATAAACCATAATATCTTCTACAAAAAACTATCATGAACACATCTAAGAATGGATTGAACACCCTATTCATCAAATCCATAAAAGATGCGGGTATATTAGTTAGCCCAAAGGACATGACTAGAAACTTGTAATAACCGTACTGTATTCGAAAGGATATCTTGGGTATGTACTTCTCTTTGACCTCACTTGGTTGTAACCTGACCTCAGATCTATCTTTGAAAAACACTTGGTGCCTTACAACTGGTCAAATAAGTCATCAATTCTTGGAAGGGGATATTTTTTCTTAATAGTCACCTTATTCAGTTGTTGGTAGTCAATACACATTCTCAATGAGCCTTCTTTCTAATGCACAAATAATACTGGTGCGCCCCAGGGAGACCTACTAGGACTTATGAATCCTTTTTCTAGCAAGTCTTTCTATTGATCTTTCAACTCCCGTAATTTTGTCGGGGCCATTCTATAAAGAGGAATTGAGATTGGTTGAGTACCTTGAATAAAATCAATACCAAACTCCACTTCTCGTTTTAGAGGTAAACCTGGAAGATCTTCAGGAAATACATTAGGAAATTCATTTAGCCCTGGAATAGTTTGAAGAGTTAGTGGCTCTATTTCTGTATTCTTCACTCTAACTTGATGATATATGTAACCCTTGGAAATCATCCTTTTCGACTTAAAATAAGAAATAAATTTACCTCTTGGAGCACCAATATTACCCCTCCATTAAAGGACTGCCTCTCTTGGAAAATGGAATTACACCCTCTTAGTTCAGTAATCTATTGTGGCATAGAAGAATCCAACCAATCCATACCCATTATAGTATCAAAATCAACCATTTCTAATGCAACCATGTCATCCATTGTATCGCGACAATAAATAGTTATTTTACAAATTCAATACACTCTCCTATCTATAATAGATTCACAAATCAGCATAGACACTTCAAATGGCTTAACTAGTAATTCTAGTATTCTTGTAAACTTTCCAGCAACCAATGGAGTGATGTATGATAATGTAGAACCCATATCAATTAATGCATATACATTATGTGAAAAGATGGACAATATACCTGTAACAACATTCTGAGAAGCCTTTAAATTTTGGCGATCCGCTAGTGCATATATACGATTCTAAACTCCACTAGAGCTAGATGCTCCTTTAGAACCTCTACCATGACCTATAGGTTGTATACCCCTTCATGAAGAAGGCACTGATGATGATGATGTAATGGTTGATCCAGTAGTTCGTGCCATACCACCCATGCCACTTTGTGGTCATTCTCATTATATGCCCCGATGTACCACACCAAAAACAAGTATTTGTCCCAAATTGATATGCACATAAATGAAACTTTCCACATTATTTGCATGGCTACTGAGGAGGTCTTAATTGGATCATACTCCCTTTCTATTGATACACAATGCTCATGAACTTTGATTCTTACTTTTTTCCTAAACTAATTGCCATTGGACCCTTAAAACCTTAATGGAGCACTAGCTGCATGATAAGCAGATAATGGTCTAGGCAGTCTATTATAAAATTGAGGCCTAAACACTGCTTGGGATTCCACAAACTACCTCGTAGATATGGACCTCTTGGAATACAATTTTTCTAAATCTTGTATTCTTCTTATATGCCTCCGATCCTCTATTTTTGTGCAAAAGCTTGTATCCTTGCTATTTTCATGTCATTTTCCAAAGCAGAAATCATACAATCTCTAACTAAATATTGATCTAATCTATCCATATATCGATAAACTCTATTATCTATAGTATATACTACATTAGGGGCATACCTAGCCAAAGAGTTAAATAGGAGTTTGTACTCCCTCACACTCATATTTTCTTTGTAAAGATTCAGAAACTGATATGTATGGGCCTCTCAAATCTCAAATTAAAGGTAATGATCTATAAATACCTCTTTAAACTATTTCCAAGAAGCTAAAGGTGTATCGATACCCCTACATTGTTTCCAGTTTTCATATAAAATTGTTGCCTACCCTTTGAATTTATAGGTTGCTAGCTCAACTATCTCTTTACCTGATATATGCATGACATCTAGAGCCCTTTGGATTTGATCAAAAAATTCTTATGGGTCTTTATTAATATTTGATCCTGTGAATGTCGGAGGATATAACTTAAGGAGATCACGTGTCCGTAGGCTAGCTACCCTACATTCACCACTAGAACATGTGGTTAGAATAGTTTGTCCTTGAGCTTGTCCAGCAACTATAAAAGCAAATAATTACATTGCATTTCTTAGATCTTTATCAGTAGGATTAATAGGTGGTTCTGAGGATGAGGTTCTTCTCCTCCTTAGCTCTTCGAGAGAATGGGGAGTAGTAGAAGTTTGTGCTACAAACTCAACTTAAGCCTAACTTTGATTACCTTATCTAGGTGGAGACTTGTTAGTACCTTTTATGGAAACCACATCTACTCGGTTACCTGTATTCTTACTCCTTCTTGTAACCGGCATCTTTACTATAATGAGAAAAAAATAGATTTAGTAGTTAAATATGACTTCACCGATGACTTGGGATCTATTGCACTATCTAAGATGTGAAAAAAAAAAACAATCCCTAAATGTCCATAGCCTATTATTTATATATGTGGTGCACAATACACCCATAACCAAGACTCTACGTAGACACAACTTTATAGACTCCCTACAACAACCTGCTCTGATACCACTTTTGTCGCACCTAAACTCCTATTGGGGCGGACAGGCACCTGTAGCCTTGAAGGCTCTAGAGGACCAATCCATAGCCTTGTACTCCTCATGAATGTAACTATAATAACCAAAGGTTTTACCATACATGAATATAATGAATTGATGAGATTAACTACGAAGACAAGAACAAAATTATATATACATGACTTGTCCGTTGGGGCCACAACATCTAAAAGACAAAACACTACCATGTTTAACTTTACATTAGTCTACAAAGATGCTAAAAGATACATAGAATTAGTTAGGGTTGTTAAAAACCCCCACCCTACTCTTGACTACTGCACAATACCAAAATATATGGGACAGACTTAGAAAACCACGAATCAACCTAGAGCTCATCAATAGTCACTGAATAGCCTGTGCTCCTACTAGTGAGGTGTATTAGCAAAAACACCTGTTCCTGCAGCATAAAATACAGGTCCCCCATGAAGGATGTCAGTATGAAAATATTTACTGAATATGTAAGGGTGAAGGCAAAAACACATGATACAGAACTCGATAGAAATTAGTTACAAGTGTATAGGTAGTACTAGTAGACCACCTTTATATATACTTGTAGGACTACATAAATTACCTTCTTTTCTTTATTTTTAGCTTTCTTACTTCTTTATCATTGTAAGATATATAATGCAAATGACCAGTTGATCAGTGGTAAATAGATAAATCGGGATTGGCCCATGCTAGGCTTATGCCCATGAGCTACCACTCACATATGAACACTGGGATTGGCCCATGTTAGGCTTTTACCCCTAAGATGCGACCCACATATAAAGGTATCGAGATTGGACCATGCTAGGCTTATGCCCCTAAGCTGCCACTCATTTTATATATTTGTGTTACTTAGTTTATTAAGCCTTTGAGATTGTTACTTTGATGGTCATAACATTATGGTACCTTAAAATAATAATCTGCCAATAAGAGACATGTAAATGCGCACTTAATGCAATAACAATGATGTAGGGAGTTGTTGGCACACAAATGAAGTGTTTAGGATTTGAAAATAACACATAGTTCTTATTTGAGTAAACGGAGAACTCCTAAAATATTTTTGTGAAAATAGATGTACAGGTTTAATAATATGCATGTATTGGGGTGTTTTAACACATTAGGGAGTTGGAACAAGGTCATCAGATGCATGGGATATAATACACTGCTATTATGTATCACTTGTTATAGAATAACATTAGAATCTTACTTGATGGAACAAATGTCCAATTTTATGCAAAAGAGTGCAAAATAGAGTATGCCTTACATATCTGGTAATATAACTCTGAAACTAATCAAACATGACTTCTCGCCTTTTAGATTACATATCTATAATAGAATATATGGTAAACTAATATTAGCAACCAACCAACACTTTTAGGCTGATCAACTTTATTAAAAATAGTAACCGGGTAGTAAGTCCTTAATCTATCAATAAGGGTTTTATTTTAACAATTTTCTCATCCAATTACACCCACATAACATACATGTTCTTACAATATTCACCAAAACAACCTTGGCTAAATTACACCCTCCTAATAATATGCAAAACAAATTGGGCAGTAAATATATGCAATAATTAGTTCGGTGGTGTACCGTCACACCTTTATTCTATATTTCAATTTGAACTAGTCACACCTTTCTCAAATATCAACCTGGTAGCCAATAACATATACATACAAAATAGTCCCCAAAATAGTCTCAAATCTTTTTTATTGTAGCAATCAATTATTGAACTCATCATCTCTTGAATTCTCAATAACAACACATCCATAATTCTTTTTAAAATTCATATATAAGGAGAAAAAAATGGAGAAGTCACCTTACCTCAATTCTTCAATCTATCCTTTAAATTTGAACTCCTCAAGAACTTCAACTTTCACTTTCCTTCACACTTTAAACCAATAAAGAAAAGATATCTCTTGATAACAAAGAAAAAGTGAGCAAGTATCTTGTTCTATATTCTTCTATGAATAAACAATTATGAACTTATATAATGTTTTCCTAATATTCATGAGATAATTTAGCTAAACCATAAGTGTTTTCACTTACCTTGGCTTGAAAAGGTTGGGGTTTCTTCAAATACCCTAGAAAGGAAAATAGGGCTTCTCCTTGTTATTTTAGAGAGAGTGGAGATAATTGGTGAAATATAATCCTTTTTGTGACTTAGAAATGAAGAAAAATGACCAGTAACTTGGCATTTTAAATGCCCTATTTTCCCCACCTCCTTAGCTATATTTTTTACCTTAAAATTTGTCAAATTGGTCATGTAGGTAATGCACTTACTTAAAGAGATTAAGATTCTCAAAAGGGTCAAAGTAGGTTATGCACCTAATTGCTTAATTTCTAAGTTGGGCTCAATTATATTTAGGCCTTGGCAGATTTGTGTGTTGGTTAATTTCTCCATTGTCTTCCTCTTTTATTTAATTTGGGCCTAAATGAGTACATTAGTATAGTTCCAAATTTTATCCATAGACATGGGTCCATTAAATTGGTCCAAATATCTTAAGTATGTGACTCAACTTCTACATTAATTAAGTCAAGCAATCACCTCAATATTTTATTCTATTTCCAGCTCTTAATTCCTTTAATATAACTTACAACTAGTACATTCTTGGTCACTTTAAACATTAGATTCAAATACCGGCTTATTATTCAAAGTTAAAGAGTTGTATCGATGGTAACTTGATCATATCACATTAAATCATATGGTTTATATCTAGAACTCCATCTACACTATCAATACTCGCATAAAAAATCTTGCTTATTACTTATTCCATAAGGCTATACCAAGTTACGTATAAATGAAATATGTGAATACAAGATATGGGGTATTTCAATGATACTTTATGGTACCAAAGAAATTTATGTGTTCCTGATGTCGACGAGTTGCGATAAAGGATTTTCGCTGAGGCACATAAATCGTGCTATGTTTTTTAACCTAGATCAACTAAGAAATATCATGATCGCAAGTAGATTTATTGGTGGAATGGAATGAAGAGGGATGTGGTTGATTTTATGGACAAGTGCATGGTGTGTCAACAGGTTAAGTTTAAGAAGATGAGACTAGGAGGTTTGTATCAAGAAATTTATTTGCTCGAATAGAAATGGGAAGTAATCAATATTTACTTTTTTATCGGTCTTCCTCTGTCTCAGAATTAATAAGATTTACTTTGGATCATCATGGATAGAATGACTATGTCATCCCACTTTTTGCTAGTGCAGACTACTTTCTCGGCAGAGGATGGGGTTCCTATTTTGATTATTTCTAATTGAGGCACACAGTTTATATGTCACTTCTATCGATCTTTTCACTCGTAGATGGATAGGCAAGCAAAAGAACCATTCATACATTGAAGGATATGCTTTGGGATTGCATGATTGAGTGTGGTAGAAGTTGGTTTGAGCATCTAGCTTTGGTGTCGTGTGCTAACATCAATAGCTATCATTCTAGTATTGGTATGGCATCTTTTGAGATATTATAAGGTAGCAGGTATAGATATCCTCTAGGGTGGTTTAACTTTGGGAAGGCAGATATATTCTATCTCGACTTGGCTTACTAGTCAATAAAGAAGGTGTAGGTGATTCAGGATAGGCTTAAGGCTGCCCAGAATCACCATAAGTCCTCTGCAGATATTAGGTGTAGAGACATGGAGTTTGAGGTTAGGGATAAGGTTTTCCTCAAGGTATATCCCTTAAAGGGAGCAATGTTGTTTGGCAAAAAGCAGAAGCTTAGTCCTCGGTATATTGCTCCTTAAAAGATACTGTGATGGGTTGGTAATGTTTTTTTTGAGTGGGAATTTCCTTCTCGTTTGAGATTTGTTCATTTGGTTTTACATATTTCCATGTTAAGAAAGTACATTGGTGATCCTTCTTTGGTTGTTCCTTTGGAATGATTAGGTATAACAGATTCTCTATCTTATGAGGAAATATCATTTGAGATCTTGGATAGACAGGTTTATCTATTGTGGACCAAGGATATGGCTTTGATTAAGGTTCAATGGAGGAAGCTTAAGGTGGAAGAATCTACATGTGAAGTGGAGGAGGATATGAAGTCCAAGTATGTGCATTTATTTTTTGCTCTTGGAATTCATGTTTAAGGTATGTTCCTTCAGCCCATCTATATGTTATGATTTTGTTAAAGGAAAGATTAATATCTTTGCCTCTTTGTTTTCAAACTTTGATAAAGATTGGGAATATATTTGATAATGTAAATGACTCATGCGTATGGTAACCCCTACCTTGTCCGTCATTTTGGGATGAATGTTCCTAGTTGGGGAAACTATAATACCCTGGGGTTTGACCCTTAGAAAATTTCTTGGAATTCTAGTTTCTGGACCTAATATAACTCATGGGTATGAGCCATATGTTGGGTTACAGATAGAAAGGTCCAGTCGTATGCTGACCAGTGTTGGTTGGAATAATGGATTTTTATTATCGAAATAGATACGACTTAAAGGTACTAGTCATATTGGTGGTTACAGATCATTTAATTCCTTAACTTACTCTTAGACTTGGTAACTTTGGTTAGATCTGAGTACGAGTGGCTCACCAAGAACTGTATGTCAGGAAACGAGTCGTACCCAAGACTTTTATGGTGAACAATGTCAAAATCTTCCTTAGGTTTAATCTGCAAGGGGTACGGATGGAGAGTATAGATCATATAATTTTGACACGATATGGTTTGATGAGTTGTATGTTGGATAGTATTAGGGTGAAGGGTTGAGGATCAAGATACAAATGGAGTGTATACCTCATATTAGAGGGTACTACTTGTGACGTCCAGTCGTACCCCTTGGATGGGTTTTATGCAACTTAAGTAGGGGTATTTTGGATATTTCCCAAATTATCCTAATAAGGTCCCACGACTTCTACCCTACTTGGGAGGTTATTTAGCCAAATCTTCCATTCATTAATACTTAGAAACTTTTCCTAAACACTCTATAATTCTCTCAAAAGATTTTGGGCAAATGAAGCTATGGTTTCAACTAGAGAATTAATTTGGGGCTTGTGTTCGTGATCTCTTTCCATCATCATCTTGGTTTAAAGCGTGTTCTCTTCCCTCATTGTTAATTCTAACTAGAAGTATGGTTTTAATAATTTTTTTCAAGACTTCATGAATTGTATGATTTTGGTTATCAAATATTAATTGGGTGTTTTGATATTAAATGGTTAGTTATGGTTTTAATTATGATTTATGCGCATTAATGGTGGTTTTGGATAGTTGTATTGTATGGGAATAGTTTTTTAGTAATTGGAATTGTTTTCTGTAATATTATTCCCCCAATGTGTTTGACAAAATCCCAATAATAATGTTTTCATTGCATTGAGTATTTTTATTGGAACTCTTGCTTGTTTTAAAACATGGTAACAGAATTATTCATGGTTTAAATGGCTTGGAAAGGAAAATGCATAAATGTTTATTCTTATGGAGTACATTGAATCTCCTAAGATGTTTAATATGGTAAATGGAAGGGCTCTTGGAAGTCTCATTAAACCTATATGTGGTTGGCTACGGATAGTACTTGCAAGTATGGTCGGTATGACGATTCCACCACTAAATGGCCTTGGTTAATAAATAGTAAATGGATTGGTTGGTTTCTTAGTAATAGTTTTAATTAGGAAATAATGGTAGGATATGTAGCAAAGCCATGGAAGGTGGAGGTCTAGTAGGTATCAAACTTAGAAGCTCACATTTGCCGATGTGAGGTTGGTATTGGTGACCGTATGCATGATGTCACACTATATATTTGAGAATGTACTAGTCACCTGATATCTCCCCTGGTTGGGCAGCTACACACACTGGGGCCCTTTCAGCAGGGGAGCTAAACCCATATAGTCTGTGGGTGGATTAGGATAACAAAGCAACACAACCCAGGTGAACATTTTAAATGCATGCTAAACCCAGTCCCCTTTCTACGCATGGTTATAGATATATCTATGGTTATGTGCATATGGATGTTTTTACTTGTCTTTATAAGTTGCATTATTTTATCCTTATCCTAAGGTCATGTTAGCATTCACCCGCTAACCCGTCTATTAGCGGATGTACACCTATGCTTTATAGAAACTGACTGTTCTACTCTACCTACATAGTGATTGATTCGAGGATAAATATTTGGATTAAAGAGGTGAGCTTCCATCCTTTTGCAAGGCTTTATTTAATTTTATGGGTCATTCTAGAGACTTTAATTATATTTTGGATATTGGATTTGGCCATGGTTGGGGGCATGTCCAACCTGTATTTTTATTACTCTTTTGGTTAAAGACTTTGTGGTAATTCTATGGGTTGGAATGGGCGGGATAGGTATTGATTCCATCTTTGGTATTGGTATAAGCTGGTGGCCTGACATCATTGTACATAATTTCTTATTGTTCCATCATATTTTATTTTTGGATTAATTATATTATGTTTTGGCACTTATTTTGTTATGGTTTGGTATGGTTTGGCGGTTGGTGTGGGATGGTTGGACTCTATTGGTCTGGTCATGGTTGTGATCCAATCCAAAAGTCTTCATTTGAGATATTACACTAAATTTTTTATATGCTCAAAATTCAGCAAACTCGGGGCAGGCGGCTTAAGGTTAGGTTGGGTAATGGGGTTGTCTACCATCATGATCGGACATGGGACACCCATTACGACAATGCCCCTGGTCGGTTCATGTCAAATTCTATGTTTAGAAAAATCGTGCTAAGAAATGCCTTGTCCTTTCATTCAAAGATAAATGATCTAAGAGGGAGTATGTAACTTCTCGAGTTTTTTATCCTTGAAATTTTCTAAAATTTTATCCTCATTGTCTTGACTACGACTCCCCTGGCGAATTGTAGGGAGTCATGACGAGTTATAGCAACTCGGTCATGACTTAATTAGAATATGTGGCTCAATATTATACTTTGAGTACGAGTGGACCTCAACTAGTTGCCAAGACTTCATACGGGTCTTAAGGGCCAAGTTGTAAGTTGTCCAGAAATTTTGGCCAAAGATACTTTCTATATTATGACTTGAGTCAAAGAGTTCCAAAAACTCATGACAAGTCGTTGTGTCCCAATCGTAGGGTGTTCAGTGTATTATCCCAAATTGTTGTTCTCTTGAGTTTGAGAAGTGGTTAAGAGTTGTTAAGTGTTGTAACGAGTCGGTGGTATGAATCATAGCCAAATAATTATGGGGCCTTGGTGGTTCTATTTTGACTACAACACCTTGTGATGAGTCATAATGTATTCTTACGAGTCGTATAGTGACTCGTAGTCACTGACGTCTAAATTTTACATTTTAAATTGAGGTCACTTTGGACAATTCCTTTCTATCCCAATTAAAACCCCACATTCATAAAGCACTTAAGGATTTATATTTAAACCTTAACATAGTCAAACACTTCTAAGCTTTCTTAAATTCTTTTAAGCAGCCATACTTAGGGTTTTCAAGATGTAGGTCATCCTAGGGCTTAAGGGTTAAATTATTTTCGTGAAACTTGGTATTTCAGGAATGTTACTCTTCCCTTATGATTATTTTGTAATAATAATATGTTTTAAAGTATTGTTCATGAGATATTTATGTTCGTTTAAAATCAAGGGTTGAGGGTTTTGAATTCTTATTGATTGAACAATAGTTTCTCATGGTTTACATGTGATTACTCATGCTTTAATTATGGTTTGGAACTGTGGTTGCATGGGTATAGCAAATGAACTGTGGAATTGTGATTATCCCCACACTTGTAACTGGTTATGACCCCAACTTCATATTGTAAAATTGGTTTTTAGTTATGAGAAATGTGGGGATTGAACTAGTCTTGAACAATTGCATTATTATTTTTAATTGAACCTTATTGGGTTGTGTAATTCCCTAATCATATGTATAATTAAACCAAGGGGGTTGTGAATTTTCCCAAGTAATGATAATTGGTTTGGCATGATGATTTTACCTTCCAAGTGTAGTTGGTATGACTATACCAACAATGTATTCCTTAATGTGTAAAGTGGTTCAATGAATGGGAATGTGTGATACTTAATTTAATTGTGCATAAATGAGGGTTGTATAGATGAGTCGTAAAATTGTAGGTCCCAAGGGACCAAGACTGGAAACTGCAGTTTCCGATGCGGGGTCTACATGACAGGGAGGTTTGAGTCCTACTTATTATTATCAATTGACTAGGATTTTTTTCCCCATATATTATTGCATGATATGGTTCTTGTGTCACCATAATATGTCGAGAAGTTCAAGTTCCCTAAAGTGCATATGTATACCCTCTGATTTGTACGACCACATGCACTGGGCCCTTCTAGTTGTGGAAGAGCTAGGCCACATATAGCCTGTGGCTGCCTTCACATGTAATGATGGTTGAGTTTCACAATCTAGGCTAAAGTTTTAAATATCTAGTTAAGCCTTGTTCCCTATCCCGACATATGATTTATATCAATATATATGAATTTGATTATGTGCATTGGTTTTTAATGATTTTGAACTGTTGATCATGCAAATTATGTATCATTATCCCCGCGTTGTGTGCTAGTTTCCACCCCTTTAATCGTCTTTCAATGTTGTATCCCCATTCGATGCAGTCGACGAAGTTACATCTACTTCTCCTGTGCAAAGTGAGGTCGGTCGGCTAAGTTCGTTGGTTCATTGTGTTGTGGTGAAATGGTGAGCTTCCATTCCCCGGAAGGCTTAGGCATTTTACCACCTCTCAGTCTTAGATTTTAGTTGATAGTTACTTTTATTATAATTAATATTATCATTTTTATTCTCATTGTTATCGGTCAGAGTCAGGGACATGTTGTGACCATGACTGGTTTTGGTTCTTTTTAGATGGCTTTGTTTGGATTATTGTGGATATTAAGTGATGTTGGTCGGTTGTTTGGCTAGACACCATTTGTCAGTTATAGACATGTTTTGGCTTTCATTAAGCTTGTTGCATGCTATTTTTTTATATGTTCGCAATTAATCTGACATTGGGGGATTTTGTGTTTGGTTTGGTTAGGTGCAGGGGGTGATTCCCTATCCACGTAGGATATGATATACCCGTCAAATCCAGGCTCTAGTTTAGGTTGTGACACAATCGCTGTCAAATATATAACCCAACAAAGATTAGGGTCGAACCCACAGTGAATAGGCCGAATATCTCTCATGAATTTGCTGAAGTAGCAAAAAGATGCAGAAAAGTAAATAGGGGCTTTTGTGAGAACAATATCAAGAGTAACAAGTCTTGATCACTTTTGCTGAAATAAATATAAAATGAACACTAGATTGTGTTCCCCCTGACTTCCTAGCTGCATGGAATTATTGTGCTCCATGAATCTATACCAATACCTTGCATGAAAAATCTAATGAGATATGTATCACCAACCGTCTTGTGAATGCACTAAGTGAATTTCACTCTTTACCTTTTGAGTCTCAGAGTGTCTCCTTACTATCCTTTATCCTTGATTCGATGAGGATTGGTAGCCTCAAATTACTATTGTAATCTATTTTTCCTAATCTCTACCCATCTTTTAAAGTAAGTATCGAATTTAGGAAGGTTCTTAACTACTACAGTCGGTAGGAAACAACCACACTGAAGAAGATCAGAATACATGCAGGAATATTGATTAAAAATGTTTTGCACCTTCTTTACTTTGTTATTCCATCAGGGTTCCCATAACACTCTTTAGGTGGTCTAGCAGCTCATGTTTGCAAAAATATCCACGGTATTTTATAATGAAAGTATATGAATACAATTAAAATAATTAAAGAAAAAAACCTAAATCTCAATTTAATAATCCACCATAAAAACCAGAACAAGGATTCTAAGATCAAAAGTCAAATCTCAAAATCAACATACTGTTGTAAATTAAAGAGTGAATAAACTAATACAAAGACATCAAAAGGATATTTGTAGAATCTATCAAAACCTTAAAAATACTAACCAAAACGAATAAGGAAAACTAGGTTGGTGACCACTTACTGGTACTTACAGACCTCTGGGTGGGTCGTAAGTGTTAGACCAAATCTGAAGGGGACAGAACACCACCTACGATGTCCCTTACATGGGACATAAATAATACTTACTGCCCATAAGTTACCCTTTCGTAACTCTCAGACCACTCTTCAAACTTAATAATCCCGAAACATGTTTCCTATGATACTTATGAGGCAACTTACGATGGCCGTAAGTGACACATATGGCTCGTCAGTGGGTTTTTTGCACACTTTACATCTTTTTATTCTTTTCAACTACAAAACCTTGTTTCCTACAAAAAAAACATAAAAATACAACTTTTCAAACAAAGTGGACATAAGTACTGTCTTATTTTCAAGTTTAAGCAATAAAAGATCCATGAAACCATGGCACATCAATCATCACACCCTACATGGGTGAAACTTTGAGAAATTCCTTCTCTCCTACAATATGTTCCATATCTCAGATCATTTTGTCTATATATTCTTTCTTCTTTATCTAGGCTACCAGGAGCTTGTTTGAATGAACTTCATCTTCTCTAATGATTTTCTAAAAATATCTGTACCCCATGGTCTCATCTCAAAAGCATTAAAACATTCAGTGGGCGATCTATATCTTCACCTATGAAATACCTCAATAAAAGCCATATAAATAGTTGAGTGATAACAATTGTTGTATGTAAACTTTACAAATGGGAAAAAATAGTTTTGATCACCAGGAGATCTTTAACACATGTGCAAAGCATATCTTTCAAAACCTAACTCATCCATTCAAACTGCCAATAGGTCCGAGGTTGAAACATTGTACTAAGCTCCAACCTAGTATCTATTAAACATATAATTTATGTAAAATTTTAGAAGTAAACTGCTAACTCCATATGAGATGATGGAAACTGAAACTCCATCCAATCAAACAATATTAGGGATACAAATCTTGGCTAACATCACTAGATTATAATTTACCTAAACAAAAACAATAAGTGGAGATTTAGTCAACCTATCAATTATTACCAATATCAAATGAAATTTCCCCAAGGTCTTTGAAGACCAACCATAAAGTCCATAGAAATCAATTCCAACTTATATTAGGAATGGTCATTCTATGAAGTCTCTCTCCAGGTATCTAATTCTAATACTTTGCTTGTTGACAATTTGAATACTAGGCCGCAAAATTAATAATATTGAAACTTTCTCCTACCATACAAATAATGTTGTCTCAGATCACTATACATCTTGGTCACACTAGGATGTATAGAGTACCTCAAACTATGAGCCTCTACAAGGATAGTCATAATAAGATTTATAAATATAGGGGACATGTTCATGTCAATTAATCCTTGGGACAGCTTGATAATGGATCACAACATCATCAACCTCTCCCTATAGGACCTTATCATAAATCTTTCTAAACTTAGAATCCTCAAACTATCTGTCCTAGATAATCTCTAGAAACTAAGGAATTGTCCCTACATATACTAATGCTCCACCTTTATTGGAAACCTGAATCCAAATAAAATTGTTAGCTAGAGTATGGATCTCCCTAGAAAATGGACGCCTCATAGCCTAAAAACAAGCACGGCTAGATATACTCCCATGCTTTTTACTCAAAGCATTAGCTACCACATTCACTTTACCAGAATGATAAAAGATAGGAAAACATTTATCACTAAGAAGCTCTATCCATGTATGTTGCCTCAAGTTCATATACCTCTAGGTGAACACATGCTTCAGACTACCGTGATTAGTAAATAATTCACAATAGGCACCATAGAGATTGTCCATCCAAATATTAATTGCAATCACAACTAGTTCCAATTCTAGGTCATGTGCAAGATAAATATTTTTATAAACCTTCAACTACCTAGAAGCGTATGCAATGACTTTCTTTTGTTGGATAAAAATAGCACCCAAATCTAAATTTTTGGCATCACAAAAAAGAACAAAGTTCTTATCCTCAAAAGGAAATGCAGCGGTGGAAGTTGTAGTTAATAAGTTATTTAGATTTTGAAAGCTCTCTTCACACTCATCAAACAACTACAATAAAAGATATTTTTGAGCCAAAAAAGTCTATGAGGAAAGAGTAGAACTGAAGTCCTTAAAAAATTATTATATTAGCTAGACAACCGTATAAAGCTGTGAATCTTAGTCAATGATATAGGCCTAGGCCAACTATTAATTGCCTCTATTTTTTACAAATCGACCACATTTCCCTCATTGAAACCACATGCCCCTAGAAGGAAACTTAAGTGAGACAAAACTCACACTTAAAAAATTTAGGATGCATTTGCTTCTTATTCAACAACCCAAATAAAACTATCAAGTGGTTATCATGATTTTACTCTTGAAATTGGAATCTTATCATTAAACACAATTACAAAATGATCCAATTATGGCTTGAAAATTCCCTTTTTGACATTCATAATAGTAGTTTCGGAATTAGTAATCCCAAAAGATATCACCAAAAACTCATAATATGCCACCTAGTTTGAAAAACAGTCTTAGGAATATCTTTATCCTAAATCTTTAGTTGATGATACCCATATGTTAAGTCAATATTATAGAAGACTGATGTACCTTGAAGGTTCTAGAATAAGTTATTTATGTGGGGAAGAGTGTATTTATTCAAGAAACAGCACCCTTCGGTACAGGGTAGATGAAGTAGAAATAGGTTCCCTGTTGAACCAAGAAACCGCTAAAGAGGGGCACTCTCATTGTTTGTCCCTAATCTAACCACATCTAAAACATCTGTGTCTTCCCTTCTCACACTAACCACGATGATGATGACTACAGAATCTACAAGGTCGGTAGGATGGAGCCGATTGAGCCTCACTACTTAGATATTTGGCACCCGATTCTCGAACCCACCACTAAACTAATACCAAAGATCACCTGACAGTCTCGAGTAAGGAGTAGTAGTTAAGGAGAAGGAACATGAATTCCCCTACTTCTTCCTTGGCCACCGTCTCTACCACTTTGCTCAAAATGTTAAAATTTCTTTCTTTGCCTTTCACAAAACTCAGTTGTTTTCTTTTTCTCTTCCTCATCATGTTGCATATACACAACCAAACTAGAAATGTCCATGTCCTTGATTAACAAGGTCGTTTTGCTCTCAAAAACCTACTCACGGGACAAACCCAAAACAAACTTTCACATTCTATCCTTCATACTAGAAACCATCTCGGGAACACACTTAGACAACTGATGGAATTTTAAGGAATACTCTTTTACAGTCATCCTCTCTTACTTCAAGTTCAAAAACTCTTCCGCTTTTACTTTTCTTAACTCCTGAGAAAAGAAGAGGTCCATAAAAGACTCAGAGAAATTATCCTACATGGCAAAACTAGCATCCACACCTTTACACAGTTTCCACTCTATTTATCATTGGTACACTACATCATTCAACAAGTAGGAAGAAGATGCTACAGCCTCAACCTCCAAAGCATGCACAATCTGGAAGATCTTCTCTATTTCATCAATAAGGCCTTGAAGATCCTCCTCAATCTTGGTAACTGTGAACATAGGAGGTTTCAACCTCATAAATTGGCCAAATGTTGTGGCCTCAGAAGAAACAATAGCCACAGCACTACACTTAAATTTAGAGGCTACCAATTCAGTCAAAAGGCTGATAGAGCGATGAAACTCAGCATTAGTAGCGTCCCCTTGAGGTAACATAGGGAGAGTGTCTCTCTCATAAGTAGAGTTGGTGGGTACAGATGGGACCCCAGGAGGATGGTTAGATGCCATAGATCTAGGACGGGTGTGGATTCCAAAAATTAGATGAACTCCATCCATAGGTCTCTGAGTGAGGACAAAAGTTCTTGCCTGAGTATGAGATTTCGTTGGAGACATGATCTGAAAGATATTCAAATAGAAATCTGAGGAATCGAACACCTTAGATTCTATAGCTCTAGATTAAAACACAAGAAAGAAAAACATTCCTAAATTCCTCGTAACCTCTCTTTTATAAGTTTGGCATCCTTTATACCCATAAAAGAGACTCTAATTAGCATGACCTTATGGACACCCAACTGACCATGAACCTAAGATTTAACGCCAGCTTGACATGACCCAAAATTAGGCCTTGTCGTATGGGTATCTCAAGCCAAACTAGGATTGGAGATTTCCTCTCAAACCCGACCTATCAATCACATCAATCAATAAGTGTTAAAGGAACTCCAACTATATATTAAGGTAGTCAAAACATGTAATACCCCGATTATTTCTTAAGCCTAAATCCGTCTTTTAAGTTGATATGTATGAATTACAAAGTGATTGATGTTTAAACCATATTTTATTTCTCTAATTTCTAATTTTTGACGTGTAGATCATTGAATAATCTTTCCATTGATACTAAATTCATTGAAATCCAACATCGGACGTGGGAGTTATGGTCATTTTACTAAATGATATCAGATCTCCCAGGTATGACGATCGACCTGGAAGACCGTCAGGTCCCTGGTGGACCATCAAGTGCCCCGTCAATCCAAGGAAGTGATTACTTTTTCATGACATCCTGCGACGGACTGTCAAGGGGTCCGTCAGGTCTAGACTGAACCGTCATTTCGACCGTCATGTTGAAGAAGAACGTTCTAGTTTTGGCACTCGAGTGACGGACGATCTGGTGGACCATCAGGAGACTTGATGGACCATCAGATCGACCGTCACAGGCCCCGATCAGCGAATTTCAGTTTTTTCAAAAGGGCATTTTGGTCATTTCCTCCCCATATGGTCTTATATATATATATTCTAGTAGAGAACAAACATTCATTTTCCTCCTTTTCTCTTCCAAGAAATATCTAAAAATTAGGGTTTCTTCCAAAACCCAAAAATTCAATCTTCTTCCAAGAAATTCAAGGATCTTCCATAGATTTCTCCAAGTTGTTCAAGAATTAAGTTCCCCAAGTCAAGGGCATCAAGAATATCGGTCTAAAAGTGTGAGAAAGCAGTTTCAAACAAGTTTCTACATCTCCAAAATTATAATCCAAGGTATGTTGGGCTTTAACAAGAACACTCCTTTCATTCTTGTGCCTAAAGATTTACTTTCTATTATTGATTTACATTATTTCGCAAGTGGGTTTATACCCAAATTTCTTTATTTATGATTTATGATATTTGAGTTGAATAAGTTTGATATTTTTAATTATTTCACCATCATGTTTCTTAAATTGAGAATTTATTCCATGAGTTGTATATTTTCATTATGTATTGATGATTTCTAAGCGATTTAAGAAAAGTGTCATGGGTTATGCCTTTCCATGAGAAATTTGACTATTGAATATAAATCGATATTTGAGATTGAAAGTCAAGAATGAGTCCTATGATGTTTCCTTGAAGCTTTTGATATTTGAAAATGATTCGAAAAGAAAATGTACTTGATGTTGAGAAATATTGTATTGAGTTAAGTCGGGTTAGGAATCCACAAAATGTTTATGATTTACAGATGAGATATATATTTATGTTTTGTTGTTTATAATAGACCCATGAGTTGATACTGATTAAGTTGGATTTCCTAATACGTTCTGAGTTGAGTCTGGGAGGAGTATTTATCACTGAGCGGGAAATGTGGTATTTCCCCAAAACTACATGCCACCGTAGGATTGATGTTGATAATTTTGGGCCAGAGTCCGAGTATGGTATTGTGATAATTATATTGAGGTTGTACTCCCTGGAAAGAGTACGACACCCCCGCCAATGTGGGGTTCTCTCCTAAGTAGGGAAAAACGTTAGACTCCATGCGGCTCACATGGTGTAGTGATGTCGTTTATAAGAAACTCCCACGTCCATAATAATCTAAGTACCATGAGATACCGAGTCACTCTAAGTCATGATTCATAGAGTTTGCGTTGAGTTAAATGATTTTTGAGATTTATGAAGCATATGTTTTTACTGATGACTTATGGAAATGATGTATTAGATTATTCAAGTGAAGAGAGTTATTATTGTCAGCTTGCATGATTTTCTTATACATTTATGATATTATTTAAAATGTTCCATCCACCCCCACATACTCAGTATATTCCCAAGTACTGACTCCCATACTCTTTTGTATCCTATATTTCCTCATGATATAGGTTCAAGTACTCAGTCTCAGCAGCGACAGTGATCTTTGCGTACCTTCATCTATATTTCTGCAGTTGGTGAGTCCTCACGGTTTGAGGACCTGTGTCTTTGATTTTTTCTTATTAATAGATGGTTGTTTACTTTCAGTTCAGTACGAGTCAGTTGGGGATCTGTCCCAATGGCTCCTCAGTCCTATGTAGTAGAGGCTTTGTCAGACTAGTGTGCCAGTATGTACAGAGATTTTAGTATTTTGTTTTTACAGAACCGTATTACTTCGTATCTCAATATGTTCATGACATGATTATTCTTACCTACTTTATGATGATTCGTGTCATAGAGAGTTCTGAAAGTAATGACAGGCTTAGAGGGTTAGCTTGAGGCCACGTGTGGCCTTGAGCACCATGTGATGTTTCAGGATAGGTTCTCGGGGCATTACAAAACAAGACTAGTAATGCTAACTTAGACAATGTCTAAACATTTCATATACATAAACATACTAACCAACATACCCAAATCCACAGTCATCCATAAGCCTCTAAAAAAATCCAATGTCTATATTTATATGTTGGAACAAGCGCCCGACAATAGCCAAACCAAATCTATATAATCTATGACCAAAGATAAGAGACTATTAAATGTATTCCTTCAATGTAGGGAAGCTCACCACTTCATGTCAACACAAGATCCGCTTCGATCATCTAGTCACTGCACAGGAAGAGAACAAGAAGATTTGGCCCCTATTTTGCATAGTGACATAGCGTTCTAAGACGATTAGCGGTTGGAACATTAGGATGTAACTTAAGGGACACATTCGTATTCATGATAATGTATGTAGATATATATATATATATATATAACATATTCATAATCAAGTCAAGTCATCATATAAAGCCACATTTGTATTCATAGGCATGCATGTTGATATTTATATATAACATATTCATAGTGTGCCAAAGGAAACAAGAATTAACAAGCATCCTTGATACATTCATTTATGAGTCATGAAGTGTAAGTCTCCGACCTTCCACACTTATAGACTCAAACATTTCTTATTAGGCAAGGGAATTTCACTATATACATTCTCATTATGTTAGGGATTATAACCATAAGTAGTTTTGTTGGGTAAGGAAGTCTAACCATAATTTGTATTAGATAAGGGACTCTAACCACAAGACAGAGGATGTACAAAAGGGATGTTAACCTCAAGAAATTTCATTAAGAAAAGGACTATAACCACAAGCCACTTTATTAAGCAAGAGACTCTAACCACATTCCACTTTAGTTGTCAAGGGACATTAACCACAAGAAACTTTATTAGGCAAGGTACTTTAACCACAAACCATTTTGATGATCATTAGTCGACATTGGGACTTTAACCATTTGTCCATACATAGTCATTAATTCACTTCAACACGCAGGGACTCTAGCCCAAATAACCAATTCAACACCATATATGACCACGAGGTCTCTATGGAACCATTTATCAATCAAACATTTTTAATTAGCCAATGCCTTAATTCAATTAATAATTAAATTCAAGTTATGGTCATCAAGAACCTTACAAACCATCAATTCCTCATTTGCAATCTCATACTACACTTTAGTTCAACACACTTCAATTTTATGTTTTGGGACTTTAACCCGTTTATAGACATTAAATCAATATGCTCATACATAACTAATTACATTGATAACAATGCCTCTACAGTAAAATTTAGTACCCACTTACACTTATTGGGCCATTGACCTAGTACAAAACATTATCAACATGTGACTAAACATTTCTCTTAGACATTGTCACAAACACATAATGGGCATGCGTTTACTAAGGCAAAAATCAACGTAGAAATTATCATTATTAGGGTTTCTCAAGACCCATTTGTTAAAAAAAAAACAACTAATTTTTGTATGTGTAAATCACCATCATATCATATAAAATGACAAATCTAAGCAATAACTAACATTACTCATCACTAGTCATCAAAATTAATAACATTTGAAATCAAAATAATCATTTATAAATATTAATCCATGTTTAAAATACATGGTTTTAGAGTTAATAACAAGGTAAAGAGTCACATTACCTAATACAAGTTGATACCAGGAAGAATTCTTTCTATTCAAGCCTCTATAAGGACACTTGTTGAAAGTCTATCGTCAATCTTTAGGGAGAAGTCTTTGAGAGGATTTTTGTGTGTTTTGATCTTGTATATGTGAAGAATAAAGGGACAAAAGATGTTATATATCGAGGGTTTTAAGGTTTTTAGGGTAGGTACATGTCCATAAAGCCCTCAGCACAAAATCTAAAAACTGTCTTCACTGGTGGGTACGACTCACTTATGTAAACCGTACCCTGAGGTACGTGTGGTACCCTAACTCATACCCTAGGCTTCACTAAAAACCCCTACACTGCCCAAGGTATTACCACACATCCTTGACTCATACCCAAGGGTATGATTGGTACCCAAAAAAAAAAAACTTAACCCGTACAAAAAGCAGTCCACTCTAAATCTAGACTAACACTCCATACGACTAGGCTTGGTACGACTCATACCTTAATATACGACCATGGGGAGGATAAGTCGTATTTAGGATAGTGTGTAACCCCCCACAAAATTTCCTAGGATATGAGAGGCGTCTCTAAGTCATGGTCCAAAGGTACGATTGGTACCCTAAGTCGTACCTAGTCTAAAATCTTCAAATAAGGGAGTTTTTCTATGGGTCCAAAGACTAGGTGTTTCAGTAAAGTTAGAATCTATCTATAAATGAAGAATCAATAATAGGGATAGAATATAGGATATAAATATCAAGAAAATCACATTTTACATCCAATCCTGTAGCAAAATAGGTATACACATATGAAAATATAGAATCGGGATTAAATAAGGTTGTAGCCATATAGTCATAGACTAGAATGGTACATATGATTATTCCATTAGATACCTTGACCTTGGGTCTTCTTAGGAAAGCATAGAAATGAGTTTGACCACCTATCTACATGTCTTTCCAACCAATCTAAGTACCACCTCTAGAAGCATGTCCACCACCTTGATTAGGCTAGGTAACATTTCTATCTACCACGTGGATACTAGGCCCACCCTGAGGATGATTTCTACAATGTGCACCATTTCCTCTACATATTAAACCATAAGTTTGGGGAGCCTGTTATTTAGTTGACTTACTAGTGTTTCTAAATTTGGGACACCAACTTCAAAACTGTCCTACCTCAGCATTTTATTAACATGCCCTATCAAAAGTATGATGCTAACACAAAGCGTAATACAAATAAGTTATATACCTACTATCATCAGAATAAGATTGTATTTCCCTAATGAACCCTCAACCAATACTTGCATGGCTGAATGAATTAGGTGTCAAATACCCTTGTGAACTCAAACCCTTAAAGAAAGAATCATTGTAACTACCATCCTTATAGGACTTCTTTACTAAAGACTTTGAATAATCATCCTATTTCACCTCCTACATATTCCTAACATACTCAACGATCTCAAAAAATTATTTTCATAATACATTATTTAAATTGTTTATAGTTAACATCCCATGTTTAATTCTTTGGTAAACTAGTGGATTATTTTCTTTTTGTGTAAAATATGTACAATGAGTACATAGAGGGTGAGTAAAATCAATCCTCATATGCTATAATAGAAGAATTACCCTACTTAATACTAATAAACTCATATTTCTTCCTATATCATAAAGTATGAGAAATGTACTTCTCCCAAAAGATAGAGTAAAGTTGTTTCCAAGTTAATAGAGACGACCTAACAGAACTACACTCGTCTAAATCTCTCAAAAATGACTTTGCATCCACATGTAGATTTAAAGTAATAAACTCCACACCATATATCACCAATACCCCATCTTGTCGAGGATCTCATAATAGACAATAATAAACTCAAAAGCATATTCAGTCTTAGTAGCATAGAAAATCAAGGCTTCATATTTGAGAACCTCTAAAACAAATAATGCTCCTTTCCAATTATCATCGGCCTTGCCACTGGTCTCAAAAAACACCCTATCTTAGAAGCCTCATCCATTTATGGGGAAAGAAAAGTATAATGCTAATTCATGGATGCTAACATGAGGTAGCTGTAGGTATTGCCCCAATACCTTTTAAACTACATTGTAGAGTCAAAATATGTTACGTCATAGCTAAAGCAGTTGGATCAGGCACAACACACTCTTACATTGGTATTCTCGCCCCCTTTACTATACTGTGCTTTGCATGCTTTTCTCGAAGCTCATATTGAAGCTCGTCGGTCAAGAAGTTGCATTCCACTAATATAACTTTTTTTGAGTGGCTTGGTCCTTTGACAACGACATCTTTTTCTCTGCTTTAGTCCTAAAGTCCATTAGGTCATGACATTTGTTTGATTAGACGATTATCAGGTGATCCAGAAGACCTAATCAATGAGATTTGGGGCGGTAACGTTCTTTATTACTTCTTTATTTCATGTTCTAACTCCCAGTAATAGAATGGGAGACACCTTGATTATATCCTCTATCAGGGAAGGGAGACATAAACTATTAAAAGTATGCCCAACAGCCTCAGCCACATGGCAGGTGTTGTTTCTCATACCATGGCTCTAACATCTCCATTTACATATCCTCCACTATATGCATTGTCCAACAACAAATATAGGTGTCTCTTCTCTCACCCCTAATGCATGTATGTTGACCATCTAGTGAGAGAAAAGTGTGAAAAAGGTCATAGACCAATTGGACTCAAGTAGTCGCACTAAAGAATGAAAAAATTGTGTTCTTTTAGCTTTCAAAGAAAATCATAGGTGCTTGTACCATTTCATAAGAATATACTAGACATGTCCTTTAGTGATGAGATTGATGAACCTAAATATTTTATACCGATTTTTCCTGACACTAGCGGTCGTGAGTAGCACCCGCACTAACCTTCTTGTGGGAGAACCATGAATTACTCCAACCCTAACCTTAACCAGTTAATTTAGAAATTTAAAATTATTTATAGTACACAATAATAATAATAATATCAAACTAATAAATTAATATGTAGAATTCAAACTATACATTCTCAATATTCAGAAGTGATCATACAAAGCATGCTAATCAATAATATCTATGAGTGGTTAACAATTATTAATAAATAGCATTGCCTGAGATAGGAACATATGCAACTAATAAGATCTATGGAAGCTGGAATAGATGACCCTTGAATAAATTAAGTGGAAGCACTTGATGTGTGGTGTAGTTGAAGTATATTGAACATAGTCTTTATTAATAAAATGAAGTGTTGTAGTAGTATTAGTACAAACTTTATACACTAGTAGGCATCATAGAATGAATTTAAATAGTAGCAAGTATATTTCATGAATCAAATAAGACTTATAATTAGGAACACTAGAACATATTTAAGCAATTACAATAGTTAGACAAATCAACCTATTCAAGAAATGTCACGGTCAACAAAAAATGCAAATATGTCACCCAATAGATATAATAAGTCATCACAAAAACTTTAAAATAATAATGTAGTCACACTAAACCCATGGACACATATCCATACCGATCTTAAAAATATGTAGATTTTATATTTCAACATTCTCACTTAGTATTATACCAACACCGATATTTATCACTCATCTATATAGACACGCTAAATGGTCTTATTTCAACCCAACTACTCATGATTTGTTTGGAATAGCCTAGTACATTAAACTATACTGACGTTGTGCCCGCTCCATGTCATAACCACTAATCCATAGGCTCACATCGAACTCAAGTAACTTAACAAAAAAATAACATGTAACTTCTCATTTTCTGTCAGCATATCTCAGAATGTTCTCATACTCAACTATCTCTAAAGATATTATTCAAAAGTGAATGAAAATTTTAGCATGTATACACCATTCTCATAAGTTATTTAAGAATAGGCTTCAATAGTTGTAAGATTATTCATACAAGTATTTTCAATCCAATAAAATTAATCATAAATATAGTTTTTTTTAAGATCAATCAACATGCTTATCAATTTATAAAACATACAAGAGACTATTGGAAGTCTAACTACATATAAACAGTAATCTACCACAAAACATGAACCCAAATTAAGAATGTTTTACCACAGAAATTAATGATCTTCTCTTTAAATAATTTCTTTGTCAATTCAAACACACTAATATACACTTATCTGTGGTCTAGAATATTATCTAAGGGTAAATTAACCATCAACTATTTCCACTATACACATATTAGCTCAATTCATGGAGTTTCTACACCAATTATCCCTTTAAAGTAAATTTTATGATAAATGTACCATTTTTATTATACTTGAGGTTACCCAATCACCACATTCATGTTTTAGGAAAATACATTCATTCTAGAAGAAATAATTTTTAACGTAGAAGCATTCTAAATGCTATTACAACTCCCCGTAGGTTTTTTAAGTATTTTATGAACTTAGTGTTCTAACCTTAATTCTACCAGTAAAATCTCCATAATGATTCAATGATGTTAATATAAAACTAGATGAAAGGATTGGTTGAATAACTTATTTCAATAAGTAAATTCGCCAATCATGTGAAAACTATTTCGTTGGAGCTCTAGAATAAGGTTTTAGAGTATATGAGGTGAAATTAAGAGTAAGAAATTTAAGTAGGCATTCTATTGCATGTCATCCATTACAACATACTTTGTCTTGTTGTAGTTTCTCTGCTATGGAAAATTCAGAAATAATATGACAACCTTGATGATTAGCCTAGCCCTGCTATGAAGGAACTTCAACCGCCATGACAGTCTCACTACACTGATCATAATCTATATCTTTGGAATAACTAAGTTTTACACCCATTTCACAACATAACATTTATACTTAAGACATCATAATAGAATTCTGATGTGGCTTCTACTAAAACCACATGGTACAAATTTGTATATTGTCTAAGAATTTCCTATAGATGTCTAGATCACTATGTCACCCCCAATAAAATTGGACATCTCAAGACATAATATCGTGAAGCATAATTCACCGTGAATAACCAAAAAAATAGTTTTTAGTTTAAACCACCCCATCATGAGATTTTATTATTTCATGACCCGAGTCTACACTCTAGCTACAACATGGTGCTTAGAATCATAAATTCTCCCAAGCTAACCCTTGGCATAGCATATCTGAGTATATAAATAATATAGAATTAAAGATAAAACTAAAGTATATTTATAAGTTCTATAAACATCTTTGAATGTCTTAATGAACAAAATACTAAACTTGGACAACTGACATAAATAGACTCTAATGTTTGTAAAAATCAATAAGTTTAAATAAATACTATGCCCAAATAAGGCCCCCATCTACTCATAAAAACAAAGTCTAAAGTATGAAAAAATGAACCAATAAGTAAGACCCCAATTAATAAGTACTAACTGCTACTGGAATCTGGACGGCTAGGAATTAGCTATGTGTCTAAGAATGATCATTCTTATCTACATTAAACAAAATATAGAAATAAGTGTTATGCAATAAATAGAAGGTACCAAGTATTTAAAAACATAACTAAATAAATGAAATCATATCTATATCATAAATAGAGGGAAGGAGTTACAATTTATGCTTTGACAGTTATATCAAATTGAAAGATAATGCAGTTTAAACTATATTTTTGAATCATACATATCTAAAATCATACTATCTGAATATATATAGTGAACATATCAAATGAACAATAAAAATAATGTAAAATCTATTAGGTGGGAGTTTCTTATAACGACATGCATCACTTGGTCTAATTATGTCCAATGTGCAACCCAGTTGGAAGGGTTGCCTAATATCTTTCCAGGGTATAGAACCTATCTATCTATGTGTGAATCTACTAAATGATCTTTCTAGTCTAAAGATCAACTATCATTGTTATTAAATAATAATCCTATCATTACACGTGGTTATGAGATTTTGGTGTTCTAAACCTATATTCATTGGATGCTATGCTCTATAAAAGATTTAAATTACTATTTATTTATTGTATAACTTGAATCTTTACTAAATTAATATCTTAAGTCTAATATAAATTTCAAATATCCATGGGTTCAATCTATTTTCTTGAATATACATATTAGCATAATAGTAAAATCATGCTTTTATAACATATATTTCAAGAAACATATATAAAATCATGTCAAGAATAAGGAAGGATGAAAAGTGAGACTTTACTGGACATAAAAACTAATGCAATATTCATAAAAACAATAATTATAAATTATAACTTCAAAAAGATCAAGAACTTTGCCTAAATATAGTAGGAATTAAATGTGGGTTTGTAATTCTACCTATAATCTTAAATTCATGAACTTAATAGATTTTTGGCTATGAGGATAAAAGAAAATCCTCATTAAATTCCTACATACTTCAATTCAATGAGTTCTCGGTGGAATTTTGATCTGGAAACCTTCGGAACTTTTGCTTTTTCAAATACCTTCTAAGAGTTTGTGAGCATTAGAGAAGAGAGAATAACAGGTATTTGATGGGTAGGTTAAATAGGAGTAAAAGGAGGAAAACACCCACTCTAGAAAAGTGAAAGACAAGAAGAAATGAACTTCTCATTATGGGTAGTTGTTGGCACGTTGCTCCACTTAGTAATAAAGAATTATGCAGATAAAGTTTTGGATCTTGTGTTCCATGTCTCTCAGTATGTCAACTCAACTTTTTCCCTGAAACTTTCCTTATGTTCTTGATCTTTTTTCTAATTTATTTCTTAAAATCATATGAACTATGAGATGACATTTAAACAACATGAAACGTGGACTGTTATAGTATTTCCACTTAAAATCATTCATCCTTTAATGATAGCTAAAGTCATGATAAGTAAAGGATGAACAGGAATACTCTTGCTATAATAACAAACTTGCTCTTCTAACATAAGTTGAAATTATCCATATCAAGATTTGAGATAGAATTAAACATACAAGGAACAAACCTAAAGAAATAGTTAGAAGGTAAGAACCTAGGGCATGAAAGCTACAAAGAATTTTTATTGAAATCAGGCCACTACCAGAAATGTTATGATCAGAAGGAGCAAATAGGTTAGCCTCTTCGGCCTCTCATGTATCTTTCACAACTTCTTGGTTTCTCCTTAATACTTTAATTGATTTTACCCCTTTCAACCATAGTTAGTGGCAGACTCTCCTACTGGAGTAAAACCCAAAATAGGCTCAGAGATTAGTTCAGGATCCGTTTCAAAATTTACAGCAACCAGAGGTGTCACATAAAAAACACTCGAACCGGGGTCAATCAACACATAGACATCAAAATAGAAAATACGGAGCATACCAGTGACAACATCGGGAGAGTCCTCCTGGTCCTGATGAGGTGGTATAGCATAGAAATAATTCTAGCATTGACAGCCAGCAGTACTAGATAAAGCACCCTGGGGAGGAACAGGACAGGTTGCGGAAGGCGGGGCACTGGTAGCCTGACTCTGGGGTCAGGCATCACAACTCTGTTGTCTGGCATACGGGTAGTCTCTAAGTATGTGGCCCAACTTGCCATAACCAAAACATCCCCTATGCCTCATATAACACTACCCAAAATTATCTTTACCAAACTTAGCACATGAAAGAGGATGAGGCTGGTTGCTTACACTGTCCTGAGACCTGGAAGGTAACGACCTATTATAGAGCTCCTTCCTTCCCCGATATACGAGAGCACTAGCTGAGGAAGGCGCAGGTATAAATGGACATATCTGAAACTGAGGGTGACTCCCTCCGGAGAATCTAGTCTAACCAGACCCCTGTTGCTCCGATCTGACTCTCTTAATCCCTCTTACTCTTTCTCTTTCCTTTATCTTCTCTGACTCAATCTGTTGGGCACGAATCATTAACCTAGGAAGATCAATCTCCCTGTTGATCATAGAAAATCTACATTCTTTCACCACATAACTCAACACCCCAGTTAGAAACTTGCTCATACTAGTCCTCGAGTCAGCCATCATATTAGGAGCGTACTTCGGTAGCTGATTAAACTTAAGATAATATTTCATAACCGACATGGAGCCTTGTTTCAAATTCATAAACTACTCTATCTTAGCTTCCCGTAACTCAAGAGGAAAAAATCTATCAAAGAAAGCATCTTGGAACAATTGTCAAGTCACTTGAGTGGTATCTTCCTTTTTACCCTTATTCCACATCTGCACCCAGTCATGGGCAACATCCTTCAACCGATAAGAAGCTAGCTCCACACTTTCTTCCTCGGTCATGTGCATAATCTTTGTAATTTTCTTCATTTCATCAACATACATCTACGGGTCCTCACCTCCTCTCGACCCATGAAACTCTGGCGGATTCATCCGCATAAAGTCACGAATTCGTGTTGCTGCCGAATTATTTTCCTGCGCAGGTAGAGCGTTGGCCTGAGTATTGGCGGTAACTGCCTGGGCTAGCATCTGAAAAGCTACCCAAAATTTGGCATTAGATACTGTCTCATGTAACGGATCAACGGGTTGAGGTTGGTTGTTGTTTCTGCGAGCTCGACGTGGAGGCATTTTCTGTCATAAGAACGCACGAATTAACAGCAGAAGAAAACAGTTGTAAGCATGATAGACTCTTGTAGAAAGAAAGAAACGACTTTTCCTAGAATGCCCCACAACCTCTTGATCATAGGTTTGGCGCTCTACGCACCGATGCTCAAGACTCTACGTAACGCGGCTTGTCAGACTCCCTAGGACTCTTCACAACCTTAGGCTCTCTGATACAAAGTTTGTAACGCCCTAAAATATCATCCCGAGACGCCACACGGTTCCCAAGGCTATATGTATCCTCAAGCTAACCCCTTAAGCCAAAACACTACCCTTGGGTTCCAACACAACAACATAAACGCTACGCTAAAGATATATATATAAGTACATATCATACACATCGTACATAGGATGGAATATCATTAGACTATACATATATGGAATGTCTATACACAAACCAACCCAACAATACACTAGTCTGACATAGCCTCTATATAGAAAAATCAACGAACCATTGGAACAAACCCCCAACTGACTCAACAGACCAAAGGGATCACAAAACAACAACACCAAAACTAGAAACTTGGTCCTCGAACAATGAGGACTCACCATTGAAGGAACGTAGATGCAGCACTCGAATATCACTATCGCGGCTTCGGCTGAGTACCTGAACCTACATCATGGTAAGAATGTATCCCATAGAGAAATATGTGGGTCAGCACAAGATACGTACTGAGTATGTGGGGGCGCATACAAAATATATATAATATCATAAATTTCGTAAAAACGTACATACTGACCATAATGACACACTTGGCTTGAGTGACATTGAATAATGCAACTCATAACATCTTAGATAGGAAATGTAGGAGAAAAACCTCACAAATCATTATAGATCATCATAGGCAACTTGACTTACCACATCAAAACTCGGAGTGACTCGGTATTTCAATAAACATGGCTCTTATGGACAAGGGAGTTTCCTATAACCGACAACCCCACGTGAGCTACGTGTAATACCAACGTTTGAAACCCCCGTTGGCGGGAGCTTCATACTCTTTGCCAGGGAGTACGACCTTAAAATTGCAATAATCACAATCGGACTCTCTGGCCAATAATATCATCATTAAACAACCCTACGGTGGCACATAGGTTTGGGGAAATACCAAATTTATCTCTCGGTGCTAAGTACTACTCCCCGACAATCTCAGAACGCGTTAGGAAATCTACCACAACATCACAAGGGTTATTAATAAAGACCAAATCAAATATCGTTCTCATTCATCAAATCATATCAATTTGTGGATTCCTAACTCAACACATTTTAGCTTAAAACATTTTAATCTTCCTCAATATCAACAAGGTATCAATGCGTTGAACCATAACCGACTAGACATTTGGACAGGGATATGAAGACTCAATACATAATATTTTAAACAATTTAACTCATCAAAACCATCCGGAAAATACCAAGACTCATTGCAACTTCAATAACAACATTTCTCAATTTTACATCCAACTCTCATTTAAAGGTACTTGAGACATCAACCCATAGTAGGGATATAGAATTTCCAATATCAATTATAAATTCATAATAAGAAAATAGTAGAATGATAAAATAAATCAAGGCTTAAAAAATTAAAACATCATACTACCATAATCAAATAATTTTTGGACATAATTCCATCTCAACATCATACACATATCGGATGACATAATCCCATAGCTCATGGACAATAATATAAGATATAAAACCTTATTTCCAATTCATGGTAAAACATGTAAAATATCATGTCAATGTAATTCAACAAAAATACCGGACACAAGATCGAAAGGATAATCTTGTTCAAAGCCCCACATACCTAAAAATGGAAGATTAATATGAACTTCTGACTTCGGAACTTTATTCATGAAAATAAAGGGTTCTTCTCGAAGACCTTAACATGATCAACTCGAATCCCAAATCAATTTGAAATTTTTAATGTTCAATCAACAGACATAGAAAGATGAAATTTGGAGTAGTAGGGTTGGGGTTTGAGCCTTATTAAATTTTGGAGAAAAATGAGCTATGGAATGCTCTTAATGGACATATATCCATGGTTTACCCGGATGGATTGGAGTGGGAATGACCAAAATACCCTTAAAATTCAAATAATGTCAAATTTTTCCTTTGGTGGACTGTTTTGATAGGCTGAAGTAAATAGATCATTACTTTTTGCTCCGATGTCAATCGGATGAAACTAATTTCATTGGAAAGAGGACTTTCAGATCTTTCTTTTGATATATTGTAGCTCACCCAAATCATTATTCATAAGGATTTATGATCGTTTGAAGTTGAGCCTAAAATTCGCCTGGCCTCAGTATTTTTTTCCTGCACATTTATTGTTCACCACTATTCACGGTTAGATCGAAATGATCATAACTCATCTCTCCAGTGTAAGTTTTGGATGATCCACATATCATTGGAAAGATTATTCAATTCTCTACGCGATGACGGGTCGTATATCCAGAAATTCGACACATAAAAATTATTAATCACGATAAAGAACAGAATTCAACATATTTTCATTCGAGATCTTAACGGAAAATTTTTCCGGGGCATCACAGACTTAAACATTGCCTACTCTACTAGTTTGTTCATGAGTTCCTCCCTAAGAATTGTGACCCAACCTTACGAATGGTGAGGTGCCAATCGTAGCTTTGTAAATGAGATCAAAACTTAGAAATTTCATATGCAAATTTCTTTGGTGTTACATTACTCCCTAGGATCAATTGTTCTCAAATGATTTGTCAAGGCATCCATTAGAATCAATTTAATATAGGAATTCAATCACAAAACCATGAACAAAGTCAAAAAATAAAAAAATAAGTAGGAAGCCACATACCTTAAGTACGATTATCCAACCCGGGGAACAAGAACTAATATTTGGACTTCATATCCTCTTCAGCTTCCCATGTAGCTTCTTCTACACTCGTTACTCCAAAGGACTTTCACTGAAGCTACATCTTTAGTCCTCAAACGACGGACTTGTCTCTCCAAAATATCAACGAAAACCTCCTAATAAGACAAGGAATCCAAAATACAAACACTCTTAATAGAAACAACCAAAGAAGGATCGCCTACACTTTTTTTCAACATAGATACATGGAAAACTGAATGAATGGAACTCAGACACGAAGGAAAAACCAATTAGTAAGCAACATTTCCCACTCTCATCAAAATCAAGTGCGGACCAACACAGTGGAGACTGATTTTCCCCTTCTTCACAAACCTCACCAATTCATTCATGGGTGTTACCTTCAAGAGCACCCAATTGCCAACATTGAACTCCAACGCTCTTTGCCACTCATCTATTTTGAACTTTGGAAAACTCTGAGCAGTCTTAAGCATATCCCAAATCGCCTTTAACTTCTCTATGGCATAATTAACCAAGTTTGAAAAGAACAATCTAGTCTCACCAACCTAAAACCAGCTAATAGGAGATCTATACCTCCTACCATAAAGAGCTTCAAAAGAAGCCATCCCAATACTAGAGTGATAATTTTTATTGTAAGTGAACTCAAAGAGAGGAAAATGATCCACCCAACTACCTCAAAATAAATTACATAAGCCCTTAGTATATCTTTCAATATTTGAATGAACCTCTCCACATGCCCATCCGTTTGAGGGTGGAATCGGGTGCTAAGGTCCACTCGTGTGGACAAGCCTTTCTGGTAAAAAAACCAAAAGTGAGAAGAGAACTGGGTTCCTCAATCCAAAATATTGAAAACTAGATCACCATGCAATTTGACTATCTCCTGCATAAACAACTTATCATAATCCTCTCTAGAGTAATTATGTAGTCCTCATAGGCAAAAAGTGAAAAGAGTTAGTCATCCTATCCATGGTGACCCAAATCGAATCATGCTGATTACGAGACCATGCAAAACTAGTAATGAAATCTATGTTAGTTATCTCCCACTTCTACATAGGAAACTCTATCTCTTAGATATTCCACTAGGTGTCAAGTGCTCAACCTTCTGTGCTAACAAACTATACACTTAGCCGTAAAAATTTCCACATCTCTCTTCATGTTGTTCGACAAATAGATCTACTTTAAGTCATGATACATCTTTATGGAATTAGGATGAACTGTATACCTCGACTCATGAGCTTCATCAAAAACCCTTTCTCGTAGCCTATCAATATCAAGAAAACACAAAGTACCATGGTACCTCAAGATAGCATCACCAACAATCTCAAATGCCCTAACATTTTGTTGACCCATATCAGCCTTAATCTGCATAAGAATAGGATCCAAAACCTGCATCTCCTTTACCTCAGCACCAACAAATGATTTTACCAGTTCTTGAATAATCACCCCTCTATCATCAACGTAAACATCACAACTGCCAACTCTTGATCATTAAATAGATAATTACTTTCCTTGACCTTCATCTATGTAGACGCATAAGCCACAGTCTTACTATACTACATCAGGACACAACCTAGTCAAACATGAGACTCATCACAGTAAATAACAAAACTATCAATACCCTCGGATAGGGTCCAAATCGGAGAAGAAGTTAACCTATCATTTATCACCTCAAATCTACCCTCACATGAATTGGAACATAGAAACTTAACCTTTTTTGAGTAACCTTAATCATTAACGCAGCAATAGAAGTGAAGCTCTTTATATATCTCCTATAATACATGGCTAAACCTAAGAAACCCCAAATATTGGTTGGAGTAGTGGGTCTAGGACACTTCTTAACTATTTCAATTTTTTGTGGGTCCACCATCATTCTCTCACTAGAAACAACGTACCACATAAAGGTCATAGAATATAACAAAAACTCAAACTTCAAAAACATGGCATACAATTGTTGATCCTTACGAGTCTAAAAAACTATATGGAGGTAATTGACATGAAACTCTTTAACTCTTAGAACATACCAAGTTATCATCAATAAAACTTAAGTAGGAAAAAATCTAATAACTTCCTGAATACCCAGTTTATGAGATCCATAAACACAGCCAAAGAATTAGTCAACCCGAATGGCATAACTATAAACTTGTAGTGTCCATATCGACTACAAAAAGCAATGTTAGGGATACCCACCTCCCTAATATTCAACGAATGGTAACTCGACTGAAGATCAATCTTAGAGAAGTATCTAGATCTATAAAGATGATCAAAGAGATCATCAATCATAGGAAGAGGATACTTATTCTTCACCATCACATTATTTAACAGTCGATAGTCGATGCAATCTGAAAAGTCCAATCCTTTTTATGCATGAAAAGAATAGGATAACCCTATGGAGAGACACTAGTATTGATGAAAACCTTATCAAGAAGATCCTTTAACTACTCCTTAAGTTCTTTCAACTCTATCAAAGCTATTCTATATGGAGGGATAAAGATAGG
Organism: Capsicum pubescens; assembly: GCA_030864215.1. NCBI lineage: Eukaryota > Viridiplantae > Streptophyta > Magnoliopsida > Solanales > Solanaceae > Capsicum > Capsicum pubescens. The sequence goes on along the minus strand of CM061545.1, from coordinate 79,763,018 downwards.
ATTGATATCTGATAGAAGATCAATTCCAAATTCTATTTCCCTATTAGGAGGAATACCTGGAAGATCATCAAGAATAACCCTGGGAAACACATTAACAATATGGAGAGACTGTAAAGGGTAAAACTTAGAACTAAAATCTTTAATCTGAACCAGATGATAAAGACACCCCTTGGAAATCAACTTTGGGGCTCTAAGATACAAAATACACCTCTTTTTAGGTACTAAGGAGATTTCCTCCCATTCTATTATTGGTTCATAAGAGAATTGGAAACTGACCTCATGGGTCCAAAAATCTAGATAATCGAACCACAAATAGAACCAATCCATCCCCAAGATCACATTGAAATCCACAATACCAAACTCTATCAAATCCACCAAGGTCTCCTTATGAAAGATGGATACCACACATCCCCTATAGACATTTATAGCCATGATAGAATCACAAACTGGGGTAGATAAAGAGAATGTCTTTTAAATGCTCTCGGGACCAAAACCAAAATGAATATCCACAAAAAGGGTCACATAAGAAATAGTAGAACCCCAATCAAGAAAACAATATACATCATGAGAGAAATGTATAAATAAACTAGTAACAACATCAGGAGGTGCCTCAGATTCCTGATGAGTGGCAAAAACATTAAGATGATTCATACCAGTGCCAGTACTAGAAGTAGCACCCTTTAGTGCACGAGTTGATAAAGTAAAAATTGGAACCTTATTAGCTCCAGAAGCAATATTATCAAGATAGTGTAGCTACAGATACCCCAGATGACACTGACCATGACACAAGTGAAAGAAATATTAATAAGAAAAATAAGGTGGGTTAATTGAGCCCTACTAGCCTGTTTTTGGGCACCTTGTGTTTTTAATACATTGTTACTTTGAAAGTGACAATCACAAGACATCTTATTATATGGAGCACTAGACATCGAATATGAACTAAATTTTCCCCAAGTTTTCTTTATTCCCCGTTGCCTACCATCTCTACAACTATTTTGTTGGCCTCTACCCTTTCTGAATATCTGAACTTCTTATTCTACCTTTCTCTATTTATTTTTGTTTCGTTTTTTCATCTTTAACCTACTGCTTATACACCACCAGCCTAAAAATATCCATGTAATTGTTCAACTTTGCATCCTTAGACTCTAGTACCAAGTCCTGAGGAAAACTAAAAGAAAACTTTCTCATTCATTCTATCATGTTTGATATGATATCTAGGTTATAGCAAGATGGTGGAATTTAAAAGAATACCCGTTCACAATCATCCTTCACATCTTCATAGTTGCAAACTCCATAATTTTAGCCTCCTTCAACTCTTGAGAAAGAAAAGGATCAACAAAGGCATTAAAAACCTCACCCCAAATTTTGCTCTGCATCAACACCTCTTAACTTCTCCCACTATTAATACCACTGATATGCCACATCTTTTAGATGATATGCAATAAATTCCACACCTTCAAAATTAAAAGCATGCATTAATCAGAAAGTTATTTCCATTACATCAATGAACCCTTTAGGATCATCCTCAACATTAGATCAAGTAAAGGTCAGAGGGTTCAACAAAAAAAATAATCTAACTCTAGTGACCTCATAAAATAGAGTAACAGAACTAATATGATTAGGCTGACATGACTGATAAGTCACCAACTGAGACAACAAATAAATACATCGATGGAACTCAGCATTAGAGATATCTCCTTAGAGAGGTGGGGTAGTAACATCATCAAATCAATAATATCGAGAAGGACTTGTAGGTACTTGAGGAACTCCATGAGGGGCAGTAAAATCAAGAGCAGAGACTATAGGTCGAGTATGAACTCCATAAACAAGGTGGGCTTCATCCATATTATCATCAAGTTGGATAAATGTGTTTCAACGAGCATCAAATATTTGAGGAGGCATGATGTGATATGTGAGAAAATGGATATTAAAGGATTTTTCAAAATCTTAGACTATATTTGCTAAAAAATAGACCACAAGAAATGGAAACATTCTTAAATGCCTTGTATGCTCTCCTTTATAAGTGTGGAGTACTGCACACCCATAAAAAAGACTCTATTTAACATAGGTTTATGGACACCCAATGCTCTTGACCTTAGGATCTAATACAAATATAATTACGATCCAAACCAGGGCCTAGTCATGATAGGTATCACAAGTCCACTCATGGATCAGAGACTGCCCCTATTAGCCTAGTGAACTAGAACATAGTATAACTAGCAGAGAATGTGTTTTAAACATATAATATGATAGATATTAGTTTTAAACATAAATCAAAATAGATAAATCAATAACAAGAGGGATCTAAGAATCCATGGAATATTCCAGACAATTTTTCTCCACAAAAGCCTCTAAGAAATAAAACATCAACCTAAGTCAGTACATACCCTCGACCATAGCCAAAAATTTACCAAAATTATCTAAGACATAAGTAAAGACATAACTATAAAATTAGGGGCTTTCAGAGAATGGAAATTTACCACTTTAAAGATGACTCACAGATAATCTAGAAATCACCTACCATTGTGGAAGAAAACTAAAGTTTCTTAGGAACCTGCATTATGTGTGGATATAACATTTGGGGACGGTTACCCTGGTGAACTCTATCATGTAACTCATAGAAATGATAAAATAATGCCATGATTAATCAGTCCAAAATCATTGCAAAACCATACGCACACAATTGTAGACAAATATCATTATGTCATTTCTATTAACCATCAACTTGGGGGAATCCACAACTCACATGGTCCAATTATTCACCATCTCAGGGGAATCCACAACCCCCATAGTTCAATTATCCATTAACTTGGGGGAATCCACAACCCCTAATGATATATTTAAAATCAAGTCATTGCCATAAAGACCTTTCAAACCGTTTGTGTTCTATTTGACTTTTGCAAAAAATATGTATATACTCATGTTCATAGCCAATTACATAAAGTTGGGTTGAGGTTATTACCAATTCAATTGCCAAACTCCATAAAGTTGAGGAAATACACAACCACCATAAGTTTATTAATTCAATTTAAGGGAATATATGATCCCCATTAAAATTTCCATACCCATGCACCCAATTAGTTTAAAAACTGTAAATTCAAAGTTGGAATGATCAATAGAGACCATGGGAACAAAAATTCAATCAATAGCATTCCAAAGTCCTCAACCCAAATTCAGAACCAATAATTAATCACATGGATAATAAGTTTAAACATATGTTTTTAGTAATAAAAGTCTTAAGGAAGAGATACATGTCTGAGAATATAAATATTTGGAGAATAAACCACACCAATTGATCCCTAGATGCTCAATCTCTTTAAGACCCTTGTTGTTCTAGCTTGGAGAACTAGAGAGAGTTTAAGAGTAGTTTATGATTTTCTAAGTGATGAAAATAACCCTTTTTAGATGTTTTATCGCCACGAGTTATGATTGGGGATAAAGGGAAACAACCAAAATACCCTCAATTAAAATTTCAAGACATTTTTGGGTAAGTTATGAACCCCTAGTTGTTCTATCCTTAGATCATAATATTCTAACCTGTTGATCATACTTAGGCCCAGGAGATAGCATGCTACTTGAAAATAGTGCAAACATGATGGCCTTTTAAAAAACATAGAACAATTTTGATTAATGGTCCTCGATTGACTAAACCATGGCTACTCAAAAGGTTCTAGGAACAAAAAAACTCATCTGATTACTCATATTAGCTATCTTATCCAAAGGATAACGTAAAACCTAAGTGTACTTAAGTTTGCACTCCACTACACTCATACAACCCTACTCTAAGTTGAGAAACTCTTAGGACTTTGAATCACACAACTCTCAGGTAATGAAATGTCCCACGTAAGCTTGCTCAAATATAGTTCAATCTAGAGGTGAAACAACATTACCCATATTCATTTTCCACTGATCAAAAAATTTCATTGAAAATTCCTTAAGTTGGTAATTATCAAGATCAACACTATCAACATCATTCATCTGCATCACAAGAAAAATTATCTAAACCTCATCAATAAAATTTTCTACAGCATCCCCTAACTTTGATACAAAGGACTCGGGTGGATTTATCAAGAGAAATTATAGCCTCTATTAGTGTCTATAACACCTTAAGGTCCTACAGGTGTTTCTCCCTTATGATCCTCCATGCCTATCATAGCTCAAGCAAACATCTAGATAGCATTCTGAAATTTGGCATAAGTAACATCGACTTGAGTTGGCATGGAGACCCTTTTAGATTTTCATTCTTGGCCTATCATGGCCATCTCATGGTTTTTCATGGAGGCATAATCTAAAGCATGTGCAAATTTGGAGGTAGGAAAGATTCATAGAGTTAAACACAATTGCACAATCCTAGAACATGAAAGAAAGGAAAATATTTCCTAAACACTTTGTAGCCTACTCATTAAAAGTGTGGCGCACTTGACATCCATAAGAAGGACTCTACTATATGCAACTTTTAAAACATCCTAGGATAATTGAAACAATTGGACTCTAATACCAACTTTGTCACAACTCAAGTCTATAACATAGTCGAACACGATGCTAACCAAAACTAATTCTAGGATAACCCTTCGCATAACATATTTGACCATTTAAATTTCAAAAAGTAGAAGCTGAAACTAAAACATATTGATAAGTTCTAGAAACATCTCTGAAAGTCCTAATGAATTATACTAAGATCGAAGGGAAAACATAAATATACTCTAATATATGCCAAAGTTTCTAAGTTTGAATAAATGCTACATCTGGAAAATTCCTCAGCTACTAGTAAAAACAAAGTATGAAATAAAATTAAGGAAAAAAAAAGACAAAACTAGGCCCACAAATAATAAGGAATCACCACTGTTTGAATCTAGATTGCTGACAACTAGCCACATATCAATGAATCATTACCCATATCAATATCAAATTAAAATATAAATATAAGAGGTATGTGATCAGTATAAGAATGTACTGAGTATGTTAAAAAAAACCTAAATAACCTTAATCATATCTATATCTTAAATTGATGGAAGGAGTAAAAATATGAGTTTTCTAACTCATAAATATCAAATTGAAAGATAATGCATTATAAATAATATCATGGAATTTCTGAATCATGCATATCTAAAATCATACTATTTGATGCTCTAGAAGAAAATAATTAACCAAACTATCAAATTGATGTAAAATCTTTTAGGTGGAAGTTTCATATAACCGAAAACTAACCTATCTTGAAGTGATTCTCCGTATCTTTTCAGTGTATTAAGACCTATCAATCTATGTATAAATACACCAAATGAAACTTTTAGTCTAGAGATTAACTTTTCTGATGGTGAAATCATAATAATAAGGTGTCAAATAATTATGGGATTTGGTTATTCTAAATTCGTATCCACATGGTGCTAATAATCCTACAAAAATAGTTCTTATAATCATATGCTTGATTAAAAATTTAGATCACTATCTATGTACATCTTAAATATCTACTAAATTCATATAATGAAACTATCATAAATTCACCCTTCTATGGGTTTAATCTACCTTCTTGAATATTTGGGATATCATAATGTAACAACCTTCATTGTGATATTTTAAGTTTTTGATGTTTTGATCATTTTATCCTTTTCTATAAAAATTTTATATTATTTATAAGTTTAGTGTCCCCAAAGCGTTCATGAGTGATTTAAATGGTTTTGTGCTTTTATGTACCTTAAAAAGTGATATCATTAACTTTTATCAATATTTTATGATCTAAAAATTAAATGGTGATTCTGTCAGTTCCATAAGAACTACAAGGTCTATTAAAATTGGTAGTATAGGGATTCAGGTTTCGAGGACCTCTTGTGATTTTTGAGTATTTGGTTGAAATACTAATTTTACTATCTTGGGGTTTGTTTTATATGAAAATTGTTGATAATAACCTAGCTTGGTAAAACTGATTGTTTCGTTGAGTTCACAATGACAAAATTAGTATAGCAACATTATCGGTTTATTTTTGTGGGGTCCTGAATGATTTTTAAGAATCTGTTCAGAGAATGTTATACTTAGAGTTTTGTTGATGTTGTTGTTTACTATTTCCATGCATTTTCTTCTTTACATTCACAGCCTTAGCCTTTTATTCACAATGAAGAAATTCCTTGTATATCACATTGGTAGGAGTTATGACATTATCATGATGAAGAATGACATTGGGTCGACATTAGGGTTATTTCCTCTTTGTGGTCATGGTCAAGATCTTTCGTTCGTCAAGTTTTAAGAAGTAGTAACCTCGTTCATGATAAAGGGATCACGTTTAAAGGCTATTTGATCCCTAGAAATACATTTATTTCCCTCTTCAGTCCAAACCTATTTTCTCCATCTTTAGAGCTTGGTATATCAAATTGGGATGATTCAAAATGAATTATTGATATTTTTAGCATGGTTTGGTTTTTAAACCTAGAAATTATCATTTTCTAATGTTTTCATATAAATTCATCTTTAAATTTTTTATTTCAATCATGTGTGTTTGGATTTATCCCGATAGAGTATTAAATAAGTTATTCTATGATATAGATCTTGTTTTCTACTTGATTTAGTTTGGGTTTCCATATTTTGATCCTTTAAATTATGGTGTACATGATTCTTTATTTATATTCTATTTTTATCCATTTATTTTTGGAGTTGATTTTCAAAGTGATTTTGGAGATGGAACCAAAGTATATTAATATAGGTATCGTTGGTCTTGTATTTATGTTGAGATGTCATATTTTAATAGATTAAATTTATTTAGTAATTATTTAAGAGAGTATATCTTTGGTTTGGTGCTTCATACTATGATTTTACTTTGCAAGTCTTCTTTAAGGTGAGTTGAGATGTACCTTGCCTTTTTTTTGTGGTGTTTATGTTTTGCTTATTTTCTGGAGTTTTGTTAATTTCTAAGGATTTTGGGTCCTTCTTAGATGAAATGATGACCATCTATGTGGGTACCCGAGTCTATTGATGGTTTATAGTGATATAATTATTTATCTTGTTAATTCTCGCTACTTAGGAATACAATTAGAGTAGATTATAGATTGGTAACTTATTGATATCAAGTAAATTGATATTGGGTATCTTTTAAAAGAATTAATAATGTTTAATGGATTTTGATGTGATAATCAGGGTTTAGCAATCATTTAGGGGATAATTATGCAATTATGTTAGTAGATGGGATGGTTGAGATTTAGTAAACACTTAGAGTCAGAATAGGTTGTAGTAGTAGATGTAATTACTGGAGTTTGTAATATCTTAGGATATAACCAATAATAGCATATCTAAGTAGTTAAGAAAGTCAAACTTAGCTTAGTTAATAGGTAAGAATGAATATGAACACTAAGGTATATTGTTAACTAGAGTAGTTCTCCATTTATTATTTAGTGAAATGGTGTCATATTCTGGAAAGATGCGACTTATTGTGTGAAACAAGCTTGCTTTTGATATGTTCATTATATTTACATTGTTGGTATTCTTTATTATTTTTGTTTTTCCCGTGTGAGAGCCTATGTGAATATTATTATTGACACGACCCAACCCGGGGCCTTGTCGTAATAGGTATCCCATGTCCATCCAGGACCGGAGACCACCCCCGTTACCCAACCCAACCTCCAACCGCCTTCCCTTAGTTGGCTGAATTTCGATCAAATAACAAGATAGTGTAACCATCCTGATTACAGACTCTAGGATAGGTATATTACTAAGACTGACCCAACTGAGTCTGACAGTCCCATACCAGCCATCGAACCATGCCAAGCCAAAAAAAATCATAGATCAAACCATAACCAAATAAGTTCCATTAATAATTAAATATATAATCCCAAAATGAAAGAGGATAGAACAACCAACAATATCGCCAACCGGTATTAGCTCCGATTTCAGCTCAATTAGATATTTGTATTCTTTTAGTTAGATACTTTTGTGGTACATCTATGGGTTGGTATGGATATTCTCTTATCAGCTCCAAATATTCGATTGGGACACGCCCCCAACCATATCCAAAACTAATATCCATAAATAATCCAAAGTATGAAATAACATCCAAGAAAGAGAGCCTTCCAAAAAAGTGGAAGCTCACCACTTTAATCCAAAGTTGACCCCCGAGTGTACAAAATCTAAGAAAGAGGAGTACAATTTCCAGTTCCAGCATCGCGTGGGGATAGAACCTCCTAAAGATAGGTTAGCGGGTGAATTCTACCATGAACTTAGGATATGGATAAAATACTGCCAATTATAAAACCAAGTAAATCCATCCTTATGCACAAAATCTATACACATATATATAACCATGCTGGGAAAGGGAACTGGATTTAGCATGCCATTTAAAACCTTTACCTAAGTTGTGTAGCTTTGCTGTCCGAAAACCACACACATGCTATATGGGTTCAGCACCCCCTACTGAAAGGGACCAGTTCTAGAAGCCACACGATAAGAGAAAACAACTTGGGATGACTAGTGCATCCTGCAAAATATAAAGTGTGACATCATGAACACGGTCATTATGACCAAACCTTACATCGGCAAATATAAGTTTCCAGTTTCAATCTCCCCAGAACCTCTACCATCCATGGCTTTGCTACACACACCCTTCTTTAAGACCAATTAAAACCATTACCAAACAACCAACCCATTATCCATTTAGTATTAATCAAGGCCATTAGTAGTGGTATCGTCATACCGACTATAACATGCAAGTATTGTCATTAGCCAAACCTCTTTTAGATCAAGGGATTCCAATGTACCCATAGATCATATTATCTAATTAACTTGAGGGATTTCCATGTACCCCACAAGTATGTTTATTAAGCCAAACCATTCCAATAACATTTAAATATTTCATATCATTTTGGGTCCATTACTAAGTTTAAACCATGCATTAGTTCCATTGAAAAACCAAAAATAAGGGAGGAGAACATCCCTTAAACGAAGATAATGATGGAGAGAAATTACCAAGATAATCCAAAAATCAATCCCTAAGATGAAACCCTAGCTTCCCTTGCCCAAGAATACTAGAGAGGATTTAAGAGTCTTTTTCCAAGTGTTTAAGAATATAATAGTAGGGTAAATAAATCCCAAAAGGAATATAAATCATGAAACCTTATTAAGATAAGTAGGGAAATGTACAGATTGCCCTCACTTAAACTACATTAAATTCCCTTCATAGGGTACGACTGACCCTAACGAGTTGCACCCAACATGTATGAGTGGTTCTCACCACTCGTACCCTAGGCCTTCCCCCTTGGACCCAACAATTTCCAAGGTAAGACACAACAAAACCCATGTAATATTAAAGTATATGACTAATACCTATAAAATCTACCTCTGGCAGAATAAAATCCCAACAGTATTGAACATTATCCCTCACACAAGTCCATGGTACGACTTGTACACTGGCTTACGGATCATATTGAACGACTCATAATTAGATCCAACCTGAGTCACTATGTCTAAGGTTCAGTGAATGAATCAAACAATATATATCTACCAATATAATTCACACCCCATAGTCGTACCCATTTCAGTAACCAAAATTCATCCCACCAACCAACACCGGTTAGCATGGGACTGGACTATACTAACCATACCCCAGTGTACGACTCGTACCCACAGTTGTCCCATCTCTAAAATCCAAAAATGTAGGAAATTTCTAAGGGTCAAAACCTAAGGTCTTATATTCTCCCCACTAGGAACATTTTTCCTCAAATGAAGGACAAGGTAAGGGTAACCACACGCATGAGTCATTTGTATAATAAAATATATTCCCAATCTATAAAAGTATTTTCATGAGGCAAAGATATCAATTTTTCCTTTAATAAACTTAGAAAATAAAGATGTGTTGAATACATATACCTTCCGCACGAATCCCAGGAGTAGAAAACATTTGCAGCTACTAGGACTTCATGTACTCATTATTTTCCCATGTATCTTCTTCCACCTTATGGTTCAGCCAAAGAACCATAACCAAAGCCACAACCTTGGTTGTAATACTCTGTATTTACCTAGCTTAAATTAAATCTAAGCACATGAATAAAACTATAAAAAAAAATCTAAATACTTTGTATTTTTCAGTTTAGAGCTTACCATTGCGTAGGAAATTCATTCATCATTCCCACGATAGAAAATTCACCAAAGTCTGATACCCGAGTAAAGAGTTATAGCAAATTTTGTAAAACAGTGTGCCACCAAGAACAACAACGTATCGCGCTAAGGGTCCAAATGGCAATTTTCACAATCCAGTGACCCATCGTGATCCCACCACATCACTTAACTAGTCATTTTACCACTTGTCACTTTCTAGTGTTACTCCGCGATCATTGCACGTCCTTCTAAGGGGTAAATTCCCATATAGTGAAGATCCGTGATTGTACCATGTCGCGCTAATCTCCCAGTTCCTAATTGCCAATTTTCATTGACACGGCGTGATAGTTCCACATCACGCCACAACCCAAATTGGGTTTTTTAGTAATGAATTTTAAATCTTCCCAGGGGTAATTGGGTTTTTTTCCACGGCCCTAATCAGTATAAAGACAAAATTTAACCCCTAAATAACACATTATGTCATTATTTACTCACTTTTCTAAAGATTAAAAACATTCTCTCTCAAAGAGGAAAAATCTTAGCTTCAAGAAATCAAGAACAAACTCAAGAATTCCTCCAAGAACCTTCAAGCATTAATATACCCAGGCATGTTAGGTTTTCATTAATGTGTTCCTTTCACCCATGAAGTCCAAGAACCCTTTTTAAACTTACAAGATCTGGGATTTATGAACTTCATGCTTGAAATTAATTATGTTCATGATAGTAGTTTTGTTTCAATTCATCATTAACTATCAGTTTCCATGAAATTAAAATAGTTATGTGATGAATTATATAAATTACATTATAAACCGTTGAATTTGCATTTGAGTATTGTATTCATGATGTTCATGTGTAGGCTTCTACCATGTGAAATAATCCATGTCCCCCAAGTGTTTCTAAAATGCCTAACTGAAGTAAATAGTGGAATCATGACATGTCATTGTGTGATCCCAATCATGTCTAAGCTTATTCCCTACGAGTATTTGATTAACCGTCTCTATGAATAAATTCTGAAGAAGTGGACATTATTATGCTTTTAAAGATCATGCCATGCTTTACTTTCACTCTATCGAGTACAGGGGATATCTAATACCCAAAAATCTAGTTGTTTACCTAGACATACAGTAGTTATAGAATAATCTCAGTCAGAACACGAAATAGTAGTACTCAACCAGTTAACAGAATTCAGTGAACTAAATCAGTTACAGAACTCAGTAAATTCAATCAGTTATAGAACTCTATATCAGCCTAGTTTATCTTAGTATAATCAGTTCAGTATCTATTCAGTTGGGAGTAGGATTCAGCACTGAGTGAACCCAAGGATGGGGTCTCACCTGCCAATAGAGGGTATAATCCTTAGAAGTAGTCCATGCATTCCAAAAATACGTATCCAGTGTAGTTTTAGACATCAACCATCAAGTTAAAAGTTGATGAGGTATTTCTACTTACCAGTTGAGCGTACCACCATTCTGATTAGAGTACCTACCAGATAAGGGTAACTCTTCTACTTGTCTTTACCCGTGGCATGGTACTAACACCCTTCCAACAGGGGTTATAGGTTGCACCCCAGTTCTCTTATTTGGGGCATGTCGGTTCGATGATTACCTCCCACAGTCTTAGTTTCAGTCTCAGTATTGAAATCATTTCAATTCTACGGAATCTAGATTCACAAATACAATCAATCAGTTTTAGTAACTCATTTATCAGTAATCTCAGATATAAGTTACTCAGTTATATGAACTCAAAGCTCAGATTTAGTAAAAGCCCAGTCATAGTTTACACGTATATGCACAGTATTGTATACACACTATTTACAGCAGTTATCGTTATCCATGTACTTTCATATTTGGTTACTTTATATCATTTAATCAGTTATTCTTCATGAATACGAATCCTTACATTCAGCCCTACATCATCTAGGATACCAGTAAATTCCACCTACTGAAGCATACCCTTTCTTTGCGCTATGATATCTATATCATAGGTTCGGACACTCAGGTTCCTGACCGCACATAGGCGAATTCAGCCTGCAGTGGCGGATTTAGTAGTGATTCCTCATCTATCGAGCATGTGATTTTATTTCAATATTTGTAGTAGTTTCAGTATTTCAGTAGTCGGAGTTAGTTCGGGGCTTGACCCATCAACTCCACATTCAGATAGTTCAGTTAGAGGCTTTTCAGACTAGACTAGTTCAGACAAAATATATATTTTAGATGCTTTATCAGATGTTATTATTTACCAGTATTTTAGATTTTGAACCTTATGGCATTTTAGCCTATATTCCATATTTTTCCAGTATTATTATTCAGTGTTCACAGCAGGTACCAGCTTATGGGTTAACTTGTGGTCCCTCGGGATCGTAAGCATCGAGTAGCATCCAGGATGCAGACTCGGGGCGTTATAAACTATTTATCAGAGCCTAAGGTTCAACAGAGTCCTAGGGAGTTCGAAAGCCGCGTTAAATAGAGTCTTGTGCATGGGTGTATAGCAGGACACACTTATGGAAAAGACGCTATGAGACATTTTTGAAAAGTTTCCCTTCTTTCAGTATTCATGTTGTGTGAGTAAGCATAATCTCAAGTTAAACTCTCAATCTAATTCATCCCTTCCTTCCATTTATAGAAAATGCCTCTCAAAAAAGCTAATGGAAGAAAGAATAAAAATCTGTCAGCACCTCATCCTATTTAGGTAGATGCCCTGGATGAGCATTTCTCTCATGAAAAATTTAGAGCTACCTTCACCACTCTATCCAATTCCCTAGTAGCTCAGAATGAACAAGCATCTATTGTTCAGGACAACCCAGTGGCTAATACTGCTATAGCTAGAATTTAGGACTTCACCTGAATGAATCCTCCCCTATTCTCAAGATCTAAGTTAGAAGAGAATCCACAGGAGTTCCCCGATTAGGTTCAGAAAGTCAAAGCTATCATGGGAGTGACTTTTAGTGAGAGTGTTAAGTTAGCCACCTATCAGCTACAAGATATGTCTCATACATTATTTAAGCAGTGGAAGGTAGATAGGGGCATAGATTCAAATCCCATAGAGTGGGAAGAGTTTTCTACTGCTTTTCTAGATAGATTCTTCTCCTTAGAGCTAAGAGAAGCTGAGGTATAAGAGTTTATCAATATCTAGCAAGACAATATGAGTGTCAAAGAGTATTCCCTCCAGTTTACTCAGTTAACCAGATATGCTCCCCATGTAGTAGCAGATAGTAGGTGAAGAATGAGCAAGTTCATGTCTGGGGTGTCAAAAAGTCTAGTTAAGGAGTGCAGAAAAATAATGTTAATTTAGGAGATGGACATATCCAGGATTATTTTCCATGCTCAGCAGATAAAAGAATCTATGAATAAGGGGAGAGAGAGAATAAGAGATCTAGAATAGGTAACATTAATTCCACTCATCCTAATTCAGAGGGTGGTAACCGTTCCCAGTTTAACCTAAAATCTTCAGTTCCAGCTCCATCTTCATCCAGTGCTCTAGTACCTAAGTTCATAAATGGTAACAAGGATAAGGCGTTAGGCTCTAAATGTCAGGTTAGTAGCAACAGTGCTCAAATAAATCATCTTTGTCAAAAGTGTGGCAGAAACCATCAGGGTGTCTGCAGGGCTGGCAGTGATGTTTGTTTTGGGTATGGCAAGCCAGTCCATAGAATTAGAGATTGTCCTCAGTCAAGTTCTCTGGGTCAGTATAATTATCCCCTAGCTCAGTCTGGCCACCCGAATCAGCAAGGTGCCGATTCAAGAGCTAGCACTGGGAAACGCCCAAATAGGCTTTATGCACTTCATTCCAGAAAATATCAGGAATATTCTCCTGATGTGGTCACTAGTACATTACATATCTTCTATTTACATATTTATGCCTTTCTAGATCTAGGAGATTATTTATCATTCGTAACTCCTTATATAGTCGTTAACTTTGGAGTCAGTCCAGAAATCCTAGTGGAGCCTTTCTAAATTTCAACCCCAGTAGGTAAATCTATCATAGCCCGATGGGTATATAGGAACTGTCCGATTATGACATCTCAGAAAGTTACTTTAGCAGACCTTGTAGAACTAGAGATGGCGGATTTTTATATCATTCTTGGCATAGATTATATCCATTCATGCTATGCCTTAGTTGATTGTAGAAACAAAATTATTCATTTTTAGTTTCCAAATGAACCAGTACTTGAATAGAGAAGTAGTACTCAAACACTTAAGAGTCAGTTGATTTTATACCTTAGAGCAAGGAAAATGCTATCCAAGGGATGTGTCTATCATCTTGCGCGAGTCAAAGACTCTAGTTCATAGATTCCTAGCCTTGAGTCAGTTCTAGTAGTGAATGAATTCTTAAGTGTGCTTCCCAAAGATCTTTCCGGAGTTCCTCCCAAAAGGGAAATTAACTTCAAAATAAACCTTCTTCCCGACACTCAGACTATATCTATTCCTGCATACAGAATGGCACCAACATAACATAAGGAATTGAAAGAACAATTAAAGGACCTTTTACATAAGGGTTTCATCAGATCCAACGTTTCCCCATGGGCCGCCCCAGTTTTATTCGTGCGTAAGAAAGATAGTTCTCTTAGAATGTGTATAGATTACCGTCAGTTGAACAAAGTCACATTTAAGAATAAATACCCACTTCTTAGAATCGATGATGTTTTTGAACAACATCAGGGCACCAGTTACTTTTATATGATAGACCTCAGATCAGGCTATCATCAACTCCGAGTAAGAGAATGTGATATTTCAAAAATAGCTTTCTGAACCCGGTATGGTCACTTTGAATTTCTAGTCATGTCCTTTGGTCTTACTAATGCCCATTAGCTTTCATGGACTTAATGAATTGCATGTTAAAGCAGTACTTGGAAATGTTCATTATAGTCTTCATCGATGACGTTCTTGTTTATTTCTGTAGCGAGGATGATCACACAGATCACCTCAGACTTATACTTCAAACTCTCAGAGCTCATCAATTGTTCACCAAATTCATTAAGTGAAAATTTTGGCTAAGGTTAGTAGAATTCCTTGGTCATATTATTTCCGGTGATGACATTAGAGTTGATCCTAAATAGACCAAAGCAGTGAGAAGCTGGCCTAGACCTTTTTCTCCATTAGATATCAGGAGCTTCTTAGGTTTAGCTGGCTATTACTGTTGGATTTTTGAAAGGCTTTCATCTATTGCGTCCCCCATGTCTAGATTTACTCAGAAGAAAGTCAAGTTCCAATGGTCAGATTTTTGTGAGAAGAGATCCCAGGAGTTGAAGACTCGACTCACTACAACCCCAATTTTAACGTTACCGGACACTTTAGATGGATTTGTTGTGTATTATGATGTTCCAGAGTTGGTTCGGATTGTGTCCTAATGCAGGAGCATAATGTCATAGCCTATGCCCTAGAAACCATAATCCCCATGAGCATAATTAACCTACCCATGATCTAGAGTTAGTAGCAAGTTTTATATTATCAGGTGTAGTCTTTCAAGGTGAGTTTATCAATTTACGCATATTATTATACCCTAGATTCTAGAAGTAAGGTGTTGAAATTTTATTTTAGAGGTATTTATTGAGTGGTTCCCAGTATTAGAATGGCGGCTTTAAGCTAAGGGGGAGATGATAGAACAAGTAACTAAGTCAGGCTCTCAGATTCTAGTAGTAATATCAATATGTGTAGAAAAGAAATGGAAGAGGATGATGTCTAACACATATTTACATCAGTGGAAAGTTTTGTACTTTATCTATCATGATATCTACTCATGCCCTACATGTTATCTCTATGCTTATAGCTCATATTCATGTACAATAACAAAAATCATGTACGCACACAGTTCCTACTATTAAGAGTTCCAGTTCACTCAGTGTTACAAATCATGTTCCATGAATACAAAAACTCCAAACTTAGGTCATGCAACTCATGATTCATGTACTCATGTCATGCTTTACAGAATTCTCAGTTACCATGACTCATGCTACACCCCTAATGATCAGCTAAATTCAGATTTATGCCATGTGCAACCTTATTTTTGACCTCTTAATAAATCCATGATTTTTATATTATATTTCTCAGGCCTGAGTTAAGTTTCTAGTTAGGTTTAGTGTCTATTCATACTTCAGGTCCTCATGTTTTAACCTTTTTGAGAACCCTCCTTATGAAATGATATAGTGATGAGCAGTTGCTTAGATGGGAGAGAGTAAATATTTCATGTTAAGGAAAGATTGTTGCATTCTTGTGTTACATGAGGTTGTAGTATAAAGATAGGTTTGAATGTCATGTTGATATGTAAGTGGCTAAGTGCATTTCGGATATTTGAGTAGGCTTGAACATAGAGGGAGAATTCAGTCCAGCTCATACCTAAGTAGGTAGAGTGATAAGTACCCATGTGAATATTTTTAGTAGCCTCAACTGAAATGTTATGTTGAAGTAAAAATTATAGTTGAGAAACGGTGCTAAGATTGCATGTTAGTAGTTGAAGTGCATAAGTTTTAGTAACTCTATCTTAGATGATGTTTCGTAGGCCTTTCCCCATATGACAAAATTAGAGCCATGTTGTGATTTCTTATCAAATGTCTTATTAATACCATGCCATGATTATTTTCTCCCTAAAGTCATTAGAACTTTATAGAAAGAGTGTAAAAGAAATGCTCCAGTCAAGTATAAATTTTTAACATGAGTTAGTCCGTAAATCCAGCAATTCAGTTTGGCAGTCAGGTGGACAACTTCGTATGGTTTTCCATCTTTCCATTTAGTCGTACTATATGAAGTATCATGAATATGAATATTCCAAAATGAAGCATCCTGGTAGTTACAAGTTCAACTCAGTTCATGTATCATGCCTTAGTTTCAGATCCCAGATATTCAGTTATGATTCAGTTCGAAGGTTCCCCATGCATCAAACTTTTCCTCAGTATCTCAACCAAGTAAGCATCCTTCGAGGGACATAATTTCCTAAGAGGGAGATGTACTATAACCCCCCTACCCCCGAGCTTTCATGTCCTAAACCTTTTAATTTTTCTTAAAGTAAAATGATCCTGTTTGTAGTAAAAAGTACTCATAAGATGACTCTATCATTCAAATCTCAGTCGCATGAAATGTATTCAAGAAATCAGTTTAGTTGATGATATTCAGTTCATGTATCGTGTTTCCGACCCAGTTATGTTCTCGTGTTCCCATACATACATATTCAGTAAATGATCTCAAGTTCATTAGTATTCTCATATAAAGGTAAGAGTGTTCCATAAATTTACTCAGCTCCATATTAAGTTAAGATACAAACTTTAGTTATCATTGCATATCATCTTCATGATAGTCATGCATTGATGAATCAGTTCAGCCATGTACTCATGCATCAAATATGCCTGATCAGTATTAAAACTGAGTTTGCCAGTGGTATCGGTCATGTGTTCCATGCTTTAGTTGTTCATGTTCAGTGTGTAAACCCAGTCTATCAATATTTCTCAGCTTAATCAGTATCATTCGAGGACAAATGTTAGCAAGGGGAGATATTGTAATATCCCGTATTTCCCTAGCTTAACTTAAATCTTAGTACATGAGTAATCCTGTATAAATTTTTCTAAATACTCAGTATTTTTCATTTTAGAGTGTGCCATTGTGTAGGAAATTCAGTCAGCTTTCCAACGATATAAAATTCGTCCAAATCCGATACCCGTGTGAAGAGTTATAGCATATTTTGTAAAATAGTGTACCACCTGGTAGACCACCGCCTCGCGCTAAGGGTCCAAATGGGAATTGTCAAAATCAAGTGAGCCATCGCAATCCCACCGTATCGCGCCACGAGTCATTTTCCCAAATGTCACATTCAAGTGTAACTCCGCGATCATAACAGGTTGCGCCAAGGGGTAAATTCACATATATTGAAGCTCCATGATTGTACTACGTCATGCCAAGATCCCAGTTCCTAATTGTCAATTTCCAGTCACACGACACGATAGCACCGCGCCGTGCCAGAGCCCAAAATTGGTTTTTTCAGTGAAAAATTTTAGATATTCCGAAGGGTAATTGGGTCTTTTTTCAAGGACCTAATTAGTCTAAACATGAAATTAAACCCCTAAATAACCCATTATCTCATTATTTACTCACTTTTCTCAAGATTATAAACATTCTCTCTCAAAGGGTAAAAACCCTAGCTTCAAGAAATCAAGAAAAAACTCAAGAACAACTCCAAGAACCTTCAAGAATTAATATACGCAGGTATGTTACATATTCATTCATGGATTCCTTTCACCCATGAAGTCCAAGAACCCTTTTTAAACATACAAAATATCAGATTTATGAACTTCATGCTTGAAATTGATTGTGTTCATGTCCATGATAGTAGTTCGGTTGCAATTCATAATTAATTATGAGTTTCCATGAAATTAAAATAGTTATGTGATGAATTATATGAATTGCATGATAAACCCTTAAATTTCAAATTTAGTATTGTATTCATGATGCTCATGCGTTGGCCATTACCATGTGAAATTATTCATGTTCCCCAAGTGTTAGCTAAAATACCTATGTGAAGTAAATAGTGAAATCATGACATATCAATGTGTGGTCCTAATCATGTATATGCTTATGCCCTACAAGTGTTTGATAAAATGTTTCTATGAATGAATTATGAACAAGTGGACATTGTTATGCTTGTCAAGATCATGCTATGCTTTACTTTCATGCTATCGAGTCCTGGGGGTATCTAATACCCAAAAATCTACTTGTTTACCTAGTGCGACTGTAGTTATAGAATAGTCTCAGTCATGACACAAAATAGTAGTACTCAACAAGTTAACAGAATTCAGTGAACTCAATCAGTTACAGAACTTAGTAAACTCTATTAGTTACAGAACTCAGTATCAGTCTAGTTCAGCTCAGCATAATCAGTTCAGTGTATCTACAGTTAGGTGTAGGATTCAGCATCGAGTGAACCCAACGATAGGGGCTCACCTATCAGTAGAGGTTGTGATCCTTAGAAGCAGTCCTTGCGTTCCAGAACTTCATAGCCAGTGTAGGTTAAGACATCAACCTGCTAGTTGAGGGTTGTGAGGTGTTTCTACCTACCAATTGAGGGTACCACCATTCTCATTAGAGTACCTTCCAGATGAGGGTAACTCTTCAGCTTGTCTTTACCCATGGTAAGGTACAAATACCCTTCCAACTTGGGATATAGGTTGGACCCCATTTATCTTATTTAGGGCATGTCGGTTAGATGATTACCTCCCACAGTCTCAGTTTCAGTCTCAGTATAGAACTCAGCCCAGTTCTACAAAATCAGGACTATTAAATACAGTCAATCACTTTCAGTAACTCAGTTGTCAGTAATCTCAGATATCAGTTACCTAGTAATCAGAACTCAGCTTCAGTAAAAGCTCAGTACAGTAGAAACGTATATGCACAGTATTGCATACTCAGTATTTACAACAGTTTTAGTTATCCATGTACTCTCATATTCAGTTAGTCTATATCATTCAGTCTGTTTTTGTTCATGCATATAAACCCTTGCATTCAGCCTTACCTCATCTAGCATACCAGTATATTTCACATACTAATGCATACCCTTTCTTTGCGCTATGATGTCTTATATCATAGGTTCGAATGCTCAGGTTCCTGACCGTGCATAGGAGATTCAGACAGCAGTAGAAAATTCAGTAGTGAGTCCTCATCTATTGAGTATGTGCTTTTATTTTAGTATTTTTAGCAGCTTCAGTATTTCAGTTGTCGGAGTTAGTTGGGGTCTTTTCCCATCAACTCCACATTCAGACAGTTCAGTTAGAGGCTTTTCAGACTAGACTAGTTCAGACAACATTTAGATTTCAGATGTTTTAACAAATGTTATTATTTACCAGTATTTTAGATTTTGAAACTGATGGCATTTCAGCCTATATTTCACATTTTTACAGTATTATTATTTAGTGTTCACATCATGTACTAGCTCATGGGTTAGCTTGTGATCCCTCGGGATTATAAGCACCGTGTGGCGTCCAGGGTGCAGACTCAGGGTGTTACATTGGTCCACAACTGCGAAACCTGCTTATCCAATATCTCAACTGGTACCTCATTATAAGACAAAGAATTTAAGATACCCAACCCCTTCAAAGGAACAATCGAAGAAGGATCACACATGCAATTCCTCAACATGGAAACATGAAAGGTCGGATGAACCAAGCACAAACTAGAAGACAACTCTAGTTCATAAGCAACAGTCCCAATGTTCCTCAGAACCACTTAAGGACCAACGAACTGGGGATTGAGCTACCCCTTCTAACCAAACCACATTACTCCCTTCATGGGAGACATCTTTAGAAACACTTTATCCCCAACCTCAAACTCAAAGTCTCTACGCCTCCTATCCATATTAACTATGAAAAACCTTAATCCTATCCCAAGTCATATTCACCTTTTCCATAGCCTGATAAAACAAATCCGGACCAAACATGTCCATCTCACCAAGCTTAAACCACCCAATAGGAGATCTACACCGCCTTCCATACAATGCCTCGAAAGGGGCCATAACAATACTACAATGATAGCTATTACTGTAACAAAACACCACTAAAGGTAGATGCTCATCCCAATATTAAGCTGATGGTACCCAAATCAAAGATCTATATTAGAAAAGAACTTGGTACCTTGCAACTGATCAAATAGATTATCTATTCTTGGTATAGGATACTTTTTCATAACCGTTACCTTATTCAACTATATATAGTTAATGCACATCTGAAGGGAACCATCCTTCTTGTGCACGAACAACATCGGTGCATCCCATGGGGATATACTAGGATGAATAAACCCCTTATCCAGAAGATCCTTAAGTTTCTCCTTGAGTTCCCTCAACTCATCTAAAACCATTTTATAAGGAGGAATATATATTGGATGAGTATTTGGAAGCAAATCAATACCAAACTCTATTTCCCTATTAGGAGGAACACTAGGAAGATCATCCGGAAAAACCTCAGGAAACACAACAACTACCGAAACTAGGTGTAAAGAAGGACCTTCCAAGTTAGAATCTTTGACTGGGACCTGGTGATAAAGATACCCTTTAGATATTAACCTCTAATCTCTAACATAAGAAATAAACCTCCCCCTAAAATATAGAGAACCACCCTGCCATTCTATAAGTGATTCACTAGGGAACCTAAAGATAACCTAACAGGTCTAACAATCCAAGGATGCATAACAAGAGTGCAACAATCTATCCCCAGAATGACATCAAAGTCTACCATATCCATTTTAAACAAATCCACAAAAGTTTGCCTACCACCAACAGATACCATACACCCTCTATAGACACTCTTAGCAATAACTGAGTCTCCTACTGGGGTAGATATAGAACAAGGATTCAAGATAACCTCAGGATCAAAACCAATACATACAACTACATATTGGGTCAATAGCGAAGAGTTGACCCTAGATCAAGAAAACAATACACATAGCGAGAAAAGAGTTCTAGTATACTAGTAAAGTCATCAGTGATGCCTCAGATTCCTATTGAGAAGAAAGAGCATACAACGTACTTTGGCTTGTACCAGTACTAAAGATGGAGTAGACACTGAAGCCACACCACTAGGCTTAGATATAGAAAATAAAGCAACCGAAGCTTTGACCTCTCCTGAAACTCCCTTACCAACCGAATAATTCTTGAGCATATTGTTTGTCTGGGCATATTTCAAACACTTATCCCTTCCTTTGTTACAATAACCCCGATGAGGATGATAGCATACCCAATAAGGAGGACATAAAAAAACCTACTGACCCCTACTAACCTAAAATTGGGCACTTTATGCTTGGAAATTATTATCACCTTGCGGATGTTTATCACTCGAATACTTTCAGTAAGGAGAACTAGTAGTAGAGAAAGAACCAGAACTACCTCACTTCTTTTTTGGCCATTTACCCCTATCCCAACCACCTTGTGACTGCGCACCTCCCTGGTCAAAACACCTACTCCTCTTACCCTGCCTATCTCCAAACTCTACCTATTTTCTCTTTTCATTCTCCACCTGCTAATGTGGCCAACTAACCTGGAAATATCTATATCCTTGATCAGCAGAGCAGTATTGCTTTCTAAGATCGAATGCTGAGATAGCCTAGAAGAAAACTTCCATAGCTCTTGAGGAAAGAAGCGATCCAGAAAAGCACTAAAAAGGGATCCCGTAAGGATGACTTCTCCACATCACCTCTATCTTGATCCCACTTCTCGTTTCATTGGTACGTAATATCTTTGAGCAGATAAGTTGTAAAGTTTACACCTTCCACATTAGTAGCCTACATTACCTTAAATATATTCTCCATTTCATCCAAGAAAGTTAGAGGATCCTCCTCCACCTTTACACCAGTAAAAGTTGAAAAATTCAACATCATAAACTAGCCAACCCTTGTGGCCTCCGTAGATAATCCACCAAATGTATCTCGCTCAGCCTGAGCAACAACCAATTGAGCAATAACAATAATAGATTGGAGAAATTTTTCATTAGTAACCTCACCCTGAGGAGGACTAGTAGAAACCGGTGGATTCCCAGAATAATCAGGCACAGGACCCAGAGATCGAAGATGAACTCCGAACATAGGACGTATCCCATAAACATTATCCCCAGATAGGACTGAAAAGTTTCCTTATGTTCTAGATTTATGAGGCATGATATAAAAGAAGAACAAACAAGGATTAGAGGAGATTCCATGACTTAGACTCTAAGCTTGAAAATAGAATACCAAGAAAGTGAAAAATTCCTAAATGCCTGGTGGCCACTATTTTATGAGTGTGGCACGCTACACACCCCTAAAAGAGACTCTACTAGATGCGGCTTTATGGACTCCCAATTGACTATGAACATAAATCTCTGATACCAAATTGACACAACCCGACCCGGAGCTTTATTGAAATGGGTGTTCTAAGTCTGTCCGAGACCAAAGACCACCCACGTTACCCAACCTAACTCCAGTTGCCTTTCCTGAGTTGGCTGAATTTTGAACATATAATAAGATAGCGTTACTATCCAGATTATAGACTCTGGGATAGGTCTATCACCATGAACGACCCAACCAAGTTCGACCATCCCCTACCAACCATCCAACTATACAAAGCAAAACCCAACCATAGATCCAACCATAACCAAATAAGTTCCATTAATAATTAAATATATAATCCCAAAATGATAGAGGATGGAACAAACAACAATATCATCAATCGATATCAGTCCCAATACCAATACAAATTCTAAGTCTGACACCAATGCCAATCCCGCCCATACCAACCCATAGCAGTACCACAAATTCCTCTAACTAAAAGAATACAAATATCCAGTTGGGATATGCCCCTAACCATAGACAAAACCTATATCCATAAATAATGTAGAGTATTAATAACACACATTAAATAGAGCCTTCTGTAAAGATAGAAGCTTACCACTTCAACCCAAAGCTAACCCCTGAGTGTCTTAATGCTAAGTTGGAGGAATAAAATGGTCGATTCCTGTATTTCATGGGGATATAGCTGCCTGAAGATAGGTTAGCGGGTGAATGCTAGCATCAACTATGGATAAGGAGAAAATCATTCCAATTATACAACCAAGAAAAACCATCCATATGCATACAAACCATACATACATATATAATCATGCCCAAAAAGGGAACTGGGTTTAACATTCCATTTAAAACCTTTACCTAGGTTTTGTAGCTTTTCCATCCTAAAACCACCCATAGGCTATATGAGTTCATCTCCCCCTACTCAAAGGGCCCCAGTGTGTGAAACCGCACGACTTGAGAAAAGAACTTGGGATAACTAGTACATCCCCAAAACATAAAGTGACACATTATGCACACGGTCACCAGAACCAAATCTCACATCGACAAATATGAGTTTCTAGTTTTGATCCCCCTAGACCTCCACCTTCCATGGCTTTGCTACACACCCCTTCATTTAAGCCCAATTAGAACCATTACCAAATAACTAAACCATTATCCATTTAGTATTAACCAAAGCCATTAGTAATGGTATCCTCATACCTAAAATAACTTTCAAGTATTGTCCTTATTCAAACCTCTTAGAGATCAAAGGATTCCCATGTACCAATAGATCATATTACCTAATTAACATTGGGGATTTCCATGTACCCCACAAGTATTTTTAATAAGCCAAACCATTTAAACTATTCATATCATTTAGAGTTCCATTACCAAGTTTAAACCATGAATAAGTTCCATTGACAAACCAATATTCTAGTGAAAGCATTGTTATAGGCATTTTATCAAACACATTGGGGGCATAGTATTTCCAAAACCAAAGTCCATTACAAAATAACCATTACCATGCAATGAATTATCAAAAACCACTGTTAATGGATAGAAAAGTATAATTAAAACATGGGAAAACCATGACCAAGCATTTATAAATAGAACTCCTAAATCATATTTGAAAACCCAAACCATACAATATTTAAACCATGTAAACATTGTATAAAACCATGCCTTTAGTTGGAACTAGCAATAAGAGAAGATAGAATGTCTTAAACAAAGATGGTGATGGAGATGATCACAAAGAAAAGCCCCAAATCAATCCTTAAAATGAAACCCTAGATTCCCTTGCCCAAGAACTCAAGAGAGGATTTAAAAGTGTTTTTCCAAGTATTTAAGAATAGAATAATGGGGAAAATAACCTCCCAATAGGAATATAAGACATGGGACCTTATTAGGATAAGTGGGAAAATATTTAGATTGCCCTCAATTAAACTATATTAAAGTCCTGTCATAGGGTATAATAGAACCTTAGGAGTCGTAACTAACCTGTACAAGGGATACCCGCCTCTTATACCCTAGGACTTCCCCCTTGGATATAATATTGTCCAAGGTAAAACACACCCAAACCCAAGTAAAATTAAACTGTACGACTGGTACCCCCATAAACCGTACCTTTTTCAGAAAAGAATCCCAAGATAATTGAAAATTATCACTCTTACAAGTCCATGGTATGACTCGTACCCTAGCTTATGTCTCATGGTTATCCACCCATTCACAAATCTATCCTAAGTCACTAAGTTTGCGGTTAAGTGAATGAATCAAACAAATGTATCCACTGATATTACTAGTACCCCATAGTCGTACCCATTCCAGTAACCAAAATCCATCCCACCAACAAACACTTGTCTGCATAAACAGGACAACGCCAACCATACCCCAGTGTATGACTCATACCCCATAGTCGTACCAAGAACAAAAGCAAAAAATCAAAGAAATTTTATAAGGTTCAAAACTCAGGATATTATAATTATTCATTTGAGAGATTATTATTATTTTGATGACTGTGTGGAGACTGTTATTGGATTTATTTATTTATTAGTAGTCTTATTATTATTTTTATTTCCTAGTGTCTACTTGAATTGATATTATTGGTCTTATTTATGAATTATTTTACTTATTATTATCATGATCCCTGGGTAGGGGCTTAAGTTGATATATAGACCTTATTGGGATATTATTTTCCTTGATTCATTATCGCTATGCCTAAGAGATAGGCTTGAAATTGTCTTATTGATGTCTTACATGACTACTTATTCTAGTGGTTCCATACGATGACTTCTATCATGAACTACTGGCACATTGAAGAGATTTTTAAGCTCTTTTACACCATCATTGAATTAATTCATTTTCTTCATATTAATTTTTTTATGAGAATCCATGCATGTCACAACCCAAGGCTACCTCCTAGTCGAGACACGGTGCATAAGACCAAAAGTGACCCCAACCTAACTCATGGTGTGGTACCTGGTGTGACCACTAAATAAAATAATAATAAAACAACATGCGCGAAAGATAAATTGATAAAGTGATATGAAAGGCATACTAAAATATATAAAATGACATATCTGAAGTATCTGATAAATACTAGAAACTAGATTGTCTATCCAAAAGTCTCTAAACCTAAGGAGTTAATGGGACAAATCCCCAACTAACTCCAACTAACTGAACATAAGAAAATACTGAAATAATATGTCATGTCCTTGATGTATGAGGACTCACCACTACTGTTGTGGAGAACTGCTGAATTGTCTAGGGATGGTCGGTAAACTATACGTCTGAACCTATGTTATAAGACAACATAGTTGAAGAAAAAACTATGTGATCATTACTTAGAATGTATTGGTATACAGGTAAATAAGAACTAAAATACATGTGGAAACTGAATGTGGTTGCATGAACATACAAAACTGAAAATGCAAGAGCAAGTATGCATGTACTGAAATAATCTATAAAACTGACCAGTTAAATAATTGAAAATATGATTACTTCATCAGAAATACCTTAACTGATAAATACTAAATACTAACTAAAATTTTAGGAGATATCATGTAATCGACGTGTCGTAATCTGAGCAAATCAGGGTAAAATAGATAACCCTAGTTTGAAGGGTATCAGTACCTTACCACAGGTACTAACATATGACTTACGATGTGGATCCATAAGGCTGATATCTCTAAGGACTAGAGAGTCAATCCTAAACAGGTGGGTGACTTCTAAGAGAGAATCAGTCCTAAGTTGGTGTGTGTTATCTCATATACTATGCTGGCTACTACTTCTGGAACTCAGGGACTGCTACTAAGGACTCATTCTTAACTAATGGGTGATCCAGCATCCCTAGGTTCACTCGTTGCTAAATCCTACTCCTAACTGAATGACACTAGTATTATTATTATGGGTCAAACATAATATAGTACTATACTCATTAGTGCTCAGCATGAACATAATGTTCTAAATGCAGTAGTAAAATCATGGTCTAACTGACTTGTAACTTAAGAATAAAGAAATGTATAAATAGATAGGTATCGGATTTTCATAACCTTCCAGAACAAAATAATTACGAAAAATACAATAACTATATTTAAAAAAGTGATTAAAAGTCTTAGTTCAAAGACCCACAACATAAGACATTTTAATAAATGATCGAGAAACATGTATTTGATCATAGGAATGTGTCAAATTTCAGATGACAACATATTTTCATGGTTTAATTCATAACTTTACGATTTAGTATGAAATCAATTGAGAATGACATGGGCAATTGAAATTTAAAACATAAACTGACCTAATTTACATAGGAAGGATGTTGACATGTCTTGAATTCAAATTTCTAAGAAGACATGAATTTAATTCATGATTTACATGAATAATTTCCAAAAAAAAAGGTTAATATCCATACTTGAACAAAAAGGGGATTTTTGTTTGGAAAGAACCCATTGATGAATACCCTACATACCTTAATGTTGAATCCTTGGATAAATTTCTTGGTATTGAACTTGAATTTGATGAACCCTAGTTGGTTTTAGGGACAAAAAAAATTCCCTTTTTTCTCTATGAAGGATGATTTTTGAGTTATGATAGGTTAGGGTGGTTTTACGATTGATAACTGCTATTTAGAGGGTGAGATGGCATATTTTTAGGTTTACAAGAGTGGCAAACGACCAAAAACCCCTTAGATATCATCTGAAAAGTGTCTAGAAGTCAACCCGATGAGTTTAGGTACGGCTTGTAAGTTGTGGGAACCCAAATTTTGACCCCCACTATAGTGGGTACGACTCCTCCTGATGATTTATATGGTTTGCTTACGAGTCGTCATCAGTGACTCATAAGCACTGGCAAATTTGATAATGCTTTTGTAATTTGTCTATAAATTTTCACCCCGATATCGAATTAAGGCAACCTTCACATCGTTGGAAATCTAATTCAATTATATATCTTTTGTTAGGTCTTGAGCTCAAATATTGTAAGATCCGATAAAATCTTAAAGCTTAATTCAGTCTTTTAAGCTTGTCAAGGGGTCCCAGACTTAAAAAATTCTAGCTAGGTTCCCAGACATAGCCTATTATTGTCCTTCGAAAGTTGACAATCTCATTTTGCCATCTTAACGTACTTTAATGGTCTATATTTTTATTATTTCATTATCAAGAAGGTCAATAGTTGTTCCCAGACAAGTTTTGGATATTTTGGAACACGTTTAGATCATGTTCGGAGTCCAAAAATAGTAGACCAACGCGATCATGGTGCACCGTGTTGCCAATCGTGTTGGTCAACATTTGTACAGGCCGACAGAACCAAAACTTCTGAGGCTCGATGTGATCATGATGCGACACATCAAGTATCACATTGCAGCCATCAACGCGTCACATCGCTTGTAGCATTGGCACCCAGTTTTTATGTCATTAAATGTCTGCATTTTTAAGGGCAAAAGAATCAATTTTCCATCCTTAGATAAACCCAATAACATGTGATTTATCCATAGTTCACCCAAAATACAGAGTTTCTCAAAAGTTTTTCTCAAATACAAGTTAGGGTTTTTTATTAAGTATTCAAATTCAATACTCAAATTCAAGAATCTCTCTGTCAATCTTTGTAAAATCAGGAACTAAGGTATGTTAAGTGTTGATTTATGGATTCCTTTCATCCATAAAGTCCAAGAATCCTCTTTCAAATTATAAAACCTGATATTTATGTTGTGGATTATTTGTAACCATGTTTATCTTGTTGTATCATTCCCAAGTTAGAATCTTTATGCATTTTCATAAAACTACGTTATCATGCAAGATGAAATCTATAAATTGAGTTATTTATGATGTGTAATTTGATGATTTCACCTATGCCCTAAGTTGTGCATGTAGGGTGTTTGAAAAAATGTCTTGGAAGATAGAAATTGGGTATTATAGCTCAATTGTGACACAAATAGTAAATGCATACTTTACCCTTATAACCAAGACTGACTTCCATGATATTGTGTGCATTATGATTATTTGATAGAATGTTCATGAGATTAGGTTGATGAAATTATTACATGTCTATATGCAATTCCATCCATGTACAACATTATGACAACCATGTATTTTATGAAATCCCCAATTTATTGTATTATGAATTATTGATATTGGTTATAAGTTCATGAAGTGTCAAGTCTTCTTAGATTCATGCTATCGAGTCATGGGGGTACTTGTACCCGACAATTTAGTTGTGTGCCTAGAGCTGGTATCAGTTGTCATGATACTCCCATTAAGACCATGATCATTAGAATTCTGTTAGTTACATGACTTAGGAAAACTCAATAATCTCAGTAATCTCAGTCAGTTATCCGATCTCAGTAGTATTTCATCATTCAATGCAATTTAGTGAACTCTTTTCAAATAAGCTAAAAGATACTATAAGTAACAATTCTGATTAGTTTAAATCAGTTCAGTGTCTCTTCAGTTGGGAGTAGGATTCAACACCGAGTGAACCAATGATGGGGACTCAACTATTAGCCAGTAGTGGGTCTGATCCTAGAAGTAATCCTTGCATTTCAGATCTACGTACCTAGTGTAGTTTGAGATGTACCCTATGATTTTAGGGATTATACACTTTATTTGAGTTTTTCCTTCTAGAAGGAGTTGAAGTAAGAGCTCTCTGTCAGTGAGGGTTTATTCACAACTTGTGTTTACCCGTGGCACAGTACTGACACTCTTCCAGCTGGGGTTATAGGTTGGACCCCAAAAATTCAGTTTCGGGGCATGTCGTTAGATGATTACCTCCCACAGTCTTAGTTTTGGATCTAGTCTCAGTAATAGAACTCAGTTTAGTTCTATAGTTTCAGAAGTGTCAGATAAGTCGCTCAGCTCAGTACATAACTCAGCTAGTTCCATCAGAATCTAGACTGTTAGAAACAGTCACCCAATTAATAGTATATTAATTATAGAAAACTCATGTTTCATATTTTAGGACTGTCAGATACAGTCAATTAGACCAGTTCTTCATAACCACAACTGTCAAAAATAGTCATTCTTTTAGTAGTAATATGACATCAGTTCATCAGTACTCAATACACATAGTCTTTCAATATCCTAGTATTAGTACCCAGATATCAGTAGATCCATATTATCAAAATTCATGAGTTAGTGTTATCACGATCTCAGATACAGTTATGTATTCATGTATGTATTCTCATGTTCATGTTATTCAGTCAGTTATTATTATTCATGCATATGAACTATTGCATTCAGCCTACCTCACTTGCATACCAGTATATTCAATCGTACTGATGCATTTGTGCTATGATGTTTTATACTATAGGTTCAGAAGCATGCACTCCAGAGTATCAGTAGCATTCCAGTTTCATCAGTCAGAGTCAGAAGTGAGTCCTCATAATTCAAGGATGTTATTATTTGATTATTTCATTCTTTTAATACTTAGTTTATTTTAGCTGATGGGGTTAGTTGGGGAATTGTCCCATCAACTCCTTATTCAGACAGTTCAATTTTAGAGGCTTTCAGACTATATCATGTTCAGACAGTTATTTCAGTTTTTTTGGTATTGTTATACCATATTTTCAGTTATGTATCAGTATTGAACCTTATGGCCTTTCATTTTATATTTTCGTATTTACGATATTACCATTATTATTCAGGGCTCAGTTACAAAAATCAGTCATGGGTTAGCTTGTGGTCCTTTTAGATTATGAGCACCGTGTAGCATTCTGGGTACCACATTCGGGGCATTACAAGCTTGGTATCAGAGCCTAAGGTTCAATAGCGTCCTAGGAAGTATTAAAAGATGCATCTAGTAAAGTCTTGTAGATGGGTTTGTTGTGCACCACACTTATTTGCAGGAGGATATGAGATGTTTTAGGAATAGTTTCCCTTCTTTAAGTATTTATGTCGTATGAGTGAGCATGAGCTCTAGTTAAACTCTCAGTTTAATCCTTTCTTCTCTTCCATTTACAGAACATACCTCCCTAACAGGCTAACAAAAGAGGAACAGGAAATCAATCAGCACCTCAGCACATCCAGGCAGATGCTCTGGATGAGTACCTCTCTCATGCAGAATTCAGAACTGCATTCACTACTCTAGCCAATTCAGTCACAGCTCAGAATAACCAGCCAGTTGTTGTTCCGGCCAAACCAGTGGCTAATTTTGTTGTAGCCCGAATTCGGGACTTCACCCGAATGAATCCTCCCGTATTCTCTGATTCTAAGTCTGAAGAGGATCCACAGGAGTTTCTTCAACAGGATCAAAAAGTCACAGATATCATAGGAGTGACTTCCAGTGAGAGTGCAGAGTTAGCCGCCTATCATCTACAAGATGTAGCCCATACGTGGTTTAAGTAGTGGAAGGTAGAGAGGGGTGAAAATATAGAGCCCATAGAATGGGAAGAGTTTGCTATGGCTTTCTTAAGTAGATTCTTTCCCTAGAGTAGAGAGAAGCCAAAATATTAGAATTAATCAACCTCAGACAAGGTAGCATGAGCATAAAAGAATACTCCCTCAAGTTCACTCAGTTATAAAGGTACGTTCCTCATGTAGTAACAGAAAGTAGATCTAGAATGAATAAGTTTGTGTTTGGAATATCAGGTAGAGTGGTTGAGAAGTGTAGGACTGTGATGTTGATTAAGGAGATTGACATATCTAGACTTATGGTCCATACTAAACATATGGAGGAGCAGAAACTTAAGAAGAAGGAGAGGTAAAATAAGAGGGACAGAACTGGTAGTTATAGTTTTTCTTATCCAGGGTCACAGGGTGGTAACCGTTCTCAGCATAGATAAAAGTTTTTAGCCCCATTTCCCTCTTCAACTAGTGCACCAGTACCAAAGTTCAGAAATGACCGTAGAGATGGGGCACTAGGCTCCAAGCCCCAGGGTAGTGAGAGAAGGTTTTTTACTCATCCACTTTGTGAAGAGTATGGTAAGAATCAAAAGGGTATTGTAGATCCGGTAGTGATGCATGTTTCGTATGTGGCAAGACAGGTCACAAGGTCAGAGATTGTCCTAGGCCTAGCCCTATAAGTAATCACGATAGTCCTTCAACTTAGTCCGGTCTCCCGAATCAACAGGGTGCCAATTCAAACTCTATTAGTGGGCAACGCCCAAATAGACTCTATGTACTTCAGTTCTGATAGTATCAGGAAAGTCCTCCTGATGTAGCCACTGGTATGTTTCAAATCCCTTATTTACATATTTGCGTTTCTTTAGATTCTAGAGATTCTTTTTTATTTTGTAACTCTTTGTATAGCGGTCAGTTTTAATGTCAGACCAAATGTTAACAGGACCTTTTTCAGTCCCCACCGCAGTGAGTCAGTCTAACACAGCCCTAGAGGTATACAACAACTGTCTGGTTATGAAATCTATGAAAGTTTGGCCTTCAGGATCCAGTAGTAACACCAGTATGTGTAGGAAATCCATTTGGGAAGATGATTCCTTACCCATTCCTATCTCAGTGCAAAGTTTTGTAATTCAACCATCATGATACTTACACATGCTTTCTGTTTCGGTCCCACGAATACAACTTATATCCATGAATTTTTAATATAATAGTGTGTGTTTTAAGTTCCTCGTTTGAGGATTCCAAGTTCATCCAATATTACAGATCATGTTCCACGAATTAAGAAATTCCAAACCTAGTTTGTGCAGCTCATGACTCATGCATTCATGTCATACTTTACAATATGCTTAGCCCACACGATTCATGACTTCACTCCTAGTGTTCAGTCAAACTCAGATTATGCTATGTATACCCTCAGTTTAGATCCCTCGATGAATCTGTAGTGTTAATGTTCCATCCCATTGGCCTCAGTTACAGTGTTAGTTCAGTAATTAATATTCAGTAAAGGTCTTAGATAGTCCAATAGAACTATGGCTTTCAGCTATCAGTTACTTAGCCATTAGAATTTAGTACACCCGTACCTATCCTGCCCTTTGTTATAGAAAACCAACATTCAATCTCAGTTATAGTCTTTGTTACGGTTACAGTCTCAATTACTTTCTTAGCTACAATCTTAGTCCCAGTCCTAGTCAAGTAGTCATAATAGAAATTCAGTCCAGTTTTAAGATTACCCGACCATAGCATATAGCCATCAATTACTCTATTATTAATATTATAGTACCTCAGTTTACAGAATGTTTTTGAATCATGATTAGACACCTGGTCTTATGTTTCTGAGGTGATACAGTTTTCCCTCACTCACGCTCAATTACCTTATGTTGCCTAGTCAATCATTACCTCCTATGTATAATACCCTATAGTCTTAGTCTAGCTATCCAGACTAAGTACAGTTCAATCTTACACGCCCTGTATTCAGATATAAGTTATTCAATTAATTAGATAAAGCTAGTATATATTTATGCATTCGTGCTCAGCACCTATGTAAATCTTTTTAGTATTCTTAGTTGCAGTGCGTAAGGTCTAATTATTTTGTCTTAGCATCAGATCCCGGATATCTAGCCATGTTTCAGTTAGTAGGTGCCTTGTGCATCGCCCAAGTTTTCCTCAGCATCTCAGTAAAATCAGTATTCTTCAAGGGACCTAGGGTCCTAAGGGGGAGATACACGATAATTCCCTGAAATCTCATGACATAAAACATACCATTATCTCTTCTCATAATGAATCCAGTTTGGAGTAAGAGGGTACTTATAAGTTGACCCTCAAACTCTGACCTCAGCCGTAAGATGCTTATTCAAGGTACTTAGTTCAGATCACGATATCCAGATCATGTATCACGTTCCAGACTTAGTTACATTCATGTGTTTTTGATCATGCATATCTAGTAATTAATTTTAGGCTCATTAGCATTTTCAATTTAAGGAAACAGTCTCCCTTGAACTTATCTAGTTTAATGCTCAAATTTTTATGATAAACTTGGCATTAATTACCGTTGCATAATCATTCATGAATTCATGAACCAGTTAACCATGTATCAGATATGCATGTTCAGTATGATATATTCAGTTTATCGATTATGTCAGTCATGGAATTATGTTCCAGTTGTTCATGTTCAGTATGTACGTAAGTTTATCTTTTCTTCCCTCTCAGCCAGTCTCATTCGAGGATGAATGTTCTCAAGGGGGAGATATTGTATGACCCTGTTAAATCCTAAAGCTTAATTCAGTCTTTTAAGCTTTTCAAGGGGTCCCAGACTTAGAAAATTCTAGCTACGTTCCCAGGCTTAGCCTATTATTGGCCTTTGAAAGTTGGCAATCTCATTTCACCACTTTAAATTCCTTTAATGGTTCATATTTTTATTAGTTCATGATCAGAAAGGTCAATAGGTATTCCCGGACAAGTTTCAGATTTTTCAAAATAATTTTAGATTATGTTCGGAGTCCCAAAATAGTGGACCAATGCGATCATAGCACGTGGCGTCGCCAATTGTGTTGGTAAACATTTGTGAATGCTTCCAAAGCCAAAAAATATGAGGCTCAATGTGATTATCACAAGATGTTTCGAGTATTGCGACGCAGCCATCAACGCACTGCGTTGCTTGTAGCGTCGATACCCAATTTTTTAGTCATTAAATGTCTGTATTTTAAAAGGAAAAAGGGTCAATTTCCCATCCTTATATTAACCCAATAACATGTAATTCAGTCTTAGTTCATCCAAAATATAGATTTTCTCAAACGTTTCTCTCAAGAACAAGTTAGGGTTTTCAATTAAGGATTCCAATTCAATACTCAAATTCAAGAATCTCTCCGTCAATCTTTATAAAATCAGGAACTAAGGTATGTCAAGTGTTGATTTATGGATTCCTTTCATCCATGAAGTCCAAGAATCCTCTTTCAAATTATAAAACATGATATTTATGTTGTGATTTTCTTGTAACCATGTTTATCTAATTGTATGATTACCAAGTTGGAATCTTTATGTGTTTTCATGAAACTACGTTAGCATGCAAGATCAAATCCATGAATTGAGTTGTTTATGATGTGTAATTTGATATTTTCACCTATTCCCTAAGTTGTGTATGTAGGGTGTTTGATAAAATGGCTAGGAGGATAGAAATTGGGTATTATATCTCAATTGTAACTCAAATAATAAATGTTTGCTTTACCCTTATCTCCAAGACTAACTTCAATGATATTGTGTGCATTATAAGTATTTGATAGAATGTTCATGAGATTAGTTTGATGAAAGTATTACATCTCTATATGCAATTCCATCCATGTACAACATTATGACAACTATGTGTTTCATAAAATCCCCAACTTATTGTATTATGAATTGTTGATATTGTATCACGAAGTGTCAAGTCTTATCAATTTCATGCTATCAAGTCCTGGGGGTACATGTACCCAATAATTTAGTTGTGTGCCTTGATCCAGTGTTAGTTTTCACTATACTCCCATTCAAGCCATGATTATTAGAATTTAGTCAGTTACATGACTCAGGAAGACTCAGGAAAACTCAATAATCTCAGTAATCTCATTCAGTTATCCGATCTCAGTAGTATTCCATCAGTAAGTGGAATTTAGTGAACTCTGTTCAAATCAGCTAAAAGATACTATTAGAAACAGTTCAGTTCAGTGTCTCTTCAGTTGGGAATAAGATTCAGCACTGAGTGAACCCCAGGATGGGTATTCACCTATAAGACAGTAGATCTTTAGAAGCAATCCTTGCATTCCAAAACTATGTAGCCAGCGTAGGTTGAGATGTACCTTATGATTTTAGGGATTATACACCTCATTTGAGATTTTCCAACTAGAAGGGGTTGAAGGAAGAGCTCCTTATTAGAGAGGATTTATTCACAACTTGTCTTTACCAATGGCATGGTACTGATACCCTTCCAGCTAGGGTTACAGGTTGGACCCCACCAGTTCAGTTTCAGGGAATATCGGTTAGATGATTACCTCCTACAGTCTCAGTTTTGGATCCAGTCTCAATGATAGAACTCAGTTCAATGCTTCAGCTTTAGGATTGTCAGAACAGGACTGTCAGACATAGTCACCCAGTTAATAGTACAGAACTCAGCTAGTTCCATTAGAATCAGGACTGTCAGACATAGTCACCCAGTTAATAGTCTATTAATTATAAGAAACTCATGTTACTAGTATTCAGATTTCTAGACTGTCAGATACAGTCAATCAGACTGGTTCTTCATAGTGAGAACTGTTAGAAATAGTCATTCCTTTATCAGTAATATGACATCAGTTCCTCAGTACTCAATAGACTTAGTCTTTTAGTATCCCAGTATTAGTATCCAGATATCAACAAATCCATGTTATCAAAATTCATGAGTCAGTGTTATCACAATCTCTGATACAGTTACATATTCATGCATGTATTTTCACGTTTATGTTATTCAGTCAGTTAGTATTGTTCATGAATATGAACCATTTCATTCTGCATACTTCACTTTCATACTAGTACATTCAATCGTAATGACGTACTTACGCTATGGTGTTTTATATCATAGGTTAAGAAGCATGCGCTCCAGAGTATCAGTAGCATTTCAGTTTCAGCAGTCGGAGTCAGTAGTGAGTCCTCATCATTCGTGGATGTTATTATTTGATTTTTTCATTCTTTTAGTACTTAGTTTATTTTTACAGATGGGGTTAGTTTGTGGATCGTCCCATCAACTCCTTATTCAGATAGTTCAGTTTAAGAGACATTCATACTACAACATGTTTAGATAGTTATTTTAGTTGTTTTGGTATTGTTAGACCATTTTTTAAGTTATGTATCAGTATTGACCCGTATGGCCTTTCAGTACATGTTTCCGTATATACAATATTACCATTATTATTTAGGGCTCAGTTATAGATATCAATCATGGGTTAGCTTGTGGTCCTTTGGGATTATGAGAACCGTGTAGTGTTTCGAGTACCAAATTTGGGATGTTAAAAAAATTCATAGTAAAACGAAAGTTATGCATTTTTTAATATGACTATAGTTATATTCTTCATAAGAACTTAATCGCTAAGGGATATTTTCAATTTTTTATGAGCTAGGAGCTATTTGAGGACTTAATATATGTCCAAGTAAATTATAATTCTATCAAAACATGAGGCTTTATTGATGGATCATTTGTTGGTCAGGATGCGAGTCATATATCATGACTCGTAACAAGTCAATATGACTTGTAGACACTACTCGTAAGATGGATAGAAACATAGGGAACCTAGGTTCGTACCCATACGACTCCACTTAATATGACTCGTACCATGCCTTGACGACTTCTAGGGTCAGTTCACATCCATAAAAGACTTCAACTACTCCACACTGCCATATCTACAACTCTAATATATGACTCGTATATTGTTTATACAACTTAAGGAGATAAGGTGTACATTGTAATTAGCTTTTACACACGGAGTATTACAATATCTTCCTCATGAGATCATTCATCCTCGAATGAAATTGTTTTAATTGAGGTACTAGGAAATCTAAAATCGTGTACTAAATACCCGTAAGTTGAATCTTGATTATATAACTGAATCTTAACATGATGCATGGACTAAATTGAATTCATGAATGCATGTTATGACATGAGGATGGTTATATAGCTGAGATAGAAAATGAGAAAATCAATTAAGGGAAACCATTACCACAAGTTGAATCTAAATTTATAGAAAAGAGATTGAGATACTTGGCTTGCATATCTACTTCTGCTTCCTAAGTAGCTCCCTGAACGGACTAATTTCTCCATAGAACCTTACCCAAGGGTACTTTATTATTCCCCAACCTTTGAATCTAAAAATCAAGGATCTCAACTAGGATTTCTTCACAGAAGAGACTGTATGTCACATCCACACACTATAAGGGCACAATAAAGTTGGGTCGCCAATGCATTTCTATAATAAATAGTCCTGAAACACCGGATGCACTAATTCCAATTCTACAGGCAACTACAACTACTAAACTAACTTGCCAAAACAACTCAAAATTTTATATGGGATAACATAGCAGGGACTGGGTTTCCCTTTCTTGCCAAATCTCTTACCCCTTTCATGGGTGAAATATTCATATAAAATAGGTCACCAACAAAAAACTCAAGATTTCTCCTTCTCACATCTACATAATATTTCTGATGACCTTGGGTTGTCTTTACCTTTTCCCAAATCAACTGAACTTTCTCCATCAGCTCGTAAATTGAATTTGGCCATATCAAAGAATCCTCTCCTACTTCAAACCAATCAATAGGAGATCTAGATCTCCTTTCATATAGACCCTCAAACAGAGCCATCTGAATATTGAAGTGATAACTATTATTGTAGGCAAACTCAATCAAAGGAAAGTGGTCATCCCAACTACCCTTAAGGTTAATGCACAGTACCTCAATATATCATCTAAAGTGTAAGTACTGCTTGAACACCATGCTCATTAGGTCCATAAACCATCAGGAGCATTTCTCAGTGCAAAAGACATAATAACAAATTCAAAGTAAGCATACTAAGTTTTTATTGTTGTCTTTGGAATGTCATAGTATCTTACATAGCATGATATGAGGTCTATCTTATAGAAATAATTTGCACCTAAAGTTGGTCGAGCTAGTCATCAATCCTGGGATGGGATACTTAATTTTAATTATGACCTTGTTCAAATATTGGTAGTCGATGCACATTCTAAAACAATTATATTTCTTTCATAGAAAAAGAACTAAAGCACCTAATAGAGATATGGTGGTCCTGATAAAACCCTTGAATATAAGGTTCTTCAATTATTTCCTTCATCTTTTTAATCTTGGTTGGAGCCATTATGTAGGGTGGAATTAAAATAAGTTGGTTGTTTGGAAAAAAATCTATTTCAATGTCAATTTCCTTTTTGGGAGGATCTCTAGGTGGATCTTCTAGAACCACTTCTGGAAAATTATTTACCACTAGAACTAGTCCAAGATTTAGGGATTTAGATTTTGAATTCTTAACCCAGTCAAGATGACAGAAAACCCTTTGGAGATCAACATTCTATCATTAAGGTGAGAGACAAACTAACTTATAGTCATGGAGGTACTATCCTTCTACTCTAGAACTGGTTCATTTTAAAATTGAAATTGGACTCCTGACTTTTGACAATAAATTATGACATAGCAAGTGTAACACCTTTAGACTACCCCTTGGACATCACATGGTACTTTGGACTACAAGTGATCCCAAGCTAACCCTATACCGGAATGATGCCTGAGCTACTAATTAAAATACATAAGACTGGTTGTAACCCACCTAAGAGAAGTCATTAGTTGAACATGCTAAAAACAAAATTATTTAACATGATTGCAACTCTGGTCATCCAAAACATAACTGAAATCAACTACAACAACTCCACTGACTGACTATGAAGCCTCTACTAATACTAACTATAGGTAGCCGGGACATGACCCCCAACTATACCTAATTAATAAGACTAAATAAAACAAATGATACTAAAACTATAGTTGACTCGAGTCCTCAAATCAAAAAAACTCATCACCTACTGACTGGAAGTAGCAAACTATTAGATATGATGTGTGTGCTACCGCTGGTACCAACAATATGAGGCAATGTAGCACATCGACATATATGTAGTTAAGTACTTCTGGAATGTACTGAGTATGTGGGGGTGAATGCATAGTTAAAACAATAATTGAATGTACACATAGACTCTAAAATAATACATGCTAAGTGAAGATGACTCACCTTCAGCTTGAATAAAGAAAAAGGTGTAAAATCATAAACATGAGTAATTAAGCATAAAGATAAACTTTGAGATCCATAATACTTAGTTCTAAAAGTTTTACTTGTATTCTTTGATTTTTGGTTGTTCTTTTAACCGACATAAACCATGTGAGCTATCATCGAGTCCAATGTTTTATCCATGTTGAAGAAACCCATTCTACCCTTGCAATCAGAATAGAACCTTAACTTGAGTGATCACTATACTAAACCCATAATGAGACTTAACTGAACGTAGATCTGGGGCATGCAACCTCGGACTCAAACTCAACTCGATGCTAAATAGTACTTCCATGTTACTTATATACTCATACTTTAGGAAATCCACCTTAAAATTGCATAAGGGTTTATAAAATAAAAACTAGTTATGCTTCTCTTTATTTAAATCATAATCAGGATGAACTAATGTGGGTTCCATATCTTATATTAAGATTAAAAGATTAATATTTGCTTTAAATATTGGTATAGACTTATCAAAGGATCTTAAGAGCATCTTCTTCCTTAAATATCAAAACTTGTACTTAGGGCTTATAATATATATTCTTAAATGCTTAGGAATTTGTAACAAAACTTCATGCTCAATAATCTTCTTGAAATACTTCAATAATTGTAGTCAAGACAATGAAATAAATATCACAATATGAATCTTATAAATCAAAACATGAGCATATGTAATCTTAATGCACATATAACTTGTAACACAATATCATGCTTAAAACTCAATTGAAAATCTTTAATCAATGTCTCAAATCATACTCATGGTATTCCAATCACAAAAGAGAAATCTTCAATTAAAGACATAAATAAATTAGAACAGCTATGTACTTTAATGCCTCTTTCTCTTTATAAACCCATAAACTCAAAACAAGATAATTTCGGTATGAACCCTAACTGCAATTTATGAAAATTCAACTTTAAAACAAGTTTTCAGAACAAGGATGAAAAGGTATCCTTGTTCATAAAGCCTACATACCCTATGTTTCATGACTTGTGAAGAAATCTTGGTTCTTGGGGCTTGAATGATGACATTGTGAAAGAAACCCTATTATTGATATTTCATGAAAATTTCTTGAACTTGGAAGCTTGAACTCTTGGATTCTTGAAGAAATCTTGAATTCAAAACTTAAATCCTTGTGTTCTTAAGATAAGAAGCTTGAATTATTGTTCTTGAGAAAGGTAGGGTTTTTATGTGAGCTGATTTGGTGAAGATAGAAAAATAATGCCCTTTTAGGTGCTTTAATTTGTGCGTTGGACGTTTAGGGCAGAGGGGAAAGGACCAAAGTCACCCTTGATCCTTAAGAACCTGAAATGGAGGGGGAATAATCTCCGAATAGTGTCCCATATCACATTGAGAGAGCAACGCATCATTCCCTAGATCGTGTTGAGAGATCATCACGCCACGGCCAAATAGCGAACCCTTACTGCCTATCACGAAAAAGGTCATAACATATTGTTCGGGTATTTGATTAAGGCGAAATTGTTACTTTTGAAATCTAACTCAATTATATATTATTTGGTGGGTATTGACATGAAAAATTCCATTTATATAAAAGCTATACATATTCAAAGTTGACCCTTGTAGAATAAAATACCAAAACTTGGCCAAACCAAAGGCCCTTAGCTCAACTTTGCTCTACGTGATTTCTATGAACATTTTTCACTTCCTAAGAACTTCACACACTAGTATAAAGATAATGACACATACATTCACCTAAAAATCATAGGATTAGAGCTTACTCACATAGTAACAATGGTTCAAAGTCTAGCCCATAAATGCAGGGTATTAAATTATCTCTCCCTTTGAAACATTCATCCTCGAATGATGGATATGAACTTTTGGAAATCGTATGAGTATGGAAGAATGTACACGTCACATGTATAGTAATGAAAGATGTAGTTGAACTGAAACATTAGACCTTTTATCATGAAACTAGTTTCTGAGCTGACTTGGCTTTATTGACTGTAAGAAGCTGATTCATTGTGAGAGTTTAGAACTCACTTGAAATTTTACTGATAAAATTGTACATATAGAACTGTGAAGTAATGAATGATACAATGGAATCATGAATCATGAGACCAGGGTCATACAAAGGGGAATTACACTGACTAAGCTGGAATACTTGGAAAACTGAGATCATATTCTTGGAAAACTGAGATTATGCACATACTGAACACTTATGTACTGAGTTATGACTAACTAGCAGAATCTGAAACATTATGCTTGGACTGTACTAATTTTGCATCTTTCATGGACTTGAATGAATTACCTCAGGAATAGGAAATATGGATAACCATAGGAACTTGTCTGCCTTACTACTAAACTGGATTGTTGGCTATACGCACTGAATTACACTGAAAGCTTTTACTCAACTAGAGGATTTTTTCAACATTCTTTGCAAAAAGTTCTAATAACATTATGGAGGAATGAATTCTTAGGCATGATCTAAATAAGATATCTGAGCAAGGAATCTTAAAATAGCTATAACTCTATAACATGGAACATAGGCCTATGAAACATAAGCTGGGGTAGAATTACTAGACCTTAGGCAATATAACTGCTAGTTTCAAGCTTAGACATACTCTTCAAATACTCCCTCAACTATACGTTCCCCATCAATACTGCACTTCACTTGAAGCTACTTATGATCTTCACATGGGCATTGATAACCTTATCCACTAAAGTCTGAGCTCAACTAAATTTTGTCACTATGTTCAAACATACTCGAATATACAAATTACTACACATAACACAATAACACTTGTCTGAACAATTAATACAATACCCTATGTGTTTTCACAACTTTATATCACAAGAATAACTCTTTTTACCCCTTTCAATAGCTAAATTCAATCCTCTTACTTGGAATTCACTAGCACACAATGCACCCATCAACTTATATACTAAGATGACATTCAAACATATCATTATAACCACATATGAACTTCTAAGCAAACACCTATAAAAGCATATTCCTCGTGTTCTCTAAATCTCTATCAATAATGACTTCCATGCACCATCCCCAAGAAAAGACACATGAAATTTCAACTAAGCATGATGTATATCAAAAAGCTTATCCTCAATCTTCCTTAACACTTATAACCTGAGATACAACAAGCACGCAAGTCCCCAACGTGAGACAATTACTCTCTCCTATTTAAACAATTACTCATCACCATATCAATTCAAAAGAGAGGTCATTGAAGGATTAGAACATGAAGACCTGGAATATTAAATAATATAAAGAATAACTTGGAGACTTAACTGAGGCCGTGAGTTCTAGGAACTGAGCATACTGTGAAGCATGAGTACGTGAGTCATGAACTGCATGACCTGAGCTTAGAGTTCATAAATTCATGAAATATGATTCATACTGCTGAGTAAAATGAACTCCTTATACCAAGGACTTGAAGCATACATCATTCTATGGAAAGTGCATGAATATGAGAAATGATCATAGAGCTAACATGTAAGGCATGTGTAGCTATCATGATGATTGAAGTACAACAATTTTCACTGAGATAAGAATGGGTCGGGTACCTTCCTCCCTTATTGTTGTTCTAGAACTCACTACCATTACTACTAGAATATAAAATCCTGACTTGGTTACTTATTCTATCAGCTTCCCCTTAGCTTTAACCCATCATTCTAAGTCTGCATATCCCTTTGATAAACTCTAAACTTAACTGCTACAATTCTACTCTAGAGTCTGAGATAAAATAATACACATAAATAATAAACTCACCCTAAAAAACTAAACTTGAAAATGTAAAACCCACTGCTAATACTTCCTTATGAGATAAAACTCCTAACTTTCAATAGCCACAACTGTCATCATATATAACTTGAACACTTACTAATGTAGAATCTTCATGAGGAACACCATACCCTAACGTAGAATCTTCATGAGAAACACCATACCCTGAGTTAACACCATCTAGAGCTTTAACTCTACTTTTTGTTAGCTCAATCATCCCAGATTCAGACTTAGATTATAACTCTTAACATGAATATTCTCAAACATCTAATGAACTATACTAACTTCATCCTTGAACTCCCCCCTAATATATACTATCTTTAACATTGCTTAGCTTCAACACTCATCACATACTTACATCCTTCTTGACAACATGTTTGCTTTACTAAACACATAATTTGCCTCTTTTCCATCATAGCTTTC
Organism: Capsicum pubescens; assembly: GCA_030864215.1. NCBI lineage: Eukaryota > Viridiplantae > Streptophyta > Magnoliopsida > Solanales > Solanaceae > Capsicum > Capsicum pubescens. The sequence goes on along the minus strand of CM061545.1, from coordinate 79,719,363 downwards.
CATTATCACATCTCAAAGTTTATATTTTTCCTTAAACCACTAGAATCAAAATCATACCAAAGGACTCAACATAAACTATCCATACCTCCTAAACTTAGCTATTAAGCACACCATATACTATATAACTATCCTTCTTCTCCCTTAGAAAATAAAGGGTACTACCAACCACACAAACACTTTTAATACTCTTAGAAAATAATGCACCCCTCATATCACCTTGGGTACACATCTAATTCATACCTACAACATCATACTCAATTACAAAAAATTGAACTTAAAATCTTGTATATATTGTTTAAGACTACTAGATCACTTGCATATAACTAACATTACTAACCAAGAAATCACTATTTCCACCTTGATGATCATGCACTATTCAAACTTAGCGTCTAGTTCTATACATGATTAACAACCCAATCTCATATACTGTTCTCACTTGGAAGATATAAAATAAAACATAAAGAAAAACTAGTACACTAGAAGATTATAATAACGATAATTGATCATGATGGTATGGCCTATCTAATTATGATCTATTAGCATACACTAACTCTACACATAACAACTATTCACCCATCTATACACAAAAATTTCTTTCATATCTCTATAAGTTTCAACTAAACTTCTTGCAACCTTAAGAGAAGCCTAAATTCACAATACTCAACCATTAAATACATTCATCAATAACCTATACTTTTCTAACATAATAAATACCATCAACAACTCCTTATCTACCTTTAACCAAGGAACTTGTACCATATTTATTACCCCTAAGCAAATACACAAGGACCTATCCTCTCACTACTAACTCGATCGTATGCAAAAGTTCATCTATATACATTTGATAAACCACTATTACAACCTTTCTTATCACTACACTTCTAAACTCATATTTTCAACTATATGAAGGTTTTACTACTTATGAATCGTAACACTCAATGTCATAATATCCATCGAATATATTCATATTATCTTCCCCCATGAGCATTATCTGTCTTTAAGGTTTAACAAGAAATCTGAGTACATATCTTGTTCTATCTTAACTGAACAACTCCTTGGATGAGGAAAAAATCTTTCAACTTAAAGGAATTATAACACACTAGTTAGATCCCCTCAATCCCTTGTGTGACTTCTAAAGTTACTGATAGTAAATTTGAGAGCATCATCTTAGGAGAAATTTGAATCTAGTACTCAAGTTATCTCAGAAGGTTATAGTTGGAGAACTACGTAGTTACATATGAACATATACAAGTTTCTAAGAGAATAACTTTAAAGCATGATCTAGAAAAGGAAGAAGGGAAACATTTCTTGAATTCCCTATAGCCTCTCAATGAAAAGCACTGATGTCTCTGTACCATTCCATAAGACACTACTAGACACGGCTTCAAAGACACCCTATGACACTTTAACTTTGCGCTCTAATACCAAGTTTGTAACACTCCGAGACTATCCCCTAGACGTCACACAATGCTTAGGTCCATAAATCATCCCAATATAACCCTATACAGGCATGATGCTTGAGCTACTAATTAAAATACATAAGAATAGAAGTTACACATTGAAGAGAATTTTTTAGTTGAACATGCTAAAAAATTTCTATTTAAAATTACTACAACTTGGTCATCCAAAACTAAACAGAAATCAAATACAACAACTCCACTGACTGTCTATGAAACATCTACTAATACGGACTATAGGATGCCAGGACATGACCCCCAGCTATCCCTAATTAATGTGACTAAATAGAAAAAAATACTAGAACTACAGTTCACTTGAGTTCTCAAATCAAAACAACTCATCATCTTTTGACTGGAAGCTGCAAACTATCTGATATGGTATGTGTGCTACAATTAGTACCTATATTATGAGACAATGTAGCACATCGACATATATATGGGTAAGTACTTATAGAATGGAATTAATATGTGGGGGTGAATACATAACTAAAACAATAACTGAATATACACATAGACTCTAAAATAATGTATGCTAAGTGTAGATGACTGACCTTCATCTTGAATAAACCAAAAGGTGTAAAATCATAAACATGTGTGATGGAGCATAAATATAAACTTTGTTAGCTATAACACTTATTTCTAAAAGCGTTACTTATATTCTTTATTTTGGGGAGGTTCTTCTAACCGACATAAACCATCTGAGATATAGTGGAGTCCAATGTCTTACCCATGTTAAGAAGACCTGTTCTACCCTTTCCATCAGAATAGAAACTTAACTCGAGTGATCACTATACTTAACCATTATAGGGCTTAAACCTATGGTGGAACATTATTTAGGGGCATGCAACCTAGGACTCATACCCAACTCGGTGCTAAATAGTACTCCCATGTTACTTATATGCTGATACTTTAGGAAATCCACATTAAAATAGCGTAAGGGTTTATAGAAAGAAAATTAGTTATGCTTCTCTTTATATAAATCATAATCAGGATGAACAAATGTGGTTTTAATATCTTATATTAAGATCAAAAGATCAATCTTTGATTTAAATCTTGGTATATACTTATTTAAGGATCTTAAGAGCATCTTCTTCTTGAAATATCAAAACTTATACTTAGGGCTTTTAATATATATTCTTAAATGCTTAGGAATTCGAAACAAAAGTTTATGCTCAATAATCTTCTTCAAATACTTCAATAATTTCAGTCAAGATAATGAAATTAAAATCACAATATGAATCTTATAAATCAGAACATGAGCATATGTAATCTTGATGCACTTAAAGTCTTGAATTTCATTCTTTCTTCATATAACTTGTAACTCGATATAATGCTTAAAACTCAATTGAAAATCTTTAATCAATGTCTCAAATTATACTTATGGTATTCAAATCAGAAAAGAGAATTCTTTAAGTCAAGACATAGGTAAATAAGAACAATAATGCACTTTAATGCTTCTTTCTTTTTATAATTCCATAGACTCAAAAAAGATAATTTGGGTATGAATTCTAGCAACAATTTATGTAAATTCAACTATAAAAATAGTTGTGGGAATAAGGATGAAAGGATATCCTTGTTCATAAACGCCACATACCTTAAGTTTCTTGACTTGCGATGAAATCTTGGATCTTGGGACTTGGATGATGAACTTGTGAAAGAAACCCTATTCTTGATTTTTCTGGAAGATTTCTTGAACTTGGAAGATTGAACTCTTGGATTCATGAAGAAATCATGAATTCAAAACTTAAATCCTTGTGTTCTTAAGAGAAGAAGCTTGAATTATTCTTCTTGGGAAAGGGAGGGTTTTTATGTTAGTTGATTTGAAGGAGATGGAAAAATAATGCCCTTTTGGGTGCTTTAATTCGTGCCTTGGACGTTTAGGGCTGAGTGGAAAGGACTAAAGTGACCCTTGACTCTTAAAAAACTGAAACAAAGAGGGAATAAGCTCCATGTTACGTCCCATATCGCATTGAGAGAGAAACATATTGCACCCCAAATTGCATTGAGAGACCGGCGCATTGCGGCCAAATCGCAGACCCTTACTGCCTCTCACGAAAAATGACATAACTTTTTGCTCAGGTATCAGATTAAGGCAAAATAGTTATTGTTCGAAAGCTAACTCAATTATGCATTATTTGGAAGGTCTTGAGCTGAAAAATTCCACCTATATAAAAAATTATACACATTCAAAGTTGACCCTTGTAGAAGAGAATTCCAAAACATGGCTGAATCAAAGGTAATTAGCTCAACATTATTCTATGTGATTTCTATGAACATTTTCCATCTCCTATGCACTTCACACACTAGGATAATGATCATGACACATATATAGACATAAAAATAATGGGATTGGTTCTTACATACATAGGAACGACGATTTAAAATCAAGCCCAAAAATACAAGGTGTTATAGAATGAGTGTAGACAATACCTACTAAGAATGAGATCAAAATCTACCTTGTCTAACCCTACAAGATCAATTGATGTGAATTTCAAGGAATTACTGACTGGTCACTTTCTGCGTACCCATCTAGCTATGAATAATTCACCAACTAGAGTAGAGACTATTAAAGGTTCTGAAAGAATTTTCGGACATACACTGAAGTCTAATATAGAGGGAGTTACAAAATAAAGTATGGTTTTAGGGTCTAATTATGTATAGACATTCATATGGAAGCCTATCACATAACCATTACTACATATGGAGAACCCTCTTGATCCTATCGAGTATGTAGGGCATAGAACCTATTCTAACGTTGTCTGTTAGCTGCACTAGGCGCCCTGCTAAGTCGGACGACCTATGGAAGCTACTGAAGGGATGAAATAACTTAATTATTGGGCATACCTACCTCTTTGGGAATCCACTTGACATTTCCTATATTTGTGTCCTGGGTTGCCACACTCAAAGCAACCATTACTACATCCATGCATTTATACTTGTGGTTTCTACCTTATTTTTTTCATACAAAATTTGTGCAAACACTACTCACACTACCCTGGGACTTAGAGCATAATGACCTATCTAGATTATCTTTCCTAAACTTGGGCACTGAGGCACTAACAGGAGACGGGGATGGAGCTGAAGATTTATAGAAGAACTAAGAATGATTTACACCATCCAACCTCAGCTAAGAGAAATTGAAGCTACCTTTTCTGGCCCTTTTATACTCCTTTTCCTTTTTCTTAACTTTCTCTTTCTCGATATGTTAAGCATGAACCATTAGCTTGGAGATTTCCATCTCCATCACCAACATAGACTTCCTACATTCTTTTATCAATTCCTCAAAATTACCAGACGTAAACTTGTTTATATAGGCCCTGGAATCAACAACCATTATCAAAGAATTCCTAGCCAACTTAGTAAAATTAAGGGAATACTCTTTTATGCTCATTCTACCCTACTTCTGATTTATGAATTATTTTATCTTGGCCTTTCGTATCTCAAGCGAAAAGAACTTGTCCAGAAATTCTACAACAAACTCATCTCTTTCCACCAATTTTGTATCAGCACCCGTATCTTTATTCCATTGCCTATACCAGGTGTGAGCTACTCTTTTCAACTGATAGGCAGCTAGGTCAGCACTTTCAGTCAAGCTAACACCTATGATCTATGTAAATTTTTAAATTTTATCCACGAACCCGTGTGGATCCTCCTCAAGAAATGACCCAAAAAACACTAGAGGATTCATCCGAGTAAAGTCCCAGACTCTGGCAGCTGCCCATTAACTATTGAGTTGGTTGGTTCCATAGTTGTCTGGTAATTCTTGGTGGTCATGGTCTAGGCTAAGGCTATAAAATCACCCCTTAAATCGTTATAGGGGACTTCTTAATTCAGAGGGTTTTTTGGAGTTAGTGATATTTCTGATTCTCAACCCCGCTCTCATTTCCACTACTCTGTCCATTAGTTATCTTTGGAGGAATATTCTTTAAACAAATAGAGAATGCATTAGAAGAAGGATCCAATATCTCTCAAACTCTATTTCACTACATGGCCAAGAAAGAAGTGAAACTTTTCCTAAAATGTCTTGTACTCTCTCACTCATAAGTGCATACTTTACACCCACGAATAATACTCAATTTTATGTTGCTTTTAGACACCCTAGGATGCTTTAAACCTATTTTCTAATGCGATGTTTTTTATAAATCAAGACTACCCCAAGCCGTAACATAGTGTTTATAGTCACAAGTTACCTCAAGCTAACCCATGACTTTGAAAAACAGTAAGAATATAAAAAATATCTGATATGAAATCTTATGCAAAAATTAAATTGAATAGAAGGAAATATTCTAAGGAAATTCAATAAAAAATAAAAAAATCTATGATGACGAGCTAAACAACTAACAATAAGTTATAAAGCATCTACTAAGAAGAGTTGATGGGATAAGCTACGACTGACTCTAATTGTCTGAAAACTAGGAACACTAAAGGCAAAATGACATGAAAAGATGAAACTGGCATTCTCATAATGAGGACTCACAAAAAATGTTGTTTCGGATATGGTAAGAGATCATACTAGGTGTGATCTAATGTTGAGCCTCAAAACCTATATTATGAGACAATATAGTGCAAAGGGAATTATGTGATCAGTACATTGAATATACTTATAGGAAATAACTAATATAAACTAAACGTGGTGCACATAACATGATAAAATAATGTAAAACTAAGTAATGAACACGTGTTTTATAAGGAACTAAAAAATTCAACACAAGATCATCAAAAAATCAGCATTTGAATGGTAAATACGGACCGTGGGTGATGCTAATAACCAAAATACACAAATTTTAGCAAACCGGGGTCCAACCTTGACACAACCACAAACCAGGGTCTAGTCGTGTTATGTATCTCAAGTCCAACCAGGACCGAAGATCACCACCAACACCCCATCGTTAACCATCCTACACCGCATGTCAGATGATTTCGGACGATATGACAATATAACACAATAACAGTCTAAAGACAATACATGAATTCTATAACCATAAAAAAATAACTACAACCAAATATCCAATCAATATCAATCCCAATGAAAATACCAATATTAATGCTAACACTAATACCGACACTGCTTATGTCCATAGTAGTCTGACAAAGCCTCGAAAAAGAATCAAAGAACATTCGGACAGCTAATACCCCCAACCATAGCCAAAACCAAAAAAAAAATAACAATAATGGAAAGATGTCTGTGGCATAAAATGGAGCATTCCGTAATATGGAAGCTCTTCACTTTAATTTGACTCAAAGTTGTCCTTGAATTCAAGTCACTAAGCTAGAGGAATGATAGTATGGTCAGTTCCTGCATCGCATGAGGATACACACCCAAAGACGGTTAGCAAAGTGAATGCTAGCATGTAACTCTAGGATAAAGGTAAAATAACGTCATAGTTTAAAATAAAATCAAATAACCTATAAAATCACATACATACATATATATTTATGCCAGGATAGGAAAAAAGGTTTTTCATGTATTTAGAACCATAACTTGGGTTGTGTATTAGCTTAACCGCCATAAAAAATCACCCACAGGCTATATAGGTTTAGATCCCCCTACTGAAAGAGTCCTGGTGCATGTTACCCGTACGAACCAAGGTATAAAAGACCACAAGGGAATTTTTTGACCCAACGTCAACAATGATATAATCATATTTATAGTGTGAACCATGCATATAGATCATTAAGATCAAACCTCGTGACGTTAATTATAAGTTTCCAGTGTCTGTCCTTTAAGCCTATACTTTCACGGCTAGCTATTACAACCCCCATTATTGCCAAATACAAACCATTAGCACATAACTAAACCACCAATTCCAGGAGTCAATAATTAACTCATTATAAAGTTGTATCTTCATTCCGACTATAGCTTGCAATCAATTTCATTATCGTACAGTAGAGGGATTCCCATGTACCCGACATACTCCTTCAATAAAATATCTTGGGGGATTCCTATATACCCTAAAAGGTTTTAAATTTTATTCAATTTACGGCCACCAAGTCCCTTTTAAAGACGTTCATCAATCATTACCATTCATATGCCAAGGCTAAGTTCAAAATAAAATTCAAACTTGTGACAATATTATTCTCATTGAAAATTTCCCAAACAGGTTGAGGGAATGACATTATCTAAGCCAAATTCATCAAATTTGGGGTTCAACCATGACTCCTATATTAAATCATCATTCCTACACATTCATTTATGTAAAATCAAAATTAAAAACATACATCATCACAATTTAAAAAATAGAAAATAATATTCCATGATATGCATTCAAACCTCCTCAACCTTGGTTTAAAAACCACCATTAATGATTTGTGAACAATACTTGAAACTTATGTTTTTAGTAAATTAACAACTATGGAAGAGTCACATTCCTTACTTACAAAGATTCACGGATAAAAATTGCTCCTAAAGTGCTTAGATGACCACTTTGGAGAAACCCTAGCAAATTTTGCATGATGGAATTTTGAGAGAGTAAAGAGTATATTTAATCTTGTAAAGTGTGGAATGAGTGACCAAAAAGTGTTATAGGGATGTGGGGTCTTAAGTGAGAAATGTCTAAAGTTCCCCCAACAAAAATCTATAAAAAGAGTCGACCCCTAGACTCATGACTACAATATACGACTCGTACCCTTAAGTCGACACCAGAACAGTGAGTTGGACACCCATACACTTCCACCATATGACTTCATGACCCCACTCGTGAAATTACTATACAAAATCTTATGCTCTAGTCATATCCAGGATAAAACCCAAGGGATTGGGCACAGGAAAATATAAGACTCAACTCAACAACTCGTAACCTATCTTTACTACTCTTAGTGAACCACTCATACTTAGAGCTAAGTCAAGTCACTAAGTTATTGATTTAGTTAAGGATCGTTCAAATGACTTATCACCATCCCTAACTAATCATGCAACCAAGTGGTTACCAAGATCGAAAACCCAAAAACCAACCAATGGATACCTAATGAATAGGGTCACTTGACTCGTACCCACACCATACAACTCGTATGATGAGTTGTTATTAGGACAGTGAGCTCCAAGCTTAAGAATTTTCCAAGGGATAAAATCTAGGGTGTTTCGATTCTCTCCCACTTGGATCATTCATCCTCGAATGATGGGACAAGGAAGTGCCTAGCATGAATAAAACCCCAAACATCTCTAATTTTACCTTTAAGACAGAAAATAGATTGCCAAGGAATTTACAATATACCTTTAACAAACACAAAGAATAAAGATCTTAAGAACAACACATATCTCAAGAATGATATTTTGAAATGGGAAATGGGAATGGATACTTAGAGTTTATGTCCGTTTTAGCTTCACATATAGCCTCTTTAACCTTGTGGTTCCTTCATTGATCCTTTACTGAAGCTAAATCCTTGGTTTGTAACTGATGAATATTCCAATCAAGGATTTAAATAAGGAACTCCTCATAAGACTGGGAATCTAAAATACCAAGATCCTTGATAGGCATAATTTGTGACAGATCACCCACACACTTCCTCAACATAGAAACATGGAACACCAGGTGAATGGAGCTCAAACTATGATGCAACTCCAACTTATATGCAACATTGCCAACCCTTCTCAAAACAAAGTACAGACTAATATACAGGAGACTAAGCTTCCCTTTCTTCCAAAAATGCTTCACTCCTTTCATGGGAGACACCTTCAAGAACACCCTATCCCTAACCTCAAAATATAACTTTCTACCCCTCATGTCTATATAGGACTTCTAGCGACTTTCGACAGCTCTAATCCTATCTCGAATCACCTTTACCTTCTCCATGGCATGTTGAACCAAATCCAAACCAAATATCTCCACTTCACAAACCTCAAACAAACCCATTGGAGACTTACACCTCCTACCATATAAGGCCTCAAACAGAACCATCCAAAAACTAGAGTGGCAGCTATTATTATATGCAAACTCTATGTAAGGAAAATGCTCAACCCAACCACCACCATAGTCAATCACGCAAGATCGAAGCATAGACTCCGAAGTCTAAATAGTTCTTTCTGCTTGCCCATCCAACTATGGGTGGAAAGCATTACAAAGACTCACTTTGGTCCCCTAACCTTTCTGAAATAACTATCAAAAGTGCGATGAAAGATGGGTACCACGATTAAAGATAATAGGGATAGGCACCCTATGCAACTTCACAATATCTTTGAGGTACAACCTCACATAATCCTCTGCCAAAAAAATTGTCCACACTGGAATGAAATGAGCAGACTTTGTCATCCTATCCATGATGACCTAAACCGAATCAAACTAATTTCGAGATTAGGGAAGAACAGTAACAAAATCCATATTGATCACTTCCCACTTCCACATAGGCAACTCGATATCTTTCTATAATCCTCAAGGCATCATGTGCTACACTTCCAGTTGTTGGCACACCATGCACTTAGCCACAAAACTAGCAACCTCCTTTTTCATATTGTTCCACCTTTCTTAAAGTCATGATACAGTTTTATCAAACTAGGATGAATAGCATAGAGCGACTCATGCACCTCAGCCAAGATCGTCTCTCACAATCCATCCACATCTAAAACACACAATCTCTCTTGGTACAGTAAGGTACGATCACTACTAACCTCAAAAGCCATTATTATTTTTCCACCTATATCACCCTTGATCCTCATCAAGATAGGATCTAACACTTTCTTCTTCTTCACCTCAGAACTAAGGAAGACTTCCACACCTACTAAACAAACGCATCACCATCCTCACAGTCCAAGAGGCGAACTCCAAGGTTAGCCTAATGGTGAACATGTGTCACCAATTCTCACTTTCCCTCATCCACATATGCTAGACTCCCCATGATTAATTTGATAAGAGAATCAATAACCACGTTAGCTTTACATTTGTGGTAATGAAGGCTCATGTCATAATACTAGAGCAGCTCAAGCCATCTTCATTCCCTTAGGTTCAGCTCTTTCTGAGCAAGCACAAATTACAACACATGCACTTCATATAGATAGTGACACAAGATTTTAAACGTGAATACCACAACAAGCAATTCTAAGTCATAAGTCGGATAATTTTTCTCATACTTCTTCAATTTTTTGGAGGCATAAGCTATCACTTTGCCTTGCTATATTATGATGCAACCAATCCCCTTATGGGATGCATCACAATAAACCACAAATCAATCAATGCCTTTGAGCCAAGTCAAGACCGATGCCGAATTTAGGTTATCCATCATCTTTTCAAAGCTACCCACACAAGTATTGGACTACATAAACATTACTTTTTTCTAAGTCAACATAGTCAATGGGGTAGCTATAGAAGAGAAACTTTCCACAAACGTCCTATAGTAACTAGATAAACCTATAAAGCTCTAAGTATCAGTTGGAGTCATGGGTTTAGGCCACTTCTTAACCACTACGAAAGTATGAGGATCCGACATAATCCCTTCACTAGAAATGACGTAACCCACAAAAGTGACAACGTTCAATAAGAATTAATATTTTGAAAATTTGGCATTCACCTGTTGATCTTTCATGGTCTGTAACACAATGCAGATGTGATCAACATGATCCACCTCTCTCTTAGAGTACACCAAAATATAGTCAATTAATATAATAACGAACAAATCCAGAAACCAACAAAAGACTCTATTCATCAAATCCATGAATGTTGTCGGGGTATTGGTTGATCCAAAACTCATAACTAGGAACTCAAAATGCTCGTACCGGGTACAGAATGTAGTCTTAAGATTATCCACCTACCTAGTCTTTAGTTGATGATACCCAGACCAAAGGTCAATCTTGGAGAAAGATTATGCACCCTAAATCTTATCAAAAAAATCATTTATTCTTGGAAAAGGGTACATATTCTTTACCATGACCTTATACAGTGGAATGTAATCAATACAAATCTAAAAGGAACCATCGTTTTTACGTACGAACAACAGTGGTGCACCTCATAGAGACATATTTGAATGTATTAAACCCTTGACTAAAAGATTTTTTAGTTGTTCCTTAAGTTCTTTTAACTTAACAAAAGCCATTCTATATGGGGGAATAGAAATACGACAAGTGTCTGGAACAAAATCAATTCAGAAATCAATCTCTATATCGTGAGGGATACCAGGAAGATCATCAGGGAAGACCTTAGGAAATTCATTCACCATTAGGAAGTAATGTAAAGAAGGACCCTCTGAGTTAGAATTTTTAACCCATACCTGATGATAGAGACAACCTTTGGAGATTAATCTTCGAGCTCTAAGATTTTATATGAACCTCCCATTAGGATCTTTGGAACCTCCCTCCCATTTAATAACTAGTTCATTCAGGAATTTAAAGATGACCTTATGGGTCCAATAGTTTAGAGAAGCAAAGCATGAGTGCAATCAATCCATCCCCAATATGACATCAAAATCTTGTATGTCTAACTCTAACAAATCCACCAAAGTCTCCTGACCACCCACATATACCACACAACCCCTAAACACTCTCCTGGTAACCATAGAATCACCCACTAGGGTAGAAACTAAAAAATAGTCTAAATTACACTCGAGACCAAAACCAAAATACACATCCACAAATGAGGTCACATAAGAAAGAGTAGACCCCGAATCAAATAAATAATAAACATAATGGAAAAAGAGTTTAAATATACCATTAATGACATTAGGAGATGCGTAGGACTCCTGATAGGTAATGAGATCATAAAATTGATTTCGGCCAGTGCCGGAGCCATATAGTGCACCCTTTGGCGCCGGAGCTGACGAAGAGGCAATCAAAACCTTATTTTCCCCAGAAGTATCCTTGGTCACTGGACAGTTTCTAATCATGTTCCCTGGCTAATAACAGATGAAGAACATACACTTTCATTCATCATAGTATCCGTGATACAATCGACCATAGAATTTACAGGGAGGATAGGATGGAACTGATTAGGACCTACTGGTCTGAGATTGGGCAACCTGGGCCCTATAATTGTCACCACCATGAAAATGTATGTTACTTAATAACTTTGGGTAGGGAGAACTAGACATTGAGTAAGACCCCAAATTTCCCCACTTCCTTTTAGACCACTTCCCACCATCCCTGCCACTCTACTGTTGGGCACAACTCTGCTAAAAAAATCTAAACATCTTGCTCTGCCTTTCCCCTATCTCTGTCTGCTTCTTCTTTTTTTCCTCAACCTACTGTATGTAAACCAAAAATTGTTAGATGTCCATTTCCTTGTTCAACAAGGAAGACATACTCTCCAAAATCAAATCTCGAGACAACCCAAAAGTTAACTTTCTTATTCTAACCCTCATGCTAGAAACAAACTATAGAGCATAATGATACGACTGGTGAAACTTCAATGCATAATCCTTGACTGACATCTTGCCTTGCTTTAGATTAACAAAATCTTCCACCTTTTTCTCCTCTAACTCCTGAGGAATGAAATGGTCCATAAAAGCACTAGAGAAATCATAACACAGGACTAACTCTGCAGCATCACCCCTAGACTATTCCCATTCATCAAATCATTTGTATGCTATATCTTTTGTTGCTAGGAAGCAAATTCCACACCTTCCACGTTAGTAGTATGTATATTGTATGAGATCATCTCCATCTCATCAATAATACCTTAAGGATCCTCCTCAACCTTAAAAGCAATGAACACTGGGGGCCTCACCCTTGTAAACTGGCCAACCCTTATGGCCTCTGAAGATTAAGTAACAGAAGCACTGCGCTCAGACTGAGAAGCTACCACCTGTGCCAACATATGAATAGACTGACATAACTCATCATTAGTTACCTCAGTCTGAGGAGCTCAATAGGATTGGAGGAGATCGGGGGAACTTTAAGAGGGCAATTAGGAATTAGACCCCTGGATCGAGTCTGGACACCAAAAGTAGGACAGGTATCATAAACATTGTTCTCTGGTGGGATCGAGGAGTTTCCGAGAACTTCGGATTATCTGGGAGGCATGATCTGAAAAGCCAACCAACGGGTATTATAGAAGATTTCTGTACCTTAGACACTACAACTCAAAAATAAAACACAAGAAAGAGAAACATTCCTAAATTCCTCGTACCCTCTACTTTATAAGTGTGATACGCTAAACACCCTTAAAAGAGACTCTACTCGATATGTCTTGGTGGATACTTAATTGACAATAATCCTAGGGCTTTGATACTAGTATGACATGACCAAAACTAGTGCCTAGTCATGTTGGGTATCTCAAGTCCAATAATGATTGGAGACCACATCTAAAACCCAAATGTTAACAACCCTACATCACATGTCAGATGATTTTTGACCATATAAAAAGATAATACAATAACAGTATAAAGACAATAATGGAAGTCTATAACCATAACCAAATAGCCATAACAAAATATCCAACCAACACCAATCCCAATGCTAATACCAATACCAAATCTAACACTAATATCGACACCACTGATTTCAAAAGTATTCAAACAAAAACTTTAACAAGAATTAAAGAACATCCAATCGGGACATGCCCCCGACTATAGCCAAAAACAAAACCAAATAAAAAATAATAATGGAAAAAAGTCCATAGCACGAAATAGAGACTTTCGAAGTATGGAATATCACCACTTCAATTTGACTCAAAGATGTCCCTAAATCCATGTCATTGAGTAGAAGGAATGGTAGTATGGCCGATTCTTGCATCATGTGGGGATAAAGAGCCCAAAAATAGTTTGTAGAGTAACCGTTAGAATGTAACAAGGGGATAAAGGTAAAATAATGTCATCGTTCAAAGTCCAAACAAATAACCATATGCAATTAAATATATACATATATATAAATATCGTGTCGGGTTAGGGACCAAGGTTTAGCAAGCATTTAAATCCTTAACCTGGGTTGTGTAGCGTAACCATCTTAAAAATCCACCCATGGGCTATATGGGTTCATATCCATCTACTGAAAGGGACTTAGTGCATGTTAGATTCATAAACTAGGGGTACCAAGGAAGACCAGGAAAATCCCCGATGTTGCGCCCAAGCACACAAGCAAGCGTACGCGATCTCACTAAGAAATATAGTGTCCTCCCACAGGGACTTGTGTTAATAACTATCAACTTCTAGTTCAACTATTGATATAAAGTAACACAACGAGTTTTAGAGTTGTAAACTAAAAATAATGTAACTAATGCAGAAACGTAATGACTTTTTACAATTAATGGATAGAGACCTAGGGTTAAGGCCCTTCGAATAATAATACTATGCTATTGAACATCATTCGCTAGATTTCTTATCTTTTCATTGATTCTTATGGTTTATTGCATTATCATGGTATCCAAACCTCTAATTATCTACCTAACATTGACATTACAACTATATCGTTGAGCAGTGATGTAATAATCCAATTAAGTGCTTAAATATATCATCCTACATGAGAACCAAGGATGTCTTCTAGGTACATCCCTATCCTAGTTGCTAATTTAAATTCCTTATTTTATAAAAGAATAAGAACCTTACTGTATTCATCCCTATGTTCAATCTTTCTATTCCGCCTCCCAAGATCACAAGGTCGACAATATATGTATTCTAAGGTTATGTACTACTTAAAATAGTTTAAAAAAATAAGATAAAGAAAAAACCAAATATGCTAAGCTATCCAAAAAAATTCAATTCAAAACGATAACAAACATGTTCTTGGCTTTAACCCCGAAAGGGGGCATTTAGCCACTAATCGACATAATCATAATCCAAATACTTGAATACATGATTAAATCTATTCAAAAATTAAATTTAAAAATACAAACCCAAAAAATGTGTGCAAAATACTCCTCAAGCTCCCAAATACATCCAAAAATGAATAGAATACGCGCAACAAGTCCCATTTATAAGACACCAACTTAGCCATGTGTGGGATTTGCAATATATTGGGTTGGTCAAGCCTACTGGAGCGAGTGGCGCATCGCATTAGGTATCTCCTGGAGTGAGAAGTCTGGGGCATTGGATATCTCATGGAGGTAGTTGCACTACGCGGCCAAAAAGTGTAGGCTCACTGGAAATTGCCTCTTAATGCCTATATTTTTCTATGTGCTCCTCCTACCATCCCTTGCCTTTTGGTGTTGTTTTACTTTGGTTTCTAGATTGTATTTCATCTATATAAAACAATATTCAACTCATAAAGATCCCTAAATAATCAAACACTAAAGATTAGATGTCAAAATAGCACAAAATTCACAATGATTAACTAAAAACACTAGCTAAGACTAGACTTGTCCACAATGATCTTTAACTCATAGTTTCGACTCTTGAATATATCCAATTGAACTTTGCACATTACAAACAAGTTGTTACACATATAATCACTCAATAATAACCTTAGGAACTCAATACACCCCCTAAAATCTATCAAAAACAACTAGAACAACACCTAGCTCAAGCTTGTAAACTAGACTTCTCGTCTAAACTTTAAATGATCAATATAAACCCAAACTTGTTTGAAAACACTATTAACATTATAATCAAGTACTTAGACACTTAGATGCTCATTTATATCAACATCAACACATAAATCACTTAAGAAGTCCTCAAAACAAGGGTAAATAAGCTAGGAAAGAAACACTAAAGTGCATAAATACACCCAACATCACCACCCCACACTTAATGCCTTGTTTTTCCTCCAACAACTCTTTAATCTAAAAATCATAAGCTGAGAAGCCTCCACACTTCTACTACATTGAAGACACTAAACCTAGTAATATAATGACTACACAGAAAGCAAGTATCTACACTAATCATGTTACGTACACAATTGAAAGTTCAAGAACGCTACTCCAAAACATCCGAGCCTC
This sequence comes from Capsicum pubescens, assembly GCA_030864215.1. Lineage (NCBI taxonomy): Eukaryota > Viridiplantae > Streptophyta > Magnoliopsida > Solanales > Solanaceae > Capsicum > Capsicum pubescens. Next base: position 79,703,117 of record CM061545.1, on the reverse strand, counting down.
AAGAATTGACTCACCAAGTGGCAAACTTATGCATATTTCTCAACCTAAGACATCTTATAAATCACCAAACATTCATCAAATATGTGCCCTAACAACAAGAGAGTTACCCATAATCACTCATAGTAATTCCATTTATAACACAATAGGTACAAGAACTATATTATGCTCACTCTCACAAATAATTCACAAGTTACAAATGATGAACCATATGCTTGACCTTAGTGTAGTGCTCCACTAATATCAGAATGGTAAAGCTTGCAATCAAATAGGTCTTTAATGGTTGTACTGTAGGCTAAGGGACGGGTAGGAACTATATTGGCCAAGAATAGTGACTATCTTCCCTAAGCTCTTTAATACATCACATTATACAATTAAGAAACCTTTAACAAAAAAATTACACCACTTTTTTCTGCCCTATTCTTTTGTTTTTCACCCCATCTCAATAAGATCATTATAACCACTATGGTGGGAGTATTCTATACATAAATTATTCAATTTGAATAAATTATTATTCTTTTCATTTCTCAACTCCCAACCACAACACAAAATAATTTTCAATTCCTATAGCTATAACTTTAGGGCTTCATTTTCACCTTTCTCCTAATTAAATTTCCAACTCCTTAACTTGATTAATTTTATCCTAAAGAGCTTAGGAGCTTTTTGGATCAAATCAAGGCCTATAAAGAAAGAGGATTAGGCTACATATGAGGCTATCAAAGAAAAAGCTAAAGGCTCAACAGGGGTTGACTAGGATTATGCACACAAGTAGGTCAAAAGAAGGTATAAAACATGGCTATAAAGAAATGCCTATATCATCTCTTAAACATACAATCTTTATTTTTCTTTGTATACCCACCAGAAAAGTTCTAGACATCACATGAAATAAGAAATACACAACAACTTTACACGCACGTGGCACATGCTCAACTAAAGTGGGATCATTATAGAGTCTTAACCAAATAACAAATTGAATTCAACATTAAGCCAACAAGTACAAGAGTCATAATATTGAGCCTAGGAGTATCAACAGTAGAAATTTACACAATTAAAAGGATTTTGATAACCAAAACAGTTGCATCATGTAATCAACTATAGCACAAACAAGAATATCTTACTAATTACTAACACACAATTTTAAAATTACCCTAAAAATAAGAATTTTTCCACCCCACACTTAAAAATCTAATTTGTCCCAATAGTATACTTTAAAATTAGAGATATAAATACTCCCTGAGGCCTTTAGGCCTAGCTAGTAGAATCTTTATACATTAATGGGGTCCTGGGGACCCCCCTCTTAGTCTTTTCCATATGTCTTAGTCAGGTTTTCTATTACTTAGACTTCCCATGAACCTATAACTTCGACATGCTCCTTAGCTGAGGTTTTTCAGTACTCATACTTACCATCAACCTGTGACTCAACAAAAATAATAAATAGTGAAATAAAAACTAAAAATACTAAAAATAAAATCTACTTATATAACTTGGCTTGCCTCCCAAGTAACACCTAATTTAGTGTCACGGCACAACCCAATCTTTAAATCAATCGTATTATTTCATCTATTTCCTCACACTAAGATTTCATCTTCTTATTCATTTCTAAACTATTGCGTGTGAACTCTTAAGGTCAACAACTTTGTAAACTTTAGCCTTTTCAAGATCAATATTCATTATGTTGGGATTAGGTGTTGGAGTCTTTGCTTGCTAAATTAGGAAGTCCAAAGAGGTCTTTTATGACATAGACTCCACCACTCCATACTTAACTCCTTCAATCATAGTAATCATGTACAAATATTAGTAGTGAGATAGTGTCTTCAGCGGTTTGTACACTTTGAAAACAGCCTCCATATCATCCAACTTCATTGTGAGTGTGCCTATTTTACACCAATTAACGCTCCTCCAGTCACTAAAAATAGACGTTGAAATATCACTGTTACTCTTTCATCAACCTAAAAATAAAAAACAATAAAGTAGGTAGGAATAATAAACTTACCAACCTTGATGAGAACATTCGCTATAATTCCTTTGGGATGGGATTTGGTCTGGTCTACCAACTAGAGTATCACAGAGCTTGGACATAGCTTTCCTAGAACTAAGTTGTTGAACAAGGGGAGGGGCATCAAATTGACACTTGCCACTAAATTACTAAGTTCATGGATCACCTTACTGCTGCCAATTTGAATTGGGAGAGTAAAAATCCTAGGATCTTTGAGATTTTGGTGCATTTTTTGCATCACTACAGAACTACACTTCTTAGTGAGTGCTAATGTCGCAAAAGCCTGCAACTTAACTTTATTAGTGACCACATCCTTCAAGTACTTAGCCTACTTTAGAATTCCCTTCAAAATATCTAAAAGCGGCAAGTTAATGTGCAACTCTCTGAACATGTCAAATAAATTCTTAAAGCATGCATCCTCTTTTGCCTTTATATGTTTCTATTAGAAATGTAGTGGTAGGATCTTCTCCACCACTTCAGCAATGTTTTCTTTCAAGTACTCAGACAACCTTGAATTTTCAGCAACTTGGTCAGATACTTGTGGGTGATTCTTTTCTATATTTACCTTCTTGGTTTAAATTAGAGGTCTTTCATTAAACTCGTTACACTTCTCAAAGTGGTTTCCATGATTTGCTTATGTTTTTCTGTATCACTTGGTATACCAACTTCAGGCCTAGTATTTTTTACCTTCGCAAACTAACCAATTTGCAACTCCAAGATCCTTGTAGCTGCTTTATGGCTCTTTGTATCTGCTGCTAATTGTGCTTAAGTGGCGGTTATTTTCTTTAGAATCTCTTCCATATTGCTATTCCTGGTTGTGGCCTGATTATTCTGAACTTGTTGTTGCTGAAATTACTGATGTTAGGTATTCCGTGAGGTATTTAGTGGCTAAGTCTATCACTTTTTATTGTAGGTATTCCCATAATTCGTCTTTTGTGCAGTAACCAAAAACATCACACACCTAGGATTTGCAGCATACATAGTCACTAAATGTCGACTATTACCACAAACCTCACACCAACCTGCAGTCTGTTGTATTGCATTAACAGTGGTTGCAGGCTGTGCAACCCCTAACTTCATATTACTTATTTGATTTTGTAGAGAATCAAGTAGAGTATATATGGAATTAAAATGGTCCACCTCCAACACACCAGCAAGATTCTTTGTAGCACTCCTTGTGTCTGAATGCCACTCAAGGTTACCTTTTGTAATTCAATTCAATAAGATATACAACTCAACATATGTTATCTCGATAGCTTGGCTATCTGTAGCTGAATCTAATAAAATTTATATGTTATGGTCACGTGCCTCAACAAAAGTATTAGCTAATACCTCATTTGATTGTTAGTGGTGTGGATATTCCTGCAGAAGTGTAACGCCCCGAAAAATGTGTCCCGGAGCGTCACACGGTGCTTAAGGCTACAAGTAGCTCCAACCTAACCCTTTGAGCCTATTTCATTCAGTTCAACACTTATCAACGGGGTTTCCATAAATAACCCTCGAGATATCATCAGAATAATCAGAATCCACAAATAAAAAGGAAATGCAAAAAATAACAAAATACAACTCGTCTCAACAACTCCCAACATCTAGTCTAGTCTGACAAACCTCTAAGAAATCAATAAAAACCAACGAGCCAATGGTACATGCCCCAACTGACTCATACTCAGTATCGAAATATAGCCAACTCAATGAAACCATCAACAGAACATCACGTCCTCGGATCATGAGGACCCACCACAATAGAAGATGTAGAACAGCGTGCCAGAAGAATTACTGTCGAACCTGGGACTGAGCACCTGAACCTACATTCTGAGAAAATACAGCCCACATCCGAAGATAAGGGTCAGTACCATGGAAATGGACCGAGTATATGGGGGTGTATGCAGTTTTATAATGTCATCATCATAAGCATTTATAAGAAACATGCATGATATATGAAAGACCCACATAGCTCGAAGAAAATCATCATAACTATGAGAGAATGAAATAAGTATAATAAAACATGTGAATCATCATATAATTTCTCAATCACTTTCAGTTCATCAAGATAAGCAATTCTCAGAATAACATTATCATTTAAATCTTTCGAAAGGATAACTTTCACAATTCACTTTCAAATCACTTCACCTTTTCACCATAAACACAAGGAAAACACACACACACTGGGAGATCTTACAACCGACATAAACCGTGTGAGCCACACGGAGTCCAACGTGCAACCCACGTTGGGGAAAGCCTCCCCATCCTTTCCATCGGAGTTGGACTATCAATATCAAATCCAAAAAAATACTACTGATCACTATATATAAATCAGCCTCAGGCTCACATCCTATGGGGACACGTAGTTCTAGGGAAGTAAGGTCACTTTATACCTCTCACTCGGTGTTAAAGGTTTCTCCCGGTCTTAGCTCAGATCATTTCGAAAGTAAATCCACCACCACACATTTCAACAACTCATAATGGGAGCCATAATGCTACCCCTTTATCATAATCAATAAAAAAATGTGGATTTCTTTCACAGTTGAGTTCAAAATAACTCATTCACGACCAAAAGGTCAAATCATTCTTTATCATCTCAAAACATTCAATATCAACAAATGTATAGCACATATTTTCTCAAAATATGATTTCAAATGGGGTTCGAAGATCCATATATCAAAATCATGGAAACATCTTTCAAGATTCATGTTTTATATCATAAACACATTTAAATTCAACTTTCAAATATTGTAAACATCATAATCTCATGAAAATCAACATATGATATGGGTTTATGCTTTAAAATCGTATTAAACATACAAAATCCATATATTTATAAAGAAAAACACTTTTGGGCACAAGAACGAAAGAGTGTTCTTGTTGAAAACCCCCACATACCTCAAGATTGAACCTCAAAAATGACTTCCCGAGAAAAGGAATGATCTTTGCAAACTTTTTGATTTCCCATGTAGCCCTCGCGATAAGGATTCTAAATATATAAAATCTTGAAGAGGAGATGATCGATTCACGAACTACCTTGGTTTTTCTATGAAAACCCTAACCTTTGTTCTTGGTGTTCTTGAGGGAAAATATGGATATTTTGGAGTTAATGTGGTTTAATCCCGTGATATGGAATAAAACAATACATATAATCCACAGCTGAAACGGATTGGGATTAAAAGAATTGGCCAGGCGCGATAAGGCAGGCGGCGCCTGGCTTTTAGCGCTGCAATCCAAACAGGACCTAGGCTCGTCTAGAAATTCCAAAACTCACCCGGAACATCCTACGACCTTTCCCCATTGCAACGTAGCAAATATCTCGGAAAATAAATGTTGGGAAGGTCACGAAATAATTCATCGAAGATTCAAGGATGAAAATAAAACTAATTGTAGAAACAAGGCTAAACACTTAGTCAAATTTTGATGTTTTTATCACACTTAGCTCATTCCAAAGGCTTTAAAGATGCGGAAAATTTCCGGGGTCTTACATTATCTCCCCCTTGGGAACATTCATCCCCGAATGATGCTAGACATGTACATATTAGATAGGGAATAGAGCATACAGATGAAACCATTTGTTAGACTCATCACCACATCGTTTCTCACTCCGAATGCAACGTAGAATGCATAAATTCCAGAAACTACAGCTGAACACATAAGAAATAACAGCTGAACTGCTGCAACTTTTATCAAAAGTGCATGATTTAGGAAAGAACGGTACCTTCGGCTTGATCGAAGTTCGCAGAAACTAGGTGCGGGTACTTGGATCGCATATCCGCCTCGGCTTCCCAAGTTGCACCCTCAACATATTGGTTTCGCCACAACACCTTGACCAAGGGAACTTCTTTGTTCCTTAGTCTTCAGACACTGAAATCAAGAATCTCAACAAGAATCTAATCAAAAGAAAAATTTTCTTGAATGTCAGCACTCACAGAGGAATCCACTACCACAGCATCGCTAATATGCTTTCTAAGCATGGAGACATGGAATATTGGATGAACAGAGGACAACTCGGAAGGAAAATTGACCTCAGAAGCTACCTTACCAACACGGCTAAGAGTTCTGTAAGGACCAACATAACGGGGACTAAGCTTCCCCTTCTTTCCGAATCTCTTCACCCCCCTCATGGGTGAAATTTTCAGATACACAAGGTCACCAACTTCAAACTCAATGTCTCTCATTCTAACATCTGCATATGACTTCTGACGACTCTGAGTAATTTTCAACCTTTCCCTAATCAACTTAACTTTTTCTATAGCCTCGAATACCGAATCAGGACCACTCACAGCCGCTTCACCCACCTCGAACCAACCTATGGGTGATCTACACTTCCTCTCATACAAGGCCTCAAATGGAGCCATGCCAATACTAGAGTGAAAGCTGTTATTATAAAGTAAATTCTATCAACGGTAAGTGATCATCCCAACTTCCCTTAAAGTCAAGTGCACACGCTCTCAACATATCTTCTAAGGTCTGGATGGTTCGCTCAGCCTGACCATCGGTCTGCGGAAGAAAAGAAGAACTCAAAAGCACTTGGGTACCAAGACCCTTCTAAAAAGCTTTCCAGAATTGCAAAGTTAACTGAGTACCTCTATCCGAAATGATAGACAAGGGAACTCCATGCAGTCTGACTAACTCTCGAATATACAATCTAGCGTAATCCTCAGTAGTATATGAAGTATGAACAGGAAAAAAATGAGCAGACTTAGTCGATCTATCAACCACAACCCAAATAAAATAATAATGGCGTCGGGAAAGAGGTAAACCAGTCACGAAATCCATATTTATCTATTCCCACTTCCAGGTGGGAATGCTAAACTCTTGCATCATACCACCAGGTCTTTGGTGTTCAACCTTAACCTATTTTCACGTTGCACACTTAGACACAAACACTGCTATATCTTTCTTCATGCCACTCCACCAATAGATTTCCCGCAAGTCGCGGTACATCTTGGTGGTACCCGGATGAATAGAATATCGCGCCCCGTGCGCTTCAGCCATAATCCTCTGTCTCAGATAATCAACATTTGGGACACACAATCTACCCTACAATCTTAACACACCATCTCCCCCTTGGGAGAAAACCTCTACTTTTTGGTCCTTGACTGACTCCTTCAGTCTGACCAAACTAACATCTAAGTCTTGCTTCTCTTTCACTTCCGAAACCAAGGAGGATTCAGAACTACTCTGAACCCCTATACTACCTTCAGCAGAATCAACCAACCTAACTCCCAGTCTAGACAAACGATGCACATCATGAGCCAACTCTTTCTTACCTTCTACCACATGTAAAATACTACCCATAGACGCTCTACTTAGGGCATCTACCACAATATTGGCCTTGCCCGGGTGGTATAACACACTCATATCATAGTCCTTTAACAATTCTAACCATCATCTCTACCTAAGATTCAATTCTCTCTGGGTAAACACATACTGCAGACTCTTATGATCAGTGAAAACATCAACATGGACACCATACAAATAGTGTCTCCAGATTTTCAAAGCAAACACAACAGCAGCCAACTCAAGGTCATGGGTGGGGTAATTTTTCTCATGGGGTTTCAACTTTCTAAAAGCATAAGCTCTCACCTTACACTTCTGCATCAACACACAGCCCAAACCAACTCTAGAAGCATCACAGTACACCACAAAACCATCAACACTATCAGGCAAAGTCAAAACAGGGGATGTATTAAGTAGATTCTTCAACTCCTAAAAGCTCCTCTCACAAGATTCGGACCACAAGAAATTCACTTTCTTTTGGGTCAACCGAGTCATAGGAGATGCTTTAGAGGAGAAACCCTTAACAAAACGGCGGTAATAGCCAGCTAAACCCAAGAAACTTCGGATATCAGTCGGAGAAATAGGTCTAGGCCAATTTCTAACAGCTTTGGTCTTTTGGGGATCAACTCTAATCCCTTTGGAAGAAATGATATGACCAAGAAAAGCAACAGACCTTATCCAAAACTCACACTTACTGAATTTGGCAAACAACTTGTGATCTCTAAGGGTTTGCAAGACAGTTCGGAGATGATCAGAATGTTCACCCTCACTACGGAAGTACACCAGTATATCATCTATAAACACAATGAAAAACATATCCAAATATGGTGTGAACACTCAATTCATGAGGTCCGTGAAATCTGCTGGGGCATTAGTTAACCCGAAAGACATTACAAGAAACTCAAAGTGAACAGAACGAGTTTGGAAAATAGTTTTCGGGATGTCACACTCCCTAACTTTGAGTTGATGATAGCCAGAACGAAGGTCTGTCTTTGAGAAGTAACTTGCACCTTGCAATTGGTCAAACAAATCATCTATTCTCGGGAGGGGGTACTTATTTTTTACGATGACTTTATTCAATTGGCGGTAGTCAATGCACATACGCAAAGAGCCATCTTTCTTTCTCACAAACAACACAGGAGCACCCCAAGGAGAAACACTGGGCCTTATGAAACCCTTATCTAGTAGATCTTTGAGTTGTTCTTTCAACTCCTTAAGTGCTGCAGGGGCCATACGGTAAGGAGGAATAGAAATGGGCTGAGTATCGGGAGGAAGATTAATCCCGAACTCTATCTCTCTATTAGGAGGTATCCCTGGGAGATCATCTGAAAAGACATCAGAAAACTCATTGACGATGTTAACAGACTAGAGAGTTGGAGTCTCAGACTTAGTGTCTTTGACTCTAACCAAATGGTAAATACACCCCTTGGAAATAATCCTTCTAGCGTTGAGGTAAGAGATAAAATGACTCTTGGGTGACACAGAATTCCCAGACCACTCAAACACGGATGCACCCAGAAACTGAAACTTGACCACTCGGGTACGATAATCAATAGAGGCATAAGAAGAATACAGCCAGTCCATACCCAGAATTACATCAAAATCCACCATATTTAAGTCAATCAGATCCGCCAACATGACTTTATGAAGAACAGTAACAGGACACTTTTTATACACTTTCTAGGCAACAATCGAATCACCCACTAGGGTAGAAACTAAGATAGGCTCAAGAATAATTTCGGGGCTCATTTCAAAGTTCACAGCAATCAAAGGTGTAACATATGAGAAACTGGATCTAGGATCCAACAAGGCATATAAATCAAACTGAAATATATGAAGCATACCCGTAATAACATTGGGAGAGTCCTCATATTCCTGGCGAGATGGTAAAGAATAGAATCTATTCTAGCGTTGACCACCAGCATTGCTAGAGGGGGAGCCCTGAGCTGGGGCTGGACGAGTCGCTGGAACTGGAGAACTGACAGTCTGAGTCTGAGTCTGAGGGCGATAATCACGGCGCCCTTGTCCATCCTGTGGACAATCTCTAACTTTGTGACCCATGTCACCACATCAGAAATAACCCCTCTTATCACCCCAACACTCACCCAAATGAGCCCTACCACACTTAGGACACAGGGGATAATTTGGCTTACTACCAACACTGTACTGGGAACTAGATGCATATGACCTGTTACCTTGCTCTTGCCTACCTCTAGGCATGGGAGCACTAGCAAATGACGGTGCGCGCATAGATGAACGGTCATGATACTGAAGGCGACTACCTCCCTGCGATCGAGTCTGACCCTGTCTGTGCTGCTCGGACCTAACTCTCTTATTCCCTCTCATTCTATCTCTCTCCTTAATCTTGTCTGCCTCAATCTATTAGGCATAAGTCATTAGCTTAGAAAGGTTCATCTCACTATTCAGCATAGCAGACCTACACTCCTTAACCACATAACTAGACACTCCAGTCACAAACTTACTCATACTAGCCCGATTATCAGCCACTAAGTCAGGAGCATACTTGGCCAACTGATTGAACTTTAGACAGTACTCCCTAATAGTCATAGAGCCCTGTCGCAAGTTCATAAACTCTTCCACCTTTTCCTCCCTCATCTCCAAAGGGAAAAACTTATCCAGGAATGAATCCTGGAACTCTTGCCAAGTCGTAGGGACAGCTCCCTCACCTCTACCTTTCCTCCAAGAAACAACCCAGTCATAAGCAAGGTCTCTTAACCTATACACAGCCAACTCCACACTATGTTCCCCAGATATCTGTATCACCTGAGTAATCTTCCGCACCTCCTCTAAAAACAACTGTGGATCCTCATCAGACTTGGACCCATAGAATTTTGGCGGATTCATCCGTATGAAGTCATGGATCCAGGTAGCAGCTGAATTACCTCCCTGCTGCTAAGGAGCCGGGGCCAGGTTGACCTGAACATTTGCAGTAACAGCTTGGGCCAGCGCCTGAAAGGCTGCCCGAAATTCAGCATGAGACACATTTTCATTCAATGGGTCAGCGGGTTGAGGTTGCTGACCATCATTATTTCTTCTTGCTCGACGTGGAGGCATATTTCTGAAAGAGGAGAGCACAAATTAATAGTAGAGAGAGACACTTTAAGCACGATAGACTTCTAAAAGAAAGAGTCACACTATTCATAAAATGTCTCGTAGCCTCTTACTCATAGATGTGGCGCGCTACACACCGATGATCAAGACTCTACTTAACGCGGCTTGTCAGACACCCTAGGACTTCTTAAATCTGGCTCTAATACCAAGTTTGTAATGCCCCAAAAATAGGTCTCGGAGAATCACACGGGGCTTAAGGCTACAAGTAGCCCCAACCTAACCCTTTGAGCCTATTTTATTCAGTTCAACACTTATCAACGGGGTTTCCATAAATAACCCTCAACATATCATAAGAGTAATCAGAATCCACAAATAAAAAGGAAATGCAAAAAATAACAAAATACAACTCGTCTCAACAACTCCTAACATCTAGTCTAGTCTGACAAACCTCTAAGAAATCAATAAAAACCAACGAGCCATTAGGACATGTCCCAACTGACTCATACTCAGTATCGAAATATAACTATCTCAATGAAACCATCAATAGAATGTCATGTCTTCAAATCATAAGGACCCACCACAACAAGGATGTAGCACAGCGTGCCCGAAGAAATACTGTCGAACCTGGGATTGAGCACCAGAACCTACATTCCTAGAAAATACAGCCCACATCGGAAGATGTGGGTCAGTACCATTGAAATGGACCAAGTATATGGGGGTGTATGCAGTTTTATAATATCATCATCATAATCATTTATAAGAAACATGCATGATATATGAAAGACTCACATAGCTCGAAAAAAATCCTCATAATCATGAGAGAATGAAAAAAGTATAATAAAACATGTGAATCATCATATAATTTCTCAATCACTTTCAGTTAATCAAGATAAGTAATTCTCATAATAACATTATCATTTAAGTCTTTCAAAAGGATAACTTTCACAGTTCACTTTCGAATCACTTCACCTTTTCACCATAAACACAAGGAAAACACACACACACTGGGAGATCTTACAACCGATATAAACTATATGATCCAAACGGAGTCCAATATGCAACCCATATTGGGGAGAGTCGCCCCATCCTTGCCATCAGAGTGGGAGTATCAATATCAAATACAAGAAAACACTAGTGATCACTATATATAAATCAGCCTCAAGCTCACATCCTATGGGGGCACGTAGTTCTAGGGAAGTAAGGTCACTTTATACCTCCCACTCGATGCTAATGGATTCTCCCAGACTTAGCTCAGATCATTTCGAAAGAAAATCCACCACAACACATTTCAACAATTCATAACGGGAGCCATAATGTTGCCCCTTTATCATAATCAATAAAAAAATGTGGATTTCTTTTACAGTCGAGTTCAAAATAACTCATTCATGACCAAAAGGTCAAATCATTCTTTATCATCTCAAAACATTCAATATCAACATGCGTATAGCACATATTTTCTCAAAATATGATTTCAAATGGGGTTCGAAGATCCATATATCAAAATCATGGAAACATCTTTCAAGATTCATGCTTTATATCATAAACACATTTAAATTCAACTTTCAAATACTGTAAAAATCATAATCTCATGAAAATCATCATATGATATGGGTTTATGCTTCAAAATTGTATTAAACATACAAAATCCGTATTTTTATAAAGAAAAATACTTTTGGGCACAAGAACGAAAGAGTGTTCTTGTTGAAAAACCCCACATACTTCAAGATTGAACTTTAAAAATGACTTCCCAAGAAAAGGAATGATCTTCGTGAACTTTTTAGTTTCCCACGTATCCCTCGCGATAAGGATTCCGAATATATAAAAATATTGAAGAGGAGATGAACGATTCACGAACTACCTTGGTTTTTCTATGAAAATCCAAACTTTTGTTTTTGATGTTCTTGAGGGAAAATATGGATATTTTGGAGTTGATGTGGTTTAATCCCGTGATATGAAATAAAACAATACATATAATCCTCAGCTAAAATGGATTGGGCTGAAAAGAATTGGCCAGGCGTGATAATGCAGGCGGCGCCTAGCTTTTAGCGCTGCAATCCAAACACGATCTAGGCTCGTCTAGAAATTCCTAAACTCACCCGGAACATCCTACGACCTTTCCCCATCGCAACACAACAAAAATCTCAAAAAATAAATGTCGGGTAGGTCACGAAATAATTCATCGAAGATTCAAGGATGAAAATAAAACTAAGTGTAGAAACAAGGCTAAACACTTAGTCAAATTTTGATGTTTTTATCACACTTAGCTCATTCCAAAGGCTTTAAAGATGCGGAAAATTTCTGGGGTCTTACAAGAAGAGCTTTGAACCACTCCTAAGAATGATATAATTTCTCATATAGCTTCTGTTTGAAGTATTTAATCTCACTAAGAAGTCTCACAGTTTTATCACACAAGAAGATTCAGATGAGTAAAATCCAAGCTAAGTCATCCTAGATTGTGACTGGATTCGTTTGCAAAGAATTTAATCACTTCTTTGCTTCCCCCAATAGTTATAAGGGGAATAATATCTACCTAACATAGACAGTTGACACAACCGTAGGGATGAATGTATCACTGATCTCTAGAAAGTTCCGCAAGTGGACTTGTGGGTCTTCATGTTAAAGCCTTGTAAACTATCAACTACTGATTAGAAGTTGCATCATATTCTACTTCAGCTCAAAATTACCTCCAGTAGCTAGTTCCTAAAAAGGGGAGGTCAAATTTGTCAGAAGTGGATTGCCACTTCTCGAACTGTCTTGCAAGCTTGTTGTTCTTCATCCATGAGAGTAGGATTTTCTTGATCTTCTTTAATTTTAAGAACACATGGGATAAAGATTTCTTTTCTCCTTTATTAATGGAAGCATTGCTCGGGTTTGAGCCTTCATTCTACCAATTCCCTATCCATTTCAAGCTTACTAGCCCGTAGATTCGTTTCTTGAAAATACAAAACCAAGACCAAGAATAAAGAACCAAAGGAATCTAAAAAGTAAAACTAAAACACATATAGTTGCCAATATACAAGTCCCCGACAATGACACCAAAAACTTATTGCATACAAGCGCACACGCAAATGTACATGGTCTCACCAAGTAATATAGTGGCCTTAGATAAAGTTGAATATCAATCCCAAAGGGTATTGTGTTAACAACTATCTACTTCTAGTTCAACTATTCTTATAAAGTAACCTAAAGACTTTTAGTGTTGTAAACTAAAAATAAAGTAACTAATCTATAGAAGTAATGACTTTGGACAATCAATGGATATAGACCCAGGGTTAAGCCTCTTCGAACAATCATACTACGCTATTGAACTTCATTTGTTAGACTGTTTATCTTGATTATTGATTCGTAGGGTTTATTACATGATCATGGTCTTCTGACCTCTAATCATCTACCTAACTTAGACATTTCAACTACATCATTAAGCGGGGATGTAATAATCCAATTAAGTGCTTAAATCTATCATCCTACATGTGAACCAAGAAAGGATTCTAGGTACATCCCATCCCTAGTCGCTAATTCACATTTGTTATTTTATAAAAGAATAAGAACCTTACTCTAATCATCCCCATGTTCTATCTTTCTATTCCCACTCCCGAGATCACAAGGTCGACAATATATGTATGATAAGGTTAGATACTCATTAAAATAGTTTTAAAAAAGGATAAAAAACAACCAACTATTATAATCAATCCAAATAAATTCAATTAAAAATGATAGCAAACATATTTTTTGCCATTACCCTGGAAGGGGGCGTTTAGCCACTAATCGACATAATCATAATCTAAAAAGTTTAATACATGATTAAATTTATTTAAAAACTAAATTCTAGAATATAAACCCTAAAAATATGTGTTTAAGCCTCCTCAAGCTCCCAAAGATGTCCAAAAGTTAATAGAATACGTACAACATGTCGTATTTATAAGAGAGCAATTTAGCAGTATGTGAGATTTGCAACGCATCGCGTTGGTCAAGCCTACTCGAAGGAGTGGCTCATATAATTGGATATCACTTGGAGATATCATTGTTGGGCATTGTATATCTTGTCATGTTGCATCCCAAATGCATAGGTTCACTGGAAATTGCCTCTTGATGCCAATATTCTTCTGTGTGTTCCTCCTTCCATCCCTTGCCTTTTGGTATTGTTTTACTTGTGTTTAAAGAATGTATTTCATAAATATATCACCAAAATAATGTCAAAAATCATCCTAACTGACCAAACACAAAATACTAGAGCTCAAAATAACATAACATTCACAACGATTAACTAAAAACACGAGCTAAGACTAGGCTTGTCCACATTGATCTTTATCTCATGGTTTCGACTCTTGACTACACCCAATAGAACTTTGCACATTAAAAACAAGATGTTCCACATATAATTATAGAATAATAACCTTTGGAACTGAATACACCCACTAGAGTCTACCGAAAACAACTAGAACAACTCCTAGCTCAACCTTTTAAATTAGTCTTCTCGTCTAGACTCTAAAGGATCAATTTTAAATCAAACTTGTTTGGAAACACCTTTAACATTGTAATAAAGTACTGAAAAACTTAGATGCTCATTTATATCAATATCAACACATAAAGCACTCAAGAAGTCCTCAAAACAATGCTAAATGAGCTCGGAAAGCAATACTAAAGTGCATAAATACACCCAACATCACCCAACTCCATGTTAACAAAGATACAATCATATATTTAATAGATATCATTCATAGAAGTAATCAAGACTAAACCTCATGACAGCAATCATGAGTTCCCAGTGTCAGTCCTTCAGACCAACACCTTCACGGCTAGCTATCACAACCCCCATCATTTTCCAATTATAACCATTAGTACATAACCAAACCACCAAATACATGAGTCAATTATTAATTCATTATAATATGGTATCATTGTACCAACTATAACTAGAAAACAATGTCATTAGCCAAAATATAATGGATTCATATGTACATCACAAACTTCATTATTAAAATAACTTGGGGGATTCCCATGTACCCCACAAGGTTTTTAATTTAATTCAATTTATGGTCACCAAATACCTTTTAAATACATTCAACCATCATAAATATTTTTATGCCAAGCCTTAGTTCAAAACAAAATTCAAAATTGTGACAATATCATTCTCATTGACAATTTCACAAATAGGTTTAGGGCATGCCATTATCAAAGCCAAAATCATCAAATTGGGGTTAAACCATGACCCATAAATTAAATCATCATTCCCACACACCACTAGTGCAAAACCATAATTAAAAACATATATAGTCACAATTTAATACATAGAAAATAATATTCTATGATACACATTCAAACCCCCTCAACCTTAGTTTGAAAACCACCATTAATGATTCATGAACAATGCTTTAAACATATGATTTTAGTAATCTAACAATGAAGAAAGATTCACATGCTTGAATTACAATGATTCATAGAGATAAATTGATCATTATGCCCTTAGAATCCACTTTGGAGAAACCTTATCCAATTTTGCTTGAGAGGATTTTGAGAGAGTAAAGAAGATTTTTAATCTCGTAAAGTGTTCACTGAATTACCCAATAGTGTTATAGGTACGTGGGGTCTTAAGTTTTTTAAGTGAGAAATGTATAAATTTTCCCCTACTAAAAATTATTTAAACACTGCAGGTGGTTATGAGTCTACCCCTTGACTTGTGAACATAACATATGAATCAAACCCTTGGGTCATCACCAGGATAGTGAGTTGGACACCCATACACTATCCAGCATACGACTGCATGACACCACTCGTGACATGACCATATGACTCGTATGGTCTAGTTTTATCCAAAATAGAACCCAAGGGATTTGACACTGGAAAATATACGACTCAACCCTATAACTTGTAACCTATCCTTATGGATTTTATTTGGCCACTCATACTCAGAGTCAAGTCGAGTCACTAAGTTACTAATTTGATTTAGGATTATCTAAATAACTTATCACCATCCCAAATGACTCATACCACCAAATTGTTACCAAGACCAAAAACCCAACCACCGCCCACTAGACACCTAATGACTAGGGTCACTTAACCCATACCCGTACCATATGACTTGTATAAATACTCGTTACTAGGAAAATAAGCTCAAATATTAATATTTTCCAAGGGAAAATATACAAGGTGTTTCAAACCTATAATCATAGCTGGATAGGTGTTCAGTACCTTGGTAAGGGTACTAACTTGACTAATGTGCATCACTAAACTGGTGTTCAAAAGGACTAAGGTATCAAGTTTATTCTAATGGTTGTATCTTAAGACTCTATGGTTGTGCCATAATTTTGGAGCTTAAGGACATTTACTGAATGACATTAATAACTTTCATGCTCAATGTTGATAAGAATCTAAAGACAGAAAATAAATACATTATTTGAAAGCATTCAAAGCATATAAATATGGGAATATTGTATCCAAAAGTATATGCATAAAATACTAGGTTATCGAGTATTCATAACCCACCATCTCTATTTAATACAACTATTATGCCAATTTTTTAAACTTAATGAATTAAATGAATTAAATGACTCAGGTCCAACAATCATGAATTTTACAATGTAGCTAGGGTTTATCATCATGGTTATGTAACAACACTAAAATTCATGATAAAATAAGAATTATAGCTCATATGACACCAAATGATTGAGATATCAGTGAATTTTATGATATTCTTAAACCCTAAATTTAAAAAAGAAAAAAAACTGGAAAATTGGGTTAACTTTTGGACCTAATAGGTTAAAAGGGACCCACTGATAAAATCCAGAATACCTGTTGATGGAATCCTTGAAGAATTAATCAGAATTGGATGCCTGAGGAAGATAAACCCTAGCTCTACCTTAGGGAAAAAAATCATCTCTTTCTCTGTATGAAACTAAGTATTGAATATTTTTCTGAGTATTGAGGGCCTAGGGTAATATTAACCTCAATAAGGACACGTGAGATACCCAAAACTATGTGGTTTTACAGATAAAAGAGTTGAAAAAAACTTATAATAGACTTTAAAATTCATAGAAAAAAACTATTGGGTGGGATGTAAAAGTCCTTCACATAATCATGGGACCATTTTACAATCGTGGGTTGCACTCCAGGTTGGGATCTAGACATGAGATCTCTAAACATGATTAGATGAGTCTTGGTATGATCGTTCGATCTACCTATAGTTATATCTTTGTTCATAGCTTAGAAGGTTATATTCGGAGCATCTATGATACTCACGATCGTGGCTAAGATCATGGTTTCAAAGAACCATCGTGGTTCAAAATCTTGTTATATGAGGGTACTCTTTTCCAACTTTTAGATGTTGGGGTTTTCTCAATCAGACAAAACTATTGTATGGTCATACAATTTGACCACGTTCATGGTTTGGCTCATGGTATCTCAATGTAGAGAAGTGCTACACCAAAAAGGACATAAAAATTTTCTTTGATGTCATATTAAGGCAATACGAGATGTCCTGGATAGATATTTCAAATATCTATCATTTGGAGGTCCTTGAGCTCAAAGATTCATCAAAATTTGGATGTTATGTTTGTTTGAAGCTGATCATTTCTTTATGAATCAATTAATAAAGGAGATTTTACCTTCGTTAAGGGATGGGGTGTTACTGTAGCCTTGGTACATGGCAAAATTCCTTTTTATACTATTAAAAATTGATGTTTAATATCAAATTTTCTTGAAGCATGGTTCTAACCTTAACTTGGATTTCTTGGGCGTTACACTACTTTAGGACACAACTGGAATATGGAAGGATCAAACTAGATAGGAGAAGTGAGCAAGCAATGGTAAACAAGAAAAAGGGAGAAAGAATTTACTTATGCAAGATGATAACACAACAAGTAAGAGATTTCCAAATTAGGAAATTGATGACCATAACTGGAAGAGGTAGGACTGTAGACTCCACAACGGCAATATTTTTCATATAAACTAGGGTAGGTGATGAGGTGGTATGCTTTTGGAAATCCTAGGATAAGGGGTATATGTAATAAATTGGGTAGGCCGAGTTGGGAATTATAAATTTTGTTGGATTTGTTTGTGTATTTCAAACATGGGTTCGCATAAGTCAATTTTTTTATCCAGATGATTAATAAAGAAAAAGTTAATGTAAATTAAAAACCCATTATTCAAAATCTCCTAGGTTAGTCCTTAATTCATTTAAGTCCACCAAATTCATCCTTTAATAATTAATAGAGATGGGCTTGTGCCCCATTTCAAGCAATAGAAGAATCAATGCCTTAATTCAAAGGAACACCTAATAAATTAATGGGAAACACATCCATGAACTCCATAGACACTTATACTAACTAAAAAGTAGTAGTATCGACACTAGTATCACATACATAAGCAAAGAAAGAAAGACAACACTTTTCTTTGATCCGCTGAGCCTAGAGAAAAAACATAACCTTTTTAGAATATGAACATTGAGTACCCTTGCACTCTACCATCAGATCACCTAGAATAAGTAAGATAATTTCCTTGAAATATGGTGTCTCATGTTTTTATGGAACTTTCGATCCTTAAAAAAAAATATGTAAGAACTTTGGTGTATTTAGGGATATGATGTATTTGTTTTGGTATTTTGAAGAAAACTATGTCTTGGTAGAAAAAGAATGATGAAAGAACTAAATTTGATGAAGTGTTGGAATTTGGTTCCTAGCCAAGACTTATTGGGCAATGGTATGAATTTTGTCGTGATTCATTCTAAAGCTTTTGTCTAAACTTTTAATATTATGCTAATCAAGGTGTTGATTATGGTTCATGCTATAAATTATAATGAGAGGCAATAATTCATAACCTAAATCATCATGAAGAAATAATCCTCAGGTCCAATGAATATGTAACTCCCTTCCAGTGGCTTGAACTCTTCCGTATGAGTCATTAAGGAAGCGTACAATTCATTGCTGGACTCATCTTGAGAAAGAGAGGATAATGTACTAAAAGTCCACAAAATTAACTTTAGTGGAAATGAATGACACAATAATCTATTGGGAGTTTTTATAAGCCGTCACAAGGAGTTAACACTAGTCATCACAAAAATAAGCTAACAACTATTGGATGTATACAATAGTGCCGCGGGATTTGTTACTAGGTTGATTTTTGAGATCTCAACAGTTACACATGCAACACCTAGGGTTCCATAGGTGTGTCCTTACCTTTTTTTCATACATTTTCAAACCATAGTCATGTATTAAGAAAACCACATACTCAAAAGCTTGGGTAGGGGTGTACCACCACTCAGGAATTTTTATTATAGTGTTTCTTTTCCCTTAGTGTTCTATCATAGCAGGACTGATATTTTTAGAATTTTTATTTTTTGCCATTTTTATGTTTGATAAGGAAGAAAATAGGGAATCCTTATTGTAGTTAAAATATTTTAATGTTTTAATTTATATGTTTAAAGGATACCACTCTTGGAAATTATTTTAAGTTATGTGTTTTATCTATTTTGAATTATGACCACTGTTAATTTTGTTATGGCATTAGAATTATAGGCATAATAATCTTAGCTTAGAAATGCATAAACTTGATAGGAAGTAGTTGATAGTACAACCTTGTGTTATGTGCTTGTGTGTACAATCTATAACTTTCTTGATTTGTCTTGCCTATATTATAGGATAATTTGTAAGGAAAGCATCATATGTCATTCTGGAATAGTTCACTCTTAGCTTATAAAGTCCTACCAAATGGAATAAATATCCCTTGATCCTGAGTTGGAGCCTTAATAGTCCTATTTCTTTCACTAGCTGATTCACCTTACCATTTTATATAATAAACCTATTTAGGCTTGTTTGCCTACTTGGACTTTGTGTACATCAACTCTGGAAAACTGCCTAAGTTGAGGATGGCCATCACTGGCATGCATAGTGCAAAGTTAATATAAAGAAAAATTTAGTAAAAGAAAAGAAAAATGATGTGTTGTAAGAAAAAAGGAATGGAAAAAAGAACAAAGTTTAAAAAATATAAAGAAAACAGAGAGAAAAGAAGAAAAAAGGTGTTAGAAAAAACTACACCCGAGTCTAATGAAAACCAAAGGAGAATATGGGAGTGTAAAATTAAAAAAGGTTGAAACGTGTAGCAATTAATAGTGTAGTGCTACGGAGGATAGATTCATTGTTTCCATATCTACTATACTTATCCAAAGCCTACATTACAAGACAATAAAAATCCTATAGTTATCCTAGTCCAACTACTTGAAGAACATAGGTGTGGAAAATAAAGGCAATCATATGATATTTTCCACACATTGTTAGAACTCCGTTAAGAGTAGGTGTTTTTATTTAGTCCCTATTTATATTTGCACCTTTAGACTGTGAGTGTATGGGACTTTCTTATTGTAAGGGAATGCAAGTTGCATTATTAGTTGCTATTTTTTTATGTATTGTCATCTGAATATATTCTTGGTTGTTTGTTCAGACTTGTTTCCATCTCGTGATCCCTTTGCTTCATGGTAATAGATCATATATACATACACAATGATTTTTTATTCTTGTATAAGAGGTGGTTAAAAAGTTTGTGTAATATGAAATGAATTTCCTATTGCAGGTATCCTAGTTTTCTCTTAGTTGAGTGTCATATGTGTTTCTTTGTTTATGTAAGGACATGCAAATGTTCTAAGTTGAGAGTGTTGATGTGTCATAATTACACAACACTTTTGATGCTTAAAATAAATAAAATATGAAAGAATTTGGTGTATTTATGGATGTGATATGTTTTTTAGGTGTTTTATAGGAAAATGGACCTTGGTTGTAAACGGATTAAAAAATAACTAAATTTGACCAAGTGTTGGCATCTGGTACCTACCCACAACTTATTGCATAGCACTACGAGTTGTTGCATGTGTAGTTTTGAAGGCTTTAGCTAAATGTGAATATTAAGGTGTTGACTACAGTTCACTCTATGAAGAGAGGCCAAAGTCCAAAAAGTTAATAAAATGATCTCTGGTGGCAACAACTAACATGATGATCTTTTGGGAGTCACCACAAACTATCGCGAGCAGGAATCTCTAGCTAACGTTGAAAAAGGTTAAAACCTACGAATGCATGCAATGACTCATGGTCTAACGAAATGACTGGATGCCACCTTGAGTAATATTACCCAATTATGTTTTGGAAAGGATTTATTATATATCTATAAATAGTTCTATTTGGTCTATGTTTTAGTTTGCATACTATTACAACTGTTGAGTCCATATAGTTGTTCTTGAGAGATGTCAACACATACTTTGAGAGATCAGTTCATAACTGAGATTCATGATTTTATTGTTATTATTTTTATTGCATACTTGTGTTTTCCTTCAAAAATTACTATTTTTTTCAAGCAATTATGAGTAGCTAAAACCTCACAACTAGGAATATAGGAACAATGATGAATTAATAACACAGGCAACGTACTTAGTGATTATTGAATATTTTTTCAACATGTATTATTCTTCCTTTTGTTTTGATTTTGTTTTAACATGTGAACGTGGTACAACTTGCATTAAGTATATACTATCTTAACCTTATAGGTAGAGAATGAGAAAAGGAAAGTGATAATAGAGATTTGAGGCAACTAACCCTCATCTAATTGCTTGACTTTGTTCAAGAATAGATAATCTAGGTTAAAGGTAAGGGTTATTATGAAAAGATCCTAAGTCATAACTAGTAATTGAAAACAATCATATTTATTAGCAACCATCCATTTAAATGAACTTAACTCACCAATCTTATATGCTAAGCACAAGGATAGAACACTTGTATGAAACATCTACGATATTATAAAATCATAGGAAACATAATCCTAGTTTACCATTATCATTGATAAAAATAAACTAAATTGATACTCTGTGACTTATTAAAAAATTTACAAATTGTTATTTGTCATTTCAAAATCCCCCTTTTTCAGTAATAACTAACTGATAACTAAAATAACTGCATCGACTGTGCTCATAGCCATATTTCTCTAGCATAAACCCAACATGGTTTTGTTCTAATTTGACTAAATGACTTCATTATATTTCAATTGCAAGGTATCATTAGGGAGACATCAATATGAAAAACAAAACAACAAGATAGAGATAAATCCAATCCATACAAAAATCACATTAAAATCTACCATATCAAGGATAATCAAGTTAGCTAGGTATCATACCCTAAAACAGTCACAACATAGGATCAATACACCCAATACACCACTAATGAATTACCTACAGGATTTAAAACATAAATAGGTACATCAAGAGACTCACACATCAAATCAATGCAACAACAAACTAGGCAGATACATAGGAAAATGCAGATTTAGGATTAAATAACACTGAAGCAGTATGATGTTAAAGTAGGATGATACTTATGATAACTAAATTAGAGTCCTCTATCTAGAATTCTACCAGGAAATTCATAACACAGAACACATCAAAACTTGAACTATGCAACTTAAAAACCACCACCATGAGCCCATTCAGCTACATATATAGTAATTTGTGATCAACATCCTCTATTCTGTGCACCCTCTTTATTCTATGGTATCGATGCTTGATAAGAATGTTTGAGGACTCTATTTTCTCTCTCTCGACCTATGTCTATGAAACTATCTAGTGATATGACCCAAATGTGCATAATCTTAACATCCACGGGTTAGTAAACCCAAATAAACAACAACGACTATTGTAGCCTTAAAACCTAGAATGAGATCCTCTCTCCACTTAACCCAAATTAAGCACCAAAAATTGAATAACCATTATTAAAACCATGCAATGATGCCCGAACAAGCATATGGTGTTTAAAATGTGAACCTCTACTTGAGAAATTCTTGCCACATTATGATGACACATTAAAGGCACCCTAACTTTTGAATCTTTTGTCATTTCCCATTTGGCATCTCAATTAATAACCTCTACCATTCTAGCATGTTCCATAATATTCTTGAAGGTACCTCCCATTATCACCAACTATGCTGGACCAAACTAAAGAATAGTAGTTAACCCCATCATAAACTTACTAACCCTCTTTCCATTTGTCAAAATGCTCAGCAAGGCATTACTTTACATGACATGGAAGTGAGTCTCATACTTGATAACCATTTTCTAAAGCCTAAAGCTCATCTCACAACCTATTTCTAAAGCTTTATGATACATATTTATTAAGGAACTCCACAGAAAATACTCTTCAAGTCAAGGGAAACCTACCAGACTACATTAATTATAAGACCTCCACCACTACTTTGCCACACTAAACAACTGAAAGTTTGTATAATATATGACATGGGACTCCATCAAACAAAGGTTATGTAATCTCTCCTGATAAACTGAACTAAAAACTTATATGCATCATCCTTAGGTAGACCACTGAATTTGGGAGAACCTATTCTCACAAACCTCTCAAAATTATTCAGTTCATCGACCATCATGAGTCTAGGTACATCTATAAAGTAACATGTATGAGGCCATAGCAGTTGCTGGTTGTGTCCTAGGAGTATGAAAACCATAATTTGGTACCTAGTTTGGCGGTTGATCGCTATTTGTGGTCAAGGACCCATATTTATTGACATGTAGTTCTCTTGTATAGGACACACCATCCAAATTAATAAAGATAAAAATAAGATATACTATAATAGTTGTGTGGCTACATAACCTTACTAGCCCTGGCCTGGCCCCATACCTCAGGGTTATATATTGTATTTTCAAGCTCAACTTAAGGCTTAGAAGATACTAACTGGCATGTCGTTGGTCTAGAGTTTCACCACCATCTTTACCTTTAATCCTAACATAGTTGTGACCCCTGCCTTAACCCCCTAGTTGGGACTCTTTTGATGGATGTTGGTTCATCACCTTTAATAACACCAATTATGTCCTTACTATTTGAGGAAAAGATTGAAATACAATATTAAAAATTCTTATAAAGAATAAATCTAGATGATAAGGAATCAAAAAGCAAGATCTTCCTACGTATGTCCCATAGCTCATAAAGACAAGCACATACGATAACATATAGATCTGCAAGACTTTACTCGACACTTGCTCTTGTATTCATGAGAATATTTAACCTATCTCTCTGTTACAAATTTTAATGATCTAAATCTCCAGAGTTACGATGGCACCTACCTCATTCCCACCATGATATGTAAGCCTAAACCACTAACTCATAATTACTCAATTAAAGAAAATAAGTAAATGGCAAAAAACACAATAATTGAAAAAAAATACTCCCTACAATAACCTAAAAATCAAGAGATAGAACTTAAATCCCATGGTATAGTGTCATGATTACAAAGAGACTCAAACATCAAATAAAGTATTCTAATACTTACAACTCCATATCTAATGGAGAAAAAAGACAAATTAAAAATATATGAAGTCGAGGGATTTATTCAATCTAGAAGTGTAAGGCCCCATAAAATTCTTAAGCTTAATTCTATCCTTTAAGCTTGTCAAGGGGGTCACAGACTTAGAAAATTCTAGTTAGATGCCCAGACTTAGCCTAATTTTGGCCTTCAAAAGTAGAAAAATTTGTTTTCCACGTTAACGCCCTTTAATGGTCTATATTCTTGTTAATTCATGATCAGGAAGGTCAATAGATTTTTCCAGATAAGTTTTGGATTTTTCGGAACTCGTTTCAAGCAAATTTGGAAGTCCAAAATAGTGGACCAACATGATCTTGGCGTGCCGCGTCTCCAATCTCGTTGGTCACCTGTTGTGCAGACTGCAAGAGCCAAAATAACTGAGGCACAATATGTTTATAATGCATCGCATTGGGTATAGCATCGAATCCCTTGACACGCTGCTTTGCCCATAGCGTCGGTGCCCAGTTACTTAGTCATTAAATGTCTACATTTTTAAGGGCAAAGGAGTAATTCTCCCACCTCTATAAAAGACAAAAATACGGGATTAAGCCCTATTTACACCAAAATATAGCCACTTCCTTCAAGATCCTCTCAAGAACACATTAGGGTTTTTTATTGGGGATTCAAGTCCAAGCAAATTTCTCCGTGAATCATAAAGAATCTTTCATCTAAGGTATGTATAGTGTTCATTCATAGACTCCTTTCGTCCATGAAGCCCAAGAATCAAGTTTTAAATTATGACTTGTGATATTCATTCTATGAACTGAATTATGTTCATGTGTTGTTATTGTATGAATTCCAAGATGGAACCTTTATTATGTCTTTATGAAATTACGGTAGTATGTGAATTGAAATCATGAATTTGGGAGGAATTGCGAAGTAAGGTTATATTAAATTCATGCTCTTGCCTAAGACTTAAATCATGCAATCTAAATGTTTGATAAAATGCCTTGGAGAATAGAAATTATGCTTGATAATTAAACTGTGACCCAAGTTATGAATGTACGTGTTCCCCTATGTTTAAAATGATTTCCATAAGGATTGTTTTTTAATACAATTGCGTGATGATATAATTATGATATAAAATGATGAAGTTAAGACATGATCATATTTATTCTAAGCTATATACAAGATTATGATAACCATGTTCTTCATGAAATATCCTCTACTGTCGTAGTATAAATTGTTGATGTTAGCCATGTATTCAAGAAAGCCATGCTTTGTCAGTTTCCTTCTATAGAGTCCTGGGGGTACTTGTACCAAAAAAATATAGTTGTGTACCTTGAGCCAGTGTCATGTTCACGATATCCTCAGTCAAGCCATGATCCATAGAACTCAGTCAGTTATGTGACTCAGTAAATCTCAATAAATACAAAAATCTCAGTAGTATTCTGTCAGTCAACAAAACTCCATGAAATCAGTCTAGTCCAGTTAAGTTAATTATGTTTAGTGTCTATTAAAATGGGAGTAGGAATTAGCACTGAGCGAACCTAAGGATGGGAACTCACCTGTTATATGAGGGTGTGATTTTTAGAAGCAATCCTTGTGTTCCTGAACTACGTAGTCATCGTACGTTGAGACATCATAACTTGTTATATGAGGTTAGATGAAGTGTCTTAACTTGTTATATGAGGGTTCCCACCATTCTCTCTAGAGTTACCTGTTATATAAGGGTTACTCACGGATTGTCCTTACTAGTGGTGCGGTATTGACACCCTTCCAATTGGGGTTACAGATTGAACCCGAACTCGGCTATATTACGATTATTTGGGGCATGTCGGTTATATAACTATTTCCTATAATTTCATTTACACTATCAGGACTATCAGAGATAGTCATACAGTTTTAGTAAAAGAACTCAGATAGTTCTTCAGAATTTAGGATTGTCAGATACAGTCAACTCAAAATAGTATGGAACACAGCTAGATCCATCAGAAACTAGATTGTCAGATACAGTTGCTCATTATTAGTTATTTCAGTTATACAACTATCAGTATCTCATCTTATCAGCACTCAGGCTCAATAATCATGTCATCACGATCTAAGTTACAGTTATTATGTATTCATGCATGCATTCTCACATTCATGTTATCCATCCAGTTAGTATAGTTTATGCATGTGAACCCTTTGCATATAGACTACCTCACATGCATACCAGTACATTCAATCGTACTGACGCATTTGTGTTATAGTGTTTTTATACCATAGATTTAGAAGCACGATCTCCAGAGCATCAATAGTAGCCAGGTTTAGTCACGAGTCCTCATCATTCAAGGAAGATATTATGATTTATTTCATTAATTTAGTTTTAGCTTTCAGTAGATGGAGTTAGTTGGGGACATGTCCCATTAACTCCTTATTAAAACAATTAGAGGCTTTTCAAACTAGCATGTTCAGAAAGTTATTTCAATTGTTTTGGGTATTTCACACCCTATCCAGATGTTATATTTTAACAGATATTATGTCTCAGTTTTGAACCTTATGGACTTACAACCTTTATTTCCGCATTTATGCAATATATTATGCAGTGTTTAGGTACAGATATCAGTCAGGGGTTAGTTTGTGGTCCTTCAAGGTCATGAGCACTGTGTAGCATTTTGGGTACCAAATTTAGGGTGTTACAAACTTGGTATCAGAGCCTAAGGTTCAATAGTATCCTAGGAAGTGTGAAAACCATATCTAGTAGAGTCTTGTACATGGGTGTGTTGCACGCCACATTTATATACAAGAGAATATGAGATGTTTTAGGAAAAGTTTCCCTTATTTTAGTATTCATATCATGCCAGTGAGCATAATCTCAAGTTAATCTCTCAGTATGATCTATTTCTCCCTTTATTCTACAGAACATGCCTCCCAAAAGAAGAAATGGGAATCAGTTATCCCCTCAGCCCAAAGATCCTTTGAGCGAGCATGTTTCTCATGCAGAGTTCAGAGCTGCATTCACTACTCTTGCTCAGTTAGTTGCTACTCAGAATAAACGACCAACTATTATTCTGGCCAACCCAATGACCAGTTAATCTTTAGAGAAGATTCAAGACTTCACTAGAATAAATCCTCTATCCTTTCTCGAGTTTAAGTCCGATGAGGACCCTTAGGAATTCATTGACCAGGTTCAAAAGATTACATACATCATGGGGGTTACTTCTAGTAAGAGTGCTGAGGTAGCTACAAATCAGTTGTAGGACATTTCTCATACTTGGTTTAAACAGTGGAAGTCAGAAAGGCCAGATGATGTCGGGCCTATTGAGTGGGAGGAATTTGTCACTGCATTCTTAGATAGATTCTTTTGCTAAGAGTTGAGAGAGTCTAAGGTGTTAGATTTTATCAACCTTAGGAAGGGTAACATAATGATGAAGGAGTATTCTTTTAAATTTACTCAATTATCCAGATATATCCCTCATATGGTTACAGACACTAGGGCCAAGATTAGTAAGTTTATTTCGGGGGTGAATAATAGTGTGGTCAATGAGTATAGATCTGCAATGTTTAATAGTGACATGACTTTATCAAGGCTTATGACTCATGACCAAAAGATAGAAGAGAAAAATATCAAGATAAGGGAGAAGAAAAATAAGAGAGCAAAGACAAGTAGTTTCAACTTTGCTCAACAGAAAATCAGAAGGAGGAAATCGTTCTCAATTTCGTCCTAAGTCATAAGTTTCAGCTCCTTCTTCAGCTAGTGCTCCAGCTCTTAGATTCAGAGACGGTAGCAGAGATAGAGCGCTAGGCTCTAAGTCTTAGGTCAGTGTTAGCAGTTCCCAAACCTATCCCTTTTGCATGACTTGTGGCAAGCACCATCAGGGTATTTGCAGAGCTGACAGTGGTATTTTTTTCAGATGTGGCAAGCCAGGCAACTAAGTCAGAGACTGTCCTAAGCTAGGTCCTCAGGGTTAGAAGAATTATTCCTTAGCTCAGTCCAGTAGCCCAAGCTAGTAGGGTGCCACCTCCAGTGCTACTAGTGGGCAGCGACCAAATCGACTTTACGCTCTCCAGTCCCGGCAAGATCAAGAAACTTCTCCTAATGTGGTTACTAGTATGTTATAGATCTTTCATATGCATGTTTATGCTTTGCTAGATCCAGGTACTTCCTTGTCTTTTATTACACCCTATATAGAAGTTCATTTTGGAATCAGTCCTAAAATTCTAGTAGAACCCTTTTCAGTCTCTACCCAGTGGGTAAAACCATCATAGCCTGACAGATATACAGGAACTGCTCAGTTGTGATATTTTAAAAAGTCACTTCAACAGAATTAGTCAAATTAGATATGACTGATTGATGTTATTCTCGGCATGGATTGGATTTATTCCTGCTATGCCACAGTCAACTACAAAAATAGAATAGT
The DNA here is from genome assembly GCA_030864215.1 of Capsicum pubescens. Classification (NCBI taxonomy): domain Eukaryota; kingdom Viridiplantae; phylum Streptophyta; class Magnoliopsida; order Solanales; family Solanaceae; genus Capsicum; species Capsicum pubescens. The sequence continues at coordinate 79,674,104 of CM061545.1, read as the reverse complement.
CCAGTTCCAGTTTCTAAATTAACCTATCCTAGAATGGAGGGGTAGTACTTCAGCTTTCAGAGGTCATCTTATTTCCTACCTTTGGGAAAGCAAAATGATATCTAGATGATATGACTATCATCTTGTTTATGTTATGGACTCTAGATCTCAAACTCCTAGTTTTGCATCAGTCCCAGTCGTGAATAAATTTTCAGATGTTTTTCCCAAAGATCTTTAAGGAATTCCTCGTGAAAAAAATAGACTTCGGCATTGATCTCCTTCCAGATACTCCGCATGTATCTATTTTTCCATATAAAATGGCAACAGCCGAACTCAAAGAACTGAAAGAAAATTTGAAGGATCCCTTAGAAAAGGGATTCATCAGACCAAGTGTATCCCCGTGGGGTGCACCAGTATTATTAGTGCACAAGAAAAATGGTTCTCTTAGAATGTGCATTGATTACCGTCAGCTAAATAAAGTCATGGTCAAGAACAAGTATCCTCTTCCTAGGATTGATGATTTTTTCGATCAACATCAGGGTGCCAGCTATTTCTCTAAGATATACCTCAGTTCCGACTGTCATCAGCTCAGAGTCAGAAAATATTACATTCCGAAGATAGCCTTTCATACTGGTATAGTCACTTAAAATTCTTAGTTATGTCCTTTGGTCTTACCAATGCCCCAACCGCTTTCATGGACTTGATGAATCGGTTGATCAAGACGTACTTGGTCGTGTTCATCATAGTCTTTAAAGATGATATTCTGGTCTATTCCCATAGTGAGCATGATCATGCAGACCATCTCCGTATCATACTTCAGACTCTCAGAGATTATCAGTTATTTGCCAAATTCAGTAAGTTTGAGTTTTAGCTAAGTTCAGTAGCATTCCTTATTCATATCATTTCTGGTGATGGCATTAGAGTAGATCCTCAAAAGACAAACGAGGTAAAAAACTAGCCCAGATTTATCTCTCCATCAGATATCAGGAGTTTCTTGGGTTTGGTTTGCTATTACAAATGGTTATTTGAGGTATTTTATTTTATTGTATCCCTTATATCCATACTTACTCAGAAAAAAGTCAAGTTTCAGTGGTCAGATCCTTGCAAGAAGAGTTTGTAGGAGTTGAAGACTCGACTCACCTTAACTCCAGTCTTAGCTCTTCCAAATGGTTCTGATGGGCTTGTAGTGTATTGTGATACATCCAGGGTAGGTTTGGGTTGTGTCCTCATACAACATGGTAAGGTCATAGCCTATGCCTCCAGACATCTTAAACCCCATGAAAAGAAATATCTTACTTATGATCTTGACTTAGCAGCCATAGTGTTTGCCTTGAAGATTTAGAGGCATTATCTATATGGAGTTCATGTAGACATATTCACATATCATAAGAGCCTTCGGTATGTCTTTTCTCAGAAAGATCTCAATCTTCATCAGATAATGTGGTTAGAGATCTTAAAAAATTATGAGATAAGTGTCCTTTATCATCCGAGCAAGGACAACATAGTGGCCAACGCTCTCATTAGACTGTCTACGGGTAGTGTTGCTCATGTTTAGGACAGTAGGAAGATATTAGCTCATGAGGTCCATTAGCTTGACAGACTAGGTATTCTCTTGGTCGATATAGAGAAGGTTCGCATATGGGTTCAGAGTAGTTCAGAATCATCTCTAGTTTTTGAGGTGAAAGAAAAACAAGATAGAGATCCCAGTTTAGTCAAGTTGAATGAATCAGTCAAGGATTAGAAGGTAGAGGTTTTCTCCCAAGGGGGATATGGTGTTCTATATTGTCAAGGTCGTATTTATATTCTAGATGTAGATGACTTAAGGTAGAAAATTCTTTTAGAAGTGCATGGTGCGCGCTACTCTATGCATCCAGGGGCCACAAGGATGTACCACGACAAGCGGGAAATCTATTGGTGGAGTGGGATGATGAGAGATATTTCATAGTTTGTGGCTAAGTTCTCTACATGTCAGCAGGTAAAGATAGAGCATTAGAAGCCTAGTGGGTCCATGCAGGAGTTTATTATTCCTACTAGGAAGTGGGAAAAAAGAGAACATGTACTTCATGATGGGTTTGCCTCGTACTCTTCATCAGCATGATTAAGTTTGGGTCATTGTAGAAAGAATAACCAAGTCATCTCATTTCCTTCTATTCTATAAATCTTGTTCAGCCTAGGATTATGCCAAACTCTATATCAGAGAATTTTTTAGATTGCATGGTGTTCCATTATCATTCTCTCAGACAAAGATACCTAGTTCACCTCTCATTTCTTGAAAGCGTTCCAAATGGGTCTTGGTACCCAAGTTTGTCTCAATACAGCCTTTCATCCTCATATATATAGTCAAGAAGAAAGGACCATTCAGACTCTAGAAGATATGATAAGGGTATGTGCAATTGATTTCAAGGGTAGTTGGGATGACCACTTGCCTTTGATGGAGTTTGCATACTACAATAGCTATCATTCCAGTATTAAGATGGCTCTATTCGAAGCTCTCTATGGTATAAGATGAACATCTCTAGTTGGTTGGTTCGAAGTTAGTGAGGCTTTAGTTATAGGGCCTGACTTAGTGTTCGATGCCTTAGAGAAAGTCCAGTTTTTCAGAGAAAGACTCCGGCCTGCTAAGAGCTGACAGAAGTCTTATACAGATGTGCGCAGATAGGATCTCGAGTTTGAGATCAGTGAGTATGTCTATCTATAGATCTCTCCCATAAAGGGAGTGAAGAGATTCGGCAAGAAGAGAAAGATCAGTTCCCGAATGTCGGTCCCTTCAAGATACTCAATCGTTTCTACAAGGTAGCTTATGAGCTTGAGTTGCCTTCAGATCTAGCCTTAGATCATCCAGTTTTCCATGTATCTTTGCTCAAGAAGTATATAGGTGAACCGGTAGTTGTAGTCCCCATTCAGAGTGTAGAAGTTCAGAAAGCCTCTCTTATGAAGATATTCCAGTCGAAATCCTAGACTATCAAATTTGAAGACTGAGGAACAAAGAAGATCCTCTAGTCAAAGTTCTTTGGCAAAATCATTCTGTTGAGGGAGCTACTTGGGAAGCAGAAGCTGATATACGATCCAAGTATCCTCACCTCTTTCCATCCAAAACAGGTCTAGCTCAAGGTAACAACTTTTTTTAAGCTTTTCAATTTCATGTTCAGACTTCAGTTACAATTTTGGTACTCGGTTTATGCTCTGAATTCCATTATAAACTCAATATTAAATACCACTGCACATTCAGTCATGAATTCATGTATCAGTTTAGTTATATAGTCATGCATCAGACGTGCATTCTCGTTGTGAGAAACCCAGTTCATCAGAACACTTAGTAATGCATTCATGAATCAGTTACACATACATCAGATATGCAAGCTCAGTATGATATACTCAGTTATCAGTCATGTAAGTCATGAAATTATGTTCCAGTCGTTCATGCTCAGTATGGGTTTCAGTCTATCATTTCTCCCCTCTTTGTCAGTCTCATTCGAGGATGAATGTTCTCAAGGGGGAGATATTGTAAGACTCCGTAAAATACTTAAGCGTAACTTAGTCCTTTAAGCGTGTCAAGGAAGTCACAAACTTAGAAAACTCTAGCTACGAGCCCAGACTTAGCTTAATTTTGTCCATCAAAATTTGGAAAATTCATTTCTCCACCTTAACGTCCTTTAATGGTCTATATTTTTCGTTAATTCATGATCAGGAAGGTAAATAGATGTTCCTGGACAAGTTTTGGATTTTTCAAAACTCTTTTCAAGCAAGTTTTAAAGTATAAAAAAGTGGACCAATTCATCATGGTGCGCTGCATCATCAATCGAGTTGGTCACCAGTTGTACAGATTGTCAGATACAAAATAACTGAGGCTCGAGGTGTTTATGGTGCACCACATCAGGTATATAATCGAAACCCTCAAGGTACCGCGTCGCCCATAGAATCGGTGCCCAGTTATTTAGTCATTAAATAGCCGCATTTTTATGGGCAAACGGGTAATTCTCCCACCTCTATATAAGGCAAAAACACAGGATTAAGCCCTATTTACACCAAAATATAGCCACTTCCCTCAAGATCCTCTCAAGAACACATTAGGGTTTTCAATTAGGGATCGAAGTCCAACCAAATTTCTCCGTGAATCATAAAGAATCATCCATCTAAGTTATGCATAGTGTTCTTTCATGTACTATTTTCGTCCATGAAGCCCAAGAATCAAGTTTTAAATTATGAATTGTGATATTCATTCTATGAACTGAATTATGTTCATGTGTTGTTGTTGTATGAATTCCAAGATTGAACTTGTATTATATCTTTAAGAAATAATGCTAATATGTGGACTGAAATCATCAAATTGGGTGGAATTGTGATGTAAGCTTGTATTAAATTCATTCCCATGCTCATGACTAAGCCCTAAATCATGCAATATAAGTGTTTGATAAAATTCCTAGGAGAATAGAAATTATTCTTGATAGTTAAACTATGACCCAAGTTATGAATGTACGTGTTTCCCTATGTTTAAAATGATTTCCATGTGAATTGTTGTGTAATACAATTGCGTAATGATATAATTATGATATTAAAATGATGAAGTTAAGACATAATCATGTGTATTCTAAGCTATATACAAGATTTTGATAACCATGTGCTTCATGAAATATCATCTACTATCGTAGTATGAATTATTGATGTTGGCCATGTATTCAAGAAAGTCATGCTTTGTCAGTTTCCTTCTATAGAGTCCTGGGGGTACTTGTACCTGAAAAATATACTTGTGTACCTAGAGCCAGTGCCATGTTTCATGATATCTTCAGTCAAGCCATGATCCATAGAACTCAGTCAGTCATTTGACGTCAGAAATCTCAGTAAATTCAGAAATCTCAATAGTATTCCGTCAGTCAATGGAACTTCATAAAATTAGTCTAGTCCAGTTCAGTTAATTATGTTCAGTGTCTATTCATATGGGAGTAGGAATTAGCACCGAGCGAACCCAGGGATGGGAACTCACCTGTTATATGAGGGTGTGATTCCTAGACGCAATCCTTGTGTTCCTGAACTGCGTATCTAGCATAGGTTGAGACATCATAGCCTGTTATATGAGGGTAGATGAGATGGCTTAACTTATTATAAGAGGGTTCCGACCGTTCTCACTAGAGTTACCTCTTATATGAGGGTTACTCACAGATTGTCCTTACCAGTGGTGCAGTATTGACACCTTTTAAATTGGGGTTACAGATTAGACCCTAACTCAGCTATATTGTGATTATTTGGGTCATGTCAGTTAGATAACTACTTCCCACAGTTTTAGTTACACGATCGAGACTGTCAGATACAATCATACAGTTGCAATAAAATAACTCAGATAGTTCTTCAGAATTAAGGACTGTAAGATACAGTAACTTAGAACAGTACGAAACTCAACTAGTTCCATTAAAAACTAGACTGTCAGATACAGTCACTCAGTATCAGTTATTATAGTTATACAGCTATCAGTATCTCATGTTATCAACACTCAGGCTCAGTAATCAGGTCGTCACGATCTCAGTTACAGTTATTACGTATTCATGCATGCATTCTTATGTTCATGTTATCCAGCAAGAGAGTATAGTTCATGCATGTGAACCCTTTGCATTTAGCCTACCTCGCATGCATACTAGTACATTTAATCGTACTGACGTATTTATACTATGGTGTTTTTATACCATAGTTTCAGAAGCACGAGCTCCAGAGCATCAATAGCATCCAGGTTTAGTAGTGATTCTTCATCATTTGAGGACGATATTATGTTATTTCCTTAATTCAGTTTTAGTTTTCAGTAGATGGAGTTAGTTGGGGACATGTCCCATTAAATCCTTATTTAGACTGTTAGAGGCTCTTCATACTAGCATGTTCAGACAGTTATTTCAGTTGTTTTGGATATTTCATACTCCACCCAGATGTTATATTTTAAAAGATATTATGTCTCAGTTTTGAACCTTACAGCCTTACTGCCTTTATTTTTGTATTTATACAGTATATTATGCAGTGTTCAGGTACAAATATCAGGCATGGGTTAGATTGTGGTCCTTCGGGGTCATGAGCATCGTGTAGCATTCCGGGTACCAAATTTGGGGCACTACAAAAAGTCCATCATCACTTCAAAAGCTCCAAGAGTGCATGATAAATATCCATGAGAAGCAGTTGTACAAGGATCATCATTAAAAGGGTAAAGAAAATAACACAAAGTACAATGTACTCGTACTAAGTAGGCATCATAAGTCAACTAGGCTCAAATAGGAAGTTATAACCAATAAAAGTAGTAAAATAAAAATGTACATAGAAAAGTCTCAATTGTTCAATAATTTCAATATCACAAACTGTCTCAAATTCAACCAGGAATATAATAAATGATGCAATATCAGGTTTCAATAGTAAGCTAGATATTTAACCACGATTTTGTTAACTAGATCTTTACCCACTGTGGTACATATATGTAAATAATAAAACAAGCCCGATCTTTGCTGATAGTTTTGTTAGCTGGGTCTTTTCCATGCCATGGGAAAACTAATTAAAAGTACTAGTTTTTAGGTAGAGATTCAATTTTATGACATCACAAATTGAGTATGAATAGTATGCATGATCACAATAAATACAAGCCATGAAATTTGTCTATAATATGTGAAACAACCCAACAATGCAATACACAAATTCGACCTTACAATTAAAATCACGTCATCAATAGAAGCCTCCAAACGGGCATCACTATAATAAACTACCTCGATTAATGTCTTAATCACACAAGACCCCACAAAGGCATCACAACTTGTATCCATATAATTAACATAAATATAACTAAATCTCCTAATCCATAACATATTTTACACTGTAATCTCCAACCCATGCAAAATTTGAAGAAGCCCCCACCCATGCAAGGTTTGAATAAAGTTATGCCAGAACCTACCTCAAAGTCAAAATATAATCTTGAAACACTCAACACAGTCTTTCCTTTCTGATCACCCTTAAAATGATCAAAATATATTAAAAATAGTTTCTAGAGATAATTAAAATTCAAATGACACCCATATTCCTAAGGTTCTACGCCAGGACCAAAAAGACACCCCTAAAAGGAATCCTAATAAAACAAGAATAAAATCAAAATTTTTAAAGAAAATTAATTTATCCATAACCCAAGGAATTCATAACTAAATTTTTGTCAAAACAAGGACGAAATCTAGTTAGAAATCATCAAAATACCTTTATTGAGTTTACAAAAAAAAAATAAAAAAAAATTGAGTTGAAAATAATAATTTAAAGGTAATTTCACAAAATAATTGTGGGGAAAAGTTATTTTTATGATATGGAAACTTACCCCTTTTTGGAATGCCTAAAATCATCTCTCAAAGTTCCAAAATAGAGTTGTAGGCTTTAATGTCCAAAAATGAGATACTTAAATACTACCAGGTAATTACCCTTTGCATTCCTAGGTCAATTGTATCCCCGAGCTGGACCAACCACATTACCGACAATCCAATTATGATTGTGAAAAATAAGGCAACATATTCCCCAACTATTATTAACCTTTTTGTGAAAAATAACCCAATTATGAAGGTTAGCAAAAACCTTTTCTATAAAAGTTAGGAGAGCATTTCGACCACGTAGAATGAAGGGTAGCTGCAGCAACTGCTACGCACCAACTGATTTGAATATAGAAAAATATTTCGAGTTGAACCTCAAGATTTGTTCAGAGCCTCAAAAAGATACACCAACTGGAAGACTAGATCAAATTAGATGTTCCAAACTTAATGGGACTAATGAAATTTCAAATGCAGTTCATTATACATTTACCAAAGTCAATCATGCAACAAATATTTCAACATCCCATCTAAATGCTTATGTTCACACTAAAGGCCTTGGGACCCAAATCCACCATATTACTAAATAAAAAACTATATACTAAAGTTGTTAAAATTGACAAAATATTCATCAAATGCTTGAATCTTTGTATATTCATCAAAGTAAACTATATTAACTTAAATCATTCCAAAATTGAAAACTTGTGTAAAACCCAATCAAACACATAGGAAACATCACCACCCACTCTCATAACATAAAAACACCATAACACAACTAGGGGAGTGGGCAAAATAGCCAAAATATGTAAAATTCCAAAATTATAGTAAGGGAAGTTACAACAATATTTGTAGGGTTGATGAGGCACAACACCACAACATAGGCCAAGATATGCAAAATTATCTAAAAAAATTGAACAACACAATATATATATATATATATATATATATATATATATATATATATATATATATATATATATATATATATATATGCTAAGGCCACAGTGTGGGATATTAACTACAATAAGGGTTATAAGGTCATATGTCAAATACTAGATATATAACACAGGTTTACAAGCCTTCTAAGAGTATAAATTTTTTCATATATATGGTCAGGACAAGCCCCTGTTAAACTTGTCAACTATACGCATTCACATGGCATAACTAAATATCATACTAGATAGCTCTAGACGAAGTGGATATTACACCAAACCTACATAGAATTTGGGAACCACCTACTAGGGAGGTTTATACCGGCCTTCTATGTAGACTTGTAGTATGAATACAATATTATGAACAATAGGAATATTAGTATGATATAAATTTACTGGTATGTAATGTATGAATTGAAATTTGATAATAAAAATGGTAAGGTAAGAGAGTTTACCTAAAACTTGAATTCCACACCAGGCGAATAATAACGAAATTAAAGAATCATGGTAGGTCTCACATACATATATAAGTAGCCACATAGATTTATACATATCCATCTCCCACCAATTGTATCTTTGTGGTATTTATAATATCCTACATAAATATGTATATCTATCACCTAATTGATTATAGCTCAGTGGTGTAAATTTTTAGCACCACCTAACCATTGGTGTTTATAATCACATATAAATATAAACATTCCCTAAAAGCGCATCGCCTAACCATTGAGTCTTGACTTTCAGCAACTCATTATTTGATTGGAAATACATAAGGTCAATAGCTCCTGAGTGATGTGTGTGTGTATATATCTATATCTATATATATATATGATGACATTTGTGGCTCGACTTGCATCAATTCATTATTTGATCGAGAAAACATAAAGTCTATAGCTTTTGAGACTCACTTGTGAAGATTTTTTCGATAATCTTCTGAATGGGATAAACCAAGGGTTTATACATTTATTTGAGAAACCATAGTCAATTAAATGTGTATATTTATATGTAGATATCATTGACAAATATTTTTTAAAAAATGACAAAAAATTATTTCTGAGTTAGAAGTGGATATCAATTTAAAATAGGAATTCGTCTCATCCCTATGAAAAAATTTAGTTGATCATGCCATGTATATTGTCAAAGATAACCACTAATCCATATATTCTTCATAATATTGATTAGATAAGGCAATCTATTTTTTATGCTCTTTATGATATTTGTGCAAAAAGATTAGCTCTTGAACAGATCATGAAGAATGATCCAACACTTGATGGAGCTCTTCGAATTCTTGGCATGTTTGTAGCATCGGGAATAAAATATTATACATTCCAAGAAACAAGAATTATATTTAAAAAATTCAAGATGCCAAAAATTTGAGGTAACAAGTCTAGATTCAGGAGAAGAACAAAATAATGAGAAGCTAAATTATCATAAACTGTAATACACCATATTTCCTTAGCATAATCTAAGTCCCAGTGCATGAGTATTCATATATAATTTTTTGAAATAATCATTATTTTTCAGTGTATATCCTGCCATTGAGTAGGAAATTTAATTACCTTTTCAACAATATAAAATTCGCCTAAATCCGATTACCGGGTGAGAAGTTATGGAAATTTTAAGTTTCAGTCATTAAACACCTTCATTCAGGCCAGTAGCCCATCGCGGATCAAGTCAAAATGTCAACTGTCAGTTTTCAGTAAGGTACCGCAATACCGGCGCATAGCACCACAACTTTTTTTTACGTTTCTCAGTTTCTAGTACACCACCGCGATCCCACTGCGTCGTGGTGAACTTCTAGGTCGCATCCAAGGGGTAACGTGATTCCACTGCATCGCGTTGATGGTCCAATTCCTAGTTTTCCACATTTCAGTGACAAGGCACGATAGCACCACATCACGCCAAGTGCCCAGATCGAGATTTTTTTGGTTAATTTGCAGTTTTAAATTCTAAGTTTTTAATTCATTTCAGGGGTATTTAAGTCTTTTTCCACGACCCTAGTCAGCCTTTATCACAAAATTCAACCTTAATAAACCTAGTAACACATTATTCATTCAGTTTTTCCCCAAATTAAATCATTCTCTCTCAAGAGGCAAAAAAATCCTAGTTCAAGAATCAAGGTCAATTCTTAAGAATCTCTCTAAGAACCTTTAAGAACTATTCTTCTCAGGTATGTTAGGTGTTCATCTATGGGTTCCTTTAACCCATAGAGTCCAAGAATCCCTTTTTAAATATACAAGATATCAAATTTATAATTTGCATGTTCGAATTAGATTGAATTTATGTTCATGATATTAGTTGGGTTTCAATCCATGATTTAAGTGAAAGTTTCATGAAATTGAATAGCATATGTGATGAATATGTGATTATCTTGATAAACCTTTGAATTTTAAAGTGATTAAAGTTTCTATGATGTTAATTGGGTTATAATCCATGATTATTATATGATTCATGAAATTAGATTAGTATTTTATGGGGAATTATATGAATTGGATGCTAAACCCATGGAATTGTAAGTTGGGCATTGTAGTTGTCATGTTTATATGTTATCCATCATTATGTGCATGAAGTTGCGCTCCCTACAAGTATTTGATAAAATGTCTCTATAGATGATTTATGAACATGTATACATTGTTATACTTTGCAAGATCATGTGATGCTTTATTTTTCATGCTATCGAGTCTTGGAGGTATTTAATACCCGATAATTTAGCTGTTAATTTAGAGCCAGTGTCAGTTTTATCAAGATCAATAATACTCTCAGTTAGATATAAAACTTAGTCAGTTATAGCACTCAAAAAAATCACTGAAATAAGTCGAGTACAACAGTTTAGTGTCTATTTAGTTGGAAGTAAGATTTAGTAGCGAGCTAGTACAGGGATGAAGGATTTTTCGTCAGATAGGAAGAGTTGTTAGCAATAGTTCCCGTACTCCAGAACTGTATAGCCAGAATAGGATAAGGAGTCACCCATCAGATTAGGCTTGACTACCTCCCAAGTGTCACCCGTCAGATCAGGCTTGACTCCGCCCAGGTGTTACCCATCAGTTAGGCTTTACATACTGGTTTTCTAGTATTAGTACCCATGACACGATATTATTACCATTCCAACTGGGGTTAAATGTTGAACCCCAATCAGTTCTGAGAGGGGCATGTCAGTTAGATGATTACCTCCCACAGTTTTAGTTTCAGTTTTTAGTTTAGAACTCAGTACAGTTTTACAGAATAAAGATTATCAGACGCAGTCAATCAATATCATTAATTCATTTATCAATAGCTTCATATATCAGTTACTTAGTCATCAGGACTCAGTACTTAGCTTCAGAAAAATGCCAATACAGTATACATCTATGTACGTCCACAGTATTGCGTACTCAATGATTTTAGAAGTATCAATTATTCACATAATATAATATAGATTTACTCAATATCATTCAGTTAGTTAATGTTTATGCATATGAGCCCTTGCATTCAGCCTTACCTCTTTTAGCATACCGGTACATTTTATGTACTGATGCATACTCTTTCTTTGCGCTATGATATCTCATATCATAGGTTTGGATAGTCAGGTTTCTCGACCACACTTAGACTGATTCAATCAGCAGTCGAAGATTTAGTAGTGAGTTGTCATCTATCGAGGATATATTTTTACTTCAGCATTTTAGTAGTTTCAGTATTATAGTAGTTGTAGTTAGTTGGGGGCTTGTCCCATCAACTCCATATTCCGACAGTTCAGTTAGAGGCTTTCAAACTAGACTAGTTTAGACAGTATTTTAGATACAGGTGTTTTATTAGATGTTGTTTATTAATATTTTAGATTTTGAACTTTATGGCATTTCAGCTTGTTTTTCTGCATTTTTTCAGCATTATTGTTCAATGCTCACAGCAGATATCAGTCATGGGTTATCTTGTGGTCCTTCGGGGTAGTAAGCACTGTGTGACGACTAGGGGGTAGTATCGGGTCATTGAAAATTTGGTATCAAATCCTAAGGTTCAACAGAGTCCTAGGGAGTCTGAAATTCGCATCTAGTAGAGTCTTGTGCTTGGGTCTATAGCGCACCACACCTATGGACAGGAGGCTATGAGAAGTTTGAGGAAAGGTTTCCCTTCTTTAAGTATTCATGTTGTGTGAATGAGAATGAGCTCAAGTTAAACTCTAAGTCTAATTCATCTCTTTCTTATGCTTTTAGAAAATGTCTTCAAGAGAATCTAATGAAAGAAGTAATGAAAATCAGTAGCTCCTCAACCCATTCAGGCATATTCCCTGGACGAGCATGTCTTTCATAAAGAATTTAGAGTTATTTTCACTATGTTATCCAATTCAGTAGTTGCTCAAAACAACCTACAGGTTGTTTTCCTATCTTGGCTTAGGGTTCATACTCAACAGAGAAAAGGGGAGAACCATAGGAAGAAAGACAGAAAGAATAAAAATAAGAGAGTCAGAACAAGTGGTTTTAGGCCAAGGTTAGAGAGTAGTAACTAGTTCCAGTTTTGTCAAAAATTCTCATCCCTAAATCCTTCTGTAGATAGTGCTCTAGGGCCAAAGTTTAGAAATATCAGTTGAGATAGCATAATAGACTCCAAGTCTCAGGGTAGCATGAAAAGAGGCCGTACCCACCCACTTTCCCAGAAATGTGGTAGAAATCATCAAGGTGTCTGTAGGGATGGAAGTGGCTTGTGTTTCGGGTGTGGAAAGTTAGGCCATAGAATCATAGATTATCCTCAATCAGGTTCACAGGGTCCATCAATAGTCCTTCAGCTCAGTCCGGTCGCCCGAATCAACAGGGTGTGCACCGCCAGTGGGTAACGCCTAAATAGACTTTATGTACTTCAGTCTATACAAGGTCAGGAAAGTTCTCCTGATGCGGTCACTGGTACACTACTGATCTTCTATTTATATATTCATTCCTTATTAGATCCAGGAGCTTCTTTGTCTTGTGTAACTCCTTGCATAGCAGACAACTTTAAAGTCGAACTATAAATCTTAATAGAACCTTTCTTAGTGCTTACCTCAGTGGGAAAATCTATTCCAACCAGATGAGTATACAGGAATTGCTTGGTTACAATATTTTAAAAGATCCCTTCAGTTAATTTTATTAATAGAGTTGTTCCATTTTTGTTTCTTGATGAACCAGTCCTGATAGAAGGGTAGTACCTCAGTTTTAGTTTATTAAAGTTTGAATCACTAGATTGAACTAGTAGAAAGAGAAGTTGAGAATTCTTAGTTAGTAAGTGTTGAGGTTTCGATATGAAAATTATTCGGGCAATAGAAAGCAAAGAATAATATATCAGAAGAAAATGCTAGTAGTGGACCTTACATTTTCAGAAGTAGTCCTTCAGAATGAGTTTAGTGTTTGTGAGCATTGTCATATCTCAGACTCTAGAGTAAAGTGGTCTCAGCTCAATTTAGAGTTTATTAAGGGGTTTACAGACTAAGAATAATGGCTTTAAGCTAAGGGGAGATGGAAGAACAAGTAACCAAGTCAGACTTTCATATTTTCGTAGTAATGTCAATATGTGTAGAGAAGAAGGGAGAGGTTGATGCCCAAGCCGTCCTTACCACGGTATCTGCTCATGCCTTACACATCAGGTCTGTGATCACAATTCTTATTTGTACACATTATCGAAAATCATTTATGTTTACAGTTTCTAGTATAAGGAGTTCCAGTTTCCTCAGCATTACAAATCATGATCCATGAATATAAAAACTCTAAACTCAAGTCATGCAGCTCATGACTCATGTACTCATGTCTTATAGTGTGCTCGGTTTCCATGACTTATACTATACTCCTAATGATCAGCAAAATTCAGATTTCATCATGTATATCCTCAGTTTAGATCTTATGATAAAGTCCAGGATATTGATGTTCTATTCCTCAGGCCTCAATTAAGTGTCAAGTTTAGTATAATTTCCATTCATGCTTCAGGCCCCTATGTTTTAGCCATTTAGAGAACTCTCCTTATGAAATAATAGTGATGAGAAATTCCTTAGAAGGGAGAGAGTAGGGTAGATGTTTCATAATTAAGGAAAGATTGGTGCATGCATGTTTTACCCAAAGATGTAGTTATGAAGATAGGCTTAAAAGTCATTATAGTGTGCAAGTGAATAGCTAGCAAGAGGTGTTATTTAGTTATTGGAGGAGAAATCAGAATTCTTCCTGAGATAAGAAGTTGAGAAAATATAGAATATGAGTGTATATTTAGATTCTCAATTTGTGCTAGTCCCCATCATGTAGCTATTAGAACTTAGTCACAGTCTCAGTCAGCATTCAGTTGAAAACACAGTCCTATTTCGGGTTTGCTTGACTAAAGCGTATAGTTACCAATTATTCAATTGTTAGTATCTCAGCATTTCAGAATCATGTTATGCACTTAGTCTGGCATTCCTAGATAATACCGTTCCCGTGAATTCATGCTTTGTTACCTTACGATCCTCAGTCAGTCCTTACCTCATAGGCATAGTACTTTATAGTTTCAGTCCAGTTATTCAGGTTAAGTGCAGTTCAATCTTACATGAACAATATTCATCTATTAGGCATACATTTAATAAAATAAGTTAGTATGTTTACGCCTTCTTGCTTAGTGCCCATGTGAATATTTTCAGTAGTCTCACTTGAAGAATTGTGTTATGGTGGAGGCTATAGCTGAGAGAGTATTCAAGAAATATATTTATGCTTGAACAAGTCTTAGCCACTCTATTTTAGGTGATGTTTTGTAGGCCTCGCCTCATATTACAGAATTTTAGCCATGTTGTGATTTCTTATGTCTCAATCAGGCCATGCCAAGATTTACTTTTTCCCTAAAGTCAGTAGAACTTTATTTAAAGAGTATTAATAGATGATCCAATTAAGTATAATTTTTAAGTATGATTTGGTCCGTAAAGCCAACAATTTAGTTTAGCAGTCAGGCGGATAAATTCGGATGGTTTCTCATCTTTTCATCTAGTCGTCCTATCCCAAAATGGAACAATCTTAGTAGTTATGAATTTAGCCCAGTTCATGTATCATGTCTTATTTTCAAATCTTAGATATTCAGTAACGATTTAGTTTGTAGGTACCCTGTTCACCGACTTAGCCTTGCCTCAGTATCCCAACCAAGTCAATATTCTTTGAGGGACATAATGTCCCAGGGGGAGATGCACTATAACCCATGAGCTTTCAGGTCCTATACCTTCCAGTTTATCTTTATGTAATGAATCTAGTTTGGAGTAATGGGTACTCATAAGTTGACCCTCTCATTCCAATCTTAGCCAAATGACCATTCCCAAGTCATGTCATGTATTCAAGGGCCTATCCGCATTTATGATAGTCAGTCCATGTAACATGTTTCAAAATCAGTCATGTTCTTATGTTCCCATTCATGCATGTTAAGTGTAAAAGCTCAGTATTTTAGTAGCTCTATATTGTAGTCATGCATCAGATATGCATGTTCAGTGTGTACACTCAGTTTATTAGTGTCTAAGCTTAACCAGTTTAATTGGAGGATAAATGATCCCAAGGGGGAGTTATTGTAACACTCCGTATTTCCCTAGCATCTTATTATTTTTAAGTGTAGATCTTGCCACTGCATAGGAAACTCAATTAGCTTTCCAATGATATAAAATTTGCCTAAATTTCATAACCAGGTGAGAAGTTATAGAGATTTTAAGTTTCATTCGTTAAACACCATCATTCAGCCCAGTAGCGCATCGCAGATCATGTCAAAATGGAAATTTTCAGTTTCAGTATTGTACCGCGATACCAGCGCGTCACGCCATAGCTTATTTTCACATTTGTCAATTTTATGTACACCAATGCGATCCCACCGCATCGCAGTGAACTTCCAGGTTGCATCCAAGGGGTAACGCGATTCCACTACTTTGCGTTGATGGTTCATTTCCTAGTTGTCCACTTTACAGTGATACAGTGCAATAGCATCGCGTCCTCCAAGGGCCCAGATCAGAATTTTTTAGTTAATTTCCAGTTTTAAATTCTGCGTTTTTAAATCATTCCAGGAGTATTTAAGTCTTTTTCCATGGCCCTAGTCACCCTTTTAAGATTAATTTCAACCCAAATAGACCTAGTATGCCATTAATCATTTAGTTTTCTCCCAAATTAAATCATTCTCTCTCAAGAGGTAAAAAAAAAACTAGTTCAAGAATCAAGGTCAATCCTCAAGTATCTCTCCAAGAACATTTAAGTACTCTTCTTCTCAAGTATGATAGGTATTCATCTATGGGTTTCTTTCACCCATAGAGTCTAAGAATCTTTTTTTAAATATGCAAGATCTTAGATTTATGATTTGTATGTTTGAACTAGATTGAATTCATGTTCATGTTAGTAGTTGGGTGTCAATCCATGATTTAAGTGCAAGTTTCATGAAATTGAATAGCATTTTTAATAAATATGTGATTATCTTGATAAACCCTTGAATTTACAAAGTGATTAAAGTGTCTATGATGTTAATTGTGTTTTAAACCATGATTATTATATGATTCAGGGAATTAGATTAGTATGTTATGGGGAATTAAATGAATTGTATGCTAAACCCATGGAATTCTAAGTTGCGCATTGTAGTTGCCATGTTTATAAGTTATCCATGATTATCAGCATGAAGTTGTGCTCCCTACAAGTGTTTGATAAAATGTCTCTATAGATGATATATGAACATATATACATTGTTATGCTTTGCAAGATCATATGATGATTTACCTTTCAATATATCGAGTCCTGGGGGTATTTAATACCCGATAATTTAGAGATTTATTTAGAGCTAGTGTCAATTTTAAAATAGTATCAGTCTTGTCACAATCAATAGTACACTCAGTTAGATGCAGAACTCAGAAGAACTGAGTCAGTTATAGCACTCAAAAAACTCAGTAAAATCAGTCTAGTTCAGTCTAGTACAATATTTCAGCGTCTATTCAGTTGGGAGTAGGATTTAGCATTGAGCGAGTGCAGGGATGACGGCTTTCCCATCAGATAGGAAAAGTCATTAGCAGAAGTCCCTGCACTCCAGAACTGCGTAGCTAGCACGGGATGAGGAGTCACCCGTCAGATTATGCTTGACTACCTTCCAAGGGTCACCTATCAAAACAGGCTTGGCTCCATCCAGGTGTCACCCATCAGTTAGGCTTGGAATCCTGGTTCTCTAGTGTTAGTACCCGTGGCACAGTATTATCACCCTTCAAGCTGGAGTTACAGGTTGGACCCCGATTAGTTTTGAGTGGGGCATGTCGGTTAGGTGATTACCTTCCACAGTTTCAGTTTCAGTCTTTAGCTTAGAACACAGTTCAGTTTTACAGAATCAAGACTTTCAAGCAAAGTCAATCAGTATCAGTAATTTAGTTATCAGTAACTTCAGATATCAGTTAATCAGTCTTCATGAATCAGTACTTATCTTCAAAAAAGGACAGATAAAGTATACATCTATGTATGTCCACAGTATCGCATACTCAATGATTTCAGAAGTATCATTTATTCACGTACTCTGATATATACATTTACTCAATATCATTTTGTCAGTTAATGTTCATTCATATGAGCCCTTGCATTTAACCTTACCTCATGTAGCATACAAGGACATTCCCTGTACTGATGCATAATTTTGTTTTCTATATGATATCTCATATCATAGGTTCGGATGCTCAGGTTTCCCGACCGCATTTAGACCGATCCAATAAGCAGCCCCTTATTTAGTAGTGAGTCCTCATCTATCAAGTATATGTTTTTATTTCAGCATTTCAGTAGTTTCAATATTGTAGTAGTTGGATTTAGTTGGTCGTTTGTCCCATCAAATCCATATTTAGAAAGTTCAGTTAGAGGCATTCAGACTAGACTAGTTTAGATATAGGTGTTTTATCAGATGTTATTATTTATCATTATTTTAGATTTTGAACCTTATGGCATTTCAGCCTATTTTTATGCATTTATTCACCATTATTATTCAGTGTTTGCAGTAGATATCAGTCATGGGTTAGCTTGTGGTCCTTTGGGGTCGTAAGAAATGTGTGACAATATAACGACCCAGGACTACCACCTAGTCATCACATGGTGCTTACAACCCTAAAGGACTACAAGCTAACCCATGAATGATATCTACTGTGAGCACTAAACAATAATACTGAAATAAATGCGGAATAATTAGCTGAAATGCCATAAGTTTCAAAACATTAAAATAGTGATAAAATATAACATCAGCAAAACTAAATATTGTCTAAAAATCTTATCTGAAAAAGCCTCTAACTGAATTTGACTGAAAGTTGAATTAATGGGACAATCCCCCAACTAACACCATCTACTAAAATATTGCTAAGCTGAAGTACTGAAATAAAAGCATATCCTCGATAGATGATGACTCACTTCTAAATCTATTGCTGCTGGCTGAATCTAGCTAAGCGTGGTCAGGAACCTGAGCGTCCAAACCTATGATATAAAACATCATAGCGTAAGAAACAGGTATGCAATCAGTACGTAGGAATGTACTGGTATGCTAAATGAGGTAAGTCTAAATGCATAGGTTTATATGTATGATCAATAACTAATAAGATGATATATAAGAGATGGATTAGCATAAATGGAGGATCTGTAACTTCTGAACATATTGTGCCTATTATGACTGAGTATGCTGGAACTGAATCTAATAATTGATAACTGATAACTGAATATACTGATAATCTGAGATCACTGATAATATGAATTACCGTTAATTGAGTGACTATATCTGATAGTCCTGCTTTTATAGAACTGAATTAAGTTCTATTCTGAATACTGAGACCGAAACTGAAATTGTGAGAGGTAATTATCTAACCGACATGCCTAAAATAAGATAAGATAACTATGTTGGGGACCAATCTATAACCCAAATTGGAAGGGTGTAAGTACCATGCCATAGGTAAAGACAAGCTAAAGAGTAACCCTCTACTGGCAGGTTTCCTAAATGAGAATGGTGGTACCCTCTACTGGCAGGAAGAGCACCTCATCAACCCTCAATAGGCAGGTTTAATGTCTCAAACTATGATGGCTATACAGTTCTGGAAGGCAAGGATTTCTCCTAAGGATCACACCCTCTGCTAGCATGTGAGACCCCATCCTTGGGTTTATACGATGCTGAACCTTACTCCCAACTGAAAGACACTGAACTGTTATACTGGACTGAACTGGACTGAATTCACTGAGATTATTGAGTTTTCCTAATTTCTGTAACTGACTAAATTCTACTGAGTTCTGTAATGGATTGAGAGTACTACTCATCATGACATGACTGATACAATTCAGTAATTGACACTGGATCTAAATAAATAGCTAAGTTATCGGGTATTAAATACCCCTAGGACTCGATAGCTTGAAAAGTAAAAAAAAATCATAATCTTAAATAACATAACAATGTTCAATTAATCATAATTCATTCATAGAGACATTTCATCAAACACTTATAATGCATTAACTTGTACATGAATGGGGAATACATGTTAGCATGTTATAATGTCATTATTTCATTCTCATAGACAATTTATTAAACACGTAAGAAGCATACTTGATTTATTAAGTCATAAACACTTAGGGTTAACATGGTTACAACATTCAACTTGCAAATTGAAGGGTTTATCATGAATATCATGTAATTCAAGACATACTAGAATCAATTCTTGGAACTTGTGATCTAAATCATGGATTAAAACTTAAACAACATCATGAACATAAATTCAATCTAATCCAAACATGGAAATCAGAAATCATAAATCTTGTAATTTGAAAAAGAATTCTTGGGCTCCATGGAAGGTAAGGATCCATAGATAAACATCTAATATACCTTTATTTGATGAGTTCTTGGAGTGATTATTGGGATTGACCTTGATTCTTGAGAGCTAGGGATTTGTTTCCTGAGAGAAATTATCTTCTGATTTTGGGAAAAAGTGAATAATGAAGGGTTTTACACATTTTTAGGGCTTAAATCCCACATCTGGGCTAAATAAAATCATGGAAAAATAATGTTTTAACCCTGGGTGCAACATTAATTTTTTTTGAGAAATTTTCCCGATCACGACCCCTGGCGCGATGCGCTGCTATCACTCTAGGACATAGGAAAATGATGACTGAAATTGCATGGTGGCACGACGCGGTGGTATCACGTTTCCACTTTTTTTATGAATTGAAAGTGTACCGCGACGTAGTGGAATCGCGTTGGTTGACTGGAAATTGATAATTCTGAACTGGTTCTATGGATCGACACACCAATATCATGGAGTAACATTGAAAATTGACAATTGTTATTTTAATACACTCCGCGATGCGCTACTAGCCTGAATGACGTTGTTTAACAACTAAAACTTAAAATTATCATAACTTCTTACTCGATTGTCGAATTTAGATGAATTTTAAATTGTTGGAAAGATAATTGAATTTTCTAAATAATGGCAGGCTCTAATCTGAAAATTACTGAGTATTCCAAAAAATTTATTTAGGATAATCCATGTACTGAGGGTTAATCTAAGCTAGGAAAATACATGGTATTACAGATGACTAGGGGGTAGTCTCGGGTCATTACATAAACATAGAATGGGAATAACAATATTTTCTTTATATATGAGAATTAATTATTGCCCATACTTTAACTATGAGAATAAATAATATATGCATAATGAGGGACTATTCTAAAGTAAGGAATTATAATAATATAATTATACTAGATACCATGAATAGATAGATTGAGACTAATTAATGTGATCAATAATTTTAGAGACCATGAATAGAGTTTGAGTGCAAGGATATTTCTTCTAGTTTTAATTTAAAGACTTAATCAATGTATTCATGCAATTAAAATATGATAATTCATGCACTTATGGCACTTTTATAACTTATAACAATAGTTATTTACAAGTATGAAGGTACTCTTTTTATTTATATATGATATGTTATTGGATATTTGCTGGTCAAACCAGTCCGAAGAAGTAAAGTGTTTATTTTTGGAATTAAGGGATCATACAAAGGATTTTCATGACCATGAGATCTAACAATGATCATACATTGTAATAATAGTATGAACTAGAGTATTGACTCTTAAGTGTCAAACAAAAAATATATTCCCACAATCATAAATTGATGTTATGATTGTAAAACTTGGTTCAGGGAAGAGGTCCTGGATGCAGGACCACAGAAGTTAATGAAAAAGTTCAGGGGAATACTTCCTAAGACTGTTCCTAGAAGTCAAAATAGTACCAAGGTGTCATGGTAAGTAAGTCCCAATTTAAATTTTGTAGGAGTTAAGTATTAAGAGGATTAGACAAGAGGGAAGCATGATTGTGCTTAGAATCCACAAACTTAAATTGAGGTTCATAAAAATCATGATCTGTAGAATAATATAGTGAAGGTCAAACTATGAGCACCAAGGAAAATACCATGATCATACCTTCCTTCATCTGAGGCACCAACTCAGTAAATACATGTACATTTACGATCAATTTTTACTTTGTCTATAAATGATCGTATTGTGTATTTATACTATTTAAGAATTTATTACACTATTTAATGTTTTAAGGCATATTCTTGTTCTAGAATACAGATAAATTAATTTTAGGATTTTAATTCACACTGAGGTTTCGATGTTTTTCACCTTATTCTTCTAAATGCATAGTTGTCTTATTCACACATTCTTCTTGTGTTATTGAAATTATGAGTAGATGAACACCACAAATAGGATTGAAAGAACCATTATAGATTAACAAAGTAGTGTTCATAGTATGAAGTGATTCACAAAGGGTGTTTGAAGTGTATTGTTTATACTTTTTGATATGATTTCTTTAAAAGGGTTGCAAATGTTAAAACTCGCTTAAGCCTTACTCTTAATAAAATTAGGGGTAGAAGATAAGAAAAGATAATAAATAATAGAGCATTGAAGCTATCACACATAAATGACTAGCTTAAGCTGATAATATTGGAAAGTTATTGCTAGGATTAAAGATACGGGATTGTTGTGAAAATCTGAACAAGAGAATACATACTTTAGGATAATTGCTTTAAGCATTGTGTCCAGCAGTTTAGGTGAACATAATCCATCGATTCTGCATTCTAAGAACTATGATATATCAGTGAGTATAAAGAACCTACAGATATATGATGTTATCAGGGAACACAATCCATGTGCTTCTCTGTTATTGATTAAAAATCCAACCGAATCAATAATTGCTACTATTTGAATTCTATTGAAAAAACCCTTTTTACTAGAGATTTTTATTGGTTACTTAATAGACATCTGGATTGTAATTTCAACATGTTCCATGTGGGATCAACCTAAACCTAGGTTTGATTCTATATATGATAGAGCCACTTTATACTTTATTTCAAGGTGTAATTTTTGGGACATTAAATTTTGGTGTGATTGCCAGAGATTATAGTTATTGAGTTGATTGATTATGTTTGTAGAGTAGTTGTTTTTTGTTTTCTGTTGTTTTTGTGCACACATCGATGCATGCCCAAAACTTAGTGTCAAGGCTAATCCCCTAATTTGACTTGATCTAGAAATAAGAAAATTCTAAGAGCTAATAAAATGATAATGATCAAGGGAGTTCATAATCAAGGAGATCATAATGTGGATGTTGATGATGTGGGGATTATAAATTATCTAGGAACCCCTCATGGGCTTCAGGAGAGTATAGAGAAGACCACTACTCGATATATGGATAAAGAAAATATTAGATAAAAAGCTAGAAAGCAAAAAACATGGGAAGAAACCGCAAGACAAGATGAAGTAGGTTGTCTAGCGACTCTTGAGGAATGAGAAAAATAGAGAAGGAACAAATTGTATCAGCTTATACAACAATATCTTCTTTATTTTTATGAAATAAAAGATGAGATAATCTTTCTTGATTCGGTTGAAATAGGTGTTATCATTCCACAGATATTTCCTCTAGGAACTAAGTTTGATGCACTAGTGCTATGATATAGCTACTCTACATAAAGGGGTATACACAGGCCTTGCTAAATGTCTATATTAATGTAAACATTTATCTGATGAAACTTGTAAGGATTTGCAATTCTAATAATCTTTTATGGGTGAGTAAAGAGGCAATTAGACTATGGTCATTTCCTTTCTCTTTAATGGGAGAGGCTTCATTATGGTTGATAGAGTTGCCACGTAAATTAATAAATACTTGGTGTGAGTTGAGAACTTGGTTCATGGAGGGAGTATTCCTACCTTCAAGAATGTTACAGTTGAAAAATAGATTTATAAATCTGGAAAATTTCATATTAAAATGTTATATGAGACCTAGTTGAGGTTTAAGAATAAGTTGCAAAATATCCTAAATCATAGAATATTCATTCTTACTTAGCTTGAGATCTTTCGTAGAGGTTGGAATACAAATAATTTTTGGAATGAAAATAATAAGGATACCATAGACACGATCATAGGTAGAGCTATTATGAAATTACCTTGGGAGAATTCTTCTAAGATTTTAGATTAGTTCACTAAAAATAAATGGGTTTGGCATACTCATGAGGGACATATGCCCATCAACACGTATATGATTAGAGAATGCATAGAGAAGAATGTCCTTGATGGTTTAATTGCTCGAGAGGTATCTAAATTAAGGATGTAACTTAGTTTTATACTACTAAATTTCCTAAAGAAAGTGTAGAAAAGTTGAATGCAGTTAGTTTTCAAGATAAGACATCTACGTATGATGATTTGAACTCTGAGGAACAGGCCACATATCTAGATAATTACATGGCCAGTTTATAAGCCAAGGTCCAAGTGTCTAATTAAGATAATTAAATCTTTGGGAAAGGGAACAAATTTCAAAAAAACTACAATAGGTATGGATATAGGGATAAGGGTAGACGATGATAGGGTGATTGAAGGAGAAAGGATAACTACTAGGATATAAGTAACCTCTATGTACCATCTAGGTAATGAGATGTTAACTCAAGAAATACTACAATTGAGAACATATAAGTTAACATATTGAAAGGGGTAGAGAAAAATGATGAGTGTCTTAAGGAGTTTAAAGTAGATATTTCAGGCATCATTCAAAGGGTCGAGTCACACGTTACCATCATTAAGTAGCTTGAGAAATATTTTGGTTAGTTATTCACCACATTTAATCAATGGTAGTAGGGTACACCTTTTAGTAACACTATCAAAAATCCAAATAAAGATGGTTATTTCTTGTCCATTACCACTAAAAGTGAAAGATAACCACTGATCTACTTATGCCTATGGTTGTTTATAATTAGGTTGAGCTAGCGATTGTCGATGGTGAAAAAGTGGTCGAATCTGAAAATTTAGCTATTAATGAGAGCACTGTTGAAAATCCTCTATTTGTTGAAAAAAAAAAAAGCAAAGGCAAAAAAAGTTAAAGGAAAAGGAGGTAACATAAGTATTGACTTATTTTGTATGACCTCTAGCTTTTACTTAAGGATTAAAGAAAAAGGTTGAAGAGGGAAAGCATAGATAATTCATCTCCATGTTAAAAATGTTGTTACTAAATGTCTGATCTATCATAGAATTATGATATTAAGATGCTTAAAATAAGGAACTCTTGCAAATCCAAATATATTTTTATCTATATATGATATGTTTATTTATTTTTACTGGAAAACAGGGTCGAAAATGGGTAGAATGGAACAAAGAAGAAAAATGCACCAAATAGCAGAAGAATGCCTAGACAATGAGTTGTCGGGTCATGCTATAACTCATCGTCTAGGTCGTAGTCAGACTAGTGAACAATTCAACTTGAAGGATGGAAGGGAAAAGTTACTATAAGTCATAGGGCCAGACTATGAGTCTTAGGGTAAGATGTTCTAATCAAAATGAGCATAGTCTAGAAAGTTCCAATTTGATAAAAGCAATGATGGAGGTTGGAAAAGGGTCGTAGGGTAAAATAATGATCCGTTGTGACAGTCGTCCCAAGTATATGGACAAAAGTTTTAAAACATAGATAAATTATCTATAGACCCAATGAGTTATGGAATGACTCATAAAGTGACATCATGAGTCATCATCAGCCACAGGAAATTGAGATGACTAATACAATAGAAAGTTGATAACAAGTCATCGTCAGTGTAGATAAATCATCACTTTTGGCCTGTGTAATCTTGTTTTGTTTAACAAAAGTTAGATATAACTATAAATTCCCCTAAAAATTTTAATTAATAGTTTATGCACTGTATACACATTTGAAATTATTTTGAGTCCTAAGATACATTATTGATCGTGGTCTTATCGTTCTTCTTTTCTAGGGTTTACAATTAAATAGACTTCTCAATTTTTTATTCTCATTCTTCATAAGTTAAACATTATGCTTTAATCTATGGAATCTTTATTTTATCTTACAACCATGTGTAGCTAAACCCCATAACTAGGATTGTGGGAACCCTAATGAGTTAACAAAATAGGTTAAGTAAAAAGTCATTCTAAAATCGTTTTCTTTCATGTATTGGGACTTCCAATCTGTAGATTTCTTTCTTAATGGTTTAAAATATTAAGAACTCACCCATATTCGATAGTTGCTCAAGAAAGAGGTAGATATTATGAAAAGGAGATCACACTAGTAATTTCAAGCTTTTAACATTCATCTAATTAACTTGAGACCAAGAGGAGATAGTTAATCTGATATCATAAAATAATGGTTAGTAATGAACTCTAAAACTGAGCAGAGATGAGTGAAATTCACCCAAACCAAGGTAGAGAAATAGTTAGGTGATATATAACTTGTTATATTTTGTATTCATGGAATTGAAATACTTTGACCAGCACAAAGAGTCTGCAGATTTATATGTCATGGGAAACACAATCCTAGTACTTGTCTCATATTGACAATAATCAAGATTTCCTAGAAATTGTTATTGTTACTCTAACTGTTATAAAACCTCCTTTTTTATTACAAAATTTCCAATTTCATCAGCAAACTATGTATAGACTTTTAGGTTATTCCTTATGGGATTGACGCCATCCTAATTGGATTCTCTATTGACTAACTACCAGTTTATATTTTCTTTATGATGTAATTTAAGTGACATCAAATTTCGACACCATTGTTGGGGAATAATGTCACAAATTTATTGATCTAGTTTGTTGAAGTTATTGGTTTTGTTTGTTATTTTCTTGTTTTCTACTATTTCTAGGGAACATGCCAGTGTATGTCTGGTCCTTGAAGTTAAGGAAATCCCCCAATTCCATTTGATCTTGAACTTGAATAAACCTTATAAAAAAATATAAGATGGAGAGAGAAGAGTCTTATGATCAAGGAGTCATGAGTGAAAGGGTTTGTGGTGACCTAACTGTATTAAATTAAACACCTCCATATTGTGTTCATTGAAATGTAAAGTAGGTCAATTCTTGTTTAATGGCCAAAGAAAATTCTATGCAAGAAGCTACCTATCAAGCAACTATGGTGAAAATGGATAGATAGGAGGATAACGAATGTTGAGAATCACTTGATAGAGATAGAATTAGAAGGAACACATTTCAACAACCCATTCAATAGTAATTATCAGTGAATGATGATCAAAAGAAAGACTTGCAATAAATTAAGTTGGTTAATACAAGTGAAATTATTCCTCCAGAATTACCCCAAGAGACTAAATTTCATATTACGAATGCAATGATCTAGTTGTTGAATTTGAAGGAAGTGTCTGCTAGTCTTCCTACTGATGATGCAAACATTAACCTTATGACATTGATGGTATTTGCACTTCTTACCATCTTACTAAGTGATTAAAGAAACTATATGAATTAGGTTACTTCAATTCACTATGATAGGAAATGTAATTTTATGCTTAGAAGAGCTTCTTCATAGGCCTATAACCAATTTAAATGCATTAAGGACAAAGTTCTTGGACTAATTTTTCCAACCCCGTTTGATGTGCTATGGATTTGTAGCACTTTCGGTGCTTAAAATGATGAAAATATGCAAGTTTCTTACGTTGATTTGTGAGATATATATGTTTTGGGTATGTTTTGCAGGAAATCATGTTTTGGATGTGAAACAAAAGGAAAAGAAAAATGTTGATGTTTTTTAATACTTACTGTGGCATTTCTAGGCATAAGTGCCCCTTATCGAGAATAGTTAACCAAAGTATGTGCCAGAACTTGAAGTACAGAGACTTAGAAGTAGGAAAAAGAAGACTCTATCACTTAGCAGGGGCATCTATATCCTGTAGGTAACCTCAGTAAGTTCCAGAGGGATAAGTCTAGATAGTTTTAGGTGTTTTGCAGGAGGTTTGGAACTTAACAAGGACACCGCAGTTCGTAGGTAGTACCTACAGTCTGTAGGTGGCCTATGTAAGTGGCCACCAACCTTAATATTTCTTTTTCATTTGGGATTTTATTTCTAGGGTTTCCTTATAATTTATAAATACCATTTAGACATTATATATTCTAGAGAGATGAAAGAGAACCTTTGTGGCTAAATTACATCATTCAAAACATCTTTCAATTTGAGGATTGACTTGTAATTTTGGGATATGATTATTCTTAGTTTTTCATTAAATTTAAGACTTAGGTTTTTCTTCTTTCATTATTGAGAGATTCATTCTATAATTTTGTCTTTGGATTCCTTTATTGAACTCATAACTATGAATGGTTAATTCTCTTAGATGGGGTTATGGGAACCCTAGTGGATTAATGAAGTAAAGAAAGTGCCAAATCATTCTAGATAAAGATTCTTACATGCATTGGGTTTTCTCCGTTCTTATTGATTTCACAATGGTGTCCAATGTTAAGTTTTTGCCTATATTCACTACTTGCTTCACAAGAGAGGTAGAGAGTAGGAAAAGAAGATCACAACAGTAGTTTAGAGATTAATAATAAATCTAGGCTAATCAGTAACATCTGTATAAGATGATTATTTTTCATCTAATAACTTAAGACTCAAAAGGTGATAGTAAACTATGATCTATGATAAGGGTTAGTAAAGTGACACCCAGAGACTCAAAAGTTGTAGGGTCAAATTTGTTAATTAGTCCATAAGACATTTGATGGTACACAACTTATCAAATGCTACATGAAAAGAATTGGAATAGTTTGACTATGCATGATACGTCTATGGAGTTAGAGCCAGGGGGAACACAAGCCTAGTCTTTGTCTCAGATTTCATAAAACCAAAAGCATCCAATTCTTTCTTATTCATGTTATTTACTAAAAATCCCTATTTTAACTTTTCTACAACCTAGTGATTTCAACAAGTTCAAGAAAGATATTTGACTTATTACCTATGGGATCAACCCCAACCTTGTTGGGTTTCTATATTTTAATAGTGACTGTTTTGTCCTTCTAAGGAGTGGTAGTTTGGGAATTATCAAAGTATGACGCCATTTCTAGTGAATATGGTTGTAGATTGACTGAATGGAATGATTGAGGTTGTCGTGTTTTTGTTTTCTATTCTTATTTGTGCGTACGCTAGAGTATGCCGAATCTTATTGATATGACAACTTGACCAGAGGAAGTATGGAGTCATGAAGACATTTTATTATTGATCCTTATCCTTTTAATATGGTGAAGTATTGTAGGAGTGTGGCAGATATACTGTGTGAACACAAAGATAGCATGCTAGAAATATTAACTTACCTTGCACGCAACAATCATGATCTTATTCAAGAGGTTGATAGGTTTTTCTTGGATATTTTACACATACAAGTAGAGTTCAATGCCAAATTTGTTGTGTGTAATTCCCAACTACCTAGTTATGGGAGGTGTGATACTTAAAATTTTTTGAAAAGCCAACTTGGGAAGCTTAAATTAGAGGACTCAACAATTGTTTATACTGTTAAGGATTGTCTAACTTTTACGGAGATCATACTAGAGATATGTGGGGATGTAAATAATACTATAATTCCTAAGTTGGGGCATATTAGAACTCATTCAAAGTATTTTTCTAAATTGTCTTCGAATAGTAAGATATTGATCGAGCTAGATATTGATTGAGCCATTTAAACCTAAAGAAGAGTGCAAGAAAAAGGAAACATATGTGTACATTCTTGAATTTATCAATCCATAATCAATGAATTGCATTCCTTACATAAGGGACAAAAAGTACGACATATCTCATCTATTGCTTGGATCCTTTATTTTTATACCACCGCCTCTTAGGCATAATGAGGAATTAGAAAAAATAATTAGGGGTGCAGTTCATAAGTGTAAAGTGGAAACAGAAAACTGAAGGCCAACTCTTGGGTTATTTTGATAAAGTCTGAGTAATCAGATATCCACAGGATTATTGGTAAAATCTGAGTAACCAACCAAGTCCTGTGATGTCGCTACGTTAAAACAGGCGCTTCTTTGGAGGTAACCCAAGGTATTTTGTTGTATTTATGTGTTATTGTGATTTACATCATATGTTCGCACCTATGGTTCCATAGGTATGTATCTAACTCTCTTTTTTGGTAGACGCCCAATGCATTGGGGACAATGCATGTCTTAAGTTGAGAGTGGGGCTGTTTGTGGGTCTTGATATCCTCTTGGGGTATTTTTTCCATGCCTCTTTTCCCTGGAGTCCTATTCCTAGTAGAGATGACATATTTAGACATATTGTGTTTTATTTTTTTTATTTTTTTAACTAGGAGAATAATGAGTATCTAGGGATGTAGACATGTTTTTTTATCACTTTTGAGAAAAATAATACCCCTCTAATTGAATTTTTTAGAATTGTGTAAATGTATATATGTAAGACCATTGTCGATGTTGTTATGGCATTATATTGGAGACATGATAATCATTGCTAACGGTTGTATGAATTGGATAGGTGGTAGTGTGATGTGACTTTGTGCCATGTGTGAGTGAGATTCTACTTGTTTCCATTTGTGTGTTAAATCAAGAATTTTCCTGATTAGTCTTGTCTATGTTGTAGAATAGTCAATTAGGATAGGGTCATAGGCATTTTTGATAGTAGACAAGTTTTAGCCTAAATGACCTTCTGAATGTGTATAAGTATCCCTTGATCCCTACTTTTGATATTGTAGCCTATTTATCTTGTTACATCTTTTACCTTCCATTTGCGTTACAATGAACCTATTTTAGCCCTGAACCACCTTGGAAATTATGCACCTTAACTCAGGCAAATCACCTCAGATGAGGGTGGCTATCATATGGGTGCATAATATAAATTGGTTATGAAGAAGGTTATAGTAAGAGAAATGATAGTAAGGATGGTTGTGGTATAAAAATAGAAAGATGAAATAGAAGAAAAATATATAAAAAAAAATGAATAAAAGAAACCATACCCAACCTGAATGTGCAATAAAAAATAGGGAGAAATAAGTGTGGAATAAAAGGAAATTAGTTAAAGTATGGACCCCAAACTTAGTTTAGTGCCAAGGATGCTTAGTCACTTGATATATCCATATGTACCAAACCAACATCCTAAGCCTACATTATAAGATAAATGAAGTCCTATAGCGATCCTAATTTGAATGTATGAAAACTAAGGTAAGGAAAATAAGGGCAATCCCAAGGTATTTAATGCACATTGGTAGAACTTATCTTTTGAGCATGAGTGTCTCATGACCGTCCCCATATTGACATGCATTATTTCATATGAGTTAGTGGTGCTTCTTTGATGCAAGGGCACATGGGTTGTATTGCTAGCTGCTTACTTGTTTGGGTAGTGTAACTTGTACATAGGCATGTTTGTCCATTGCAAATGTAATTGTCATACCTTGATTCCGTTGTGTCACACTGTTGTGCTTCATGTTTACACACAATTGGTTTTAAACTATTGAAATAGGAGGGGGCAATGTGCTTAATCTTAAAATGGCGATTGGCTGCTTTGGATAGCTTAGAATCTCCTTGATAAGTCTTGTACTTTAATTGTTATTCATTATGTTGCATGAGGACATGAAAGTGTTCTAAGTTGAGGGCGTTGATGTGCTCGATTTATAACACTTCTGATGCTTAGAATGATGAAAATATGTATGTTTTTTAGGTTGTTTAGTGAGATATGATGTGTTTTTGATATGTTTTGTAGGAAATTAGGTTTTGAATAATAAATGAAAGAAAAAAAAGAAAGTTAAAGTTTTTTGCTACTTACTGAGGCATTTCTGGGTGTAAGTGCCACTTTTCGAGCATAGGTGACAAAAGTAGGTGCTAGAACTTGAAGTCCGGAGGCTTAGAAGCATGAAAAAAGAGACTTTATCACTTACCCATAGGTTCCATCTACTGTCCGTAAGTGACCTTATTAGGTGCTGGAGGGCCAAGTCTAGAGAGTTTCAGGAGCTATGTCGGAGGTCTGGCACTTACCAAGGACCACCAATGATCTGTAGGTATCACCTATGGTCCATAGGTGGCCTAAGTAAGTGGCCACCAACCACAATTTTCCTTTTTCATTTGGAATTTGAATTCTAGGGTATCCTTGTATTATATAAATACCCTTTACACTTTGTTATATGCCAGAGAGCTGAGAGATGCCCTTTAGGGATAATTTTACATTATTAAAAACATCTTTTGATTCGAGGATTGACTTGTAATCTCTCGATCTTTTTGTTCTTGGTTTTTTATTCAATTTTAGATTATGGGTTTTCTTATTGTGAGATTGATTCTATAATTTCAACAAAGGTTTCCAAGATTGATCTCATAATTATGAGCGGCTAATTACTTAACTAGGTATGTGGAAGCCCTTGTAGATTAATGAAGCAGAGGAAGTGCCAATTCATTATAGATAAAGATTCATGAATATACTGAGTTTTCTTCATTCTTATTGATTTGTTAGTTGTGGCCAACATTAAAATTCCACATGTATTCACTACTTGCTTCACAATAGAGGTAAAGAGTAGGAAAAGAAGTTCACAATAGAAATTTGGAGATTAATTTTTGATATATGCTAATCAACACCATCTACGTAAGATGATTATCCTTCGTCTAAAATCTTGAGACTCAAAACGTGATAGGTAACAGGGATATAGAGTAAGGGTTAGTAAAGTGACACCATGAGACTTAAAAATTAAAGGTAAAAACTAGTCAATAAGTGCACAAGACAATTGAGGGTGCATAACTTATTAGATTCGGCATGTAAGGTATTGGATTTTTTCGACTGTGCATGATAAGTCTACGAGTTAGAAGACTTCGGGAGAACAAGACTAGTTTTCGTCTAAGATTTTTTATAGCCAAAAGCATCCAATAATTGTTACTTATTGATAGTAACTATAGATCCCCCTTTTTTTACTATTCCACATCCTAGTGATTTTAAAAAGCTCAAGCAAGATATCAGATGTATTCCCTGAGGGATTGACCAAATCTTGGTTGGTTTACTATATTTAGATTATGAATGATTTATCCTTCTATGGAGGGGTAGTTTTGGTGTTATCACTATCCAATGTTGCAATTATAGGATGACATTTATAATTTTAAATAGTAACATTAAGAGGCACTATATGATACATAGTTAAGGTTCATAAAGAAGATGAATATTCCAAGTCATAGAGTCACAAGGAAAAACTTGCTTGAGATATCCTATAGAGACTTGAACGCAAATACCAAGGTTATAGCTCATACAATTATAGGTGAGTGTTCATGAGTCTTCATTGGGATTAGTCTTCAGAAATCCTAAACAGAATTTCTAAAAGCATCTAAGAGTTGCATACTCGAGAAGTGGATAAATCAGCTGGTGCTTATATAATTGGTACTGCTAGAGAGAAAAAAACATTACATGAGACATTGGCTCATGAGGAGTGCAATACAGAACTACGATTGTCCTACTTATAAAGTAGTTTGGAAAAATGGGAGTAGAAAAGGTAAATGTAGTGGGTTCATAAGGTAAGGCTTCTAGAGCTGAAGAACCTGACTTTTAGGAAGAACCAAAGTACTTAGATAGAGAGATTATGGGTTACCAAACTGAGGACTGAGGATATAATTAATACTCTTTGAACTCGAGGCAAGTGAATCAAGTTCAGAACTACTACAAAGGTAGGTATAGGGATAAGAGTAGAGAGTATGATGGTGAATGGATGAAAAAATATGATTACATGGATAATAGTGGCCTTTATGCTCAACTAGGGAACTTTGATACTGAGTCTAAAAGTTTGAAAATAGAATCATTGCTTGCGAAGCATGAGAAGGGTTTGGAGAGCAAAGTGATTGCCTTAAGGAAATTAAGGTAGATATTTCTGGGTTGATCAAGAATTTAGAGTCGCATACAACTTTGATTAAGTAGCTTGAGCTATATTTTGGGGAGATGTATGCCATATTTAATCAATGTCACTAGGTCACTCTTTCTACCAATATTATTTAGAATCCAAAGAATGATAATCACTACCTAAACAACACCACTCATAGTGGTAAGATTACTATTTATCCACCTATACATGTGGTTGATGAAACAAGGAAAGATATTATAGTTGTTGATAATGTAGACTAAATAAAAGAATATAAGTTGGTGACTAATGATAAGGCATCTTAGTAACTGAAAGTTACAGCAAAACAAGTTGATGATGATAAAAAAGGGTAAGGATGTTGCACTAGCATTAAAACCTATTCCACGACCTCCTCCACCTTTTCCACATAGGTTGGAGAAGAAAACTGAAAAAGAAAAGTATCATACGTTTATGTCTATGTTAAAGAAGTTGTCTGTGAATATCCTTCTTAAAGAAACTTTGGAACATATGCTTAGTTATGTGAAATTCATGAAGGATTTGGTGACCAAAAAAATGACTGTGATTTTTGAGCCTTTTGATAATATGCACCACTATAGTGCCACTTCCTTATGATTTTAGTTAAAAAGAATAAAGATGCCACAACTTTAACTATTCCATATATGATTGGGTCTTTCAACTTTGCTCGAACCTTGTGTGACCTGCAAGTAAGTATAAACTTGATGTCTCTAGTTTTCTACTAGCAATTGGGGTTGGGATTTCTTAAGCATACCTCTATAAAACTATTGATGGTCGATCATACTATGAAGAAGCCAACTGTTATTTTGTGTGATGTGTTGGTAATGGTGGCTTCTTTATTATTTCTAGCTGATTTTGAGATTCACTATTATGCGGTTGATTTTGACATCCCTATCATCTTAGTAGTTCATGGGTTCACTCAGAGATCGGATAGATGAAATTTAGACTTAATGATGAGCAGGTCATGTTTAATGAGTGTTAGTCAATGAAGTAGTCAAAAAATATACTTTTAGTACTTGTGATAGACACCATATATGAAGATACACTGGTTGTACCTATTGTAGAGACATTTGGTGTTGAGGCCCTGGAAGCCGTGATCATGAATGCACTTGTTGTACTTATTGTGGAGACATTTTGTGTTGAGGCACTAGAAGCTGTGATCATGAATTTCAATGGAAATAGTATTGATGATTATGATGAGATGGTGAGGGAATTTATCTCAAAAGGATCATATACACATGCACCAAAGAAGTTGGACCTTGATTTGAAAAATAGAGAAACCTATCTAACAAGACCATCAATTAAAAAACCATGGGTTTTTTAATTTAAGGCCATCCTCTTTCATTTGTGTTATGCATTCTTGGGGCCTACAATACCTAGTTGGTTATTAAGGTAGCATATTTGTCAGAATTGCAATCGAGGCCTTGATATTGGTGTTGCAGTGGTTTAAAAGGGCTATTGGTCGAACTATTGTTGACATTGTTAAATTTTTACCCAAAATTGGCACTAACAAGATTCATTTTGAATTAGGATGTGTGCCTATCATTGAGCATCAACGTCGATTGAATCCACCAATGCAAAGTGTGGGGTAATAAGGAGATCATTTAGTGGTAGATGCATATGAATTTATCCTATTGTCAATAACCAATATGTATGTCTGGTTCAGTATGTCCCAAAGAAAAGTGGGATCATGATGGTCCCCTATGAAAAAATGAGTTAATTCCTGTTTAAACAAGTCACGGGATGGCAAGTATGAATGAATTATTGGATGTTGAATGCATGGACTTAGAATATCTCTTTTCTATGACATTCATGGAATAAATGTTAGATCATCTTGTGGGTAGAGGATGGTATAGCTTTCTTGAAGGTTATTTGGGCTATAATCAGATTTCTATTGCTCCTGAGGAGTAAGATAAAATAACTTCCACTTCCCCATATAGTATTTTTGATATTAAGTGGAGTCTTATTAGTCTTTGTAATGCTCCCGTCAACTTTCAGCGTTGTTTTATATCCATCTTTTCTGACATAGTGGATAATACTATTGAGGTCTTTTTGGATGATTTCACTATTGTGGGTGATTTGTTTGATGATTTTCTGTCTCACTTGTCCAATGCACTACAAAGATTTAAAGAGTAAAACCTATAGCTTATTTGGAAGAAGTGCCACTTCATGGTCAAAAATGGAATAGTTCTAGGGCATAAAATTTTAAAAAGAGGGGCAGAGGTCGATAAGATAAAGTTAAGGTGATTGAAAAGTTGACTCTACTAATTTTTATGAATGGAATTTGGATCTTTTCATGTCATGCACATTTTTATAGGCAGTACATCAAGAACTTCTATAAAACTTCAAATCCACTGTACAAATTACTAGAAAAAGAGATGAATTTTGTGTTTGGTGATACATGTCTTAAGCCTTTTAAGTACATGAAAGAGTGGTTTATTTCAAGCCCCATCATTATGTCCCGTAACTACTCTATACCATTTGAGGTGATATGTGACGCTAGTGGTGTGGCTTTAAGAAAAATCCTAGGCAAAAGATGGGAGAAGATACTTTATCCCATTTACTATACCAGCAAAGTAATCAACCCAACATAGAAAAAAAAGTAG
The DNA here is from genome assembly GCA_030864215.1 of Capsicum pubescens. Taxonomy (NCBI): domain Eukaryota; kingdom Viridiplantae; phylum Streptophyta; class Magnoliopsida; order Solanales; family Solanaceae; genus Capsicum; species Capsicum pubescens. Next base: position 79,638,210 of record CM061545.1, on the reverse strand, counting down.
TCACTGAACACGAATGCTTATGGGGGTGTTTTCTTTTGAAAACTTTATGGAAAAGAAGGATGCCTATCCTAGTTTTATTTGATGGTTACTATAGCTACAAGAATTCAATTTTGAGGTTTAGGACTAGAAAGAAACTAATAATTAGGTTGCAGACCATCTATCCTGCCTCGAGGAGAAGGCAATGCTAAAACTAGGAAATGAGCTTAATATTATGATATTTTTTTTGATGATCATGTCTTGGAAGCATCAAAATACTTAATCCCTTGGTTTACTTACTTAGCCAACTATTTGGAAAGTGACCTCATTCTAGAAGGCATGTCATTTCAACAACAAAAGTTTTTTATGCATGAGGTACGATAATTCTTTTTGGATGAATTGAACTTATTTTGGGTGTGTGTTGGTGGTATGATTCATAGGTGTATTCCCAAATTTAGATAATGAGTGTTCTAGAGGCCTATCATTTATCTCTAATTGGGTGTCACCATGGAGGTATTCGAGCTTCCAAGAAAATTTGTAATATGGTTACTATTGGCCGACTATCTATTAGAATGCACATAGCTATGCTTGCCTATGACCAATGACAAAGGCAGGGAAATATAACAGGCATGAGCTCTCTATGATGCACATCCATGATCTAGAGCAGTTTGGTGTGCAGTTTATTGATTTTATGGACCCATTTTTGAATTCACATGGGGTGAATAGCTATTGACTATGTGCCTAAATTGGTTGAAACAATTGCTCTTCCAAAAAATAAAGGTAAGATTATCACATTATTTTTTAAAAGGAATATATTTTTAAGACTTAGTACCCCAGATTCTACAATCAGTGATGGTGGGTCTGATGTTTTCAATCTTCTATTCAAGTCCCTACTTGAAAAATATGATATGAAGCATAAGGTGGAAATACCTTACCATCTGCAGACAAGTGGGCAAGTTGAGGTCAACAATGAGGAGATAAAGTCTATGTTAGCAAGACTATGAATGTCAAGAAGATTGAGTTGACTACAGAGTTAGATTATGCATATTGGGCCTACTAGACAACTTACAAGACCACCATAGGTTCTTTTCCTTATTAGCTTGTGTATGGAAAGACATGCCCCTGCTGATTGAACATGAATCTAAGTCACTATAGGCATTGAAGAAGTTAAATTTTTAGTAGAGTGATGTTGCACTCTTAAGATTGGATATGATGGACGAGTTCATCCTCCGTGCCTATGAGAGTTTAGCCTTGCACAAGGAGATCATAAAATTTCACCTTGACATGAAAACTAAGAGAAAGGAATTCTAAACTGGTGATTTTGTTTTCTTTTAAAAATCGAGAATTCACTTGATTCCTGGGAAGTTGAAGTCTAGGCCGTCTTGACCATTCATCATAGTGACAGTAATTTCACAAAGTACGATTGAAGTGCAATGAGATTTGGATGCCCTATTAATGGTGAATGAACATCGTGTTAAACATAATATGGGAAGCATGGAGGAGATAAAAATATATAAAAATGATATATTTAACATAGTCTTAATAGCTAAGGGAGTTGTGTCATCTCACAATGTTAAATCAGGTATTGCATGGAAGGAAACCCATGGGCAAGTTGGAAAGAATGAATACCAAACATTGATATGTCGTATCTTGATAGTAAATTAGGCACTACATGGGAGGCAACCCATAGTTTGTAATCAATTAAATTATAGGGTAATAAGTGATTTCAAATGTCCAGAGACATACTATGCATGAGAGACTAAGAAAAGTTCTGGCACCTAGGTCTCTACAGGGGACCCTATGAGTCATCACCAAACTCGTCAAGTAAGAAATAATAAGCTAATCAGGGAAGTGGTCTCTGGAGTCCTTAGGACTCCCATAAATGATTCATATGTATCACTTTGATTTCTATGAACTGGACCCAGGTGACTTTTCTATCACAAAATGAGGAGGTGACGACTCTTAGCCATAGATCACGAGTAATTTCCTGAGCGTGTTCAACATTAAATTATGTGGACCCAATGGTACGACCCGACTGGATTGTGCAGTAAAAGGTAAAATTCAACCCAACTGATTTTTTTTCCTCTTTGAACGTATGTAACTCCATCCATATTACATAACTGCCTCTTCCACTCTTATACACTTCTCAACCCCTTAAATCGCCCCCATTTATAGCAAAACCTACTTCTATAAACTCCCATTACATCAAGAACATGGTTAAGTAGGGCAAAGAATCCAATTATCACGTGATTTGAAGTAAGTACTCCATAATTCACTCATAATTCTTAATTGTTCTTGATATGTTAGTGAGATTTTCTTTTTATACTTTTCTAAAACATACCTAGGGCTAGGATTAGTTATTAAAATCATGAAGTAGTTTTGTATTCGCATGTTAATTGGAGTAAATACAAAGTGGAGAATGTGTAATGACCCAAACTGGGGCCCTGGCCCTGATGGGTATCCCGAACCACAAAGGCCCAAGAAACCCCTGTAATCCCCCAACCCACTAGTGATAATGTCCACTTTGGGCCCAGTCTCACACGGCTTTAAAATGCGTCACTAGGGAGTAACGCTTTTTTACTTATATATGGAAGAAAATTGGGAGATAAAGGTTTGAAGTCTAGCTTCGAAGTGCTGAATGTAGTCAGGAAGAAGGATCTACTCACAGATCCCCTGTTGATATTCTTCCTAATCCATAGGCCCAACTTCCATTACATATTGAGCCTGTTCCTTGCCAATTTTAAATCGGTGAGGATACCCAAGGATATAGGAGTTGTTTGAACAGGACAGTGACATTTCCCCAAACTCGCTAAAACAAAAGAGATGATTTTATCTAGAAGCCAAGTCGTTGACTAGAGGCATGTAGGAGATGTATAAATTTGAGGCCCTATTCAAGGAGTATTATTTCGAGTGGATTACAAGACCCACTAGTAGATATAGTCTGACCCTAGTTCTAGAATATTATTCATTTTACCTGATGGATTTGAGGTGGATGTATCGGCAAGGATTATCTTAGAACGGTTGTGATCCATTCCAATCACTTATAGTTAGAGGTGTTGGGGTGAATTTTTTTATGCAAACAATCTCTCGGTGCTTACATGGTGCAGAGTTCGAGCTTCAACAAAACTTTCAAGATTGATCACCTGATTAAAGAGATGAAAAAGGTAAAAGCTAAGTAGATTGGGACTAATAATAAATATATGAATTTGAGGTTGATTTCATGTACTATTGTTGCTGCGCAAGAGAATTTTCCATGGGTTATGGCACCATCTTCGCAGATCACCAAGTCTAGTTTGAGCTTTACTGCAAAGCCTTGGTGGACACTGGTTTACCATTGATTGAGCTTGATAGCTGGAGATAATATTTTAAGCCCTGATTAGGATGCTTTAGAGTTTTGCATGATTAAGGTCTGTGAGATCGACATAACTAATATTATTTCTTAGGATATCTATGATAAAGCTATCAACACTTATACCAGCCTGGCTTTCCCTTGCTTACTAACTCAGATATGTCTATTCAAGAGGGTAATTGCTCTCTTAAACAAGTATAATTTTGAGATGATCCACTAGACCACTGATTTGGGACTGATTTAAGATTAAGACGACTGAATCTACAAGGCCAAGGTGGATACAACATTACTACAGGTAGCTTTTCAGTTTGGCATGCACATTTACATTGACACTTTGGGTTTTATCGACCTTGGAGATGCTCCGATCGAGACTGCATGATTTGATCCACAAGCTTAAACTAACATGGCAGGTTCTAAAGATTATAGATCACTACATGCATGAACTTCACCTACCTCGAGACCATCTACACTACCCCCACTTATAGGTGGGTATGTTTTCATCTGACAAGAATTTTTGCATGATATGCTAAAATGACAGGTCACCCATATATGGAAAGTGATAAGCATTAAGGAAGGGGTACATTCTTGGGTGAAAATTATATAAAGGGTGAGATGTGTGGTATGCAAATAAGATTTTATAGTTTTGAGAAGAGAATTAATCAGAAACTTAAAGGGGTACCGACCTAATTTTTTGTAGGTATTCATGTGGAGTTGGTTACTTTATGATTTTCCATAGAAGATATGGATGTAAGTACATTCCTAGCATGTTTTACTCCCTTAATGCCTATTATTATGGAGAGTTAGGTTGAGGACGTATCCGACATTTGAGGAACATTAGGCAAAGAAAAAAAGATGAAGAGGTTGATGAGAGAGTGAGTAAAAAGAGAAATAAGAGGTGTGAGAGAGACAAGAAAAGTCAACTCGAGAAGCTAGCAATAATTATTTCAGGACCATTTAATTATGGTCTATGAGATAGTAGTGGTAGCTGGTAGCTCCTGAATAAGTCAGACAAATACTAAAACTGTAGGTGATATAAGTGGGGGTATAGTTTTAACCCCCGATATTCCTCCACCATTGAGTGCATTGTCCACCATCGATGCCTAGGTTTATTTGAGTAACCTGACTATCACTAGGTCAACAATTGCTGAGAGTGTGGCCCAGTACGAGGCCTCTCCTTAAGAGATGTCATGATTCTATGCATAAGGTTCGTATGTATGTCTTCACTCCCTTATTTTGATATCTTTATAGTAATAAACTTGGACAATATTTCTTCCTTAGTTGGGGGTGGGGTGTACCACAGTAGATATTTTTTATTATCGTAGTTCTTTTCCCGTAGGCTACATTATCTTAGTTAGAACCACCATGTATAGGTGTTTTTAGTGTGTTTTAATGTGTTATGATTTTTTGGTGCTTTTTGGTGTGTGTAACTTGGGATAAAATAAAAGAATTTAGTCCAGCCAGATTTGTATAGCCCTACTTGGCCATTTTTATTTGACATTTTAAAATGATGCCCCTCAAAATTTTGTGCTATAATATAGTGTGTGGATATACTGAGTTTTAAAAAAAGTAAAATCTATAAATGGCATACAATGTGTGATTGGATGATTATCTAATCTAATATAAATCAAATTGGTACCAATGTAGATAAAAATCTTGATCCATGAGCAAGAAAGGTACTTTACCTAGATGGAGTGTTGTTGTGCGTTCTAGAACTTCCCTGGTTAGTCTCATGACAAGTTGTAGGATAGTTGGTTAGGAAAGGATTATTGGTCGTGTTTTAAACAAGTCCATTTTAGCCTAAAGATCCAACCAATGGAAATAAGTATCCATTGATCCCAACTTTGAGCCTATTGTTTCTCTTTAACCTATTCACCTTCCCATTTCCAATATAATAAACTTGTTTTGTCCTTAGTCTCTAATTGGAAAATTTTCACCTCTACTCATGAAAATTGCCTAAGTTGAGGGTGGCTATCATAGGTGGGAATAGTTGAATGCAGGTATGATGAGGAAAGTTATGAAAAGAAGAGAAAAAGGTTCAAGCACGGAATGAGTAATGAGAAAAAATATGTGTATATAAAATAAGGATGAAGTTGAGATAAAAATAAAATCGCCCCCGAACTTTAAAAATAAAACAAAAGAAAAGAAAGAAAGGAAAAAAAACCTAAGTAATGGAGACAAAGGTAGTGTAGTTCCAAGGAGGAATAAGTCATAAAACCCAAAAAGTACTCTACCTGTCCTCATGCCTACATTACAAGCCTATATATGACCTATAGTGATCCTATTTTGACTATCCAAAAGCTGAATCATAGATAATAAGGGAAAGCCTATGGTATCAAATGCACATAGTCTAACTTCTTTGTGGGAGTGAGACATTTTACACAGTCCCCATACTTGGTATTATTATTTCATGTATATGTTATTTGAGACTTATTTAACATAAGGGAAAATTGGTTGTAGTCTTGTTGTTGCTTTTATAGATAGTGGAATGATTTCTATGTTAGGGTATTGTTCATAATGTAATGCCATGCATGCTCCCATTGTGTTGGATTACTTGTATTAGATATGCACTGCAATGAGTTCCCTTTTGAAAACCTTTGGAGAATAGTAAATACTTTGATTGTTTGAATGTGTGGTTATGAAAGAGTTTTAAAGGCAGAAGGGCTGCCTAAGTAATTATATTTTTTAACTAGTGTTAAGCATATTAATTGAAGTAATATTTTGTTTACCTGAGGACATGAAAACGTTCTAAGTTGAGGTTGTTGATGGGTCATAGAATTACAACACTTAAAACAAAGAAGTCTTGAAAATCCAAAGGCACTTTTATCTATATATGATGTGTTTGTTAATTTTTATTGAAAAATAGGTTCAAAAGTAAGTGAAATAGGACTAGGAAAAAAATGCACCAAATATCATAAGATTTCCTGCATAATAGGTCGTTGGTCACGCTATGACTCATCATCAAGGTTGTACTCAGATTAGTGAACATCTAGACTTGAATGATGGAAGGGCAATTTGACTAGGACTCATAGGGTTAGACTACGAGTTGTAGGGTTAGGAATTTTGAGAAAAATTAGCAATGTTCTGAAAGGTGCACTTTGATAGTAGTGGTGATGGTGGCTAGAGGCGATTCATAGGTCAAACTACAACTTATTATGACACTCATTTAAAGCATATGGAGAAATGTTCTGAAGCTTATTTGAATTACCTGGATACCCAATTAGATATTCAAGGACTTATGTATTGAACTGATGATATATATCTAGCCATAGGAAATCAAGACGATGAATGCAATTGAAAGCTAACAATGATTCTTTATCAGTTTAGAAGACTCATTGCCTTAAGCATTGTCATTGTTGACTTGTGTAGTTTATTTTTTTAGAAAAAGTGTGGTGTAACTATAAATACTCCTTTCGTATTTTAATATTAATTTATGCACTATATACACTTTTGTAACGCCCCGAGTCTGTACCCCGGATGCTACATGGTGCTTACGACCTCGAAGGACCACGATCTAATCCATGACTGATATCTGCTGTGAGCACTGAAAAATCACATAGTAATAATAACAATTATGAAATAAATGTGGAAAGTAGGATAAAGTCGCCATAAGGTTCACAACTATAAACAAATACTAAATACTGATAAATAAATACTAAAAACTGAATATTTGTCTGAAATACTCTAGTCTGAAAGCCTCTAACTTTCTGAATATGGAGTTGAAGGGACAAGTCCCCAACTTACTCCATCTACTGAATTTTAAAATCCTGAAATACTGAAACATAACATCTCCCTCGATCAATGAGGAATCACTACTAAATTTGTTGCTGAAAATTCGGGCTGCTAAGTGCGGTTAGGAGCCCATGCGTCTGAACCTATGATATCTGACATCATCATGCAAAGAAAGGTATGCGTCAGTACTTTCAATGGACTGGTATGCTAAGTAAGGTAGGCTGATATGCATGGGTTCATATGCATGGACAACAACTCGTTGAGTAACATGGATGTAACTGAATGCGAGTACATGCATGAATATATAAACTATAAATGAGATCATGTAAACATTGGATACTGAGTTCTCAATAATTATTAACTGATATTTGAGTTTTCTAATACTGTAGTACTGATAATTGAGTGGTTGTTTCAGATAGTCCTGATATTGTAGAATGAAATTGAGTCCGATACTGAGCTGGGTGACTGTGTTTGACAGTATTGAATCTGTAGAACTTAACTGAGTTCTATGCTGAGACTTAAACTGAAACTTAAACTATAGGAGGTAGTTATATAACCGATATGCCCCTCTCCAAATGGATTAGGGTCCAACCTTTAAACCCAGTTGGATGGGTGTCAATGTCGTACCATGGGTAAAGACAAGTTGTGAGTTAATCCTCTTTGACTGGAAGAACTTTCATCAACCCTAGCTAGCAGGAAAACTCATATGAGATATATTAACCCTAGTCTGGTAGGAAGATATCTCAGGGTATGCTGGCTACATAGTTCTGTAACTCAGGGATTGATACTAAGGGTCAAATCCTAGGCTGGTAGGAATGCCCACATCCCTGGGGTCTATCGGTGCTGATTCTTACTCCCAACTGAATAGACACTGAACTGATTTCTAAATTGTACTAGGCCTTACTGAACTATTACTGATCATACTGTCTAACTGAACTGAACTGAGTTAATGGAGTTCAGAAATGACTACTGAACCGAGATTAGGACTGATTAATGAGTATTACTATTTGTGAAACTAATAAGACTGTTTTGTAACTACTGTATCTCTAGGTAAATATCTAAACTTTTGGGTATTGAATACCCCAGGACTCGATAATATGAAAAGAACATACCACATGAATTTACTAGCATAATAGTACTTTCTTACTAATAATGCATTCATTTAGATATTTTTGTCAAACACTTGATATACATGAGCTTGTGCATGAATGAATTAACATAATAACATGTCATGCTTGGACTAGTCAATTCACATAAGCATTTTGACAAACACTTGGGGAGAATGGGTATTTCATAAATCAATAAACATGTAATACTATAATGTATATTACATTCAACTTGTAATTCAAGAGTTCAACATGAATTTAACATAATTCAATCCATAGTTAACTAATCTTCATGGAATTTGTGATAAATCATGGAATTGAAAACCCATTTAAGATCATAATCAAGATTACATTCAAATCTAACATGAAATCCATGAAATCATTTAACTTGTATTTTAAAAGAGTTTCTTCAACTCCAAGGGTGGAAGAAAACCCTTGGATGAACACTTCACATACCTTTGTACTTCAATTAATGAATGTTGATGGTGAATTTCTCGAAGCTTGAATTGAAATTAGTTGTCCAAGGGTTTTATTCTTGACTAATTTGAGAGAAATAATGAATGGTTTTGTTCTAGGAGTGGTTAATTTTATGTTTTTAGGGATGAATAGGGGTGGGAAAATGACCCAAATACCCTCATGGACACGGAGTTTTAATGACTAAAAACGAGTCCCCTAACGCGCAGCTCGACCCACTGCATTGATAGGGTCGATACAATGGCCGAAGTGTCACATTGAGTTTGCGTCGACTCTCTGGAAATTGACAGTGGGAGTAGGAAACAATATTTATCAATGCGATAGATGATGCGGCACGTCGAGATCGCGTTGATCTGCTGGTTTAGACTTCCAAACGTGATTCAAATTATGTTCAAAAAATCCAAAACTTGTCCGAGAATACCTACTAACTTACCTGATTATGAATCAACCTAAAAATGACACTTTAAGGTTTTTAGTGTCGACAAATAAGATCACCATCTTATGAGGCTAAAATAATTCTAAGTGTAAACACTTAGCTGAAATTTCTATGTATGGGACCCCTTATCAAGCTCTAAGGGATGAGTTAAGCTTAGAATTTTGTGGGGTCTTACAATATCTCTCCCTTGGGAATATTCATCCTTGAATGAGATTGACTAAGCTGAGAATATTGATAAACTGAACTTTCTTAATGAGCATGCATAACTTTAGCATGATTTCATGACTGAAACAACTGATACAGTGAAGTTTCATACTAAACATATATGACTGAAACATGATTGCATTCTTAGTAATGACATATGACTGACCTATTTTGTAAGGGTATGCGATATATGAGAATTCTATGCAACTGAACTGATATCTAACTTATACGGGAAATCTTAATATGGAACTGAGTAAATTCAAGAAAAACCATAACCTTGAGTTGAATTTGAGTTTGGAGAAAAGAGGTGAGGATACTTGGTCCGCATATCCACTTCTGCTTCCCAAGTAGCTCGCTCTACATACTGATTCCGCCAAAGAACTTTGACTAGAGGGACGTCTTTGTTCCTCAGTCTGCGAATCTAACAATTAAATATTTCGACTGGTATATCTTTATAAAAGAGGTTTTTCTGAACATCTATGCCCTCTATAGGGACTACGGCTGCTGGTTCACCTATACATTTCTTTAGCAAGGAGACATGAAACACTAGATGGACTAAAGCTAAATCTGAAGGCAACTCAAGATCGTAAGCTACCTTTTCGAAACAGCTGAGAATTCGGTAAGGACCGACATACCAGGGACTGAGGTTCCCCTTCTTGAAAAACCTCTCCACTCCTTTCATAGGAGATATTTTCAAATACACAAAATCCCCAATCTTAAACTCGAGATCCTTCCTTCACATATCTACGTACAATTTTTGTTGGCAATGAGCTGTATTAAGCCTTTCCCTAATCATTTGAACTTTTTCTAAGGTATCAAATACCAAGTCAGGATCTACCACCGAGGCCTCACCCACTTCAAACCAACCAATGGGATATCTATATCTCCTCTCATAGAGAACCTCAAACGGAGCCATCTGATTGCTGGAATGGTAACTATTATTATACGCCAACTCAATACAAGGAAAGTGATCATCCCAACTACCCTTAAAGTCAATGGCACACGACCTTAACATATCTTTCAAAGTCTGAATAGTCCTTTTTGCTTAACCATCTATCTGGGGGTGGAAGGTTGTATTAAGGTAAACTTAGCTACCTAGAACCTTTTGGAAGGCTTTCCATAAATACGAGGTGAACTGCGTACCTCTATATAAGATGATGGTTAACGGGACTCCAAGTAATCTAACCAACTCTCGAACATAGATCTTGGCATAATCTTCAGCTGAATAGGAAGTATGGACTAGTAAGAAATTAGTTGATTTTTTCATCCTGTCCATAATGACCCAAATCGAATCATATTGACGACGAGTGTGGGGTAAACACATCACAAAATCCATATTCTCCTCATCCCACTTCCAAGTGGGAATACTGAACTCCTGCATAGACCCATTAGGCTTCTAATGCTCGATCTTAACCTGCTGATATGCCGAGTACTTAGCTACAAACTTTGCAATATCTCTCTTCATCCCACTCCACCAAAAGACATCCCATAAGTCATGGTACATCATGGTGGCCCATGGATGAATCTAGTAGAGCGCACCATGCACTTGTGCAAGAATCCACTGCCTCAAGTTATCTACACCTTGCACACATAGTCAACCCTAGAAATGTAACACACTATCTCCCCCTTGGGAGAAAACCTCTACTTCTGATCTCTAACTTCCTCTTTTAACTTAGATAAACTGGGATCTCTGTCCTACTTCTCCTTCACTTTAAAAACCAGATATGATTGTAAACTATTCAAAACCCACACACTACCTTCTACTGAATCGACTAAGTGGACACCTAGTCGGGCAAGCTGATGGACTTCCTGAACTAACTTCTTCTTACCATCCTTTACGTAAGTAACACTACCTATATGTATCCTACTGAGGGCATCCGCCACTACATTGGCCTTGGTCGGATTATACAAAACACTCTTGTCATAGTCTTTCATCAACTCTAACCACCTTCTCTGACGCAGATTTAGGTATTTTTTAGAGAACACATACTGCATGCTCTTATGGTCTATGAACATATCAATATTTACCCCATACAAGTAGTGCCTACAAATTTTTAAGGCAAACATTATATCTGCTAGCTTAAAATCATGAGTAAGGTAGTTCTTTTCATGAGGTTTAAGCTGTCTAGAGGCATGTACTATAACCTTACCTCTCTGCATCAAAACGCACCCCAAATCTACTCTGAAAGCATCACAATATTCCATAAACCCATCTAAACCATCTAGTAGAGTCAAAACTGGAGTCGTAGTAAGTTGAGTCTTTAACTCCTGAAAACTCTTTTCACAAGAATCTGACCACCGAAATTTGACTTTCTTCTGAATGGATACAATAGATGAAAATACCTCAACAAACCGTCGGTAATAGCCGGCCAAGCCTAAGAAAATCTAGATATCTGATGGAGAGATGGGTCTGGGCTAGTTCCTCACTGCTTCAATCTTTTGAGAATTAACTCTAATACCATCACTGAAAATGATATGACAAATAAAAACTACTAACCTTAGCAAAAATTCCCATTTACTGAATTTGGTAAACAACTGAAGGGCTCTAAGGGTCTGTAACACTATTCTGAGATGGTCTGCATAGTCATTCTTACTACGGCAGTAGACAAAAATATCATCAATGAAGACTTTGACAAACGTGTCCAAGTACAGCTTGAACATACGATTTATCATGCCCATGAAATATGTTGGGGCATGGGTAAGACCAAATGACATGACTTGGAATTTGATGTGACCTTGCCGAGTTCTAAAAGCTATCTACGGAATGCCACATTCCCTAACTCTGAGATAATGATAGCCTGACATGATGTATATCTTAGAAAAGTAGTTGGCACCCTAAAGTTGGTCAAACAAGTCATCAATTCTGGGAAATAGATACTTGTTCTTGACCGTGACTTTATTTAGCTGACGATATTCTATACACATTGTAAGAGAACCATCTTTCTTACACACAAATAGGACTGTGCACCCAACTGGGATACACTAGGTCTGATGAATCCCTTATCTAGGAGATCATTCAACTGTTTTTATAATTCTCTGAGTTCTGCTAGAACCATTTTGTATGGAAGGATAGAGATGGTTTGAGTATCTGGAAGAAGGTCTATTCTGAATTTAATTTTCCTCTCAGAAGGAACTCCGGGAAGATCTTTGGGAAACACATCTGGGAATTCACATGCTACTGACACTGATTCAAGATTAAGGGACTCTGAACTAGGGTTTTAAACTTGAACAAGATGATAAACACATCCCTTAGATCTCATTTTCCTCACCCTAAGGTACGAAATAATCTGACCCCTAAGTGCTGAATTACTACCCCTCCACTCTAGGATAGGTTCATTCAGAAACCAAAATTGAACAATTCTATTTCTGCAGTCAACTGAAGTATAGCATGAATGAAGCCAATCCATGCTGAGAATGAGATAAAAATCTGTCATCTCTAGCTCTACTAAGTCTGCTGAAGTAACTTTTGAGATACCATAATCGGACAGTTCCTGTATACCCATCGGGCTATGATAAATTTACCCACTGGGGTAGAAACTAAGAAAGGCTTTGCTAGAATTTTGGGACTGACTCCAAAGTCAACGGCTATAGAAGGAGTTACAAAGAAAAAAGATTCTCCTATATCTAGTAAAGCATAAACATATAAATGATAAACTTGTAACATATCAGTGACCACATCAGGAAAACTTTCCTGATCCTGTCGGAACTGAAGTGCATAGAGTCTATTTGGGCGTTGCCCACTAGTAGTAGTGGAAGCAGTACCCTACTGGTTCGGGTGACCGGACAGAGAAAGGGGGTGATTATGATGACTATAATAACCCACATAACACATTATTTGATCCTATGTATTGGTTTTCCATATCTAAAATACATATCACTACCATCTCTACAGACACCCTGATGGTTTCTGCCACATTTCTGCAAAGAAGATTTGTTCGGGTATTTTTAGCACTACCCTCCTAATGATCTATCTCTATTTCCATCTCTAAGTTTTGGCACTGGAGCACTGTCTAAGGAAGGAGTTGGAACTGAAGATTTTGGGCAGAACTAAGAACTATTACCACCCTCTAACTTAGGCAGAGTGAAATTGAAACAACTTGTTTTTGCTCTCTTGTTCTCCTTCTCCTTCTATTTATTCTTAGCCTCTTCTATTTGCTAAGAATGCACCATGAGCCTAGATATGTCTATCTTCTTAATAATCATTGTGGTCCTATACTCCTTGACCACACTGTTAGACACACTCGACATAAACTTACTCATCTTCGATCTGCTACCTACTACCATGTGAGGGTCATATCTGGTTAACTCAGTAAACTTAAGTGAATATTCTTGAATCTTCATGTTGCCCTACTTAATATTATTAAACTCCAAGTTATCTAAGTATGCTCCCGGTATAATGGTTGATTCTAGAACTAGTATGAGTATGTTTTGGGCCGGTGTATCTGGTTATGTTGTGAAAGAGTATAGATCTACTATGCTTAATAGGGACATGTACCTTTCAATACTAATGATTCATGCTCAGCAGATTAAAGCGGATAAAGTAAAGAAGAGAGAGAGAGTAAAAGCGAATAAGAGAATTAGATCAGAGCAACAGGGGTATAGTCAGTCTAGATTTCCTGGAGGGATCCGCCCTTAGTTCTAGAGTTGTTGTCTTATGCCATCACCTTCATCATCCAGTAATCCTGCATTCAGAATTAGGTCGGAGCAGGGTAGTAGGCCTACTATGTCCAGGTCCCGGACAGTGTAAGTAACAGACCTCGTCCTCCCCCATGTCTGAAGTGTGGTAGAGACCATCTCGGTGAGTGCTTAGTCGGTCAGAGGGGTTTTTTTGGTTGTGGTAAGTTGGGCCACAAGTTCAGAGATTACCCATATTCTAAACAGGGGAGTCACGATGTTCAACCTCAGAGTTAGACTATTAGTGCTCCAGCCCCTATAGTTCGGCCTACTCCTCTTCAGGGTGCCTCATCTAGTACTGCAGATGGTCAGTGGTAGAATCACTTTTATTCTATACCACCCCACCAGAAGTAGGAGGATTCACCAGATGTTGTTAGTGGTACGCTCCGTGTATTTCATTTTGATGCGTATGTGTTGTTGGACCCTAGGTCAAGTCTTTCTTATGTGACTCCATTGGTGGTTGTGAATTTTGAAATCAGTGCTGAAAAGATTTCCGAGCCTTTTCTAGTCTCTACACTAGTGGGTGAATCTATTGTCGCTAAGCAAGTATATAAGAAGTGTCTTATCATTGTTCTTAACAGAGTCATGTTTGCATGTTTGATTGAGCTAGACATGGTTGATTTTGATATTATTCTGGGTATGGATTGGCTATACTTATTATGCGTCTATAGACTGTCGTACCCGGGTAGTCAAGTTTTAGTTTCCCAATGAGCCAGTCTTTGAGTGGTTCAGAAATTCTGTATTTCCTAAAAGTTATTTCATATCCTATCTTAAAGCTAGGAAATTAATATCCAAGGGTTGTATCTATCATTTAGTCCAAGTTAAGGATACTAAGTCTAGGAATTCAACTATTCAGTCTCTTAGTGTTGTCAATGAGTTTCCTGATGTTTTCCTGGAAGATCTCCCAGGGGTACCTTCCGATTGAGAGATAGAATTTGGAATTAGTCTTCTCCCTGATACACAATCTATTTTTATTCCTCCATATTGTATGGCCCCCACAGAACTTAAGGAGTTGAAAGAGGAACTCAAAGATCTTCTTGATAAGAGTTTTATAAGGCCCAATGTGTCTCCCTGGGGTGCACCCGTTCTATTCATGTGAAAGAAAGATGTTCATTGTGCATGTGCATTGACTATCGTCAACTTAACAAGGTCACAGTCAAGAACAAGTACCCTCTTCCTAGAATTAATGACTTATTTGATCAGCTGCAAGGTGCCAGCTACTTCTCAAAAATA
Organism: Capsicum pubescens; assembly: GCA_030864215.1. NCBI lineage: Eukaryota > Viridiplantae > Streptophyta > Magnoliopsida > Solanales > Solanaceae > Capsicum > Capsicum pubescens. The sequence goes on along the minus strand of CM061545.1, from coordinate 79,623,029 downwards.
GACTTGAGATCCGGTTATCACCAACTTAAAGTCAGAGAGTGTGATATTCCAATGATGGCTTTCCGCACTCATTATGGCCATTTTGAATTCTTGGTCATGTCCTTTGGGCTAACAAATGCCCCGGCAGCTTTTATGGATCTCATGAATCGGGTGTTTAGACCGTACCTAGATATGTTCGTTATTATGTTTATAGATGATATCCTTGTATATTTTCGAGTGAACACGACCATGCAGATCATCTTCGAATTGTCTTACAGACCCTTAGGGATCAACAGTTGTTTTCCAAATTTAGCAAGTGCGAATTTTGGGTTCAGTCAGTTGCTTTTCTGGGTCTTATTGTTTCTTCTGATGGTATTCGAGTTGATCCTAAAAAGGTAGAAGCTGTGAAGAATTGACCTAGACCTATTTCCCCATTTGATATAAGTAGTTTCTTGGGTCTAGCTATCTAATCCATCGTTTTGTCGAAGGTTTATCTTCCATTGTTGTTCCTTTGACCTGGTTGACCCAAAAAAAGGTTAAATTCCAGTGGTCAGATTCTTACGAGAAGAGTTTTCAGGAGTTGGAGACTCGACTCACTTTAGCTCCTGAGATGACCCTGCCTAATGGTGTAGATGATTTTGCTGTATATTGTGATGCTTCCAGAATTGGTTTGGTTTACGTGTTGATGCAGAAGGGTAAGGTTATAGCCTATGCCTCCAGGCAGTTGAAACCTCATGAAAAGAATTATACGATCCATGACCTCGAGTTAGCTGTAGTGGTTTTTGCTTTGAAAATCTGGAGACACTATTTGTACGATGTTCATGTTGATGTCTTTACGGATCACAAGAGTTTACAGTAGGTGTTCACTCAGAGAGAGTTGAATCTTCAGAAGAGGCGATGGTTAGAATTACTGAAGGACTATGATATGAGTGTGTTGTATCACCCGGCCAAGGCCAATGTAGTAGCAGATGCCCTCAGCAGATCGTCCATGGGTAGTGTAGCATATGTAGAGGAAGATAAGAAGGAGTTAGCTCGTGAAGTGCACCGTTTACTTAGGTTGGGTGTTAGATTGCTCAACTCAGCTGAGGGTAATGTTTGGATTCAAAGTAGTTCTGAATCTTCCCTAGTTTCGGAAGTAAAAGAGAAGCAGGATATGGATTCTCGTTTGACTGAATTGAAAGCATGCGTCGAAGACCAAAAGGTGGAGGTTTTCTCCCAAGGGGGAGATAGTGTTTTGAGATTTTAGAGTAGATTGTGAGTGCCTGATCTTGATGATCTGAGGCAGAGAATTATGGATGAGGCGGTATTCTATTAATCCTGGTACTACCAAGATGTACCGCGATTTGCGAGAAATTTATTGATGGAATGGTATGAAAAAGGATATAGCGAAGTTTGTAGAAAAGTGTACAACTTGCCAGCAGGTAAAGATAGAGCACCAGATACCCGGTGGTGTGATGCAAGAATTTAACATCCCTACTTGGAAGTGGGAAGTGGTGATCATGGATTTCGTGACCGGTTTAACTCTCTCTCGTCGTCATCATGATTCTATTTGGGTCGTTGTAGAAAGGTTGACTAAGTCAGCATATTTTCTGCCAGTACATATATCTTTCACAGCGGAGGACTATGCTAAGCTGTATATTTGAGAGTTAGTCAGGTTGCATGGAGTTCCGTTGTCTATTATCTCTGATAGAGGTACATAGTTTACTTCTCAGTTTTGGAGAGCCTTTCAGAAGGGTCCTGGCACCCGAGTTTATCTTAGCTTCACTTTTCATCCGCAGACAGATGGTCAGGCTGAGAGGGCTATCAAGACTTTGGAGGATATGTTGAGGTCTTGTGTTCTTGATTTCAAAGAAAGTTGGGATGAACATTTGCCGTTGATTAAATTTACTTACAACAATAGTTTTCATGCTAGCATTGGAATGGCTCCATTTGAAGCTTTTTATCAGAGAAGATATAGATAGCCCATAGGTTGGTTCGAAGTGAGTGAAGTTGTTGTGACTGGACCTGATGCTGTATTTGAGGCTATGGAGAAAGTTAAGTTAATTCGGGAGAGGTTGAATACAGCCCAGAGTCGCCAGAAGTCGTATACAGATGTAAGAAGAAGAGATCTTGAGTTTAAAGTCGATGATTTGGTGTATATGAAAATTTCACCCATGAAAGGGGTGAAAATATTTGGAAAGAAAGGGAAGCTGAGTCCCAGATATGTTGGCCCTTATAGAGTTATGAATCGTGTTGGGAAAGATGCTTATGAGATTGAGTTGCTTGCAGAGTTGTCAGTTGTCCATCCTGTGTTTCATGTTTCTATGATCAAGAAGCACATTGGAGACTCTGTTGTTGTTGATCCATCGGAAGGTTGTTATGTTCAGGATAGACTTTCGTATGATGAAATCCCAGTTGAAATCCTAGATTATCAAGTCCGTAGACTGAGGAAGAAGGAAGTTCCCTTTCTTAAAGTTCTGTGGCAAAATCAATTAGTCGAGGGTGCCACTTGGGAAGCAGAAGAAAATATGTGAGCCAGTTACCCTCACCTTTTCTCCATGAGTTTGAATCAAGCTGAAGGTACTATTCCCCTAATTTAGTTTCCTCCTAATCTAATGTATTCAGCTATATGGTTATTCCCTCTATGATTCGTGCATTTGGTGAAGTACTCAAAAGTTGAGAGTATAGTGAGCCCTTTAATATGAGTCAGTCCAACTGGGCATCCTCATTTTCTCTTGTTCATGGCCTATTTGGAAACATTCGAGGACGAATGTGTCCAAGGGGTAGATATTATAATAACCCGATCATTTCTTAAGCCTAAATCTATCTTTTGAGTGGATATGTATGACCTCCAAAGTCATCGAAATCTGACATCGGACGAGGGAGTTATGGTCATTTTACTAAATGGTATAAGATCGCCCAGGTTTGACGGTCGACCTAGCGGACCATCAGGTCCCTGGTGGACCATCAAGTTCCCCGTCAAACCAAGGCAGTGACTCTTTTTTCAGGCCATCGTGCGACAGCCAAGTTGGTAGACCATCAAAAAGTTGACAGACCGTCAAGGGGTCCGTCTGGTCGAGACAGAATGTCTCATTTCTGTCTCTCGAGTGACAGACAACTGGGTGGTCCGTCAGTTTCCTGATGGACCGTCACTTCGACTGTCACATCGAGGCAGAATGTTCCAGTTTTGGCACTCGAGTGACGGATGATCTGGTGGACCATCAGGAGACTTGACGAATCGTCAGATCGACCTCACAGGCCTCGATCAGCGAATTTCAGCTTTTTTAAAAGGGCATTTTGGTCATTTTCGCCCCATATGGTCTTATATATATATATATATCCTAGTAGAGAATAGCCATTCATTTTACTCCTTTCCTCTTCCAAGAAACATCTAAATATTAGGGTTTCTTCCAAAACCCAAAAATTTAATCTTCTTCCAAGAAATTCAAGGATCTTCCATAGATTTCTCCAAGTTGTTCGAGAATTAAGTTCCCCAAGATAAGGGCATCAAGAATGTTGTTCTAAAAGTGTGAGAAAAAAGTTCCAAAAAATTTTCTATATCTTCGAATTTATAATCCAAGGTATGTGGGGCTTGAACAAGAACACTCCTTTCATTCTTGTGCCTAAAGATTTACTTTCTATTATTGATTTACATGATTTTGCAAGTGGATTTACACCCAAATTTCTTTATTTATGATTTATGAGATTTGAGTTGAATAAGTTTGATATTTATGATTATTTCACCATCATGTTTCATAAATTGAGAATTTATTCCATGAATTGTATATTGTCATTACGTATTGGTGATTTCTAAGCTATTTAAGACAAGTTTCATGAGTTATGCCTTTCCATGAGAAATTTGACTATTGAATATATATCGATATTTGAGATTGAAAGTCAAGAATGAGTCCTATGATGTTTCCTTGAAGCTTTTGATATTTGAAAATGATTCGAAAAGAAAATGTACTTGATGTTGGGAAAGATTGTGTTGAGTTGAGTCGGGTTAGGAATCCACAATATGTTTATGACTTATAGATGAGATATATATTTATGTTTTGGTCTTTAAAATAAACCCATGAGTTGATATTGATTAAGGTGAATTTCCTAATGCGTTCTAAGCTGAGTCTGGGAGGAGTATTTAGCACCGAGCGGGAAATGTGGTATTTCCCCAAAACTACGTGCCATAGTAGGATTGATGTTGATAATAGTGTGATAGAGGCCGAGTATGGGATTGTGATAACGAGATTAAGGTTTTACTCCCTGGCAAGAGTACGACACCCCCGCCAATGTGGGTTCTCTCCTTAGGAGGGCAAAACGTTGGACTCCATGCGGCTCACATGGTATAGTTATGTCGGTTATAAGAAAATCCCACATCTATAATGATCTATGTACCATGAGATACCGAGTCACTCTAAGTCATGAGTCAATGATTTTGAGTTGAGTTAAATGATTTATAAGATTTATGAAGCATGTGTTACTACTGATGACTTATGGAAATGATGGTTTAGATGATTCAAGTGAAGAGAGTTATTATTGTCAGCATGCATGATTTTCTTATACATTTATGATATTATTTAAAATGTTGCATCCACCCCCACATACTCAGTACATTCCCAAGTAATGACTCTCATACTCTTTTGTATTCTATATTTCCTCATGATATAGGTTCAGGTGCTCAATCTCAGCACCGACAGTGATCTTTGAGTACCTTCATCTACATTTCTGTGGTTGGTGATTTCTCATGGTTTGAGGACCTGTGTCTCTGATTTTGTCTTGTTAATAGATGTTTGTTTACTTTAAGTTCAGTACGAGTCAGTTGGGGATCTATCCCAATGGCTCCTCAGTCCTATATAGTAGAGGCTTTGTCAGACTAGTGTGCCAGCTTGTACAGAGATTTTAGTATTTTTTTGTACAGAACCGTATTACTTCATATCTCAATATATTCATGTCATGATTATTCTTCCCTACTTCATGATGATTTGTGTCGTAGAGAGTTCTGAAAGTGATGACAGGCTTAGAGGGTTAGCTTGAGGCCACGTGTGGCCTTGATCACCATGTGATATCTCGGGATAGGTTCTCGGGGCGTTACACTTATTAGCCGTATGACCATCATTCACATGCACCAAAGTATAAGAGTTAGCTATTTTACCTTTACGTTCATGAGTATGTTCGTCTTTACCTCGGTGTGAAATTCCGTCACAAGCTTGGGAAGAAACTTCCTTTGGAAGCTCTCATCACAAGTTGTTTGGACAATTGAATTTTGAGGGAAGAGTTTGGGTAACAATTGGCATATAATTTCAATATGCTATTGCATATCTTCAAGATCATCATTCATGCAATCACACGTGGCCCATAAATTATGGGAAGACATGGTACCTAACAAAAAAAAATTCAACAACAAATAATATTAGTAGTAAAAGCTCTTTACCAACATTTGATACACTCACCTTTGTGATTCTCACAATTGCAGCGGTGAGTATTAAAAGTTGCTTATACTTTTGTAGTCAATAAGATGTCAATCCCACTTGATGTCTGGAATGGATTCTTGTTTTTATTGAATAAAGACACAAAACAAAATTCACTTACGAGCTTGAAACAAAGAAGTTACTATGAGTTATAAAAGATAAAAGTACACAAATAACGAATACACGAAAGAAACGTATTCAAAAACTAATTTACAACTTAGTAGGTATTTAGTAATTGTCAATTAGTATAAAAATAAAATAAATTAAACTAAGAATCAACAACAACAAATAAGAATCCAAGATTCTGAGCCCTATGTTTTGGTATTGTACGAAAATTAGTGATGTGGCGGTCTAGGATTGGTTGCGGTCTCTGAAAGGTTTGTATTTTTTCCACTTTGAAATTTTGGTTCAATTTTCAATTCTTGAAGAAGTGTATTTCAGCCTTGGGGAAGAAAAACATCAGTATTGGAGCCCTTTTCTATATTCAAAAATGTTTGACTTGTCTTACACCTTTTTGAAGGGTTGGTGGCCCTTTCCTCTTTGATACCTAGAAAAGTGTTCTTTCCCTATTTTTGTACCTAGTCTTTTGTAGATATTTTTGTCCCCCTTCCCTTTTGGTAGGAATTTGGGATTTTTTTAAAGACTAAAAAAGGCCTTACTTGTTTCTACTTGGCTTTTGGATCAAACAACACTATTGAAGAGCCTTTTTGCAACTAGACATGAAGACAGTCTAGAAAAACAAGAACTTTCAATAGAAGTTTGAAAACCTGCCTCACATTGAACCTACAACAATCAAAAACAACTTTTTTCAATCTTAAAAATGACAAAAAAATACCAACAACACGACCTCAAACCACACCTTCAAGTTTCAGTCCATACAATAACACAAACAATGTTCAAGTTCTTAAAACTGTAACAACAATACCAACAACAATGTTCAAGATCAACATAGATCTAGACTCAAGGGTGTTAGTGAAGATAAAACTAACAATTATAAAAGAAAAAAACAGCAATATCTAGAAACAAATATCGTCCAAAACAACAACAACAACAACAAGAATAACACAATTTCAACCAAGAACACAAAAAATGGACAGATTTGCCTCTTTTTAATTTTTTAGTTTTCTTACACTTTTTTTTATTTTCAAGTTTACGAGTCCAAGATTAATATTGTGCGAATAATATAACCCCATACTATGATACCAAATGACAACAGAAAGACCACGGAAGGCACAAGAACTACACAAAACAGTCCACAAAATAAGAGCAACCCGAGGACCCCTTTGAGTGCTAGTTTTGGCCAACAAAAATAATAGAAGTATAACGAGTTTACAAGGTATTTTAACAACAAAAAATAAACAATACAAAAAAACAAGATGAAGACAATAAAAACAAGATTCGGATTCAACAAGAACAAATGATTACAAGATACAAACACTAACACAATTACAACAAAGGTAAAGATAGATAGTGAGACACAAATTATTACAAAGATTAGGAACTAAAGAGTATATTAAACTCAAAAACCCTAATGAATATAAAAACTACACCACACTCTTACGGTGACCTCCAAGGGAATAAACTCACCTCAAGATCAATCATTTCCAAGCAAAGAACAATATTGGCTTTTCCAAGCCCTAAGCTACAATGGCTAATCCAAACCCAAACTAAGAACTACACTAAGGTGGTATACTATCATGAGAGAGGATTTTCAGTGTCTCATATTTTCATCATTAAACAACTAATGATAGAATACCTAAAAAGTCCTACTTATAGTATATTACAGAAGAAGACAAAAAAGACCACTTTGCGCTTAATGAGAGGGGTGAACATGGTATGTTAATACACCATGTGCAATTTCCAAAATATCCTTAATGAAGGGGAAGCCAAGGTGTGTGGGACTTTAATGAATGGCTCTTTTTCAATGCTCTCAAAATCGAAAATGGTTTATACTTAAAGGCTTGTGGTTCTCGGGTTAACAACAATGTAAGTATCCAAGAAACCTTCAACATGTTGGATTGAATTACGTCATGCTCAAATCGGGCCTTCCTTGCATATCCTTGTGCTATCGGGTGACAAAGTCTTGAGCCTTTAGGTGTTTTTCTTCAAAGATGTCATCAAAAGCTAAGGTGTCAATTCGACTTGTATCACCATTAATCTTCATGAATTTGATTACCAAGGTATGTTAAGTGTTCATCTAAGGGTTTCCTTCCACCCTTGGAGTTCAAGAACCTCTTTTAAAACTAAAAATTGATTGCTTTCATGAATTTTATGTTGAACTTGATTGTATTCATTATCATGATAATATTTTTATTTTAATCCATGATTTACTACAAATTTCTTGAAATTAAATTAGCATGTGTGGTGAATTATATGATTTGCATGTTAAACCCTTGAAATTACAATTGATTATTGCATCCATGATGTCCATGTGTTGACTATCTTCATGTGAAATAACTATGCTCCCTAACTGTTTAATAGAATGCCTATGTGAATTGAATAGTGAAATCATGATATGTCATCATGTGGTCCCATTCATGTACAAGTTCATGTATCTCAAGTGTTTGAAAAAATGCCTAGGTGAATGTTTTGTTATGCTTTCAAGATCATGCCATGCTTTACCTTCCATGTATTTGAGTCCTGGGGTATTTAATAACTGAAAATCTATATATTTACCTAGATCTACAATAGTTATAGAATAGTCTCAGTAATGTCACAAACAGTAGTACTCAGTTAGTTATAGAACTCAGTGAAACTCGGTATCAATCTAGTTCAGTTCAGTTTCAGGGACAGCTATTCAGTCAGTTGACAGAATTCAGTGAACTAAGTCTAGTTTAGTCAGTTAGCATGATCAGTAATAGTTTAATCAATCCTATTATAATCTAGAAATCAGTTCAGTGTCTATTCAGTTAGGAGTAGAAATCAGCACCGAGCGAACCCAGGGATGGGGGCATTCCTGTTAGTTAAAGGTTTGACCATTAGTAGCAATCTCTATGTTAAAAAACTACATAGCCAGCGTAGATTGAGATATCTTCCTGACATATAAGGGTTGATACATCTCGTATGAGTTTTACTGCTAGTGAGGGTTTAGGGAATGTCTTCCTTCCAGATAGGGTTAACTCACTTCCATTGTTAGCATCCCTTGGCAAAATTCTAACACCCTTCTAACTGGGTTCTCAAGTTGGACCCTAACTAGGTTTATAATTGGGGTATGTCAGTTAGATGAACACTCCTATAGTTATAGTTTTAGGTTTTGAATAAGTATAAAACCTTAGATCAGTTTTTAAAATTAGGACTGTCAGACACAGTCACCCAACTTAGTATATAACTTAGTTTAGTTCTACAGAATTAGTACTATCAAAAATAGTCACCCAATTATCAGTAACTCAGTTTTCAGTATTTAGTTATCAGCGATCTCAGTTGAAGTAAAGTAGATTTACATGCAATATTGCATAATAAGTATTTATAGCAGTTTCATATATATATATATATATATGTGTGTGTGTGTGTGTGTGTATGTGTGTATGTGTGTGTGTGTGTGTACTCTCATTCAGTTATACTCATGTTACTCAGTCAATTATTTTTCATGCATATGAACCCTTGCATATCAGCCTACCTCACTTAGCATACAAGTACACTCAAAGTACTAACACATACTCTTTCTTTTATGCTATGATGTCTTATATCATTGGTTCAAACGCATGGGCTCCTGACCATACTTAGCAACCCAGCCTATCAGTAGTATATTTAGTGGTAGGTCCTCATAGTTCAAGGACAAAGTTATCATTTTAAAATTTCAGTAGTTCAGTATATTTAGTAGTCGAAGTTAGTTAGAGACTTGCCCCAACAACTCTATGTTTGGACAGTTAAAGGCTTTTAGGCTAGATTTTTTTGGACAGATGTTCAATTTTCAGTATTTACTTATCAATATTCGGTATTTTTTTTCAAATTATGAACCTTATGGCATTTTAACCTATTTTTTTCATTATTTAGTATTATTATTCAATTCTCACACCAGGTGCCAGTTATGGGTTATCTTGTGATCCTTTAGGGTCATTAGCACAGTGTGGCATCTGGGGTGCAGACTCGAGGTGTTACAAACTTTTTATCAGAGCCTAAGGTTCAAAAGAGTCCTATGAAGTCTGAAAGTCACGTCTAGTAGAGTTTTGAGCATGGGTATGTAGCGCGCCACACTCATGGACAAAAGTCTGAGATGTTTTTATGAAAAGTTTCCCTTCTTTATGTATTCATGTCATGTGGGAGAGCATGAGCTCAAGTTAAACTCTCAGTCTAATCCAGATTTTCCCTTTCGTTTGCAGAGTATGCCTCCTAAAAGAACCAATGAAAGAAGAACTGGAAATCAGCCAATTCCTCAGCCCATTTCGGCAGATCCCCTGGATGAGCATATCTCCCATGCAGAATTCGGAGTAGCTTTCACCACTTTTGCTTATTCTGGGGCAATCCAGAATAAATGCCCAGCTCCTCTTCAGGACAACCCAGTGGCACGTATTGTTGCATCTAGAATTCAAAACTTCACCCGAATAAATCCCCCATCATTTACAGGGTCTAAGTCTGAGGAGGAGTCGCAAGAATTCCTTGACATGGAAAAGAACGTCACAAATATCATGGGGGTGAATTTTAGTGAGAGTGTTGAGTTAGCAGCATATTAATTATAGGATATGTCTCACACATGGTTTAAGCAGTGGAAGGAAGATAGGGGTGCAAATGCAGGGCCCATAGAATGGGAAGAGTTTGCCACTTCTTTCGTTGATAAGTTTTTCCTACTAGAGTTGAAGGAAGCTAAGGTTTTGGAGTTTATTAATCTGAAATAGGGAAACATGATAGTTAAAAAGTATTCCCTCATATTTACTCAATTAGCTAGATATGTCCCTCATGTGGTAGAAGATAACAGATCTAAGATGAGTTTGTGTTAGGTGTGTCTAAAAGTGTTGTCAAAGAGTGTAGCACCGCAATGCTAATTAAAAAATAGACATATCTGGGATTATGGTCTATGCTCAGCAGATAGAAGAGGCTAAGAATAAGGAGAAGGAGAGAGAGAACAAGAGATCTAGAATAGGTAGTGTCAACTTCACTCAACCTAAGTTATAGGATGGTAATTATTCTCAGTTTCACCCAAAATCTTAAGTTCCAGCTCTATCCTCAGCCAGTGCCCCAGTGTCAAAATTCAAAGACGACAATAAATAGGGAACCAGGCCCTAAACCCTAGGGTAGTGTTAGCAGTACCCAAATGAATCCACTTTGCCAAAAGTATAAGATCCACCAGGGTGTCTACAGAGATGGAAGCGATTTATTTTTTGGATTGGGAAAGCTAGATCATAGGGTCATAGGGTGTCTGTAGGTGGGTTTGTTAGGTTAGCATAATCGTACCCCAGTTTAGTTCGATCACCTGAATCAGTAGGGTGCTGCTTCCAGTGCCACCAGTGGGCAACTCCCAAATAGACTCTTTGCACTTCAGTCACGACAGGATCAGGAAAGTTCTCCTGATGTAGTTACTGGTACATTACAATTTTATAATTCACATATTTATGTTTTGCTAGATCCAGGAGCTTTCTTGTACTTTGTAACTCCTTATATAGCTGTTGACTTTAGAGTCAGTCTCAAAATCCTAGTAGAGACTTTCTCAGTCTTTACCCCAGTGGGTAAATCTATCATAGCCCGATGGGTATACAAGAACTGTCCAATTATGGTATCTCAGAAAGTTACATCAGTAGACTTAGTAAAGCTAGAGATGATGGATTTTGATATCATTCTCGGCATGGAATGGATCCATTCATGCTATGCTTCAGTTGATTGCAGAAATAGAATTATCTATTTTTAGTTTTTGAATGAACTTATCCTTGAATGGAGGGGTAGTACTTCAGTACTTAGGGGTCAGCTTATTTCTTACTTAAGGGTGAGAAAAATAATATATAAAGGGTTTGTATACCATCTCTTTTGAGTTAAGAATTCTAGTTTGGGGACTCCTAGTTTTGAGTCTGTTCTAGTAGCCTTTGAATTTCCAGATATGTTTCCCAAAGATCTTCCTAAAGTCCCTTCCGAGCGGGAGATTGACTTAGGAATAGACCTTCTTCTCGATACTCAACCTATCTTTATTCCTTTCTATTAAATGGCACCAGTTGTACTTAGAGAGCTAAAAGAACAGTTGAAGGATCTCCTAGACAAGGGATTCATCTGACCCAATGTATCTCCTTGGGGTGCACCAGTCTTATTCAAGCGTAAGAAAAATAGTTCTCTAAGAATGTGCATTGACTACCATCAGTTGAAAAAAGTCACGGTCAAGAATAACTATCTACTTCCCATAATCGATAACTTATTTGACCGACTTGAGGGTGCCAGTTACTTTTCTAAGATAGACCTTAGATTAGGAAATCATCAGCTCAGAGTCAGAGAATGTTACATTTCAAAAACAACTTTCAGAACTATGCATGGTCACTTTGAATTCCTTTTCAAGTCATTTGGTCTTACCAATGCCCCAAAAGAATTTATGGACTTGATGAATCGCGTGTTTAAGCAGTACTTGGACATGTTCGTCATAGTCTTTATTGACGACATTCTTGTCTACTCCTATAGTGAACATGATCATGAAGACCATCTCAGCATAGTGTTACAGATCCTTAGAGCCCATCAGTTGTTCGCCAAATTCAGTAAATGCAAATTTTGGCTAAGGTCAGCAGCTTTTCTTGGTCATGTCATTTCCGGTGATGGCATTAGAGTTGACCCTCAAAAGACTAAAATAGTGAGAAACTAGCCAAGATGCATCACTCCATTAGATATCAGGAGTTTCTTGGGTTTGTCTAGCTATTACCGATGGTTTATTAAGGGATTTTAATTTATTGCATCCCAAATGTCCAGATTGACTTAGAACAAAGCCAAGTTCCAGTGTTCAGATTCTTTTGAGAATAGTTTTCAGGAGTTGAAAACTCGACTTACTACAACCCCAGTTTTTACTTTACCTAATGGATTAGATAGGTTTGTGGTTTATTGTGATTCTTATAGAGTTGTTTTGGGTTGTGTTTTGATGCATTGAGGTAAGGTCATAGCCTATGCTTCTAGACAACTTAAGCCCCATGAGAAGAATTATCCCACTCATGATCTTTTGTTAGTAGCTGTAGTGTTTGACTTAAAGATTTGGAGGCATTACCTGTATAAAGTACATGTTGATGTGTTCAAATACCATAAAAGCCTACAGTATGTGTTTTCTCAGAAAGACCTGAACCTACACCAGAGAAGGTGGTTAGAGTTGTTGAAAGACTATGACATGAGTGTTCTATATCATCCAATCAAGGCCAATGTAGTGGTAGATGATCTCAGTAAGATGTCTATGGGTAGTGTTAGTCACGTGGAGGATGGTAAGAAGTAGTTATTTCAGGAAGTTCATCAGTTTTCCCGAGTAGGTGTCTTCTTTGTCTATTTAGCAGAGGGTAGTGTGTGGGTTCAAAATAGTTCAGAATCATCTCTAGTTTTTAAAGTAAAAGAAAAGTAGGATAGGGATCCCAGTCTAGTTAAGCTAAATGATTCTGTCAGAGATCAGAAAGTAGAGGTTTTCTCCCAATGGGGAGTTGGTATGTTACACTACCAGGGTAGACTATGTGTGTTATGATTGGATGGTGTGAGACAATGGATACTTGTAGAAGTGCGTGGTGCGCATTACTCGATTTACCCAGGGGCGACCAAGATATACCGCGACTTGCGGGAAGTCTATTAGTGGAGTGGGATAAAAAGAGACATTACAGAGTTTTTTATCTAAGCACTCGATATGTCAGTATCTCAAGATCGATCTTCAGAAGCCTAGTGTATCTATGCAGGAGTTCAGTATTCCCACTTGGAAGTGGGAGTAAATGAACATGGATTTTGTGATGGGTTTGCCCCGTACTCGTCATCAGCATGATTTGATTTGGGTCATTGTGGATAGGATGACCAAATCAGATCATTTATTACTAGTTCACACCTCTTATTCAGCCAAGGAATACGCCAAGCTCTATGTTAAAGAGTTAGTCAGCTTGTACGGAGTTCCGTTATCCATCATTTCAGATAGAGGTACACATTTCACCTCTTATTTTTGAAAAGCCTTCTAGAAGGGTCTTGGTACACAAGTTCACCTCTATATAGCCTTTCATCCTCAGATGGGTGGTCAAGAAGAAAGGACAATTCAAACTTTAGAATATATGTTAAGAGTGTGTGTTATTGACTTTAAGGGTAGTTAGGATGACCACTTGCCTTTGATTGAGTTTGAATATAACAACAACTATCATTCTAGAATTCAGATGGCTTCATTTGAGGTGCTCTATGAGAGGAGATGTATATCTCCCATTGGTTGGTTTGAAGTTGGTAAGGCCGCTGTGGTAGGGCCTGACATTGTATTTGATACCTTAGAAAAAGTTCATTTTATTCGAGAAAGGCTTAAGAAACTTAGTGCCGACAGAAATGGTATGCAGATGTACGAGGAAAGGATCTAGAGTTTGAGATTAGTGATTATGTGTATTTGAAATCTCCCCTATGAAGGGAGTGAAGAGGTTTGTCAAGAAGAGGAATCTCAGTCCCCGATATGTCGTTCCTTACCGAATTCGCAGCCATTACGAAAAGGTAGCTAATGATCTTGAGTTGCCTTCAGACTTAGCTTCAGTGCACCTAGTGTTTCATGTCTCCTTGATTAAGAAATGCATTAGTGACATAGGAGTTGTAATCCTTATAGAGGCTATAAATGTTTAGAACAGTCTCTCTTACGAAGAAGTTCCAGTCAAAATTCTTGATCATCGGGTTCGCAGACTAAGGAACAAAAAAGTTCCTCTAGTCAAAATTCTTTGGTGAAATCATTCCTTGGAGGGAGTTACTTAGGAAGAAGAAGCAGATATGCGGACAAAGTATCCTCACGTCTTCTCTGAAAACTCAGACTCAGCTCAAGGTAATAGTTTACCTTGAGATTACTCTGTACCATGCTTAGATTACCTTTACAAACTCTGTATCGGTTCTAGTTGCTAACAACTTCATATCATGCATACCATTATGAAATATCTCAATCATGTGTCATGACTTCAAAATTCAGTCATGCTTCAGTATGCATTTCAGCATGAAAACTCAGTATATCAGTAGTTTCAGTCATGTAAACATGCTTCAGTTGTGCATGTTCAGTATGTAAACTCAGTCTATCAGTATTCTCAACTAAGTCAGTCTCATTCGAGGATGAATGCTCCCAAGGGGGAGATATTGTAAGACCCTGCAAAATAGTATCTTAACTCAGCCCTTTAGAGCATGAAAAGAGGTCCCAAACTTAGAAATTTCAGCTAAGTGTTTATACTTAGAATCATTTTTAGCCTTCATAATTTGGCAATCTTATTTTGCGACCCTTATGACCTTAAATGTCGATCCTTGGATTGAATCATGATTAGGTGTGTCCATAGGTCACTTCGGGTTAGTTTTGGATTTTTCATACCTTGTTTGAAACGTGTTTCGGTGACCAAAATAGTGGGTCGACGTAATATCGACGCGTTATTTCACCCATTGCATTGATGGATATTTTCCTCAGCATCAGAGTGCAAATTCTAGTTACCCAATGCAAACTCGATGCAGTGCATAGGTCTACGTATCGCTGGGCATATTTTCAGTAGTTAAAAGTACTCATCCAGAATGGGAATTTAAGTCATTTTCCACTTTTATTCATCCCCAAAACACAAAATTAAACCATCATAAAGGCTAAATCACTCATTCTCTCTCAAATTTTCTCAAGAACAAACCCCTAGGGCATCCAATTTAAAATTTAAGCTTCGAGAACACACCATCAATCTTCATGAATTTGATTACCAAGGTATGTTAGGTGTTTATCAAAGGATTTTCTTCCACCCTTAGAGTTCAAGAACCTCTTTTAAAACTACAAGTTGATTGTTTTCATGAATATTATGTTGAACTTAATTGTATTATTGATCAAGATATTATTTGGGTTTTAATCCATGATTTACTACAAATTTCATGAAATTAAATTAGTATGTGTAGTGAACTATATGATTTACATGTTAAACTTATGAAATTATAATTGATTATTGCATCCATGATGTCTATGTGTTGACTATTCTCATGTGAAATAACCATGCTCCCTATGTGTTTGATAGAATGCCTATGTGAATTAAATAATGAAATCATGATATTTCATTATATGGTCCCATTCATGTACAAGTTCATGTATCTCAAGTGTTTGACAAAATGCCTAGGTGAATGTATTGTTAACAAGTATTTATTGTTATGCTTTAAAGATCATGCCATGCATTACATTGCATGCATTTGAGTCCTGGGGGTATTCAATACCTAAAATTCTAGTTGTTTACCTAGAGCTACAGTATTTATAAAATTATCTTAGTAATGTCACGAATAGTAGTACTCATTCAATTATAGAATTCAGTAAAACTCAGTATCAGTCTAGTTCAGCTCAGTATCATGGTCAATGTATTCAGCCATTTAACAGAAATCAGTGAACTCAGTCCAGTTCAGTAAGTTAGCATGATCACAGTAAAAGTTCAGTCAAGCCTAGTATAATCTAGAAATTAGTTTTGTGTTTATTCAGTTGGGAGTAGGAATCAGCACTGAGCGAACCCAGGGATGAAGGCATTCCTATCAGTGAAAGGTTTGACCCTTACTACCAATCCCTGTGTTATAGAACTACGTAGACAACATAGGTTGAGATATCTTCCTGCCATATAAGGGTTGATACATCTCGTACGAGTTTTCCTACCAGTGAGGGTGGAAGAAATATCTTCCAGCCAAATAGGATTAACTCACAGCCATTGTTAGTATCCCTTGGCAAGGTGCTAACACTCTTCCAACTGGGGTCACGGGTTGGACCCCAACTCAGTTTATAATTGGGATATTTTTCTTAGATGAACACTCCCACAGTTACAGTTTCAATTTCTGACTCAGTATAAAATCTTATATCAGTTTTTAGAATCATGACAGTCAAACAATGTCACACAGCTTAGTATAGAACTTAGTTTAGTTTTACAGAATCATGACTATCAAAAACAGTCACACAGTTAATAGTAACTCAGTTATCCGTATTTCAATTATCATCGATCTTAGTTACAGTAAATTAGATTTACATGTAACATTGCATAATTATTATTTACAGAAGTTTCATATACATATGTACTCTCATTCAGTTATACTCATGTTACTCAACCAGTTATTGTTCATGCATAAGAAACCTTACATATCAGCCTACCTCACTTAGCATACCAGTACATTTAAAGTACTGACACATACTCTTTCTTTTGTGCTATGATGTCTTATATCATAGGTTCAGGTGCACGGTCTCCTGATCATACTTAGCAGCACAGCCTATCAGTAACTGATTTAGTGGTGAGTCCTCATACATCAAGGACAGAGTTATAATTTCTGTATTACAGTAGTTCAGTATATTAAGTAGTCGGAGTTAGTTAGGGACTTGACCCATCAACTCCATATTCAGATAGTTAGAGACTTTCAAGCTAGATTATTTCAGATAGATGTTCAGCTTTTAGTATTTATTTATCAGTATTCAGAATTTGTTTTCATATTATGAACCTTATGGAATTTAAGCCTATTTTCTGCATTATTTCAATATTATTATTCAGTGCTTACAGAAGGTGCCATTCATGGGTTAACTTGTGGTCCTTCGGGATCATGATCACCATGTGGTGTCTGGGGTTTAGAATCGGGGCATTACAATAAGATTATTCCACCGTATATCTTCTCCCAAACTCTCAAGAACACCAAATAAGGGTTCCTTCTCAAAAATTCAAGCCTTCAAGACTCAAATTAAAGCTTTCTTCAAAAATAATTCAGCAAGTTTAGGTATGTGGGGGGGTTTGAACAATGATATTCTTCGGTACTTATGCACAAAAGGTTTTTTACATGAATTTTATGAAATTGATGGCTAGGGTTCATACACATTTTTCATGCTTTTGAAATTATAATGTTTCCCACTAATTTTATGTTCATTTAGTAGATGAATTTATAATCGCTCAGTTTTTGCACATGTGATTATTATTATGAGTTGAATTTTCATTTTAGATATAAAATTCCATGAGTTGGTAAATGTACATGATTTTTAGCGTGGTTCAGTTAGTTCACAAGTAAAAGTATGGGATTTTGGCATGATTCTCACTATTTACAAGAAATTTAGATTTACTACTTCAAATTATATCTCATTATAGTGTGATTCATATTTTAGTTTTGATCTTATGATCTCAGACATGATATAAAATTCGCACAGTTATTTATGAGTTTGATTTAGTAATAAAAGCATGATTGGTTCTATTAGATTTATAAGCCATTATGCTTAATTTAAGGTGAATGTCATATATTATAATCAGTAGCATATATGTTAAGAGTAGTACTTAGCATCGAAGGAAATGTGAGTTCAATGAATTGTATTTCCCAAAAACTTCTTGCCAATGTAGGTTTAAGGCACCTTGCTAATGAGTTTTTCCCTTTAACAAATGATCTTAGTTTATTGATCAACCCAGTTCAGGTTCTATACCGCTGGTAAACTATGGAACAACCATCCTCAACTTAGATCAGACATTGGACTACATTCTAGATCATATAGTTTATATCGATTATAAGAATCACCCACAATAAATATAAATCTCGCAAACTAAGTGAAATGACTCACAAACTTTATTAGATGTTGTTTTATGACTTATAATTATACTATTTCCATTCTAGTTTTATTCATTGTCATGGTGAGTCTACTTGCACTTTTCATGCATGTTTCAGAGTATAATTTATACGAGTTTTTACTTATTGGATTCTCTATCATATACTCAGTACATTTTATAAGTACTAACCATAAATATGTTTATGTGTCTATAGTGTTTCATAATGCAGTTTCTGGTGTTCATCCTCCACAACACAATTAGCCACGATCACAATATCCTTAGTTCATTAGTTGGTGAGCCCTTATAGTTTGAAGTCCAAGTCTATGATTAGTTTTATGAAACACTCTAGATTTTGGAACCTTAGAAAATTTCTTTTATTTCTAGTTTCTGGACAAGATACGACTAGGGGGTACAGGTCGTATACTATGGTACGGTAGATAACGATTGGTCGTACACTGATAAATGTTGGTTGGTGGGTTGGATTAGTTTCTGGAATGGTCATAACTATGGTTGGTACTAGTAGTATGGTTGTTGATGGGTTGTATGGTTTGTCTTTCCTTTACTTAATCGGAGACTTAGTAAAGTAACTTGGATCTAAGTATGAGTGTCTCACCATGGGTCGTGAGATAGGGTACGAGTATTATTGTCCAACTCATATATTGGATAGTGTCAACAACTCTTAGTTATATTATAGGTACGGGTTGAGTGTACTAGTCATACTATTGGATACAGTTTGTATTGCATATTCATATATTAACCAGTGTTGGGGTCTAGGGTACGAGTGGTGGGTACCTCTCATATTGGAGGGTACGATTGGTTACTAATTATCTTTCTTAGAGTTGGGTGACAAATGTAGAATTTCATCTATCAATTCATGTTATTGCTCAACTGGTTGTTGCTCGGGCTGAGTGAGATACATCTGGTGTTTCCTTTGTTGAGGACACAAAGGTTGGCCAATTCATGAAGATTAATCCTCCTTATTTATTAGTGTAAAGGTTGAGGAGAATTCTCAAGGTTTTTTGGATGAAATGGAGAAAATCTTTAGGGTGATGCAGGCAACAATGTGGAAGGGGTGAATTTTTCTTCTTATCCACTTAAGTATATGGCGTACCAATGGTACGAGGAATGGGATAGGGTGAGAGGTGATGTTAAGGATTCTACCTTGCAGGATACTTTCTTCAATGCTTTTTTGGACCATTTCTTTCCTTGGGAGTTGAGGGTAGAAAATACAGAGAAATTTGTTAATCTGAAGCAGGGAAAGATGTCGGTCAAGGAATATGCCATGAAATTTCATCATATGTCAAGGTATAGTCTGGATACGATGTATGATATGAGGGCAAAAATAAAAAAGTTCACTTTTGGACTGTCTCGGAAGTTGATCCTTAAAACCAAGACTGTATTGTTAATCAAGGAGTTGGATATGTCGAGGTTGGTGGTTCAAATGCAACAGGTGAAGAAAGAATTAAAAACAGGTTGTATTTGGGGAAAAGCAGGTTAAAAAGTACAAATCTTCTTAACAAGGTAGAGGGAAACAGCGAGGTGGTCGGGATGGAGATAAGTGTCCAAATAAGAAATGTATGAGTTCTGGTTCCTTTTATATAGGTAGTACTCCTTACTCAAAGACTTTGGATGATAGGTGTCAGCAGGATGGTGGTAATTTTTTGGCACAAGGTGCCTAATATCAGGCAAGTAGGGCTCAATGAGCCTCATCATGTCCTCCTTGTCGTTTTGTAGTAGGTTCTATTAGGGTTTTTGTAATGAAGGAAGGGGCAGGTGTTTCAAATATTGTCAGCCAGGCCATATGCTCAAAAATTATCCGATTAAAAAGGGTACATCGAGAGCGAGTAATTTTTTGATTGCTTTATCTTATGATGCTACACCAAAGGGTGTTACTTCTTTATTTATTTATTTTTCTAGTATAGGTGCAGGTCGGAATAGGTTATATGCTCTTGCTCCTCAGCAAGAATCTGAGGCATTGCCTGATGTCATGACTTGTACAGTATATCTCTTTTCTTGTTACGTGTATTGTATGCTTGATCCAGGGTCCACTCTATCTTATAAGACCCCATTTGTGGTTGTGTATTTTAATTTTGATCCTAAGGTTATTTTGTATCCTTTATCTATTCCTACCCAAGTATGAGACTCTGTGGTTCCTAAAAGACTCTATAGAGGGTGTGTGGTATCTGTTCGTAGTAGACAAACTTTGGTGGATTTATTTGAACTTGAGATGATGGATTTTGACGTTATTCCGTGGATGTATTGGTTACTCTTATTATGTTTCCTTAGATTGTCGAACCCATAAGGTTGTCTTTAGGTTCACTGGTGAACCATTTATTTAGTGGAAAGGTGGTTCTCTATCTCCTAGGGGGAGGTTTATTTCTTATCTTAGAGCTCAAATATTAATCTCTAAAGGTTGCCTCGATTATCTGGTTTGGGTTAAAGCTTTTAACTCATAAGATCCTTCTTTTTATTTAGTTTTGATGGTAAATGAGTTTCCCAAAGTTTTTCCAGATGATCTTCCTAGTGTTCCTTCGAATAGAAAGATGGAATTTTGTATCAATTTGGTTCCAGACACTCATCCAATATTTATTTCTTCTTATAGAATGGCTCCGATTGAGTCGTGGAAACTAAAGGAGAAATTTAAAGATCTTTTGGATAAGGGTTTCATCCGTCCTATTGTATCCTCTTGGGGTGCTCTGGTTTTATTCTTGCACAAGAAGGATAGATCTCTTCGGATGTGCATTGACTATTGATAATTAAATAAGGTAACGATTAAGGGCAAGTATACTCTTTCGAGTATAGATGACTTGTTTGGTTAATTGCAGGGTGCCAAATTCTTTTCTAAGATAGATGTTTAGTCTGGGTATCATCATTTTAATATTAGGGAGGAGGATATACCTAAGATGGTTTTCATACTCGGTATTGGCACTTTGAGCTCTTTATTATGTCGTTCGGTTAGACTAATTCTTTGGTGGCATTTATGGATCTTATGAATTGGGTTTTCAGGTATTTTTTGGATCTTTTTTTAATTGTTCTCATTGATGACATCTTGGTGCATTCGAAGAGTGAGGTGGATCATGCTAATCACCTTTGTGTGGTGTTGCAGACCTTGAATGAGCAGCAGTTGCATGCCAAATTCTCAAAGTGTGAGTTTTGGTTGAACTCTATGACTTTTCTTAATCATATTATTTCCAGTGAGGGGATCATGGTGGATCCTCAAAAGGTGGTTGTGGTTAAAAGGTGGACTGGACCCATTACACCAATCGACATTCGGAACTTCGTGGGTTAGGCTGGGTATTATATGTGGTTCGTGGAATATTTCTTGACGATATCTACCCCATTTACTAAGTTGACTCATAAGAAGGTAAAGTTTTCTTGGTCGAATGCTTGTGAGGGGATTTTTGATAAGTTAAAGGATAAGCTAACTTTGGCTCTAGTTTTTACATTACCAAAAGGTAATGAGGGGTTTGTGGTTTATTGTGATGCATCCAGGGTGGGACTTTGTTGTGTCTTAATTCAGCATAGGAAGGTGATTGTCTATGCTTCTATGCAGTTGAAGGTGTATGAGAAGAATTATCCTACTCGTGATTTAGAGATTTTAGCGGTAGTTTTTTCTTTCAAATTATGGTAGCATAATTTCTATGGAGTGCACGTGGACAACCTTTCTAAGCATAAGAGTATACAGTATGTGTTCACTAAGAAGAAGAGAAATCTTAGGCCTAGGAGATGGTTGGAGCTTCTCAAGGACTATGATATGAGAATTCACTACCACCCAGGTAAGGCTAATATGGTTACTAATTCTCTTAGCAAGTTATCCATGGGGAGTTAAAATGAGAAGTGGGAATTGGTGAAGGATATTCACCACTTGGATAATCTTAATGTTCATCATTTGGACTCCAATGATATTGGTGTGATGGTACAGGAAGTGGTTCAATCGTCTCTTGGTGCATAAATCAAGGAGAAGCAAATGCTAGATCCTATAATGATAAAAATAAAGAGTGATGTTGATAGGAAAGGGTAATGGTGTTTGAGATCAATAGTGATGGTACCTTAAGGTACCAAGGACGGTTATTTGTTCCTGACATTGATGGTTTATGAGAGAGGGTTTTGTCTGAGGCGCATGAATCACGCTATGTTGTTCATCCTGGTTCGACAAAAATGTACCATGATCTCAAGAAGATGTATTAGTGGAGTGGTATGAAGAGGGATGTAGCTGATTTTGTGGTAAAATGTGTGGTGTACCAACAAGCCAAAGTTAAACACATGAGGCGTGGTGGATTGTATCAAGAAAAAGAGTTGTCAGAATAGATTGGGAGGTAATCAATATGAATTTTGTTACCAGTCTTCCTCAATCTCGGAATCAATTTGATTCGATTTGGGTCATCGTGGATAGGATGACCAATTTCACTCACTTTTTATCGGTACAGACTAACTTTTTGGTTGATAATTTTACGGAGTTTTGTCTTGATAAGATTGTAAAACTACATGGGGTACCTATTTCAATTATCTTTTATCGTGGTACGCAGGTTTCATCTTACTTCTGGCAGCCTTTTCAGAAAGAGTTAGGGACCAAGGTCAGTTTGAGTACTATTTTTCATCCATGACGGATGGACAAGAAGAGAGGATTATTCAGACATTGAAGGACATGTTTCGTGCTTGTATGATTGATTATGGAGGCAATTGGGTTGAGCGTCTACCTTTGGTTGAGTTTCCTTATAACAATAGCTATCATTCTAGCATTTTATGGCCCCTTTTGAGGCATTGCATAGTAGGAGGTGTAGATCTCCTATGGGGTTGTTTGATCTTGGTAAGGCAGATCTATTTTGTTTGTATTTGGTTTATCAGGCAATGGAAAAGGTAAATGTGATTCAGTATAGGCTTAAGGCTACCCAAAGTAGCCAAAATTCCTATATAAATGTAAGCCATAAAGACTTAGAGTTCGAGGTCGAGGATAAGGTGTTCCTAAATGTATCTCATATAAAAGTAGTTGTGTGGTTTGGTAATAAAGGGTAGATCACACCTCGATATTTTGGTCCTTATGTGTTTTTGCGGAGAGTTTGTAATATGGCTTATGAATTAGAGTTACCTTTTAGTTTTAGCTGTATTCATTTGGTATTTCATGTCTCCATGTTGGGAAAGTGTCTTGGTGATCCTTCTTCGGTGGTTCCTTTGAAAGGATTAGATATCTTGGATTCTCTATCTTATGAAGAGGTACTGGTTGAGATACGTAATTGGTAGGTTCGTTGATTATCGACCAAGGATGTAGCCTCGGTTAAGGTTCAATGGCAGAACCATAAGGTGGTAGAAGCTACATAGGAAGCAGAGTCGGACATCAATTCCAAATATGTGCATTTGTTTTATGCTCTAGATATTCATGCAAAAGGTGTATGTTCATGATCACATCTTTATTTCTAACATAGGTAAGGGTTAAATAGAGCCTTGCATCTTTATTTTCCATCTTGGTTAAAGTGGATTGATATTTGATAATGCAAATGAATCGTGCTTGTGTTTGACTTACCTTTTCTGTCATTCAGGGATGAATGATCCTAGTCGGGGAGACTGAAACACCCTGCATTTTAGAACTTTAGAAAATTTCCTGGATTTTTGGTTTCTAGACAAGATAATACTAGGGGTTACAAGTCATATGTTGGGGAACAGTTTCTAAGGCTTGTTCGTACACTAAGATGTGTTGGTTGGTGGGTTGGATTGGTTATTGGAATGGGTACGACTAGGCTTGTGCGAGTAGTATGTTTGTTGGCGGGTCACATGGTTGGGTTTTTCTTCACTTAATCTGAGACTTAGTAAAGTAACTTGGATCTGAGTACGAGTGTATCACCATAGGTTGTGAGACAGGGTATGAGTCGTATTGTTTAACTCATGTTGAACAGTGTCAACTCTTCTTATTTCGGTTATGGGTATGGGTTTAGGGTACTAGTCATACCCTTGTATATAGTTTGTATTGCATATTCATATGATGACCCATTTGGGGATCTATGGGGGGCCTATGGTGCGAGTGTCGGGTACCACTCGTATTAGAGGGAACAACTGGTATGGTTGAGTCGTACCTACCTGCGAGGATTTTATACTAGTAAGTTGGGCGTAATCTGGACATTTTCCCTCTTAACCTATTATGACCCCACGACTTATATCCCACTTGGGAGCTTATTTTCCCTATTATTCTAATAAAAAAACACTTAGAAACACTCTTTATTTCTCTCTAAGGATCTTGGGTAAAAGAAGGCTAGGGTTTCATCCAGAGGAATAATTTGGGGCTTGTTTTGGTGATTTCTCTCCATCATCTTCATAATCTTAAGGCAAGATACTTCTCACTTATTGTTAGTTCCAACAAAAGGCATGTTTAATACAATGTTTTCATGGCATGATTATTGTATGATTTTATGGTTTTCGAATATATATTGGGGTTTGGTATTAAATGCTTGGTTATGGTTTTCCCATGTTTTAATTATGTATATATATGCTTTAATGGTTGGTTGGACAATTGGTTGCATGGGAATGGTTAAATGGTTATTGGAATTTGATTTGGAAACATTATACCCCTAACATATTTGATAAAATGCCTATGAGAATGCCTGTACTATATTATGGGACTTTTAATGGAACTATTGCATGAAATTCCTATGAGAATGCCTTTACTATATTATGGGACTTTTAATGGAACTATTGCATGGTATGGTTAGGTAATGGAACCCTAAATGGTATAAAATATTTAAATGGTTTGTAATTGTAAAAATAGTAAGGTTTGATGGTCATGGTCATGGTTATTTAAACTTCCTTGTGGGGTACAACGGAATCCCCCAAGTAAACATTATAATGGAATACTTGTGGGGCACACGGGATTCCCCCAAGTTAACTTAATAAAAAGGTTTGATAAGGAAATTGTTTGCAATCTATAGTTAGTATGACTATACCACTCATAGCCTTGGTTAATGATAATGGAATAATGGTCATGATGGATGTTATGCAATAATGGCGGGGTGTGATAGCATATCGTGAAGGTGCGAGTCCAAAGGACGAACACTGGAAACTCATGTTTACCAACATGAGGGGTTGGTCATAGTGACCATAGATGATACTAGAAGGTACATGGGAATCCTCTAAGTACACTGTACATATGTATCATGGAGAGAGAAGGGTACTCGAGAATTCCCTACTCTTATGGTATCTTCGATTCATATGGCTACATGTACCAGGGCCCTTTCAGGGGGTTACACTAGACTCATATAGCTCGTGCACGAATCTATGATGGTTAAGATACACATACCTATGTTAATGGTTTTAAAGGCATGCTAAACCCAGTTCCTTCTCCTGATATGGTTATATATATGCGTGTGGTTTGTATGCATATGGTTGTTTTACTGGATGGCATTATTCTATCCTTCTCCTGAGTACCTTCTAGAGTTTACCCGCTAACCCATCCTCGAGTGGTTGAATCCCCACGTCATGTAAGAATTGTCCATTCTACTCCCCTTGCTTAGTTAACAGATCTAGGGATTAGTAAGATTGGATTGAAGTGATGAGCTTCTATATTCCAGAAGGCTCCATTTCATATCATGGAGATCTCTATTTATTTTGGATACTTTATGAATATTGGTTTTGGCTATGGTTGGGGGCATGTCCCAACCAGATATTGGCTTTGTTTTTGTTAGAGGCTTTTGTCGATCTACTATAGGTTGTTATGGGCAGGATCGTTAGTGGTGTCAGCCTTAGTATTGGCATTGGTATTAAGGATGATACCGATTGACTAAATTACTCACTGTTCCATCCTTTTTTATTATGTTATGGATAGTAAATTTGTTACTATTTTGGTTTTGGCTTATGGTTTTGGTTGGGTTATGGTTATGGGTTGGGTTTTGGATGGTTGGGCTCATTTGGGTCGGTCTTGATCATAGACCTATCCCAAAGTCTATATTTGTACAATTACACACTATCCCGTTATATATTTAGAATTCATCCAACTTAGGGTATATGTTGGATTGTTGGGTTTGGTATCGGGGTAGGTCTCCGATCCTAGTTGGACTTGAGATGCCCATTATGATAAGGCCCCTGGTTGGGTCGGGTCATTTCAATTGTTCAGTTACTAACAGTTCAAATGTTATATTTCAATTATTTAGGTAAGGTGGGGTCTATCCCAGTGGTTGTTCATTAGCTTTTTAGCTTTTTCAACACTAGTAACATAATTTATTTTCCTTCGGATTCTCAAGAGTTCCATATAATGTTAAGTTTACAATTTTTTGTTGAGATAGTTCATCTATTTGAACCTAGATATAATCTTCTCACAGACTGCTCATGTTTTAAGCTAACTTTATCAAGGTTTCAGTGCTGAGTAGATATCATATGTTAGTTTTTGGGATACTTATATGCTTAAGCATCGTGTGACATCCAGGGAGTAGCTATAAGTTGTGACAACATACTTAAGGATAGTTGTAGTTACTTAAACAAGTACATAAAGTAGTGTAGGTGAACTTAACCTTTTGATTCTACATGACAAGCACCACGAGAGATTACTAAGTGTGAATAACCTATGAAGCTAGGAAGTTACTTCTCTCTTATTGATCCAAATCAAACAAAATTATCAACTACTCTATTGGAATTCTATTTACAAAATCCCCACTTTACTAGAGATTATTATTGATTGCTTAGACAAAATATTGATTGATAATTTAACCTATTCCTTGTTGGATCAACCCCAACCTTGTTTTGGTTGTATATTTGGCAGCAACCACATTTATACTTCATTACAAGGTGTTATTTGGGAGCATCAAAATATAATATTTAGAATTATACACTTTAAAGATTGGCATCTCAGAGTAGAACTTTACTTGTGCTCATATTAACTACAAATGGGAACGGCATTCTAACATTGAGTATGTCGGGAAATTTATGACAATTAGTTGGCTATATATTGATGAGATCATGATTAAGACAGCACTTCTCCTTCCAACCATCGTTCTATACTTCAAAATTAAGGCAATTGCATAGAACTGCAATAAATTCAATCATAATAATGAGAACTCATGGAGCAGCATGCTCCCAAGGCTAGAATTTAATGATGTACTCCACACCGACCTCCAATAAATAATATGCCTTACATGAGTAAATCAGGTGTATCATATTCATAATTACTATAAACCCATTTCAATTTTCTATAAAATTAAATTATCCAGAGTCACAACTTCTAGATATTGCACATCTTAAATTTACTTATCAACTACATAAAGATACAATGAAATTACATAATCGAATTGTTCAATTATAGAGTTTATATTATGTTCACGGTCTCTCGATCCTCTAATGCCTATCCAGATTAGCCTTTAAATTTTATCATTTGGTAGGTTTAGTCAAATTTTTCATAGTATAATTTAATGACCCTCCGGTTATTTTTCGTAATTCCACTTATTTTTTCTATTAGAGATTCTCCATAGCTTTCCCAAAGTCATTTATGACTCACTGGGTCTGACAGTTTAGTTATCGCACAGTTCATTTGGTACGTAGAGCCAATTCCCTATTAGATGTCTTCACTGGTTCCAAATGGCCAACGAGCAAAAAATTTATTCAAACAATCTCATATGTGAATTCTAACCATGACAACAGCTCTTGAATATTGATATTAGGCTAGTTAGACCTTTGGTTTGGGTCCCAATGCACCCGAGCTCATTTTGACCTATTGGTCAGAAAGTTAAAATTGATAATATGGGTGTGGGACACAAATTTGGTCAAAAGAACCTCGTATGTAAAATCCAATTTCATCAACACATCTGGAACATTGTATTTAGTGGGGTTACATAGTTCATTTACAAAAATTTGAGTCCAAAAAGGTTTCGAGGGTCAAAAACTAGTTTTTAACTTTGATGGTGATAGTGTATATGCGATCGTTGAAGGACCTATTGTGGTAGCAATCCCTAGGACTGCGATAGTGATACCTATGTACCATAAAGGTCTATAATGGTCCCTATTGTTGCGATTTTTTCTATTTGTCACACATTCTTGAGAGCTGAAGACCTTAAATAAGTGTGGTAACTCAAAATTGAGTCTTCTGGGTGACTTTGGAGCATGCTTAACATCTTTTATCATGATTATCATCCAAATTAAGGTAATATTCCATCACTTTATTGATGAATTTATTAGTTTTTGACTCAAAACCCCAAATCCTCTTAGGGTTTGATTTTAGCCCAAATTTTGCTTGATTTGCACCCATTTTGAGGGTTTTGATTCCATGAGCTTGATATCATGTTGGAGTGGCCTCAGAAATATATTTTTCATAAGTGGGACCCACTTGGTTTTTTGGTGTTGTTTTTGGAACTGGAGCACAATAGTGCAATATGTGCATCGTTATTCTCGTATTGATGAGTAAAGCATGATTTATATAGTGTGATGGCATTTTGGGATTGTGAAGTGAAGATGAGCATTTGGTGAATGATGTAAGGATTGGCAGTTCGTCTTTGAGGTAGGTTTCTGTCTACTCTTCTTCATAAGATAATGTGTGATATATATTGTGTGTGAATATGAATGCTAATATTGATTAAGGGTAGAATGACTTTATATTGATTAGTAATTTCGTTGGGATTAGATAAGGTTTTTGGACCCATAAGGTGAAATGCATATTACCTTTTAGAACATTATTGACTTATCCTTAGATTGGACTAATTTGTAGCATGGATATGATATGATGCTTGGTTTGGGATGTGGTTTAAGTATTGGAATAATGGTTAGTATAATTAACCTTATTTGGGCTAGTCTAGTGATCTTATAATCGTAACTTGAGTAGAGTTGACTTAAATGCCCTTGTTTCTAGATAAAATTACTATCATAGGATTGGTTATTGCTTACTTAACATCTAGAAGTTTAACTAGATACCTTAGCCTAGTTTGGGGTATAAATTTCCTAAATATTGAAATTCAAGATGAGAAGCGGGTTCTTTCGGCCCACCTTTAGTCAAGACTTGTGCTAGCCTTTGTAGACTTAGTTGCGGATGTCAGTCCTAGTTGAGACTACTCAGCCTTTAGAATAAGTTTACTTCATGGATTGGTAAATTATGATGATTGTCCCCAAATTATTTTAAGTGTCCTATACAAATGATATTCCTCTTAGATATGATATGGGCCCTTTAGAGATGTTATTTTCTTATGGATATGATAATTGGCCTATAGAGATGATATTCCTCATAGTTATGAATTATGCTTCATAGATGCATTATGCCTCATAGATGTGAGATGCCTCTTATGTGTGAGATGATTATACATATACTTTATGGCTTATTAAGATGTTTGGCCTCATGAATATGATACAACTTATAAATATGAAATGATGTATGAATATGATTTGATATGTTTTCCGGATATATATATGGGCCAAAGGCCATTATTATGATGTTATAATTATTTTGGACACATGATTAGGCCCAAGGTCGTATTATGATATGAGTTGACCATCTGGGAAGTGCTTATCCTTGTAAAGGATGCGAGTGTAGTTTATTGATATATTAATTTTTAAATTTCATTGTATGAATACTGGTGATGGCATGCTTTGATTTGGTACATTCATGATCATTTCATCGATGATTGATACAATTTCGATTAGATTATAATTTTTTTATTATTATCACTAACAAATGGCTAAAGCCCACTTTCTACCCTTATAATGGATTTCTTAATAATAATAAATGTCAGTTTTAATGAGTAGTTTATATGTAAAAGAGGTTGATAATGATGTTTTAAAAACTTGACCGAGATAAGTTTTGGTATATGACTTGATATTACTAATTACTCCAATCGTGAGAGATTCTGACCCTTTCTACACTTTTATAATAATTTAATCTCGAAGTTCACTCTGGTAAACAAACTTGAAGTTCACTCCGGGCAAAAAACTTACATATTTACACTCTTTTAGCTTCGTCTTGAGCCCGTGCACCTATCATATATCCAGAAAAAAATCACTCTAGTGTGGGACTAATGAAGATGTTGGTTGATAATATAAATTCCGCTTAAAACTCAATGAAAGTTATCATATTCATATTATCTATATATTCTTATTGATAATGTGATATTGATGATGAGCGATGGATTATGGAAGTATACTCCACTTTGCTTCCTTTTTTATATTTATTTACTTTAACCCTCGTGGGGCTTGTTCTTTACTTTAGGCCTCACGGGTCTTGCACTTTACTTTATCCCTCGTGGGGATCGCTTTAAATTATTGACATTGATTTGGATATTATTATAATATGATGGTACCTGGCAAGGCCAGTGAATATTATGATGATGTGATGATACCCGACAAAGCAAGAGAATATTATGATGTTGTGGTGTTGCCCGGCAAGGTCGGAGGATAATTTGGTGATGTGATCAAACTTGGAAAGGAAAGAGGATGTTATGATAATGATGATATTGATACCAACATGTCCGGAGGATGATTATATGGATGTTCCTATGTGTATATATATCGGTTTGAGTTCAGCTAGCCCTAAGTACGACAAATATATATATAGATATACCCGGCAAATCCAGATGATGATTATGATAAGGATGAGGATAATGGTTATAATAGTGAAAATTATAACGTCGATATGAAGATATTGTTGATTTTTTTGCATTCATACTTTCATGTGAATCACCTGTCACCATTATGCACATATTTCTATCAGCTCGTGTAGGAGTGCTATGTAGATATGGGTGATGACTATGTCTTGTGTTGTATTTTATGCTAATTAAACCTTTCAAGCATGGGGAGGTGGAGATACACATAGTATCTTCTAGGTGTTTAGTTATGCAGAATAGCCATTTACTCGTGTTGTTATTGATATTTTTATTATCATTGTTATGTCTAGCATAGGACAAATTGGTCGTTGAATCGGTATCGAGATTAAAGGTATGATTCTGACCTCTTCTATCTTACAATTTCATTATTATTCTTGGTTAATTCTTGATTTGACAAATGTATTATAAACCCTGTGACACAACCCAAACCAGCGCCTCGTCGTGTCATGCTTCTCAAGTCCGACGGGGATCGGAGACCATCCCTTATACCCAATCCAACCAACCAATATACAACTCATGTCGGATGAACTCCAAACATATAACAAGATATAGTATTAAAGATTTTGATTACTTTAGGATAAGTCTAGAATAGAGAACAACCCAACAAAGGCATACCGTCTAAACCAAACCAAACAATAATATACCCAAGTCTATAGTTGTCCATAAAAAGCCTCTAAATAATGTCCAAGAATATCTAGTAGGGACATACCCCGACCATACACAAAAACAAATTTTAAGAGAATAGTAAAATAAAATGATAAACCATAACATGAAATGGGCTTTTCAAAGAATGGAAGCTCAGCACTTCAGTCTGACTCAAGTTGTCACCGAATCACCAAGTCACTGAGTAAGTGATATGATAGTATGGTCGGTTCCTGCATAGCGTGGGTATACAATGCTCAAAGATGGGCTAGCGGGTGAATGCTAGCATGTAGTTAGGAGTAAGGATAAAATAATGTAATTATTCAAAACCAAAGTAAATAAAAATATGCAATCACATACAAATATACGTATATACCATGACGGGAAAGGGAACCGGGTGTAGCATGCATTTAAAAATCTTTAACCTGGGTTGTGTAGATTTTCAATCATGATCCATCCACTGGCTATATAGGTCCAGTGCTACCCCTTGAACGGGCCCTAGTGCGTGTAGCTGCACAAACTGGAGATGCCATAGGTGGCTGCTTGTACCTTTCACCATCTATGATGCATATCTATATGTATACACTTAGTGGATTCCCTTGTACCCCATAAGTTCGTGGTCATCAAGATCAATCCTTATGTTGGCAAACATGTGTTTTCAGTGTCAACCTTTCGGACTTATACCTTCACGGCTAACTATCATAACCCCCATTATTTCCCAATTAAAGCCTTTAGCACATAACCTAACCACCAATTCCAAGAGAAAATTATTAAGGCATTAATTAGTGGTATCTCCATACCGACTATATCTTGCAAACAATGTCATTAGCCAACACCTAAAGGATTCCCATGTACCCCACATGATTACATTATTAAAATCACTTAGGGTCCCCGTGTACCCCATAAGGTTTTCCAAGTAAACCAAAGTCGTGGCCACCAAGGCCTTTACAAAGTATTTAAAATAAACCAAATTAAGTTCCATTACCATATAATGCAATGCAAAGCATTCAAGAATGGTAAAACTATCTAACAAAAATACTTTCATTGGCATTTTAACAAAAATGTTGAGGGCATATAGCTTCTAAAACCAAAATCAAGAATGAATTAACCACTCTCATGTAACCATATGATCAAACCAATATTATAATATGAAAAACCACAAATAGAACATGGGAAAACATTATCCAACCATTAGTAACCAAAACTCCCAACATATTTTCAAAACCAACACAAATCCATAATAATTCCATGAAAACCATTCATTAAAACATTCTTTTAGTTTAACTAACAATTAGGGAGGAGTAACATACCTAAGTTACAAAGATTCACGGAGAGATTTTAATCCTTTAGGCTCTACATGACCACCTTCACAAAACCCTAGGCCAATATTCTTAAGAGGTTATTAGAGAGAGTTTAGAGAGTGTTTTTAATCTTTTAAAATATGCAAAGGATGACTAATTAGGGTAACAAGATATGGGTTATTAAGTCCTTGGGGGGGATCATCAAAAATTCCCTCAAATTAAAAGATGTAGAAGATTCGCATGAGGGTAAGGTTGGACCACTCCACTCGTACTGTAGTACCCCGAAACTCTAACCAATAGTGAAACCATGAATCAAGCTCATGAGAAATAAATTATAATGTTTTGGGTTGTGTTTTGATCAAGGAAGGTGTATATTAAGGCCTTAAAGATGTCCTAACGATTGGGTGAATCAAAATATTTCTTACCGATTGAATTCTTGGGAAGAATATTGGTATAGTCAACTTCAAATGAGCATATCTCTTATTATACTTGGAATATTTGAGATCATGACCATCAACTTATAGATAATTGAATTAGATTTCCAACGATACAAATTTATACAAAATCCGATACCGGAGCAAAGAGTTATACCTATTTTACTCCAGCATGTCAATCTGGAAAAGGGTGACGATGTTTCTGACGGCCTCTAACATTTCTGACGACATTTCTAATGACGTCCTCACGTTTCTAATGAAATTTCTGATGACATCATCAGCCTTAGGAAGAAAATCATAAAATTTGACTCTTTTGTGATGACATTTCGTGACGGCCTATCACGGGTCTGACGGCCTGTCACGGATGTCGTCAGCTATTTTTTTCAGCAATTTAGAGACGTTTTTGCAAGGGTATTTTGGTATTTTCCCATCTTTTGGAGGCCTCTATAAATATTATAATCCCATCCAAACACTAATTCCATTATTTTCTCTTCCAATTCTCTTGAGATAATATATCTAGGGATATATGAACATAAATCTTCCAAGAATCATCCATAAATCTTTAAAATTTCTTCAAGAACCAAGTTCCTCATAGTGTGGGCTTCAAGAATTATTTATTTCAAGTGTAGATAAAGTATCAAGCACTAAAGTTCATTCAATTTCAAAGATTAAGGTATATGGGGTTTTGAACAAGAACACTTCTTTCGTTCTTGTGCCCAAAGATTTAATTTCTATTGAATTTCATGAATTTTGCAAAGTGTATTTACACCCAAATTACTTTATCAAGGATTTATGAGATTTCAGCTATACAAGATTGACACATATGACTACTTCATTGTCTTATTTCTTAAATTAAGAATTTATGTCATGAGTTGTATATTGTTATCTCGTTTTCCTATTGAATATATATTGATATTGAGCTTGAGAGTCAAGAACGAGTTCTATGATGTTTTATGGAAGATTTGATACTTGATATTATTTGATAAGCAAGTGTACTTGATGATGAGAAAGATTATTTTGAGATTTAGTCGAGTTAGGAATCCAAAAGTTGATTATGATTTACAAGTGAGATATATATTTATATTTTTGTCTTTATGACAGACCCTTGAGTTGATTAAGGTGGATTTCCTAATGCGTTCTGAGCTTAAGTCTGGGAGTAGTATTTAGTACCGAGTGGGAAGTATGGGTTCAGCGCATCCTACTTCTCCAGAACTACCTGCCACCGTAGGAATAAGATTAAGGGTCAAAGGCCAAGACAGTTATCACTAAAGTTATGGTTCTACTCTGATGGCAAGGATAGAATATATCTCCCGAACGTGGGCAAGACGTTGGACTCCATGTAATCTCGCATGGTTTATGTCGGTTATAAGAAACTCCCAAGTCCATAATAGTCCAAGTTTCATGAGTTACCGAGTCAATCTAAGTCATGATTCAAAGAGTTTGAGTTGAGTCCAACGGTTTGTGAGATTTATGAAGCATGTGTTATTATTGATGATTTATGGAAAATATGTTTCAGGTAACTCAAGCGAAGAGACTCATTATTATCAGCATGCATGATTTTCTTATACATTTATGATATTATGTATATATTGCCTGCACCCCTACATACTCAGTACATTCCCAAGTACTGATTCTCATACTCTTCTGTGTTCTATATTTTCTCGTGATGTAGGTTTAGGTGCTCAGTCTCAGTAGCGATAGTGATCTTCGAGTACCTCCATCAATTAGTGAGTCCTCATGGTTTGAGGACCTATGTCCCCATTTTTTGTATTGATAGTAGATGGTTGTTTATCTCCAGTTCAGTAAGGGTCAGTTGGGGATCTGTCCCAATGGATCCTCAGTCTTATGTAGTAGAGGCCTTGTCAGACTAGAGTACCAGTATGTACAGAACTTCGGTATTTTGATTATACAGGATAGTATTTCTTTGTATTCTAGTATGTTCATGACATAATTATTCTTCCTTATTACATCTTTATTATTATCATAGTGAGTTATAGAAGTAATGACAGGCTCAGAGGTTTAGCTTGAGGCTATTGTGGCCTTAAGCACCGTGTGACGTCTTGGGATGGGATCTTGGGGCGTTACAAGCTTAGTATCAGAGCCTAAGGTTTAAAGAGTCCTAGGGAGTCTGACAAGCCACGTTACATAGAGTCTTTATCATCGATGTGTAGCGCGCCATATCTATGAGCAAGAGGCTACGGGATATTTTACGAAAAGTCATTTCTTTCTTTCAGAAGTCTTTCATGCCTACAACAGTTTCTCTCTGCTATTAATTCGTGCTCTCTTATGACCAAAAATGCCTCCTCATAAAGCTCATAGAAACAATGAACGACCTCAACCCGTTGATCCTTTAAATGAGACAGTGACTCATGCCTAATTTCAGGTAGCTTTTCAGGAGCTATCCCAGGCCGTTACCGCCAATGTTTAGGCCACTGTTCCACCTTCGCAAGAAGGTAATTCTGCAACAGCTTGAGTTCGGGATTTTATGCGGATGAATCTGCCAGAGTTTTATGAGTCAAGGGTAGGTGAGGACCCACAGATATATCTTGATGAGGTGAAAAAGATCACCCAAATTATGCATGTAACATAGGAAGAAACGGTGGAGCTAGCTTCCTATCGCTTGAAAGATGTTGCTTATGATTGGGTGGAGTTGTGGAAGAAGAGTAGAGGGGAGGATGCCGCTCCCATGACTTGGCAGTTATTCTAGGATGTGTTCTTAGACCGATTCTTTCCCCCGAAGCTGAGAGAAGCAAAACTAGAAGAATTTATGAACTTGAGACAAGGCTCCATGACAGTTAAGGAATATTGTCTTAAATTTAACCAGTTGTCTAAGTATGCTTTCGGTATGATGGATGATTCCAGGACCAGTATTAGTAAGTTTTTGACTGGCGTATTGAGTTATGTTATGAAAGAGTGTAGGTCCGTTATGCTCAATAGGGACATAGATCTTTCTAGATTGATGATACATGCCCAGCAGATTAAAGCGGATAAGGTAAAAGAGAGAGAGAGAGAGAGGGAATAAGAGAGTTAGATCAGAGCAACAGAGGTATAGTCATAGTAGATTTTCTAGAGGGATCCACCCTCAGTTTCAGAGTCGTTCTTTTGTGCCAGCACCATCATCATCTAGTACTCCCGCATCCAGAGTCAGGCAGGAGCAGGGTAATAGACCTACTGTGTCTAGGTCTCAGGATAGTGTGAGTAATATACCTAACTATCCCCCATGTGCTAAGTGTAGTAGGAAGCATCCTGGAGAGTGTATGGCTGAGTATAGAGGTTGTTTTGGTTGTGGTAAGTTGGTCCACAAATTCAGGGATTTCCCATATGCTAGACAGGGGAGCCATGATGTTCGTCCTAAGAGTCAAGCTATTAGTGCTCCATCCCCTTGGGTTCTTCCTACTCCTCCTCAGGGTGCCTCATCTAGTACTGCCGGTGGTCAGCGCCAGAATTGCTTTTATGCTATCCCACCCCGCTAGGAGCAGGAGGATTCACCAGATGTCGTTACTAGTACGCTCCGTGAATTTCATTTTGATGTGTATGTGTTGATGGACCCTGGGTCAAGTCTTTCTTATGTGACTTCGTTAGTGGCTGTGAATTTTGAGATCAATACTGAAAAAATTCCTGAGCCTTTTCTAGTTTCTACTCCAGTAGGTGAACCTATTATTTCTAAGCAAGTATATAAGAAGTATCCTATCACTGTCCTTCACAGAGTTATGTTTGCAGATTTAATTGAGCTAGACATGGTTGATTTTGACATTATTCTATGTATGGACTGTCGTAGCTGTGTAGTCAAGTTTCAGTTTCCCAATGAGCCAGCCTTTGAGTCGTCTAGAAATTTTGTATCTCCCAGGAGTTATTTCATATCCTATATTAAATCTAGGAAATTAATATCCA
Organism: Capsicum pubescens; assembly: GCA_030864215.1. Classification (NCBI taxonomy): domain Eukaryota; kingdom Viridiplantae; phylum Streptophyta; class Magnoliopsida; order Solanales; family Solanaceae; genus Capsicum; species Capsicum pubescens. Next base: position 79,586,137 of record CM061545.1, on the reverse strand, counting down.
AGGGTTGCATCTATAATTTGGTTCGAGTTAAAGATACTAAGTTTGAGACTCCGACCATTCAGTCGATCAGCATTGTTAATGAGTTTTGTGATGTTTTTCCAGAATATCTCCCAGGGGTACCTCCTGATAGAGAGATAGAATTTGGTATTGATCTTCTCTCTGACACACAGCCTATTTGTATTCCTCCATATTGTATGCCCCCCACAGAACTTAAGAAGATGAAAGAGCAACTCAAAGATCTTCTAGATAAGGGTTTCATAAGGCCTAGCGTATCTCCTTGGGGTGCACCCATTCTGTTCGTTCGAAAGAAAGATGGTTCATTGCGGATGTGCATTGATTATCATCAGCTTAACAAGGTCACAGTCAAGAACACGTACCCATTTCCTAGAATTAATGATCTGTTTGATCAGCTGCAAGGTGCTAACTATTTCTCAAAAATAGATTAGAGATCCGGTTATCACCAGCTTAAAGTTAGGGAGTGTGATATTCCAAAGACAGTGTTTCACATCCGATATGGTCATTTTGAGTTCCTGGTCATGTCTTTCGGGCTAACAAATTCTCCAGCAGCTTTTATGGATCTCATGAATCGGGTGTTCAGACAGTACTTGGATATGTTTGTTATTGTGTTTATACATGATATTCTTGTATACTCCCAAAGTAAGAATGACCATGCAAATCATCTCCGAATAGTCTTGCAAACCCTTAGAGATCATCAACTATTTGCGAAATTTAGCAAGTACGAAGTTTGGCTAAGGTCAGTTGCTTTTCTGGGTCATATTGTTTCTTCTGAAGGTATTCGAGTGGATCCTCAAAAGATAAAAGCTGTGAAAAATTAGCCCAGACCTATTTCCCCGTCTAATATTAGGAGTTTCTTGGGTCTAGCTTGATACTACCGTTGTTTTGTTGAGGGTTTCTCTTCCATTGCGTCTCTTTTGAATCAGTTGACCTAAAAGAAAGTTAAATTCCTGTAGTATGATTCTTGCGAGAAGAGTTTTCAGGAGTTGAAGACTTGACTCACTTCGGCCCCTGTGTTACCCTTCCAAATGGTGTAGATAATTTTGTGGTGTACGGTGATGCTTCTAGAGTTGGGTTGGGCTGCATGTTGATGCAGAAAGGTAAGGTTATAGCCTATGCCTCCAGACAGTTGAAACCGCATGAGAAGAACTACCCGATCCATGACCTCGAGTTAACTGCAGTGGTCTTTGCCTTGAAAATCTGGAGACACTATTTGTACGGTGTTCATGTTGTTGTCTTTACGGACTACAAGAGTTTGTAGTATGTGTTTACTCAGAGTGAGTTGAATCTTCATTAGAGGCGATGGTTAAAATTGTTAAAGGACTAGGATATGAATGTATTGTATCACCCGGGCAAGGCCAATATAGTGGAAGATGCCCTTAGTAGGTCGTCCATGGGTAGTGTAGCACAGGTTGAGAAAGATAGGAAGGAGTTAGTTCGTGAGGTGCATTGTCTGGCTAGGTTGGGAGTTATATTACTTATTCAGCTGAGGGTAATGTTTGGGTCCAGAGTAGTTTCGAGTCTTCTATAGTTTCGGAAGTAAAGGAGAAGCAAGATATGGATCCTAGTTTGGTCAGACTGAAGGAGTCAGTTAAAGACCAAAATGTAGAGGTTTTTTCCCAAGGGGGAGATGGTGTATTGAGATTTCAAAATAGATTATGTATGCCTGATGTTAAAGATTTAAGGCAGAGAATTATGGATGAAGCGCATGGCGCACGATATTCTATTCATCCCGGTGATACCAAGATGTACCGTGATTTGCGAGAAATCTATTGGTAGAATGGTATGAAAAATAATATAGAAAAATTCGTAGAGAAGTGTACAACTTGCCAACAGGTTAAGATAGAACATCAAAGACCCGGTGGAATGATGCAAGAATTCAGTATTCCTACTTGAATGTGGGAGGAAGTAAATATGGATTTCGTGACTGGTGGAATCATGATTTGATTTGGGTCATTGTAGACAGGTTGACTAAGTTCGCATATTTCTTACCAGTGCATACATCTTTCACCACTGAGGACTATGCTAAGTTGTACATTCGAGAGTTAGTCAGGTTGCATGGAGTTCGTTTGTCTATTATCTCCGACAGGGGTACTCAATTTACTTCTTTTTTTTGGAGGGATTTTCAGAAGGATCTTGGTACCCAAGTTCATCTTAGCTCCACTTTTCATCCGCAAACCAATGGTCAGGATTAGAGGACCATCCATACCTTGGAGGATATTTTGAGGGCATGTGTTCTTGATTTCAAAGCAAGTTGGGATAAACATTTGCCATTGATTGAATTTGCTTACAACAACAGTTTTCATGCTAGCATTGGAATGGCTCCATTTAAGGTTTTATATGGAAGGCGATGTAGATCACCCATAGGTTGGTTTGAAGTGTGTGAAGCCACTGTGAGTTGACCTGATGCTCTGTTTGAGGCTATGGAGAAAGTTAAACTGATTTAGGAAAGGTTGAAGATAGCCCAGAGTCGTCAGAAGTCATACGCAGATGTTAGAAGAAGAGCTCTTGATTTTGAGGTTAACGATCTGGTGTACTTGAACATTTCACCCATGAAGAGGGTGAAAATATTTTGTAAGAAAGGGGAGCTTAGTCCCCGATACGTTGGCCCTTATAGAGTTTTGAATCGTGTTGGGAAATCAGCTTACGTTATTGAATTACTTGCCGAATTGTCAGTTGTCCATCCTATCTTTCACATTTCTATGCTCAAGAAGCACATTGGTGATTCTGTTGTTGTTGATCCATCAGAAAGTTTCGATGTTCAGGATAGCCTTTTGTATGATGAAGTTCTGGTTGAAATCCAAGATTATCAAGTTCGTAGACTAAGAAATAAGTAAGTTCCCTTCGTCAAAGTTCTGTGGAGAAATCAATCAGTCGAGGGTGTTACTTGGGAAGCAAAAGAAGATATGTGAGCCAGATACCCTCATCTCTTCTCCGCGAGTTCAAATCAAGCCGAAGGTACTATTCTTCCCTAATCCAATTTCCTTCTAATCCAGTGTACTCAGCTATATGGTTATTCTCTATATGCATCGTGTATTTTGTGTAGTAATCAAAAGTTTAGAATGAAGTAAGCCCTTTTAGTGAGTCGGTCCAGCTATACGTCCTCATTTTCTCTTGTTCTTGGCCTATCTAGCCACATTCGAGGATGAATGTTTCCAAGGGGGAGATATTGTAATACCCCGAGACTCTAACCAATAGTGCAACCATGGATCAAGATCATGAGAAATAAATTATAATATTTTGGGTTGTTTTCTGATCAAGGATGGTGTGTATTAAGGCCTTAAAGATGTCCTAACGATTGGGTGAATCAAAACATTCTTTACCGATTGAATTCTTGGGAAGGATATTGGTATAGTCAACTTCAAACAATCATATATCTCCTTATACTTGTAATTTTTGATCTAATGACCTTTCAAAAGATAGATAATTTAATTAGCTTTCCAACGATACCAATTTTGTTAATATCCGATACCGGAGCAAAGAGTTATACCCATTTTACTCCAGCATGTCAATATGGAAAAGGGTGACGACATTTCTGATGACATTTTTGATGACGTCGTCACATTTCTGACGACGTCGTCAGCCTAAGGTAGAAAATCGTTAAATTCGACCCTTTTGTAAGGACATTTCGTGATTGCCTATCACGGGTATGACGGACTGTCATGGATGTCGTCAGCTATTTTTTTCAGCAATTTAGAGACGTTTTTGCAAGGGTATTTTTGTCTTTTCTCATTTTTAGAGGCCTCTATAAATATGAGAATCCCATCCAAACCCTAATTCCATCATTTTCTCTTCCAATTCTCTTGAGATAATATATCTAGGGTTATAACAAGAACATAAATCTTCCAAGAATCATCCATAAATCTTTAAAATTTCTTCAAGAACCAAGTTCCTCATAGATCAAGGTATTTATTTATTTCAAGTGTGGATAAAGTCTCAAGCACTAAAGTTCATCCAATTTCAAATATTAAGGTATGTGGGGTTTTGAACAAGAAAACTTCTTTCGTTCTTGTGCCCAAAGATTTAATTTCTATTGAATTTCATGAATTTTGCAAAGTGGGTTTACACCCAAATTACTTTATCAAGGATTTATGAGATTTCAGCTATACAAGATAGACACATATGACTACTTCATTGTCTTATTTCTTAAATTAAGAATTTATGTCATGATTTGTATATTGTTATCATGAAATGATAATTTCTAAGTGATTTATGATAAGTGTCATGATTTATGTTTTTCCATGAGAAGTTTGTCTATTGAATATATATTGATATTGAGCTTGAGAGTCAAGAACAAGTTCTACGATGTTTTCTGGAAGATTTGACACTTGATATTATTTGATAAGCAAGTATACTTGATGATGAGAAAGATTATTTTGAGATTTATTTGAGTTACGAATACACAAGTTGATTATGATTTACAAGTGAGATATATATTTATATTTTGGTCTTCATAATAGACCCTTGAGTTGATTAAGGTAGATTTCCTAATGCGTTCTGAGCTTAAGTCTGGGAGTAGTATTTAGCACCGAGCGGGAAGTATAGGTTCAGCGCATCCTACTTCCCCAGAACTACATGCCACCATAGGATTAAGATAAGGGACAAAGGCCAAGACAGTTATCACTAAATATAAGGTTCTACTCCGATGGCAAGGATAGAACAGCTCTCCCCAATGTGAGCAAAACGTTGGAATCCATGTAATCTCACATGATTTATGTCGGTTATAAGAAACTCCCAAGTCCATAATAGTCCAAGTTTCATGAGTTACCGAGTCACTCTAAGTCATGAGTCAAAGAGTTTGAGTTGAATCCAATGGGTTGTGAGATTTATGAAGCATATGTTATTATTGATGATTTATGGAAAATATGTCTCAGGTAACTCAAGCGAAGAGAGTCATTATTATCAGCATGCATGATTTTCTTATATATTTATGATATTATTTAAATGTTGCCTGCACCCCCACATACTCAGTACATTCCCAAGTACTGATTCCCATACTCTTCTATGTTCTATATTTTCTCGTGATGTAGGTTTAGGTGCTCAGTCTCAGCTGCAACAGTGATCTTCGAGTACCTCCATCTACATTCGTACAGTTAGTGAGTCCTCATGGTTCGAGGACCTATCTCCCCGATTTTTGTCTTGATAGTAGATTGTTGTTTATTTCCAGTTCAGTACGGGTCAGTTGGGGATCTTTCCCAGTGGCTCCTCAGTCTTATGTAGTAGAGGCTTAGTCAGACTAGAGTACCAATATGTACAGAAATTCAGTATTTTAATTGTACAGGATAGTATTTCTTCGTATTCCAGTACGTTCATGACATGATTATTCTTCCTTATTACAACTTGATTATTGTTATAGTGAGTTATAGAAGTGATGACAGGCTCAGAGGGTTAGCTTGAGGATACGTGTGGACTTAAGCACCGTGTGACGTCTTGGGATGGGATCTTGGGGCGTTACACGTACCCACATCATACATATGGTACCTTCTACTCGTACCTTTATCAGAAAGTTGGGAAACATATTTTTTCAAATATACGACTCCCTCACCTAACTCATACCATCACCAAAACACTAGTACCATTCAAGTCGTAACCTATGCAGAAATATCTAGGCTAGACACTGAACAATATATGGTTTGGACCCTAACTCTCGTATCATGTACATATGACTCGTATAATGTCTTCTCATACCAAGAACAGAACTTGGAAAATATCATACTGACAAATATACAACTAGGGTCCTAAACCTATACCCACACCATACGAGACAGGGTGCAATCTACATGATGATCAGAAGAATCAAAAATGAGGAAATTTTCAATGGTCAAAATTTCCCTTTGGGATAATTCATCCTCGAATGATGGGACAAGGCAGTACAAGCACGATTAAACCCCAAACATATCTACTTTTACCTTTAACTAAGTTGGAAAGAAAAGATACAAAGGTAATCTTCAATCTACCTTTAACAAAGACAGAAAACGAATACTTTAAGACACATACACACCTTAAGAATGCTTATCTAAAATAGAGAGAGCAATCAGACTCCATGTCCCCATCATCTCCCCATGGAGCTCCTTCCTAAGCAACCAATGCATCTAATATTCCTTAAATAGGATGACACTCTCCACCAAGCTTTCAGCATGAAGACAAAACTTCTCCCTCTAAACCTTAAAACTTCCCTCACAAACATATAACTAGTGGGCCTGGCCTGAGTTCAATCGCACATCCATCCCATGCTAAAGAATAACCAGGATTTAAAGGTGTTAGTGGAAGCCATGGGACCTTATACCTCACATCACTCCAATAATACTACCCCTTCTATCACTATAATCAAGAAACCTTAGATCTTAATCAAGGATCTATAACTGCATAACACAATGGGTGGGTATCTATCAACCCCCAACATTCAATAATTCTTCTCTACCCTTGCTTTATGGATCTCCCACCTAAGAGCTAGAATTTTAATTACTATCACAAGGATTTTCATCGCACCTCTCCTCCTTAACTATTTCATAGGACAAAGTTCTTCTTATTCTTCCATCTACTCTTATAACCTAATATCTAGTAGTCACCTCAAAATTTCATAACCAAGGATTTCTACTCCCTCATCCCAAAACATTACTATGCTTCCACAACCACTACAACCCTGATGTAAGAAGGGTCATTGAGGAACTAAAGTAAAAATATTAAGAACGAGGGGGGTTACTTCTAAATTACAACTCCTAGTTGTGTTTCTACTCAAGGTGAGACTTGAGAAATAAAATACAACATATTAGGCACGAGGTAATCCATAGAAATCACATAGGTTATGAATAAAGAATTATTCTGGCATAAACAATCATAGAACAAGTCTTTAGGACTGGGCACCGGGAGAAAAATGGTTGCATATATCATGGGTAATATAACATAAAGTCGATATTCATATTTAGGGAACAAAGCGAGGATTGTAGCTTGAAACTACTATTTCTTTAAACCAGGCATAATGTGAGACAAAAATATATGGATTATGAGTGTAATTACATATAGTTTGAACACTTAGAAGTTTTAATTTCTGAGAACCATACTGTCTTCGATTCAGGGGTTAGAGTATGGACATAGGCGGTATTTAGAATGCGAACCTTAAGACATAAGAACTATTGGAATGCATGCAACACTAGTAGAGTGCCCTATTAACCAAAATAGGAGGGAATCACTAGAATAGGAGTAGATTCACTCTGAATTTCCCTTTGAAGTCCACTAGTAGGAGAAAATTTAAGATTATCTCTTGATCTTCATCTTACTACACTTATAAGCAAACCACTTCACTATATGTGGTATCAACATGGATATGCACTAGGGATACTCGGTTGTCTTATCCTTAAAACCCCATCTATCTGTATGCAACCTAGAGATTAGCATAGTATTACAAACTCTATGCCCTAAACCATTTAATGACTTAGCCCCTAATCTATCATCTCAATTTGGACCTCCGGCCTATATGTCAAAACATCCTTACTCCTACATCCCCTGAGTCATCAACTTCATCTCTTTCTCACACCCCACCAGGCCTGTCAATCAACCCCTACAACTCTCGCCTTGCTACCCTAGACCCATCATATTCCTTTCACCAAATCAATATCTAGGGTTCAAACATAGTTTCTATCAACCATCACGCACTATTAAAAGAGTACCCTATGTAAAATATACATATATGGTCTACCCCAAAAGGAGGTCACCCCTATTTCCTTATTCACCAACCGATAACCTATACATACAGAAAGGAAACCATCCCTCTTATGAATAAAAGAATGGAAGCACCCAATAGAGAAATACTAGGGCAGACAAAACCTTATCAAAGAGATACTTCAGTTATTCCTTAAGCACCTCCAACTTGAATGGATTCATTCTATAAAGAGAGAATAAAAATAGGATGAGTGTCTGGAATAAGATCAATCAAAACTCAATTTCCCTATTGGGGCACCAGGAAGGTCATTGGGAAAGACCTTAGGAGTTTCATTCACCACCAACATAGAATGCCGTGAAGAACCCTTCGAGTTAGAATCCTTAACTCGGACCAGATGGTAGAGACACCCTTCGGAGATTGACCTCAGAGCTTTAAGATGTAATATAAACTTCCCCTTAGTAGCTAGGGAACCACCCTCCCACTCAATAACTAGCTCATTAGGAAATTAAATGATGACCTTACAGGTTCGATAGTCTAGAGATACATAGCACAAGATTAACCAATACACCACCAATATGACATCAAAATCAACCATTTCTATTTTGAATAGATCCACCAAAGTCTTCCAGCCGCCCATAGATACCACACAACCCCTATAGGATCTTTTAGTCACCATAGAGTCACCCACTAGGGTAGAAATAGTAAAGGATTAGGAATAAACTCGAGATTAAAACCAAAATGCATAGCCACAAATGGGGTCACATAAGAAAGAGTGGACCCCAAATTAAGAAAAGAGTACACATCACGAGAAAAGAGTTTCAACATACCAGCAACAACATCAGGTGATGTCTCAAACTCCTGTTGGGTAGTGAGATCATTAATATGGTCCCATCTAGTGCCGAAGCCAAAAGCAGCACCCCTCGGTGCAGGATCTAGGAAATTGGCAATCAAGATCCAATTTTCCCTAGTGGAAATCTTTGTAGGACACTCTCGTTGCATATGACCCAAGTAACCACAGCTAAAATACCCACTCCTCTCTTAATACAATAATTGTTGTGCAACTGACCATAAAACCAGTAGAGAGGATAGGGTTGGGCTAACTGAGCTCCACCAGCCTGAAAATAATGTCCACTAGAACACTGAATATAAAGGACACTAACAATAGTACAGAAACTCTCCGAATTCCCTTGCTCGAACCATTATCCATTATCTCTTCCATTATTTCTCTAACTATTTCCCTAGCCTGAATACTGGGACTTCTTGTTATTCCTATTTATCGCCTTTGCTTTATTCTGTCTCACACCAATAGGACTAGACTGGAATGATAGAGATGCCACTATCTAGGTCATCAGGTGAATAAAATTTCAAAACTCAACATTTGTAATATCTCTTTGAAGTGACTGAGCATGAGTGACACCTTTCATAGTAGGGTCAGTAGAGACCGGGGGAACTCCAGCGGGGAAATCAGAAACTACGACCCTTCAATAGGTCTATAACCTATGAATTATACGAGATCTATCCATGTCTTCATCGAGCAGGATCGATGAGTTTCCATGAGCTTTAGATAATTAGAAGGGCATAATCTAAAAGGTGAATAAAATAAGATTTTGGGGATAGTTCAAGACCTTAGACACTATAGCTCAAAAAAAGAAAAACAAGAAAGAGAAATATTCCTAAATGTCTCACAGCCTCTCCCTTATAAGTGTGGCACACTACACACCCATGAAAGAGACTCTACTCGACACGAATTTGTGGACACCGCATGACACTAATACATAGGATCTGATACCAATCTAACATAAACCAAATGAAGGCTTTGATGTGTCGAGAATATCAAGTCTTATTAGGACCGGAGACCACCCTTATTCCCAATCCAACCAACCAATATACACCTCGTGTCGAATAATTTTTGAACATATAACAAGATAGAGTATTAAAATTTCAAAGACTTTGGGCTAAGTCCAGAACCGATACCAACCCACCCAACTCATACCATCTAAACCAAAACAAACCATAATATACCCAAGTCCACAATTGTCCATATAAATCCTCTAAATAATTTCCAAGAATACCTAATCGATACATGCCCCCATCCATAGCTACAAAAAATATCAAGAGAATAATAAAATCATAAGATAAACCATAGTATGAAATGGGCCTTTCGAAGAATGAAAGTTCACCACTTCAGTCTAAATCAAGTCGCCCCCGAATAACCAAGTCACTGAGCAGTAGGTGTGATAGTAAGAATGGTTTCTGCATCACATAGAGATACAGTGCCTGAAGATGGGTTAGCAGGTGAATGCTAGAATGACCTCAAGAATAAATATTAAATAATGCCATTATTCAAACTAAAGTGAATAACCATATGCATCACATACAAATATATATATATACTATGCCGTGAAACAAAACTAGGTTTAGCATGCATATAAAAATCTTTAACCTGTGTTGTGTAGATTTTTCATAATGTTCCACCAACACGCCATATGGATCAAGTGTTACCCCCTCAAATAGGCCCCAGTGCGTGTAGCCGCACGAATGGGGGATTCTATAAGTGGATGGGGATTTCCTTGTACCCTTCACCCTCTATGATACATATGTATGTGTTTATACCGGGGGGATTCCATTATACCTTAATTTTACGTGGTAATCAAGAATATTTCTCATGTCGGCAAACAAGAGTTTCTAGTGTAAATCTTTTGGACTCACTCTTTCATGACTTGCTATCGCAACCCTAATTATTTCCCAATTAAAACTTTTAGCACATAACCAAACCATCAATTACAGGAGTTAAATATTAAAGTGTTAACTAGTGATATTGTCATATCGATCGTAGCTTGTAGGAAATGTCACTAGCCAATACCTAGAGGATACCCATGTACCCCAAAAGATTCCATTATTAAAATCACTTGGGGGATTCCTGTGTACCCCACATGGTTTTCTAATCAAACAAAAGTAATGGCCCCCAAGGCCTTTCCAAACCATTTAAAATTAACCAAACCAAATTATAATCCATTACCATATTATACAATGCAAAGATTTCAAAAATAGTCGAACTATGTGACAAAAATATTCTCATTGGATTTTAACAAACATGTTGAGGGCATATAGTTTCCAAAATCAAAATCAAGAACCAATTAATCATTCTCATGAAACCACATGTTTAAAATAACATTATAACATGAAAAGCCATAAATGAAACATGGGAAAATATTATCCAACCATTAGTAGCTAAAAACCCCAATTTATATTTCAAAACTAACACAAATCCATAATAAATCCATGAAAAACATTCATTAAAACATTCTTTTAGTTTAAATAACAATGAGGGAGGAGTAACTTGCCTTAGTTAAGAAGATTCACAGAGAGATTTTGATCTATGATTACCTTGAAGAAACCCTAGCCCAATCTTTGTAAGAGGTTGTTAGAGAGAGTTTAGAGAGTATTTTTTATCTTTTAAAGTATGCAAAGAATGACCAATTAGGGTTATAAGATGTTGGGTCTTCAGGGCTTAGAGTGGGAATTATCGAAAATGCCCACAGCTTAAAAGCTGTAAAAGACTCACAAAAGGATAAGGTTTGACCCATCTACTCATACCCACATCATATGAGTGGTACCTTCTACTCGTACCTTGATCAGAAAGTTGTACACCACATTCTTTCCAACATACAACTCCCTCACCTAACTCATACCATCACTGTACGACTAGTACCTTTCAAGTCGTACCCAAAGCAGAAACATCCAGGTTAGATACTAGATAATATAAGGTTTAGACCCTATCTCTCGTATCATGTACATACGACTCCTATGATTTCATCTTATTCTAAGAATTGAACTCAAAAAATATCATACTTACTAATATATAATGAGGGTCCTAGACTTGTACCCATACCATACGAGTTAGGGTATAAGTCCTATGATGATTAGAAGGTACAAAATCAAGGAAATTTCCAATGGCCAAAAGCTAAGGGGTTTCACCCTGAGCTTTTTAGTACTAAATCTGTATAGGATTATAGTGAGGTCTTAAAATATAGATACGATAATCTAGGTTGTGCTTCAAGATGACCATACATCTCTCTATATATATATATATGTATGTGTATATATATGCATATCTAGCAATATGTAGCTATGTTATTTTTGTATATCTTTTCTTTGATTAGTTCATATTGTATATTCATTCCTTGGCCTTTTATGTTGATATGTAATATTTCTTCATCCTTTATTTATATATTATCCAGGATATATGGCATAAAATTTAAATTTTTGAGTATGGCTGGAATAGGATACTTCATCATCGATACTTTCTTAGGCTTATTATATTAGTCTATCGGAAATGAATAGGATAGATTATCCTTATTATCTCATTTGTAATTTTATGTGTTTTCTGAACATTTGGGTGTTGTTTTCATTCTGTTTATTTGTTATGTATATCTGCTTTATCTTTGGAGCTTGGTTGGCAATTGCCTACAGAATACCATTTATTTTGTACGTATACTATACTTCTGCAGCCTGCAGATTAGAGCACGAGTTATCACTATTGATGTGTGCATCATATGGAGCATCCATGGATCTGATATTTATAGTGATCTCCTGACGTTCAGAGTATTACTTATCTCTCTTATGTATTAGACTAGTCTATATATTGTATTCAAAGATAAGTTATATCAGTGTATTCATTTGTACTTTACTTTGTAGCCTTGTATTATGAGCAACTTTTGTACTGATATAATTAAGTTTTGGGATTTATTTATGTATATGATCTTTCGTTATATTTATTCCTCATTCCTTCTTTATTTTACTTGGTTGTCCATTAATAATCATTCCAGACGACAAGCTTGGCTTACCTACTAGTGGGTTATAGCAGGCCCCATCATGACCTGACATATAATTACTTTTTTTTTGTATTTGATGAAAGGAAAATGTAACAACACTAGTTTTAATTTTACCATTTGGAATATTTTCACAATTTTACCCCTCCCTGTAGTTGGATTTTTGTGCTTGTGGTCTACGAGAGTGGGTGGCATGATTCTCGAGGTGTTTGGTTTTAAATTAAGTTAGTTTTTCATTTTGGAAAGATTTAGAGTAGGAATGGATTGTTTTGGTCAATATTTAAAGATAAAAGCACCATAGGAGAATTTTGTTAGTTCCTTCAGCACTAGAATGTCAAATTACTATTCGTATCATGGTTGGTTCATGTTACAAAACTTTTGATGTGATTTTAAGTGTTTAGATGAAATATAAAAAAAATTATCCTAGAGTCTTTATCTGTCAACTTCCATTGATAATGACCTTTATTGGAAAATTTAACTATACGGTTGAATATGGAATGTCAAATTTAGGCTAGTAGTAGTGTTGGATTACTTAAAGAGATCTCAAATATATTACGAGGGTAAAATTAGGGTAGTTTTTACCTTGCCTCTGCTACTTTCAGTTGTTTTTTGTGTGGCCCCAATTCCTTCTTCGCATTTGTGATACCTCTTTTGTAATCATAGAGACAGAACTAGGTTGTCCTTCGTGATCATGAAGTTGACATCAAGATCACGCAGAGGTAATCATCTAGGTCAGGTGGAGGCCATTGTTAATAATTACGTACGAGACTAGGCCCTCATGATGCCTCATGATCGTGATGTGTTTGGGTCAATCAATTTTATGATTTTTATGGTTTAACCATGATTGAGATGAAGTTTTCACCAGCAGCAATTTAAATTTAATTTTTTTGGGACAAAACCCACAAACTTTATTTTTTAACCTTTAGAACTCGATATTAAGACATTTAATATGGGATTTTCAACATATAAACTTTGGAAAAGTTATTAAATCAATATTTTATTATTACCCAGTAAATATTTTATGATTTTCCCTTCAAATTTTGATTTTTCATCTTGAAAATTAATGTTTTTTGAAAAAGTTAAAGTTTGGTAAATAGATGATTTTGAAATTGATTTCGACTATTTTGCTAATAAAAATTCATATTTGAACTTGTTAAATTACGGGTAACCTAATTTTTAAAACTAAATTCTGGTTTTGCCCTAGTAGACATAGGGTTGACTATTCATATTTGAATTCAAAGTATAGTAATATGGGGGTCCTTAGTTTTGTATCCTTATGTAGATTTAATATTTGAATAGATTGGGATTGTTTGGAGCCAATTCATAAGGATGAGGTTTCTATTTTATTATTTGAGCTTTTTAAAAATAAGTTGAGACTTTTTTTGACTCTTTTTAGAAGTGTTTGTCTATTAGTTGCTCATATTAGGAGTAATAGGAATAAGTGTCCCATATACAAAAGGTGGTAGGCATCTATGTAGGTACCGGTGTATTATAAAGTGTTAAGATTATATTGAGGTATTATTTATAAAAAGTGGATTTGTGGGTATAGTAAACTTGATAGGTGTTGAAATTAATGGTACATCCTTATGCAATTTGAATGAATTGTGAATGTAGGGCTTGAAGATTGCATTGGTGAGTTGAGAAATGCATTGAATTCCTGCATTTGGTATGTTGTGTTGTTCTACAATTTATGTTTCATGCATAGTCACTCATATTCAAATAATGGAATTGATAAAGATGATATTTTGAGAGAGACTAATTTTGAAACTATTTGCTTGTCCAATAGGAAAGTGTTTTGGGTATATTTAATTCTGACTTTACTTAATTTCCTAATTAAAAAATACTTGTGTGGGTCGATGGGAAATGGTTTTAGGTATATTCATGATTTTCATACCTTATAGGAAGATTTTTTGTTTGGGTATATTGACCTCGTGTATCTCCATGAATCCCAGCTACCCAAACAAAGACGTATATGTAAATTATCATACATTGAATAATATTGCATCCATCTTATCATTTTCATATGAATGTTTCATTGTGTTTATGATATTAAGAATTGTGGTTTGCTGATTTTTTAGTATTTATAGACCTATATTGCATTGTTTTACCTTATTGTTAAGATTTACCTGTTAGAATAGGGAAACTTTCTAGAGTTTAGGTTAATTGGTCATTTTGGATGGCTGGTTTTTTATATTATAACCACTTCTTTGAATTAGTTTCAATCAACAATGCTACTGAGTACGTGTGTTTCTATAATCACCTTTGCTATTTTTTGCACCTTATGTGTAGGTAGTAAAGTTGTGTTCCAAGGATACTGATCTAGTGGTTTTATGGTGATTTTCATCCCAAGAATTTGAAGTAGCAATTTTCGGTTCCAGTCATCTCTAGACTTTATCCTACTTTGGTCTTTTGCTAGATTTGCATTACAGACATTTTAGGAATTCTTGGTTGTAGTTCAATCTTTAGAGGCTTGTACATTCCGACTACAAACTTAGGATTAATGTTGAATTCTATATTATCCTCAATTAGATAGTTTTTTTCATTTATTTTTGGGTTTTCTTTATCCTAATTTCTTCTTTTTGGTCATCATTATTTATTTGTAAATGTTAGTATTGGTTAGGCTTACCTACTTTGTAAGGTGCAATAGGTGCTATCATTGTCCTAGTTTTTGGGGCATGAGAAGTTGGAATTAGATTCCTAGGTTCATTAATCTCATAAGTACTATTTGAATCTACTAAAGTCTAGCGGATCGGTTGGAGACATTTGTTATCGATCATTGAGAGACTATGAGACTTTAGGAGAAATTTTTCTTCTTTCTTATCGTGACTGACTCTTTTGTTCGAATATTTACGTTCTTGTCTTATTCACTCCCAAATGTTACGGGATCATATATCATTTAATACAAATTAGGAGCCAATTTTGTCATATTCCCCTCTATTGTTTATCTATGTAAGAAACGTAGATGGGATAAGGGGAGTGATAAAGATTAAGGTAGAGGCTAAGGTAGAGGTACAACTAAATAAGATAATCAAAATCCTATTAAGGTAGAGTTTGATGTGAGTGAGTATAAGGAAAATGATGTTCAATTTATCTTAGGGTAGTTTTTTTACTGGTACTCCTAAGTGTTCTCAAACAAAAATGGGGTCCTAAACTCGGGATCAGTAGATTTTTCAAGTATACCAAGATTTAGTGGTTCATCCAAAACCTAGATATGATGGAATACCTTTTCCAGAGTAAGGGATTCAAATGACCACAAGCTAACTCATGAGATGGTACCAGCTATGAGCACTGTATAAAAGTGATAACAATGACATGCACGAAAATTAATTGAAAAACTCCATAAGGTTTTATGTTTTGAAAACAATACAACTGAATCTAAAAAACTAAAACATAAGAGGAAATACTGAAATTTGACTGATAGTACTGACAAACTAACTGACTATCTGAAGTGTCTGAAAGCCTCAAACTGATTGAGGAGTTGATGGGACATGCCCCCGACTAACTCCGACTGACAAACTGAAATGAAATATTGAAAGAAACATAATAGGTCCTCGAAACATAAGGACTCACCATTGCGTCTGCTATTTATAAGATGACCTGTCTAAGCACATTCAGGAAACTGTGTGTCTGAATCTATGATATTAAACATCATAGCGCAAGAAATGAGTATGCGGTCAGTACTTTAAATATATTGGCATATGAGATGAGGTTAGGCTGTAATGCATGGGTTCATGGTCATGAGATAGTAACTAACTGAATAACATGAGGTAACTGAAAATAAGTACATGAAAAACTAAAATATAGAGAATGCAAGACCAAACATTTAATATATCATAAATAATCTGTAAAACTGAATTACTAAAATCTGGTAACTAAATACTGATAAACTATATATGATGGTCAAATAAACTGAACTGAATTCTATACTGAGCATTGAAACTAAAACTGTGGGAGGTATCATCGAACCGACATACCTCAAATTTGAGCTGATAGGGGTTAAACCTGTGACCCTAGTTGGAAAGGTGTTAGTACTATGCTACGGGTACTAACAATGGTTGTGGAGTAAGCCCTAAACAGGAGAGTGACCCTTAATATCAGTCCTAAGTTAGTGGGTGATCCTCGATAGAATGTCAGTCCTAAACTGGCAGGTGGCATCTCTTAATCCTATTCTAGTTACGTAGTTTTGGAACTTAGGTACTGCTGCTAAGGAGCCATTCCTAACTGGAAGGTGATCCCCAATCCCTTGGTTCGCTCAGTGCTGAATCCTACTCCCAACTAAACTGACACTGATTACTGAACTGGTCTAAGTTTTACTGACATGATAACTGACTGAACTGACAATGCTCATACTTGTCTGAAACCATTCTAAAAATACTGAAACAAAGTAAATAGCTAAATTTTGGGTATTCATAAACCCTAGGACTCAATAGCAATTATAATAGGTCCACATGATAACTTTGAAACCATAGAAGGGAATCCTTGTTCAACATTCAACACTTAGGAATTTCATCTTAAACATGAGGATCATAAGTTAAAGCATAGGAATAGTTAAATCATGTGATAATAATATAATCACAATAATAAAATAATGGGTTGAGGATGTAATATGCAAAAATCAGCATTCAAATGTGCCAATGGTAAATTCCAATGAAAACATATGGTAAACTGTTGTGTCTAAAATGAACACGCAAGTGCACGTGATCGTACAAGTAATAAAGTGACTTAGACATTCAGATATCGTTCCCACGAGGGATAAGAAACTAGAAATTTAACCATCTATTAGTTTTAGAAAAAGAGTTATTAAGTGTTATAAAGTATCAAGATGTTGGTGAAATTGTGAATAAAAATTGCAAATTTGTGACAAAAGCAAAGCAAGCAACGATTGTAAACAATAAAGAGGAGAATTCCAGGGTTGAGGCACATCTAACAATCATACAATTCTATCTTCTTCTCGCATTCTAATTGGTTATCAGGTTGTTGATTCGAAAGGTTTATAGTTTGATGTTGGTCTTCTCACCTCAAATCTTCTATCTATTGAATATTACAACTACAACTCCCGCAGATATACAACAATTCATCTAGATTCATAAAGTTATCTTCTTGTAATTGAACCAAGCAAGGCTTCTAGGTATATCCTATCCTAGATGCTAATTTAAACCCCTTATTTCATAAAATGATAAGAACCTTTCTCATTAATTTCTTTGTTCTATCATATGATTATCCTCCCGAATTCACATAGAAATATAGATTTATTCTAATGGTGGTCACTCATCAAAATAGTAAGCTCAAGAAATTAAGAACAACCTAGATGATAATCCAAAAAGAAACTATGATAAAGAATATCAAAAAGTAATCATGTTTTTGGTCTCAACACCAAAACAAGAGTATTTAGCCACTCATGTTTGAATTCAACATCAAAAATAAGTAATTAATCATATCAAAAATTAATCTTGAAGTAAAGAAGTTCAAAAGAAATTCTAAGACCCCTAAGAGATAGAATTTTGTGTTTTTCCGCTGCTGCTATGCTTTCCAAAGTGTCTCCAATTGTAGTGAATTTTTCCTTTTACAGTTGGGTCAAAAATCCCGCTTTAAACTTTCACCGTTGAGCGGTATTATTTTCACCGCTATATCACCACTGAGCAGGGTTATCGCGGTAACTCATTATCTTTTGACAATTACGAAATGGCTTCTCACCGTTGAGTGGTGGTATTGCTATAAAATTTTGGTTCTTGACAAATATGATTTTGTTCCTCCCGCTGAGCGGTAACCTCCTAAATCGGGAAGTTGTGTTTGATTCTCCATCGCACCTCAATGATTAATTCACAGAGCCTCTAGACTTGTAGTTTCTCACCTCTTTCTTTCCATCCAAATCCATCACAATTTCGTCCTATAAACACTCATCATGTCCATTAGATAAAGAACACACTTAAAGCTCAATTACACTCAGAATAGCACATTATAGATCTCAGAACAAGTTCAAATCTGGGTGAGTATTGGTGATTGATCATATAAATATGCCCAAGATCTCCACCCCACACTTTTAACCATGCTCGTCCTCTAACTATTTATATTATCAACATAATCACTCAATTTTCGCACCACAACCATAGAGTTAGGCTTGCGTTGGGCACTTATAATTTTAGCAATGACTTCTCAACTCAAATACATCAAAATAGTTTTAGCACATGGGACAATTTGTTTCAAATTCCTCTATCTCAACAATGAATCTCCAACTTCTTGGGAAACTCAATCAAATTACTCAATCTAGAAACACAAAATGTAAACGGACTTTCATCCGCATGCACCTTCACAATAATAAATCTTCCCCATGTTCAGTCATATTAATTTCAATGTATAACCTAAGGGGAATATCAAAATCAAATCACTCTCTCTCAACAAAGAATTCATACATGCTAGTTAATGAACTATAAGTTTGCCCTTAGTGTATTACTCCACTAATAGTCGGATGTCGGGATGAAGGATCAACTAGGTCTTTTATGGTTGCAATGTAAGTTAGGGGACAGGTAGGAACTATTTTAGGGAATAGTGACTAGTCTCCCGAAGTTCTTTAATTCATCTCATTCCACAATCAACATCACACATATCAACCCAATTTCCACTTTGCCACCTCCACACATCATTTGTTTCACCCCAATTTCATTAAGCATATTATATGAACTATGGCGGGAGTATTATTTTTTTTTCCTTATTTTACTTTTTACATCATGATTAATTTTCAGCTCTTCTTCACACCCATTTGTTGTTATGCACCCTTATAATAGTCACCCTCAACTAAAGCTTTAACTTTGGTTGAGGTGCACAATGTCCGAAAAATACCATGGCCAAAAAAGGTACATTGTAACACAACTAGGCAATAAGAAAAATAAATTTTTTTTGAACAAATTTTGTAACTCCCAACCTCAACAATTGTACACCAATAAAATAGTACTCTGAAGCTTCACTTTCATCTACTTCCTAGTTTAATTTCACACTCCTTATTGACTTAATCTTATACATTAACAATTATACATTAACAAAATTAGGAGCTTTTGATCAAATAAAGGTCTATACAAAAAAGGATTCGGCTACATATAAATCTACCAAACAATAGGCTAAAGAATCGACGGGGCTGACTAGGGATATGCACAAGGGTAGGTATATAAAGGCTAAAAATGCAGTTGTCAAAGAAATGCCTACATTACTTCCTGTACCCAACAACCTTTATTTCACTTTGCGAACATACCAGGCAAGTTTTAGAGATTTCTATACATATAAAATATAAACAAATACTAACACTCACAGTGCATACAAAATCAAATCGGATCCTTAAGGTTCCTGATCTAGTTCTTTATTGAATTCAAAATAAAGCCAATAAGTCATATTTCACCTATCGAGATTAAGCAATTTATAATTAAATCCTTTGAAATTTAATACATGCTTTTGTTTCTTTTAAAACTCAATTCATTCAAAGTCACTACAAAAATGGCCCCCACAAAGAACTTCTCGAGAATCGTTATTAGGTTCTTATCAATTTTTTTGCTTCTTAAGACCAATTCCCCTTAAGACGGTCGTCATCCATCTATTATAGGAAAGGGAAACTAACTATGATGATTTATTTTGAATTCCCAAAAGGGAAAAAAATAACTTTAAACTGAAATTGGCCGAGGGAAAAAATAATAAAATCAAGCACTTCAAACTAAAAGCAAAATGCGAATAAAACTTGAGGGCAAATTGCAACAAACCATACTTTAAACTTACTTACAATTACAGACATACTGTTCTAAATAGTTAGAAATGCTAGAATCCAACAAAACATAAAAATAAAAATTGTTCAACCAAAATAAATAAGTATAGAGAGAAATAAGATGTGAAAGCAACAGACAACCACCCCACACTTAAACGAAGCACTGTCCCATTGCTATCAAATAAGGTTATGGAAAGGTGGCATCATACTCCCTGATCAGTCATCATCTATATCATCAATGGCATCATCCGTATCTACTGCTTCTTCTGTCTCAGCATCCACATCTTCTTCTTCAGACTGCTCATCATCGTGTGTCTTAATATTTGAGTCCTGGCACTGCCTCTCCAAATCTGTAGGCACATCTTCATCGGTAGGTTCTACAAACTTTGGCCCTATCCTCAGCAAAGTCCTAGCATGTTGGCCAAGGGGGTAATCCAACTCAACTGCCCGAATTTTTTTGTGTATGGCTGGTCTTCCCCCAATCCACAGCTGTAGCATCTGTAAGCCAAACATTCTGGCCGCAATATCATCAGTTCAAGCATGACACTTGGGTATGGTCAGTAACGGTCCATGATCTCCAGCTGTGCTCCTGGCAGTAGTAAAATCAATAGGGTGAGTAGCAACCACTGGTTTGTAATCCCGCTCTTCTTCATCCACCTGGTGTCTCCTCAAAAATTGGGTTACTAAGCCTCCAAAACCTGTAATTACGTCCCTCATAAAGTCATGCCTTTTTCATGGAAGAGAAGATCACTGAACCTACATTAATATCAACATCATTATGCGTAAGAACATAAATCAAGAATACCCGGTCACGAGTGACTTCAGAGATATCTTTTCCTTGAACAAGGCAATGATAAATAATTTTACCCCACAGCGTGCCTCCTTATTCATTTTTGCATAGGGGAAGGAGGAATGTAGACCAGTGCCTCTCTGCCTAATCCATCTCACAGCCAAGCATGTACCACACAAGAAGTGGCAGATGTGAGCATATGGTGGAGTAACTATCAACTTCCTCAATGGTGATGCATCAGCCTCAAGGATCCTGAACAAGTCATTTATGTCAGCAGTTGTAAATCAGATGACCTTACCACGAACCTTCAATTCATGAAGCGGGTCCCTTGGGTCCCAGTTAGCATAAAATTCACTGACTAAGTATAGATTAAACTCAGTCGGCTGATTAAAAACAAAGGTTATGTTCAGCTGCTTAAATATCCTAACCATGCTAGGGTATTCCATTTGTGAACTCGCTCTATCAATAAACACCTCAGGAATGTATTTTGTACCGTTGTGTTTGATATACCACTGCTTGTCGAACTTCATCGTATCCAAACCTCCTTGTCTGGCCATAAGGGATGGGTGGGGCACGTGGCCCTTGTCAATTCACCTTTGGGGCTGCCTACTACGTTTCGTAGCTGGATCAGTAGAACCAGTTTTCCTCTTTACCATCAGTTATCTCCTATCCATAGTTCCTGTCATTCAAAACATGCAACAAACAGATGAGCTACTATGTCCTAAGTGGTGCTAGCCTAAACTAAGTGTGGACAGGTGACCACGACATCCCAGATTTAGTTTCCAGCCAAGGTGCACACATATAAGAATGGGGTACTTAGACTTCCCCTATTCAATATAGTTTGCACACATACACTGGTCCATGAATCAACCAATGAAAAATTTCACCTCAAAATATCATCATGTAACAGTGGAAAAACATATCACAACTTAACGTGTATCATCTCACCTAACTTCAGACAAACCTAACAAAACACACACTCAATCTCATGCCAACTTGGTATCTTTACAGAATTTCAAGGACAATAACAAGTGTAGGATAAATTCAAGTGCAAACAGACCACAATTGCTGGCACTACTAAGTGTCAAGAACAAAAAGTCACCCTACACTGTATTGTTCACATAGAAGTCCATCTTCACCACGCAAGGTACTCAGACTTCCCTTCATTGTGATACAAACACCGCTCACTTAACACGTTCAAACAATGAGGACACTCAACACAATGTAAAATTTTGCCAAAAAGATTGTTAACCCAACATATTTGTAGGGGGGTGCGGAATTAGGTGCGTAGTTTCAACTAGATAATAAATACGTATGTATTTATTTTTATAATGAATATTATTGATTGGAATAATTTTCATTTTTATCTTCTTGACTTAAGATGTTTTATTAATTCATATTCTAAATTAGATTATCTAGTGTTTTAGGATCCTCGTTAGTAATATGTAATCTTTTGTATTCTAGGTATAAACTATATAGTTGAGTTTCTATTTCTTTTAATGATTTATTCTTTTCGTAAGATGTATCCATTAATTTATTTTATCCTATTGAAATTTTAGCAATTTCTGTGTAGTATTTTATTCTAACTTTGTTATATTCAATGCGTAGGTTTATATTTTTTATCTGACTAATTAGTATTTTTTGTTCATGTATAACTAATTTTCCATCTGTATTAAATAATTTTTCGTATGTATTAAATAAATTGTTACTTGTATCTTCCTTTTCTAAGGTTAATTTTATTTTAAGTAATTTTTCTTCTAGTTTTCTTTTTTCTATTTCAAGTTGATTTCTGTAATTAACTTCTTCATATATCCAATTTTGTCTTTCTCTAATTTTCTTTATATATTCTAGCATCTTTTAATCTGAATAATATCCATCTGGGTAATTATCTAGGTATAACTGTGCTATCCAATTCATAATTTCAATTTCATAGTTTAATACCTTTTCTAATATTATTCTCTTAATATCTATAATTCTAAGTATATATAAGATTAAGACTTTAAGATTATCTATCATTTAAGATTGACTAAATATTTTATTATAATATTTTGTAGTTGTTTGTTTTAGCCTTAGTAGTTCTTGCATATTTTTATTAAGGGATTCTATATATTTTATATCTTTAAGTGCATACAAAACAAGTATTTTGAATTTATCTACCATCACATCAGATAAATAATTATTATTCATTTTCATAAAATTGCTTTTTTTCAAAATATTCCCTTCAACCATGTTCATAACAAAATATGGTCATCTTAGATTACTATATACTAGATTATTCTTAAATAACATGTTCTTCGGTCACTATTAGCATGGTAATCTGGATATTTTCCCTTAAACAGCGCCTCTACTCTGGTTACTCCACACCACGGCTTCTTGCCTTATTGGTTTCACCTTTAGGATGACATAGTTCTTAGGGATTTTTCTCCTTTTCCACTTTGCTAATAAACTTCTTAACATATTATTCTTCGAATAATTCTACTATAAAGTAACTAACATGAATTTATTTTATCATACCATGATTGTTGGGAATTATGAATTTAGCTATTCATAATCATAAATAAATATACCTGTTCGGGTAGGTTTGATATTTCTGAGTTTTGTTCCTCCATAGATTTTTCCATTGAAATATACCTGTTTTTTAATAACTAAGCAAAAATATTTATTGTGGACTTTGAGAGAATATTTGCTTCAACGCATGAAGGCTTGCTTTGCAATGCCTTCTGCTTTCTCTATTTATAGACTGAATGAACCTTTACAATCTACACGTTTTTAACATTAGTCTACTTTTTTAAAAAAATCTTCTAATAAGACAAAAAACATTAATACCTAGGCTAATATTAGTCAAAAAGTCTAATATCTAGAAAGTCTAAAAAAGTCTATAATAATTACATCTTTTACGTAAAGACTAAAAAATCTATCATAAATAATTCAATATCTTGTCTCCGTATCTGCTGCTTTTCCATATCTCCATTATTGTTCTGGTCTTATCTTTCCAGCTGGCGTTCTTATCTTTTATTCTAGCTGGACTGCTGGGACATCATTATCTCCTCCATTACATTTTGAACATCTGAGATCTGGATATTTATGTCCAATAGTCTTGTAGTATCTGGTCAATAATTCTTCCGAAATAAATTTTTCTCTGATAGCTCTGGCAATAGGTTTTGTTTCTGGTTTAAGCAACGTGATAATCCATTGCCTAATAGTTTCCATATCTGTTTCTCGTAACTCTTTTGAATTTGAATATATTAATACATGATCTCTTGAATAGTAGTTCCATATGGGATTTTGTTTGCAATAACCAGATACAAACTATATAACCCAGAGATTGACCGGATATAATAAACTAATTGCCTTACCTAAAACCAAACCAAACATAGTTAAAACTTGCTACGAATATGGACTACTTAGTACTGTATATACCACGGACGGAACTGAGATATCCACTATACCAGAAATATATGAAGCATTTATCATTTTTAAAAGAATAACCAAAGGTACCTTGTTCTTTATAAAAATTTATGCGGCACCAGCAGAGATATTATTTGATGAAGTTAAAAAACCTATACAAGTTGTGAAGATAGGAATGACACGAGATATGATTATACCACAAGATATTATTTCACAACCAGAGATACCTAGAATCGAGATACCAAAATTTTATGCAAACAAGAGGATTATCGGATTATCTACAATTTTACAAGAGCTAGCAAATACATATTGCAAACAAAATCCCATATGGAACTACTATTCAAGAGATCATGTATTAATATATTCAAATTCAAAAGAGTTACGAGAAACAGATATGGAAACTATTAGGCAATGGATTATCACGTTGCTTAAACCAGAAACAGAACCTATTGCCAGAGCTATCAGAGAAAAATTTATTTCGGAAGAATTATTGACCAGATACTGCAAGACTATTGGACATAAATATCCAGATCACAGATGTTCAAAATGTAATGGAGGAGATAATGATGTCCCAGCAGTCCAGCTAGAATAAAAGATAAGAACGCCAGCTGGAAAGATAAGACCAGAACAATAATGGAGATATGGAAAAGCAACAGATACGGAGACAAGATATTGAATTATTTATGATAGATTTTTTAGTCTTTACGTAAAAGATGTAATTATTATAGACTTTTTTAGACTTTCTAGATATTAGGCTTTTTGACTAATATTAGCCTAGGTATTAATGGTTTTTGTCTTATTAGAAGATTTTTTTAAAAAAGTAGACTAATGTTAAAAACGTGTAGATTGTAAAGGTTCATTCAGTCTATAAATAGAGAAAGCAGAAGGCATTGCAAAGCAAGCCTTCATGCGTTGAAGCAAATATTCTCTCAAAGTCCACAATAAATATTTTTGCTTAGTTATTAAAAAACAGGTATATTTCAATGGAAAAATCTATGGAGGAACAAAACTCAGAAATATCAAACCTACCCGAACAGGTATATTTATTTATGATTATGAATAGCTAAATTCATAATTCCCAACAATCATGGTATGATAAAATAAATTCATGTTAGTTACTTTATAGTAGAATTATTCGAAGAATAATATGTTAAGAAGTTTATTAGCAAAGTGGAAAAGGAGAAAAATCCCTAAGAACTATGTCATCCTAAAGGTGAAACCAATAAGGCAAGAAGCCGTGGTGTGGAGTAACCAGAGTAGAGGCGCTGTTTAAGGGAAAATATCCAGATTACCATGCTAATAGTGACCGAAGAACATGTTATTTAAGAATAATCTAGTATATAGTAATCTAAGATGACCATATTTTGTTATGAACATGGTTGAAGGGAATATTTTGAAAAAAAGCAATTTTATGAAAATGAATAATAATTATTTATCTGATGTGATGGTAGATAAATTCAAAATACTTGTTTTGTATGCACTTAAAGATATAAAATATATAGAATCCCTTAATAAAAATATGCAAGAACTACTAAGGCTAAAACAAACAACTACAAAATATTATAATAAAATATTTAGTCAATCTTAAATGATAGATAATCTTAAAGTCTTAATCTTATATATACTTAGAATTATAGATATTAAGAGAATAATATTAGAAAAGGTATTAAACTATGAAATTGAAATTATGAATTGGATAGCACAGTTATACCTAGATAATTACCCAGATGGATATTATTCAGATTAAAAGATGCTAGAATATATAAAGAAAATTAGAGAAAGACAAAATTGGATATATGAAGAAGTTAATTACAGAAATCAACTTGAAATAGAAAAAAGAAAACTAGAAGAAAAATTACTTAAAATAAAATTAACCTTAGAAAAGGAAGATACAAGTAACAATTTATTTAATACATACGAAAAATTATTTAATACAGATGGAAAATTAGTTATACATGAACAACAAATACTAATTAGTCAGATAAAAAATATAAACCTACGCATTGAATATAACAAAGTTAGAATAAAATACTACACAGAAATTGCTAAAATTTCAATAGGATAAAATAAATTAATGGATACATCTTACGAAAAGAATAAATCATTAAAAGAAATAGAAACTCAACTATATAGTTTATACCTAGAATACAAAAGATTACATATTACTAACGAGGATCCTAAAACACTAAATAATCTAATCACGATAATATCTAATTTAGAATATGAATTAATAAAACATCTTAAGTCAAGAAGATAAAAATGAAAATTATTCCAATCAATAATATTCATTATAAAAATAAATACATACGTATTTATTATCTAGTTGAAACTACACACCTAATTCCGCACCCCCCACCATACATATTACGTAAATCAGCAAAGCCCAAATTAATAAAAGCAACTGTCAAAAGTATTATACCACACTTCAATTCACATTCATTCACTCACCATCACTTGCCTACTTAACAATTTAATTCAAGATTATGAAGGTAGTGACTAACAATTAGCAAAGTTTACAAGAAAGATGTAGCATATGGCACTATAACTTAAAAAAGAATCATTCATATCACAACCTATTAATGACAATAAATGATGAAATTCCCCTCAAATATGAAAAATTGAGAGCTTACCTTAGGTGTGATGATTAAGCAAAAAGAAATTTGGGGTTTGGTCTTATGTTCAAAGAAGATAAAAAAAAAACTTTTTGATGTTGGGGGTCTTGGGGCGGCTGTTAGGTTGTAGAGAATGAGAGATTGGGAGTTCTTAAGGTTAGATGGAGGCATTAATATAAATGAACATTGATTTCGGGTTGGACCCAACAAAATAGCATAGTTTTTTTCCAAAATAGGCCCACACTGCTGAGCGGTGGTATCACAGCAGTAAACTTCTTTTGATAATTCTAAATTACTTCTTCAGCGCTGAGCGGTAATTAACAAAATTGGAACATTATTCTATTTTAGGCCCACCGCTGAGGGTGGAATTACGTTAACACACTATTTTTTTGACAATAGCCATTTTGGCACTCATCGCTCAGTGGTGACCCTCAATTTCCCAGTTTCAGTTCATTCTTCTTTTTCAACCCCTGTTATTACCTCATATTTAACCTAATTTACACACGTCTTTTTGCATACCTAATTTCTTTCTTGGTCATGACATGAACCAGATCCCAATCTATATCTGTTCGCCTCAAATCCTATCAACCCTGTGTACTAAATAAAAATAATAAAATATCATAAGTAAAAGTGGGTTTCCTCCTAGTCAGCGCCTTAGTTTTGGTCATGGCATGACTCATCTTTTTGTATTTTTTTTCTTTTTCTTTTAGCAACTAAAATTTAAAGTACCTATTACATTACATTTGTGGGTGGCCTCCCACATAGCGCTTTGTATACATCATAAACCTCCACTTTATCATGTGCTCTCATTGTCATTTTCCCTGGTGCTACATCAATTAGTGACTTCCCTGTTGCTAGGAAGGGTCATCCCAAAATAAAGGGAACAATTGGATCAGCTTCAAAGTGAAGAATCACAAAGTCTATAGGAAAGATTAGTGATCCCACTTGCACTAAAACATGTTCAATAATTCCATTCGGCCTAGAAAGGAACCTATCAGCCAATTTTAAAATAATGGTCTTGGGTTTAGGACTCCAAAGACCCATCTTTCGATACCAAGATATGGACATAAGATTTATGCTAATCCCTGAGTTGCACAATCCACGAGCACTAATGGTCTGCCCAATAGTGATCTGCAAAATAAAACCACCTGGATCCTTCAACTTCATGGGCAGTTTGTTTTGTATCTTGGATGTGCACTCCTCCGTAAGTGAAACTGTAGCATACTCTGTCAACCGGTTCTTGTTTGACACTATGTCCTTCAGGTATATTGCATATTTTGGAACACTATGTAGAATATCAACAAGAGGAAGATTTACATGAATCTTTTTTAGAAGATCCAAGAACTTTTTGTAACTAGCCTTCTTTTGATGCTTTCTTTGCTTTTGAGGTAAAGGTAAAGGTAAAGTCTTCTTATCCACTTGAATTTCATTACTTACAGCTTTTTGTTTAACCCCTTTCTCCTCTTTGTCTTTAGAATCATCATCAGTGACTGTCGGACTAACCTACTCATGTGTCATCTTCTCTAACAGCAACCCACTCTTTATTGTAACTGCATTTACCGGCTTTGGATTTGACTCTGTATTGCTGGGTAAGCCTCCTTTAGGTCTTATGTCTTGTGCTCCCGCAACCGAGTTGCAAATTCAAATTCCTAGTGATCAACTGTTTGCTCTTTAAATCTGCTGCAAACTGCTTTTGATTCACCAAAAGTTGTTTCATCATATCCTCCATATTACTTGTTTTAGTGGTAGTCTGATTATTCTAAAATTGTTGTTGATTTTGTTGCACTGGCCCATTATACTGATTATTATTCTGTGTCTGATTTCCACCCCATGAGAAATTGGGATGATTCCTCCAGTTAGAATTATATGTTTTACCAAAGTTCTGTTGCCCTGGATGATTCGCATTCCCTACATAATTCACAGAATTTGGATTAATTGCAGAAGCATTTGCCGCATGTTCACTACTTCCACAAACTCCACATCAAGAATTCACTTATTGGACTACATTATATGTAGCCGCTTCTTGTGGAACCCCTAACTTTATATTGTTCAACTAAGTAAGAATCTGATTTTGCATTGCTGCAAGCTGGGCTAATAATGTTGTGAACTGATCTACCTCTAACACACCAAAAACTTTCTTAGGAGCACTCCTTGAATCAGGATGTCATTTAGGGTTCCCTTGTGAAATCTGATTCAGCAGTTTGTAGAATTCGTCATAAGTCTTCTCAAAATTGTGCCCACCTGCTGCTGAATCCAAGAGAATCTTGGTATTTGGCTCTAATCCCTCAATGAAAAGTATAAACAAGAACATTATTATACTAATGATGGTGAGGGAAATTTCTAAGCATACATTTAAATCTCTCCCAAGCTTGGTAGAGATTCTCTCCTTCTTTCTATCTAAAACTCAGAATCTCACTTCTTAAACGTGCATTCTTCCCAAATGGAATGAATCGAATAAGGAAGATCCGACCTAGATCTTCCTAAGAAGTGATGGAGAGTGGTAGTTCAGTATGTAACCAACTCTTTACTTCTCCAATTAAAGAAAAAGAGAAGAGTGTCAATCTGACATAATTTGTATTCACCTCTGCAGGAATGTAAGTACCGCTTATTTCCAGGAAGGTCTGTATGTGCTGCTGCGGGTCTTCATGTGAAAGGCCAGAAAATTGCCCTGTTAAATTCAGCAATTGCACCATATTTTTCTTTAAGTCAAATCGACCACCTAGCTCGAGTTTGCTAATACTGTTAGTAGCATGGTTTGTGAGTGGGATTGCCACCTCACGACTAGGTCTAGCAGCTAGTTGTGTAGGAACAACTGGGATAACATGAGCTGGGACATGTCTATCATTTGGATCAATAGGATCATTTAGATCAACTATTTTACCCATTTGAACCTATTGAATGGGATATTGAGCTCTTCGCCTTTGTTGAAATATAAGATCTGGTTCTGCAAAAGGCTCTACCAACTCTTTATCTCTCGCCAGTCCTGTAGTTAGCGAAACCTGTAAAAATTCAGCAACTAAGATCAAGTCATTAACCCTTAAACTTATTATTGAAAACAAAAGATTTAGCAAAGCACAAATTATACTAATCCCCAGCAATGGCGCCAAAAACTTATTGTGGCTCAAACGCGCACGCAAGTGCACGTGATCGTACAAGTAATAGAGTGACTTAGACAGTCATATAGCATTCCCACGAGGACTAAGCAACAAGAAATTTAACTAACTTTTAGTTTTAAAGAAAGAGGTATTAAGTGTTGTAAAGTATCAAAATGTTGGTGAAATTGTGAATAAAAATTATAAATAAATAAGAAATAGAAAATTTATGACAAAAGAAAAGCATGCAACGGTTGTAAACAATAAAGATGAGATATCCAGGGTTGAGGCACATCTAACAATCATACAATTCAATCTTCTTATCTCATTCTAATTGGTTATTGGGCTGTTTATTCGCTAGGTTTATAGTCTGATCTTGGTCTCCCGACCTCAAATCTTCTATCTATCGAATATTGCAACTACAGCTCTCGCAAATATACAACAATTCATCTAGAATCATAAAGTTATCTTCTTGCAATTGATCCAAGAGAGGCATCTAGGTATATCCCTATCCTAGATGCTAATTCAAATCCCTTATTTCATAAAAGAATAAGAACCTTGATCCTTAATTTCTTTGTTCTATCCTATGATTCTCCTCCCAGATTCATATAGAAATATAGATTTATTCTAATAGTGGCCACTCAACAAAATAGTAAGCTTAAGAAATTAAGAACAACCCAGATAATAATCCAAAATGAAACTATATAAAGAACATCAAAGAGTAATCATGTTCTTGGACTTAGGTCCAGAACAAGGGTGTTTAGCCACTCAAATTTGAATTCAACATTAATAATAAGTAATTAATCATAATAAGAAATGCTCTTGAAGTAAAGAAGTTCAAAAGAAATTCTAAGAACCCTAAGAGAGAGAATTTTGTCTTTTTCTACCACTGCTATGTTTTCCAAAGTGTTTCCAATTGAAGTGAATTTTTCTTTTCATAGTTGGGTCAAAAATCCTGCTTTAAACCATCACCGTTGAGCGGTATTATGTTCACCGCTATACCACCGCTGAGCAGGGTTATCACGGTAACTAACTGTGTTTTGAAAATTATGAAATTGCTTCTAACTGCTGAGCGGTGGTTTCGCGGTAACCTTCTGAATCTTGACAAATGTGATTTTGCTCCTCACCACTGAGCGGTAACTACCTAAATTGGGAAGTTGTGCTTGATTCTCCATCGAACCTCGATTATTAACTCACAGAGCCTCTGGACTTGTAGTTTCTTACCTATTTCTTTGTTAATGCCATCCAAATCCATCACAATTTCATCCTGCAAACACTAATCATGTCTATTAGATAAAGAACGCACTTAAAGCTCATTTACACTTAGAATAACACATTATATCTCTCAAAACAAATCCAAATCTGGGTGACTATTGGTGATTGATCATATAAATATGCCCAATATCATAAACATAATTGAAATCAAAGTTCATAATACCTTCTTGAAGATAAATCATAATAACATGTACAAATCATGGCTTTAAACTTGAAAATGGATTATTGGACTCCATGGGTTAAAATGACCTATGAATGAACATCACATATACATTAATTGGTGAATTTGTGAAGGTTCTTAATGATTTTCATGAAAACTAAGCTTGAATCCCTTTGTCTCTTTTGAAAAGGCTAGGGTTTGTTCTTGAGAAAGAATGCTCTCTTTTGAGAGAATTTGATAATAGAATGACCAATTATGTACTTTGGAACCCTTAATCACATTTTATGGACCAATTGGGTGAAGGGAAAAGACCTAATTACCCTTGAAAAATGTAATGAAGAGCTGGAAAAATAGGGGCGGGCGATGAGTTAGGTGCCGCAGGCTCTGACCGGCGGTTTAATCCCCACACCACGGGCACCCCTAGCAATGCACTAGAGGGTACGCCGCGGCCTTATCCCAGTGCTTCTACTGATTTGGACTTCCTTACATGCCCTTACGCTCACCCAAAAATTCCAAAACTCACCCGAAATATTCTATTGACAACCCTGATCATGAATCAACTTTAAAATCGATATTCTAAGGATGGGAAGTTCAAAAATAAAATCATCAAAGTTTAAGGCAATTTGGAAATGACTAAGTCCTAACACTTAGAGAAATTTTCTAACTCTTGGAACAATTTTACATACAATAGTAAGTTGGATTGAGCTAAGATCTTACAGGGTCTTACAATATCTACCCCTTTGAAACATTCATCCTCAAATGT
Source organism: Capsicum pubescens (assembly GCA_030864215.1). Classification (NCBI taxonomy): domain Eukaryota; kingdom Viridiplantae; phylum Streptophyta; class Magnoliopsida; order Solanales; family Solanaceae; genus Capsicum; species Capsicum pubescens. Next base: position 79,553,786 of record CM061545.1, on the reverse strand, counting down.
GAATAATTAAGCTGAGAGTACTAAAGGAACTGAGATCATAAACTAAACATGCATGACTTAAAACTTGATTACATAACTGAGTCTAAAATATGATACATGGTTGAACAGATTTTGTGAAAACATGCAAGGACATGAGAATGGTTATAAGGCTAAGATAAAAATGAGAGAGTCAACTTGTGAGTAACCATTACTTCTAGATGGATCTTATTTTGTGGAGAAAGGTTGAGAGGTTTAGAACATGTAAACTCAGGGTATTACAACATCTCCCCCTTGGGATAGTTCATCCCCCGAATGATATTGACTTGACTGAAATACTAAGGAAAGACTGTGATGATGCACGGGGAACTTATGAACTGAATCATGAATAAATATCTGGAATCTAAAACATGATACATGGACTGAACTGAATTCACAATTTACATGGATGCGGATAAAATATCTCTTGGAATGGCCATATTCATGACACATCAGATAGTAAAACTAGATCAGAAGATGGAAAAACCATAGGAACTTATATGTCTGACTACTAACTAAACTGCGGGCTAAATAGACTGAATTATACTGAAAGGTTATACTCAACTAAAAACTCCTCTTAAAAATTGAACTTCACTTGAGGCTACTGAAAATATTCACATAGGCACTGATAACTCTACCTACTGAAGTATGAGCCAAACTGAATTCTCTCACTATGTTCAAGCCTACTCGAATCTACAAAGTGCACACATAACACGGTAATACTAGCCTGAATCATGAATTTGACACACACTGTATTTTCACAACTCCTCATCTAATGAATAATTTTTATTATCACTTCAGCAACTATATTTAACCTCTTACTAGACATTCACTAACGCGCAGTGCATTATCCATATATATGAAAACATGATATTCAAGCCTATCTTCACAACCACATATGCCCTTCTAAACAAACACCCATAAAATCCTTTTCCTCATATCGTTCAAACTTCTATCATTATCAACTTCTATGCACTACAATAAGAAAACACACATAAAATTTCAACTAACCTGACATATATAAAAAACAAGGCCACAATCTTACTTCACACTTACAACCTTAGCTAAAATAAACATACAATAATGTTTTATCAAGAAGAAAAATTTACTCTCTCCCATCTAAGCAATTGCTCATCACTACTATCATTTCATAGGGAGAGGTCACTAAAAGGTTTAAACATGAGGACCTGAACCATGAAAGGATATTATATATGGCCCGACACTTTACTGACGCTTGAGGAATAGAGTATTAACATTATAGATTAATTATTTAGATCAAAACTGAGGATGTACATGAAATGGTATGAAGTTCGGTGATCATTAAGAATGCAACATAAGTGCTGGAACTGAACATACCATAAAGCATGAGTACATGAGTCATAAGATGCGTAACCTGAGTTTGGAGTTCCTGAATTAATGGAACGTTTGATCGTTTGAAGTTGACCCAAAAATTCACTTTTGATAGGCTGAAGTAGATCGACCATAACTTTTTGCTCCGATAGACAAATTGGATCAAACCAATTTCATCGGAAAGAGGACTCGCAGAGCTTTCCGTTGATATATAGTAGATCACCCAGATAATTATGTACAAGGAGTTATGATCGTTTAAAGTTGGAGCAAAAATACGTCAGGCCTCAGTACTTTTTTTTCTGCACGTTTTACTGTTCACTACTATTCACGGTTCGATCGGAATGTTCATAACTCGTCGCTCGGGTGTCCATTTTGGATGATCCACATATCGTTGGAAATCTTATTCGATACTCTATGAAATGGTGGGTCATAATATAAGACATTCCGCACGAAAAATTTATAATTCATTCTAGAAGATAGAACCCAACACGTTTACGCACAAAATTTCAACAAAAAATTTCCTGGGGTATTACAATGACAAATATGAACCATATCATGAAACTCTAATTCAAGTTCATAACACTTGTCCTTGTTAACAAGCACAACATGAAGTTTACTCAAAATGAGTCAACAAGGATAGAAAGTAAAGTCAAACTATGACCACCAAAAGATTCCAAATCGACACCCCCAGTGTAATAATTGTATAATCAAGTGCTAATTACCCATGTAATAGAAAACATAGAGTTATGTAAGCAACATACAATTATCTCGGACCACTCAAGAATCAAAAAGAATAATAGAGATGGTAATTATCATGCATCCCATTTTAAATTAGGAAACAACCTTTAGAAATTATGCACATAAACCCAGTTCACTCTAAGAACCAACATATTAATGAAAACACCAACCCCGACTCACTTAAGAAAAAACATAATCACCGGTTCACTAAAGGAAGCATGACACTAACTTGCAACTTATACATGAATGCTAAGGGTCTTATGGTCTCCCGCTAGTTATGACTTGTAAGCAACAAGCTCTTGTCCATGTTCCAAAATCCCAGACATCAATTTTTTGTCAATCATATATCAACCAATCCCATTAAGATATCCAATAACCGATATATTCCACAATAATGATAGATGTCATAACAATCACAACCACAATGATAACATAAGCAACATTTGTAAAAACTAATAAGCTTTCATATAATTCACTACATGCTATTAACAATTAGGCTACAAAACAGTCATTTACTTTCCTTTAACTTGAATTGTACAAGTAATACTAAGAAATAGTTATCAATCATTCACACATAATACAAAGTGGGTTTCAACTATATTAAAACCATCACCTACCTTTATTAAATCTTGAAATTCTCTAATGAACCTAAGCATTTCCTTTTATTGGAACCTCGGCTTGATTGTGATCTAAAAATAGGAATATGACACAGAATCAAACAAATAACCTATGTGAAGGATTATAGCCTAGTCCCAAACTCAAAGGTAAAATACATGGTCATCCTATCAATATTTAGGGTTTTCCCACTATGTATTCACCATTATCATCTTTGTTGTATTTCATATATATATATTGTGTTCATTCTGTGTTGTATTGTTTTCCTTAATGTGATATCTATCTATTTGTACTTATTTCTCTTACTTGTATTTGGTCTATAAGTATACTTGTGATTCTTTGTCATATTTAAGAGTGGTTTGTGTGTATATTTATGAACTTTTAGTAGCGACAATGCGGGCTACCGTTTGGGATATTTTCTTATTGCAGTTGATGTGCCCATAGTGTGTATGTTATATGATTTATTTTCTACTTTGTTCAATCATTCTATGTTACCTAGTGAGTAAAAGTGGGTCGTACTCACCCTACTGAGTACTTTTTATACAGATCCAGGTATGAGCACGCCACACGACAGCTGATTTAGGTGCTACTTAAATTCTATTCGAGGTATCGGTTGATCTATGCATTCAGAGTTGACCTTCTATCTTTTTCTATCTAGACTAGGTATTATTTTATTTTCTAAGACAATTTATGATCCTTTTTGGACCTTCATTGTATCTTTGACATTCAAAATGTATTTAGTAGTTCTTACATATTACTCCAGGTTTTGGGATATTATATAGTATCATTGATTATGTACCTCCACTATTATCATTTTTGTGTGGTTCATATTCTTTCTAGAAATTTTGCCATGGGTTTGGTATTGATTTCTCATTTCATATCGGTTTGGATAATAGGCTTATTTGTCAAGGCTTCAGACAAGTGCCATCATGACCCTTGTTTTTAGGGTTGTGACATCATCTTACCTACCATAAAATCAAGATAAACTTTATTATATTTACCCAATCCATTTCCAAATTTCCCTAGACCATACCACATTCAAATTTAGTCCAAGACTAGCCTAGCATGAAATTTTTAACATTTAATTCAGAAAAAAAACTTAACCCAAATTTTAGGAACAATTGTCTCGCCCATAAAGATTGAATGAATCATTAAACTAGATATTAATTTACCAATAGTTCATCCGCAAATGATCAAATAACAAAAAAAGTGCCAAGTCCAAGAAAGAAAGAGTACTTGTATCCGCAAACTAGCGAGGGTACTTGTTCTACATGTACTTCCTTGTTTTCCAAGTGACTTCTTCAATCTAACTAAGCTTTAACTAGACCTTAACTGATTAAATCTACTTTGTCCTCTACTTTTGGACATCTCGATCAAGAATGGCAATCGGCTCCTCAAAAGTTAGATGCATATCTAACAAAACTGAATCCCACTTACTAATTTAGTACTCGTCCCAATGGTATATCTTAAGCATAGCTACATAAAACACTAGATGAACACCACACAAGTGTGGTGGACAGCTTAAAAGTGATTACTAAGAACTTGTAATGCCTGTATCGAGTTCAAAAGTTGTCTTAAGTATATCCTTTGGTCCAATTTGAATATGATGACAACCCAAACATAAGTCAATCTTGGAGAATACTAAATCACCTTACAACTGGTAAAAGAGATCATCTATATGAGGCAAGGTATACATCACAGTCCAAGTCTAGACCAAAGAAAATCTAATAAATATATAAGAATAAGTGGAACCAAAATCACACAAAACAAAAATACATCTACTAACATATAAGAATAGTACCTATGATAAATGCATTACACCCCTTGGCCTTAGTCTTTCCTGGGAAGGCATAACAATAAGCTCTATCATAAATCTTGGAAACCTCTCTAAGAGTCTATACCCCTTCCTTCCCTACATTACCATTACCTTTATTTCCACTACGACCTCCTTAATTATTAGTTCATCTACCCTGTTGACAACCCTTACCATTACCACCTTTACCTTTACCTATAGGAACAACATCCTTAGTCTGTTACTATGCCTAATTACCTATATTTCATGAGGAAAATCTCTCTTGAAGTTACCTACAACACCTTAATAGTAACAACCTCGCTCAAGAGAAGGCCTGTTGGCTAAAGAATAAGAAACCCTTTGGCCTGTAGCAACTGAAGACAGTGGAATAGCCACTTGCAGAGCTAACTAAACAGGGTGATATGGATAAGCCGGATGGATATGACTTATCATGACATAAGACTGCGGTGCTTAGAGTCACAAGTGACCCCAGCTAACCTATGGCCTGTCATGACTCTAAGAATACTGAAAATAACTGAAAATCATTGATGTAAAAATAATAAATATGATTACTGAGTTGGGAAAATAATCCTAAAGTGACAATATCTGAACAACTCATAAAGCTGAAAATGTAATCGATCTGACTGTGCGAATGCCTTTAAATAATATGAGTTACTGGTAAAAGCTCCCAGTTAACTCAAAATGTCTAAAAACTAGAATAATAATAATAAATTAAATATTCATATTAGTCCTCAAATGATGAGGACTAACTAATATACTGTTGTTGATATGGTGGGGGATCACACAATGCTTAGTCTAGATGTTGAACGTTAGAGCCTATATTATAAGACAATGTAGTGCAAAGAGAAGTATGTAGGCAATACATTGAATGTACTGAGCATGTGAGATATGCACTAACTATGTAAGCTAAGAATGCTGAAAATAACATGAGGAGTTGATTATTAACTAAAAAACTGTATACTGACGAAATAAATTGGTAATAATCATGAAACAATATAATGTACTAAAGTAGTTGAATAGGAAGTCATATGAGGTTTGATATCTAATAAAGTTACTATTAATCGACATATCCCATCTGAGCTAAATAAGGCCCAACTAGTATCCCCACTTGGATGGGTTTTCAGTACCTTGATGTTGCATCCTAGAGTTCACGCAAGTGAACGTGGTCACCCAAGTAGTAAAGTGGCCTTTAAAAGCCATTATTGATCCCACAAGGAATTGTGGTCTGCAGCAATCTAATTCTAGTATTACTACAAATATTAAACGAGGGAAAAAATAACCTTTCATCCATGAAGCCCAATAATCCTCTTTTAAATTCTATATCATGATATTTATGTGGTGAATGGATTATGTTCATGTTATTGATGTTGAATGATTCCCAAGTTGGAATCTTTATATTTTTTTATGAATCTATGATATCATATGAGTTGGAAACATGTAAATTTGGTTGCTCATGGTGAATAATTTGTTGATTACACCTATGCCTAAGTTGTACATGTAAGGTGTTTGATAAAATGCCTAAAATACTAGAAATCATGTATTATCGTTAAATTATGACCTAAATGACAAATGCATGCTACACCCTTATTAAAACAGTGACTTAAATGATATTGTTATGCATTATGATTTTTGATGGAATGTTCATGAAACTAGATTGATGGACTTATGGCATGTTGTTATATGCATTCCCTTCCATGTATAAGTCTTTGAGAACCATATGTAGTATAAAATCCCCCAACTTATGTTATTATGAATTGTGAATATTGGTCATGTGTTCAAGAAGAGTCAAGTCATGTTGTGTCAATTTCCTTCTATCGAGTCCTGGGGGTACTTGTACTTGAAAAATATAGTTGTGTTCCTAGAGCTAGAGTCATGTTTTCACAATATCCTCAGTCAAGCCATGATCTATATAACTCAGTCAGTCATGTGACTCAGGAAAGCTCAGCAACCCAGAAATCTCAGAAATTTCAGTAATCCTAGTAGTTCAGTAATCCCAATGACCTCAGTACTCAGTAATCTCGGAAATTTCAGTATTCTCAGTAATATCAGTAACTTCAATACTCTCAGTCAGTCCTCAGATCTCAGTAGTATTTTGTGGATCAATGAAACTCAGTAAACTCATTTCAGCTCAGCTAAACCATACCATCAGTATCATCTCCGTCCAATAAATAAGTTTAGTGTCTATTCACTAGGGAGTAGGATTCGACATCGAGTGAACCCAGGGATAAGGATACACATTGTCAGCCATTAGAGGGTGCGATCCTTAGTAGCAATCCCGATATTCCAGAACTACGTAGCTAGTGTAGGTAGAGATGCACCCTGTGCGTTTAGGGATTTATAAATCTTATTTGAGTTTTCTATCAGGAGGGGTTGACAGAAGAACTCCCTATCAGCGAGGGTATACTCATAGCTTATCTTTACCCATTGCATGGTACTGACACCCTTCTAGCTAGGGTTACAGGGTGGACCGTACTAGTTTAGTTCTAGGGCATGTCGGTTAGATGACTACCTCCCATAGTCTCAGTTTCAATCTCAATCTCAGTCTCAATGATAGAACTCAGATAGTTTATCAGAATAAAGACTATCAGATACAGTCAACTCAGATACAGTATGGAACTCAGTTAGTTCCATCAGATTCAGGACTATCAGCTACAGTTACTTATGTTATCAGTTATATTAGTTATTGATGATAGGCGTATTTACACGCCTAAAGTACTAAAATTTACCCATATTTTAGCTAAGTTTTGAGGACAAAATATATAATTCATGCACTTTTAGTCCTTTTTTCCTGTAAGTGAGCTAACAAACGTGATTAGCAAGTTTTCAGGTATAAATGATGAAGATTTCAGCATTTTATGGATAACTTGACGCCCAAGGAAGCTTCACGAAAGAAGGAAAGGAGATCTTGGACGCCTAGGGACTAAAAGTGACGCATGGAAAACCTGTCCCGGGCAAAAACAGCATCTCTAAAGACTTTGGGGATCAACAGTAACTTAGTAGGATTAGGATAATGATGCAGTAACCTAGTAGGACTAGGATAAGTAATGCAGTAGCTTAGTAGGAATAGGATATGGGTGTTATACATACCCTATTTTTCTGGAGATTTTTATTATTCCCATCCATCCATCCACCATCCATCCATCCATCAAAACAATTCTCCACCACCCTCATCCCTATTCTATCCTTCCCCTTTTTCTTCATTAATTCATTGTTGACATTATTTTTCATATATTCGACTTTTAATTTTTACAACAAGAGAAAAGCTATTTGCAAGGAATTCACGTGAGATTTTTATGATGATAATGTCTATTGTGTTTTCCGTTGCACTCATGCGTAGCTAAACTTCTCTGTTGGGGTTATGGAAGCCTTATGAGATACTATCTATTGCTATGATTTTGTGAATTCTTCACACGTATGCTTCTTATATCATTACTCTCTTCATCTTAATATAAATTCTTATGGTTGCAAACACATAGAATACGCCAGTATAGCATTAACTTGTTCGAAAGAAAAGTTATATGTCTGGAAAAGAGATAATGTCAAGGTAATAGGGCACCAACCCCTGTTAAAAAATTAGTGTCGTAACTGGATTAACCTCTTGGAGAATTTGTACCATTAGATACGCTTTAAGCTCGAAAGAGTTAAAGTGAAATAATCCTTGATGGTCGAAAGACGCCTGAATTTACCATAGAATACAATTCTCTATAAGCACATGCATGTCTGAATTCCGCATAACTCATAGCCAATAGAGACGTATAACTCATAAGGTGGATATAACCCCAACTCTCAATTCTCATTGGTTAAACATCTTACTAAACATTCTTTCTTTTTACTTTGCTATTTTCCGTTTTCACTTTGTTACATTATTGCACGTTACAATCCCCCCTTTTACGAAACTTTCACCAAAAGTCTATTAATCTTTACTTACTTAGTGACCAAGTATTCTCTGTGGGATTCGACACCCAACCCAGTTGGGTTCTATATTTGACAACGACTGCTTACACTCTTACGAGATCTGTAGTTTGAGCGTTATCAAAAATTGGCGCCGTTGCCGGGGAATACAGTTGTCAACTAAGTTTGTGATAGTTACTAGACCCTTTGGTCAAAGATTCTCGTACTTTACTTTTAGTTGTTGTTTTTGTTTTCTGTAGGTTTTGTTCAGTGCATGCCCCATACTCGAACTTCTGGTCAATCGTTATTACCTATCAATCCTGAACCACATCGTATTGGCAGAATAGAGGCGCAACGTGACATTGAAAGAATGGATGCTCAACAGAAGCAGGCTAGATTAGCTTCTTTGGCCATCGCTCAAGTGCATCAACAGAATATTAATAACCCTGGGCGAGCAACAAATCCTGATGATGAGGACCTAGGTGATGACGAGTTACTAAACCCTAGGCGTGATGCCGAGGTGGCGACACCTGATAATAGAAGAGATCGTCAAGTCAGATTTAGACCGGAACACCGAGCTATGCAGATTTCGTTTGATAATGATGATGGCGATCTGGACGGAGCTGGTGCCACAGGAGCTATTATTCCTCCGCCCTTGGCACCCGGAGCCAAGTTTAATATCACTAGCACCATGATTCAGCTTTTGCAACTCAAAGGTTTATTTGGTGGACTTGCAGGCGATGATCCGAATATGCATTTGATCAACTTTATTTCTACATGCAAGTCATTCGACAATCCTGGCGTTGGACAGAATGCAATTTGACTATGCTTATTTCCATTGTCTCTGTCTGGGGAGGCAACTCTATGGTTGAATGGGCTGACTCCTGATTCTATTACTAATTGGAGACAATTGAAAGACGCTTTCCTAGAAAGATTCTTTCCGCCATCCAAGAGAGCACAGTTGAGAGATAAAATCAGCAATTTTCGACAGCTTCCAACTGAAGCTCTCCACGAAACATGGGAGAGATTCAAGAAGAAGCTTATGAGATGCCCAAACCATCATATGACCAATCTCCACCTAATGGAGATACTATACAGAGCCTTGAATTCAATAACTAAACCAGTGGTGGATAATGCGGATGGAGGATCATTTATGGACCTCACCTTTGTTCAGGCAAGCAATATACTAGACCGGATGACGAAGCAAAGTAGAGCTTGGCATACCAGGGATTCTGAGGTAGCAAGCCCCACTTTGTCTATTGGCATGACTGCAGAACAAAGGAGAAGAGAAGAAGAACGTGACCAAGATATGGCTCACATGAAAACGCAAATGGATCTTCTTACCAAGCATTTATTATTAGGGAAGACCAAAAAAGTTAAGGCCGTTGTAGCACATGGAAGAGATGAATCTGATTTTGAGGAAGAAGCTAACTACTTGAATAATCAAGAGGGTTTCCGAGGCAAAGCCCAAGGAAACCAAGGTCGGAACTATTATGATAAATCAGGATACAAGGACCGTGATCAAGGTAGTTGGAAAAATAAGACTGACAGGAGTGGTTTGTATGTTTCTCCTGGAAATCGTGAGGCTGTGGCGTCTGGATCTGGGAAGATATCCATGGAAGATATGATGTCTAAGCTGTTGAAAGGAGTGGAGACAACCAACATGGGCGTAACCGAGGTGAAGAATGATTTGTCTTCAATAAATCAATTGGTTAACTCGCATTCTACTGCAAATAAAATAGCTGGAGCAACAATTGAGTCAACTTTCAGCGGCATTCAATCAAAGAAAGGCTGGAACGCTACCTAGAGACACTGTGCAAAATTTGAGGAATGATGGATCGTGTATGGCTATTACTATCCGAAGTGGTAAAGTGTTGGAAAATCCATCCAAAGGCAAGCAGGTGGTTGATAATATAGCAGAGAATGTTAGTGATGCAGATTTTGATGATTCTGTAGAAGCTGCAAATCAGAATGAGAGCGTTCATGAGAAAACTATTCCCCTTCAACCACCACGTTTTCCTCAGAGACTGAAGAAGAAGGCTGATGACACTCCTGAAAAGGTTGATAATCGGAAGCAAGATAAAAAGAAAGCGGTGGAGAAAACGATTCCCCTTCCACCACCACCTTTTCCGCAGAGACTGAAGAAGAAAGATGATGACACTAGGTTCAACAAATTCATGACGATGTTGAAGCAGCTGACCATTAATGTTCCTTTGGTGGAAGCGCTAGAGAAAATGCCCGGATACGCTAAATTCATGAAGGACCTTTTTACAAAGAAGCAGGCAGTAAGTTATGACTTGGTAGATGAGGTTCATCATTACAGTGCGATTGCCACGAGATCGTTAGTTCAAAAGAAGGCAGACCCTGGTGCTTTCACTATTCCTTGCACAATTGGGTCGTTGGATTTTGCTAAGGCATTGTGCGATTTGGGAGCTAGCATCAATTTGATGCCACTATCTATTTATAGAAAGTTGGGGTTGGGAGACCCTACACCAACCAATATGCGGCTTGTAATGGCAGATAGGTCGGTAAAACGACCTGTTGGTATCCTACATGATGTGTTGGTGAAGGTTTCCACCTTCATCATTCCTACAGACTTTGTGATTTTGGACTGTGAGGTGGATTCTGAAGTTCCCATAATCTTTGGACGTCCTTTCCTTGCAACAGGAAGTGTGCTTATTGACATGAGAGCTAATGAGCTTTTATTTCGATTGAATGACGAAGTGGTCCGCTTTGATATATGCAAAGCAATGAAGCAACCTAACGATATGAATGTGTTCTCTGTAGCTGATGTTCATTATGAGGATAAGAAAGCATTATCTGTAGAGAAACAGCTTACTGTTGAGCCATTGTCTACTGTGCTGCTGAATGTTGAGCATGAGGATGATGAAGATTATGAAGAAACTATGTGTGCTCTAACAGAAATAGGGTCCTATTCTTATACTCCTAAGCAGCCGGACCTTGAACTTAAGAATCAACCGTCACCAACAGCGAAGACTTCCATTGAAGAGCCCCAGTTCTAGAATCGAAAGAGCTCCCCAATTATCTAAGGTATGCATGCTTGGGAAGTATAAATACACTTCCGGTGAGTGTGACGGATGATTTAAGTGAACAGCACGTAAAGGCTCTCATCTCTGCTCTAAAGAAGTACAAGAGAGCCATTGGTTGATCTATTGATGATATAATTGGTATCCCACCTAGGATATGTATGCACAAGATGCATCTCGAAGAAGATTGCATGCCCACAATGAAGCATCAGCGTCGTCTAAATCCTTTCAGAAAATGATGCACCAAATATCTCGGTGAAGTCTAAGTAATCGAGATAACTATGTCGTGCCGCGACAATAAATCAAGCGCTTAGTGGGAGGCAACCCATCGTTTTTAATTGTTTTTGTTGTTTTTGTTTTCTTAGGATTTTGTCGAGCCACGACCAAAACTAAGGCGCTTGATGGGAGGCAACCCATCGTTCTAATCGTTTTTGATGTTTTTGAGTAAATGTAGGTGCAAGAGGTGTAAAGGAGGAGATTGGTTTCAAATTTTGATTTGGAAGTATTGCATGTTTAAGGTGGTAAGTTAGGAATGAAGAAGAAAAAGTCTATGGGTTAGGCATTGCTTATGAAAATATAGGCAAAGAACAAGGCAAGGCCTATGTAAATCTAGGCCACGAACAAGGCAAAGCCTATGCTATGGCATAAGCTCTCGGATTCTAGAGTGCCATAGCATAGGCGCCGCCTATGCTCAACAATGCCATAGAATAGGCGCCGCCTATTCTCAACAATGCCATAGCATAGGCGCCTCCTATGCAAAAGCCTTCTGCTCAACTAGGCAAAACATTAGGCATGGCCTATGCTATGGCCTTCTGCTCAACTAGGCAAAGCTAAAGGTGCCGCCTTTGCCTCCCAAAACTCTCAAAACTTTTATTTTTGCTCTTTTAACTTTGCAAGAACATATTCCGAGGCCATCAACCAAGTAAGTACTTCTTTGCTCTTCTTTTATATTACGTAAGTATTAAAATACTACGCCTATAATAAGTTGTTAAATCGTGAAGTAGTGTTGGTGATTTGAATGTGGTTGATACAACTAAGTGAGTGAAAGAATATGTATGGATGCTCTTGACTTGTTTCCAACTTGTATTTGATTTTGACACACTGTCATACTTTTGCGAAATCGACATGGTCAAGATAATTGCATAATCTTGTAACTTGAAAGCTTACATGTTGAAATGACTTGTTCATTGAGATGAAAATCATGGGTGACTACAAACATGCGATGTTGTGATTATTTCTATGCCATAAATAGATACGATATCTATGTAGTAGTTTTGTTCAAAAGATGCATTAGTCCAAACACAAAAGCATTGTCAAGATTGCATAACGTTAAGAGGACATGAAAGTATGACTGTGTTGAACATATTGTTGGAACATATCACCTAAATGTATGTCGATGAAGTCTGAGTAATCGACATCATTCACTTAATTAGTTTGTGTCAACAAATTAAGTGTGGGGTGGAACCACTATTGTCTTTTTGTCGATTGAATCTTCCGAGATAAAGCTAACATGAATTTATTGAGATCTCAGGTAGAATGGCACAAAAAGGACGACAAGGAAAAAAAAGCAACCACTTCATGAAAAGGCCAGAAAAGGGGACGAAAAGAGCAAGGTGAATCCTCCATGCTTCAAATACCTCGATGAACTCTTGGAATCAAGTGGGGTACTTATGAGGAAATTCTGAGGATGACGACTCTGATGATGATTCCGACGCAGGGGGTATGACCCCAGACATAGAGGAGGAGTCCGACTAACCAGGTTCTTCTTATTTATTTTCCACTGAGGGTAGTGTGTCCCGTCTAAGTATGGGGTGCTGGTATTTGTACGCTTTACTTCTTTATCTACATTTGCATCTATCTATGTTTGTTTGTTTTATTTGTTAGTAGTTAAATTTTTTAAATTTTTTTTAACTTTGCATGAAATTGTTCTGAGGGGCAGCATGGTATTATACCAAGAGTTTGTGCTAAAATCATTACTATTGAGATGTTTAGGCTCTAATTGTGACTCACTATGTGATAATTGTGTGGTTCAGTTCCTTCATCTGTTGGGTCAAGAGTCTATACTACTCCCAATAAAGTCGACCATGTGCCTTGTGTGTGTGAGGATATAGTATATTCTGTGTTTGTGACTGATGCTAGAACTTGCCTGGTGTGTGTGTGAAGCGAAATAAAGAGTGTGAGTTTAGGAGATGATTTAGGCATTTCTTTGGCAACCTGTAATTGTTTACCTTCGTTTTACCTACCTGTGGACATTATCCTAGTCAACCCTTTTGAGACTTTAAGCCTATTTTCATTGACAGCCTCATATGTAAGCCTAATCCATTTTTTTCAAGACCATAATTTGATCCAAATTCCTAAGCGCTTTAAATTGTAAAGTCATGTGACAAAATAAGAGGAAATTAGATGAGTGTGATACCTTAGAATTTATTGGTGCTTGAATTCGTTATGAAAAAGAATTGCTATCATAGAGGTGTATTATGAAAAGAAAAATGAAAAGAAAACTAAAAAGTTAGTTATGTTTAAAATTGAAAAACAAAAGAGGTGAGAAGGGGTGGTAGATTAAAAGAAAGTAGAAAGGTTGTTCAAAAGAGAGTGATAAATGACATAATGTGATGTATTAAAGCGCTTAGGAACATAGTCACTATTTCTGGCCAAAATAGTCCTATTCGTCCCTTAGCCTACATTACAACCTGTAGAAGACCTATTTGATCCTAAGATTAGCATTCTGATATTTAGTGGAGCATTACACTAAGGGCAAGCCTATGGTCATCAGTTGCATCATATGAATTCTTTGTGAGAGTGAGAGCAAGGATAATCATATACCCATGCTTCGATAGATGAAAATACTTGTGAGTGATTATGGGTGATATATTGTGAGACACACATAGTTGATGAGTTTTGGGTAGTTGTATATGATTCTTTGTGCCTTAACTTTTGAATACGAATTAGCCATCATCACGAGTATATGTTAGAGGTTAAATTGTTTCTAGTAGTGATCAGAAAACTACTCTTTGTTAATGATTGTCGTGCCTGTCTTGATGAATATTTTGTGCTGTTACTGTGAAACCCTAAGTAGATGTTTAGATGGACATGATATTTTGTTCGAGGACGAACAAAGCTTTAAGTGTGGGGTGTTGATGATAGGCGTATTTACACGCCTAAAGTACTATAATTTACCCATATTTTAGCTAAGTTTTGAGGACAAAATATATAATTCATTCACTTTTAGTCCTTTTTCCTGTAAGTGAGCTAACAAACGTGATTAGCAAGTTTTCAGGTATAAATGATGAAGATTTCAGCATTTTATGGATAACTTGACGCCCAAGGAAGCTTCACGAAAGAAGGAAAGGAGAGCTTGGACGCCTAGGTACTAAAAGTGACACATGGAAAACCTGTCCCGAGCAAAAACAACATTTCTAAAGACTTTGGGGATCAGTAGTAACTTAGTAGGATTAGGATAATGATACAGTAACCTAGTAGGACTAGGATAAGTAATGCAGTAGCTTAGTAGGAATAAGATATGGGTGTTATAAATACCCTATTTTTCTGGAGATTTTTATTATTCCCATCCATCCATCCACCATCCATCCATCCATCAAAACAATTCTCCACCACCCTCATCCCTATTCTATCCTTCCCCTTTTTCTTCATTAATTCATTGTTGACATTATTTTTCATATATTCGACTTTTAATTTTTACAACAAGAGAAAAGCTATTTGCAAGGAATTCACGTGAGATTTTTATGATGATAATGTCTATTGTATTTTCCGTTGCACTCATGCGTAGCTAAGCTTCTCTGTTGGGGTTATGGAAGCCTTATGAGATACTATCTATTGCTATGATTTTGTGAATTCTTGACACGTATGCTGCTTATATCATTACTCTCTTCATCTTAATCTAAATTCTTGTGGTTGCAAACACATAGAATACACCAGTATAGCATTAACTTGTTCGAAAGAAAAGTTATATGTCTGGAAAAGAGATAATGTCAAGGTAATAGGGCACCAACCCCTGTTAAAAAGTTAGTGTCGTAACTGGATTAACCTCTTGGAGAATTTGTACCGTTAGATACACTTTAAGATCGAAAGAGTTAAAGTGAAATAATCCTTGATGGTCGAAAGACGTCTGAATTTACCATAGAATACAATTCTCTATAAGCACATGCATGTCTGAATTCCGCATAACTCATAGCCAATAGAGACGTATAACTCATAAGGTGGATATAACCCCAACTCTCAATTCTCATTGGTTAAACATCTTACTAAACATTCTTTCTTTTTACTTTGCTATTTTCCGTTTTCACTTTGTTACATTATTGCACGTTACAATCCCCCCTTTTACGAAACTTTCACCAAAAGTCTATTAATCTTTGCTTACTTAGTGACCAAGTATTCTCTGTGGGATTCGACACCTAACCCAGTTGGGTTCTATATTTGACAACGACCGCTTACACTCGTACGAGAGCTGTAGTTTGAGCGTTATCAGTTATCAGACCTTATGTTATCAGTATTCAGCTTCAGGATTGTCAGATACGATCAACCAGACCAGTTCTTCATAATCAGAACTGTCAGAAAGGGTCATTCATGTATCAGTAATATAGTTTTTGTCCTTCAGTACTAAGCAATACAGTATCATTTCCTTACTTATCAGTGACTTAAATACCAGGATCAGTAAAATTAGTTATTCAGTATCCCAGTATTTGTAATCTCAGACGTCAGGGTATCTATGTTATCAGTAGACTCAGTAGTCAGAACCTAGTATTCAGCCCCATCACGATCTTAGTTTCAGTTACATATTTATGCATGTGTTCTCACGTTCATGTCATTTAGTCAATTAGTATTATTCATGCATAGAAATCATTTGCATTAAACCTACCTCACTTGCATACCAGTACATTCCAACGTACTGACGCATTTGCGCTATGGTGTTTTATTTTACGCCATAGGCTTAGGAGAAAAATTCTAGAGCATCAGTAAAATTCTAGATTTTAGCAGACAGAGTTAGCAGTGAGTCCTTATCATTCAAGGATGAAATTATTTGATTATGTTACTCTCTCAGTACTTATCTATTTCAGTAGATGGAGTTAGTTTGGGACATGTCCTATCAACTCCTTATTTAGATAGTTTAGAGGCTTTCAGACTATAGTATGTCAGTTAGTTACTTCGGATTTATTTTGGTATTGATTGTACCATTTTTCAAACATTATTTTATCAGATATTTTATTAAGTTTTAAACCTAATGGCCTTACAACTTCTATTCTGCATTTTACAGTGTATGTATACATATATACCATATATTATGCAGTGTACAGGTACAGATATCAGTTATCGGTTAGCTTGTGGTCCTTCAGGATCTTGAGCACTATGTAGAGTTCCAGCTACCAGATTTGGAGCATTGCAGACTTGGTATCAGAGCCTAAGGTTCAACAGTATCCTAGGAAGTCTAAAAAGCCGTATTTAGAAGAGTCTTGTACATGAGTGTGTTGTGCACCACACCTATGTGCAGGAGGCTATGAGATGTTTTAGGAATAGTTTCCTTTCTTTCAGTATTCATGTCTTGTCAGTGAGCATAAGCTTCAGTAAACTCTCATTCTAATCCGCTTCTTCCTTTAGTTTACAGAACATGCCTCCCAAAAGGACTAACAAAAGGGAAACTGAAAATCAGTCAGCGCCTCAGCACGTCCAGCCAAATTTTCTGGATGAGCATGTCTCTCATGCAGAATTCAAGACTGCATTTACTAATCAAGCCAGTTTAGTCGCAGCTCGGAATGAAGAGCCAGCTGTTGTTCTATCCAACCTAGTGGACAATGTTGTTGAAGTCAAGATTCAGGACTTCACCCGAATGAATCCTCCTCTATTCACCGATTCTAAGACAAAAGAAGATCCACAGCTGTTCCTCGATCAGGTTCAGAAAGTCACAGACATCATCGGAGTGACTTATAGTAAGAGTGTAGAGTTAGCCACCTATCATCTACAAGATATAGCCCATACGTGGTTTAAACAGTAGAAGGTAGACAGGGGTTCAGAGACAGATCCCATAGAGTGGAAAGAGTTTGCTACAGCCTTTTTAGATAGATTCTTTCCCCTAGAGTAGAAAGAAGCCAAAGTGTTAGAGTTCATCAATCTTAGAGAAGGTTCCATGACTGTAAAAGAATAGTCCTTTAAGTTTATTCAATTATCCAGGTAAGCTCCTCATGTAGTAGTAGACAGTAGATCCAGAATGAGTAAGTTTATGTCAGGGGTATCAAGTAGAGTGGTTAAGGAGTACATGACTACAATATTGATTGGTGACATAGACATATATAGGCTTATGGTCTATGGCCAATATATCAAAGAACAGAAGCTTAAGAAGAAGGAGAGAGAAAATAAGAGAGCCAGAACAGGTAGTTATAGTTTTACTCAACATGGGTCACAGGGTGGTAGCCGTTCTCAGTTGTGTCAGAAATATTAATCCCCATTTCACTCTTCAACTAGTGCACCTATACCAAAGTTCATAAATGACTGTAGGAATGAGGCATCAGGTTCTAAGTCCTAGAGTAGTGAGAGCAGGATTCTTACTCATCCACTTTGCGAAGAGTATGGTAAGCATCATAAGGGGAGGTGTAGAGCCGGCAATAATGTCTGTTTTGGTTGTGGAAATCCAGGCCATAAAGTAAGATATTGCCCCCAGTCAGGTTATCAGAGTCATCTCTGCTCCTCAGCTCAGTCCAGTTGCACGAATCAGCAGGTTGCCACTTCTAGTGCTATCAGTGAGCAATGCCCAAACAGACTCCATGTCCTTCAGTCCTGACAGGATCAGGAAAGTCCTCCTAATGCAGTCACTGGTATGTTACAGACCTCTCATTTACATGTTTATTTTCTTTTATCTCATCAGATTCATGGGTTTCTTTACTGTTGTAGCCTTGCAGAGCAGTTGAACTTTAAGGTCAGGAAGTCAGGCCTTCAGATCCTAGTTATAGTCCCAATATGTGTAGAAAATTACTAAGGAAAGATGAATCCCGACCTATTCTTATCTCAGTGCAATTTTTTTGTACCCCAGTCATCACCTTACCTATGCATGTTTCACACACCTCTCATAGGATCCTATACGTGTCGAATTCCTAGCATTACGCGTTCCAATACCCTCAGCAGTATGAGTCATGTTCCATGAACACAGAAACTTCAAACTTATGTCATGCAACTTATAAATCAGGAACTTATGTTATGTTTTACCATATGTTCAGTTCACATAACTCATGCTATACTCCTAGTGATCAGTCAAGTTCAGATTACATCATGTATACCCTCAGTTTAAATCTCTTGATAAATCCATAATGTTGGTATTCCGTTCCTCAGGCCTTAGTCGAGTGTTGAGTTTGATATAGTATTTGTTTGAGCATCGGATTCTTGCATATGTCAATCTTCCCCAAGTAGTTATCAATATCCAGTCTCGATACTTCAATATCAGTCTAAACCTCATTTATTAGAAACCAACATTTATTTCCTGTATGAGTCCCAATTATAGACTAAGTTACATTTTCTACTATGGTCTTAGACATAGTATCAGTCTCAGCCTCAGCTTAGAAGTCAGATCAGTACCACAGTCCAACTTTAGATATGGCTTGACCAAAGCATGTAGTTATCAATCTTGCATGTCATCAATTGTTCAGTACGTTACCTTACAGAATATTTCTGGACTATGTTATCTGTCTGGCCTTGCATCCTCGGGTAATTTAGTATTTCACAAATTCACGCTTAGCTATCTCATGTTACTCAATTAGTCCTTTTCTCATGTTCATAAGAAAAACTCTATGTCCTTAGCCCAGTTATTCAGACTAAGTACCATTCAGTCTCGCATGCTTAGTACCTAACCATTAATTAGTTAGCAGATTAGATGAATCAATCGGTAGGGAATTAGTTTTAGCAGCCAGTACTTCAGTCTAGCAGTCAGTCAAACAAGTTTGTACAGTTTGGTTTCCCATTTTTCCATCTATTCATGCTATTTAAAATCTCATAAATAAAACCATTCTGAGATGAATCAACCTGGTAGATGCGGGCTCAATTCAGTTCATGTGTTATGCCTCAGCTTCAAATCTCAGATAATCAGTCACGATTCTATTCCTAGGTGCCTTGTGCATCACCTCAATTTTCCTAAATATCTCAGAAAAGTCAACCCATCATTCTTCAAGGGACATGTCCCAAGGGGGAGATATGTTATAATTCCCCAAAACCTATATATCATAAGCATCCCAATCTCTCTACTCGCGTAATGAGTCCAATTTGGAGTCAGGGATACTTATAAGTTGACCCTTAAGCTCCAAGTTCAGTTACACGCCATGTATTCAAGACTCAGTTCAGCTTACGAAATTCAGTTCATGCATCACATGGCCTCATATGTCCGTACATGCATACTTCTAGCATAACATAGGTTCATCAGTACTTTTCAGTTTCCATAACAATTTTCTTGAACCTACTCAGTTCCATGTTCAAACTAACTTTACGAACCTGATATCAGATTCCCATTACAAACATGGTGTCAATCACATTTGTACATTCAGTCATGCATTTATTTGTCTACTGAGTCATGTAATCATGAATCAGACATGCATTCTCATTGCAAAAAATTCAGTTCGTAAGAACATTCAATCATTTATCCATGAGTCAATTATCCATGAATTAGATATGCATGAATTCAGATTATCAGTCATGCATCAGATATGCATGTTCCGTATGTTATATTCAGCTCTTCAGTTATGTCATTCATGATCTAATGTTTTCAATTATGTATGTTCTATATGTGCTTCAGTTGATCTATTCTCCCATATCAGTCAGTCTCATTCGAGGATGAATATTTCCAAGGGAGAGATATTGTAAGACCCCATAAAATCTTGCGGTTAAATTCAGCTCGTTTAGCTCCTTGAAGCTCTTTAAAAAACCCAACACTTGAGAAATTTTGATATGAGTTCAACACTTAGTCACATTTTAAGACTCCGAACTTTGGGGAATTATTTGACGACCTTCCCAATATCCGTTTTATGATTTTCAAGTTTCGTTGTGATGGGACAAGGAAAGAGTACATTTTGGATGAGTTTCAGAATTTTCAGAATCTGTTTATGGCTCGTTTGGATTTTGAACCAGTAGCCAAAGGCTATGAAGGGGCGCCGCCCATGGTATAGCCTTTTGGGGAAATTCAACACCAAAGGCACCGCCCAGGTTCCACAAAGTGCTACCAAAGGCGCTGCCCAGGTGCAAATGGCTCTAACAAAGGTGCCACTCTTTGTGTACAAAAATTATAGACTACTAAAGTGTATTTAAATCCCCAAAAGTCATCAAAGGTGTTTACAACAAGTCCAAGTGTACTTATAATATAAGAAAAGATGGTCATTTTGGTGCCTTAGGCGTGGCACAATTCTATTGCTCTGCGTTTAGGCATGGCACAAACTTAACACAGATGAAAACTATTTTGAACACATTTAATTTTTTTTTACAGGAGTGTAACACCCTTATCTTAGAGTTCCAAAGGCGTTGCACGCCTATGGTTTTAGAAATTCTAGATTTCTAAAGTTTGAACTTCTTCCTTTTTCCTTAGATTTCATTAATTCTTGGGTGTCTTTAAATTTTAAATTCAGCTTGTTTAGCTTCACCAAAATGATCTTAACATCACCCTTGGTCTCCTAAGACATCAAAAAATATGAATTAGTGCACATAACACAATAGAATCCATTGAGTTACACTAGAACAACACATAGCTCAAGCTAGTAACATTAGTTTTCTTGTGTAAATTCTATGTGATCATTTTTGTTCCAAACTTATCTTAAAAATGTTAAAAATGTAATTTAACATATATATGCTCAATTATATGAATATCAACTCATTACACATGCTAGAAGTTGTAAAGACCCAAAATCACCTCCCGGGACGTCACACGGTGCTTAGGGCTACAAGTAGCCCCAAGCTAACCCTTTGAGCCTATAACTTCCCATAATAACTTATTCAAAAAGAAATATACAAAACACTGGCACTATAATATCAAATGAAAGGAAATACGAAGATAATTTTTGGTCTAAATGACCACAAAATTAGAAATCTCGGCACAACCACAATCTGATAACTAGTCTAATGAAGCCTCTACTACTCCATGAACTAAAGAGCCGATGGGACAGGTCCCTAACTGACTCAAACTGGACTGAAAGTAATAACATAACAACTCAAATACTGAAATATTTGAATATAGGCCCTCACACCATGAGGAATCACCACTAGAGAAAGGCAGACAAAGGTACTCGGGGATCACTGAAGAGACTGGGACTGAGCACCTGAACCTACATTATAAGACAATGTAGAACATAGACGTATATGTGGATTAGAACTTGGGAATGTACTGAGTATGTGGGGGTGTATGCATTTACATAAAACAATATCAATACTCTTTAATCAAATCACACATGCAAATAGGAATGACTCACATAGCTTGAATAAGTCTAAAATGTAAAGCTCATAAATTATGTATGACGAAGCATATAACACAAATCTCATGAGTCATTATACTTTAGCTTTATAAATCTGAACTCTTCTCTTATTCTCATTACTCGAAGACTAAAGAAAGCTTTAAACAATACTTTCAAACTCATGCATATATCTCATGGAGAGTAAAACTTCTTTAACGCTCAAAAAATTATAACTATTTTGAACTCAAATACTTGGAACTCGGAATCATATGACTTTGGTTTAAAAACTGATGATCAACTCTTATTAGTAGAGAAAACTACTTCCTTCTTTGGAAAATACTCAAAATCAATTTGTTCACTTTAGAAAATATCTCATCTCAAAGCTTTAGGGGAAATATTCTATCTAAATGGAAAATACATTAGTTTAGGGAGGTTCTCTTAACCGACATAAACCATGCGAGCTACGTAGAGTCCAATGACTTGTCCTCCTAAGAAAGAAATCTCCCGTTGGGGATAGGCATCATACTCTTGCCAAGGAGTATAACCTCAATTCAGTGATCACTTATCTCGTCCTCAGGCCCAATCATCTCGGCCTTAGGCCTAAAATCTAAAACCTACGGTGGCACGTAATTCTGGGGTAAGAAACTATAGTAACTTACCCAACTCGATGCTAAATACTACTCCCTTTAGTTTATCTCGCTCATCGTATGAAATCCACTTTCAAAATAATTACATGGTTCCTAAGAACCCAACAATCAAATCTATAATCTCATCTAGTGAAGTGGATTTCAAGGCTCTATGACCATTAGGTCAAAACATTTCTCAAAAATCTCAGAATACTTAAATCATGGGTGCTTATAGCATAAAATTTCATAAAATGGCAAGTCTCATGTAGGGCTTAATGACCCATAATTTAATCTCAAGTTAAAACTCATCAAAATGCATATTAGATAGCATATAGATTCATAAATCATATAGAAATCTGGAATTTACAGAAATTTAGCTTATAATCTCAATATACTCATGGACTTCAATATCTCAAACATTTCAACTATTAACTTCTCAAGGATTAAAATCATGGGGTATAGACCTAGCTACAATTTCTCAAGAAAACATGTAAAAATCATGCCATTAGACTCTCAACTCATGGGAAACATCAAAATCTTGCAACTAATAACAATGGATGAAAAACCCTAATTCAATTTCATGTAAAATATCATAAGTTGCAGAATATTGTAGTTTAAATAAACCTTTGGGCACAAGGGTGAAAGAATTACCCATGTTAAAACCCCCACATACCTTAGACTATGAAATTAAATAAACAAGCTTTCTTCAACTCTTCTTCTTTCTCTTGAGAGAGGGTTCTTGCAACCCTTGAACTTGGGGAACTTAAATCTCAACTCAATTTGTAGAATCTATAGTGAGTTCTTGGATTTCCTGGAGAAGCATTTTGGATTTGATCTTGAGGGAGAAACCCTAGATCTCTTGTGTTTTGGATGATGAATGAAGCCATTTACTTCGTTTGGAATATATCAGGGTATAAAAGAGTGGAAAGACTAAAAATCCCTTTTAAAAATGAGTTAAAAATACTGAACGGGGGATGTGATAGTCGAAGCGATGGCCTGTTGCTAGCCTGACTGTTCGTCCGATTGTCCGTCACACGCTGGTCAGAAAAAGAACATAATACCTCGGTGTGACGATCGAAGAGATGGTTCGTTGCTTAGCCTGACGGTCCTTCGGATCGTCCGTCGCACATTGGCGAGGATGAGGCCACACTGCCTGAGCGCGACGATCCGTCGCAGCCTTGACGGTCCGTTATTTTGGCCATCGCATTTAGGATAAAAAAGTGAGTTACTGTCTTGGTTGCGACGGTCTGAGCGATGGTCCATCGCAGACTCGACGGTTCGTCGAATCGTCCGTCGCACCTGGGCAGTTCCGACAACTCTCAGTAAAACGGCCATAACTTCTCACCCTGATACCGGATTTTGACGAAATTGGTATCGTTGGAAAGCTAATTGAATTCTCTACATGACAAAAATTCAAATTTAAGAAAATTCTATATGGTTTGAACACCAATCACTTGGGAAGTCACTTCTAAATCTTTTAGGGCCGAAATTACACTTTGCTTAACACGCTCTAAGGCTCAGACTACGACAGAACTTTACATGGTCTTACAATATCTCCCCCTTGGAAACATTCGTCCTCTAATGTTATTAGTTAGGATAGGAACACAGAAAAATAGAGTACACATAGCTGGAGCAAGTTGCTAAAACGGGTTTAAAATCTCTCTAAACTCTTAAATGCCTCAGAAATTGTAAGAACTCATGCAAGAACAAATACATATAGCTGAACTTTAGATTAGAAGGGCTGAATTAAGGAAGAATAATACCTTTAGATTGATAATTCTGCGGGAAACTCAACCTCATTGGCTACTTTACCAACATGGCTCAAGACTCTATACGGGCCAACATAACGGGGACTAAGCTTTCCCTTTTTACCAAACCTCTTCACCCCTTTCATGGGTGAAATCTTTAAGTATACCAAATCACCTACCTTAAACTCAAGATCTCTTCTCCTTACATCAGCGTAAGACTTTTGACAACTCTGAGCTATCTTCAACCATTCTCTAATCAACTTAACTTTCTCCATAGCTACAAATACTGTATCAGGACCAATCACGGTAGCTTCTCCCACTTCAAACCAACCTATGGGTGATCTACATCTCCTACCATACAAGGCCTCAAATAGTGCCATCCCGATGCCAGCATGGTAACTATTGTTACAGGCAAACTCTATCAATGGAAAGTACTCATCCCAACTACCCTTGAAATCAAGAGCACATGCCCTCAACATATCTTCCAGGGTATTAATGGTCCTCTTAGCCTAACCATCTGTCTACGGATGAAAAATGGAACTTAAAAGAACTCGGGTACCAAGACCCTGCTGAAACGCCCTCCAAATCTGAGAAGTATATTGAGTGCCCCTATCCGAAATGATGGATGAGGGAACTCCATGTAGCCTGACTAACTCTCAGATATAAAATCTAGCATAATCCTCTACTGTATAAGATGTATGCATGGGAAATAAGTGCACGGACTTATTCATCCTGTCTATAACAACCCAAATAGAATCATGATGACGACGTGAAAGAGGTAGCCCGGTTACGAAGTCCATATTCACCACTTTCCACTTCCAGGTGGGTATACCAAATTCTTGCATCACACCACCAGGTCTTTGGTGCTCTACCTTAACTTTTTGTTACGTTGCACACTTTGCTACAAACTCAGATATATCCTTCTTCATACCATTCCACCAATAGATTTCCCACAGGTTGCAGTACATCTTAGTAGTGCCGGGATGAATAGAATATCGTGCTCTATGCACTTTATCCATAATCCTTTGCCTCATATCATCAACACATGGAACACACAATCTACCCTGCAATCTCAACACACCATCTCCCCTTGGGAGAAAACCTCTATCTTTTGGTCCTTAACTGCCTTCTTCAGTCTGAGAAAACTAGGATCTCTATCTTCCCTCTCCTTCACTTCCGAAACTAAAGAGGATTTGGAACTACTTTGCACCAAAGTACTTCCCTCAGCTGAATCAAGAAACCTAACACCCAATCTAACCAGACAATGCACATCACGAGCTAACTTTTTCTTATCTTCCTCTACATGAGAAACACTACCCATAGACAATCTGGTTAGGGAATCCACCACTACATTGGCCTTTCTTGGGTGATACAACACACTTATATCATAGTCTTTTAACAACTCTAACCACCTTCTCTACCTAACATTCAACTCCCTCTGAGTAAACACATACTGCAGGCTCTTATGATTAGTAAACACATCAACATGAACACCATAAAGATAGTGTCTCCAAATTTTTAACGCAAATACCACAGCAACTAACTCAAGATCTTGGGTTGGGTAATTCTTCTCATACGACTTTAATTGTCTAGAGGCATAGACTATAACCTTACCTCTTTGCATCAACACACAACCCAAACCAATTCTAGAGGCATCATAATCCACCATAAAATCATCTGTACCATCAGACAAAGTCAACACAGGGGCTAAAGTAAGTCGAGTCTTCAACTCCTAAAAACTCTTCTCACAGGAATCTGACCACTGGAACTTAACTTTCTTTAGGGTAAACCGGGTCATGGGAGACGCAATAGAGGAGAAACCTTCAACAAAACGGTAGTAGTATCCCACTAGACCCAAGAAACTTCTAATGTCAGATAGGGAGATAGGTCTGGGCCAATTTCTCATAGCTTCTGTCTTTTGGGATTAACTCTAATACCTTCGGCTGAAACAACATGACCCAAAAGGCTATAGGCCTTAGCCAAAATTCACACTTACTGAATTTGGTGAACAACTAGTGATCTCTAAGAGTTTGCAAGACAATTTTAAGGTCATTCTCATGGTCACTCTCATTATGGGATTACACAAGGATGTCATCTATGAACACTATGACAAAAATATCGAGATATTGCTTGAATACTCGATTCATGAGGTCCATGAAGGAGGTTGGGGCATTGGTTAGACCGAAAGACATGACTAGAAGCTCAAAGTGACCATAGCGGGTTCAGAAGGCTGTCTTTGGAATATCACATTCCCTCACTTTAAGTTGATGATAGCCGGATCTAAGGTCTATCTTGGAGAAATAACTTGCACCTTGCAACTGATCAAAAAGGTCATCAATTCTCGGAAGAGGATACTTATTTTTTACTATGACCTTGTTAAGCTGACGAAAGTCAATGCAACAAAGAACCATCTTTTTTTCTCATGAATAAGACAGGTGCGCCCCAAGGAGAAATACTGCACCTAATGAAACCTTTGTCTAAAAGGTCTTCGAGTTTCTCTTTTAACTCTTTAAGCTCTGTAGGTGCCATACGGTATGGAAGAATAGAAATAGGCTGAGTATCGGGAAGAAGGTCAATCCCGAATTCTATCTCCC
This sequence comes from Capsicum pubescens, assembly GCA_030864215.1. Taxonomy (NCBI): domain Eukaryota; kingdom Viridiplantae; phylum Streptophyta; class Magnoliopsida; order Solanales; family Solanaceae; genus Capsicum; species Capsicum pubescens. Next base: position 79,526,922 of record CM061545.1, on the reverse strand, counting down.
TATCGGGAGGTACCCCCAGGAGATCTTCAAGAAAAACATATGGAAACTCATTAACAATATTGACTGACTGAATACTCGAAGCCTCAGACTTAGTGTCTTTGACTCTAACTAGGTGATAGATGCAACCTTTTGATATTATCTTTTTGGCTTTTAGATAGGAGATAAAATAACTCTTAGGAGATACCAAAATCTCGGACCACTCAAAAATAGGCTCATCAGGGAACTGAAGCTTGACCACATGGGTACGACAGTCTATAGATGCATAACAAGAATGAAGCCAATCCATACCCCCCACCATGTCTAACTCTATCAAATCAACAAGTATGACTCTATGAAGAATAGTAATAGGACAATATCTATACACTTGTTTAGAAACAACTGACTCCCCTACCGGTGTAGAAACTAGGAAGGGCTCAGAAATATTTTCGGGAATCATTTTGAAATTCACAGCTACAAGTGGGGTCACATAAGAGAGACTTTACCCGGGGTCCAACAACACTTACACATTAAAGCAAAAGAAATGGAGCATACCGATAACAACATCTAGAAAGTTCTACTACTTTTGATGGGATGATAAGGAATAGAATATGTTCAGGCGCTGACCGCGAGCAATGCTAGATAAAGCGCCCTGAGCAGGGGCGGGACGGGGCATAGAAGCTGGTCCACTAGTAGCCTGTGCCTGAGGTCGGGCATCTCTGTTTCCCTATCTAGCATAAAGACAATCTCTAAGTCTATGGCCTTGTTTGCCATAACCAAAATAGCCCCTCAAATCTAGAAAACACTCACCGAGATGATCCCTACCATACTTAGCACAAGGAAGATAACGGGGCCTGTTACAAACACTGTTCTGTGACCTAGACATAAAAAACCTTCCCCCTTGATCCTGCCTACCTCTAGGTGTGGGAAAACTAGTTGATGAAGACGCGGGCATAGACAGACGTCTCTGAAACTGAAGGTGGTTCTCTCCATGAAACCTAGTATGGCTAAACTCATGCTGCACAGATCTATCCCTCTTGTTACCCCTCACTCTCTCTCTCTCTCTAATCTTATCTGCCTCTATCTGCTAGGCATATGTCATTAACCTACCCAGATCTATATCCCTATGCTGCATTAAAGTCCTATACTCCTTCAGTACCAACCCAAAAACAGCGGTCACGAACTTGCTCATACTATTAGGAGCATACTTGGCTAATTGGTTAAACTTCAAGAAGTTCTCCTTAAAAATCATAGAGCCCTGCCTCAAGTTCATAAACTCCTCAATCTTTGCCTCCCTTAGCTCAAGCAGAAAGAACTTGTCCAAGAATACATCTTGGAACACTTGCCAAGTCATAGGAGCAGCATTATCACCTCTACCTTTCCTCCATGATACAACCCAGTCATAAGCAATGTCCTTCCACCTGTAGGATGCCAACTCAACACTTTCTTCCTCAGAAACATGCATCACTTGTGTGATCTTTCTCACCTCTTCAAGGTATAACTGTAGGTCCTCATCTGCCTTAGACCTATAAAACTCTGGTGGATTCATCCGTATGAAATCACGGATCCTAAAAGCAGCTACATGACCTCTCTGCTAATTTGCAACTGCGGCTTGGTTATTGGCCCGAACATTAGCGGTGACTGCTTAGGCTAACGCCTGAAAGGCCACTCGAAACTCAGCATGAGACACAGTCTCATTCAAAGGATCAACAGATGGGGGTTGCACATCATCGCTTCCAACGACATTCACTCTTCGGAGAGACATTCTCTGAAATAGGATAGAACGGATTATTAGATGAGAAGGACAACTGTAGGCATGATAGAATCTTAAAGAAAGAAACAACTTTTTTCTAAAATGTATTGTAGCCTCTTTCTCTTAGATGTGGTGCGCTACACACCAATGATTAAGACTCTACTCAATACGGCTTGTCTGACTCCCTAGGACTCCTTTAAAACCTTAGGCTTTGATACCAAGTTTGTAACGACCCAAAATTACCTCCCGAGATGTCACACGGTGCTTAGGGCTACAAGTAACCCGAAGTTAACCCTTAGAGCCTATCACTTCCCATAATAACTCATTCAAAAATAAATATACAAAACACTGGCACTATCATATCAAATGAAAGGAAATACAAAGATAATGCGCGGTCCAAACTACCACAAAACTAGAAATCTCAGCGCAACCACAGTCTGATAACTAGTCTGATGAATTCTTTACTACTCCATGAACTAGAGAGCCATTGGGACAGGTCCCCAACTGACTCTAACTGGACTGAAAGTAATAACATAACCACTTAAATACTGAAATATCTGAAGATAGGCCCTCGAACCATGAGGACTCACCACTGGAGAAATGTAGACAAAGGTACTCGGGGATCACTAATGAGACTAGGACTGAGTACCTGAACCTACATTATAAGACAATGTAGCACATAGACGTATATGTGGATCAGCATTTGGGAATGTACTGAGTATGTGGGGGTGTATGTATTTACATATAACAATATCAATACTCTTTAATCAAATCATGCATGCAAATAGGAATGACTCACACGGCTTGAATAAGTCTAAAATGTAAAGTTCATAAATTATGTATGACGAAGCATGTAACACAAATCTCGTGAGTCTTTATACTTTAGCTTTAAAAATCTAAACTTTTCTCTTATTCTCATTACTCGAAGACTAAAGAAAGCTTTAAACAATACTTTCAAACTCATGCATATATCTCATGGAGAGTAAAACTTCTTTAATGCTCAAGAACTTATAACTCTTTTGAACTCAAACACTCTGAACTCAGAATCATATGACTTTGGTTTAAAAACTTATGATCAGCTCTTATTCGTAGGGAAAACTACTTCCTTCTTTGAAAAATACTCAAAAGAAATTCGTTCACTTTAGAAAATATCTCATCTCAAATCTTTAGGGGAAATATTCTATCTCAATAGAAAATACATTAGTTTAGGGAGATTCTCTTAACCAACATAAACCATGCGAGCTACATGTGAGTCCAACGTCTTGTCCTCCTAAGAAAGAAATCTCGCATTGGGGAGAGGTTTCATACTCTTGCCAAGGAGTATAACCTCAATTCAGTAATCACTTATCTCGGCCTCGAGCCCAATCATCTCGGCCTTAGGCCCAAAATCTTAAATCTACAGTGGAACTTAGTTGTGGGGTAAGAAACCATAGTAACTTACCCAACACGGTGCTAAATACTAATCCCTTTAGTTTATCTCACTCATCTCATGAAAATCCACTTTCAAAATAATCTTATGGTTCCTAAGAACCCAATAATCAAATCTGTAATCTCAAGTAGTGAAGTGGATTTCAAGGCTATATGAACATTAGGTTAAAACATTTCTCAATAATCTCAGAATACTCAAATCATTAAAATTGCAAGTCTCAAGTAGGGCTTTATGACCCATAATTCAATCTTAAGTTAAAACTCATCAAAATGCATATTAGATAGCATATACATTCATAAATCATATAGAAATCTGGAATTTACAGCAATTTAGCTCATAATTTCATTATACTCATATACTTCAATATCTCAAACATTTCAACTATTAACTTCTCAAGTATTAAAATCATGGGGTATAGACCCAGCTGCAATTTCTCAAGAAAACATGTAAAATTTATGCCATTAAACTCTCAATTCATGGGAAACATCAAAAGCTTGCAACCAATAACAATGGGTGAAAACCCCTAATTCAATTCCATGTAAAATCTCATAAGTTGCAGAAAATTATAATTTAAATAAGCCTTTGGAAACAAGGGTGAAAGGATTACCCATGTTCAAAATCCCACATACCTTAGACTATGAAATTGGATGAACAAGCTTGCTTCAACTCTTCCTTTTACTCTTGAGAGAGGGTTCTTTCAATCCTTCAACTTGGGGAACTTAAATCTTAACTCAATTTGTAGAATCCGGGGTGGTTTTAGATTTGATCTTGAGGGAGAAACCCTAGATCTCTTGTGTTTTGGATGATGAATGAAGCCATTTTCTTCATTTGGAACATATCAGGGTATAAAAGAGTGGAAAGACCAAAAATCCCTTTTAAAAATGAGTTAAAAATATTGAACGGGGGCTGCGACGGTCGAAGCAACGGTCCGTCGCTAGCCTGATGGTCCGTCGGGTGGTCCGTCGCACGCTGGTCAGAAAAAGAATATATTGCCTCAGTGTGATGGTCGAAGCAATGGTCCGTCGCTTAGATTGATGTTCCATTGGATCTTCTATTGCATATTGCCAGAATGAGGCCATACTGCCTGAGTGCGATGGTCCCAGCGACGGTCCACCGCAGCCTTGATGGTCCATCATTTTGGCCGTCGCACTTGGGCCAGAAAAGGGAGTTACTGCCTTGGTTGCGATGGGCCGAGCGACGGTCCATCACAGAATCGACGCTTCGTCGATTCGTCCGTCACACTTGGGCAGTTCAGACAACTCTCAGTAAAACAACCATAACTTCTCACCCCAATACCATATTTGGACGAAATTGGTATCGTTGGAAAGTTAATTAAATTCTCTACATGAAAAAAGTCAAATTTAAGAAAATTCTATATGGTTTAAACACCAATCACTTGGGAAGTCACTTTTCAATATTTTAGCGCCAAAATTGCACTTTGCTTGACACACTCTATGGCTCAGACTACGAGGAAACTTTGTGGGGTCTTATAAAAGTCCTCAAAACAATGATAAACAAGCATAGATTATGAATCTTTTCTGAATAAATCCACCTAAAATCACTTGTCAAGGGTATAAACATTGACTCATGTGGATCCACTAATATTTTGCCTTAATGAACATGATGCCAATATATGGTGGAAAAATAGTTCTAGGACTTGGGTTATCTAAACATGTATCCTCTAGGTTCTAAGTATTACTACCAACTAAAAGTATATTGATATATTGAAATACTCAACAATATTGATATCCTAAATTTAAAAGACAGATGCTTTATCTGAAAGCACCCTAAATCATGAGTGCCAAAATAATAAGTATTCAACTAACAATGTGTGATGTCTTAGGTCATCGGGTGTTCATAACCTACCATCTTAGAAGAATGTAACTATTAAGAAAATACCATAATCTAAATGAATTTATAGACTTTAATAGCTCAAGTCTAAAATCATGGATTTTATAATATAATTAAAGTTTATGATCATTAATATGTAATGGCACTGAAATTCATGATAAAATGTGGATTACAACTCAATAATACAAAGGGTTAGGTATATCAAGGTATTTGAGAACATCCATGAACCCTAAACTTTAATGAAGTAACTAAAATGAAGAATTGGATTAACTTTGGAACTAAATGGGTGAAACAAAACCCATTTATGAAATTCACATACTTGTAGATGATAACCCTAAAGAAATCTTTGAAATTAGAAGATTGGAGAAGATGAACCTTAGCTCTGCCTTGGGGAAAGAAATCGTCTCTTTTCTTTGTGTTGAAACTAAGTGTCGAACATTTTTCTAATTAATGAGGGTTTATGGGAATATTATCCTTAATAATCAGCCTTAAATTAACTCAAATGATGTATTTTTAATATTAAAAAGTATTAAGATTTGTGTGCCCTTTTAAATTCGAAACTAAAAATTTATTTGAAGAGACGTATGGTACCTTCCCACATTATGGGACAAACCTACAATCATGGGTGGGGTTTCTGGTTGGGAGATAGATGTGAGATCTCTTAACATGACTAGATGATCCTTAGTATGAATGTGGTATCTACCTACTATCATATCTTGGTTCATTGGTTGAAGGTTCCAATGGATAAAAAATTAGGAGTAAAGATCGTACCTAAGATCATGGTTCCTAACCACGATTGTGGTTTCCTCTCATGGTTGGAAAGTACACTTGTTAAGTTTCAAATGTTTGGTTTTGTTTCTATAATATGAGACCATTTTACTATCGTACAATGTAACCATAGTCGTGTATTGGCTTGTGATATCTCACTGTTGGATAATGCTTCACTAAAATGGACATAACCTTTTACGTCGATATAGGATTAAGGTGAAACTAGATGATTTGAGAATGTAATTCAAATATTTATCACTTGGTGGGTATTTATCTCAAAAATACTTCAGGATCTAGGAGTTAAGCCTATTTAAAGATAGTCATAGAAAAAAACTCCTTAAAGAATAAATTGGTAAGGAAGGTTTTGACTTGGCCAAGAGCTAGGAGTTACTTATGGCCTTAATAAATTTTTGATCACTTCTCATACTGTCAAAACATGATGGTTTTTTATGTACTTGAAGCATGGTTCTAATCTTAGCTTGAATTTTGGGGTGTTACACTATCTCCCCCTTGGATTCATTCGTCCCCAAATAAAAACTAAGCTGAAAAGTTAGGGGAAAGTGTTGCAATTCCTACATTTTCTTCACCACTTCTCCTTAAATTATTGAAACCCTTTCATACTAACATTACCTAAATTACACATGTTGAGTTTCTAAGAGCTAACACTGACAAGATAAATGAGTGAATAATAGATATATGGGATGAACCGTCCTTGTGAATGCATGTTATGAAATAAAGATAGTTGAGTGACACGAAACATAAAGAATAAATCAATTAAGGGAAAACTATTACCTCAAGCTAGGACTGAGTTTGAAGGGAAAAAAGTGGGGGTACTTGGTTATCATATCTGTCTTTGTTTCCTAAGTACCTTCTCAACTGACGAATTTCCCTAAAAAAACTTCACCAAAGTGACCTCTTTATTTCTCAACATACAAACCTGATGGTCAAGGATCTCAATAGAAAAATCTTTGTAAGAGAGACTATATTTCACACCCACACTCTCTAAGGGCACAACTAATGTGGAAGAACCAATGCATTTCTTTTAAAAGGAATTAAGAAAGACTAGATGAACTGATGCTAGGTCTGTAGGTAATCTAACTCATAGGCTACAATATAACGAGGATTGAGTTTTCCCTTCTTACCAAATCTCTTCAACCTTTACATGGGTGAAACTTTTATGTAGACAAAATCACCAATACCAAACTCAAGTTCCCCTCTTCTCATATGTACATAGGACTTATGACAACTAAGCTATGTTTAGCCTTTCTAGAATCAGCTAAACACTCTCCTACCCTTATGAACTGTGTCAGTCCCTATCAATGTAAATTAACCAACTTCAAACTAACCAATAGGGGATCTACACCACCTACCATAAAGAGCCTCAAACGAAGCCATCTGAATACTAGAATGATAGTTGTTACCATAACCAAACTCAATCAAAGGTAAATTGTCACCCAGCTACCTTTGAAATCAATCACACAAGCTATCAGCATGTCCTCTAACATCTAAATTATCCTCTCTACCCGACCATCTGACTGTGGGTGAAAAGTTCTACTAAGATAAACTTGGGTATCGAGACCTTCTAAAATATCTTCCAAAATTAAGATATAAACTGAGTGCCTTTATCTAAAATGATAGTTGAAGAGGCTCCATGAAATTTCACAAACTCCTTAAGTTAGAGTATAGCATAGTCCTCAGCTGATTCTGAAGTGTTAATTGGCATAAAATGGGCCAACTTAGGCATTCAGTCCGTGATAACCCAAATAGAATTATGTTGTTGATGAGTAAGAGGCAACCCTATAATGAAGTCCATATTCACCACTTTTTACTTCCAAGTAGGAATACTGATATCCTGAAGTATTCCACCAAGTCTTTGGTGATCAACATTAATTAGCTGGCAATAGACTTCCCAAAAATAATGGTACATCTAAGTGGCTCCTGGGTTAATAGAATACTGAGAACTATGAGCTTCTGCTAGCATCTACTTCTCAAGTCATCTATATCTGAGACACATAGTCTTCCTTGATACTAAGAACACCATGTCCCTCTTTGAAGAAAACCTCAACCTTCTGACTCTAAACCACATTTTTCAACATAAGCAAAATAGGATCACTATCTTGTTTTTCTTTCGCCTCAACCACCAAAGAGGATTCTGAACCAAAATACTACCTTCGGTTTAATTAACCAACCAAAATCCCAATCTAACCAGCCTTTGAACCTCATGAATTAACTCTTTCTTCTCATCCTCTAGATGAGAAACACTTCAAATAGATAATCTACAAAGAGGGTTGGCCACCACATTGGCTTTAGCCTAAAGATACAATACACTTATATCATAATGCTTCAACAAGTAGCCATCTCCTCCAACAAATAATTATATCATTTTGACAAAACACATATAAAGACTCTTATGATCAGTGAACAAATCAACATGAACCAACAGAGGTAATGCCTCAAAGTCTTTACGACAAAAATAATTGTTGCCAACTCAAGATCATGAGTCGGGTAGTTTATCTCATGAGGCTTGAACTGTCTAGAGGCATATGTTATAACCTTGCCAGGTTGCATTAACACATAATCAAGTCTAACTCTTGAAGCATCACAATAAACCATAAAACCATCTGAGCCCTCAGGCAGAGTCAAAACTAAAGCAGTGATGATTCCAGTCTTCAACTTATGAAAAATCTTCTCGCAATAATTGGACCACTAAAATTTGACTTTCTTTTGATTTAGCCTGTACATGGGATAAACAATGGAGGAAAATTATCACAACCCAACTTTTGAGTAATCATGGCACCTACTTTTTATCCGGTTTATAAGTAAGGCAAACCATAGCCAGAAACTATAAGTAATGGGATAACTGGTAGAAAATGGCATAAATGCTGGAAATATGCAAGTAAAAGAATTACAAGACATAAATCATGGAATAATAATATAACAGAAGATAAATAAAGAGAAATAATACATCCCCACAACATAGTAATGTCGGTACAACATCGTCTAATCCAAATGAATACAAGTACTATTAAGTCAAAATACAATAGTCTCGTAAATGGAAAAACTAGCAAAAATAGAAAAAGGAGAAAAGGCAACTCCAGCAACTAGAGCTCACCCTATCTCCAAACTCTAACTAACAGAAATCTCAGAGTTAACAACGGCAGCTAGTACTCAGATCTGCACCAAAAAAGTACAGAAGTGTTGTATGAATACTAAAAGACACGGGTTCTCAGTAGGAATCATTGGTCGACTAAGAAAAATCATACCGTAAACATAATAAAATATGAGAAAAATAAATAGGTCGAGTGAAGAAGGGCAAACCCGGGATAACACTCAAAATAGTGGAACTAAACAACCATAATAATAATAAAATTAATAAAAAAGTATAACTATTTCTATATTACTCGGCCCCATAAGCCAGAAGGTGTAGATAAAGTAAATAAGCAAATACGGGCTCACATAAGCCCGGAGGGTGCAATAAAGGAGAAATAGTAATAGGAATTATGCTAATTCACCATATCTTAAAGTCATAACCGTAGATCCTTCCATGCCATAAAACACTGAACTTGAACCGGTTCCATAACCGTTATCAACAACCTCTCAATGCCAAACTTGAACTGATACTCATATCATCATTTGTTATACTTGCATCAAAACTCATCTCATGAATAATGTGAAATCGAACTGGTCTTAGTATCATAAATTGTCAAACTCAAACCGAAACTAATATCATCTCCGAAATACAAATCTAGAATAGAGTATCATGTGTATAAACCTCCTCAGCTAAATAATATAATGAAGGTAATATGCAAGGCCGATTGACTATACAAGGAACTAATAGCTATCTTTGCCTAAGGTGGGATGAAGGGCCCACTTTTAATCCCAAAATCCTGCTAAGGTAAACTCTACCCCGAACTAGGCTAAGGTATTTAATTTCACAACTAGACATTAAATAAAGCACTTTTTAGTCCTAGGATAGAAATTCTACCTAATGAATAAATAGATAAGCTAATGAAACTTAATTACAGTTCCTTAATCAACTAAAAGATGTCACCTTTGACTAATTGGGGATTCCTCAACCCATATATAACCATTACAAAAATTCCTCTCCATTATATACATCGGCAGAGGGTTTTTAAAGATATCACATTTTAATTAGAAAAGCCAGTATTTCCTGTATTTCCATGGTGTTAATAATGTTTCATGCATGTATGGCATAAGACATAAATTAACACAACATATAATAATAACTTGCGTATATATATCATATGATGTAATGAAAATGATGATGTGATGCATGAGATTATCGCACAACATCTTTAAACACCTCTCGAGTTGTGCTCTCGAGGTAAGACTAATAGGGGGTTCACAACCCATATACAACCAATATATGTATCTCCTCTCCAGCACATACATTGGTATAGGGTTTTTAAAGATGTCATATTTTCAATCAAAAATTTCTAGTATTTTCAATACTTCCACAGTGGTACTAGTTACATGAATAAATATGGTATGAGAATGTAATTCTCACAACCTACCAAAATAAGAATATCCAATATCAAACCAATATATCAACTATGTGAGCCAAAATCCACTTAAATCAACCAACTGTCCATGATCCAAAATAATCCTGAAACCATCAAGTGAAACATGCAAGAAAATGTCATTGATACCACAAAATTCCCCAAAATCTATGCTTTTCCCACCAAAAAAAGTGTAACTAAACATACATACACCAATACCAGGCCAACAACATCATATAAAACTTCACATGGTCACATATAGCAAATAATATCTCAAAAATACCAAATATTATCCACATAGTCCCTCACAAAGGCACATAATTCACCTAAAAATAATTTCCATGATACAACCCCATACCCATAGAATGGTTTTATATTGTGATTAATTTGTTAACCTAGTTTGAAGAAAGTTAATCCACAAGCTACCTCAAGCAAAAAAATTAGTGCAAAATCCTCCAATAACTATGTCTTCCCCTCAAGAACGGCCTCAAAATCAAATAAAACATATAAATATAGAATCTATGCATCAAAAGAAAACAACGGTATCCACATTGCCCATTTTCGAATCAGGGTCAAAACGGTCCTGAAATGAGTTTTAGAAAAGAAGGTTAAAATCATAATTTTATTTTTAAAAAATGTTCCCCATATTTATTAGAGTCTACAACTGAAAATTCATGCAAAAACATGTTAAAAACGAGGTTCAAATAAAAAAAATTCAAGACATACTGGCAAAACCCCCAAAACTCATTTTGAAATCAAGAATTTGAAGTTGTTTTAAAGAAAAAATCTAGAGCAAAAATGAAAATTATAAGTTTAGAAACTTACCTATAGAAGAGGTCTCAAAAATCCCTTTGGAATCGTCCAAATCCGAGCTCCTTAGCTCCAAAATGGTGAAAATAGAGTTTTGATTCTTAACTTGGGTAGAAATAATGAGAAATAAAATAAAAGTTCTTGGTAAATTGGAAAAATTAAGTTACAAACTGATGGACAATGATTATTCAAGAAAAACACATAAAAAATTATCAAAATTGGAGCTTCCTAGCTCCAAAAATGTTAAAAATGTAAAAAGGGTTTGTTTTTGGTAATGTAATAAGGGTTTGTTTTTTGTCTTAACCAACTGCCATGGCCACTAAAGAAGCACTTTGGCCGCTAAAGTAGCCTAGTAAAATGGTCAAAGGCCACTAAAGAGGTTGACAAGCCTCTTTATCACCCATACCAGCACCAACAATCTTTAAAACTTGTTTTTGACCCCTGAAACACATTCAAAACTCTATGAACATGATGTAATAATGAAATTTGATTGTAAAACACATTCCAGGTCCAATAGAATCATAAAATTTATGAAAAATGGTCATATCATAAAATTTACCCCTTGGACCCTATTTATACTATTTTTGAACCAAGGTACGAAATGGGATCAAAAAGCCACAAAACCAAACCAGCCCCGCTACTAACCTAAATTCAACCTTCCAGAATCAATGGAGATATCAAATTAACATAAAATTGTTGTTTTCACAAAATTACCCTTGAGACCTTATTTCACAACCTTCCAAATTGAGGGTCACAATGAGATATAAAAATCATAAAACCACACCAACTATGTTACAAACCTAAAATCGATGTTATGGATTTTCTGGTGAATTTTATTTTGCCATTTGATGCACAAATCAATAAATGTTGACCAAAGTCAACTATAAAACTTTTAAAGCCACCAAAAATCACAAACCTATACCAATTACACCAAAATATATTGAGAATCGTGCCAATTATCCCCACACTTCATAAATACCCTAAAGCAATCATGAAGAGGGTTAAAATGGTCAAATCACACAAAACTAAATATTTCAAAAAATTACCAAAAATCAAATTATTACACCTACCGGGCTACTAAAGAAAGTCTGTTGAAGTAAGTAAAATTGATGATTTCTCTTTCCGAGAAGCATTCTGATGAAACTCGGAGGGTTGCACCACACAGTGAGGGACCAGTTCCCTTAGAGCCAGTCATAGGCAATCAAACAGTAAGGCACTAGAAAACTAAGACTTTGAAAAAAAGTGAAAATACAAAGATTTAATGTGGAAACCTCTTTTCTCAAGGGAAGAAAACCACGACTTTCCCTCACAAGCACCTAACAATTCACTATAATTAAACTCTTGATTACAGAATCTGAATGAACCAAACTCTAGTCCTTTCCTACTTGTAATAACTCTACTACAAGCCTACCTTGACAACTCAGTCAAGTACTCTCTCTAATATTGATTAACTCTAACCAATATTGAACTTAGGTAACTCCACCTAAGCACTCTCAAGAAATTAAGAAAACAATACTCTTATAGTGCGAGTAATTTAAGTATAAACCATGAATCTACTCAAGAACACTCACTCTTACCAGTATATAAAGAAATGGAACTTGAGTTATACTTGAGCAACTGAGTTTTCATCTTTTTCACTTCTTTAAAAGATCTGGATTGTGAAAACTCACCAATTTGAAAAATATTCTTTTCCTTTTATAGTGAAGAAATGATTCGGATAGAAATATGATTGGTCCAAGTGTCCTATAAGCTACACATCTCACCTACGCAATTGCTTACACTAGAAGACAAAATGATGTAGGCCATGTGACAGCTGAATGTTTCCATGAAGACCCAGGGACTTGGTCCTTCGTTGTCAGCTGCTCATCATCAAAACAAGATATAACAATTTTACCCCTTTTTCATGATGACAAACCATAGAAATTTACCATATAACTTTAACATCAATTTCATTCACCTTGTTCAGTTGGAGTGATTACCATTTCTTCTCCCTATAACTTTGCACTTTGATTCTTGTAACACCCTAAGAGTACACCCTAGATTCCATACGATGCTTACAACTCTGAAGGACTATAAGCTAACCCATGAGCTGGTACCCGCAGTGAGCACTAAATAAAATAACGAAGAAATGTGCGAAACATAGCTAAAAAATGCCATAAGGTTTTAACAACTAAGAATCAATACTGAATCATAGTTTTAAAATTTCTAAAATATAATATCAAATACTGATAAAACTACTAATAATAACGACTAAAAAATTAACTATCTGTTTATACTAGTCTGAAAGCCTCTAAATTGAATGACTGTGGAGTTGATGGGATAAGTCCCCAACTAACTCCAACTGACTATTGAACTGAATTGAAATAAATATAAACGGTCCTCAAAATATGAGGACTCACCACTACTGCTTCTATTGGAGTGCCAGGATATCTAGGTGCAGTCAGGAACCTGAGCATTCAAACCTATGATATGAGACATCATAACATAATAAACGAGTATGCGATCAGTACTTTGAATGTACTGGTATGCTAAATGGGGATAGGCTGATATACATGGATCATAAGAATCAATACTAACTGACTAAATAAAAAACATGAGATAACTGATGAGTAGTATGCGAGGAAGCTATAAAATCTGAGAATGCATGTCCAAGCATATGACATGATACTGGGGTAGTCTATTAATTAAAATACTAAAATACTGATACTGAACGACTACTAACAGTATGCCATGGTCAAGCAAAGACTAAAAAATAAACTCTAAACTGAATACTGGACCGAGACTGTGGGAGCTATCATCTAACCTATATGCCCTAATAGGAGTTAATTGGGGTCCAACCTGTGAACCCAATTACAAGGGTGTCAGTACTATGCCACGGGTACTAACATTGGCTACATAGATCCACTGAAATAAAGTATCGAAGAACTAAATAATCTCTCTCTACTGGAAGGTGATCTAATGAGATATAGTCAACCCTCAACTAGCAGGTTAATCTCTCTAACCTATGCTAGCTATGTAGTTCTAGAATATAGAGACTGCTACTAAAGGTCACACTTTTTACTGGCAGGTGATCCCCCATCCCTAGGTTTGCTCGATGCTAAATCCTACTCCCAACTGAACTGACACTGAATACTCGACTGAACCATACTTTACTATTTAGGGAAACTGACTACACTGACAATGCTTCTAACTATTCTGAAACCATTCTATAGTTACTAACAACTAAGTAAGAAACTATGTTTTAGGTATTCAAACCCCCAGGACTCAATAACAATCACAACAAGACCATACTAAAACCTTGAGGGCATGACATGTAAGCATTTATTCAAAACTCATTCTCTTGGGCATTTTCATCGAGCACTTGTAATTCATGGCTAAAGCATGGGAATAGTTTTAAAATGTAAGAATAACTTGATTTCAATACTAAAATCAACAATTAAGGCTTAACTCAGCAAACAAGCACCATTCACAACGTGTAGGGTTTGATAACAACAACAATTGCATGTAAACATGATATAACATAAAGATTGATGGAAATTCATGGTAAAATTCATGATAACATGTAAAAAAACATAGATTTAAACTTGAAATTGGGTTCTTGGACTCCATGGGTGAAAAGGACCCATAGATGAACATCTAACATACCTTAATTGGGGAATTCATGAGGGTTCTTGGTGGTTTCCTTGAAACTTGAGCTTGAATCTTGAAGGGGCTAGGGTTTGTTCTTTAGAGATAATGGTATTCAATTGATAGAATTTGAGTAAAAAATGACCAAATATTCTTTTGGAGTCTTTAATTCCGTGTTATGGACCTATTGGGTGAAGGGAAAATAACCCATTTGCCCTTAAAAATGCAAAACAAAAGCTAAAAAAATACACGTGGCAGAGTGGAGAGGGCACCATAGGCTCCAAAATATTGGACTGGATCAAGCGTTGCAGGATCTATTGTCGGCTCCCCCAGCACCGTACTGGAGTGGGCGCCGTCGGCTAATTGCCTACAACTATTGTTTTGGACGTCCAAACACGCCTTTACGCTTGTCTAAAAATTCCGAAACTCACTCGAGATGTACTATTGACTTCCTCAATCATGAATCAACTTAAAAATTAACTTTACGATGCCGGGAAGGCTGAAAATAAATTCATCAAAGTGAAAGGACTTTAGGAATGACTAAGGCCTAACACTTGGTGAAATATTCTAAGTCTTGGACCCCTTTAAGATGCAAGAGTGAGCTGAAACGAGCTTAGGATCTTACAGGGTCTTATAATATCTCCCCCTGGAAATATTTGTCCTTCAATGAGGCTAGTTCAGATGAGAACACTGAGGAATTTAGTTTACTTTCAGAATATACATGCTGAAAACATGATTACATGACTGAGTCTGAAATAATACATATGGCTGAACTGATTTCATGAATGCAGAAATAACATGAGAATGATATGCAGCTGGGACTGAGTATGGAAAAAGAAAATCTAAGAAAAGTTATTTCCTTAAACTGAGTTTGAGTTTGCAGAGAAACGATAAGGGTACTGGGTTCGCATATATGCTTCTGCTTCCCAAGTGGCTCCCTCAACTGACTGGTTCTGCCAAAGAACTTTGACCAATGGAACTTCTTTGTTCTTTAGTCTACGAATCTAGAGATCAAGGATCTCGATGGGAGTTTACTCATAATAAAGGTTGTTCTAAACATCTACACTTTATAAAGGAACAACTACATCTGGGTGACCAATACACTTCTACAATACGGAGATATGGGATACTGGATGCACGGAGGCCAAATCTGTATGCAACTCGAGCTCGTAAGTTGCATTTCAAAAGTGGCTGAAGATTTTGTAAAGGCCAACATATCAGGGACTGAGCTTCCCCTTCCTACCAAACCTTTTAACTTCCTTCATGGGAGAGATCTTCCGGTATAAAAAATCACCAATCTCAAATTCAAGATCTTTTCTCCTCACATGTACATAAGATTTATGTCGGCTTTGGGTTGTCTTAAGCCTCTCTCTTATCAATTGAAATTTCTCTAATGCATCATATACTAACTCAGGCCCTATCAAAGCAGTCTTGCCTACCTCAAACCAACAAATTATAGATCTACATATCCTCTCATATAGAGCCTCAAACGGATCCATCTGGATACTGAAATGATAGTTGTTGTTGTAAGAAAACTCAATCAAGGGAAAGTGATCGTCCCAACTTCCCTTAAAGTCGACAACACAATCCCTCAACATGTCCTCTAAGGTCTGAATGGTCCTCTCTTCCTGAAAATCTATTTGAGAATAAAAGGTTATACTAAGATTAACTTAGATACCAAGACCATTCTAAAAAATCTTCCAAAAATGAGAGGTAAACTGAGTACCTCTATCTAAAATGATGGACAACAGGAATCCAAGAAACCTAACCAGCTCTCTTAGGTAGAGCTTAGAATAGTCTTTGTCTTAATAAAAAGTATGGACTGACAATAAATTGGCTGATTTGGTCATCCTATCTACAATGATCCAAATCAAATCATACTGACGATAGTACGAGGAAAACCCATCACAAAGTCCTTGTTCACATCCTCCTACTTCCAATTGGGAATACTGAACTCCTGTTTAGAACCACTAGGCTTTTGGTGCTCATTCTTAACCTGTTGACAATTAGAGAACTTAGCTACAAACTCTGCAATATCCTTGTTCATACCACTCCACCAATAGACTTCCCGCAAATCACGGTACATCTAAGTAGCCCCTAGGTGAATATAGTAACGCACACCATGCACTTCGGCAAGAATTCATTGTCTCAACTCATCTATACATGATACACACAGTATACCCTAGAAATGTAATAAACCATCTTCCTCTACGATAAAACCTCTACTTACTGATCTTTGTTTGACTCCTTCAACTTAACTAAATTTGGATCCCTTTCCTTCTTTGCTTTCACTTCGGCAACCAAAGAAGATTCCAAACTATTCTACTCCCAAACATTACCCTCAGCTGAATAAACCAAACGAACACCTAATCTGGCAAGCTGATGAAATTCCCTAGCTAGGTTTTTCTTATCATCCTCAACATAAGCAATGCTACCCATAGATAGTCTACTAAGGGCATTTTTCACTAATTGGCCTTGCCCGGGTGGTATAGAATACTCATGAAATAATCTTTCAACAGTTCTAGCAATCTCCTTTGACGCAGATTCAAATTCTTTTGCGACAACACATACTACAAGATTTTTTGATCTTCGAACTCATCAACATGCACCCCATACAAATAGTAACTCTATATCTTTAAGTCAAACACCACGGATGCTAGTTCAAGAACATGGGTAGGGTAATTTTTTTCATGGGGCTTAAGTTGTCTAGAAGAATAGGCTATGACCTTACCCATCTACATCAAAACACAACCCAAACCAACTCTGGAAGAATCATAGTAAACAACAAACCCATCTGAACCATTAGGCAATTTCATAGTTGGGGATAAGGTGAGTTGAGTCTTCAACTCCTAAAAACTCTTGTCACAGGAATCTGACTACTAAAACTTGACTTTCTTCTAAGTCTATCTAGAAATGGGGGAAGTAATAGATGAAAACCTTTCAACAAACCATCGGTAATAGCTAGCCAAACCCAAGAAACTCCTGATATCTGATGGAGAAATGGATCTGGGCCAGTTTCTCACTTCTTTGGTCTTTGAGGGTCAACTCTAATGCCATCACCATAAATGATATGGCAAAGAAAATCTACTGATCTTAGTCAAAATTCACACTTACTAAATTTGGCAAACAACTGATGGGCTCAAAGAGTCTGCAATACTATTCTGAAGTAGTCCACATGATTATTTTTATTACAGGAATAGACAAGGATATATCTATGAATAATATGATGAACACGTCTAAGTACTATTTGAACATTCGGTTCATCAAGTCCATGAAAGTTATTGGGTATTTGTAAGACTGAAAGACATTACAAGGAATTCAAAGTACCATACAGAGTTCTGAAAGTTGTTTTTTAGAATGTCACATTCTCAGACTCTAAGCTGATGATAGCCAAATCTGAGGTCTAACTTAGAGAAATAACTGGCATCCTAAAGTTGGTTGAAAAAGTCATCGATTCTGGGAAGTGGGTACTTATTTTTTATTGTAATTTTGTTCAAATAACGGTAATCGTTGAACATTCTAAGAGACCCATCTTTTTTTCGTATGAAAAAGATTGGAGAGCCCTAAGAGGAAACATTGGGCCCGATGAATCCCTTATCTAGGAGATCTTTCAACTATTCATTTGGTTCTTTTAGTTCAATTGGAGCCATTCTATATGACAGAATAGAGATGGGTTGGGTATCTGGGAAAAGTCTATCCCAAAGTCGATTTCCCTTTCGAGAGGAACTCTGTGGAGGTCTTCAGGGAACACATCTGGAAATTCCTTCACTACTGAAACTGGCTCAAGACTAGCAGTGTCAAAATTGGAGTCCTTAACTCGAACAAAATGGTAGACACACCCCTTGGATATTATTTTTCTTTCTCTAAGGTACAAAACAAGTTGACCCCTAAATGCTAAAGTAATACCCCTCCATTCTAGGATTGGCTCATTCGGAAATTGAAAATGAACAACTCTATTTCTACAATCAACTAAAGCATAGCACGAGTGGAGTTAATCTATGTCGAGAATGACATCAAAATCTATCATCTCTAACTCTACAAGATCAACTAATGTGACTTTCTGGGATATTATAACCGGACAGTTTATGTATACCTACCTGGCTATAAAAGAGACACCTACTTGGGTAGACACTAAAAAGTATTTGGTTAAAGTCTCGAAACTAACACCGAAATCAATAGTTATGTAAGGGGTGACAAAATAAAGAGAAGCTCTAGGATCTAACAAAGCATAAGCATATAAAATTAAGACCTGCAATGTACCGGTAACCACATCAAGAGAATTCTCCAGATCCTATCGGGACTGGAGTGCACATAATCTATTTGGGCACTGACCACTGGTTGCACTTGAAGTGACACCTTACTGGATTGGGCGGCCAGATGGAACTAGGGGACGACTGGACTGACTCTACTGACCACGGTTTGGACAATCCCTGAGTTGGTGTCCTGGCTTGCCACACCAAATATATACATCACTGTCGGCTCTACAAATGCCCTGATGATTTCTATCACATTTCTGGCAAAGAAGATTCGTCTGAGCGTTGTTCATACTACCCTGAGACTTAGATCCTGGTACCCTATCCCTATTATTATTTTTGAATTTGGGTATTGGTGCACTAGCCGAATACGAAGGTGCGACTGAAGACTTATGAAAAAATTGAGAATGGTTACCACCCTCTGACTTCAGCTGAGTAAAATTAAAGCTACTTGTTCTACCCCTCTTATTCTCCCTCTCTCTTTCCTTAGTAGTTTACTTCTCAATCTATTGTGCATGAACTATCAACTTAGAAATTCCATATCATTAATCAACATTGTGGTCCTACACTATTTGACCACATTGTCAGATACCCCAAACTTAAACTTACTCATTCTAGACTTGTTATCAGCCACCACATGAATGGGATACCTAGCTAGTTGGGTAAATTTAAGAGAGTACTTCTTCACACTTATGTTTCCCTGCTTCAGGTTAATAAACTCTGACACCTTATCTTCCTTCACCTCAAAAGGAAATAATCTATCTAAGAAGGTGGTAGAAAATTTCTCTCATTCTATAGGTCATGCATCTGCACCTCTATCCCTTTTCCACTACTTAAACCAGGTATGAGCTACATCCTGTAGCTAGTAAGCATCCACTTCAGCACTCTCACTAGAAGTCATCCCCATAATTTTGTTACCTTCTGCACCTTATTGAGGAATTCCTATGGATCCTCTTCAGACTTGGATCCTAAAAATTAAAGAGGATTCATTCGGGTGATATCTCAAATCCTAGTGGTGGTAGTATTGGCCACTAGGTTGGCCAGAATAGAAGTTAGCCGAGTGTTCTAAGCTGCTACAAAGTGATCCAGAGTATTGAATGCGGCTCTGAACTCGGCATGTGAAACATGCTCATTCACAGGATCTTCCTAAACGGGCGGAGGTGCGGGCTGGTTTTCGTTCCTTCTTTTATTAGTCTTTCTTGGAGGTATGTTCTATAAATGGAAGTAAGATTGAATTAGACAAAGAATTTAACTTGAGCTCATGCTCATTCGCATGACATCAATACTGGAAAGGGAAAACTTTTTCTAAAGGCATAATACATAAATATGACCCTAAACTTGACACCAAATTATAACTTTGACCTTAAACTTTGATAGTGCACAAATAAGACCTTTAACTATTCAAAACCTGAACAAATATGACCTTCGATTTTGCAAACCCCATGTGTGATTTTTACTCACGCCTACGTGGAAAGCTTATCCAATCACACAGTGCCATATCGTTAAAAAGGCTGACTTGGAGGGAGGTCATATTTGTGTAGTTTTGAATAGTTAAAGGTCATATTTGTGCACTGTCAAAAATTTGTTTTTTTTTGTTAAAATGACGTTGTTTTTATTATTATTATTATTATTATTATTATTATTATTATTATTATTATTTTATTTATTTATTTCTATAGAAGCGACACCTAGCTTTTTTTTATTAAAAAAAGCCACTAGCAGGGATCAAACCCGCGCAGTAGGCTGAAGAAGCACCCAAGAAGAGTAAATAACACCACTGGGCTATCTAAGTGTCTTGTTTCTTGTGGTTCAACATTAATATGCGTACATAAATATATATTTTCTACCTTATATATACAATGTAATTTTGTTACCGAGGGGGTCGGGTGAACCCCATAGCAACCACGTAGGTCTTCCCCTACGTTAATTTAATAACGTTTTGATAACTTTAATTTAATACTAATATTTTAATAATATTAATTTAATATACTACTACTACTATCCTTAATAACGTTTTATTAAAACTATAATTTTTTTTATTAGTATAGTTTCATCTTTAATTTAATATTTAAATAAATTATATTTAGATATATTATATAACATAAATTTTTCCTTTGCTTTATAATATATATACATACCCGTATGATTTTTTCGTATGAGGATGACACACCTAAATAATAAATCTTCAATATTGCTCTTTTTCCGTAATGACAAAAGAAATTAGATGTCATTTTCATCTTTGAGCTAAAATAATGAAAAAATAATAGTGAAAAGTTATTTAAAAGTCATATTTGTATAGTTTTGAATAGTTAAAGGTCATATTTGTGCACTATCAAAGTTATAAAATTGGTGTCAAATTTAGGGTCATATTTATGTATTATGCCCTTAGATTTTAAGTTGGACGCGCCCAGTTTTGCGTGTTAAACACGCATTTTGCCACGTAGGATCGGAGGTCATATCTGTGTAGTTTTGAATAGTTAAAGGTCATATTTGTGCACTGTCAAATTTTAAGGTCAAATTTATAATTTGGTGTCAAGTTTAGGGTCATATTTATGTATTATGCCTTTTCTAAATGCCTTGTAGCTTGTCCATAAGTGTGGCGCGTTTCACACCCATGCACAAGACTCTACTTGATGCGGCTTTCAGACTCCCTAGGACACCTTAAAACCTAGCTCTGATACCAATTTTGTAATTCTCCAAGAGTACACCCTGGACACCATATGGTGCTTACATCCCCTAAGGACTACAAGCAAACCCATGAGCTGGCACTTACTATGAGCACTAAATAAAATAATGAAGACATGTACGGAACATAGATGAAAAACCCCATAAGGTTTTAACAACTAAAAATCAATACTAAATCATAATTTTAAATGTCTAAAACATACTATCAACTACTGATAAAACAACTAATAATAACGACTGAAAACTGACTATCTATTTGTACTAGTCTGAAAGCATCTAAATTGAATGACTGTGGAGTTGATGGGAAAAGTCCCTAACTAACACTGACTGAATAGTGAACGGAACTAAAATAAACATAAATAGTCCTCAGAATATAAGGACTCACCACTGCCTCTGCTGCTGGAGCGCTGGGATATCTAGGTGCAGTCAGGAACTTGAGTGTCCAAACCTATAATATAAGACATCATAGCACAAGAAACGAGTATACGATCAGTACTTTGAATGTACTGGTATGCTAAATGGGGTTCGGCAGATATACATGGCTCATAAGCACGAATAATAACTGACTGAATAAAAAGCATGAGATAACTGATGTGTAGTATGCGAGGAAGCTGTAAAATCTGAGAATGCATGACCAAGCATATGACATGATATTGAGGTAGTCTGCAAACTGAAATACTACTACTGAATGACTACTAACTTTATGCCATGGTCAAACAAAGCCTGAAAATTAAACTCTTCACTAAATACTGGACTGAGACCGTGGGAGCTATCATCTGACCGATATGCCCTAATATGAACTAATTGGGGTACAACCTGCGACCCCAGTAGGAAGGGTGTCAATATTGTGCCATGGGTACTAACACTGGCTGCATGGATCCACTAAAATAAAGTCTTGAAGGACTAAAGAATCACCCTCTACTGGCAGGTGCTCTAATGAGATTTATGTCAACCCTCAACTAACATGTTAACGTCTCTAACCTATGTTGGCTACTTAGTTCTAAAATGTAGGGACTACAACTAAAGGTCACACAGTCAACTATCTAATGAGCCCCCATCCCTAGGTTTTGTCGGTGCTAAATCCTACTCAAAACTGAACTGATAATGAATAATGGATTAAACCATACTTTACTGTTTAGGGTAACTGACTCTAGTGACAATGCTTAAAACTATTCTTAAACCATTATATAGATACTGAAAACTAATCAAGCAGCTAAGTTTCGGGTATTCAAACCCCCAGGACTCGATAATGATCAAAACAAGACCACACTAAAACCTTGAGGGCATGACATGTAAGCATTTATTCAAAACTCATTCTCTTAGGCATTTTTATCGAACATCTGTAATTCATAGATTAAGCATGGGAATAGTTTTAACATGTAAGGATAACATGATTTCATTATTAAAATCACCAATTAAGGCTTAAATCAGCGAACAAGCACCATTCACAATGTGTAGGGTTTGATAACAACAACAATTGCATTTAAACATGATATAACATCGAGATTCATGGAAATTTATGGGTAAACTTCATGATAACATGTAAAAAACATAGCTTTAAAACTTGAAATTGAGTTCTTGGACTCTGTGGGTGAAAAGGACCCATAGATAAACATTTAACATGCCTTAATTGAAGAATTTGTGAGGGTTCTTGGTGGTTTCCTTGAAAATTGAGTTTGAATCTTTAAGGGGATAGGGTTTGTTCTTGAGAGAGAATGGTCTTCAAAGGAGAGAATTTGATTAAAAGATGACCAAATATTCTTTTGGGGGCATTAATCCAGTGTTATGTACCTATTGAGCGAAGGGAAAATGACCCATTTGCCCTTAAAACATGGAACAAAAGATGGAAAAAATACATAGGATGGAGTGGAGCGAGCGTCACGGGCACTGGATCTCTGGAATGGAGCGGGCGCTGTGGTCTATTTCGTGGGCTCCCACAGCACCGAACTGGAGCGGGTGCTGCGGTCTAATTTCCTGCAGCTGCTGTTTAAGAAGTCAAAACATGCCCTTACGCTTGTTAGAAAATTCCAAAACTCACCCGAGATGAACTGTTGACGTTCTCAATCATGAGTTAACTTAAAAATTAACTTTCGGATGCTAAAAAGATTGAAAATAAATTCATCAAAGTTTAAGGTCTTTAGGAATGACTAATTCCTAACAATTAGTGAAATATTCCAAGTCTTGGACCCCTTTAACATACAAGAGTTAGCTGAACAAGCTTAGGATCTTATGGGGTCTTACACTTCCCCCTATCAATATATCATACAACTTAGGTACAAGGTCCCTTATTGTCAATTGACATTAAAAATTCAACTCATTGTTGCATTTCAATGTTCCCCCATCAATATTTCGCTCATCAATATGCATTTGAGCATTCCAATTGACATAAAAAACACAACTCATTGTTGCATTTTAATATTCCCCTTGTCAATATACTTGCACTTATTAATGAACTTTTGAGCATTCTTCCCCTTGTCAATTTGCCTTTGTTTATTCATCATTTGACCATTCTTCACATATCACTTATCATATACACCTACATGGTATTGGTCCCTTACACTTTATATTATCATATCAATTGCACTCACTCCTTCTTAAATTCAACACATATTCACTATTTTAGTACCTGATCCTAGTCCTATTACATTATGCACCACACACACCTTAGTCTGTACAATATAAATTCAGTATTCCCCATTTTAGCTTCATTGAAAAGTGCTAACATTAAACCAAGAGTAAAATAAGCACAAGTTAGTTAACTAATAATCAATGGGAAAATACTAACCTGAAGAACAACTTTAAAACTAAGGAAAAGACAGATGAGACACACAAATTGGAATTCACTCATATTCAAGAGTTAAGTATCGTTACGTATATAATTTTAATACTCTAGAGAAAAACCCACAAGAATCAAGAAAGATTAATAGGTAAACAATTTTGTAAGAGGGTTCGAAGAAGTAGAGCCATGTTATTGTTCTCTGTAGCATGACAGTGCAACAATCCCTTGGTTAGATGACTTATCTCCACATTCAAGCTAAGGACTTTATCTGTTAAGGTTGAAACTCTCTTCTTGATTTCAATATTCTCAGTTCTAAGCACTTCAGTGACACATGGGTTCCTTTTTGAAAGATGTTGAATTATCGCATGGAGTTTGCTAATTTCTTCATCCTAGGCAGTTGAGTTGAACTTCAGTTCATCTATTTCCTTATTGAGGTTCTCTTGAGAAATGTTACCTGATTTCTTCATCACACACTCAGTTTTGAACAGTGTCTTCACACCAAATATTTGTGACACATTTCCATGAGTTCCATTCTCACAGACAATACCAAAATGATCAAACACATTATTCAATCAGTATCCATAACGCATGCATTGTTTTTCATTTTTTCAAGAACAACTTTATGAATGTATTCCACCATTAATGTAGGTACACTAATGAACTAAAAATTGATAAGGCACTCCATCACATACAAATCAGTATTTCAAGTAATGTTTCTTTTTTAGATCTGGCAGAATTATTTTGTTAACAATGTCAAAGAGTAATTGCAACTTACTCTTTAGTAATTTCCTATTCACTACAGCCATAAAGTTTTCTTTGACTTTTGATGTATTAGCTAAAAACTTTATTGAGGGTTTTTGCTTCAAAATAGTCCTCGCACATCTAGAATTATCCCAAGTAATGAAACATCAAGATTCAGCTTCTTTCCTTGAACTTCAGCAGTCATGGTTAATTTGTCTTCAGAAAAGTCTAATGTGGAATAGAATTCCCTGAATACCTTATGAAAGATTGTAAGAATTTGTCCTTCCATAATATGGAGCCATCCTTGATGTTTATTAAGTTCAACCAAATTTGTAATACCTATTAACACACTTGAATCAAAACTCTTTCCAGCTAGCACCTTTTGATTTCTCAGGAACCTATTTCTAACTTCCTTGGGTTCAACCTTACTTATTTCCCCATTTTTATTCTAGTATAAGTAATCATAGATTACCTTTTATCCACTTTCCTCTTATTAGGACCAGGTCTCTCAGGTGTCTGCTGCTTTTTAGTAAAACTTCCAGACTTTTCTCCAGAATTTCTTGGTGTTTTACTAAGATTTTGTTTCTTAAGACCAAATATTCACTTTTCTGGACTATTTGACATCATGATGATATTTTTAGAAACCTAGGAATCATCTATCAATATATTATTAGAAAAATCTTGAGGTTTTAGGGATGATTGTTCATCAACAATTTGAGTGAAGAAGGAGTTTGTCTTTGGAAGAGTAGGAGACGAAGGGTGTTTTTCTAGAGGAATTGAGAGAGGACTTTTATCAATGCTAAGCATAGTTTCCTTTTAAAGACATAAAAAGGGAAATTTTTAGCCATTTGTAGATCTTTTCCATGGGAGAACTATTTGTGACTATACTTTTTCTTTTGATTAGAGAATGAGTGGGTATAACTAGATTTAAAAGAAAGAGTAAGCATAAGAAGGGTTTTTAAAAGGATTTCAATTTAGGGGTGACTCATTATTTCTTTTAGAATAAGATAATTTTTTGACATATTAAAAGAGAGAAGATGTCTCTTTATCTGTCAGAACAAAAACAATTGCACATTCTTGATACTATCCTAAGAGATGGGACCAAGTCCTTTATTTACGTAAGTGAATCCTCACTTTGTGCATGACTCATTTGTCCTTATCCAAAGTTGTTACCATGTGTGTATACCTGCAAAAGTATGATACTGACCAACAAGTACATATACTATCAAGGATACATGTCTCTTTATCATAGCCATTTTTAGGAAGAGAACTGATTCATTTAGAAGCCCAGGTTGATTTGATCAATTCCATCTCCAACTTGTTTGTTTAAAGACACACTTTATAATAGATTTATTTTGAAAATAGGTTTGGGAACTAGGTCCCCAACATAACATCCTTTAAGTTACCAAGTATCCTTCTTCCCAGATGGATTCCAATAGGACCAGGCCCTGTGAAATTTTGACTAGACACTTCTTGAAGTTCTTCTACTTGAGCTGAAATTTGTGACTGAGATTTTGGAACACCAGCACTGTCATCACACCCTTTTGTATCAAATTTTTCCTTAACCATCATTTTCAGCAACAGTATCTCCTTTAACAGAATGAGTTTTCAATGTCAGAATGTTCATCATCACTTTGATTTATCATCTTTCCTGACTCATCAGTGACCACATGTATATTTTTTTAGCATACATAGTTCATTTTGATTAGAACTTTGTATGCTTGGATTGATGAGGTGGTTCCCATAAGAACAACTTTATTTATGGTTACCGAGCAAAAATACCCAATGTCCCATAGATTTCATCCTTGAATCTCACGAGCATTTTCTTGGTGAACTTAGAGAATTCATCCTCACTCATAAATATACACTTCTTTTCCTATTTTCTTTGGACTTGTTGTCTAGAATTTTTAGCATTAACATTACAGGGACTAGGTCCCTTGAAGTCAACAAGTTCAAGAGAGAGAAACTTACATGTCATCACCTTCAAGTTGAACACCAAAGTAAGTTACTTCCTATCATCCACACACATTTTTTATCCTTTTTACCATTTCCACATGAGACACCTCCATTTTAAAGCGCCTTGAGAGAGAGAACGCAATCAGAACTTCTAGTAATGCTTTGAATATATACTATCAATGAACTTGTTCTTGACTGCAATCCCTTTCTCCTACCTACTAATAAAGTTATTTGTTATATTTGCAAATACACTTGATTTTGAGTTTCCATTAGGAAGACAGAGGTGTGATCAAGTCCTTCTTTGCCCATCTAGGTAATAAGAGCTTCTTCATATTTTTTAAAAGTCTAGAACCCTTGGGATAGAAATTCCTTTTTTGAATATATCTGACATTGTTCATTCTTGCTTTATTCCAACTTTGACAGTTCTCCTTTATGTTTCAATCTCTTCCACAGTGAGTGCATAAAGGTTTGTGGACTTTGCTTCTATTATCTTAAACAAACTTTCCTTGGGACCCAGGTGATTAAGTTTTTTACTGATACCCAAGGCCTTTACCATTATTAACTCCTTGACCAGTTAAGTTAGAAAGGATCTGTGAGGATGTCTTCTATTGTAGGGATTTTTAAGTTTTTCCCTTAGACGGACCAGGTCCCTTTCTAACTCCTTATTCTTCTAGAGTGCCATCATGAGATGCTTTTGATAATCTCTTAATTTATCTTCAAGATCAATATGAATCTTTGGATCCTTTTTCTTCTCATTGTCATCAGCCCTTTTATCCTCATCATATTCATTGGATGAATCTCCCCATACTTCAAGGACCTGCCTTACTGCATAATCAGTTGCAGCCTTTCTACTTATTTTATAGGGACCATGTCCCTTTTCTTTCCATTGTCATTTCCAGTCTTGATGTATTCCTGGTAAACTATTTTTTGCATAGGACAATCCTTGATGAAATGCTCAGGACTTCAACATTTGTGACAAACTTCAACAGAGCCTCCCTTTTTGTTGCTGCTTTTTATTTTTGAAACTTACTACATTACTTCGTACCTCTAATAATTCTTTTTGCAAAATAGGTAACATTAGTGTCTTCTTCATTAGAATCTAACTCAGAAGCCTTCAATGCCAAATATTTTTCTCTTTTTACTTCTTTCTTCTATTTCCCTTGCTGCTTCTAGAGTTCATGTGTCTTCATATTACCAATAAGCTTATACATAGTTAGAGTTTCCAGGTTCCTTACCTTAGTTATAACATCCACTTTGCTTTCCCAAGATTTAAGTAGAACCCCAAGAATTTTTCTCACCTGTTTGAACAAAGGAATCACATCTCCTAAACAGTGCAACTCATTGGTGATTGAAGTGAATCTTGTATGTATCTCTTAAATAGCTTCTCCTTCTTTCATGGTGAAAGTTTCATTCTAAGTAGTCCACATATCAAATTTTGAGTCCTTTACATCAGTTGTTCCTTCATGAGCAGTCTTCAATCAATCCAAGATTTCCTTTGCATTTTCACCTGCAAAAATGTCGTTGTATTCATCAGGCCCTAAACCACAAAGTAGCCATTTTTAGGCCTTTTAATTCTTCTCAACTTTCTTTCTATCTTTATCATCATATTCTATCCTGCTTTTTACAACCATTCTAGATATGTATCCCTCCTTGACATCTTTAACTAGCACAAAAGGACCATCGAGTATTACATCCATTAGTTCACTGTCCTCATCCATGATAAAGTCAAACATCCTTGTTTTCCACCACCCATAGAACTACCAATTAAATCTAGGTAGTCTATTGGTAGATTTCCCTTCTTCTAGATTAGGTGTAGCAACCATGATAACCAATTCACTATAGGTGTAAACTATTTAGAGTTTTTTGGATCTGATACCAATTGATAAAACTCAAAGGGTTGCACCACACAGTGAGGGACCAGGTCATTTAGAGCCAGTCACAGGCAATCAAATAGTAAAGCATTGAAAAAATAAGATTCTGCATGAAAGTAAGAACACAAAGATTTAATGTGGAAACTCCCTTGCTCAAGGGAGGAAAAACCATGGCTTTCCCTCACAAGCACCAAAAAATTCTCTATAATCAAACTCTTGATTAAGACTCTTAATAATTCTAAATCTAGTCTCCTTCTACTTGTAATAAATCTACAACAAGCCTACCTTGACAACTCTACCAAGTACTCTCTCCAGTATTGATTAACTCTAACCAATATTGAACTTAGGAAACTCTACCTAAGCACTCTCAAGAAAGCAAGAAAACATTACTCTTACAGTGAGAGTAATTCAGTTACAATCCATAAATCTACTTAAGAACACTCACTCTATTCAGTACATAAAGAAATGGGACTTGAGAATTACCTGAGCAACCAAGTTTTTGTCTCTTTCACTTCTTTGAATAATCTGGATTTTGAAAACTCACCAATTTCAGAAGTTTTCTTTTCCTTTTATAGTGGAGTAATGCTTAGGGTAAAAAATTTATTGAGCCAAGTGTCATAAAAGGTACACATCTCACCTGCACAGTTTGTTACACTAGAATAAAAAGTAGAGAAGGAAAAGTTATAGTTGGGTGTTTCCATAAAAACCCAGGGACCTGGTCCCTCGTTGTCAGCTACTCATCATGAAAACAAGATACAGCACTTTCGCATAATGTCATGCTATTAAAATGGTAATAAACTCATCAACACAAGAAAAGCTAAACCATATTGCATTTTTATACTTTGAGTCCAATATTAAGCCAATATCCCATGAGGGGCCCGCTTGCAAAATCGTACTTTTGAGACCGTCGACATATCCCTCTATACTCAAGGATAATTTACCCTCAAGAATGGGTAAATTCCAAGCTTAAATGATACTAAATTAAACCCAAAAAGAATCTAAGGACTTGGGTATAAATCAAAGAACTAGACCATAAATTTTATGGAAACATACCAAGATATCAATAAGGAAACAAGTAATCTGAGCTCAAAAACACCCCACAATCTCCTAATAATCACTCTCCCACTTTCCGCACTCCTAGGGATTTGGGCTCATTCAGACTTGTGTAAAATGGGGAGAAAATTAGGTAAAAGAGACATTTAATGGACTTCAAGGTGTTTCTTAAGAGGTCACAACCACCACTAAAGAGGCCAAGCATTGCTAAAGCAATACCCGCTGGCCTGGCCTTCCTCTAAAGAGGGATCAACTTAAGCAGGCAGACCACCGCTAAAGCTGTTCGACTTGCAATCCATTGCCACTTAAGTGAGAGGTTGGCTGCTAAAGTGGCCTCCACTAAAGTAACCAAAGAACCGCTTTAGCAGATGCATAGATGAAACTTGGAATATTTTCAAATTTCTACAAATCCCTCAAGATTCACCCGGAATCCCATGAACGCAAGAGAATATTCTACACTATCAAATTTGACATTCTGGACAAAATAGAGTAGTCAAAATTCCATCTGGGGTCATTTTGATGAAAAGTAGACCCTACACCCAAGGGCTATTTTCCTTAAATTTTGACCAATAGGACGAAATGAGTTCGGGAGCCTTGGGACCCAAACCAAAGGTCCTCCTAGCCTAAATCAACACTCCAAAGATCAAGGAACTATTAAAATTAGCATACAAGGTTGTTAACAATGGTTAAAACCAATAGCCAATCCTTACCAACAAAGACTTCAAAATAGAAAATTGGTTGTAAAAATCAAACAAACTGCCCGGTGTAGCTGTCTAGGATCTTCGACAACAGTGATAAAAAAGATTGCTTTAGGATGGGATCCATCAAACAAACAGCCCGGTGTGGCCACCCGGTGTGGCTGTCACAGATGACTTAGGAAGCTCCAGGAAAGCTTCAAATGGTGAAAATGTATAAAAATGCAGAAAATGACCTGGAGGGTCTGTAAACTATCCACTACTAACAGAACTTTTCTTCATAAAAGTAAAGGGTTAGGATGTACCCAAATGCTCAAACAGGTAATGATACTGGGTCCGTATCTCACTCTTGATCTCCCAAGTAGCCTCCTCCACTAGGCGGTGTCGCTACTAAAGCTTAACTATCAAAATTTACCTAAAGCGCAACCACCTGATATCCCTAGCGGATATGAATACAACTTTCTCCACAAAGGTCAATCTCCCATCTATTTGAACTAAGAACCAATGAATCACATATGACTCATTAGGAATCTAATGTCGCAACATAAGAACATGGAAAACTGGATGAATAGTGACAAAATTTGGGGGCAAGGCTAACTCATGTGCCACATCTCCAATTGTCCAAATGATCTCAAAAGGTCCAATATATATGGGACTCAGATTTCCTTTCATACCAAACCTCACCATTCCCTTTATGAGAGACATATAAAGGAATACCCGATCACCAACTCCAAAACCTAAGGGACGAAGTCTACAATCTGTATAAGCCTTTTGCCTACTCTAAGGTACCTTCAACCTATCCATAATCACCCAAACATTATCCAGCAACTACCACAGAAAGACAAAACCATAATTTCTAACCTCGAAGGTCTCAAATAAACCAATCAAAGATCAACGACATCTACCATATAGTGCCTCAAATGGTTCCATCTCAATACTTGAATTGTAGCTATTATTGTACGCAAACTCTATTAAAGCTAAGTGTCGCTCCCATTGACCTCCAAAATCCATAACACAACCTTGGAGAATATCCTAAAAAATCTAAATAGTCTGTTCAGACTACCCATTGGTCTGAGGGTGAAAAGTTGAATGAAGATTCACATGAGTACCCAACTCTTCCTAAAAATCTCTTTAAAATCTAGAAGTAAATATTGAGCCTAGTCTGAAATAATATAATAGGAACTCAATGGAGGCAAAACATCACACGACTATAGATACAGGCTAATCTCTCCACACCGAAGGACATCTGAATAGTAAGAAAACGTGCAAATTTGGTTAACCTATCTACAATGTCCTAAATACCATGTGAAACATGGGAGATGCGAGGTAACCCACTAATAAAATCCATAGGTATCCACTCCCACTTTAACTCGAGAATAGGCAACCTCTAAATCAGGAAACCAGGCCTCTAATGCTTGGCCTTCACCTACTAACAAAGAAGTCAATGAGCTACAAAGTTTTCCACATCTCTACATGCCACTCCACCAATAAGGTTGCCTCAAATCTCTATATATTTAGTTATCCTAAGGTGGATAGAGTATCTGGAGCTGTGAGTGTCTCACAATATTGACTAAATCAAGTCACCCACCCTCAAAACACAAATGACCCTATCATACCTTAGAATACCCTCAGAATCTATGGTAGCCCTCCAAGACTCACCTTTCAGTATCTAATCACGAATGATACAAAGTTATCTATCCTTAAACTAGCGACCTTGAATCTACACAAATAAGGTCATCCTCACCTTAATACTAGAAAAGATCCTCCGAGAATCCAAAATATCAACTCATACCATTAACTTGGCTAAAGATTGGATGTCCCACACCAACAACCTCTCAGAAACAATAATAAAATCCAAGCTACACAAGCTTATTACCTTCCAGCTCAAGAAATCCACTACTACGTTCACCTTGCTTGGATGGTATAGAATAGATATGTCATAATCCTTAAGAAACTTTATCCATCTCTAATGCCTAGAATAAATGTCTCTTTGGGTCATTAAATGTTGAATACTATGGTTATCGGTGTAGATATCACAGTGCAAACCATAACAACCTCTTAAAAACAAGAATAAAATTCAAGTTACACATTCTTATTATCTTCTAGCTCAAGGCGTCCACCACCACGTTCGCCTTGCTCGGATGGTATAGAATAGATATGTCATAATTATTAAGCAACTCCATCCATCTCTGATGCCTAGATTTAATCTCTCTTTGGGTCAAAAGATATTGAATACTATGATGATTGGTGTAGATATCATAGTGTACACCATAAAAATAACACCTCCAAATCATAAGTGCAAAAACTACCGACGTAACTCTAAATCATAAGTGGGGTAATTTCTCTCGTGCTCCTTCAGTTGCCTTGTTGTATAACCAATAACTCAACCTTACTACATCAAAACACAACCCAAATCAACATCGAAAGCATCATAATATACGGTGAATTGATCGCCCTCAATAGAAAGAGCTAATATAGAAGCTAAAGTAAGAAAATCTGTGAGCCCCTAAGAGCTCATGACACACTCCTAGGGCCACTAGGAAAGAACCTCCTTGTATAATAATCTGGTCATTTATGCTTTAATAGTAGCAAAAACCTCAATGAATTAGATATTATAACCAGCTAAACTAATGAAGCTACAAACCTCAGACGGATATGTTGGACTGGACCAATCCCAAATAGATTCAATCTTTACAAGGTCCACCCTAATCCTATTCTTAGACACCACATATCCTGGGGAAGTCATCGGGTCAAGCCAAAACTCATACTTTGAGAATTTGGAAAAAACTATGGTCTCTCAAAGTTTGGAGCACAATCCTCAAATATTACAAATGCTCCTTCCTACTCCTCAAATGCACAAGAATGTCATTGATGAATACAATCATGAAGGAGCACAAATAAGGACTAAACAGACAGTTTATCAAATCAATGATCATTGATGGGGTATTGGACAACCCAAAAGACATCACCAGGAACTCATAATTGTCATAGAGAGTCCTGAGGATGTCTTTAGAATGTCCTCAACCTGAATCATTAACTGATGGTAACCATACCTCAAGTCAATATTAGAGAGCATCGCTGCTCCCTAAAGTTGGTCAATTAATCATCAATACAAGGCACACGATACCTATTTGTAATGCCCCAAATATGATACTCAAAATGCTACACGGTGCTCATGACCTCGAAGGACCACAAGAAAACCCATGACTGATATATGTACCTGTATACTGCATAAAATCCTAAATAATGTGGAAACATGAACTAAAAGGCCGTAAGGTTCAAAACTGAACATAATCTGAATAATACAACATCTGTGTGGGGTAATATAATACCCAAAACAACATTAAAAATACTGAAGTTTGAATCATGATAGTCTAGAAAGCCTCTAACTGACTGAACTGTCTGAGTAAGGAGGTAATGGGACATGTCCCCAACTAACTCCAATTAATAAACTGATTAATGAGATCATATGAAAATAATAATGTCCTTGAAAGATAAGGACTCACTTCTAAATCTGTCTGTGGATATCTGGAATCTACTATTGCTCTGGAACTTGTGTCTCTGAACCTATGGTACAAGACACCATAGCGTAAATACATCAATACTTTGAATGTACTGGTATGCATGTGAGGCAAGCTGAATGCATGGGGTTCATATGCATGAACAATAATAATAACTGACTAACTATCATGAGCATGAGAATACATGCATGAGACATAACAACTGACACTAATACTATAAGAACATGATTACTGAATCTGAAAATAACTGATAACATGAGTGACTGTATCTGACAGTCCTGAATCTGATGGACCTATCAGAGTTCCATACTATATCTGAGATGACTATATCTGACAGTCCTAAAATCTGACGAACTATTTGAGTTTTATTACTGAGACTGATTGACTATATCTGACAGTCCTGATTTTGTAACATGAAACTGTGAGAAATAGTTATCTAATCGACTTCCCCCTGATATGCCATTATGCCTGAGTTGGGGTCCAATCTGTAACCCTAATTGTAAGGGTGTCAATACCATGCCACTGTTAAGGACAAACTGTGGGTGACCCTCATCTGATAGTGTCCCCTGTACGAGAACAGTGGGTCCCTTATCTGACAGTGCTTATCCACCTCATAAACCTTTATCGACAGTGTTGATATCTCAACCTATGCTAGCAACATAGTTCTGGAATGTAAGGATGACTGCTAAGGATCATACCCTCATCTGATAGTGTGTGTCCCCATCCTTGGGTTCACTAAGTGCTAATTTCTACTCCCATCTAAATGGACACTGAGCATGGTTTACTGAACTAAACATGAGCTAAATTTCAAAATTCTGTTGACTTACGTAATACTATTGATATCTGACAACTGACTAAGGTCGTGAGATCATGGATATTTCCTGAGTTATAAGACTGTCGGAAGTCTAAGGATCATAGCTTGACTGAGAGTATCATAAAAACATGACATGGCTCTAGGCACACAGCTAATGTTTTGGTTACGACTACCCCCAGGACTCGATGGAAAGAAAACTGACCAAGCATAACTTGAACATATAACTAACATCATAATCCATAATATATTTATAGAAGCATTCCATCAAAACATGTGATAGGCATAACTTGTACATACATGGGGATTTCATTATATCTGTAACGCCCCGAAATGGGTCCCGAACTGTCACATGGTGCTTAAGGATACAAATAGCCCCAAACTAACCCTTTGAGCCTATTTCATTCAGTTCAACACTTATCAATGGGGTTTACATAAATAACCCTCAACATATCATCAGAGTAATCAGAATCCACGAATAAAAAGGAAATGCAGAAAATAAAAAAATACAACTCGTCTTAACAACTCCCAATATCTAGTCTAGTCTGACAAACCTCTAAGAAATCAATAAAAACCAATGAGCCATTGGGACATGCCCCAACTGACTCATACTCAATATCGAAATATAGCCAACTCAATGAAACCATCAACAGAACATTACTTCCTTGGATCATGAGGACCCAAAACAACAGAGGATGTAGAACATCATGCCCGAAGAATTACTGTCAAACCTGGGACTGAGCACCTGAACCTACATTCCGAGAAAATGCAGCCCACATCCGAAAATGTGGGTCAGTACCATGGAAATGGATCGAGTATATGGGGGTGTATGCAGTTTTATAATGTCATCATCATAAGCATTTATAAGAAACATGCATGATATATGAAAGACTCACATAGATCGAAGAAAATCATCATAATCATGAGAGAATAAAATAAGTATAATAAAACATGTGAATCATCATATAATTTCTCAATCACTTCCAGTTCATCAAGATAAGCAATTCTCATAATAACATTATCATTTAAATCTTTCGAAAGGATAACTTTCACAATTCACTTTCAAATCACATCACCTTTTCGCCATAAACACAAGGAAAACACACACACACTGGGAGATCTTGCAACCGACATAAACTGTGTGAGCCACACGGAGTCCAACTTGCAACCCACATTTGGGAGAGCCACCCCATCCTTGCCATCGGAGTGGGACTATCAATATCAAATCAAAAAAAAAATACTAGTGATCACTATATATAAATCAGCCTCAGGATCACATCCTATAGGAGCACGTAGTTCTAGCAAAGTAAGGTTACTTTATACCTCCCACTCGGTGCTAAAGATTTCTCCCGAACTTAGCTCAGATCATTTCAAAAGAAAATCCACCACCACATATTTCAACAACTCATAACGGGATCCATAATGCTACCCCTTTATCATAATAAATAAAAAAAATGTGGATTTCTTTCACAGTCGAGTTCAAAATAACTCATTCACAACCAAAAGGTCAAATAATTCTTTATCATCTCAAAACATTCAATATCAACATGCGTATAGCACATATTTTCTCAAAATACGATTTCAAATGGGGTTTGAAGATACATATATCAAAATCATGGAAACATCTTTCAAGATTCATGCTTTATATCATAAACACATTTAAATTCAACTTTCAAATATTGTAAATATCATAATCTCATGAAATTCAACATATGATATGGGTTTATGCTTCGAAATCATATTAAACATACAAAATTCGTATCTTTATAAAGAAAAACACTTTTGGTCACAAGAACGAAAGAGTGTTCTTGTTGAAAACCCCCACATACCTCAAGATTGAACCTCAAAAATGACTTCCCGAGAAAAGGAATGATCTTCGCGAACTTTTTGGTTTCCCACGTAGCCCTAGCGATAAGGATTCCGAATATATAAAAATCTTGAAGAGGAGATGAACGATTCACGAACTACCTTGGTTTTTCTATGAAAACCCTAACCTTTGTTCTTGGTGTTCTTGAGGGAAAATATGGATATTTAGGAGTTAATGTGGTTTAATCCCGTGATATGGAATAAAACAATACATATAATCTTCAGCTGAAATGGATTGGGCTTAAAAGAATTGGCCAGGCGCGATAAGGTAGGCGGCGCCTGGCTTTTAGCGCTGTAATCCAAACACGACCTAGGCTCATCTAGAAATTCCGAAACTCACCCGAAACATCCTACGACCTTGCCCCATCGCAACGCAACAAAATTCTCAGAAAATAAATGTCGGGAAAGTCACAAAATAATTCATCGAAGATTCAAGGATGAAAATAAAACTAAGTGTAGAAACAAGGCTAAACGCTTAGTCAAATTTTGATGTTTTTATCACACTTAGCTCATTCCAAAGGCTTTAAAGATGCGGAAAATTTCCGGGGTCTTACATTATCTCCCCCTTGGGAACATTCGTCCCCGAATGACACTAGACATGTCAAGATTAGATAGGGAATAGAGCATACAGCTGAAACCGTTCGTTAGACTCATCACCAAATCATTTCTCACTCCGAATGCAACGTAGAATGCATAAATTCAAGAAACTACAGCTGAACACACAAGAAATAACAGCTGAACTGCTGCAACTTTTATCAAAAGTGCATAAGAACGGTACCTTCGGCTTGATCGGAGTTCGCAGAAAATAGGTGCGGTTACTTGGATCGCATATCCGCCTCAGCTTTCCAAGTTGCACCCTCAACAGATTGGTTTCACCACAACACCTTGACCAAGGGAACTTCTTTGTTCCTTAGTCTTCAGACACTGGAATCAAGAATCTCAACAGGAATCTCATCAAAATAAAGATTTTCTTGAATGTCAGCACTCACAGAGGAATCCACTACCGCAGCATCGTTAATATGCTTTCTAAGAATGGAGACATGGAATATTGGATGAACATAGGACAACTCGGAAGGCAACTCGACCTCATAAGCTACCTTACCAACACGGTTAAGAATTCTGTAAGGACCAACATAATGGGGACTAAGCTTCCCCTTCTTTTAGAATCTCTTCACCCTCCTCATGGGTGAAATTTTCAGATACACAAGGTCACCAACTTCAAACTCAAGGTCTCTCTTTCTAATATCTGCAGATGATTTCTGACGACTCTGAGCAGTTTTCAACCTTTCCCTAATCAACTTAACTTTTTCCAAAGCCTCGAATACCAAATCAGGACCACTCACAGCCGCTTCACCCACCTCGAACCAACCTATGGGTGATCTACACTTCCTCCCATATAAGGCCTCAAACGGAGCCATGCCAAAACTAGAGTGAAAGCTATTGTTATAAGCAAATTCTATCAACGGTAAGTGATCATCCCAACTTCCCTTAAAGTCAAGTGCACACGCTCTCAACATATCTTCTAAGGTCTGGATGGTTTGCTTAGCCTGACCATCGGTCTGCGGATGAAAAGCAGAACTCAAAAGAACTTGGGTACCAAGACCCTTCTGAAAAGCTTTCCAAAATTGCGAAGTGAAATGAGTACCACAATCCAAAATAATAGACAAGGGAACTCCATGCAGTCTAACTAACTCTCAGATATATAATCTAGCGTAATCCTCAGCAGTATATGAAGTATGAACAGGCAAGAAATGAGCATACTTAGTTAATCTATCAACCACAACCCAAATGGAATCATGATGGCATCGGGAATGAGGTAAACCAGTCACGAAATCCATATTTATCTCTTCCCACTTCCAGGTGGGAATGCTAAACTCTTGCATCATACCACCAGGTCTTGGTGTTCAACCTTAACCTGTTGGCACGTTGCATACTTAGCCATAAACGCTGCTATATCTTTCTTCATGCCACTCCACCAATAGATTTATCGCAAGTCGTGGTACATCTTGGTGGCACCAGGATGAATAGAATATCGCACCCCGTGCGCTTCAGCCATAATCCTCTGTCTCAGATCATCAACATTCGGGACACACAATCTACCCTGCAATCTCAACACACCATCTCCCCCTTGGGAGAAAACCTCTACTTCTTAGTCCTTGACTGACTCCTTTAGTCTGACCAAACTAACATCTATGTCTTGTTTCTCTTTCACTTCCGAAACCAAGGAGGATTCGGAACTACTCTGAACCCCTATACTACCTTCAGCAGAATCAACCAACCTAATTCCCAGTCTAGCCAAATGATGCACATCATGAGCCAACTCTTTCTTACCTTCTACCATATGCGAAATACTACCCATAGACACTCTACTTAGGGTATCTGCCACAACATTGGCCTTGCCCGGGTAGTATAGCACACTCATATCATAGTTCTTTAACAATTCTAACCATCGTCTTTGCCTAAGATTCAATTCTCTCTGGGTAAACACATACTGCAGACTCTTATGATCAGTGAAAACATCAACATGAACACCATACAAATAGTGTCTCTAGATTTTCAAAGCAAACACAATAGCAGCCAACTCAAGGTCATAGGTGGGGTAATTTTTCTCATGGGGTTTCAACTATCTAGAATCATAAGCTATCACCTTACCCTTCTACATCAACACAGAGCCCAAACCAACTCTAGAAGCATCACAGTACACCATAAAACCATCAACACCATTAGGCAAAGTCAAAATAGGGGTTGTAGTGAGTCGAGTCTTCAACTCCTAAAAAATCCTCTCACAAGATTCGGACCACAAGAACTTCACTTTCTTTTGGGTCAATCGAGTCATAGGAGACACTATAGAGGAGAAACCCACAACAAAACGGCGGTAATAGCCAGCTAAACCCAAGAAACTTCAGATATCAGTCGGAGAAATAGGTCTAGGCTAATTTATAACAGCTTCGATCTTTTGGGGATCAACTCTAATACCTTTGAAAGAAATTATATGACCCAGAAAAGCAACAGACCTTAGCCAAAACTCACACTTACTGAATTTGGCAAATAACTTGTGATCTCTAAGGGTTTGCACGACAGTTCGGAGATGATCAGAATATTCACCCTCACTACGGGAGTACACCAGTATATCATCTATAAACACAATGACAAACATATCCATATATGGTCTGAACACTCGATTCATGAGGTCCATGAAAGCTGCTGGGGTATTAGTTAACCTGAAAGACATTACAAGAAACTCAAAGTGACCATAACGAGTTTGGAAAGAAGTTTTGGGGATGTCACACTCCCTAACTTTGAGTTGATGATAGCCGAAACGAAGGTCTATCTTTGAGAAGTAACTTGCACCTTGCAATTGGTCAAACAAATCATCTATTCTCGAGAGGGGGTACTTATTTTTTACGATGACTTTATTCAATTGGCGGTAATCAATGCACATACACAAAGAGACATCTTTCTTTCTCACAAACAACACATGAGCACCCCAAGGAGAAATACTGGGCCTTATGAAACCCTTATCTAGTAGATCTCTGAGTTGCTCTTTCAACTCCTTAAGTTCTGCAGGGGCCATACGGTAAGGAGGAATAGAAATGGGCTGAGTATCGGGAAGAAGATCAATCCCGAACTCTATCTCTCTATTAGGAGGTATCCTTGGGAGATCATCCGGAAAGACATCAGAAAACTCATTGACGATATTAACAGACTGGAGAATTGGAGTCTCAAACATAGTGTCTTTGACTCTAACCAAATGGTAAATACACCCCTTGGAAATAAGCCTTCTAGCTTTGAGGTAAGAGATAAAATGACTCTTGGGTGACACAGAATTCCCAGACCACTCAAACACGGATGCACTCGGAAATTGAAACTTGACCACTCGGGTACGACAATCAATAGAGGCATAAGAAGAATACAGCCAGTCCATACCCTGAATCACATCAAAATCCACCATATTTAACTCAATCAGATCAGCCAACATGACTCTATGAAGAACAGTAACAGGACACTTTTTATACACTTTTTGGGCAACAATTGAATCACCACTGGGGTAAAAACTAAGATAGACTCAGGAATAATTTTAGGGCTCATTTCAAAGTTCACAACAATTAAAGGTGTAACATATGAGAAACTGGATCTAGGATCCAACAAGGCATATACATCAAACTGAAATATACGAAACATACCAGTAACAACATCGGGAGAGTCCTTATATTCCTGGCGAGATGGTAAAGCATAGAATTTATTCTGGTGCTGACCGCCAGCATTGCTAGAAGGGGCACCCTGAGCTGGGGCTGGACAAGTCGCTGGAACTGGAGCACTGACAGTCTGAGTCTGAGTCTGAGTCTGAGGGCGATAATCACGACGCCTTTGTCCATCCTGTGGAAAATCTCTAACTTTGTGACCCATGTCACCACACCAGAAACAACCCCTCTTCTCACCCCAACACTCACCCAAACACTAACCCAAATGAGCCCTACCACACTTAGGACACAGGAAATGATTTGGCTTACTGCCAACACTGTACTAGGGCCTGGATGCATATTTCTGAAAGAGGAGAGCACGAATTAATAGAAGAGAGAGACACTTTAAGCATGACAGACATCTGAAAGAAAGAATCACACTCTTCTGAAAATGTCTCGTAGTCTCTTGCTCATAGATATGGCACGCTACACACCGATGATCTAGACTCTACTTAATACTGCTTGTCAGACTCCCTAGGACTCCTTAAACCTATCTCTGATACCAAGTTTGTAACGCCCCGAAAATGGATCCCGGAGCGTCACACGGTGCTTAAGGCTACAAGTAGCCCCAAGCTAACCCTTTGAGCCTATTTCATTCAGTTCAACACTTATCAATGGGGTTTCCATAAATAACCCCCAACATATCATCAGAGTAATCAAAATCCACGAATAAAAAGAAAATGCAAAAAATAACAAAATACAACTCGTCTCAACAACTCCCAACATCTAGTCTAGTCTGACAAACCTCTAAGAAATCAATAAAAAACAACGAGCCATTGGGACATGCCCCAACTGACTCATACTCAGTATCGAAATATAGCCAACTCAATGAAACCATCAACAGAACATCACGTCCTCAGATCATGAGAACCCACCACAACAGAGGATGTAGAACAGCGTGCCTGAAGAATTACTGTCGAACCTGGGACTGAGCACCTGAACCTATATTCTGAAAAAATGCAGCCCACGTCCGAAGATGTGGGTCAGTACCATGGAAATGGACCGAGTATATGGGGGTGTATGCAGTTTTATAATGTCATCATCATAAGCATTTATAAGAAACATGCATGATATATGAAAGACTCACATAGCTCGAAGAAAATCATCATAATCATGAGAGAATGAAATAAGTATAATAAAACATGTGAATCATCATATAATTTCTCAATCACTTCCAGTTCATCAAGATAAGCAATTCTCATAATAACATTATCATTTAAATCTTCCGAAAGGATAACTTTCACAATTCACTTTCAAATCACTTCACCTTTTCACCATAAACACAAGGAAAACACACACACACTGGGAGATCTTACAACCGACATAAACCGTATGAGCCAAACGGAGTATAACGTGCAACCCATATTGGGGAGAGCCGCCCCATCCTTTCCATCAGAGTGGTACTATCAATATCAAATCCAAAAAAAACACTAGTGATCACTATATATAAATTAGCCTTAGGCTCACATCCTACGGGGGCATGTAGTTCTAGGGAAGTAAGGTCACTTTATACCTCCTACTCGGTGCTAAAGGTTTCTCCCAGACTTAGCTCAGATCATTTCAAAAGAAAATCCACCACCACATATCTCAACAACTCATAACGGGAGCCATAATACTACCCCTTTATCATAATCAATAAAAAAATGTGGATTTCTTTCACAGTCAAGTTCAAAATAACTCATTCACGACCAAAAGGTCAAATCATTCTTTATCATCTCAAAACATTCAATATCAACATGGGTATAGCACATATTTTCTCAAAATACAATTTCAAATGGGGTTTGAAGATCCATATATCAAAATCATGGAAACATCTTTCAAGATTCATGCTTTATATCATAAACACATTTAAATTCAACTTTCAAATATTGTAAACATCATAATATCATGAAAATCAACATATGATATGGGTTTATACTTCAAAATCATATTAAACATAAAAAATCCGTATCTTTATAAAGAAAAACACTTTTGGGCACAAGAACGAAAGAGTGTTCTTGTTGAAAACCCCCACATACCTCAAGATTGAACCTCAAAAATGACTTCCCAAGAAAAGGAATGATCTTTTCAAACTTTTTGGTTTCCCACATAGCCCTCGTGATAAGGATTTTGAATATATAAAAATCTTGAAGAGGAGATGAACGATTCACGAACTACCTTGGTTTTTCTATGAAAACCCTAACATTTGTTCTTGGTGTTCTTGAGGGAAAATATGGATATTTTGGAGTTAATGTGGTTGAATACCGTGATATGGACTAAAACAATACATATAATCCTCAACTGAAACGGATTGGGCTTAAAAGAATTGGCCAGGCGCGATAAGGCAGGTGGCGCCTGGCTTTTAGCGTTGTAATACAAACACGACCTAGGCTCGTCTAGAAATTCCAAAACTCACTCGGAACATTCTACGACTTTGCCCCTTCGCAATACAACAAAAATCTCAAAAAATAAATGTCGAGAAGGTCACAAAATAATTCATCGAAGATTCAAGGATGAAAATAAAACTAAGTGTAGAAACAAGGCTAAACACTTAGTCAAATTTTGATGTTTTTATCACACTTAGATCATTCCAAAGGCTTTAAAGATGCGGAAAATTTCCGGGGTCTTACAATATTACACTAGTTGGGCATTGTTCCTTTATCTGGGCATTTAATCGGATACATGGTAGGCATAACACATGTAGACAACATTAATCAACAATTAATCATCGTGATTCATCTCTAATTTCATCATCCTAGGGTTTATTCATAGGTTCACATAAATATATATATATACAAATCAATTCCACATAAAATTGATCACCCAACATGGATTTGAATTCAATTGATCATTCTCAACATAAGCAAAACAAACCAAACATGAAATTCATAAATAAATACATAAACTTAAGCTTAGAAAGGAGATTCTTGTGCTCCATGGATGAAAGGAGTCCATGAATGAACACTATGCTTACCTTAATTCTTGATTTTATGAAGATTGACGAAGAAACTTTCTTGGAATTAGATCTTCTATGAAAACCCTAGCTTGTTCTTGAGAGGTTTTTGAGAGAAGAGAGTGTATTTTGGGTGAAAAGTGGATGAATCACGTGTTAAAGGACTTAAATAGGGGTGGAAATTTGATCCTTTTAACCCTGGACACGTCATTTAATTTCAGTAAAATTTTCCCGAACTGAACTCTTGGAGCGATGCAGCGCTATCGTACTGTCACTGGAATTTAACAATTGGGAAATTTAGGGATGGTGCGATGTAGAGCCATTGCGTTAGCCCTTATTTTGTGACCTGTAGAAAAGTAAAATTCTGAATTTGGGCCCTGGTGCAACGTGCCATAATTGCGGACCCCTACTGGAATTTGCCAAATGCCATTTCCTCTTATGGCGCGGCACGCCACTGATTAATATGGCGGTGTTTTATGATGGGAACTTGAAATAGTCGTAACTTTTGACCCGGTTATCGGATTTGGATCTTATATCGATGGAAAGCTTTTTGAATTTTCCACATGACAAAAAATGAAAATCTTGAAAATTCCTCATGGAATAACCATCATTCAATTTAGAAGCTAATACTTGACATTCTTGAGATGAAATTATCTAGGAAAAGTATGGGGTATTACAATATCTCCCCCTTGAGAACATTCATCCTCGAATAAGACTGATTAAGAGGGGAGAAAAGAAAACTGACGTACATACTGAACATGAATAAATGCAACATGATCT
Source organism: Capsicum pubescens (assembly GCA_030864215.1). Lineage (NCBI taxonomy): Eukaryota > Viridiplantae > Streptophyta > Magnoliopsida > Solanales > Solanaceae > Capsicum > Capsicum pubescens. The sequence goes on along the minus strand of CM061545.1, from coordinate 79,482,004 downwards.
CATGACTGACATGACTGACAAGCTGAACATATAATACTGAACATGCATATCAGATGCATGTGTAACTGATTCATGATTGCATGACTGAGTGTTCTGAAGAACTAAGTTTCTCACAATGAGAATGCATGTCTGATGCATAATTACATAACTGAACTGATACATGCATGCATGACTGAATATGCAATGGTACTTGATACCAAGTTTCTAATGGGAACATGAGCATAAAGTTGCATACCAAGTTTGTGATGAACACCAAACATGAAACTGAGTAAGCTTAAGGAGAACTATTACCTTGAGCTTGATCTTATTTGGCGAAGAAGAGGTGAGGATACTTGGTACGCATGTCGGCCTCTGCTTCCCAAGTAGCTCTCTCGACAGACTGATTTCACCAAAGAACCTTAACTAGAAGGACTTCTTTGTTCCTCAATCTATGAGTCTGATAGTCTAAGATTTCAATTGGAATCTCATCTTAAGAGAGAGTATTCTGAACATCAATGCTTTGAATAGGGACTACAACTGATGGGTCACCTATGCACTTCTTGAATAAAGATACATGAAAGACTGGATGAACTGAGGCTAGATCTAAAGGTAATTCGAGCTCATAAGCTACCTTGCCAAATCGACTGAGAATCTTGAAGGGACCAACATATCAGGGATTGAGTTTTTCTTTCTTGTCGAACTGCTTCACTCCCTTCATGGGAGAGATCTTTAGATAGACATAGTCACCAGTCTCAAAATCGAGATCTTTTCTAAGAACATCTGGATAAGACTTCTATCGGCCCTGAGTAGCCTGGAGTCTTTCTCTAATCAACTGGACTTTTTCTATAGCGTCCAATACTAAGTCAGTCCTTATAACTAAGGCCTCACTAACTTCAAACCAACCAATTAGAGATCTACATCTCCTACCATAGAGAGCTTCAAATGGATCCATCTGAATACTGGAATGATAGCTGTTGTTGTATGCAAACTCAATCAAAGGTAAGTGGTTATCCCAACTTCCCTTGAAATCAATTGGACACGCCATTAGCATATCTTCTAACGTCTGAATGGTCCTTTCTGCTTGACCATCTGTCTTAGGATGAAAGGTTTTACTAAGATGAACTTGGGTACCAAGACCTATTTGGAACTCTTTCTAGAAATGAGAGGTGAACTGGGTACCTCTATCTGAGATAATAGATATCGAAACACCATACAATCTGACCAACTCCCTGATGTAGAGTTTGGCATAATCCTCAACTGAAGAAGAGGTATAAACTGGAAGGAAATAAGCTGATTTGGTTATTCTATATAAAATGACCCAGACTGAATCATGCTCATGAAGATTTCGATGCAAACCCATCATGAAGTTCATGTTCGCAACTTTCCACTTCCAAGTAGGAATACTGAACTCCTGCCTGGACCCAATAGGCTTCTGACCCTCTATCTTAACCTACTGACATGTAGAGCACTTAGCCTCAAACTATCCAATGTCTCTTTTTATCCCAATCCACTAATAGATTTCCCATAAGTCGCGGTACATCTTTGTGACCCTTAGATGAATAGAGTAGTGCGCACCATGTGCTTCTACAAGAATTCGCTACCTTAATTCATCTACACCTGGAACACAGAGACGAACCTGACAACAAAGAAAACTATCTCCCCCTTGGGAGAAAACCTCTATTTTCTGATCCTGAACTGACTCTTTCAACTTGAAATGGCTGAGATCTCTATCTTACTTTTCTTTCACCTTGGAAACTAGAGATGATTCTGAACTACTCTGAACCTATATATGACCCTCATCTGCATCGACTAAGCGAATTCCTAGTCTGGCAAGCTAATGGACTTCCTGAGATAACTTCTTCTTACTATTATCCATATGAGCAACACTACCCATAGATAGTCTACTGAGAGTGTCAGACACTACATTGGCCTTTCTCGGATAATAGAGGTCACTCATGTTATAATATTTCAAGAGCTCTAACCACCTTCTCTGATAAAGATTGAGATCTTTCTAAGGAAAGACATACTGAAGACTCTTATGATCTGTGAAGATATCTACATGAACTCCGTAGAGATAATGCCTTCAAATCTTCAAGGCAAAGACTACGGTGGCTAACTCAAGATCATAAGTAGGATAATTCTTCTCATGGGGTTTAAGATGTCTGGAGGCGTAGGCTATGACCTTACCATGCTGCATGAGTACACAACCCAAACCTACTCTGGATGCATTATAATATACTACAAACCCATCCGGACCATCTGGAAGAGCTAAAACTGTAGTTGAGGTGAGTCGAGTTTTCAACTTCTGAAAAATCTTCTCGCAAGGATTTGACCACTGAAACTTGATTTTCTTCTGAGTTAATATAGACATAGGGGATGAAATAGAAGAAAATCCCTCAATGAAACGCCTGTAATAGCCATCCAAAACCAAGAAACTCCTGATATCTAATGGAGAGATAGGGTGAGGCCAGTTTCTTATAGCTTTGGTATTTTGTAGATCCACTCTAATGCCATCACCGAAAATGATATGACCAAGGAATGCTACTGAACTTAACCAAAATTTGCACTTACTAAATTTGGCGAATAGCTGATGATTTCTGAAAGTCTGAAATACTGTTTTGAGATGGTCTGCATAATCGTGCTCACTGCGAGAATAGATCGGGATATCATCTATGAAGACTATGACAAACATGTACAGGTACTGCTTGAACACACGGTTCATCAAGTCCATGAAAGCATCTAGGTTATTGGTAAGACCAAATGACATTACTAGGAATTCAAAGTGACCATACCGGGTACGGAAAGTTATTTTCAGAATGTCACATTCTATGACTCTGAGTTGATGATAGCTGGATCTGAGGTCTATCTTAGAGAAATAGCTGGTACCCTAAAGTTGGTCAAACAATTCATCAATTCTGGGAAGAGGATACTTGATCTTGACCGTGACCTTATTGAGTTGATGGTAGTCTATACACATTCTGAGAGAACCGTCTTTCTTGCACAAGAATAATACTGGAGCACCCCATGAGGAAACATTGGGTTGTATGAATCCCTTATCTAAGAGATCCTTCAATTGTTCTTCCAGTTCTTTGAGTTCTGCAGGTGCCATTCTGTATGGCGGAATAGAGATAGGTTGAGTATCTGGAAGAAGATCAATACCGAAGTCTAGTTCCCTTTCGGGAGGAATTTCTGGAAGATCTTTGGGAAAGAAATATGAATATTCACCTACAACTGGAACTAATTAAAGGCTGGGAGTTTTGGGACTAGTGTCCTTAACTCGAACAAGATGATAGATACATCCTTTAGATATCATTTTCCGTGCCCAAAGGTAGGAAATAAGCTGACCTCTGAACGTTGAAGTACTACCCTTCCACTCAAGGACGGGTTCATTTGGGAACTGAAATTGGACTATTCTGTTTCTCCATTCGACTGTGTCATAGCAGGAATGAAGCCAATCCATGCCGAGAATGACATCAAAATTAGTCATCTCTAATTCGACTAAGTCTGCTGAAATGACTTTCTGAAATATCATAATCGGGCAGTTCCTGTATACTCGTCAGGCTATGATGGTTTTACCCACTGGGGTAGAGACTGAAAAGGGCTCTGCCAGGATTTCAGAGCTGATTCTGAAATCGCCTGCTATATAGGGAGCAACAAAAGACAATGAATCTCCTAGATCTAGCAAAGCGTAAACATGCACATGAAATATTTGTAACGTACTAGTAACTACATCAGGAGAATTTTCTTGATCCTTTCGGGACTAAAGAGCATGGAGATGACTTGGGCGTTGCCTACTAGTAGAACTGGTTGTGGCACCCTGCTGATTCGGGCGACCAGACTGATCTGAGGAGCGAAAATGAATCTGATAACCTGACTGAGGGCAGTCTCTGACTCAGTATCCTAGCTTTCCACAACCGAAACAAACATCGCTACCAGCTCTGTAAGCACCCTTGTGGTTCTTACCACAAGTCTGACAAATGGGATTAGTTTGGGCAGTGATAATACTGCCCTAAGACCTAGATCCTGGTGCTCTATCTCTATTACCCTCCCTGAAATTAGGAACTGGAGCACTCATTGAAGAAGGAGCTGGAACTGATGACTTAGGATAAAACTGAGAATGGTTTCCTCCTTCTGACTTAGGATGAGCGAAGTTTAAACTACCTATCTTTGCCTTCTTATTTTGTTTCTCCCTTATCTTAATCTTTTTCTCATCAATCTACTGAGCATGAGTCATAAGCCTGGCTAAAGTCATGTCACTATTCATCATGGCAGATCTGCATTCATTTACCATGCTATCATTTACCCCTGAAACGAACTTACTCATCTTGGCTCTGCTGTCTACAACTACATGAGGGGCATATCTGGCTAATTGAGTAAACTTAAAAGAATACTCTTTCACCATCATATTGCCCTACCTGAGGTTGATGAATTCTAGCACCTTAGCTTCTCTAAGCTCTTGGGGAAAGATTCTATCTAAAAATACGGTGACAAACTTCGCCCACTCTATAGGGCCTGCATCAACTAAACTTTCTAACTTTCACTGTTTGAACCAAGTATGAGCCACATCTTGTAACTGATATGCAGCTAGCTCAGCACTCCTAACAGTAGTCACCCCCATGATGTCTATCCCCTTCTGAACCCGATCAATGAATTCCTGAGGGTCCTCATCTACCTTAGACCCAAGGAAAGACGAAGGATTCATTTGGGTAAATTCCTGAATCCTAGTTGCGGCTGAATTGGCCACTAGGTTGACCGGAATGACTACTGGCGGTTTATTTTGAGCAGAAACTGATTGAGTAATAGTAGTGAATGTTTCCCTGAACTCCGCATAAGAAACCTAATCGCCCAAAGGATCTTCGGGCTGAGGGGCTGACTGATTTCCATTTTTTCTTTTAAGAGGCATGTTCGGTAGAAGAAAGGGAGAAATGGATTAGACGGAGAGATTGACTTGAGATTATGCTCACTGGCATGATATGAATACTGAAAGAGGCAAAACTACTCCTAAAACATCTTATAGCCTCTCGTACATAAATGTGGCGTGCAACACACCCATGTACAACACTCTACTAGATGCGGCTTTAAGGATTCCTAGGACTCTATTGAACCTTAGGCTTTGATACCAAGTTTGTAACGCCCAAAATCTGATACTCGAAATGCTACATGGTGTTCATGACCCCGAAGGACCACAAGCTAACCCATGACTGATATCTTTACCCATATACTGCATAAAATCCTGAATAATGTAAAAACGTGAACTAAAAGGCCGTAAGGTTCAAAACTGAACATAATCTAAATAATATAACATTTGTCTGAGGTAATAGAATACCCAAAAAAAAACTGAAAATACTAAAGTCAGAAACATGATAGTCTAGAAAGCCTCGAACTGACTGAACTGTCTGAGTAAGGAGTTGATGGGACATGTCCCCAACTAACTCCAACTAATAAACTTATTAATGAGATAATAAGGAAATAATCATATCCTAAAATGATGATGACTCACTTCTAACTCTGTCTACAGATATCTGGAATCTATAATTCCTCTGGAACTCGTGTCTCTGAACCTATTGTATAAGACACCATAGCGCAAATGTATCAATAATTTGAATGTACAAGTATGTATGTGAGGTAGGATGAATGCATGGGGTTCATATACATGAACAATAATAATAACTAACTAACTATCATGAGTGTGAGAATACATGCATGAGACATAACAAATGACACTAATACTGTGAGAACATGATTATTGAATCTGAATATAACTGATAACATGAGTGACTATATCTGATAGTCCTGAATCTAATGGAACTATCTAAGTTCCATATTGTATCTGAGTTTATTATATCTGACAGTCCTGAAATTTGAAGAACTATCTGAGTTCTATTAGTGAGACTGATTGACTATATCTGACAGTCCTGATTCTGTAACATAAAACAGTAGGAAGTAGTTATCTAATCGACATACCCCTTATACGCCATTATAGCTAAGTTGGGGTCCAATCTGTAACCCCAATTGGAAGGGTGTCAATATCGTGCCACTAGTAAGGACAAGTTGTGAGTGACCCTCATCTGATAGTGTCCCCTTTATAAGAATGGTGGGGCCCTTATCTGGCAGTGCTTATCCACCTCATCGACATTGTTGATGTTTTAACCAATGCTTTCTACATAGTTCTGCAATGCAAGGATGACTTCTAAGGATCACACCCTCATCTGATAGTGTGTGTCCCCATCCTTGGGTTCACTCGGTGCTAATTTCTACTACCATCTGAATAGACACTGAACATGATTTACTGAGTTGAACATGAGCTGAATTTCTAAATTTCGTTGACTGATGGAATACAATTGATATCTGACAACTGACTAGGTCATGAGATCATGGAGATTTACTAAGTCATACGACTTTCTGAAGTCTAAGGATCATAGTTTGACTGAGAGTATCGTGAAAACATGACATGGCTCTAGGAACACAGCTAATGTTTCGGGTACGAGTACCCCCAGGACTCGATGGAAGGAAAACTGACCAAGCATAACTTACTTGAGCATATAACTAACATCATAATCCATAATACAATTATAGAAGCATTCCATCAAAACATGTGATAGGCATAACTTGTACGTACATGGGGATTTCATGATATCATACTAGTTGGGCATTGTTCCTTCATATTGGCATTTAATCAAACACATGGTAGGCATAGCACATGTAGAAAATATTATACAAAAATTAATCATCATGATTCATCTGTAATTTCATCATCCTAGGGTTTATTCATAGGTTTACATAAATATACATCTATTCAAATCAATTCCACATAAAATTGATCACCCAACATGGATTTGATTTCAATTGATCATTCTCAACATAAACAAAACAAACCCAACATGAAATTCATAAAAAAATTCATAAACTTAAACTTAGAAAGGAGATTCTTGGGCTTCATGGACGTAAGGAGTCCATGAATAAACACTACGCAAACCTTAGTTCATGATTTCGTGAAGATTGATGGAGAAACTTTCTTGGAATTAGATCTTCTATGAAAACTCTAGCTTGTTCTTGAGAGCTTTTTGAGAGAAGAGAGTGTATTTTTGGTGAAAAGTGGTTGAATCACGTGTTAAAGGTCTTAAATAGGGATGGGAAGTTAACCCTTTTAACCCTCAATGCGTCATTTAATTTCAGTAAAATTTTCCTGAATTGAACCCTTGGCGCGACGCGGCGCTATCGCACCGTATCCCTGGAATTTGACAATTGGGGAAATGAGGGTGGCGCAATGCAGAGCCATCGCGTTGCCTTTTCTTTTGCGAACTGGAACTTTGGTGCGACGCGGAGAAAATTGTGCTAAGACACTAGAAAAGGACAATTCTGAATTTGGGCCCTAGCGTGACGCGCCATAATTGCAGACCCCTAATGGAATTTTCCAAATGCCATTTCCTCTTGTGGCGCGGCGCGCCACTGACTAATATGGAGTTGTTTTACAATGGGAACTTGAAATAGTCGTAACTTCTGACCCATTTATCAAATTTGGGAGAATCTTAAATTGATGGAAAGCTTATTGAATTTCCCACATGACAAAAAGTGAAAATCTTGAAAATTCATCATAGAACAACCATCATTCAATTTAGAATCTAATACTAGACATTTTTGAGATGAAATTAGCTAGGAAATGTATGAGGTATTACACTTTTTTTCAGTCACCGAATTAGGCTAATTTTCATCAATACTAATGCAAGGAACTATCTTTCTTCTTCATGAACAAGACAGGAGAACCATAAGGCATCATACTCGGCCTAATTAAACCATTACCTACTAGGTCCTATAGCTAGGAAATCAGCTTTATAAGCTCGGCATGAGCCATACAGTAAGGTCCCTCAAAAATTGATGGGTGCCCAGATTAAGATCAATAATAAACTCAATATTGCTCCCAATAGGAAGACCATGTAGATTGGTGCATAATAAGCAGACGTATCTAGGCTTAGATAAGACATCCCAAGATAACTCTCATTATGGTGCATAATAAGTTGAAGTACAAGAATAAGTGGATCCCTAATCAAATAAAACAAAGGTTGATTGTTGTCACATTAAGATCATACCTATTATAACAACATCCAATGACCTTGCCTCGGGCCTATTAGATACAGTATCAAAATGACCTTGCCCTCCACCAAGCTGGGCTCCTATTAAATTACCTATCCTACCTATCTTAGGACCTCTATAAGCATCTTAGGTCCAGCCCGACAACTATGCATACCACCTCTTACTAGGGGCGGCACTACCCTAATAGTCTAAATATTCAACATGGTAGGTACAACTACCCTGTATGGGGACACTCTCTAGAGAATGGTCAAAAGACCTATAATCATAACTCACCCCAATATTGTATGTAACTAGAAGATCTAATTGACTTTAAATAACTAGCTCGGCTAGAAAATCCATAAAATTAACCTCTCAAAGGCTAGCCACCATTCTGGCCAAGATGATCACAACAACTAGACTAACCCACATTACTAATCTAAAGTGTGGCATGAATGGGCCTACTAGACTGACCCTGATGCTGATAAGACAGGGGTGGAGGGTACCTACCCTAAGAACTACTGCCTCTAAATCGTGAAATGCTTTGTCTCCCATTGAAATAGCCCTGATAACCCCTTGAGCCTTGTGATTCATCTTCGCTATAACCGTGGCATGATCAAAAACCTCAATAAAGGACCTGTCAACTAGAACCAAACTCTATGTTGTCGTGTAAAGAGGAAGTCTCAATCCCCAAACAAAACACCACTTGCTCATACTTAGTCGGCAAGATTGATGTAGCATACATGGACAACTCATGAAATTGAGCCTCATACTCTATCACAGTCATAGAGCCATGCTCTAACCTATAAAATTGATCTCTGAGATAATCTTTAAGGGTATGAGGCATACACTTCTCTAAGAAAACTTTAGAGAATTGAGTCTACGTCAACATGGAAGATCTAACTATCTTGGAATCAAGAAAACCCCTTCACCAATTTTGAGTTACCAAATACAACTAGAAAGTCATTTAGTCAACACATAAGTCTTAACTAGGCCCAAATTATGGTTCCTATCCTCACAAGCAACCAAAAACTCATAAGCATCCTCACCCGATGCCCTACAAAACCTAGATAAAGTCAATCTCAAAAATCTACCCAACATCTTTTGCTCCTCGATAGACATAGCAAGTTGGGAAACTATTGGTGTTGGAGAAACCTCAACTCTGAGAGCCGTATCTATAGATTGTATCCCTGCCTCTATACCACTCTAATCTAGAGACTAAGCACCATCAGATAGTACACCACCAACCTAACCTAAAAGTTGAACAAATACATATCTAACTAGTGATAAAGAAATAAACCTCAAAAAATCTTGGGCTACCCTCTGGCCCAGCATTGGCTGGGGTAGAGGAATCGCTTATGTGGGAGTAGGAATAGGGTATGGCGAAGGCTCTCTATCTTGGTATATGGTTGGGGTTGCATCCCTTAGGTATCCTTGACCTCTAGGTCGTCAATGTTCTCCAGTAGGATCCCTAGTCATGGACTCAAAGTTCTCACCTCGTGTAGAAATAACACGTGTCCTAGCCATCTGCAATAGAGTGAAACTAATGAAATCTTAGAAACCACATCAGACTCATAATACAAAATGAGTCAAAGAAGTAAAGATCACCTAAGAATGTCCTATAGCCTCTAGAAGATATGAAATAAACGTCATTGTTCTGATTTGTAGGACTTTATTAGACACTTGCTCTTCTACCAACAATACTGGTGAACCTAGGCTCTGATACCAACTTGTCACAACCTGTTGTTTAAGTTATGATGGCACCAACTTTATCCCACTAGAAGGTAAGCCAAATCGAATCTTAAAACTATAAGTAATGGTCTAATTAGTGGAAAATAATATAAATATCTGAAATATGCCAGAAAAAGAATTACAAGCCATAAATCATAGAATAACAATACAACGGAAGAGAAATAATAACATTTCCACAACCTAGTAATATCGGTACTAGAACCTCTAATCTTAAAAAATACAAGTATTATCATGTCAATAGACAATAGTCTCAAAAATACAAAGACTAGAAAATACAGAAAAAGGAGCAAAGGTTAAATCTTGCTCTGAGAGCTCACCATGTCTTCAAAATCTAACCAACATAAATATCAACATCAACAGCAGTAGATAGTACTCAAATATGCATCAAAAAAGTATAGCAGCGTAGTATGAGTACCAAAGTCACGTATACTTGGTAGGCATCATCGGCAGACTGAGCTAACTCATAACATAAACATAATAAAATATGAGATAAATAAATGGGTTAGGTAAAGAAGTTCAAACTTAGGATAACGCTCTAAATGCTGGAAGTAAACAATTGTAATAATAATAATAATAAAAGCATAATTTTCTCTACATAGCTTGCCCCAATTAAGACAGAAGGTGCAGATAAAGTAAATAACCCAACCTGAGCCACCATAAGCTAAGAGGGTGTAATCAAGGAGGTATAAGAATAGGAATTATGCTATTTAACCATATCTCAATGTCATATGCATTGATCCATCCATATCGTAAAATACCAAACTCGAAAAGGTTCCATAATCATTATTAATATCCTTTTAATATTGAATTTGAACAAGAAACCATATCATTATCAGACTTGATTCGAAACTCATATTATCATTTGCTAGACTTGAATCGAAACTCATATCATGAATAATCTCATAATAGAATCGGTAGTCAGACCAAAACCAAAACTAATACCATCTCCCAAGAACAATTTTAGAATAGTGTATCATGTATCTAAACCTCCCTATCCAACAAATATAATTAAAGTAATTCACAATGTCTATTGAGTCTACAAGGAACTAATAGCAATCTTTGCCTAAGGTGGGCTAGAGGGCCCACCTGTAACCCCAAAATCCGTGATAAGGAAAACTCTACCCTTGAACTAGGCTAAGGTAACTAATTTCACTACTATATATTAAATAAAACATATTTTAGTCCTAGGATAGAAACCTACCTAAAGAATGAATAGTTAAGCTAATTATGCCTAATTACGGTTCCTTACAAGGATAAAAGTTCCAAATCATACTAAATATATCTCCAAGATATAATTCCCATTCCAAAACTTAAATAATATCATATTCATACTACGATTACACCCAATATAATAGAAAAGTAAACCTAGCCTACCTATACGTCGAAGAAAGTCTATTGAAGTCTGCTAAATCAATGATTTTCCTTTTCGAGAAGCTTCAGCATGATGCTACGCTATTTGAATGGTAATCTACTCATAAAAACGTGAAAAATGGAACCCATATTGCATTTTTATGCTTTGTATCCAAGTTTAATTCAAAATCCAATGTGAGGCACACTTGCAAAATTGGACTTTCGAGATCGTCAACACGTCCCTTTATTCTCAAGGATCATTTATCCTAAAGAATAAATAAATTCTGAGCCCAAATGATAATAAAATTGACCCAAAGAAAATTAGTGGATTTTGGTCTAAATCAAAGAACTAAACCATGAATTAAATGGAAACTTACCAAGATTTCGACAACGAAATGAGTAATCCGAGATCACAAACACCCCACAATCTCCTAATATCTACTCCGACTTTCCACACTCTCTAGGGATTTTGTCTCTTTGAGACATGTGGAAAATAAGGTGATAATTGGGAAAAATAGGCATTTAATGGCCTCCCAGATGTTTCTTAAGCGGTTACCGCATCCTAGCACCACAAGAGCGGTACTCGCTAGCTTGGCCTTCCGCTAAAGTGGATAGGCTACTGCAAAAGTGGCATTTGCTTTAGCGGAAAGACCACCACTAAGCGATTTAGTTGGGAAATCCATGGTCACTTAAGCGACTGGTTGGCTTCTAAAGCAGCCTCTAGTAAAGCAACCTAAGATCCTCTTTAATGGATGCACCAACTAAAACTTGGAAAACTTCCAAGTTTTCACCGACCCCTCTAGATTCACCCAAAATCCCACGAATACAAACAAAATATGCCACCCTATAAAATTTGACATTTTAGACTCAACAGCACAGTACAAATTCCATATGAGGTCGTTGCAATGGAAAGAAGGCTCCACACCCAAGAGTTATTTTTCTTAAATTTCGACTAATAGGCCAAAACTAGTCTGGAAGCCTTGAGACCTAAACCAAAGGTCCTTCCATCCCTAAATTGACATTTTGGGGTTGATGGAACTATCAAAATTTGCATACAAGGTCGTTAAACTAAAGATTACATATATAAGGGCAAACTTTAAGAGTCTGCAAGATAATCCTCAAATGGTCTGTATGTTCATCCTCACTCCTAGAATAAATGGGGATGTCCTCAATAAAGACAATGACAAACATGTCAAAGTAGTATTTTAACATCTTGTTCATCAAGTCCATAAAAGTTGTAGGAGAATTCATTATTCGAAAAGACATAATAGCAAATTCAAAGTGACCATATTAAGCTCTTAAAGTTGTCTCCAAAATGTCACATTTTTTGTCTGCACTGATAATAGTTGGATATGAGGTCTATCATAAACAAACAATTCGCACCCTGAAGTTGGTCAAATAAGTCATCAATCTTAAGAATAAGATATTTATTCTTGATCATGACTTTGTTCAACTAATATTAGTTGATGCATATTCTAAGATAACCACTTTTCTTAGGAACGAAAAGAATAAAGCACCCCATCAAGAGACATTGGTCCTGATAAAACCCTTGCCTATGAGATCTTTCAATTGTTCCTTCAATACCGTAATCTTGGTTTGATTCATTCTATAAGGTGGAATAGAAATAGGTTGGTTATCTAGAAAGAGATCTATTCTGAAGTCAATTTGTTGTTAGGGAGGATGTCTGGGTAGATGCATTATTTGGAGATAAAATTTCTATCCTTAAGGTACGAGACAAACCAACCCATAAGGATTAAAGTACTACCCTTCCGCTCTAGAATAGGTTTATTTGGAAACTAGAATTGGAGTACTCTCTTTCTATAATCAATATAAGCATAGCAAGAGTGTACCAATCCATGCCAAGAATGTCATCAAGATCTACTATGTCTTACTCTACAAGGAGAACTGAGGTGAATTTTTGCAAAATTTTGAATGGAAAATTTTTGTATACCCATCCAGCTATGACTGAATCACCAACTGGAGTAGAGACTAAGAAAGGTTCTAAAAGAATTTTGGAACTGACACCAAAGTTTACTGCTATATAGGGAGTTATAAAAGAAAGTGTGGCTCCATGATCTAATAATGCCTAGACATAAATATGGAAGACCTGTAATAAACTAGTGACTACATCGTGAGAACATTCCAAATCTTGTTGCATTTGGGGGTCATAAAAAAAATTTGATGTTAACCAACACCTATACTAGATGAGGCATCGTGCTAAGTACAGAAACCTAATAAATATCTTAAAATGTTGGACTGACTATGCTGACGTATCTCTATCATTTTGATTGGCACCTGGAACTCTATCAAATGAAACCCTACCTTGTTGCACCAAAAATAATTTCCACTACCAGTCGTGCACTATCTTTATTCTTACCATACTATTAGCAAACTGGATTAGTACGCTCACTTGTGATAGAGCCCTGGGACTTTGATCTTGGTTCCCAATCCTGATACTCTTGCTTCAACATAGGCACTAGAGCACTAGCAGAAAATAAGGTTGGAGTAGAATATATTCGGCAAAACTAAGAATGATTTCCACCATCTGACCTCTGTTGAGAGAAATTGAAACTACCTTATCTAGACCTTTTACTCTCTCTTTCCTTCTCCTTAAATTTTTGTTCTTTAATTAGTTGAGCATAAACCATCAACATGGCGATGTCTATCTCCTTAACCAACACAGTAGTCCTACACTCTTTGACTATATCATTAGAAATACCCAACACAAACTTAATCATGTGATCTCTGAAGTCAGTAATCATAGCCAGAGCATACTTTGTCAACTGAGTAAACTTTAGAGAATACTCGTTCACACTCATGGTACCCTACTTTAGATTTACAAATTCCTACACCTTAGACTTTTTTAGATCATGTAGGAAGAACTTGTCTAGAAACAAAACAACAAACTCATCCCACTCTATTGGCCCTACATTAACACCTCTATCCTCCTTTCATTATATATACCAGGTGTGAGCCACTCTTTAAAACTGATATGTGGTTAAGTCAACACTTTCAGCTGAACCAACACCCATGATGTCTGTAAATTTCTAAATACTATCCATGAGCTCTTATGGGTCCTCTCCGGACTTAGACCCAAATAATATCAGAGGATTCATTTGAGTAAAGTCTCAGACTCTGGCTGTTATTGTATTCACTGTTGGGTGGGCTGGTGCAATAGCTTTCTGGTATTTTGGGTGGTCATGGACTAAGCTAAGACTATGAAAGAAAATCTAAATATGGTATGAGAAACTTTTTCATTTAGAGGGTTTGTTGGAGCTGATGGAGGTGCTTACTAATTCTCAATATCATTATCATTTCCACTCCTCCTTTCATTAATTCTCTTTTGAGGCATATTCTATAAATGTGAAGAGCATAAGTTAGAAGAATTTTTTAATAGAGTTCACACTCTATCGCACAACATGAACATGAATTAAGTGAAACTTTACAAAAAATATTTCATAGCTTGTAATGACCCTTCAGGTTATTTTTTTATAATTCCACTTATTTTCATTATTAGAGTTTTCCTATATCTTCCCCAAGTGTTTTATGACTCTGGACTGACAGTTTGATTACTGGGCAATTCATTTGGTTTTTTAGAACCAATTTCTTATTTTAAAGTTTTTGCTGGTTCAAAATAGCTCCAGAGCAAAAACTTCAATCAAACAATCTTGTATGCTAAATCTGACTATTCTAATAGCTCCCCAATATTTATTTTATAGAAGGTGGACCTTTGGTTTAGGTCTCAAGGGACTCGGGTTCATTTTGAGCTATTAGTCAAAAGTTAAGAAAATGGAAAGTTAGCTGTGGGATCCACTTTTCATCAAAACGACGTCGGAAGGAAATTTTGACTGTGCCATTGAGTTTGAAATATCAAATTTGATACTATAGCATAGTTCGTTTGTGTATATGAGATTCTAGATAGATCTCGAGGGGTTGGCAAAGACTTGGAAATTTTAAAGTCTCAACTGGTGTTGGTGCAACAGCGATCGCAAACCATGGATCACGATAGCAATTGTACAGCCACCAGCAAAAGTTGTAAAGACAAAATTCTTATCCCTAAAAGAGACACTATTACCAATGTTGCTAGTTTCACTAATAGCAATGGCTAGGTCATAAATGCGACTTCTGGTTCTTTAGTTGAATATCTCAAATAGTGATCAGCAGGCTACGAATACAACTCTTGAATACCTAGGAAGGGGGTAAATACCTTATCTAAGCCTATTTTTTCCTACTTCTCATCTATTCACAAGAGACTCAAACACTAAATATTAGGAAAACTTAGGATTATAGCTTGTGGGTGATTTAGGGAGCTCGAATAATGATTATTTCTCAATTCACCTTTAAATTTGAGGTAATATTCCTCTATTTTCGTGGTTGATTTCCCCTTTTATCTTGTAAAATCCATGAACCTTGGTGAATTGATTTTAGCACCAATATAGCTCAGAATTCACACATTTTAAGGTAAATTTTCCTTGAGCGCATAGGGACGTCGAGTTAGTTTCAAAAATACAATTTTCGTGAATGCGCATGAGATTTTATGTACTTTTAAACCCAAAGAACAATAGTTCAATATGGGTATCTTTGTTCTTATTTTGATAAGTAGATTTTTATTTTGATAGCATAGCACCTTGCAGAAACTTCTCGGAAGGGAAAATCAGTGATCTAGCAGATTCTTTGAGTTTTCTATGGCATCTAGGTAGGCTAGGTTTTCCCCTTCAAGTATATTGAGTTAATTCATTGTATGTTTATGATATTTTGTTATATTTAAGATGTTTTTAAGGTGTCGCTGATGTTATAGAAATTGTTTGGGTTAGTTCGACCATTTAGGCTATTCAGAAACATAATTTAGGCATAATTGGCTTAGTTGCTCATGCTTTAGGTAAAATATCTATCTTACAGTTGATTGTGTCTTGGTTATTATCTAATAGTGTACTTAGATACCTTAGCCTAGTATGGGGTAGAATTTACTTTGTAATGGATTTCGGCAATTTAGAAGTTGAATCTTTTACTTACCTTAGGAAAAGATTCATATTGTTCTTGGTAACCTTTAATACATTTGTTATACACCTTAAAAATTCTTACTAAGGTAATATTGAGGTTATTTAGAACCTGATGGTTATGATGGATTGGTATTGGGAGTTTATGCTTATTGGTATTATGATAATGATTATATATTTACCAATTTGGGTTTGTGTACTATTTATGATATTAATAATATATATACTGGTTCATGTCTAGATATTAGCCATGATAATGATTATATGATTACCTGTTCGAGTGTATCTATTGACTATAATATTAATGATATATTAACCTGCTCAAGTCTGGGTATTGATTATGATGTTGATTATATGGTTATGAATTTAAGTTTGGATATTAATTTTGACTATGATGATATATGTACCACTTTGAGTCTAGAAAGGGGTATGATATTGATAATATGGTTACCGGTTCAAGTCCAAAAATAAGAAGATGTTATAGTGTGACATGACATGGAAGGATTCTAGTTGTGTCATAGAAGTTGGTAAATGATGGTTGTTTGGTTATGCTTTTCTTTATTGTACCGTCCATGCTTATGGGGACTGCATTGGGTTATTTACTTTTCCACACTTATTGGCTTATGAGGCCAATTTTGTAGTATGATTGCTTTCTCTTAATGATATTGTTCTAGCTTATTTATTCAATTATGTACAGTAATGTTAGAGTTACCTTCACATTTTCCCTTTTTCTTGACTTAGTTATGTTATTTTGTATTTTAATATATGTATATCATGGCTTAGCTCAGTTCGTTGATGATTCATACTATGTACCCAAGGTGTTTCTACTCATACTATACTTTTGTATGTTTTTATGTAGATACGAGTACTAGTTGTTGCTATTTATTTGAAGATTGTGTTGTGGTGGATTTTGAAGATAGGGTGAGCTCTTGAAGTTAGAGTTGCCCCATTTTTCTCTATTTATCTATGTCTAATATTTTGGTTCGAGACAGATTATATTGACTATTCTAAAACTTATGAAGTGTTGTAGTAGCTTTTGTACCAACTTTACAAAGTCATGGGATGGTTTTCTATGTTATGGCAACCTTTCAAACTATTCTATTATGTTGCTTGCTTATGAGTTTTATTGTCTAATTCGCACCTTTTGGCCATCTTCCACTAAGTAATCCTATTTCAAATAGCTCTGAGCTACGATTTAATTTAGCTACTAGTAGGGTTTAGTAGGTGTCATCATGACTCATAAATTGGATCGTGACAAATTGGTAGCAGATCCTAGGTTTCACTAATATTGTGGGTGAAAAACCAAGTGTCTAGTAGAGTCATGCATATTGGAATGATGATGTTAGTTTCTTATCTTTGGGAGGCTATAGGACATTCTTAGTATTTTCTTACTTCTTTCATTCATTTTGTGCTAAGTGTATAAGTTGGTTTCTAAGGCATTTCTTTGGTTTCACTCTTTCACATATGGCTAGGACACGTGTTATGGCTACATGAGATCATGGCTTTGATACCGTGCCTAGGGACCTGTTGTTATTCATAGATTACCCACAGGTCATGGACAGCCTTGATATATGTCCCCAGCTAGGGG
Source organism: Capsicum pubescens (assembly GCA_030864215.1). NCBI lineage: Eukaryota > Viridiplantae > Streptophyta > Magnoliopsida > Solanales > Solanaceae > Capsicum > Capsicum pubescens. The sequence goes on along the minus strand of CM061545.1, from coordinate 79,464,271 downwards.
CCAATATAGGAACCCTTTACTAGATACTATTCCTATTCCTGAGCAAAAGGTTCTTCCGCCCTAGCTAGCTGTGGACCAAGGACTGGCCCATGCTCCTTCGAGGTTTATTTTTTCTTTAGTACTCAAGGATTCTTTGGTTCAGCTTTTAGGTTTTCTTGGTGGTGCTCTATTTGATGGTGCACATTCTACAGATCAAAGTGGTACTAAGAAAAAAGAGTATCCTATAGCTATGACTCCCAGAGTTGAGGTCCTTCCTGTGTTAATTTCTACTTAGCCAGTGGCTGACAAGCCTTCTATGTCTATTTAGTATCAGAAGATGTTGGGTAGATTCTTGAGATTCATGGTTTTCTAGTGCATTGGGTGAGAAAGCATGTAACATTTTGGTTGTCTGTGTGGATATGCTCCATAATTTGGGCCTAGATGAGACTCGTGGTGTGGATTACATTTATTTTTAGTTAGACTTGGTAGCTTGTGATTGATTGATAGTTTACCTTAATTCCAAGCTAGCTGGATTTTCTTCTTTGACATGGTCTCAGTTCTTTGAGATCTTCTTAGAGAAGCACATGCCTCGCAGCCTTAGGGACTAGTTAAGAGATCAGTTCTTAAGATTGGAGTAGGTATCTATGATGATTGTGGAGTATGAGGCTTGTTTTTATGAGTTGGTTAGTTATTCTACTTCTATTCTTTCTATTGAATATAAGAGGGTTTGATGTTTTAGTCGAGGATTGATACTTCCTCTTTACTTGCCTACTCAGAGTTTGTTTATTATGGGTAGATCTTTTGATGAGGTTTTTAATCATGCTTAGGTGATGAAGGAGATGCATCGTGAGGCCCAGGAGGCAGCGATAAGAGGCCTCGATATCAAGGTAGTTTTAGTATGAGTCATAGTAGCTCCCAATTCAAAGGTAGTAGTTCTCGAGGTAGATACCCTTCACATCAGCTGTATCATCCTTAGAGTCAGCCTAGTATACCCATTCAGGCAGCACTCCAGATTACTAACAGAGGTCAATCTTGTGTTAATGATTACCATATTCAGGATGGCCATTATTTTTTGAAGGGTTTGTCTTCTGGTTATTCTTATCGTGGGTTATTCTGGGTCCATTGGATCTTCTAGGTCTAGTTAGGATCATGTGACATGCTATGGTTATAGAGATTTTGGTCATTACTCGAGAGTGTAACCTAGTCGTAGGGAAATTGTTATTGCGGCTCAGAGTGTTCCCCTATTAAAATAGTTTATCCCTTAGCTAGAGGTTGTTCCATGGTCATAGGGGTGGATCCCAAGGTGATCAAGGAGTTTCTCATGTGGGTAGGATAGGAAATCATTCAGGAACCCATCCAGGTGGTGGGCGTGGTCAGTTATATACAGTACCTATTAAAATTGAGGCTGAGTCTTCGAATGTGGTTATCACATGCATGATTTTGGTGTGCCTCCAGTTGTCCTTTGCTTTATTTGATTCAAGATCCACTTACTTTTATGTGTATTTTTATCATGCCTCACGGTTAGAGTTATCTTATGATTTGGTATATGTGTCTTTATATGTATCTACTCTTTTAAGTGATTTTTTAGTACTAGATTTGGTTTTCAGATCTTGTGTTGTGACTTTTAGAGATGTTGATACTTATGTTGATCTATTTATATTAGACATGGTTGATTTTGATATGATTCTTGGAAATTATTTGTTCTACTATTATGCGGTCATGGATTGTTTTGCCAACACCATTACCTTAGCCATGTCTAATAGCTGACATACCCCCGATCATGTGGCAGGGAGTTATTACCCACGGGCTGATAGGTAATATTTCTTATATGTGTCCTAGGAGGCCTATATCGAGGGGTTGTGAGTCTTATCTCTCTTATATTTATAGTGTTAGCGTAGAGAGTCCATCACTTGACTCTATTCCTGTAGTCCATGAGCTTCTTAAAGTTTTCCCTATCGATCTGCCTATTATACCTCTTGCCAGTGAGATTGAGTTTATTATTGATCTTGAGCCTTCTACCCAACCTATTTCTATGGTACCTTATAATATGGCTCCTATCAAGCTTAAGGAGATGAATTCTCAGCATTAGGATATTCTTGGTAAGGTTTTTATTAGACCTAGAGTATCCTTTTATGGAGATCCTTTATTTTTTGTAGAGAAGAATGATGGCTCCATATGTATGTGTATTTTTTACAAGCATCTTAATAAGGTGATGATGAAGAATAGTTATTGTATTCCTTACATTGATGATTTACTTGACCAGCTTCAGGGTGCAGCAATGTTTTGTAAGATCAATTTGAGTTCTGGTTACCATCAGTTGGGGATTCAGGCTAAGGATATCCCAAAGACAGCTTTTAGGACTCGTTATGGTCATTATGATTTCCTAGTGATATCCTTTAGGTTGACTAATTCCCTAGTAACATTTATGGATTTGATGACATGAGTGTTTAGGCCTTATTTGGATTCCTTTATAATTGTGTTCATCAATGACATCCTTCTGTTTTGATGAGTAGAGAGGAGTATGCACAGTATTTGAGGATAGTTCCCCAGACTTTTAGAGATCATGTGTTTTTTTGCCAAGTTATCTAAATGTGAGTTTTGTCTTAAGTCAGTGACATTCCTTGGGCATATGGTGTCTAGGATTATGTTAGACCCGGCAAAGATTGAGGCTATTTATAATTGCACCAGGCTGACATCAGCGACTGAGGTTTATAGCTTTATTGGCTTCGCTGGTTATTATCGATGATTCATTGAAGGTTTTGCTACTATTACAGCACCGATGACCAAATTGATTCAGAAGAAGGTTCCTATTTTATAGTTCGAGGAGTATGAGTTGAGCTTTTGTAAGCTCAAGGATTTCCTTACATCGGCTTCTAACTTTTATCTTCATGTTATGGGTGATAGATTCACCGAGTATTATGATGCTTCTGGTGTTGGTTTGGGTTGTGTGTTGATGCAATAGGGTTTTGTTATTGCTTATGCTTTAAGGTATCTTAAGGTGATTAAGTGAAACTATCCCATTTATGATTTAGAGTTGGGGCGATAGTTTTCATGCTTAAGATTTGGAGGCATTATATTTATTGTCTGCATTGTGAGATTCTTACCGATCAACATAATTTTTCGCATATTATGACCCAGAGGGAGCTTAACATTACTCAACGTAGATGGATAGAGTTTCTTAAGAATTATGATATATCTATTTTGCATCATACGGGCAAGACGAATGTGGTAGAAGATGACTTAAATTGGAAGGCATTGAGTATGGGTAGCTTAACTAGTATTTTAGTTTCTCAGAGTTCATTAGCACAAGACATTCAGTCTTTAGCTAACTTGATGGTGTGACTTGATATTTCAGACCCTAGGAGGATTCTTGCTAGTGTTGAGGCTAGGTCCTCATTATTTGAGCAGATTTGGGATCACAAAATTGAAAAAAATAGACTTTGCATCCTTCGTGATCAGGTGTTGAGTGGTGAATCCAAGAGAGGTACCATAGATTTTGAGGGTGTCTTAAGATTTGAAATTCGCATTTGTGTTTCGATAATTGATGACTTAATTTTGATGATTTTTCATAAGGTTCATAACTATATATATTCCATTCATCTGGGTACAGCTAAGATGTATAGAGATTTTAGACAGCTGTAAGACCCTGCAAAATTCTCTAATAGTCTGAGCCTTAGAGCGTTTTCAGCGAAATGTAAATCCGGCCTAAAAAGATTTAAAAGTGTCTTCCCAAGTGAGAAATAATTTGAACCATATAGAATTTCCCTAATGTCGACTTGTTGTCATGTAAAGCATTGAATAAGTTTTCAATCGATACCAATTTTATTAAAATCCGGCATCGAACGAGGAAGTTATGGCCGTTTTACTGAAAATAATCAAAACTGCCCAGGTGCGACGGCCGGGTTAATGAACCGTCAAGCTTGCGACGGACCATCACCCAGCCCATCACAACTAAGGCAATGACTCCCTTTCCTATTCCAAGTGCGACGGCCAGGACAACGGACCATCAAGGCTGCGATGGACCGTCGCTGGGACCGTCGTGTTGAGGCAGTAAGGCCTTATCCCGGTCAACATGTGACGGACGATCCGATGGACCATCGGATTTGCAATGGACCATCGCTGAGACCATCGCATTGAGGTAGTGTATTCTTTTCTGGGCCAATTTGCGAAGGACGATCCGACGGACCGTCAGACTAAGCAACGGACTGTCACTTCAACCGTCACAGCCACCATTCAGCATTTTTAACTCGATTTTAAAAAGGTCTTTTTGGCCTTTTTTCCACTCTGTTCAGCCCCTATTTATATCTGATCAGGGCTGACAATTTCATTTTTCATCTTCAACATCAAAAACTAGGGTTTCTACAAAAATCAAAACCCTTCTTTTTTCTTCAAGAAAAATCAAGAGAAATCAAGAAATCAAGAATCTCTCCAAGAGCCTTCAAGAAAGAGTTTCCTAAGGTATGTAGATGTTGATTCTTGGGTCCCTTTCATCCAAGAAGCTCAAGAACCCTTTTCAAAAATTCAAAGATCTTATGTTTATGGGTTTTCATGATTCATGTGTGTTGAAATTGATGTTCATGCTATTATTGACTTTTGATTCATGTTTGTTTACAAGGTTATCAAGCTTTGACCCTAGTATGTGATAGTCATGTGATGTTCATGATAAACCCACTTCAAGTTGCTTGCTAAGTGATGTGTTCATGTCAATTAAGTGCAGAAATTATTGAATAATCAAAGCATGTTCTCCATATGTTTGATAAAATGCTTATGTGAAGGAATTAGAGCCATTATAGCACGTTGACTAGAAATTCCCAATTGTCTACAATCCCATGCATGCCAAGTGTTTGTTGAAAAGCCTTAGTGAATGAATTGTGACATGATAGCATGAAATTCCCCAATTATGTGCTCTTTTATACATGCTAAGACTTTAATACCTGCTAAGTATTTGATGCAAGACCTTGGTGACTAGAGTATGAGCCAATAGCATGTCTCCCCATACTATCACATGTTTATGACTTCTAAATGCTTGAAGAGATGCTTTAGTGATTGTGATGGTGAATGAATGTCCATGGTCTTGATAATTCAAGAATGGTTATGATTTACTTTTATGTTATCGAGTCCTGGGGGTATTTATACCCGACAATTTAGCTACAGTCTAGAGCCCGTGTCAGTTTTCTCGATAATCTCAGTCAAGCCATGATTCTCAGAACTCAATGAGTTATAGAACTCTGTACTCTCATACAGATACAGTACTTAAGAAATATCAGAAATCTCAGTAATCTCAGTATCACTACTATTTTAGCCCCAGTTCAATGCTCACCAAAGATCTAGTAGTATTCAAGTGTTCAGTTCAGTTCTCAGTAGTATTCGAGTAATCTGTCCTGAGCATAATATCATCCAGTCAAATAACGAGATTCAGTAGTATTCCATCAGATACGGAACCAAGTGAATTCAGCTTAACTCAGTCAAATCATTTGAGAAATATGATAAGTATCAGATTCAGCTCAGTTTATGTTCAGTTTAAGTTGAGAATCAATTCAGCGTCTTTCAGTTGGGAGTAAAATCTAACACCGGGCGAGTGCAGGGATGGCGGCTCCCCGTTAGAGAGGTAGAGTCGTTAGGAGCAAAACCTGAACTCCAGAACTGTGTAACCAGTGTAGAATGCAGGAGATACTCATTAGAAAAATCTTGTCACCCGCTAGATAGGCTTAACTATTATACTACCTTAGGCTTGACTTCCTGCGAGGGTCACCCGTTAGAGAGGCTTGACCAGAGAGGTCTTTACCCGTGGCACGGTATTGACACCCTTCCAGCTGTGGTTACAGGTTGGACCCCACCAGTTCAGATTTGAGGCATGTCGGTTAAGTGAGAACTCCTACAGTTACAGTTTTAGTATCAGTCTTCAGAAAAGAACTCAGAAATTAGGACTGTCAGATACAGTCATCTATCTTGGTGAGGAACTCAGATAGTTCCATTGATTCATAGATAGATAGGCATGGTCCCACATAAAGTTATTGAGTAATCTCATTATCATATTTAGAGATCACCCGCTAGATGGACTTGATCTCAGTCTCAGATTCAATTAAGTAATCTCATTATCAGATCCAGAGATCACCCACTAGATAGTCTTGATCTCAGTCTCAGATTCAGTTGAGTAATCTCATTATCAGATCCAGAGATCACCCGCTAGATAGGCTTGATCTCAATTTCAGATTCAGTTGACTAATCTCATTATCAGATCCAGAGATCACCTTCTAGATAGGCTTGATATCAGTCTCGGATTCAGTTGAGTAATCTCATTATCAAATCTAGAGATCACCCATTAGATAGGCTTGATCTCAGTCTCAGATTCAGTTAAGTAATCTCATTATCAAATCTAGAGATCACCCGTTATATAGGCTTGATCTCAGTCTCAGATTCAGTTGAGTAATCTCACTATCAGATCTAGAGATCACCAGCTAGATAGGCTTGATCTCAGTCTCAGATTCAGTTGAGTAATCTCACTATCAGATCCAAAGATCACCCGCTAGATAGTCTTGATCCTAGTCTCAGATTCAATTGAGTAATCTCATTATCAAATCCAGAGATCACCCGCTAGATAAGCTTGATCTCAATCTCAAATTCAATTGAGTAATCTCATTATCAGGTCCAGAGATCACCTGCTAGATAGGCTTGATCTCAGTCTCAAATTCAGTTAAGTGATATCATTATTAGATCCAGAGATCACCCGCTAGATAGGCTTGATCTCAGTCTCAGATTCAGTTGAGTAATCTCATTATCAGATCCAGATATCACTCGCTAGACAGGCTTGATCTCAGTCTCAGATTCAATTGAGTATTCTTATTATCAGACTCAGAGATATTCCTCTAGATAGGTTTGATCTCAGATATAATCTTTTCTTATCATTGATAGTAGATTCAGGGATCATCCGTTAGAGAGGTTTGATCTCAAATTCATTTAGTCGATAGTAGAAAACTCAGCTTTCAGTCATTGATATGAGTAGATTTAGTTATTCTGTATCTCAGGCATTAGAAGTGAGTTCAGATGATAGTAAAGCAGTATCTGAGTTTCAGTACTTTGAGTTGTGATATTTTCAGTTATGGTTTGTGCATTCATGCATATGCCCTTATTTAGTATTCTCATGATTATTCAGTTATGTAATCGTTCATGCATAAGCCCTTGCCTTTAGCATTACCTCATCTTTAAACTCGGTGTATTCTCGTACTGATGCATTTGTGCTATGGTGTTTTATTTGACACCGTAGGTTCAGAGGCACGACATCCAGAGTACCCTTAGCAGCTCTATTCCAGTCAGCAGTGGTAGACATAGCAGTGAGTCCTCTTCAGTCGAGGATGATCCTTATTTTTTTTATTATCACATCAGACTTAGTTTATTTTTAGTAGACGGAGTTAGTTGGGGATATGTCCCATCAACTCCATAGCTCAGACAGTTTAGAGGCTTTTTGGACAGATGTATCAGTATTCAATTTTAAATTTTAAGTATTTTTAATGTTTGAACCTTATGGCCATTTTAATCATTTATTATCTATATTATGCAGTGTTTAGGTTTAGATATCAGCAGAGAGTTAGCTTGTGGTCCTGCAAGATCATGAGCACCGTGTGACGTTCTGATTCCAAAAAATTAGGTCATTATAACAGTATTATTGGTGGAGTTGTTTAAAGAGAGACATGGCAGAGTTTGTAGCTCGTTGTTTGTGTTGTCAGCAGCTGAAGGTCGAGCACCAGCGACCAGGTGGATTGATCCAGAGATTTCCCATTCTCGAGTAAAGATAGGAGCAGACTACCATGGAGTTTGTTAGTGGTTTTCATTGTATTTCTCGTGGTTCTGATGGTATTTGGGTCATTATGGGTTGGTTGACTAAGTTGGCATATTCATTCTTATTCAGATGTCCTTCAATGTTGAGAGGTTAGCCTGTATCTATCTGCGCAAGATAGTTCATTTGCATAGTGTACCTATATCCATAATTTTAGACAAGGATTTCATGTTCACTTCTATCTTTTAGAGATCTTTCTAGGAGAATTTAGTTACTTAGATGGATCATAGTACATCCTTTCAAACATAGGAAGATGGAAAATTGGAGAACACTATTTAGGTTCTCAAGGATATGTTATGCGCCTATGTTATGAATTTTTGAGGTTAGTGGGAGCAACACTTAGCCATGGCAGAGTTTGCATGAAATAACATGTATCATTCAAGTATTGAGATGGCACTTTTGGACGTTTTGTATGGTATACGATGTTGTTCCCCAATAGGATGGTTTGAGATATCCGAGGTTAAAAAATGTGGAAATGATTTTCTTTGGGATTCATTGGATAGAATCAAGGTGATTCGGGATAGGTTAAGAGCAGCTTAGAGTATGCAAAAGGCTTATGTAGACCAGAGGCTTCGTGCATTGATAATTGGAGTTGGTTATCGGGTATTTATCCGTGTGTTGCCCATAAATGGTGTGATAAGGTTTGGGAGGTAGAGCAAACTCATCCCCAGTATATTGGACCCTTTGAGATTCTTTGTGCAGTGGGTGAGGTGGCTTATAAGTTAGCCTTACCCCCAGATTTTGCTACAGTTCATTCGATTTGCTATGTTTCAATGTTTCGGTGATACATTAATAATCTATCGCATTTGCTGAGATGGGATTAAATTTAGTTAGATGAGTGATTGATCTTCATGGAGGAACCTATGCTCATTTTGGCAAGTGATGTTAGGCGGTTGCGCACTAGGTATATTCCTATAATTAAGGTTTAATGGAGGCATCACCTAGTGGAGGAGACTACTTAAGAGATCGAGAGCGAGATACGGACCCAGTATCCTCACCTGTTTAAGACTTTAGGTTCATCCTAATTTTTTCCTTTCGCGAATGAAAGTCCTTTTAGTAGTGGATATTGTAATGACCCTTCATGTCATTTTCCATATTTTTGCTTATTTTTATTGTTAGAGCTTTCCTATATCTACCCCAATTCATTTATGACTTGCTGGGATCGTTTGGTTTTTTATAACCAATTTCCTGTTTTGAAGTCTTCTCTTCTTCAAAATATCCACTAAGTAAAACTTTTAGTCAAACTATCTCATATGCTAAATTTGCTTGTTCCAACAGGTCTAAAATATTGATTGTAAGCTAGGTGGACCTTTTGTTAGGGTCCCAATGCACCCGGGATCATTTCGAGCAATTAGTCGGAAGTTAAGATAATGACAAGTGAGGTGTGGGACCTATTTTTTATCAAAACAACCTAAGATGTAAATTTCGACTATGACATTGAGTCTGGAATGTTGAATTTTATAGGGTAGCATAGTTTGTTTGCATATATGGGATTTCAGATGAATCTTGGAGGGTTGACAGAGACTTTGAAAGTTCTAAGTCTCACCTGGTGCTGGTGCTAGTACTGGTGTACTGGCAAGCGCAACCCAGCGATCGTGATAGCATTCTGGCAACCACCAGAAAGAGTCGTGAATGAGACATTCTTAGCCACGAAAGTGACACTCTTTCCATGTTGAAAGTATCATTAATAGTAATGGCTATGTCACGAACGCGACTTTTGGTCCTTTAGTAGAGTACCGCGAATAGCAATCAAAAGCAATGAATGCAACTCTCGGATACCTGGGATGGGTATAAATACCCCGTTTCAACCCGTTTTTGCCAATTTCTCATCTATTCTCAAGAGACTCAAACCCTAAATATTCGAAAAGCTTTGGATTAGAGCTTGTGGGTGATTTGGGGAGATTGATAAACGATTATTTTGCAATTCTCGTTTAATTTTGAGGTAAGATTCCTCCATGCCCATGGTTAATTTCCCCTTTTCTTTTCTAAAATCACTAAACCTTAGTGACTTGATTTTAGCACCAATATAGCTTAAAATTCACTCGTTTTTTAGGATAAATGTTCCTTGAGCACATAGGGACGTTGAATTGGTTTTTGGAAACACAATTTTTAAGTGAATGAACCCTCCCCCCCCCCCTACCTGGGATTTTGCATAATTTTGAATCTGAAGAACAATAGTGCAATATGGGTATCATTGTTCTCATTTTGATGAGTAGATTGCGATTATGATAGCGTGGCACTTTGCGGAAGCTTCTCCGATGGGAAAATTGCTGATTTAGCAAATTGTTTGAGCTTTCTACCGTGTCCAGGTAGGCTAGGTTTTCCCATCCTCATATATTAAGCTAATTCATAGTATGTTTATGATATTATTTTAGATTTGGGATGGGTTTTCGGTGTCTGTGATGTGATTGACAATGCTTGGGTTAGTTAGACCATTTAGGTTATTCAAAAACCATAATTTAGGCATAGTTGGCATAGTTTCTCATGCTTTAGGTAAAATATCTATCTTAGTTTGATTGTTCCTTAGTTAACATCTAATAGTGGACTTAGATACCTTAGCCTAGTACGGCGTAAAATTTACCTTATAATGGATTTCGGGAATTTAGAAGTGGCCTCTTCAACCCACCTTAGGTTAAGATTTGTGTTGTTCCTGGTAACCTTTTATATGTTTGTTATACATCTTGAAAAATATTACTAAGCTAATATTAAGGAGATTTGTCTTGATGGTAATGATGGGTTGGTATTGAGAGTTGATGCTTATAGGTATTATGATGATAATTATATATTTACCGGTTCGAGTTCGAGTATTATTTATGATATTGATTATATATGTGCCAGTTCAAGTCTGGATATTGGTCATAATATTGAGTATATGATTATTGGTTTGAGTCTGGCTATAGACTACAGTATTAATGATATATTTACCGGTTTGAGTCTGGGTATTGATTATGATGTTGATTTTATAGTTACCGGTTCAAGTTAGGATATTGATTATGACTATGATGATACATGTACCATTTTGAGTCCGGTAAGGGAGTATGATATTGATAATACGGATATTGGTTCAAGTTCGAAAATGGGAAGGTGTTATAGCGTGGAATGACATAGATGGAGTCTAGTTGTGTCGTAAAAGTTTGAAAATGATTTTGGTTTAATTATGCTTTACTTGATTGTATCCTTCAAGATTTCGGGGGCTCTATTGGGTTATTTACTTTTCCTCACATATTGGCTTATGGGGGCCAATTTTGCATTTATTGTTCCTTGCTCCTAATGATATTATTCCAGCTCATTTATTTAATTGTGTACTGCAATGTTGGAGTTACCATAAGTTTTGCCTATTTTCTTGATGTAGTTATGTTATCTTGCATTTTATTGTATGTATATCATGGTTTAGCTAAGTCGACTGATGATGCCTACTTAGTACCCGTGGTTTATACTACACTTCTGTCACTTTTTGGTGCAGATTCGAGTACTAGTTGTCGTCGTTGATTCGAGGATCATATTGTGGTGGATTTTTGAGATAAGGTGAGCTCTTGGTATCAGAGCTTCCCTATTTCCTTCTATTTATCTATGTCTACTCTTTAGTTTCGAGATAGATCATATTGACTCTTATAGATCTTATAGTGTGTTGTAATATCTATTGTGCTGACTCTATCAGGTCATGGATTAATTTTCTATGTGATGGCAACCTTTCAAACTATTTTATTGCCTTTCTTGCTTATGATTTTCATTGTCTAATTTGATCCTTTTGTCCATCTTTCACCAAGTTAGTTTTCACGACCTAAACCTGGGCCTGGTCATGGCGGGTATCTCAAGTCCTCCAATGACTGGAGACCACCCCCATTAGCCTAGCCAACTAGAACACAATATAACTAGCATCAGATGAGTTTCGAATGTATAAAAAGATAGATATATCAATAACAAGAGGGATTAAGAATCCCCAACACAATCCACCCACACTTTGTCCACAAAAGCCTCTAATAAACCAAACATCAACCTATGTCGGGGTTGCCCCCGACCATAATCAAAAAAAAGAACCCACAAAAATAGTATAAGACATAAGTAAAGAGAAGACCATGAAATAAGGGCCTTTCAAATAATGTAAGCTCACTAATTCAAAGCTCACTTAAGGACAATCCAGAAATCACCTATTACTGCATAAGGAATCAGAGGTGTCTTCGGACATTGCATCGCATGGGGATACAACATCCAGGGATAGTTAGCGGGGTAAGACCTAGCATGTAACTCAGGGAAGGTATAAAATAATTCCATGATCAATAAGTGCAAAATCATTCCCCATGATCATTCAGTACAAAATCATTCCAAACCCAAATGCACACAATCATATACATATATAGAATATGACGGGAAAGGGAACAAGGTTTAGAATGAGAGTTAAATCATTAACCTGGATTGTGTATCTTCAACCATCATAAAAGACACCCACGAGCTATATGGATCTAGCTTCCCCCACCGAAATGGACCCATTGTGTGTTATCCGCACAAATAAGAGTTACCAAGGAAGGCCGAGCATTCCACAACCCTTCACCAATCCATGACAACTATATATAAGGTGTGATACAGGAACACGGCCATTAAGACCAACCCCCATGCTGGCAAATGCCAGTTTCCAGTATTGGTCCCTCGGTACCTCCACCTTCACGGCCAGCTACACAACCCTTTGTAAGCCCAATTAAAATATTTACACATTCTTGTTCATTATACCAAAGACTGTACATTAAGGCTCATATTGTTGGTATTGTCAAACAAATTTCGCTTGAAAGCTAATATCATTATGCCATTGCTATTAACCATCAACTTGGGGGAATTCACGACCTCCATGGTCTAATTATCCAACTTTGGGGAATCCACAACGCCCAGGGTCAAAACAATTTGTATTCCATTAGCCTTTTATGCAATGAAATAGTTCTAATTTAGTTTCAATATGCATATATCCATGTTTCAAAATCAATTTCACAAGTTAGGTGAGGTTATAACCAATTCAATTACCAAAATCCATAAAGTTGGGGGAATCCATGATCTCCATAAGTTTATCAAATCAATTTGGGGAATCCATGACCCTCTATTCCAATTTCTCATGCCGATGCACCCAATTAGTTCAAAATCTATAAATTAAAAACATAAATGATTCACAAAGGTCATAGGAAAACCAATTCAGTCAATAGTACCAGAAATCCCTCAACCCAATTTCCAAATCAACCATTAAATCACATGGGTAATAATATTAAACACATTTTTTTAACAAAACAAGCTTTAGGGAAGAGATACATGCCTGAGACATGAAGAATTTTGAAGAAGAGATCACCCTTTGGGCCCTAGATGACTAATCCCTTGGAAAACCCTAATTGCTCTTGCTTAGGCACTTGAGAGAGATAAGAAGTATATTTGATGCGTGTTGGGATGATAATGAGGTACCAATGGTGTTTAATGGATGTGGGTTTTAATTAAGTATGAGAGAAAATTACCAAAGTTCCCCCAATTAAACATAGGAAAATTGTCACCAGTCGTTATGGGTCACGTCACGATTCATGACTACTGGATACGATTCATTGCCTGGACTCATAGTCTGGGAAATAACTCAGGGAAACCTTATTTCCAGGGTCACGAGTCCCACACCATGACTCATGACCAGACCTAAAGACTCGTAGGGTCCTAGTCATCATCATGGTAGAACAAATGGACCATCACATCGGTAGGACCAGGAGTCTCACTTTACAACTCATAATATCTCCCCATGACTCGTGAGATCCATGTCATACTTGGGATAGAAAATTTGTCCTACTTGTTGGCCAGGCTATGATTGGTACCATATGACTCATGAAGCATCTTCACGACTTATAAGGTGAGTCGTTACCTGGGCAGTGAGCACAAAGGTCAAGAAATTTTTAGAGGCCAAAAATTTAGGGTATTACATTAGCCTATTAAAAATAGCTCCGGGTTATAGTTTGGCTTACCTACTGGAATGGTTTGGAAGGTACCATCATGACTCATAAATTGGGTTGTGATATACCCTCTCACTCATAAGTTTGGCACGTTGCACACACATGAATAAAACCTTATTTAACATGGCTTTAAGATATCCTAGGACACTTTAAACCTGATGATCTTATACGAAGTTTTTCATGACTCAATACTACCTCCTAGTCATAACATGGTGCTTAGAGTAAAAAGTGACTACAAGCTAACCATGTCCTGGCAAGGCAAAAACAATACGGAAAATAACTCAAAATTACTATTGCAAAAATAATAAATTTGAATAAGAGTTGGGTAAATAATCCCTAAGTGACAATATCGGAACAATCCATAAAGTTGAAAATATAATTTATCTAGCTAACTGAAAGCCTCTAAATAAGATGAGTTGCTGAGACAAGCCCCTAACTAAAAACTTAAATAATAATAATAAATGAAATATTGATACTAGTCCTCGAATGGTGAGGAGTCACAAACATAATAGTGTTGATATGGTGGGGGATCATACTATGCTTTCTATGGATGATAAGCGTCTAAACCTCTATTATAAGACAATATGGTGCAAAGAGAAGTATTTAGTCAATACTTTGAATGTACTAAGAATGTGAGATATGCACCACACTATGTAATCTAAGAACACTAAAAATAACATAAAAAGTTAACACTAAAAATTATAGACTGATGCAATAACTCAATAATAATCATGAAACAACATAATGTACTAAAATAGCTGAATTTAAAGTCATGTGAGGTCTTACACTGAACTAAGGGAGTTACTATTAACAGACATACCTCATTTGAGCTAAATAGGATCAAACTAGTAACCCCTTGGATGGGTGTTTAATACCTTGTCAAGAGTGTGAACACTAAATAATGTGGATCCACTAATCTGATGTTAAAATAACCATAATTTGAACCTACAATAGCAATGTAGTTCTATTTTATAGTTTATCTGAACCCGTGTATTCTTGCTGCTAAGTACCACTCCCAACTAAAAGTAAACTGATACACCAAAATGCTTAATAATTTTGATATTTTTAAAATAAAAGAAAGATGTTTTATCTGAAAGTACCCTAAATCATGAACACTTAAAGAATGAGTATTTAATTTATGATGCATGATATCCTAGGTTATCGAGTGTTCATAACCCACTATCTCAGAAGAATGCAACTATTATGAAAATCACATAATCTAATGAATTTAAAGAGTTAGTAACTCAAGTACAAAATCATGTATTTTTTAATATAATTAGGATGTATGATCATGAATATGTAATGACACTAAAAGTAATGATAAAAATTCTATTACAACTCAATAATACAAAGGGACTGAGATATCAAGGAATCTGACAACATCCATGATTTCTAAACTTTCAAGAAGGAACTGAACTGAAGAATAGGGTTAAATTGGGGACTTAATGAGTGAAAGTAAACCCATTAATAAAATACCAGTTACCTAGATATGATAACCCTGAATAAATCTTTGAAATTAGAATCCTGAAGAAGGTGAATCCTAGCTCTGCCCGGGGAAACAAAATGTCTTTTTCTCGATATTGAAACTAAGTATCAAATATTTTTCTGAGTAATGAGACCTTATGGCAACATTAACCTTTACGTAACATAAAAAATGTTGATTTGATGTTAAAAGAGTTGTAAAAGACTAATCTTCCCTTTTAAATTCATAACTAAAAAGTCAATGGAAGAGAGGTGCATGACCTTCCTATGACTGTGGGACCAACATACAATCATAGGTGGTGTTCATGGTTGGGATCTTGATGTGTGATATTTGAAATTGAACAGGTTCGAGGATTGTAGGCCCTACCTATGATCATATCTTGATTTATAGGTTGAAGGTTCCAACCGGTCAACTTTAGAAGTCAAGATAGTACCTAAGATTGTGGTTTCTAACCATGATCGTGGTTCCCTCTCGTCGTTGGAAGTTATTCTTATCAACTTTTGGGTTTGTTTCGATTATAAGAGTCCATTGTATGATTGTACAATGTAACCGCGGTCGTGGTTTGGTTCGTGACATCTCACTACCGAACAGTGCTTTACTAAAATAGCAATAATATTTTACTCGGATATTGGATTAAGGCAAAACTTAATGCATTGAAAAAATAATTCAAATGTCCATCACTTGGTGGGTACTGATATCAAAAATAGTTTAGGATCTATAGGTTATTCTTATTTAATTCCGACCATAGTAAGATACTCCTCAAGGAATCAATTGGTAACAAATGTTTTGACTTGTCCAAGAGCTTGGAGTTACTTGTGGCCTTAATACATGTATAAATCACTTCCCATACTTTCAAACATGATGTTGGATCTTACATGTACTTGAATCATGGTACTAATCTTAGCTTAAATTTTCAGGTTGTTACATGACCCCTGGAATATGAACCACTGGAGTTACCCATGTTTTGAAACTTTTTGACTAATACCATATACTCACCAACCTGTTTAACTCCCTTAAACTTATTTACATAATTAGACACATCATTGAGCAGACAATACCTAAAGATTAGTGTTCAAACCTTTAATAAATAATTGGATTCTCTCCTTCTCTATGCCTACCAACTGGGTAGAACAATGATATAAAAGCATGAAACTCAACCATATAGGCTACAACTAACATATTGCCTTTATTAAGGAGACAAAAACTCATCCTTATTATGGTCACAAAGAGTACAGGGTAGATACTTCTATAAAAATAGGTCATGAAACTGAGTCCAAGTCAATGTAAGAAAAATTGGTGACCAACACTCCACATAGGCTCTCCACCACTACTCGACATCCCCTTGCAGTTAGAGAGTCACAAACTCAATACGATCTTATTTCAAAATCTGTAACTTATATAGCCTCTCATAACAATTCGTGATAAACTTAAATACATCCTCAGTCTCATTACCATGAAATGAAGGAGGTTTGATTTTTTGGAAACTTTGTCAAAAACTTATGTTAGATACTAGTCATGACGGGGCCTAGGAAAGGATGGGGTAATACATCAATCCCCAAAGCCTCATCCAATGTAGGAGCTAAAGTTGAAGTGGGATAATTACCTAAAACCTAAAACTTTCTCATCGTGGGAGTGGATCCAATACCAACCAACCTACATAGAAAAGCCAAAACCTATTGAATAACCTCAGAAAAGACTAGTGAAATAATTGTATCTCCATCTAGTGTCGCCACCTCTGGAGTAATACCCTAAGTTTTAATTCTATAGACCCATCAAAATATATATCATTAAATTATCTTTCAAATGCCACAAGTCTCACCTTAATCCGATAGCATGGGAAAATGTTATGGAAAATTTCTTGAGGGACTGTCAAACTACTAGTGACAATGACTCAAGCAACGACCCATTACCAGATGTAACAAAACATTATGTGGAGTTATTTCTACAAAAGTGAGGTATCCTAAATTTATCCTAATGGTTATGAGTCCATCCAATAACTCGTTATCAGTCCTAACGAGTCGTTAGGTGGACCTATCGTCATAATAGAAATCTAGAAATTGAATCTCTGACCATGACCTCTTCTAACGACCGGTGATTAGACATAATGAGTCGTTAGGAGTGAATTCATTGTCTTAATAGAAAGGACTCAAAAATTCAAGACTTAAAATCATGACTCAGAACATGATTCATTACTACTCATAGCCTAAGTCATTATGACTTGCACCAGTATTTTCTTGCACGATTTAAAAAAGGCTTTTTGGTCAATTCCCATTCTATTAACTCCTAAACCACATCTCTTAGGCTTCCACAAGAGTGGTATAAAACCCTAAATTTCCCCTAATTTACCATTTAATTGTAAAGTCAATCCACAACAAGAAATAGAAATAATTTTTCTTTTCCAAAGCAAGCTAGGGTTTCTTTATCTCAAGCTCAGTTCCAAGAATTTTCTCCAAGGCTTCCACTTCAAGTATGTAAGGTTTCATCAATGGGTTGTTCCACCCATTGAGTCCCAAAAAGCTTCTAAATTCCCAAGTATATTTTCCCCTCAAGTTGGGCTCCAGGTCAAGTATGAAGTTCTCTTTAATTAATTCAATTTGTTAGTGATCATACCATAAATACATGTCTTCCTATAAGATTAACATATTCCATGTTCAAAAATCATGAATTTCCTTATTGTTATCAATCATTGAGTTTTTGGCTTGAAGTATTAAATTACCTATTATTTTCAACTTTTAACATTATCATGTTTAGTGCATTAGCCAGAGTTGGTAGGTTATGAACACTTGATACTTAGGATTTCACGCATGTATAGAATATAATATTTTTAGAACTTTAGATTATGCATATGTTGCTATTTTTAAGAATATATGCATATATATATATATATCACCTGATACCTAGTATTTCACACATATATTGGATATTATATTTTGAGCACTTCAGATTATTCATATGTTGCTATTTTCAAGAATATTACTATATTAGGAATTTTATATATATATATATATATATATATATATATATCATTTTTTTAGTGACATTCAGTTGGGATTCATACTTAGCACCAAGTCAGCACAGGCATGAAGGCTTATCCGCCAGTTAGGACTAAGTCCTTTAGTGGAAGTCCCTAAGTTCTAAAACTACGGCAATACCATAGGTTATAAGAGGTGACCCACCAGATTGGACTGACAACCTCTTCCATCGAGACATCAGTTTAGTGGATCCACGCCGCCAGTGTTGGTACCCTTGGCAATGTACTAGCACCCTTTCAACTTGGTTACAGGTTGGACCTTGATTTTGCTCAGATTGGGGCATAATCCTCAACTCATTTTCAGTTTATGTTCAGTTTAGGTCTTCTTAACCAAGTATTAAGATATTCAGTTATTCAGTATTCAATTTTATCCAGGATATGTTTATACTTGGTTTTGCATTCAGTTTATATTTTCATGTATTTATGTTCAGTTTATGTTAGCTAATTTCCCATCTCACATACTCAATACATTCAAACTACTGATTACATAATTCTTTATGCTATATTTTCTCATAATATAGGTTTATACACTAAGTACTTAGACCGCACATAGCATATTCCTGCACCATATTAAACAGCAGCATTTAGGTGTGTCCTCATCATTCGAGGACTAGTTATCAGACTATATTTTCTTGTTAGTTTATTTAAATTTTATTTAGTTAGGGGATTGTCCCAACAAATCATTATGAGTAGATACTTTCAGACAGGTGTTTATATTTTCAACTTATTTAGTTATCAGACAGTTTTATTTCTTGATTGATTTCCATTGTTACATTGTTATGATGATCACCGATTACTTTCATTTACCTTATGCCCAGTATTTTGATAATTTCTTCAGTATCTTAATACATGTCAGGCCATGGGTTAACCTTAGGCACCGTGTTACGACTAGAGAGTAGTCTTAGGTCATGACAAACTTAGTATCAGAGTCATGTTTAAAGTGTCCTAGTGTGTCTGAAAGCTGGTTTAAGTAGATTTTTTTTCATAAGTTTGAAGCGATCCATACTTAAAGGCAAAAGGATACAAAATTTTTAGGAAAGTCTCACTTCTTTCATGATTCATGACATGTGAAAGTCTCACTTCTTTCATGATTCATGACATGTGATAGAGTGTGAACTCTATTATGATTCTCCTTCTAACTCATCCTCTATAAATTTACAAAAAATGCCTCACTTTTTTCATGATTCATGTAATATGATAGAGTATGAACTCTATTAAGATTCTCCTTCTAACTCTCCCTCTATCTGTTTACAAAAAATGCCTCCCAACAGAACCAACGATAGAAGGAATGGGAACTAACAAACACCACCGCCAGTTCTCGAAGATCCTCAAAATGAGCAGGTTTTTATGCTGATCTTAGGGATACTTCCATAGTTCTATCCTAAATCTAACTACTCAAAATAACTAGTAGGTTGTTTCCCCATCCAACCCTATAGTGAATACGGTGGCAGCTAGGATCCAGGATTTCACTCGGTTGAATCCACCAACGTTCCTTAGGTCTAAGTCAAAGGAGTATCCACAGGAGTTCTTAAATAGTGTCCCAAAAGATACTGATAATATGGGTATCACTTCAAGTGAAAGTTCTAATTTAGTTATTTACCAACTACGAGAAGAGGCTCATACTTGGTATAATCGGTGGAAAGAAGATAGAGATATAGATACAGGGCTAGTAGAGTGGGATGAGTTTACTGCTGTATTTTTGGTTAGGTTCTTTCCACTTGAGGATAGGGAAGACAAATTGTCAGAGTTCATAAACTTTAATCAGGGCAAATGAGTATTAAGGATTATTTTCTAAAGATAACTCAGTTGGCGAGATCTGCTCCAACTATGGTGGATGATTCTAGGGCCCGAATGAGTAAGTTTGTGTCTAGTGTCTCTGAGTATATAGTTAAGGAGTGTAGAATGATCATCTTTGTTAAGTAGACAGATATCTCCCGATAGATGGTTCATGCACTATATATCAAAGAGGAATAGCCTAAAGAAAAGGAAAGGGTGGGAATCATTCTCCGTTCCACCATAAATATTTAGTCCCAGCCCCATATTCTACCAGTTCCCAAGTTCAGAGAGGATACTCCTGATTGGGCACTCATCTCTAAGTACTAAGGTAGAATGAATAGAGGTTGTACTAACCTAGTTTGCAGGATGTGTGGTAAGAACCACAAAGGTGAGTGCATGGCTGGTACTAATGCTTGTTTTGGGTGTGGAAATTCATCCCATAGGATAAAAGAGTGCCTAGTGGCTATGCATAAGGGTAAGGATTTTCATCAGCAGGGTCATACTAACTCCTCATCAGTTCCAGCAAGTCGTCCAACTCAGTAGGGTGCCACTTCTAGTACAACTAGTGGACAATGCTAGAAGAGTATTTATACCCTTCTGACTCGACAAGATAATAAGGGTTCTCCTGATGTGGTCATTGGTAAGTTATAAGTCTTCCCATCTTAATGTTTATACATTATTAAATCCCAGAGCCACACTCTCCTTTGTAACTCTATTTATAACATTAGCTTTTAGTGTCAGCCTCAAAATCCTTATATAGCCCTTCTCAGTTTCTACTCCAGTAGGTAGTTCCATCACAGCCAGGCGGGTATATAAAAATTACCTAGTCACAGTATCCCAACAGGTCACGACAGTCAATCTAGTGGAATTAGAGATGACTGATTTTAATGTTATCCTTGGCATGGATTGGATCCATGCTTGTTATGCCTCAACTAATTGTAAAAAGAGAATAGCTCAGTTTTAGCTTCCCAATGAGGTAGTCTTAGAATGGAAAGGTAGTACCTCAGTGTTTGTAGGTTGGTTTGTCTTTTTTCTTAAGGCAAGGAAAATAATTTCCAAGGGGTTCATCTGCTATCTTGTCCGAGTCAAAGACTTAAGTTCCAAAATTTTGAGCCTTAAGTCACTTCCATTAGTGAAAGCATTAAAAAAGTATTTCTTGAAGATCTACTCAGAGTCCCTTCCGAGAGGGAAATTGACTTAAGAATAGATCTCCTTCCATATACCTACCCTAACTCAATTTCACCTTACAAAGTAGCTCCAACAGAGCTTGAGGAATTGAAAGAGAAATTGAAAGATCTCTTAGACATAGGTTTCATCAATCCAAATATATCTCTATAGGGTGCTCCTATTTTATTCGTGTGCCAAAAAGATGATTCTCTCATAATGTGCATCGACTACCGTCAGTTGAACAAAGTCATAATCAAGAATAAGTATCCCATACCTAGGATTAATGACTTGTTCATCCAACTTTAGGGTGCACACTATTTCTCTAAGATAGACCTCAAATCTGGCTATCTCAGCACAGGTCAAAGAATATGACATCCCAAAGACAGCCTTCAGAACTCAATATGGTTATTTCAAATTTGTAGTACTTGGATATATTTGTTATATTCTTTATAGATAAAAACCTCGTGTATTTTTAGTGTGAGGTTAAACATGAAGATCACTTAATGATTACCTTGAAGACTCTTAATATCACCAGTTATTTACTAAGTTTAAAAAACGTGAATTCTGGTTGACATCAGTAGGATTCCTTAGTTATATACTTTCCAATAAAGGCATTCGAGTTGATCCTCAAAAGACCAAAGTAGTAAAAAACTGGCCTACTCTCATATCTCCATCAAACTTCAAGAGTTTCCTAGGCTTAGCCAGTTACTACAAATTATTTTTTGAAGGGTTTTCCTCTATTTCTTCTCCCATGTCCAAACTGACTCAGAAGAAAGTCAAATTCTAGTGGTCCAACTTTTGCGAGAAGAGATTTTAGGAATTAAAGACTTGAATTACCTCTGCTCTAGTTTTAACCCTACCAAAGGGTTCAAATGGTTTTATGGCTTATTAAGATTCTTCCAGAGTTGGTCTTGGTTTTGTTTTGATGCAATGGGGCAAGTTTATAACATATGCCTCTAGACAACTCAAACCTCATGAGAAGAACTACCCAACTCATGACCTCAAGTTGGTAGCATTTGTATTTGCCTTAAAGATTTGGAGGAACTATCCTTATAGGGTTTATGTTGACTTGTTCACTAATCACAAGAGTCTTTAGTATGTTTTCAGTCAGAAAGATTTAAATCATCAGAGAAGGTGGCTAGAATTATTATAGGATTTTGATATAAGTGTCTTGTATCACCCTAGCAAGGAAATAGAGTGGTCGATGATCTAAGAAGATTATCTATGGGTAATGTTGGTCATATGAAGGTTGGAAATGTAAAGGGAAAAAAAGATACAGATCCTATTTTGCTTAAGTTGAAGAAGGCGGTTCAAAATTAGAAAGTTGAGATTTTCTCTCGGGGGAGATGGTATTTTTCGCTGTTAGGGTAGATTTTTTGTTTTGAATATGCATGGTTTGAGGCAGAAAATATTAGTGGAAGCTCACGACTCTCAATATTCTATCCACCTAAGATCCACTCAGATGTACTGCAACTTACGAGAAATTTATTGGTGGAATGAAATAAAGAAGGATATTACGGAATTCGTGGCTAAGTGTCTAAATTTCTAGCAAGTTAATGTTAAGCACCAGAAGCTTAGTGGTATACTTCAGGAATTTAGTATTCCTATGCTTCAGGAATTTAGTATTCCTATTTGGGAGTGGGAAGTAGTGAATATGGACTTCATCATAAGGTTGCCTCATACTCGTTTTCAGCTGATTCTATTTGGGTTACTGTGGATCGAATACCTATGTCATCTTATTTCTTGTCAATTAATACTTTAGATTCAGCCATGGACTATGCCAAATTCTAACTTAAGGAGTTGCTGAAACTGCATGGAGTTCCTTTGACCATTATCTCAGATAGAGGTACCCAATTTACCTCTCGATTTTAGAAGGTTTTTTAGAAGGGTCTTGGTACCTAAGTTAACCTCAGTCCCACTTTTCACCCGTAGAAAAATGTTCAGGTAGAGAGGACCATCTAGACCTTAGAGGATATGTTAAGGGCATGTGTGATTTATAGAAAAGAAAGTTGGGATGATCACTTTCTATTGATTAAGTTTTCTTATAGTAATAGTTATCACTCTAGTATTTAGATGGCACCCTTTGAAGATCTTTATGATGGGAGGTGTAGATCTCCTATTAGTTGGTTTGAGGTTGGCGAAGCTGCTTTAATAGGGCCAAATTTAGTGTATAAGGTGATGGATAAGGTTCATATTATTAGAGAAGGGTTGAAGGCAGCCCAAACTCATTAGAAATCCTTTGCAGATGTGAGAAGAAGATTGCTTGTGTTTGATGTTGGTGATTCTGTGTATTTGAAAATTTTTCCCATGAAAGAGGTAAAGAGATTTGGTAAAAGAAGGAAACTCAATCCCCACTATGTTGGACCTTACAAGATTTTGAATCGTTATGGTAATGTAGCCTATGCGTTAGATTTGCCTGTAGAGTTAGCATTAGTACATCCAGTCTTTCATGACTCCTTGTTGAAGAAATACATTGGTGACCCAGCATCAGTAGTCCCCTTATAAAGGATTGGCATGGAAAATAGCCTCTCTTATGAAGAGGTCCCGATTGAGATCCTTGATCATCGGATTCATAGGATAAGGAATAAAGAGGTCGCTTTGGTAAAGGTTCAATAGAGAAATTAGTCAGTTGAGGGATCTACTTAGGAAGAAAAGCAAATATGATGACCAAGTACCCCCATCTTTTCTCTTGGAATTCAGTCCCAACATGACGTAGTAGATTCCTTAATTAATTAATTATTTCTTTTATTTCTATCTCAACCAACTAGCCATCTTCATGTCATAGAATGCATTTATGATTCCAGTTTAGTTCATACATCAGTCATAGACTTAGATATCAACTCATGATTCATCTTGTAAGTGTTCAATGCAAAGTTTTAAATTTCCCCTAGCCTCACAAGTTAGTCAATTCCATTTAAGGACGAATCATCCCAAGGATAAGATATTGTAATATCCCAAGTTTTCATGATCTAGACCCATAAAAAAATAGACTGTTAAATTAGTTTACCAATGCAACAAGGCTTTCCTTAATCCAATATTGTGGAAAAAAGTTATAGAAAAATTACTAAGGGATTGTCAAACTACTAGTGACAACAACTCAGGGAATGACCCATTACCAGACGTAACAAGTCATTGTTGGAGTCATTTCCACAGTAGTGAGGTATCCCAAAAATTCATCCCAACGGTGATGAGTCCAGCCAATGGCTCGTTATTAGTCCTAACAAGTCATTTGATGGACATGTTGTCACAATAGAAAGAAATACAGAAATTGAGTCTCCGCCCATGACTTTCCCTAATTACCCATGATTAGACCTGGAAAGTCATTAGAAGTAGAGTTGTTGTCTTTACAGAAAGGACTCAGAAATTCAGGACTTTAGATAAATACTCAGAACACGACTAGTGACCAATTGTAATGATTCATAGCCTGAGTTGTTCTGACTACCACCAGTATTTTCCTGCACGATTTAAAAAGGGCCTTTTGGTCAATTCGCATTCTATTAAATCCTAACCCATGTCATTTAGGCATCCCCAAGCGTGGTATGAAAGCCTAAATTCTCCCAAATTCACCATTTAATCATAAAGTCTATACACTACTAGAAAAAGAAGCAATTTTTTCTTCTCCAAAAGCAAGCTAGAGTTTTTCCATCTCAAGCTCAATTCCAAGGATTTTCTCCAAGGCTCCACTTTATGTATGCGGGGTTTCATCAATGGGTCCTTCCACACATTGAGTCCCAAAAAACTTCTAAATTCCTAAGTATATTTACCTTCTCCCATTGGGCTCCAGGTCAAATATGAAGTTCTCTTCAATTTACTCAGTTTACTTGTGATCAAACCATGAATACATGTCTTTCCAAAAGAGTGACATCTTTTATGTTCAAAAATCATGAATTTACTTATCATGATCAATCATTGAGGTTTTGGATTAAAGTATAAAATTACCTTTATGATCAGCTTTTAACATTATCATGTTCAATGCATTAACTAGAGTTGGTGGGTTATGAACTCCTGATACCTAGAATTCCATATATGTATCGTTATCATATTTTGAGCAATTCAAATTATTCATATGTTTATATTATTAATAATGTTATATATATATATATATATCAGTTATCAATGTCATTCAGTTGGGAGTCATACTTAGCACCAAGTGAATGTAGGGATGAAGGATCACCCATCAGTTAGGACTAGGTTCTTTAGTAGAAGTCCCTAAGTTCCAGAACTTTGGTGCCACTGTAGGTTATAAGGGGTCACCCGCTAGAAAGGACAGACACCCTCGTCCTTTGGGACAACATTTTAGTGGATCCAAGCCAGCCAGTGTTGGTACCTTTGGAAAGTTGCTAGCACCCTTCCAACTAAAGTTATAAGTTGGACCCCAGTTTTGCTCTAATTGGGGTATGTCGGTTATTGTTATCTCCCACGGTCCTCAGTTTATTTTAAGTTTATGTTCAGTTCGGATTTTCTTGACCAAGTATTTAGATATTAAGTTATTTAGTGTTCAATTTTATACAACACATGTTTATACTTGGTTTTGCATTCAGTTTACATGTTCATGCATTCATGTTCAGTTTATGCTAGCTAGATTCCCATCTCACATACTCAGTACATTCAAAGTACTGATCGGATATTTCTTTGTTCTATATTGTCTCACAATATAGGTCTTTAAGCTCAGTACACAGACTGCACTTAGCATATTCCCGCACCATATTCACCAGTAGTTTTTGGGTTAGTATCAATACTTGAGGACTAATTATCAGTCTTTATTTTCTTGTCAATTTATTTAAGTTTCAATTAGTTGGATTTAGTTGTGGTTTTGTCCCAACAACTCATTATTAGTAGAGGCTTTCAAACAGATATTTAGATTTTCAACTTATTGAGTTGTCAGACAGTTTTATTACTAGCTTGATTGATATTTAGTTGTCATTGTTATAATGATCACCAGTTATTTTCAGTTATCTACCACCCATTATTTTGAAAATTTCTTTAGTATATGAGTGCATTCCAGGCCATGGGTTAGATTAAGGTCATTCGTGGCCTTAGGAACTATGATATGACTATGGGGTAGTCTCGGGTCGTGACATCTGGTTCCAAACCATCCTCATCCAATGTCTTGAACTACAAAAAATAATCTAAGTTGGGAGAGGTGATACTGACCTCTGATGGTCCTAATCAGCTAGAGTCTGAGGTCTATCCTTAGTGGGCATTACTTTGCCTCTTCCCTTTTTCTTACCCTAACCTCGTCTTACCCCTGAACAATCAATTCCACTTCTGGAGCAGGGGTTGTTACTCTTGCTCATTTTTATCTAGTGTTCAAAATTTGTATATAGAAAAATGAAGAAGGTTAGATACTAATTTGGATCACCAAATACCAATTGAAATCAAGTTACAGCACAAAAAGAAGAAAGTGGGGATAGTTTCCTAAAGTTTTATAAGCTCTCGGAGAAAAGTACAGATGTCTCCATACCATTCATCAGGACTCTACTAGACTTATTTTTGTAAAATAAGATCAATGAATTAAGGACTTTGATACTAAATTTTTCACGATCCAAACTCGTTGTGAGTGGTACTACACTAACCCTCCTGTGGGAGAACCAAATAACCCAATAAACCCTCCAACGCTTAGCCAAAAATAGGAAATAAAGTCAATCTAACTAATAAAATTAGTATTCAGTATCTAAATAAGAGAAATGATAAAGAATATACTGAAATAAACTATCCCCTAGAACTTAAAAATCATCGTACCAAAACTCTAATAATTGTCAAAAAGGAGATGCAACTCCAAAACTAAAGAAATGTCTAATTACGAATAAGGGACAAAAGAATAAGTAAAAAACTCATGATAAACTGGAAGATGAAGCACATCCTTGAGTTAGAATATGATTTGAATCATAGTTGAGGTCTCAAAATAGTCAGTGAAATATGTTATGCACTCAATAAAAATAAGAGCACGTATACCAACACATAAGAAACAATGGTGTGCCTATAGGGTTATCAACCAATTAAAAATGAGAAATACTGACACATAACTAAATCATATTTTAACAAGATAATCATGAACCCTATAATGCAACTCTATTTCGTGTTCATAACGCTTAACCTTGTAAACAAGCATAGTATGAAGTTTAGTCAAAATAAGCCAACAAGGATAGCAAGTCAAGTCAAACTATGACCACCAATAAAACTCCAAATCGACACCCCTAATGCAATATTCATATAATCATGTCCCAATTACCCAAATAATAGACAACATAGAGTTACGTCACAACTTATAATTAATCTGAACCGCTCAAGGATCTACAAAAACAACAATAATAACAATTATCATGCATCCCAGTTTACAAAAAGAAAACTCATTTATCAATTAAGCACATAAACAAGATTCACTCAAGGAACCAGTAAAATCAAGAAAATGCATAACATCTGGTTCACTCAAAGAGCCGTCACACTATTGTACCTTGTATATACATGTTACAGGTCTTATGGCCGCCCACTAGTCATGAGCTGCAGGGAAAGAACTTTTGTCCATGTATCATATTCTCAGACATCAAGTGTTTTCCAACCTTATGTCAACTAATTTCATGGAGATGTACAATTACTGATACATTCCAAAGTAATGGCAGATGTCATAATGATCACAACCATAATAATAACAAATGCAACATTTGTAAAAACCAACAAGCTTTCATATAAGTTTATAACATGCGATTAATATTTAAGATATAAACATTCATTTAATTTCCTTGAACATGCATTGTACAAGCAATAATAAGGAATAGTTATCATGCACACATAGTACAAATTGAGTTTCAACTACATTAAAACCACCACCCACCTAACCAAAGACTGAGATGAATTACAATAATTAAAACCATTTTCCCAACCCTTTATTTCTACTACTAATGGAGGTACTTCTCTGTTTATAGGAGAAGGACCAGTTGTAATAACAAATACACTAAAACTTGACACAATTTTAGTTGTACCCACTCTTGATCATAATCTTCTATTTGTTAACCAAGTTACCTCTTCTGTCAAATATACAGTAACCTTTTGGCCTCTATTTTATATCTTTTAGGATATTCTGACTTGAGGACTCTTGGTTATGGTGTTAAGCAAGGAAATTTCTACTTTATGGAATTGACTATAGGTGGAGAAAATAAATTTAGTCATGCATTCCACACACATAGGGTTGAGAAGGCACGGGACCGTATATGGTTATGGCATAGGAAGCTCAGACATATCTCGTTTGGTTATCTTCAGAAACTCAAGCCAAATTTATTTTTAGGTTTAGATAACCCAGTTTTTCATAGTGACATTTGTGAATTAGCAAAAAATCATCGTGTTCCATATTTATCAAGTTTGAATAAATGTTCTAAGCCTTTTTTTTGTTATACATTATAATATTTGAGACCCTGCAAAAGTTAAATCTTCGTCTCAAGCTTGTTATTTTATTACTTTCATAGATGAATGTACTAGAATGACATGGATATCATTACTTTGGAAAAAGAGTGATGTGTATATTACGTTCAAAGATTTTTATAATATGGTACACATTCAATATCAACAACAAATCTATGTTTCGCAATCTGACAATGCCATGGAATTTATGTAATCTACCATTGATGAATACCTTCAGCAACAAGGTGTACGTCATCAAACATATTGCACTCACACACTATAAAAAATGGCCTAGCAGAAAGAAAGAATAGAAAGATTATGGAAATTTTCATGCATCTCTCTTTCACATTAATATGTCAATTATTTATTGAGGTGAAGCAGTTAAGCTAGGACTTATCTTATTAATTAAGTTCTATCTTGAGTCATTAATTTTGAGACTTCGTAGTAAAAGATCCATTCATTTCTTTTTGTTCCACATATTCCTAACTTAGAGCCAAGGGTGTTTGGTTGCATGGCGTATACTCATATTCCCAAAGCTCTATGAGAAAAATTAGATTTGTGCAAGATGGTGTGTGTTTGTTGGCTATTTAGAATATCAGAAAGGATATAGGTGTAATGACCCATGAAATAAGAAATTATATGTTACTCTTGATGCATCTTTCCATGAGTTAGAACCTTATTATAAAGATGCAATAACACTCTCATCTCTTTCGAGGGAGAGTGACAGAGAAACTACTCGAATAAATGGAGCTTTAGTGGGAGAAATAGAGTTCCTGGAAGTATAAGCTCATAAGGAAATATTAAATTCATGTACTAGTATTTTGGAACAAGACATAGTATCATATGAAGACAACGAAAGAACCAGGAAAGAAGAAAATAAAAATTCACGAAGCCACAAATAAAGAAAATGAAGAAATTATTCCATAAAGAACAACCACTCCATTAACCAATGAGTCCTCTCAGAATGTTCTACATAATCATATAACTCAGGTACCTTTGTATAATGACCCTTATCCTCCTCCTTCCTATTATCCACAAAGAAATAATAAAGGTGTACCAAGAATAAAATATGAACCTGATCTTAATGCCAATTCAAAATATTCCATTAGTAATTATACCTCCCCCAAAAGATTA
Source organism: Capsicum pubescens (assembly GCA_030864215.1). Classification (NCBI taxonomy): domain Eukaryota; kingdom Viridiplantae; phylum Streptophyta; class Magnoliopsida; order Solanales; family Solanaceae; genus Capsicum; species Capsicum pubescens. The sequence goes on along the minus strand of CM061545.1, from coordinate 79,434,509 downwards.
TCAACATCATATGTTCTAGTTTTTAATCAATTATTCGAAGTATCTATTCCTTGTGGTGTGCAGGAAGCATTAGCAAAATCATAATTGAGGAAGGCAATGAATGAAGAAATCGAGGCCTTTTTGGAAATCACACTTGGGAACTAGTCTCACTACCTGAAGGAAAAAGGATTTTCGGGTGTAAAGGGATGTATATTGTAAAGCTTAAAGAATATGAAAGTATCTATAGGTATAAGGAGAGGTTGGTAGTAAAAAAAATACACACAGAAATATAGAGTGGACTATCAGGAAACATTTGCACCGGTGGATAAACTCAATACTATTCTTCTCATCATTTTAGTTGTAAGAAATAGAGTTTGTCTTTTACAACAATTTAATATAAAAAATTCATTCTTAAATGGTGAATTTTTGAGAAAAAAGTTTATATGGAGCTACCACTGAACTATGCGGGAGCACATTTATAGAAATAAGGTATGTTGATTAAGAAAGGCATTATACGGCCTAAAAAAATCACCATAAGCATGGTTTGGATGTATCACATATACAATGGCATCAGTGGGTTATAAAAAGAGTAACTCTAATCACGTTCTCTTTTTAAAACACAACAAAGGGAAGGTAACTGCTTTGATTGTGTATGTTGATGATATGGTCCTGATAGAAAATTATTTGAATGAAATGGAGCAACTTCAAAAGTTTTTAGTATCAAAATTTGAAATGAAATACATATTGGAAAATTACGATATGATATAAGATTGACAAGGAAGACACTAACACGCAGCAAAAACAGTCCACAATCTGAAGAATTAAGGATCCCTTTTGGTGACCACTCTCGAATTCACTACACAACAACAATAATGAAAAAATTACAAGGTGTTTATCACACCAACAGATAAACCAAACTAATATTATCAACACAAGAGGATGAAACAACATAAACAATAATAATATGGAAACAACAACTACAAATGGCTTACAATAACAAGAGACAACAGTTACAAGAAATACAACAAGACTAAGATAGAAAGATAGACAAATAGAGATGTAGTCTTATGAAACCAAGATCCTATTCCAATCTTGGACCCTTAACACCACACACAACATAAACCTATCTCTTACGTGACCTCAAGGGAACGGGATCCCCAAGCAATCAATATCTCAAAACTAGCTACCAACAAAAGTGATATCCTCACTTGCTTACAAGTGATATCCACACTTGTATGAATACTCTCGAGAGTAGTCTCACAATATTCATCAAAGTTATGGAAAAAATAACCTATCATGTTTTATTTATAAGCTAGGTTACACTTAATACAAAATGACTAAAATGCCCTTAATGAGCCATGGCAAAGGGGTGGCCTTGGACTAAAATGCCTAGGAGTGTACATTCTACACATGTTGTGGGATATTAGGGAATAGGATACCCTTCCAAGAATCAAAAGAAATAAATTTTCTATCCACCTAAGTGTGACAAGAAACAAGATAAAAAAAAAAAACTGTAATCCCTTGGAGCAAGGACCATAGTGTACTCTCAGGTTCTTAATCATCAAGAGGTCAAAGTGCAATCAATACCTCACCTTCCTCGGCACAAGCACGTCATGAGGTGTCCTCATCATAAACTCACAAGACACATTAACTTTCCCTTCTTCCACCACCCTCTTAGGTTCACCATTATCTCCATCATCCTCTTGAGAGGTTTCCTCACTAATATTATTTTTGGTTACTTTGTCCCCAACAAAGTAAGGATCACCCCTCACCAACAAAAATTTACTACGTTTAGATCACTCACTAGCTTTGTGACCCCAACCTTGACATTTAAAACAAATGATTCCCTTAGGATTAGGAGTGGAATAACTAGTACCTTTAAGCCGTGGAGTCCTTTGGAGTGTTTTGTCAAATGTCTTCTTATCCAAGGGCTTGTAGAACTTGTTCCACCCGAAGTTCTTATTTTCATGAATGTTCATTTCAACATCAATGGTTATCTCCACAAGGTCCTCAATTCGATCAAACTTATGGACAACTAATTGAGAAACAACTTCATAGCACAAGCCACCCTTGAATCGAGATAGGCAATGATTTGAAGGTTCAACAATATCAAGATGTAGGATCAAGTTTTGAAACTCATCATAATATTCCTCCACACTTCTATGTCCTTGCCGCAAGTTGTAGAGCTTTGTGAGTTGCTCTTGTTTGTATCTTTCTGTGACATATCTCTCTCTTATAAGAGCTTTCTATTTATCCCAATCCTTAAGGTCAAGATTGTTATTCCTTGCTCATTGCAACCACTTTGTCTCCCACTAAGTCAATGCATAACCTTCGAATTAAGGAATGGCATGTGCGGCTTTCTTTTGGGAAGTTAACTTATTGAGTTGGAAAATCTGAACACATTATAACTCCCAATCAAGATAGAGAGATGGCTCACTAGTCCCCTTGAAAGAAGGAAGAGTGATCTTGATGGAATTTAGACCCGTGTCTCTACCCATATTTCCTCTTTGGTCCACTAAACCTTCTTGAACATGAGGTCGGGGTCCCAAGTTTCCCCTACCATGAGGAGCCTGTCCAACTCTTCCCCCTCAGCCTCTATGTCCCCCGCCATAATCTACTCTCCTATTGCACACAAATTCCATAAAGAAAGTTTCTTTATCTAACACCTCACTCCCATAAGAACCCTCATCCTCTACTTCATCTATATGGATAGGTTGGTTTCAGTTTAGGGTTACCCTCGACATTTCAAGGTGGTCTCAATTTTGTGGAGTATCATGGTGGAATTGGTTTCAGTGATTTGGATAAGTAAGGATTGGATGACGGACTCATGGACTTGTTTAGGTGAGTTGAACATTTGGTGAAGTGTATCAAAGGTTATAGTAGGGGAGGCGTTTGTAGCATGTCCACTAGATGAGGCATTGTAGTTTTTAGGACTTGAAAAGTTAGACTTTAAAAGAACTTCTAAGGTATCCATTCTCCTTGAGAAGCAAACTTCCATTCCTTCTATTCGTCCCTCCATATTCTCTATTCTACTACTAAGATCAAGTTTACCCCCATTATGGTATCCATCAAGGAATCCATATTTACCTCTCCTGAAATCCTTGGACTACCTTCACCCGAAGCCATGGTACCTAACAAAGAAATTCTACACAAAACATAAACAAAAACAAGTTAGGGTTAGTAAAAATCATCCTCACAAACTCTCAAGCTCACACTTTCTCAAGTAGTACTCAATGGTGTCACAAGTGTTGGTACACCATTTTTACTCAAATAAAGTTACTTGGTCCCCATTGTGAATTAAGGTCAGAATAGATTTTTGTTTGCAACGACTCAAAACAAATATATACGTACTTGAATCAAAAAGTTACAACGAGTTTCGAAAAGATAAAAGCACTCAAAGGAACGTAGACATGAATAGATGGACCCAAAACTAACTTACAACCTAGTAGATAATTACTAGTTTGTTAATTAGTAATAGAATTAACAAAAGGCAACTAAGAGGCAAAGATTAGAAACAAAGAAATCAAAAAAATTGAGCTTAATTATGTTGTGTGAACAGTAAAATATGATGATGTGGCAGCCACATAATTGGTAACAGTCCCACATAATTTTTAATCACCAACATGAAGCTTTTGTCTTGATACAATTTGGAATGGAAGAGTTTGTCTTTTGGTGGAAAAATTTAAGTCTTTAAAACTTTTTCAAATTCAACTCAAAAAGGTGAGACTTGACTTGTACTATTCCCACAAAACAAGGTCCTTGAAATGTGGAAAAGTGGTTGATAAGTCTTTGAGGTGATGTGTTCAAGACTCTTTACCAATAACTTTTCACCTTTATCTTACACCTTTTTCGATCTATGTTATACTTTATATTGGTCAAAAGATGTCAAGAGGTGAAGAAAAACAAGATATAAACAATAATTTCTTAAGAACAACAACAACAACAACAACATTCACCTCCAATTCCACAACAAATTGCAATACACAGCCAAGGTCAAGTCAATCAACACACAGCCAACTTCAAATTTACAACAACAAGGTCAACAACATATGCTCAAACCCTTAGATATAGACACTTTAGTGTTGGTGAGAAATAAACCAACACTAGAAATAATATAAACAAACAAAATACTAAAAGATCTAGTCACAAAGAAATATGTCTCGACCAAGACAACGACAAGACCCAACTTTCGGCAAAGAACATTCTCAAGAACACTTCACTCCTCTTTTTATTTCAACTCTCAAGCCCAAGATTGATGTTGTTAAAATAAAATATAAGATGGCACTAATACCAAATGATACAAGATCGACAAGAAAAACACTAACACTCACCAAAAATAGTCCACAATTTGAAGAATTAAGGACCCCTTTTGGAGACCACTCTCGGATTCACTACACAACAATAATAATGAATAAATTGCAAGATGTTTATTACACCAACAGCCAACCCAAACTACTATTATAAATACAAGAGGGTGAAATAAGATGAACAATAATATTATGGAAACAACAACTACAAATGGCTTACAATAACAAGAGACAATGGTTACAAGAATTACAACAACACTAAGATAGAAAGATAGACAAACGGAGATATAGTCTTACAAACCCAAGAGCCTATTCCAATCTTGGACCCTTAACACCACACACAACATAAACCTATCTCTTACGTGACCTCAAGGGAATGGGATCCCCAAGCAATCAACGTCTCAAAACTAGCTACCAACACAAGTGATATCCACACTTGAATGAATACTCTGAAGAGTAGTCTCATAATATTCATCAAAGTTATGGACAAAATAACCTATCATGTTCTATTTATAAGCTAAGTTACACTTAATACAAAATGATTAAAATGCCCTTAATGAGCCGTGGCAAAGGGGCGGCCTTGAAGTGTCCATATGGATGGCTTTGGAGTCTTGGGACTTCTTCTCTACACTTCAAAGCTTGTTCCATTGGGCGAGGCAGCTACTCGAGCTTTATTCTTTATGTATTGGTCCACAATCACGATCGTACTCGTATCACAATATTTCCTAGGTATAGAAGTATCAAGGTCGAGATATGGAATTTCCCTTTCTCAAAAAAAATATGTACTAGACTTAATGATGGAGACAGGAATCCTAGTGTAGAAGCCAATTGAAATATCTATGGAGACAAACCATAGACTCTGGTTCAGTAGAGAAAATAAAAGATGTAGGATGATATCAACGTTTAGTAGGGAAGTTAATCTATCTGACTCATACAAGACAGACATTACATATATTATAAGTGTTGTGAGTCAGTTCATGTAGAATTTAACAGAAGATCGTAAGAAAGATGTCTATAGAATTTTGCGATACTTGAAAAGAGCTCCATAAAAAGGGATTTTTTTCTCAAAGAATGAGAAAATTATCATCGAAGGCTATGCAGGTGTAGATTGGGCAGGTGATCAATTGACTAGAAAATCAAAAATTAGGTATCTCACTTTTATCGTAGGCAATCTTGTCATACGGAGAAGTAAGAAGCAAAAGATTCTCGCGAGGTCTAGTGCAAAACAAGAATTTTGAGGGATGGACAGTGACCTGTGTGATCTATTATGGATTAAATATGTTTTGAAAGATCTTTGAAGTGAATACACAGGACATATGATCTTGTTCTATGATAACAAGACCGCAATTCAAATAGCATAGAAACCTGTTCAACATGATCTCACTAAGCATGTTGAAATTAAGCGACGTTTCATTAAAGAAAAATTAGATCAAACTTATTATACATTTTCCATTGTCAAGTCTGAAATTGTGTCAGGCAAGGTCTTCCATGTGATGATTAGCAAGTTGGGAATGATAGACATCTATCCATAGCCTTAAGAGGGAGTGTTAACATTAGGACTATTATGTAAATATGTATTTCTTGGAGTTGGGGTCAAGTATTTCTCCTAATTCTCCCTAATTTAGTTGTTGACAAAGTACTACTTGTATCTATATTTACTCATTTTATGAGATGAATAAAACACCCATACAAAACGTAAAATTCTACACTTTATAACGATAATGGTTGGTTCATAACTCAGAGAAGAACTTTTATCCACTTTATCTATTTAATTTTATATGTTGATATTCGTTTGTTCATTATTCTAGAAAGATTTTTCTTTAATTATACATATAAAGTACTTATAGACTTTTTTTTTAGACATGTTATTTTTGGAGCTATAAGAGTATGTCATAAATGATGAGACACAGAATATAAGATTAAAGATCTTTCAAATATAAAAATGCATCATTATAGAATAGTTTTGTTTTGCATTTACCAAATATGTACACAAAGTTGAACAATTTCAAGGCATCACTTCATTTTCCACGAGTCGAAATCATATTTATTCTAACCCTTTTTATTTTTATTCCATTGTAAACATATTCTAACTTGTATTCTCCCGCTAACAATGCATATTTTGTGGACCAGTGTAAGGAATTTTTATACGTGAAGACCAAAAAAATCACCCATGGAAAGTTGGGAAAAAACAAATGAAATAGATGGTTTATTTGTTATCTTTTCTTAAGTCTAATCATGTCCTAATAAAGCAATCATTATTTTGAAGGGAACAGACTCGATGTTTGGGTAATTCCAACATTCTGTCTATGGCCAAACTCATAAAGGAGCTAGGGTGACTGAGATCGGAGTCATAAAATGGGCCTTGTTTGGGGGGCTTATAACAAGAAATAAAGTTATGAATTTGCTATCAATTATAGATTTTAGCATAATAGTATGTGCTTAATTCAAATTAAGCAATTTCAGAGTCAAGGTCATGTGGTCGATTTCCAAGGCCAACTTTCCTTTATGACAAGACCCATGAGGATACTAGGGTAGGGTTGCAATTGTGATTTGTAAGGACCTCTTCTAGTGAAGTGCCAACTTATTTGCATTGCCTACTTAAAGGGCCTTAGGGGCTGTGTTTTATCTCCCCTCTCTACTTTGTTGTAATTGTCCTTTGTTAGAGTAACACTTACATGTAAAAACTAATGAATAGTATTCATTCTGCGGAAAATTAACAATTGAAATTTAAAGTATTTTTCTGTTGTGATACTATTTGAATTTATTTAGGAATGAGACTTTCATAATCTCTAATCTCTATCTCTAATTTTTAATCTCTATATCTAATCTCGAATGTCTAATCTCTAGTCTCTATCTCTAATCTCTAATTTCTATCTTTAATATTTATCTCTAATTTCTAATCTCTATCTCTAATTTTTAATCTCTAATTTCTAATATCTATCTCTAATATATTAAGGAGTCGTTTGGTTTGAAAACAAGTTATGTTGGGATTAGTTATACTGGGATAAATTGTTATGAAATTAGTTATCCTAGTATTATTTTTAGTGGTTGTTTGATTTATGGTACTAAAAATAATATGCATTGAATTCTTTTTAAGAATAGATTCTTTGTTTACAAAAATAACCTTCACCTTTTCTAGCTTAATAATTATTTTGAAAGGAAAACTATAATCACATACATTGAAATAAAAGTTCTATTATATCATAGAAACAAATTTCTCACATATGTTGGAAGTTTCAACTGTCGCACAAAGATTAAAAATATCACACACATTTGAAGATAGCCTACTCTTCTTCTACCGTTGAAAAGCAACATTGAGTATTGAAGTGCTATAAACAGAAATAATATGAACAATATCCATAACACGCCAAGGTAAATTACAGGATTATCTTGCTCCAAGATATGAACATAATAAAACGTGTTTAATCTAGTAAAGCACGACTTAGTCAACTGCTTCCCTATTGCTAATATCATTAATTGACCAACCTTGTGGCTATAAAGGCACTTACACTTCAAAGACACACGCACACATATATAACAGAACTTTCGACAATCATTACAGAATTTTTTTTCTCAATAATATAATGAAACCAATGCTTAAAGGAAATAGTTTAACTCCATCAATTCACTTTAAAAAAATATTTTTTTCATTAAATTATAAAGAAGATTAGATGAAACAACACGCTAAAGATTTAACTTTAATTACTAACTCCCTTCACTCATATTTGTCCACTTTCAAAAATAAATTTTCATCTTCTATCTAGGGGCTTTAAGCTAAAAGTGAAAAAAAAAGCTTAAAAGTGTGGTGTAGGTGACTCAAGTCTTAATAATTGAGTGTAGGTGACAATTACTTTATTATGGATTAAGAAAGTTGGGGAAGTTTGAAAATGACCCAAAAGTTTTTGAATTTATACTTTGATTCAAATGCTAGTTAATATAACAGAAAACAGAGAGAAAAAAGGTGTGTTTCTTTTTTTTCTCATCCGTTGTTGTTTTCTCTCGCTTCATGATTTTTGTTGTTCATTATTGTTGCTTTATTAATCATCTTCTACTTTATTATCATCATCTTCTACTTCATTATCATCTTCATATTCTTCTTGTCGACCATTGTTGTTGTTTTTACCATTACTTCTGCTACTTGACCAATTTTTTAGGTGAAATTTTATTTCAAACATCACTTTCCCTTTCAGCATTACTTCATAGGTGACTTTGGTACGTAAAATTTTTATTTTTAGTCGAATTTGTCATCTGGGTACACAGCTACTGTTGTTTTTTCAACAATGGATAGAACTCAATCATGAATCCAACATAAGAGCCCAAAATTTAAACAGATCACTCATTTATTACATCAGATGAGTAATTTGTTATAACAGAAGACTCATAAATTAGATTTATGTTTATGGTTCTATAGTGCCCGTAATATGAATTGAATAGAAGGGTAATCTTTTACAACAGACTAGTTATCTATTACAACTGACTAGTTATCTGTTGCAACATACTGATTATATGTTGCATCAAACTGATTATTTGTTGCAACAGACTATTTATCTATTGCAACAGATGAGTAATCTATTTGGAATAACTCAATACGGCTCCTGCCACAAACCCAACAGATAACCAATATGTTTCAACTCTTGCTATTTCTACTGAATTCAAAATTATTCCTTATGTCCAATCGTCGACATATTTGTTGAGAAGAAGAAATAGACAGAATGAAAATTAGATGCGAATTAAAATGTCAAAGCCGATCAAATATAATTTTTTTATTAAACAAAAACAAATAAAAATACCTAGGCTAAAAGAAAAAAATAATGTAATTATTATTATTATTATTATCAGTCGGTCAATCTTCAACCGGCAGCAGCAGGGACCTCTTTAGCCTATGAATCTTCCGGACCATCCTTGCTCTCACGACAACCAACTCACACTGCAGTCACTAACCTTCCTCTGAAGTTCCCACACGGTGTCTTGCAAAATAGCAACGTCTCAAACTGGACCAGCCATATCTAGAGCACGCATGAATTGACAAAAAATATAAAAACAAAATTAAAGAAAAGAATTCGAATATAATATAACATATACTACCAATTGGGTATATTTATACAAAAAGCAAGAAAAGAATTAACCTGAGTCAAGAAAAAGGTATCTGGTCCTTGAAGAGAAAGTGGTTAAAGGTGTAATATGAAAGACAGGATGCAAAAAATAAATATAGTGAAGTAGAATGAATGAGTAAGGATGGACCTATTTATAGAGGATTGAATTTGAATAAGTTAGGAAAAAAGGCGCTACTTTTCACCTCTATTTATTAAGTACATTCAAACTTGTGACCTTTTTATTACTGTGAAAAGTTATGACTTAATAAAATCAAAGATGTTGACTGACTTTTTGATTATTGTGATCAGTCGTGACTTTTCAAATTATTATTATTAATTAATTCTTAAATTTAAATAACTTTTTTCTCAATTAAACCATTTGTGCAATAGATAATCTATCTGTTGCAACATATAATATATCTGTTGCAAAAGAAAATATATTTGTTGTAACATATAATCTATCTATTACAACATATAATCTATCTTTTTTAATAATAATCATATACTTTCATTAATCGAATTGGTGACTTTTTTATTATATAAATTAAAAACAGATTTGAAAACAAAAATGGTGAAAAGTCACTACTTGTCGCCTATTTAATATTAACAATAATTACTCAAATTAAATAACTATTTTTTATGGTTATAAATAAATTGTGTTTATCATTTATTTTCTTATTATTTTCTGTTAAAAAAAAGATTTAATTAAATCAAGCTGGTGACTTTTTATTAGTGTGAAGAGTCATGATTTTTAACCTTATTATTATTAATTAGTTCTTAAATTAAATAACAATTTTCTCAATTAAATAATTGAAGACTTCTCACCTTTTCAATAACCATTTCTTTTAATAAAATAATAATAATTTTAATTGAATTGTGGCAACATATTGTATATCTGTTGCATCAGATAACCCATCTATGGCAACGGATATACCATCTATTGCAACAAATCGACCATCTGTTAAAGGAGCTTTTTTTATTTCTTCTAACAGCTGATTCATCAGTAGCAACAAATGGGAAATTTGATTCTTCGGCTATTTTGAATGTGTTAGAAAAAAAGTCACGACTATTCACCTTTTTTTAACAATCATTATATACCTTAATAAATACATTTAAAAAACAGATTTAAAAATAATAAATGATGAAAAGTCACAACTTGTCACCTATTTAATATTAACATCAGTTATTAAAATTAAATAAGCATTTTTACGGTTATAGATTGTGGTTTATCATTTATTTCCTTATTATTTATTTACGAATCATTTTTCATATTAAATAATCGAAAAGTCAAGAATTTTCACCCTATCAATAAAAATAATTCTATTTTTATTAATAACTGTTTGTTGCAATATATGATCCATCTGTACAAAAAGATTAACATATGTTACAATATATGGTGCATCTGTTGCCACAAACGCTCAATTCCTACCTCCAACCGTCGACATATTGAGAATAAAGAATAGATAAAATAAAAATTAAATATTAAATAAGAATTAAAAATTCAAAGTCGATCAAACATAGATTTTTGAATCTATACATTAGGTTCCTCCCTTAGGTAAATCCGATATATTAAAGAAAATACATACACTCAAAGATAAAACATAACCTAATTATTATTATTACTATTATTGTTATCATTATCATTATTATTATTATTTTCAACCTACCAATCATCATCCAGCAGCAGCAGGGCCCTCTTCAATCTTGCTCTCATGTCTCCCAACTCCTACCGGAGTTCGTGAATCTGCCTTTCAAATTCCCGCAAAGAGTCGGGCAAAATCACCTTGTCCAAATCTTGATCAACCATATCTAGAAGTGTGAGTTATGTATAATTACATACCTTAATTAAATAAAACTGGTGACTTTTTGAATATATAATTTTAAAAAATGGATCTAAATACATCATTTTATCTTTTATTTTATTTTTGAAAGAAAAAAAAAATTCTGTAAAATAAATATAACAGATGGGTAATTTGTTGCAAAATATATTCTATCTATTTGATAATTTACAACACATCGACAATCTATTGTAATAGATGCACATATCTTTTTGATTATTTCCAACAGATAAGTCATATATTGCAAAAAATTGATCATCTGTCGTAACAGATGTCTATAATTATTTGATAATTTTAACAGATGTGTCATCGAATGTAACAGGTTAGTCATCTATTTATTCGAATTAATCCATAGATGGGCTAGAAAAAATAAGGTGCGTGCAGATGGATGGATCCACTTTCATGTGTGGGAGTTGTGTATTACTGATAAGGTCATCGAGACAACACACATAAAGTGCAATATTTTTGTGAATGAAGTTTTTAACCGATTGAGCATTGATCATTAAAATAAGATCCTGAATTGTACAGTTAAGTATGATAGATTTGAATTGATAAGGCTGAGGGGCCAATGAAGATGGTGTTAATACCCTATTATGAATTACTGATGGTTGTTACTCATGTTATACGCGTTAAGTTTTGAGAAGGGATAAATATTTGGTGCCATTGCAGAGATCCAATAGCAAGTAGACTTAAATTTAAGTGTGTATTGGACTTTGAGATGGCCTTCGAAGCCTCGCACTGCATCAAACAAGAACGAAAAAATAATAGAAATTTCCATGGCCCAAATTTATATGGAAGGATTGCTTAAGAAGATAATTAAATGCCAAAAGAAGCCATAGGAGAATGTCTATGAGAGAAAGGAGAGTTGATAAAAGAATATATCATCTGAGAGCTAATTGAAGCGGAAACATAGGGTAGTAAGGAACTTTTAGCGAATCTAACTGATGAAACTGAATTAAAACATGAGAAATCTAAATCAAGTACAAATATGAAAGTGTATCCAGTAATGAAAATTCATCTATTATCTTGCTCAAAGAAAAATAATGCAGATGGACACTTTGCTAGGGAGTCGCGACTAGGTAGCATGGTTGGGATGATCCCTATATAGAAAATAATAGAACACCAAGAAAGCAGCTTTGTAGGCACTGAAGGTTGTAATGATGTATAGTAAGTTAAGAAAACTTGCACCAAGAATAGTTGTCGTTAAAATAAGGAATCTAATCAAATACAACAATTACTTAATTTTAAATTGTATCCCATGTCTTCTTGTTTGTGCTTTCTATTAGGTCCGCTGCTATTAACCTGATCAAAACCACAAACAAAATTGAAAGGCTGATTGAGTTCATTACTTCCTAAGCAATATGGATATAATTGATTGTGTTTTCTTGCCTTATCATGCTTTCAACATATCTTGGAGAAGATAAGATGCTTCTTGTAGTACGTGAATCCCGATAATTTTCAAGCTTGCCTACATCTTGTTAATTTGGTATTCAAGCTTATCGTTTCCATCTTTGAGGTTAGTATAGAATTCTTAATCTTTTGTGAGCTCGTCAATGAGGAATATTTCTTTCGAAGTTATGGCATTGTAAAAGTCTTGAAGGCTTCCAGAACACTTTCTTCAGAAGGATTAAATGATACATGGAGGGTCGCTATGTTTGTTTTAGGTCAACATGTTGATGCACACTCAAGTAGTGGTCCCAATAGTTGAACAACTCACTTTCTCTAGCATTGTTCAATGCAGCTTGTTTAACCAACCTTCAAATGATTTGATAGGATAATGAACTTGGAATTAGTGGAATCAGTTTAGATCAAACATTCTGGAATTATATAATGTTTGATCTAAATTGATTCCACTAATTCAAGGCTCATTAACCTATCAAATCTTTTTAAGTTTAATTGAACAAGCTACATTGAACAACGCTCGAGAAAGTGAGTTGTTCAACCGTTGGGACTATTGCTTGAGTGTGCATCAACACGTTTACCTAAAACAAACATAGTGATCCATCATGTATCATTTAAGCCTTCTGAAGAAAATATTTTGGAAGCCTTCTGAAGGCCTTTAACAATGCCACAACTTCGAAAGAAGTGTTTCTCATTGACGAGCTCATAAAAGATCAAGAACTCTGTACTAACCTCAACGACGGTAATGACAAGCTTAAATACTGAATCAGTAAGATGGAGGCAAGCTTGAAAATTATCGGGATTCACATACTACAAGAAGCATTTGATCTTCTCTAAGATATGTTGAAAGCAAGCTAAGGCAAGAAAACACAATCAATTACATCCATAGTTCTAAGGAAGTAATATACTCAATCTGCCTTTGAATCTTGTTTGTGGTTCCCATCAGGTCAATAGCAGTGGACCTAATCAGAACCATAAATAATAAGTCATGGGATACAATTTAAAATTTAGAAATTATCGCCTTCTCTTAGATTCCTTATTTTAACATCAGTTGTTCTTTGCGTAAGTTTTCTTGACTTACTATACATTATTTCAACCCTCAGTGCCCGAAAAGTTGCTTTCTTAGTGTTCTACTATTTTCTATAAAGGTGATCATTCCGACCACGGTACTGATACACTCAAACTATACTTCTCTTGCAAAAGAGTAAGCGATCGCTGTCAAATATAGAACCCAACTAGGTTGGGTGTCGAATCCCAAAAGGAATACCATGTTCACTAAGTATTGCAGTTGTTATCAGACTGTTAATCGAAGATTCAATAGCAAAATGGGTTTTGATTTACAAATTATATCTAAATAATTGTAACAGAGTTGTTCCAACTAGTGATTCCTTTATAAATAGTAATTCAATGGGATTAAATAAAATAGAGTTATGGTTACCAAGATGTTTAAACTGCTGGGGTTGTGATCATCTTTGAGTTCCAATTAATAACTTCAATTACAAGAGTAATTGAATCGTACTGTTTACCCATTAGTTTCTCAACCTAAATGGATAGTTTATTCTTTAATTCTCACAAACTTAATGAATGTATTGATTATTCAACTATTTTTTCATGTAGGTCAATCCTGTTAAGGCATCTTCCCTTAATCTAAAGGTTAAAGCCTCTAGATTCTATGTAAACACTTTCTTTTCCCAACAAACATTTTTCTATTCGAACAAGTGATGTTCTTGGGATCACCTTTAAAGTTTGCAACCAAGAAAAGTCATTAAAGTTAAGAAGGGTTTATACAAGGTCAATTACCCACAAAACTCAATTACATTAACAACCCAAATCAGTTATTCATGTCAAGGCTTCCATAACCCTAATTATGGGATCTTAGCCACACATCTCCATAGAAGAACAAGAAGGAGTCATTGTATTTCTCATAAATAGATTCAGAAAATACTTACAAGGAATCAAAGATTTGTTCTAGAATCTTTAAAAGAAAGTATGAATAATATGTTTAGATCCACAATTCTAGTTGTTTCTCAGAGAATACTACTTACAATCATATTCAGCGTTGGAAAAATATGATAAAGATAATAAAATAAAACCTAAACTGGGTATTTATATGTTCCTAGGTACAGAGTATTTAAAATTTGAACTCAAAAAAAGCCACGTCTAAGTTGACGGTCACATCGACGGCCCGTCAGTAGACAGACGGTCCATTGAGTGGACCATCGCTGAATATCCCAGAATGTCATGTTCTATTAGGGGTTGAAGGTCACGTTGGTGGACCGTCGCTGGATCAACCATCCGTCGAATGGTCCGTCACTTGATCTTCTGAAATCCTGAGTTTTGGTTAAGCTTGATGGTCAAGTTGGCGGTCCGTCGCAAGTATGAAGGTCCACCACTTGGATCGTCGCAAAATTCACTCGACTCTTTAATTCTATTTTAGTCTGACGGTCGCCCTAACGGTCCATCGCATGGCTGACGATCTTCCATTTTGACCGTCAGCGGTCTTTTTATGTTACTTTTCCAAGTTTCATCTGTGGCTCACTCCTTAACCTAAAAACACTAAAACCCAGTGTTAAATACAACATCAGTAGCTTGAAAACGTACAATTATCCCAAGAAAAAGATGTAAAATATTCCATCAAAAGCCAGAACATCAACACCCTCAACTTAAGGCAATTGTTTGTCCTCAAGCAACTCAGCACCACATTGCATACATGAGCAATACAATGATAGGCACGCAGCTATTGAACTAGATTTCACAAAACCATTTAATTATTATCTCACCCATATGGGCTCAACACATTAGTGTCTATAACCGGCATTGTTCCAAATTCGTCACACATACATAATCATGAATATAATATCTTTCGAAAATCAGCAAAACCAGGTGTAACTCAAGTTGCCCTCACAGTTAATGAAGTCCATCACTCATTAAATTATGTGGATGAAGTCAAGACTCTCACACTCAACAAGGAAGTAACAATCATAGCATACATACCCATATGTTTACTCTTATCATCTAACGCTCCTTTATGGTTGATTCGTCAAGATCAAGCAGGTCTTTTTCAGGCTTGTAATGAGGCTCTGGAGCTAGGTGAGCATAAATTTTAGGACTAGTGACTCAACAATGAAGAATTAACTCTCCTTTCCCTAACATTTTACTCACCAAACTACTATTTTACCAGCTTATTTAAAACCTCAATTTCTTCACACTTCACCATAACACCTCCTTTTCTTTTTTTTCTTTTTTTACAAGCATCAACCACCCTCAACATATGCTGATGCAGTTAGTCAAGGTACATAATATCTTAAATAGACCAGGGCCAAATATTTTAGGCTAAGCTCTAAACCAATTTTCCATTAGATGGCTAACATCTTGACAATAGCCACCCTCAACTTAGGTGTTTTGCCTAAGTTAGGGTACACAATGTTCGATATCAGACCAGGAACAGAATTAGGCGTTAACAACCTAAAGAGAGTTAATTAGAGTTATTGGTGTTTGAAGAAAAACTACTCCAAGCTCAAAAAGGGTTCAAAAATGGGAAAATCTTTTTGGTGGGGTTAATTATTTTGGCTAAGTGGACTGAAAGTACAAGGAGGCCTACTATCATATCTTATTCCGTCAACCATAAAATAGCATCAATGATCCAGGCCAGTTCTAGGTACTACACTATGTAAGAACTAACACAAATACTCACCCACACAGGCAACTAAGTCAAACTCATTCTACTTCTCTTTGAATTACTGTCACATGATCATACACATCTTATATATTAATGCCAATTACAGAATCACTAAAGGTTTCTCACATATGCTAAATGAATAGAGTAAATAACCACGCATACATGTTCATAGCTTTATGTCAACATCATTGATCATCCATATATACAACAAGATGCTAAAAATAAAAGACACTTCATAAATAAACATTAACAAACAGATATTTACATTATAACCTAAGAAAAAAAATACAATCCTAAATATGTTGGTTCTCCTAAATAGCACACGAGAGGAAAATAACATCGGCAATAAAAAACCCTATGGTACAGGTACACCCCCCACACACACACACACAAAAAATACATGCTTTGACCTCAATTGCATAAAATTGAAGTACAGAGGAGGGGAAATACTTGTAATGCCTCTTATTCATCTGAGACGTCTGTGAAATATAGTGAGAATTCAGTGTCCTCACCTGATTCAATTTTGACCCCTATGGTGGTGGGAGTACCCATAAACTCATCCTCTAGAATCGGAGGGATCACATCCCAAACAAGGTTTGAACCGGCCCAACTAGTCAGGGCAGAACTAGTATATATACCAGCATCTTCATATTCCATATTCTTTTTTTTCTCTCTTCATCTCTCCTCGACCTATTTGCAGCTTTCTTCATGTCATACTGCTCTCTTTCTTTCGGTGTCATTACTTCTCTCTTTCTTCTCCTAGCAGCTTTTCTTTCTACACTCTCATCAACTTGCTTCTTTTCTTTATCTTTCAATGGCTTTCCAAACAAATCAATGATATCTTCATTGTCATCACTCATCACCAGGGATGGGTCAAAAATGGGTTACTGAGACTGCTTGCTCTTTAACTCTGCTATGTCAGCTTGTGCCTGTTTAAACTCTACCATGAACTTGGCCAGGTTGAGAATGGATATTGTATCTAGATTTTTGCTGATACATTCTTCTATGTGGTCCATCCTCAATTGAATATTTTAGAATAGACATATTGCTTCTGCAAAAAATTAATCAACAAACGTCTTGAACTGTGAAGCCCATGTGTCCAGTTGTTTCTGAAACTTCTTCTGTAGCTATACCGACTTTGTGAAGTTCTCCTGCGTTAGCTTATATTCTATAAACTCTGCCCCACCAATAGGTGGTGAAGACCCTGACCCTCCAGAGGTACTTGGTGGCACATTCTCAGGTGGCATATATGTGGTGATGGGTAATGGCATACCTTAAGGAATTTCTGAGGTATCTAATACTGGCGTGGACTGAGTCTGGTAGGTTAGAGGCCTAGTAACCCTCATCTTGAACTTTGCGTCATCTTTTAAATTCTCAATATCCTGTCTATGTGTAGCCTGAAATGTGTTATCAACCCCCCAAATCAAAGGCATACCTACTTTCCTGCATAACTTCGTGATCAAACAAAGGGAATGTTAGTGCACTTGCCACTTTATGAGCCCTCACAAATATTTCATCAGAAATTATCTGGCCGAAATCAATTTTCAGCCCTGAGATCAAACTAGAACCAAGCACAACCCTATGACTATCCAAGTTTTCATAACCTCCTGTTGTCATCAACCTCAATCAAACCACAACCCACTAAAACTTAGCTTTGAAGCTAAGGGAAGACTTCGTTATGTGCTCACATGGGTTTGTTGCCCAGGAGGGATTACCATCATCAGTCAACAACCCAGCTAACCAAGGTCATTGAGTAGATGCGGAGGTTAGCCGGTACTTAAGATCAGGAACAGCAAGTGAAGCTTCGTAATCAGGCCCAAATAGAATTTTATTAATTGTATGGGTTGAGATATCAATGTCAACTCCTCGGACTGGATCTGACTCCCTGTTTGGAAAGTCTGAAAGCTTTGTCCCCTTGGGACAATCCTTCTCTATCATCACTAAATAATTGGTAAAGAATTCTCTTACCATATTCTACTGATATGAACTAGGAGGCTTTCTCATCCAGGCCAACTCGTACTCATTGAACCGACGCTCCAGTTTGGGATACTCATGTAGCTCTATTGTCACTATCTGGTACTCCTCAGAGAATGATCTTTTGATAACCCTACTTGTTGTTGGTGCCAATCCATCATAGAATTTATCTCTTACTCCCTCGAGTTTCCATCAGACTGCCTCCCTTATTTGAGGATACTTAACTTTAATCATATTAGCATTCTCAGGTTCAGTCTCCACATCAGCCATTTTATTTTTTAACTCCACATTAGTTGCCTCAGTTTCAGCCTCAACTGGCTTGGGATGAGATATTTCAACCCTTGACTCATCGGGTCTCGAGCTAGTACTGTTGGTGCTGATCTCACTCTTCTTCAGATTAGGAGAGTGTAGGAAGTATCCTATCTCCTTGCCTCGTATTTAATGTCGGTGCCTCCTCACTCCTGGTCAATGGAAGTTTACGTGCCATAATGTTTGTGATCGTGCTCATCCTCGTGCTCGGCCACCACCCCTATTCAATGAAAGTTTACGTTCCATAATGCCTGAAAATAAGTACAAGGAATCAATTGGAAAATAAAGCAGATGGAAAACAGTCAAAAAATTAGCTTGACAATCATCCCGATGGTCCGTCGATGCTGTGATGGTCCACCGGACTGGTCGTCAGCCTTAAGCAGTACGTGCTTCTTTGTCAGAGGTTTGCGAAGGTTGAACTGGTGGTCTGTCGCAAATCCGGTGGTCTGCCAAGTTGTCTGTCGCCCCTTATCTAGTGAGTACTATTCTTAGAACTTATGCGACGGTCCACCCAATGGTCCGTCGCAAGTACGGAGGTCCGCCAAGTTGGCCGTCACAACCCCTTCTTCAGTTTCAGATTCCACTTTGACATATTGTCTAACACTTGGTGAACAATATTTATTTTAGCACAGAAATGACACCAATTTTATATTTAAGAACAAGTTTTTCTACTTCAAACACATGGGTTACTCAGACTTCACCCAACGCAGATTGTACAACATGATTCAACTTTTGAGATTACTATTAAAACTAGTACAAGCAAGAAAGATTTTCTTTTAAAAACCAAAAATTATTCATTCAAAAATAAGCAATTCAACAAAAATAAATAAAGTTATGATCGTACCTTGATTTTGCAATAACTTCACTCTACTCACTTGCAACTTCAGAGAGTAAAAATAAATTAAGACTTTTATCAGTGATTGCTACTTTGGTTGAGATAAAGAGAAGAGAAGAATAGGTTTGCTAAAATAGGGGAGAAAAAGAGAGGAAGATTCCTAGAGAGAAGAAATTGATTCTAAATTCTATGAATTCAGAGGGAGTTAAACAGTTTTAGAATTTGAAAAGGTATTAATGTCTGTAATCATTTTCTCTTATCTGTTTAAAAGAAAATTAGATCGGGTTCTTGAGGTTTAAAAAAACTTTTAGAATAGCTCGACCCGACCCGCATTTAGGGTTTTATTAACGGCCTTCTTGACAGTTCGTCGGATGTCCGAAGGTCCGTCGGGATGGCCGTCGCATCTTACCAGAGACTAGGAAATTATGCATTGCTGCGATGGTCCGTAGTGTCATGACGGTCCATCAACCTATCCGTCGGTACACTCCAGTAACTCAGAATTTTAGCTTCAGTGCAACGGAGGAAACGACGGTCCATCGAGGCATCGACGGTTCGCTAACTCGACCGTCAAGCCATATCCGAAATGTCCAAATTTTTACATGGCTTTGACGGTTCATGTGATGGTCCGTAGGGATCCTGACGGGTCTGTCGATCCTCCCGTCAACCCATTTTAAACTGTAGAACTCCTTTCTTTCTGCATTTACAGCCCTGCACACTTCACAAACTTCTTACATTGCACAAAAACAACAAATAAATTCTAACTATGATTACAACAACACTTGGTGGGTGCCTCCTAGTAGCGCCTGATTTAATATCATGACACAGTTATCTCGATTACTCAGACTTCATCGAGATAGATAGTAGTTATTCACTTTATCGAGTCCATTGGACTGATATACAGCTTCACTCATTGCCCATTGACTTTAAAGACACTACCATCTTCATTTTCAAGTTCAACTACTCCAGATGAGTAGACTTGATTGACTTTGAATGGACCAGACCATTTGGATTTAATTTTACCTGGGAACAGCTTCAATCTAGAGTTGAATAGAAGTACCTAATCACTTTTTTGAAAATCTCGCTTTGCAATCCTCCGATCATGGTACTTTTTCATCTTCTATTTATAGAGATCTTCTCTTTCATACGCATCAAGACGAAACTCATCAATCTTATTCAGCTGCCTTGTATCAATCCAATTCAAGTTCAGCCTCCTAAGTGCCCACAACGCCTTATTCTCTAATTCAATTGGCAAATGATATGTCTTGCCATAAACTAATTGGTACGGTGACATGACGATAGGTGTCTTTAAATCTATTATATATGCTCATAAGGCATCGTCAAGCTTTCGAGACCAGTCTTGTCTGCTTGCATTCACCGTTTTAGCAAGAATTGCTTTGATCTCTCTATTCAAAATTTCCACTTGCCCACTGGTTTGTGGGTGGTATGGAGTTTCTACCTTATGTTACTTAACAACATACTTTTCTTAGGCAGCTCAAAATACTTGGTTGCAAAAGTGAGATCCACTGTCGCTTATGATGGTGTACCCCAAATCAAGAGAAAATGTTCCTTTTAAGTAATGTAACAGCTCTTTTCCCTTCATTATCCGCCAAAGAGATAGCCTCAACCCATTTTGATTCATAATCGATGGCAACTAGGATGTATTTCATTCCATATGAGGTCATGAAAGGCCCTATAAAGTCGATCCCCAGACGTTAAACAACTCCACTTCCATTATTTTGGTCAAAGGCATCTCATGGTGCTTTGAGATTGACCCTTGATACTGGCATTAGTCGCATCTCCTCACGAACTCAAACGCATCTTTGAATAAAGTCGGTCAATAATAGCTAATTTGCAACACTTTCCTAGCAGCCCGATCACCCACATAATGACCTCCAACCGGAGAGTCATGGCAAGCTTCCAAAGTGTTCAGCATGTCTACCTCTGGGACACACCTCCTTATAATATTATCTGCACAGTGCCGAAACAAGTATGGCTCATCCCAAAAGTAATGTGTCACATCATAAAGAAACTTCTTTCTTTGATGGAAAGAAAATTTCTCCATAATAACTTCACTCACCACATAGTTTTCAAAGTCTGCATACCACGGCTCTCTTTCTAACACACCAGCCAAGATTTCCTCATCTGGAAATTCATCATCAATTTCTAGCCCATACTCAAGTGCTTAACCTCCATCTAGTCTAGACAAGTGGTCTGCGACTTGATTCTCACATCCCTTCCTATCTTTGACTTCAAAATTAAATTCTTGGAGAAGAAATAGCCATTTGATTAATCTTGGCTTTGCATCCTTCTTGTCCATCAAATATCTCAAGGTGGCGTGGTCTGTGTGACCACCACCTTGGTGCCTAATAGGTAAGCCCAGAACTTCTCAAAGGCATAGACAACTACAAGAAGTTCTTGTTCAGTAACAGTGTAGTTCTTCTGAGCACCATTTAAGGCCTTGCTTGCATAATAGATGGGATTGAATAGCTTATTCCTCTTTTGGCCAAGTACAGCTCCAAGTGCAACACTGCTTACATCACACAAAATCTCAAACGACTTTGAATAATCTGGTGCAACAATAATAGGAGCATCAACGAATTTCCCTTTAAGGCATTCAAATGCCATCATGCACTTATCATCAAAATTGAACTTATCCTCCTTCTCCAAAAGTTTGCAAAGCGGATTTGCAATTTTTGAGAAGTCCTATATAAATCTCTGATAGAAGCCCGCGTGACCAAGAAAACTTCGTACCCACTTTACTTAAATGGGAGGCGGTAGCTTCTCGATAACCTCGACCTTAGCTCAGTCGACCTCGATACGCTTGGCTGAAATTTTGTGTCCAAGGAAAATGCCCTCCTTCACCATGAAGTGGCATTTCTCCCAATTAAGAACAAGATTAAATTCCTCACACCGTTGTAAGGCTCTACTCAAATTCACCAGACAAAGCTCAAATGAATCACCAACTACTGAGAAATCGTCCATAAACACCTCCAAGGTGTCTTCGACCATATCAGAAAATATATACATCATGCACCGTTAAAAGGTAGTGGGTGCATTACACAATCCAAACGGCATCCACTTAGACGCAAAAGTACCATATGGGCAACTGAATATCGTCTTTTCTTAATTCTCAGGGCAATAGAAATCTGGTTATAGCTAGAATACCCATCCAAAAAATAATACTAACCTCTTCCCACCAACCGATCAAGCATCTGAACCATAAATGGTACTGGTAAGTAGCCTTCAAAGTCCACGAGTTAAGCTTACGATAGTCCATGTAAACTCTCCATCCAGTCACCGGCCTGAGCGAAATCAACTCATTTTTCTCATTTGCTACAACAATTATGCCCCCCTTCTTGGGCACACATTGAACAGGACTTACCCACTTACTATCACAAATAAGATATACAACTCCTGCATCAAGACATTTGATGATCTCCTTCTTAACCACCTCTTGGATAGGTGGGTTAAGATGGTGTTTGTGCTCAATGGTTGGTGTGTAATCTTTTCCAAGATGAATCTTGTGAGTGCAAATACCTGGAGGAATGCCAATAATATCTGTAATAGTCCTACCTATTGACCTTTTGTACCTCCAAAGCACAGAAATAAGTGTCTCCACCTACTGCTCACCCAAATTAGCCAATAATCACAGGTAAAGTATTTCCACTGCCCAAAAACTCATACCGTAGATGGCCTGGTAGCTCTTTTAACTCCAACACCGGTGGCTCTTCAATCGAGGGATTGGCCAGTGATATTGGGAAGTTTTTAAGATCAAGATCCATCTTCTTGGGATCATAAAAATATAATCCCATTCCTGTTAAAGCACAGATAGTATCCTCATACTCTTCATTGCCTTCACTATCGAAATTCATTAAAACTATAGCTAAGGGATCAATAGAAAATTTCTTTTCAATCGGAACTTTCTACACATCCTCATAGTAGACATCAACAATAGAGAACATACTCATTTCCTTGTGTTGCTTCATAGATTGGCACACATCAAACCGAACCACTTCATAATTAAGCCTAAATAAGATCTCATTAGCTCATAAATCGATAAGCATACTCCCGATTGCGAGAAAAGGTCACCCAAGATTATGGGCACCTCAAAATCCACTTCGCAATCCAGAATAACAAAATATGCAAAAAATATAAAGTTTTCCACCTATACTAACACATCATATAATATCCCCACTAGTTATTTCACCAACCTGTCCGCCATCACTAGTTATATATTTGTGGGTGTAGGATCCCCCAAACCCAACTTCTTATAAACAGTGAGCGGCATCAAATTGATGATTGCTCCCAGATCATATAAAGCATTGGTAAAATCAAGAGACCCGATAGTATGAGGAATCGTGAATGCTCCTGAGTCTGCTTTCTTTTACACTACTGACCTTGTTGATATAGCACCACAGTGATGAATATTATCTACTGGACCGTAACTCACTACTCTCTTTTTTGTCACCAGGTATTTCATGAACTTAGCATACCCAGGCATCTGCTCTAATGCCTCTACTAAAGGTACATTCACCGTCAAGTGCTTCAGCATAGCCATGACTTTGTTGAACCTTGTATCATCCTCTTTCTTCTTCAATTTATAAGGGAAGGGATCCGGTTGTTTTGGGAGAGTGGTAACCACTACTTCCTTCTCCTTTCTTTTATCTTTTTCTAACCCATCAACCTGCTGATGGTTAAAATGAATGTCACTACCATCCAGCTTTTCGAGCTCTACTGGAAAACTTTCTTCATGTTCAACGTCCTCTTCAATCACATCTTCAATCATAGCTTTACCCACAGAAGGTCCTGGTAATACCTTACCACTCCGTGTAGTAACTTCCATACAATAACCATCATTACAAGAATTTTGAACTGTATCGCTTGGCAACGTTCCCCTCTTTCTCTAATTTAATATTGCTGAGAGTTGGCTCATCTACTGCTCCAACTGTTTGATGGGGGTTGAGTGTGAGTTTACCAATTGACTCATGGAATACAAATCACTCTTCATATTAGTCACCCTAGAGTTGGTTGCCTCAACTCCCTTTAATAGATTCTCCATCATGTCCTCTATTGACATTTTTCTTGAGCTTGTTGCAGCATTATCTCGACTTCCAGGAGGTACATATAGTCCACTCATGTCATTTTTGTTCTTCCAATTCCCTTGGTCCCTATCCTGGTAATAGTTCCAACCTTGATTTCCTTGGATATTGCCTCAAAAACCCCTCAGATTATTTAGATAGTTTGCTTCTTCTTCTGAATCAGAATAAGCTCTGCCTTGGGATGCAGCAGCTCTCACCTTCTCTATGTTTCCATACAATAAATGTTTAGTCAATAAATCCATCTATGTCTTCAAATATGTCATATCTTGATCTAACTTCTTCTCTTTTTTGTGTTGCTCTGTAGTCATACCAACAAACACAGTAAGGCTTACTACCACAGAATCCCTGGTATACCAAGATCTACTTTGTTTAGTCATCCTATCGAGCATTTTTTAGGCTTCTGGAAAAGTGAGATCCACAAATTCTTCACCTGTAGCATTATCCATGACTGGCTTCGTAATAGAGTTTTAGGCCCTATAGAGAGTTTCCATCAAATAAATATTAGACATATTATTATTCAGACACTTTATTAGCTTCTTTTTAAACCTCTCCCAGGTCTCATGAAGAGCTTCGGTTGGAAGTTGCCGAAAGTTGTTGATCTCATGCCTCAACTGTACCTCCTAGAAGATGGAAAGAACCTTTCTAGGAAAGCCTCTTTCAACTTTCTCTAGTTGGTTATAGAATCAGGAGTCAGCCCATTAAGCCATAGTGGTGCCTCCCCAGACAAAGACAACATAAATAAACGTAAGCGAGTGGCATTCTGTCCAACTCCTAGGTTATCAAAAAACTTGCAAATGGTGACAAATTTCACCAAATGCATGTTAAGATCATCTCCTTGTAGACCACCAAATAACCCCTTTAGATGAAGGAGTTGAATCATCGTGCTGGTAATATTGTAGAGGTGGAGGAATAATAGCTCCAGTTGCACCAGCTCCATCCATTCCATCTTTGTCATCATTAAGATCAAACTAAATAGGATGGTTATCCTTCCTCATCCTGAAGGGATGATTCCTATTTACATTACAATTCACTTGTGCAGCCACATGCTCTGCACGCCTAGGGTTGACAGGATCCAAAAAGTCATCATCTCCCAAATCATCATCATCAGGATTAGGATGACGCACCAGTTGACTATCATTCTATTGATTAAGATGAGCTCTAGCCAAGGCGACTAGTCTTTCAGCATCTTGTGGATCTGCCAATCAGCTGAGGTTCCGGGTGTACTGGTAATAACGGTTCACCTAACCTACGTGTATTTGGAATAAATAATAATAACCCTGCAAGTAGAAAAAAACAACAAATAAAAGAAAAAATTAGGAAACTTGACCAAAGGTCAATTAAAAACACAAACTTAATTGACAATCATATTCCCCGGCAACGGCGTCAAAATTTGATACCCCCAAATTACACCTCTGTTGCGAGAGAGTAAGCAGTCGCTATCAAATATAGAACCCAACTAGGTTGGGTGTCAAATTCAACAGGGAATACTACGTTCACTAATCATTATGGTTGTTATTAGACTGTTTATCAAAGATTTCATAGCAAAATGGGTTTTGATTTACGAATTATTTCTAAATAATTGCAATAGAGTTGTTCCAACTAGTGATTCCCTTATAAATAGTAATTCAATGGGATTAAATAAACTAGAGTTATGGTTACCAAGATGTTTAAACAGCTGGGGTTGTGAATCATCTTTTAGTTCCAATTAATAACTTCAATTGCAAGAGTAGTTGAATCCTACTGTTTACCTATTAGTTTCTCAACCTAAATAGATAGTTTATCCTTTAATTCACATAACTTAATGAATGTATTTAGTATTAAACTATTTTCAAATGTAGGTAAATCTCGTTAAGGCATCTGCCCTTAATCTAAAGGTTAAAGCCTCTAGATTCTATGTAAACCCTTTTTTTTCCTAACAAACACTTTTTTATTCAAATAAGTGATTTTCGTGGGCTCACCTTTCAAGTTTGCAACCAAGAAAAGTCATTAAAGTTAATAAGGGTTTATGCAAGGTCAATTACCCACAGAACTCAATTACATTCACAACCCAAATCAGTTATTCATATTAAGTCTTCCATAATCCTAATTATGGGAGCTTAGCCACGCATCTCCATATAAGAACAAGAAAGAGTCATTGTATTTTTCATAAATAGATTCATAAAATACTTACAAGGAATCAAAGATTTGTTCTTGAATCTTTAAAATAAAGTATGAATAATAAGTTTAGATCCATAATTCTAGTTGTTTCACTAAGAATACTACTTACAATCATATTCAGCATTGAAAAAATATGATAAAGATAATAAAATAAAACCTAAAATGGGTATTTATATGTTCCCAGGTATAGAGT
The DNA here is from genome assembly GCA_030864215.1 of Capsicum pubescens. Lineage (NCBI taxonomy): Eukaryota > Viridiplantae > Streptophyta > Magnoliopsida > Solanales > Solanaceae > Capsicum > Capsicum pubescens. The sequence continues at coordinate 79,407,645 of CM061545.1, read as the reverse complement.
ATTTAAAATTTAAACTCAGAAAAAGTCATGTCTAAGTTGACGGTCACATCGATGGCCCGTCGGTAGACTGACGGTCCATCGAGTGAACCGTCGCTAAATATCCCTGAATTTCATGTTCTGTTAAGGTTTCACAGTCGCGTTGGTGGACCGTCACTGGATCGGCTGTCCGTCGAATGGTTCATCACTTGATCTTCTGAAATCCAGAGTTTTGGTTAAGCCTGAAGGCTAAGTTGGCGGTCTGTCGCAAGTCTGATGGTTCTCCACTTGGACCGTTGCATAATTCACTAAGTTCCTTCATTCTATTTTGGTCTGATGGTCACCCTGGTGGTTCGTCTCATGGCTGACGGTCTGTCATTTCGCCTGTCAGCGGTATTTTTATGCTACCTTTCCAAGTTTCTTTTGTAGCTCACTCCTTAACCTGAAAACACTAAAATCCAATGTTAAATACAATATCAGTTTCTTGAAAATGTACAATTATCTCAAGAAAAAAATGTAAAATGTTCCGTCAAAAGTTGAAACATCAGCTACCTAGTCGCAGCTCCTTAGCAAAGTGCCAAGCTGCACTATTTTTCTTTAAGATAGACAGCAGACGGATTTTTCATTACTGGATACACTTTCATAGTTGCACTTAATTTAGATTTCTCATATTCTAAGTCAGTTTCATTGGCCAGATTCGCTATGACCTCCACTCTTATCCGGCGTTTCTTCTTTAATTATCTCTTAGATGATATAGTCTTTCATCAACTTCCTTTTTCCCTTGTAGGTATTCTTCTACCTCACCTTATGGCGTATAATCATCACCCTAAGAAACACAACCATATAAATTTGTGCTAGGTCAATAACTATATTGATTTCTATTCTTGGTTGTAGCAGTGGGAGGCTTTGAAGGCCCTCTTAGAGTCCAATGCACTCTAAAAGTTAGTCCAATTGCTATCGAATCTTTTTACAATGCCACCAAAACTTGATCCCGTCATAATGCTTGACAATAAACATGACCAATAACCATCATTAAATCTTAACAGGGTATCAGAACCATATTTATGGTCTCTCAGCCTTATCAATTCAGACCTATCAAACTTAACTTTAAAATTACAGATATCTTGTGTGAATGATCAGTGACTAATCGATAAAAATCAGTATGCTCTATATGTGTTTCATGATAACATTATCAGTAATACATACCTCTCAGATATAAAGTGGTTCCATCTACAAGCAGTTTATTCCTCTGAACCCATCTTTACTGTAGCATCTTGTGTTGGTCGAGCAAAATTTGATCAACTTTTATTTCCTTATATATACAAACAAAAGAAAAAAAATTGATGTCAAATAAGAGAAGAACAGAAAGAATATTATCCATCTATTGCAACAGATTATCCATCTATTACAATATCTTCCCATCCATTCAACAGATTGTCAATCTGTTGTAACAGATGTGGTTCCTGTTATAATAGATGTGGAGTTTGTTGCAACAAATATGTAATTTGTTAGAATACATCAAACCAGCCTTACTAGTGGTTTGATTTGTTCCAATAGTTGCTCCATCTATTGTAACATCAACAACAGCATCAGCAACAAAGAAACAACATCAACAACAACATCAACTACAAAGAAATAATACCATTTATTCCAATAGCATGAATAACAAAGAAGCAATATTATTTGTCCAAACACCATCAATAACACCACACCACAAGTTCCAACAATAGAAACCCCACCAACAACATTAATAATAGCATCAACAACAAAGAAATAAAAAAATACATACAAAAAAATGATACTGCCAACAAGGCTCTTAAACTTCTCCCAACAAATGACTTTTTTCGTATATTTTAATAGAAATAATGGTCCGTTCATTCAAGACTTAAAAGTAATCTTTTCTTCAATTTTTTTAAATAAATTTGATATGGGTAAAGAGTAATTAAAACAATAGATATAAATAACTAATATGAATAACTTGCAAAGAAGAAGACAAGAATGAAAGAGCAATAGTGAACTATACTTGCAATGTCAAAAGCAAGGGGATCAAAATAGTAATTTCAGTAGAGAAAAGATATAGATCGGTTTAGATCTGAAAGGATCCTTATGAGAAAGAGGAGTGAAAAAAGGAGACGATTGTGATAACCCTGAAGAAGAGAGAAAGAAAAAGAAGAAAGATGAATAAATTTAGGGCTGAATGAGAGATAATTCTAGACATGGGTTTAAATATTCTTTAATATTAATTAATAACTTGAGGGGAAGAGAAAGATAGGTGACATTAAAAAGACAATATAAGACTACTCAACGAGGATATTTTTGCGTTATCCAAGAAATATTTTTTACCACCTTAGTAGTACTATTTTATCTTTCTTCTTTTGGACAGAAGATTATTTTTAAATTAAAAAAAATTCAAATAGATATGTCATCTGTTACAACAGATATCAATATCTATTTGAAAATTTCCAACAGCCCAGTCATCTATCACAACATATGCAAATGTCTATTTGATAATTAAATCTGATATGTCATCTGTTGGAATAAATATCAATATCTGTTTGAAAATTTTAAACAGCTCAGTCATCTATCACAACAAATACAAATGTCTATTTGATAATTAAATTAAATATGCCATCTGTTGCAACAGATATCAATATATATTTGAAATTTTCCAACAGCTCAGTCGTCTATTGCAATAGATTTATTTGCACTTGATTTAGTTAGAACTAGGTATGAGAACATAGGGTCAACTACAACTTCAATTGTGTCCTTGCAATTGCATAATGTTGGTATTGCATTTCTCCTGACCTGAGTCATCAATCGATCACTCTGAGTTGAAACAATTTATATTAACTTATTAGTGATCTAATACCTTAATTGATTTAGCTAGAACTAGGGATTAGTTCAGATGGTCAACTATAATTTCAATTGAGTCTTTGCAATTGTATGATGTTGTTTTTGCATTCCTCCCGACCTGAGTCATCAACCGATCAATCTGAGTCAAAACGTTTTGAAATAACTTATTATTGAGCTAGTACCTAAATTTATTTATCTAGAACTAGTGATGAGTACATAGGGTTAACTATAACTTTAATCAGTCTTTATAATTGCATGATATTGGTATTGCGTTCCTCCCAACCCGAGTTATCGATTAATCATTCTGAGTTGAAATAATTCATATTAACTTATTTTTAAGCTAATACCTAAATTTATTTAGATATAACTAGGAATGAGTAAATAGGGTCAACTATAACTTTAATTGAGTCTTTGCAATTACATGATATTGGTATTGCGTTCCTTCTGACCCAAGTCATTGATCAATCACTTTGAGTGGAAATGGTTCATATTAACTTATGGTTAAGCTAATACCTAAATTGATTTATCTCAACTAGGTATGAGTACATAGGGTCAACTACAACTTCAATTAAGTCTTTGCAATTGCATGATATTCGTATTACGTTCCTCCCGACCCGAGTCGTCGATCGATCACTCTGAGTTGAAATGATTCATATTAACTTATTATTAAGATAATACCTAAATAGATTTATTTATAACTAGGGATGAGTACATAGGGTTAATTTCAACTTCAACTGAGTCTTTGCAATTGCATGATATTGTTATTGCGTTCCTCCCGACTCGATTCATTGATCGATCACTCTGAGTTAAAACAATTCTTATTAACTTATTGTTAAGCTAATACCTAAATTTATTTAGCTAGAACTAGGGATGAGTACATAGGGTCAACTACAACTTCAATTGAGTCTTTGTAATTGCATGATATTGGTATTGTATTTCTACCGATCCGAGTCGTTGATCGATTACTCTGAGTTGAAATGATTCATATTAACTTATTCTTAAGATAATAACTAAATTTATTTAGCTAGAAATATAGATGACTACATAGGGTCAACTAAAACTTTGATTGAGTCTTTAAAATTGCATGATGTTGGTATTACATTCCTCCCGACCCGAGTCGTCGATTGATCACTCTGAGTTGAAATGATTCATATTAACTTAATGTTAATCTAATACCTAAATTTAATTATCTAGAATTAAGGATGAGTACATAGGGTCAACTACAACTTAGCAAGAAGTGGGTATTGTATTTCTCCCGACCTGAGTCGCCAATCAATCTATCTGAGTCGAAACACTTTGTATTAACTTATTATTGAGATAATACCTAAATTGATTTATCTATAACTAGGTATTATTACATAGGGTCAACTTTAAATTCAATTGAGTCTTTGTAATTGCATGATATTGGTATTGTATTTCTCCCGACCCAAGTTGTCGATCGATCACTTTGAGTTGAAATATATCTTAATAACATATTGTTGGGATAATACCTAAATTTATTTAACTAGAACTAGGGATAAGTATATAGGATCAACTACAACTTCAATTGAGTCTTAGCAATTACATAATGTTGGTATTGCGTTCCTCCCGACCCAAGTCATCTATCGATCACTCTGAGTTGAAACGATTCTTATCTTTTAAAATGTAAAAAAAATAATTATGATCAATTCATACCAAATTAACAATTTCAAAACTTGTCATTCTTTACCAAAAATACAAATCAATCCATACAAATCATCCATTTACGGGAAAAATATTTAATCATTTCAACTATTGAGTTCTTACTTTTTTCTTTCTCTCTCAATAATACAGACAACAACTTCTCAACATATTGCTCAACCCTTCAAAACATATAAATTTTCTTCCCATTTTAGACCACATAGTTATTATTTTCGATTTTATTCTCGCTCGCATCTATTGTTTTCTCTGTCTTCGCAGGTAACAAAGTTTAAGAAGAGTTCTACATTTGTTCTTTATTCTTAAAATTAGGGCTTTTTAGTTAATTATAAAAAAAAAAGAATTTTAGTTGTATTATATTCGAGAATGGGTTAATAATTTTTAGTTTTGATGTTAAAAATGTAGGAAGAATCCGAGAAAATCCTACTTTTTATTGTAGTGTTTCATTGATAGTCCTGGTATTGTTGGCTGGTGTTTGTGGTGTTGTTGGTAGCTGTTGGTGGTGGTGTTGGTATCGGTGGTCTTAGTGGTGGTGTGGGTGGTCTTGGTGTTGGTATTGGTGGCATTGATGATGTTGTTGGCGGTCTTGGTGGCCTTGGTGTGGGTATTAATAGCATTGGTGGTGGTGGTGGTATTGGTTTTGGTGGCATTGGTTGTGGTGGTAGTGGTGGCAGTGGTGTTGGTGGTCTTGGTGGTGGTATTGGTGGTCTTAGTGGCATTGGAAATGGTGTTGGTGGTGGTCTTGGTGGTCCATTTATTGTTTTATTTCTCTGAACCCAACTCAAAAGATTACCCATATACTGCAAACTATGCAACAGATGGGTAATCTAATGCAACATATTGTTAATATGTTGTGACATACAGATCAGCTATTGAGACAGATAGATCATATGTTGCATAAGTTGACTGTGTTAACATGTAACCCAACTGACTGCAAATTATTATATGATTTAAATGTATCTGTTTTTCTTTTATAGGTTGTGCATCCTTAGATTGTGCCTACTAAGCAGGAGTTGGGGATGACTTCTTTTATTACTCTAGGTTTTATTGATACAATAGCAGACCCAACGGTGGAGTTAATAAAGAAGGAATTGGCTGGAGCAACGTCCATAAGAAGAGGAGTTAGGCAAGGTCAGCCTAATGTTGAAGCTCTTCATGACCAACCTACTGCAACAGATCCGGGTGCTTCTTCAAGGGGTGTTGCTGGTGGAGTTGTTGATATTGGTGGAAGCCATCCTGATGCTGATACTGTTTCCAATTATGATGATGAGCATGTTGATCCTCAAGAAAAATAAATACCTTTGAAATCAACCCTTACATAGGTCCCTCTCACCCTTACACCGGTCCCTCCCACCCTTATAGTGATCCCTCTCACCCCTCTTCACCCTCATGCTCTCGTTGCAAATGCAAAGTGTGCAAGGACAGACATGATAAACTCCTTGAAAACTAGAGGACATTGTTGAAGCTGTCGAGGAATTGTAATCCAAGAGGGGCGTCATACCATCCAAGAAGGTGAGGGATCCATACACTCCTACAATGGTGGTTAGGAGGAAGAAAAGAAAAATTAGCCAAATACTCTCCAATTTGAAAACAAAAAAAATTACAACTCCTCCTTCTCCAAAAGTTGTTGAATTTCAGAGGCCACTAAAGAAGGTGGACATATATACGGCACTTAGTGATGAAGAGAGGAAGGAACTGCAAAGACCACGTATGCTGAGAAGAAGAAATATAGTTGACGCACAAGAATTCAAGAGTATGACAAATATGCATGAGTGGTACGCGGACAAGGTAAGTTTACTTTTCCTAACCTAGTCTTCTAGTATACTCCATGAAAAAGAAGCTACGCAATAGATGTGTAATCTGTTACAACATCTGTGTATTCTAGTGCAATTGGTGGTGGTTCTGTTGCAATAGATTAAATATCTATTGCATAACTTATAGTAGCTGGGTAATCTGTGAATAGATTCAGAGAACCCTCTGCAACAGATAGACCATTTATTGCATCTTTCCACTTGGTTTTTCTTCTTTACAATTACTAACCTATTTAAAAATTATCTTCTTATATCACAGTATGTTGATGAAATTTTCTGCCTCATGAGGGAAGGCAATTAGCGTACCCGAATGCTTATAATGTTGTTGATATGATAATGGACCTCAACTTCTATAACAATTTCAATGATAGGTACAATGAGCTCACTAGGCTAGCTAAAAATCCCGATCGTCTGGGATTTGATTAGTTAGTTTCTACGTAAGAATGGGATGAAAATATGATTAACTATGTTAATGGAAGAGTCCATATCTATACGGCAAGAGATGGGCCAAGGCAAAGAGAATTCTTGAAGTCATGAACGTGAAAGTCATATATTTTCTCACTGTTGAGATACTTCTCGAAGAGGGAAAGATTAAGGTTTATGACTGCAACTTACTTTTCTTCGACGACTGTAATTTTTTCACCCTCATGCAGCCACTGTTGGAGTTGCTCCTCAACTTTTTAAGATAGAGTAAATTGATGGATCATTTCCCAACGAAAGTGTTGAAGATGAAATCATGAGATTTTGAAGGTCGAAACAAGGACATGGACCTTCAAAAAAATAAAACCGGTACAACGTGCGGGCCATACATTCTTGCATACATCGAATGTTTGCTGACCAGCACAGAAATGGCCGATCTGTGCCACACCATTGTGGAAAAGATGCAAGAGTTCTGGTCTTATGGGGTACTAACTAGATGCTTGGAGCCTGTGTATAAAAAAGATGTACAAATACAAACACCATAACAATTTTTTATTTCAAACTACTTCACTTTACATGTAGTGGCAATTTTTTATGTTTGACGAAAGTTGAATTTCTTATAATGCAACAGATTGTCTATCAGTTATAACAGATAATATATCTGTTGTGACAGATTGACTATTTGTTACAATAGGTTGATCATTTATTGCATTATGCAGATGTTTCTCAGTCTATATGTCGCAACAGATATACAATCTATTACAACATATAGTCTATCTGTTGCAACTGATAGGTAATCTACTGGAACAAAGCAAAATAGTAGGAAGACCTGTTTGATAATTTCAACAGATGATCTACATTGTTGCAATATATGTCTAAATATGTTTGATAATTTCCAACAAATATGTCGTTTGTTGCAACAGATGTATTATGCGTTGCGATATTTGAATCTAGTATTCTATTTCAATTAATAAGTTCAAATCTAAGGATTAAATTATATTCATAGAAAACATAAAATAAATTAAAGCCTTCAAAAATTACATGAAATAACGCAACAAATAAATGAAATGTAAAAAAATTATTATGGGTACAAATGATCTACTATACAAACAAATCAACAATTTAACCTTTGGTGTCAACAATTCCCAAGGAGGGGTTATTACTTTGACAAAATCAAGCTATAAAGATATACTCAATTCGGATAAGTTGTTCTTCATCCGGTGCTATGGAATTCGGCTTTGGTCATCGTGGATCTTTAATGTCTCTTACGTACGATTTTTGCTCTTTCGCTTCTCTGTGTTTCCATAAAAAAGAAGCATATCTTTTTTGGAGTAATCCGGCATCAAGTCTATCATTTGGTACTTATAATCCATCGCCAAGTACTCGGCGTAAGCGGAAACAAAAAGACCACAATCCTTGCGTTTTAAAAAACTGGATAATCCATATCTTGCAATTAATGTAAGCATTATGAAATTTATGAAATAAAACTAAATCATGATACTTACAAGATACCAATGGGTTGTTGAGCAATTCCTTCAACATATTCTACATCAAATGAATTATCCATTTTATCTCAGTATGCTTGAATCGTCTACCAATCAGTACAAATCTTCTGATCCAAAAAGTCATTTATATCAAGGTAAGTAGGCAATATTTTGGCCAGCTTTTGTATCTCAGACTCAGACGACGGCCCAAAATGTCTTTTCTGTAACATCGAGTCATAAACTTGAATGTTCTTCTCTTTTAGAACGACGACAGCCAACACCCTATAGAATTCATAACAGCAATTCATTGGGATGTACTCTTCGACGACCAAATACCAAGGTAAGACAGCTGGAATGCTAAAACCTTTGATAATGTTGATTAAGCATTCCTCATTTCGGAAAACTTCATATTGTTGTTGACAAAACCTATCGTAGGCATTATTGATTTAAAATTTCTACAAACAATTGCATGTCGTGTATTTGTATTATTCTTGTATTTGCAACTTGGCCTTCTTTCGGAGGTAGTAAAAAATGACATCTATATGCTGCACATATTATCAAATATTTTAGATTACGTGACAATAAAATCAATACATAGATGTAATTAAATAAAGTATTAATTAATAGTAATATGTATGGCATTTAAACCTCATCATTCCAGCAAGTTTTGGGCTGTGACATCAAATAGAACTAATCTTTTATTCCAGGATGTGCAATAACAAAGTCGAACATATCAAAACCAAGACTCGATTTACTCACTTTGTAGCATTTGTCATTTTATTTTCTACATGATTTATATGTGTTAATGTCATGCTTTTACAACAAGATTTGTATAAATCAATATCCTTAAAAATGATTTATGTACCAGCCGGTATGATGCTTTAACAGCCCATCGGCAATCAATTCTGGATAGTCATTGATCAACTTTGTTAGTTTTTTAGAGCCTCATTTGAGATGTTGAACCCTTCAAATGGGTAATTCTTCTGTTCTCCCAAACTGATAGGCTTTATTTTTTCTTCTTCCATGGAAGCAGTTGATGGATTATCAACTATCATATTATGTTGTTCAACAGTATCTTCTACTGTGAGATCCACCTGGAAAGTCAGAATTATCAATGTTAGTCACGGATATAAAACAGACTATCTATCTATAGTATCATATGGATCATCTATTGGGACAAATTTGAACAGGTAAAACAGAGTTGTATGATAATTTCGAACAGATGACCCATCTATTGCAACATATGACTCATCTGTTGGAATAAATTAAAACAGTACGAAGACCTCTTTGATTTGCTGAAACAACTGGACATATATTGTAATAGATAATGTATCTGATACAACAGGTTAGATGACAGTTGCAACAGATGTAATTATTTGTTTGATAATTTTCAGCAGATGTATCATCTGTTGAAATAGATATGTGCCTATTTGTTTATTATATTAGAATATATAATATATATTCACCTTTTTCAGCTCATACTGCTCTCCAGTGGCCCTTATACATTGATCAAAGGTGCATGACAAAGACAGGAATTACAATTTTTCTTTTTTCGATGCTTGATGATGCCTTGGAAATTTCTTTCCTTCTCCTCTTAGCCACCTTGATCTCTAGTGGAGTGTATGGATATGAAATCTTCTTTGATAGAATGGCACCCCTCATAGATGTCATTTCTTTTACAGAAGCAGTTAATGAATTAATAGCATTAATTACTCCATCATATTTTGTCTTGTAGTCTTGACATTTGCATGTCGAACATTCGCTAGAAGTGGAAAAATCTTTATAACTAGTATGACCATAATCATAATGGTTTGTTGTTTCAAAAACTGTAAAAGGAGAATCACTAGTCCTAACAGTAGCAACACTACCACTACCATCATCAACAACAACAAGCCCACCCTCCAAAATTATTTTTCTTATGATGGTTGTTATTCCAAACAATTCCTTCTTTAATCTATCAATGACCTTAGGGTCCGATAAAGTTTGCACAGACCATAAAGTAAGAAAAAATGGTATTTTCAACTCTCGATTAGTCGAAACAAGCCACGGATAGAAAGTCTAAAATAAATCAATACATATATTAGAATGATGATGAAATCATTTTAAGAAATCATTAATTAAAATAAAAACTTAATTAGAATTAGACTTACTGCTTCCTTCGGGGGGTTGAAGAGGGCAAGAAATTTTACATTTTTATCAGTTTTGGACCACAACCATCTCAGGATTCTTGGACAGAAAACTTCTTCCAAGTAGTTCACTTGTTGTCTCAAATAAGGAATGGCTTCAAATGTCCAAGTCTATAAAATAACGCCAATAAATCAAAAGCATTATTGAATAAAAAAAATGAATCATGTCATAATGAAAGAAATATTTACCATGAAAGCCCATGGAAAGCTATATAAGTTGATTGTCTTTGGCGTTAACGGGGTCAACAAATATTTGACAGTCATTTTACAGCTTTCATAACCCCAAGGATAGCTGCTAAATGCCTCAAGATCCTCAGAGAGCTTTATCAAACCAAGTGGTATGTTGTTGTTAACATCTCTCGCTCAAAGAATATTATGTACAAACCTAACCAAGAACAATGATTTCTTGTGCTTCTTTGGAAGTCTTTTATATTTCAACGCTTCTGTCAAATTTATGTTTTTGAAGCTTGGACCAACAAGGGACACCAGGACATCACAATCACTCGACTTGCCTTCGCCTTTTTTGGGTGTGTGAGGTGTTTTTTTAAGGTTAGAATAGGTATAACTTGAGAAAGAGAAGGAGAATAATATTTTAATCCAGTAACTAGGGGAAACTCCCTCCAACTAAAACATACAGGCATGCCACAGTAATTTATCCACACCTTATCTATCTTATCTTTGTTTTCATACATAAACCAACGCTTGAGAATATCATATACCATTTTCATTTGGAAACGAGCATTGTTGTCCTTCGATGAATCAAGATATTGCCCAAAGCAGATGTCCCTAAAATAAGCTTCCAAATTTTGTTCTCAAAGTATTTTTCTGAAGGAGTCAAAAGATTTTCCCATGGCTGACTTAACCACGAAATCACTCGATAAATTTATGGAACCATCGCACTGCATTCTCACAAGATAACTATCAATGCTGAAGGTTTTGACCAACTCTTCGGTAGAAGGTCTATTAGCATTTGGATCATCTCTTTTGAAATAATCCTCCTCCCCATGTTCATTATCTTCTGCTTCTGATTAAGATAACACTTGTAAAGTAAGCTCATAGAGTGGTGGATATATCCTAGCTGCTTCATTTGTTCCTTTACTTGGACTTGATTCGGTTTCTTTTCTTTTGGGAGCCATATAATCTAAAAATAATAGGAACATAAAATAGATTATAATTAATTAATGCATCATTAAAAAACATAACAGTATATCTGACATGTACAATAGTAAAATTATAGTTCTAATAGATCATACATCTGTTGCACCAGGTAGGTTATCTGTTGCAACATATAACTAACCTGTTGCAATGGATGAGTAAATTATTGCAACAATAAAAATAGACCACTCATCTGTTGAAATAGATGAATGGTATGTTGCACTAGGTATGTTACCTATCGTAACATATAATCAATTTGTTGCAACAAATAAGTAATCCATTGGAAATAATAAAAAGCTCACTTGTCTGTTGAAACAGATCACTCCTTTGTTGCACCAGGTAGGTTATCTACTGTAATATATAACCAACCTATTACAACGGATGAGTAATCCATTGGAAACAGTGAAAATAGATCACTCATCTGTTGCAGTAGGTAGGTTATCTGTTGCAACATATAATAAAACTGTTGCAATTAATGAGAAATCTGTTGGAAACAATAAAAATAGATCACTCATCTGTTGCCAAATGAGTTATCTTTTGGAACTGTTATCAACTGTCAATATTGTTTAGGTTTCTTCTAAATAGAAGAGTCGTGTATCGTAACAGAGGAATGATCTGTTAGATTGTTCATCCGTTGCATCAGATTTTTATTGTTGCGTAAGTTTTTAATCTGTTGCATCAGATTTTCATCTGTTACATCAGATTTTCATCTGTTGCATCAGATTTTCATATGTTGCATTAGATGGTTCATCTGTTGCATTAGATAGTTCATCTGTTTCATTAAATGGTTCATTTGTTGCATCAGATGGTTCATCTGTTTTATTAAATGGTTCATCTGTTGTATCAGATAATTCATTTGTTGCAGAAAAAAAGTACCGAGATTTTGTTTAATAAAACAACAAAACTATCACCGTTTAATAGCAAGTACACCATTTTTATCAAGAAAAACAACAAATCAACCAGCAACACCAGCACAACACTACACTAAGAACATCAACAGTGACCAAAAATTACGAACATTGTTGTTTTGCGTTTGTACAAACACAAAAAACAAAAATTAAACTTCAAAAAACTCAACAAACACCAATAAATCAAATCAATAGTTCGACAAAAAGAACTATAATAACAACAAAAAATTATATTTTGCACCGAAAAGAGTAGAGAAGAAATGTCAGAAATTAGAATTTTCTTCAGTCCACATTTCAAATTTAAGCAAGAAATATTGAAATTGTTAACTAATACTAGAAGATAAGTTGGCGCAAGTTCCTATTTTTCTTCATATCTAAAAAGACATAATTTTTTACCTGTGGAAGAAGAAATGGGACGACAAAAAACTCGAAGTTATTATCGTCGGAGAACATTGTTGTCACATCGATTGACGGTTGAAAGTCAAAAAGAAACTCGCCCAACTATTTTTCGCTGGAGGTTGAAGTCGCTGGGGATTGAAGGGAGAAATTTTGTAGAACTATTGGTTGGGGAGAAGAAAGGAGAGAGACGGTTGATGATTTGAAGAGGAGAGGGGTGTGGGTTGATTTATATTTTTAAAAAGTGGGTTGATTTGTATCTTTAAGAATATTAGAAAGTTTTGAAAATATTAATCAAGTCCACAATTAAGTTAATCAAGTTTTCTAATTATGTTTGACCCTTTAAGTTTGTCAATGTCACTAATCTTTCATTCAAGACTTACATGACACCTTTCCTTCAATTTTCTCTTCTATCTATCTATCTATATATATATATATATATATATATATATATATATAGATAGATAGATAGAGAGAGAGAGAGAGAGAGAGAGATGAAAAGGGATAATTGGAGGATAATTTTGTTATTTTATGGCTTTATCCCAAGGTAAATTATGTTAGAATTATTTATACCACCCAAGGATGGGATAACTTATCCCGGTACTATTTGTTAATCGGTACTATCCCAGTACTAATTGGTTCAACGATTTAGGTTTATTGGATTAACTGTTTTTAAATGATTTTGTAAATTTTTTATTGGGCCATTGATTCAATTTTCGATTCTAATGTTTCAATTGATGGTTAAATCGATAACCCAATAAGATTATACTAAAATTATCTATTTATCCTTATCCCTTGTTGTATCATAATGACTTCAGATTTTAAATAAAAATCTTATTTTCTTTTAGATTTTATAGTCGTTATTTTAGCATTGTTTTTAGGCAAAAATCTAATTTAATGGCTAGGGCAATTGCTGGTAGGTTGTCTAGTTGATACCGAAACTATTGAAAAGGGTCTTATAAGAAAAAATGAAAAACAACTATCATAGTAAAACCAATAATGCTAAAACTACTTATTGCATAGACAGAAAAGGCGGAAGCAGGAAAAAGGACTTGGAGAACAAAGGAAAGAATGGAGGAGATTGGCTTCAAGGTTCGCACGTCCATTTAGCCATAATTGAAGGTTGGCTTCAACCACATATTAGGTAGCGAGGTAGGAGCAGCAAGTTCCAAAATGAGGAATAAACATCAACTTTGTACCACAACTTGTTGGTGTAATATACCATAAATTACAATAGTTACAGTTGAAATAATAAAATAAACAAAAATTGAAGAAAATAAGATAATCTTCTTTTTGGCTGAGACACGAATAACTTGCTCTATTTAAGGAGATTCAAGCCCACTGCGACATAATCTACACCGACCCAGCAATATATCTCATGACTTGTCCCCTCCAGGATACAATAGCCTATCAACGATGTACCACTCAAGCAACTTCAGATTAGTTGAAGAGTCCAAAGCTCCACCGGGCACAGGTGCTTCAGCAAATACACCTTCTCAGTAGGAGCCCGGGATACCCAACGGCTATTGTTGAGCTCCAGATTGATTCGAGGCTCTCCGAGTGTGTTTTATATATTTTGGTATTGTACAATAGTCAAGAGTAAGGCGGGGGTTTGTCCCGACCTTAACCAGATGTCTATGTATCTTTTAGAAGGTTTGTAGACCAATTTAAAGTTAAGCATGATAGTGTCTTATCTTTTAGATGTCATGGCCCCAACGGCCAAATCTGGTATATATATAGTTTTGGGCATGTCGTTTATTTCTCATCAGTGCATTATATATCCATGTATGATAAAACCTTTGGTTATTATAGTTACATGCATGAGGAGTATAAGGTCATGGATTGGTTCTCTCGGGCCTTCACGGCTACGGGTGCCTATCCGCCCCAATAGGATTTGAGACGTGACAAAAGTCTTTGTATAGTGAATATAGTTAAAGACTTGGAATATTTTCTTTGCCTCGAGTACTCTTTCTTTCACTAATATAATTGCTCTCTTTTGTAGAGCGAATATAGTTATAGACTTAGAATATTTTTTTTGTCTCAACTCTCTCTTTCACTACTACACGCTATAATTTTTTTACACTTATCATATTTCCTTGTACTTGCAATAACATGCAAGATCGCCTCTATTTATAAGTGAGGTATTCAAAATTGTATTGAATAGGAAGAAAAAAGAGGGGTGGTAAAAAGAAAATATCAATAGTCTTTATGTTAGAAGAGTTACAAGAAACTAATGGCACTAATAGCCATGAGAGTTACAACAAAGTAATGAGAGAAGTTACAAATTACTAAAGGATACATTCTACCACCATTAACAATTAGAGTAATGTGAGTAGATAAATAGTCTTGTTGTTACATATGTTACATGCAACTAATGACCATGAAGTTACAACAACTAATGGTCATATGAGTTACAAGACATAATATGGTGGATTATGCAGTGGCGGAGCCAGAATTTTCACCAAGGGGGTTCACAAGTGAAGATACGAACTAACCGAAGAAGGTTTGACATCTACAATATATACATAAAAAATAATTTTAATCATGTATATATAGTATAATTTTCTGTCGAAGGGGGTTCGGATGAACTCCCTATCATATATGTAGCTTCGCCCCTGAGATTATGGACAAATAAAGTGAAAGTTACAAGAGTTATCAAAATATAATGACACCACTTTCTCCACTTTATGTCCATAAATTATCATGCAAATTAAAATTTTAATATTAAAATGTGTAATAACACCAGCACAACCTGCCATGGCATATATTTTGATTTATGAGTAAAAATATTTGTTTTATAGAATATATGAGGAGATGCAATAAACGATGATTGTATGAAAGGAAAATGAGGCCTTTAAATAGATGTGCAAGGAGGTTGGGAACAACAAATGACTTTTTAACTAAAGCATTAAAAATAAGTGCATGACTTATTTGAGATTTGAGTTGTAAAAGATATTATCTTTCACAAGCTAAGTACAATAGTATGATATATTGACTAAATAGGTTGGCAACTCTTTAAATGTTAGATACTTGTGCACACACTAATATCCGGCTTACATTTATTATTGTTGAGGATGTAATTAAGTAAATAAAAGTATTTTTTTCTCTAATAACGCATAATAAAGTATTGATATTGGTGCTTCTCACAAATTTGATGTGGTTAACTTAGATATTTAAGAGACACGTGAGAATACGTAAAAAATAATTTTTCAAAATTGAAAATGTATTAGAAATACTTTACGTAAATTCTTCTATAGCATATTATTTTTCCTTATAATAGTAAACTATTACTTTGTTGTCCTCTAACACTTTCTAACAACATGAATTGCTTCATATGTCATATCAAAAAAGTCTTTTTAAGCTTTTTTTGCTCACTCTATATCCTCGATAGTTTTTCTTCGTTAGTATAAAGTGGGTTTAAATACTTTTATATAATTGTGTATGAATACATTAATTTTCTATTTAAGTATTTATAAAATCATCAATTAATTTATTAATCATGACATATTTTCTTTTATAATATTAAAAATTAAAATCATTGAAACGAGGTACACACGAGGCACGTTCCCTAAACTAGTTATTATAAATAGTTACCACTTGAGTTTTTATGTTGCCAACTAGCACTTTCAATTAAGATTAGAAGTTCAAGTCAGAATTTTCCCAATTTCCATATAGCTTCAAATGTCATTAGAATCACTATATTAACACACGCAACACGTTTCGTGTAAAAACATAATTAGTTTTAATTTAACAAGGTATCAATTGATTTTGAAAGTGTTGGGTTCGAAATCAAGAGGGCGACATGCGGAAGCTTAAAAGTTTACAAATCATCGTAGTGATAATTCAGAAGACACATAAAACAATAATAAAAAAATTAATATTATTATATAATTTGGTCAATTGACCTACATATAAAATCTAATATAAAAAGCATAAGAACTAATGAGAGAAAATCTCTCTCTAAACAAGACTCTTCAGCGACTACATTGTTGATGGTAATGTATTGTTGTATAAGAATGGAGTATTCTATTTATAGAATTTCAAAACTTTTTCTCCAAGAAAGAGGTTAGCCAAAATATTGGAAGATCTTTATATTTTTTTTTTAGAAAAAGTAAAAGTAATTATGGTATTGCTTTTATTTTCTTTCAATAGAAAATTAATACTAAAATTTGGTAAGAAAATCAGGGAAAAAAACCTAACAAATCTCCTTTTTTTTGTTTGATTTTCGCAACAAAACTTGATCCACCTTCTTCACATGCATGAGCTTCGTTTTTCACATAATCTTCATCATTGCTACTTACCATGGTTAAAAATACGATTTAAAATATCATGATTAAAAATTGGTTAAAAATTTAATATTTTCTTTTTATTTTAAAAAATGCAGCAACGGAAATATTGAAATATGTTTAAAATTTCTTCTACACATGTAGCTGGACAAAATCATCATTATCACCAAACTGGTTGCATCTTGATTTGAAACAGTTTTATACTCATCTTTAATCTCGTTTCATCAAATCATTAGACCTTTGAACTGTAGACTCTGATAACACTTGTTGGGTTCGAAATCGAAAGGGCGTCATGTGAAAACTTAAAAATTTGCAAACCATTGTAGTGATAATTCAGAAGACACATAAAACAATACTAAAAATGTTAATATTAATATATAATTTGGTCAATCAACCTATATATAAAACCTAATAAAAAAAGTATAAGAACTAATGAAAGAGATTATTAAGCAACTACGTTGTGGATGTTAATGTGTTGTCGTTTAAGAAGGGGTATTTTATTTATAGATTTTCAAAATTTTCTTTCAAGAAAGAGGTTAGCCAAATATGAAAGAGATTTATATTTTTTTAGAAAAAGTAAAAATTATGATACTATTTTTATTTTGCTTCAATAGAAAATTAATACACCGATTTAATAAAAAAATGAGGACAAAAACCTTTTAACAGAAAGTAGTATTGCTATTTATATTACTGGAGGTGTATACTCATGTTAAACGATAATATGATGTTTTTTTTTCTTAGCAATTTTTGTGATGAAGCACGAATAAGCTTTAAATAAGATTAATGAAGGTTTTTCTTTTTTCCCTTTTTGTTATAATAATTTTTTTTTGCGTAATTTATATCATTAGTGGAAGTGTACACTCATGTAAACAATAACGTGAAGTTCTTTTCTTGGCAATTTATGTGATGGAAGCGTGAATTATGCTTTATTTCGTATTTTACGATTACTATTTTTATCATTTCTTATTCCTGATTTTCTTTTATGTCACCCCCCCTTATTTACTATTATTTATCTTGAGCGGGGGTCTATCGGAAACAGCCTCTCCACTTCTTTGGAGGTACCGATATGAACTGCGTACATCTTACCCTCCCCAGACCTCACTTTGTGGGAATACACTGGGTTTGTTGTTGTTGTAAGCGTGAATTATGCTTTAAATAAGAATGATGAAGGTTTTTCTTTTTTCCTTTTTTGTTATAATAAATCCTCTTTGCGTAATTAGAATAGAAGCCAGAAAAATTGACAAGTGAAAAGAAAAAACAAAACAAGATAGAAAACAAAAGATGATGAAGAAACTAAAGAAAGTAAACTTTGGTTCTCTCTCTCTATATATGTGATTCTTTGGCCCTCCCAAAATAAGGAAAGTAGTTGTGTATATCACATGGGAGATTGCCTATGCCGAAATAACCCAAAGATGCATTGAACAAGGCCATAAAATATACAGACAAAGAGGTATTAATAGGGGAACACATCATGAAATTAAAGATCTTAATCAAGATACTCCGTATTATGAATACTTTTTGTTTTTCTTTTTAATTTTTGTCCCATTTTACTATAGATGAGATAAGAGTGTAATCTCATCTTCTTTAGGAGATCAGTACCATCTAAAATCAAATCAAGTATTTCTTTTGACAATTTGGCTGTGACAATTAGATTATTATTACTCATGAAGTAGCGTTTGAAATTTCTTATAACTTAAAACAAGCTAAGAGGGAAAACAAGTACAAAACGATGAACAACAACCCATACAAAGAAGTTACCACAGGAGCCTATCTTATTTTCATCTCCTGTTGGATGGTGTGTGTGGGGTGGGGGATGGGGGGTGGGGGGATTATTCCCTTGAACATGTCTTCCTAGAGTAACGATTTTAATTTTTTTTCATGTAGGCGTCGACCTTAAATAGTTGTCAAAAAAATTTTGCTCATTTATTTGTCTCCTGCCTTGTTGGCATTGTGTAAATGTATTTACAATGTAAATATTTATAGTATCTGATAGATAGGGCACTAATAAATTCTGCAGCAACCAAAATAGGGGACTGCGATTGCAACTTATCCCTTCTATCAATTTTGCACATGCTAAACGAAATTATTTACACTCTTTCAAATCTAAAGAAACTAGATGGCCGTGCCCATGCTATGCACGCGCATTTTTTAAACATTATTGTATTAATGTGATCCAAATAATTAAAACATCATTAAACTAAATATTGACAAAATATATTTCATACTTTCATCCGTGGAACAAAGTTAACTTCATATTCTAAAGCTTGCTAAAAAGGCAAAAACAGCTTGTAGGTGGTTCAACTATGTATGAGGTAAGCTGTAATTTCTGAATTTTAGCAGCTACAGTTTGTAAGTCGATATTTCAGCTAGGTATTCTCCCAACACACAAATTCTTAGGGTTGGCTCTATTGCTACTGCAACCTGCAAGACATCTACAAATAACAATCAACTACAGAACATCAGACATCAATCCTAGCATGCAGTGGCCACAGCCCACAGGAACCTTTTTATGGGAAGTGTGTCTCAGGAATTTTATTTACTGTCTATGACATAAGCATCTAAAACACACGTTATAGCAACAACAACAACATATTCATTGTATTTTCACCAAGTGAGGTTTGCAGAGGGTAAAGTGTATGCAGTTTATACCACTACCTCAGATGAAGTAGAGATCTACAAGAAAAAAATTTTGAACATTAATTTGGTTTGCTTCCTAAAATCAACAAATTGATTCAAAATCAAGAAAAAAACAACCAACCAACAAATAGCTAATGCAAATTTGGCTTGTACATTGATAATGATAAATAGTTGCTTGCCTCATAGGCTGGGTTCATACTAATTGTTTGCAACAAATTTTTGTGGTGCGGAAAATTAACTGCAAAAGATAAAAATAAACAACAAGAATAATTTTATTTAAAGTAATTTTGCGGGTACAATTCTGTTATTCTCTCGATTCTTCTCACATAAACTTTTTCATAATTCGAGGGCCTTTGTAGCATAATTCTCGAACTTCCGGATAATTTGAGCCTCCTAGAAATGTGTTTGGATCTCCAGAAATTGTTTGTGGTCAATGTAGAAGTTCCCTCCAATGCTTGCAGAATGACCTAAGAAAATTGTGTAACCCTCCTATTTATAGTTGTAAGGGGTAGGCAGTCTGTAAACAACCTCTTTTGCCTCATTCTGATTGGTCTATTCGATTTTCAAGCTTATCACAAATGTTATGTGACAAGGTTGCTTGTGATTGGCCAAAAACATGTCATTTGGGACACTTGGCGATGTTTCATTGGCTCTTGAACTTGACTTGGATTGCCACATCATTTGATGTATGTGGTCTTGCTTCATTAGTCTTTAATTTGACTGGGATGCCACGTCACTTGACACGTGGCATAAGTTTGGGCCTCAAGGTGAGATGGACCTTGAAGTCCTTGATGAGGAATAAAATGGGCTTATTATTTTTATAG
Organism: Capsicum pubescens; assembly: GCA_030864215.1. Classification (NCBI taxonomy): domain Eukaryota; kingdom Viridiplantae; phylum Streptophyta; class Magnoliopsida; order Solanales; family Solanaceae; genus Capsicum; species Capsicum pubescens. Next base: position 79,387,032 of record CM061545.1, on the reverse strand, counting down.
CCTAAAATAATTTTAGACCCAATAAAATATAGGTCAAATCCAATTTTTATATGAATTTGACCCAATAAATTTTACGTGTCTACAGATGCCCCCTACTTCAAAGCTCGTCAAGATGTTTGATTTGTCGGACCTGTTAGAGAAGAGATTTGAAGTATTTCTGGAGCCCCCATTTTATTTTATTTTGCAAGACTTAAGCAGATTGTCGAAATCCGACTCCACGAAGTCATCATAATCTAGGTAGAATAATGTGAATCACTTCCTTAGGAATGTAAAATTCTATTTAAAACTAAATATATCCAAACATTGTAAGATTCGGGTATTAGTCTTATATTAAATTTTAATAGGATTAAATAATGATGTTATCCCACTTCGAAAAGGATTAGGAATTTGACTTGTTTTGGACACTTGGATGTCCCAGTTCTTCTTGAAGACAACTTGTTCAGCAAATTCCTTTTCGAAATCAAACTAGGGCCTTTTAGAGTCTATAAAAGGACATCACCGCCCCATTAAGTCATTATAATTCAGCCGGGGCAGAAATTCAACTCCCGTTTTTCTCTTTTTTTTGCTTTTTTTTCTCTTTTTTTACAATTGAGCTTTCAGGCACTTTGGGGCATCTGTGGAAGAAGCTTCATAACGCATCGTGGAGGTGTCTGAATCACGAACGGCTTATGGTGTTGGAAAGAAGACTCACGAGGCTACGTTCGACGCAAAAATCACACTCAATTTATCTTCAGATCTTCCCAGGTATCGTTTCAAAATCAGACCTTCAATTTGTTGTGACTGCTTTACCTCTCGAATAAATCCAGCTTTGTTGAGCTTATTGACCTCTACTTTAATTTATGTTACTAACTCAGGGAGAAACATTCGTTGTGACTGCTTTACAGGACGTGCCCCCTTTTTGATCCCCAAATGATAAATAGCTACCATTGTACTAAGGCCAGGCATTTCTTTGTATGACCAAGCAAAGACATCTTTGTATTCGACTAATAACTTGAAGTAGTCCCTCTCTTCTTGCGGTGTAAGAAGTGTACTAACAAAGGTTGCACGGATTCTCCAGTGTACCTAGGTTTACCTCCTTGAGTTTATCTACAGTTGATTGTACTCCATCCTCTAGTTGAGGGGGTGTTTCTTGAACATCATCATCCATTTCATTATGGCACAAATTATCCTCAACCATTATATGATATGATGCACTGGCTTCCTCTGGATCATCTTTTATTTCTCCAAGATGTTGGTTGGTAAAAACAATAGCTCTTTTTCTTACCTTCAGTGGGCCATATATAGTAATTGACAAAATAGACTCTTTTTTCATGTGTGATGGGAAAGCACTATGAATTTCCTTATCATCAATGTCCTCAGAGAAATATTATTGTTCGTGCCCCAACAACGTCTTTCTAGATAATGGTTTTCTTGTGGTTCCTACGCGAAGAAAAATAGAGGCATTCGCGATAGTGACACATCCTTCTACACAGTTAAAAGTTCCACTTCCATCTTTACCTCCTAATCTGTCAAATATAGAGACACGAGGTGTTGATTTTTCTTTACGATTAAACACTGAGGTCCGTTGTGGTGTTTTCTCGTCCTCACCCTTCTTTTCCCCTTCTACTGAAATGCGATGAGATGAAAATGTTTCCTTCACCTTCCTAGCTGAAATTCGAAGAGGCTCTGGCAATTTGAATCCTAGCCCAAACTTAGGAGTGGTGACGTAATGTCCTTGCTTTCTCAAATTCATTTGGGATGTTGTAAAGCCGTGTATTTTTTCGCCAGTGACTTCATCATTGTATCTCCTAGTCTTGTCGGATTGGAGAAGTTATAACCTGATTTTTCAAGTAATGTGAAAGTCTTTTGATCAAAGTGACCTTTTATCTTTTCAACTAAGGTGTCATTTCTTAAGGACTCAGGAGTAATAGGTTGGATTTTTACGACTGGTACAGTCATACTCTTCTACAAATCTTGAAACATTTCATGGCTCATTTCTTTTCTTGGATGGAGAACTTGTTGAGTACATGCCTCTAGCAAGGATTTTCCCTCTTTTCGATGCTCACGTGGAATGTAGCGAAAGACTAAATGCTCATTATCTGTCTTTTCTTTCATTTATCCTTTAGATGATGAGAACTTAATAGCGATTTCTTCATCAACACCCGTTTGCACTCCTATATCTTCTTTTGAATTGACCCCGGTTGGGTTGGAGGGTGTTGGCTTCTTCACATCCAACTCACAATAGTCCAAGTAGAATTTTGCATCTGCAAAGTATGACTCTGTATCTGTGAAAGGATTAATAGCTGCATCAACTTTTACTACCTCACCATCCTTCATATACTTCATGCACTGATGCAAAGTAGATGTCACCACTCCATTTTCATGCAACCAGGGTCATCCAAGCAGCAAGTTGTATGATGACTTGGCATCTATGACGTGAATCAAAGTGTTTGATTTCATATTACCAATGGATAATTCTACGAAGATTTTTTCCATAGCTCGTTGTCCTCCTTGATTGAAGCCTTGGATTGTTATATTGCTTTTGGACAACTCATCAATAGAGATTCCAAGCCTTTTGAGCACTGTCCTTGGCATGATATTAACCTCTGAACCATCATCGATCAATATGTGATTGAGATGTTATTCTTGAATAGCTCCTACGACAAACAAAGGCCTGTTATACAGTTTGGACCCTAACAATAAGTCATCATCGGTGAAGAAAATTACAGCAAAACATTGTGCAACTGCTAGCTTAACATGACATTCTTGTTCTATTGTTAGATGATGCTCTTGTTCGTTTCCTTGGGTTCTTCTATGTTGGAAATTACATATGTTGCCCTGACTTGGCTATCTTAAAGGATTTTTTTCGAAAAAAATTCATGCAATGTGACAGGTCTTCGGGCCTTCTATGACAAGAAACCATAGGTCCTCTTGCTAGCATTAACCTTGACACTTTTTGACGGTCATAACTGATCCATATTATGCCCCATCACTTTCAGCTCAGGAAGTCGTATCTTTGGAATCACTCGATGTCTTTTTTTATGAGAAACCAGAGTCCAACCGTCATTCTCATTATTTTCAAAATTGTCGTCTACCTCTATTGCAGCTTCAAAATTTCTTTTTGGGTCATCAACTTCAACCGGCTTGAAGCTCTCAAATTGCAATAAAATGGTGCTTCACATAGTCTGCGGTATGGAGTATTTTTGTCGATCGAAAACACTAGCATGATTTGCATCCAAGGTTTCATCAATGTCGATGATGATTTTCCCTTCACTTACTAGTGTCATAATTTTCTCCTTCAAAATGAACCATTTCCTCGTTGGGTGGCCAATGACACGATGAAAATTGTAGTACTTGGGATCATTAACCCTATTAATTTGATTCCAGAAGATCAATGGCTTTCTTGGCCAACAATTCATCAAGGATCGTAGGTACGTCTGAATTTGGAAACGGGTAAACTTTTGCTTCCAACTCTTTCAAAGTTGGGTGACATTTTTCCTCCCTCGATTATTTCTTGGAGGTTTCATCTTCCTTCACTTTTTGCTTAGTCGTAACCTTTACTGAAGTTGCTTTCACCTCCATGAATTCTTTAGTACGGATCTTTGGGGTCGTACCCTTCTTAAACTCCTTTTTTTTGTAAGATCAACAAAAAGAGAATCCTTCCCATTACTTGCGATGCTTAACTCCATGTCATGTGCTCGTGTAGCAAGTTCTTCAAATGTTCGCGGTTTGATTCCTTGGAGAATGTATAGAATGCCCCAATGCATTCCTTGAGTGCACATTTCTACAACGGATATTTCAGAACAATGACCTCCAACGATTGATGTAATCCACCATAAGCTCATTTTTTCTTTGCTTAGTGCTAGTTTACTCTATCATACTCATAGTTCGTCGAGTGCTGTAAAACTGATTGAGAAATTCCTTCTCGAGCTTCTCCCAACTATCAATTGACTCATGCTCCAAGTCGATATACCAGTCGAATGCATTCCCTTTTAATGAACGGATTAAACTATTTTACCAGGAGATCGCCATTTGTTCCAGCATTGCTGCAAGTTTTGACAATGTGGACGATGTATTGCCTCGGGTTTCCCTTGCCATCAAATTGTTGTAAATTTGGTGGTTGGTAGGTCGTTGGCATGGATAGACAATCAATTCTCCTTGGTTAAGGCTTGGAGTAATACAATGAACTTTGTGGTACTCCGCCATATTGAGTTAGTTATCATGTCTTGCAATTGCTGAACAGATAGAGCTCCAACCGAAGTAGACTATTTTTCTTTTAGATATTTAGTCTTGCTAGGTGACTCGTCGCTACTCTTATTTTGTAGAGTAAAGCCGGGTGGATAAGAAGGGTCATGGCTTGATTCTCCAGGGATGAAGGACTCTAACTTGTTCATTAGTTGAGCGATTTGAAGATCTTTATCCTCAACATATTTCTTTAAAACTTCAATGGTTTGTTCCATTATTGTGAACTTCTCATCCATATCAGTTGCGTCAGCCATCAAGGCGTTGACCTTTGTTGAAACTGGACAATTAATTGAATCTTCAGATCCACTAAAATTGACGCCAGTCTGAGAGAGTTCATCACATAGCAAGGATGTCAAGTTGCCCCCAGGAGTTGCGATTCCAGCCTCCATATGAGATTTTCTCTTTTTTGCCTTCTTTAAAGAAGTGAAGTATTCAGATTCGTCCCAACCACTAGTCTACAACTTGCGCTGAGTGAGTGGACCAACATAGCTCAGCTCATTAAATTTGGCAGTTCTTGCCTGAGACAACTTTTGTATTTTTAATGTCCATAGTAGTGGTTGAATTTGATTTCGCAGGAAGAAGAGATGGAGAGTAGAACTGATCCCACTGGGCGTGCCAAAATTTGTTTGCAACAAATTTTCGTGGTGCAAAAAATTAACTGCAAAAACTAAAAATAAACAACAAGAATAATTTTATTTAAAGTAATTTTGCGGGTACAATTCTGTTATTCTCTTGATTTTTCTCTCCTAAGCTTTTTCGTAATTCTAGGGCCTTTGTACCGTAATTCTCAAACTTTTGGATGATTTGAGCCTCCTAGAAATATGTTTGGATCTCCAGGAATTGTTTGACAGCACTTCGTCTTGTGGAGTTGATCTTCGGGCAGAACTCCATTAGTCAATTCATTGAAGAGCCGTGTAGTCAATGCAGAAGCTTCCTCCAATGCTTGCAGAATGACCTAAGAAAATTATGTAACCCTGCTATTTGTAGTTGTAGGGGGTAGGCAGTCCAAGTGTAAATAATCTTTTTTGCCTTATTCTGATTGGTTCATTCGATTTTAAATCTTATCACAAATGTTATGTGACAAGGTTGCTTATGATTGGCCAAAAACATGTCATTTGGGACACTTGACGATGTTTTATTGGCTCTTAAACTTGACTTGGATTGTCACATCATTTAATGTGTGTGGTCTTGCTTCATTGGTCTTTAATTTTACTGGGATGCCACGTCACTTGACACGTGGCATAAGTTTGGGTCTCAAGGTGAGATGGACCTTGAAGTCCTTGATAAGGAATAAAATGGATTTATTATTTTTGTAGCCCAAAATGATTTTAGACCCAATAAAATATGGGTCAAATCCTATTTTTATATGAATTTGACCCAATAAATTTTACATGTCTACACTAACAGAAAAGAAAATCTCTCTGTTATAAGCATCTGAATAGAAGTTTCGTCAAATACCCAGTGCCTAAGATTGAAGCAGTAATTTAGCTTAAGTTACAACATACAACAACTTTTACTATTTGTCTAGGATTTACTTATAGCAACGTGTGCTAAGTTAGGTACTCAACAACTGCAAAACAACATAGCAAGAAAATGACTATTCTAGTGTCTTCATCCAAGAATCTTAGGTTATTCTGAGGCACATTTGTAAAATTTCGAAAACTAAATATATGTCATTCAATTTCTCTAAGGTGAGGCAGGCAGCGGTATGGTCCAACTATACAAGGGACCAAAATACTTACTAACACAAATTTTATGGTACATGAAATAAGTTAGCATTGATTCACGCTACGTATGCAAAGGCACTAAGCATAATATTACCTTCAAAGCCTTTTCTAGTATGACTTTGAATCCAAGGGGTTGTCTCATTAAGGCTAAGTTTTCCTGGATGTACCTCTGTAGATGGGAAAGCAGAAGGCCAAAAAAGGGTAAATTATATGAACTTGTAAGCACATGAAAATGACCTCATACGACCAGCAAACAGAATAATAATTTAAACTCGCAATTACAAGAAGATTCTGTAGAGGCTGAATGTTTGCTGAAACAATGTTTGCAGCCTGCAGAAATGGAAAATACGATAGATTTACCAAATCTATTCCAATTCTAAGAACTTGATTAAAAGAATGTTTTAGAAAGAAAGGAGACAAAGAGAAAGATAAAGGAGACCAACGTAAAAGTAGAGAAAGAGTTATAGGAATTCAGAAGAATTAAAGTTTGTCACTTTCCTATGGCTTATTTCATGTGAGGTAACAGTCCAACAACGAAAGTAGTAGGAATGAAGGCCATATTCCAGATAGATGAGAGCAGAGTCCCAAAGTTTTTGCTAGCTATAGGTTATTTCTTCTTAAGTGGATTATACATCTAAGTGCTGAAATAATGAAATACTTAAATATCTTTTTTCTATCTACCATTTTTGCCCTATAATTTCAATTCTTCTCCATCTGTAGTTGCAATTTCTTCTCCCCCAATTGCTCTTATTTTCTAATTATTCCTCTTCTATTATTTCCATCACTTATTCTTCTTGTCCACTCGAATTGCATTTTAGAATTGTTCATTGTACTTTACTTTTAGATGTTTGTAGTTTTGGTTCACCAAATAGCCCACAAAAGTTCTTCCCTAATAATTTAATTATTCTATCAAAAACCAATTACCAGTTAAATGCTCAATAACACATTTATAAAGATTAAAAATTCAACACTTGATCAAGCCTTGAATACATTAATATCATAATTATCATTGACACAGGCACGCACGTACACACTAGTAAACATTCTATGTAGAATCACAATTAAAAGAAAATAGATTTTTATGATTTTAAAACTAAAAGAAAGTATCATAGATGTGTGTATGTATACTCAATGGTTTCATAGATAGAAACTAAAACATGAAGTGGTCTCTAGTTCAATATCTCTCTAACTCTAACTGTAAGACTCCACAAAATTCTTAGCTTAAATCAGTCTTTTAGGCTTGTCAAGGGGTCCCAGACTTAGAATATTTAGCTAAGTATTCAAACTTAGTGTCATTTTAGCCTTCAAAAGTTGGCAATTTTATTTCAAGACCTTTACGTCCATTAAATATTGATATTTAAGTTAATTCATGATCAGGAAGGTCAATAGGTGTTTTCAGATGAGTTTCGGATTCTTGGGACCTCGTTTAGACCATATTTGAGTGCCCAAAATAGAGGATCGACGCGATCTCGATGCGTTGCATCGAACATCGTGTCAATGGATGATTTTCCCCCAGCTCTAGTGCAAATTCCAGTGAACCGACGCAGACTTGATGTGGTACGTTGGCTATCACATTGATGCCAACGACGTGGCGTGTCGGCCTGTGCATTGGCAACACAGTTTTTCAGTCATTAAAAGACCACATCCTTGGAGGTAATTGGATCTTTTTCCCATGACCTTCAGCCCCCAAAATATGGAATTAAACCCTTTGGAGAGAAATTATACTCATTATTCCTCAAAATACTCTAGAACAAGAACCCTAGGAGATTCAATTTCAAATCAAGAACTCACCATCAATCCCTCGAAATTTAGGCACTAAGGTATGCAAAGTGTTCATCCAAGGGTCCTCTCCACCCTTGTAGTCCAAGAAACTATATTTAAACATCAAGTATATGAAATTCATGAATTCCATGTTGGGTTTGATAATATTCATGTTTATAATGATTAATTGGGTTTCAAATCCATGTTTCATGATAAATTTCATGTGGGGTTAATTGAATTATATGTGTTATCATGTGAGATCATGATAAAGCCTTCAAATTTGATATTCGAAATTGTGTGCTTTATCTGCCTATTTTATGTTTTTCAAGTGATTGATGAATTAAGCATGTGAGTTGAATAGTGGAATTATATCATGTTAGCATGTATTCAAGTTCATGTCATACAAGTGTTTGTTAAAATGCCTTAATGAATGAATTATGATCAAGTACTTAGTTTACATGTTTCAAGTTTGTGACATTTCTCTAAATTTATACTATCAAGTCCTGGGGGTACTTATACCTGATAATTTAGCTGTTTACCTAGAGCCATGGTCAGTCATAGAATGGTACCAGTCACGTCATGATCAGTAGTACTCTCAGTCAATCACAAAACTCAGGAAAAACTCAATAGACTCAGTACTAGTCCGGTCTAGTTCAGTACTCAGCCCAGACCTCAGTAAACTCAGTTAGCTAACAGAGCACAATGTCTCTTAATTTATGCTATCGAGTCCTGGGGGTACTTATACCTGATAATTTAGCTGTTTACCTAGAGCCATGGTCAATCATAGAATGGTACCAGTCACGTCACGATCAGTAGTACTCTCAGTCAGTCACAGAACTCAGGAAAAACTCAGTAGACTCAGTACTAGTCCGGTCTAGTTCAATACTCAACCCAGACCTCAGTAAACTCAGTTAGCTAACAAAATTCAGTAGTATTCCATCAGTCAATGGAACTCATTGAATCTAGTTCAGTTTAGTTAAATAGTATTATCAGTAACAATTTAGTCCAGCCTAGTACAGACTAGAAATCAGTTTAGTGTCTATTCAGTTGGGAGTAGGATTCAACACCGAGCGAGCCCAGGGATGGGGGCATTCCTGTTAGTAGAGGGTTTGACCCTTAGTAGCAATCCCTGCGTTACAGAACAATATAGCCACCGTAGGTTGAGATATCTTTCTGTCAGATATCATGAGGGTTGTTCTATCTCATTCGAGTTATCCTGCCAGTGAGGGTTGACGAAAAAGATTCCTGTCAGAGAGGGTTAACTCACAGCTTGTCCTTACCCGTGGCATGGTATTGACACCTTTCTAACTCGGGTTACAGGTTGGACCCTAATCAGATTAGAGAGGGGCATGTTGGTTAGATGATTACCTCCCACAGTTTTAGTTTCAGTCTCAGTCTTGGAATAGAACTCAATTTAGTTCTACAGATTCATGACTATCAGATATAGTTACTCAGATTAGTACGGAGCTCAGTATAGTTCCACAAAATTCGGGACTGTCATATACCATCATCCAGATAATCAGTAATACGGTATCATTAAACTCAGATATCAGTTATTAGTATTCAGACTCTGTACTCAGTATTATCACGATCTCAGTTACAGTCTATGTATTCATGCATGTACTCTTATTCAGTCATACTCATGTTATTCAGTTAGTATTGTTCTTGCATATGAACCCATGCATGTCAACCTACCTCACTGAGAATACCAATACATTTAAAGTACTGACGCGTGCTTTTTGCGCTATGATGTCTTATATCATAGGTTCAGACGTACGGGCACCAGAGCACCCTTAGCAGTTTAGATCTTCATCTTTTAGAGTAGTGGTGAGTCCTCATAGTTCAAGAATATGCTTATTATTTTCAGTAGTCAGAGTTAGTTGGGGACTTGTCCTATCAACTCCACAGTTCAGACAGTTTAGAGGCTTTCCAGACTAGAGTATTTTCAGACAGTTGTTCAGTTTTATAGTACTTATATTCAATTTTGGTATTTTGATACCATATTCATATTTATTTATAAATTTGAACCTTATGTCATATGTTTTTTCCTATCTCCGCAATCATTACAGTGTTTATTACAAAGTTATTGCAGAAGGTACCAACCATGGATTAGCTTGTGGTCCTTCGAAATTATGAGCACCGTATAGCATCCGGGGTACAAACTCGGGGCGTTACACTAACAATCATATCTTGATGGAAGCAATCATTTAATTGGGTGAAGTGTGAGTCATCACCTTGTCACTCCGGACCAAGAGACTTTATCTCATAAAAGGGTAGAGATTGAACTGCCATGTCTAAAGTTAAGTTTATGAATAGATCCTGCAAACACGCTAGTTCTTAGAACTCCACCAAGATGAGCTATTAAAAGCAAAAGGAACTCGACCAAAATGAGCTGCCAAAAGTAACAAGAAACATAAAGTAGGTACAAGTTAGCACTAAGTTTCTATTAAGTGGATATCGAATGTCCATTACTTATCTATACATAATTTGTTTAGGCATAATCACGTGGGTCATGAAAGGTGAGTAGCAATCTATACCATTCACAAACAAGAAAATCAAGCATAAAAGAATTAAACTGCAGTCATAATATAACAGTAAGGGAAATTAATCAAGCTCGCTCGACAAAAACATTAGCTCATCATATTTTTTGTTGATCCCTCAAGATAACTATTTTTATACATAAGAAAGAATTAGTTTCCCAGTACCATTTAGAATTGATATTTTAGCATCTTATATAATTCTTGATATTCATTCAAGAAATTTGATAGAATTTTATTTCAATATTCAAGCTCTCATAGAAACATTCGGTCACTTCAAATCAATTAATCAAGCTACCTAACTTGAAGCATGTCTCTTGGCTCCTAAAAACATGTAGCTCTGAAATGCACCAAATCAGTATTTTATAGTTTTCGATCTTTCGATGCACTACTGAGTTAAAAATAAGAAATGATGAAAATATAGACATCAACCACTTATATTGAGCACATATACATTGATGGCTCAACAGCCCAAAATTATCGCAGACTCTACAACGTTTAGCGTACAATAGAATTCTAACATGTGGAACCTCATAAACCAATTAAAAATTTGAGGTGCTTACTGCTTATTGCTTACTCCCATCTTCTCTAAATACATCTTTCTTATTGTTCTTTTATTCTTATTTTTTTTCTTTGTACCAAGAAGTTGATGGATTGATCACCCTAAGCTTTCTTTTGTACACCTGTCAAAATTATTCTTATCCTCAAGAAATCATAAATTTTCCTTTCAGTAATTTATCATATCATATTTGAAAGAGAAAGAGGCACAAATGTATCAGTTTTTCATTGTTAAATGAGATGGAAGTCTTTGGTAAGTGCGTTGACCTACTCGCCCTCTCCTAAATAAAGTCAAAATACTTTTAAAGGTACCATAGACAGCGGACTGATAATTACTCCCTCCGTTTCTAAATAAGTGAATTGTTGGGATATTTGTTGGTGTTTCAAAATAAGTGAATCATTGAATTTTTTTTCAAATTTGCCTTTATGATTTGACAACCAATTAACTTTTGAAAAGGTATTATAAGGTCAACTTTTTCTTTTTTTGGGGTAAAAATGAAAAGTTGTGTTAAATTTATGTCTTTAATGCTTTTTTCTTAATATATGTGTGAAAATTCAACAATTCATTTATTATAAAACGAAGGAAATATTATTTTGAACGGCAATAAGTCAGTTAATGACATGGACCGAAATAAAAAAATAGCAATACATCAAACTGCTAAATAACTTAGGACGTGAAATAAAAGGGCAGACTGGTGTACTAAAGCTTCCTCTATGCGCAGAGGCAGGATGACAAGGGTGTAACAAGTTTTATCACATTCAACTGCCATTTCGAACACCATTATGGGGTGTGGGTGAATAGATGAAATCGCTCCACCTTTAACTAAATATTTTCAGTTCAAGCCCTAGGAATGGAGATATTTTTTGGTAGGGAATGTTTCCCTATTATGCTTCTGATGGGGCGTGAATCCAAATTAATCGACCCACTGAATTTTTCAAATCAAGTAATTATTAAACAAAATTATCTTATTAGATAAGAATAGTAGTTTAAAAGAAAATCAATAATGCATGATGTCATGTCAGTGAAATTTCAATCAAAACAACGTTCGTTTAAGCTTCTATCTTTCAAAACAAAGAGGGTATAACGACCAATAAGCCCTACTAATATGGCAACGATTGCTTCAAATTGAATTAAATTAGAGTTGGAAAAAGAGATTACCTCGTACAACCAAAATTCTCACATTGCTGCGAGTTCTCTATCCAACATTCAAACTCAATGTTTTAAACTGATTTGATCTTGCATTAAAGAAAAAATCAACCCATTTACTTGCAACAATTAATCAACCAAGAAACAAATGGAAAACAGAGAGCATTAGTCCATTAATTGCACCTATATCTACCTTGAGCATATTCTAGTTTCAAAATCATGTGAAACCAAATTGTGCAAACATTGCATTCCAACTCAATAAAGCATGACTATCATATCTAAATGTTTAATTCTCTTTTTAAAGAAGTACAAGGATCTCTAAAGTATAGCATTAAATATGTATCACAATCAGTTTGCGTCATAACTAAGCATACAGAAGAGAAAATGGTCAAATACCCCCAAACCTTTACCCTAAATCCCAATTATACTTTGAAGGGGTCCTATGACCCCCTGAACTATTTAAAAATGGAATATATACCCCCCAAACACTGACGCCCAGATGCGTAATGGAAAGTGAGCAACACACACCTGCCATGTAATGCCACCTAATTTTCACGTAATATTATTTTTTTATATAAAAAATTAATTATTATTCTTTAATATATATATATATATATATTCTCTTTTTTGAATTTTCCTTTCCATTTCTCATTTTTCTTTCCTTTTGGAAACATTTTTGGAAGCACAGGAATCCGGATTAATTGAGGAGAAGGACCAGATTTTGATTCATGAATATGTTCACATTTCCAAAAATTCATGTGAGCAACTCAACTTGAATCAACCAAGTTGGCGTCGTCGCCGCCGTCAAATCGCGAATCCATCACTGCCTGCTGCCGTCGCCGGAGCTCCGATGACTTTTGGCATCGCGGACCAGTCCCAACTGGTGCGCCACCTCAACACGAGCACACCCCAACAAAAATCATCCAAAACCGATGCTGCAATCGCCGTGAAATCGTTTTTGAGCGCAGCGCCGCCGCTGACAAACTCCGATGAAGGCGGCGCCGCCACTGTCCACCACCAATCGACACAACACCACCACCAAATTTTATTTTAGCTATTGCACCAATTGTTGAAATAATTGTTAATTTTGTCATTTGGATGGAATTAAAGATAGACCCATTTGGGGTGTGTGTTCTTGAAATTGAATGGAATTAGTTATTTATTTTTTATGAAATTTCAGAATTTGGTGTGTGTGTGGGGAGCAGCCATGGTGTTTTGTGTTTTGTTGAAGAGAAGAAAGAAAGTGAAGAAGAAGAACAACAACAAGAAATGTCATTGATGAGTTCTTGGTGTCATTGTTTGTGAAGAAGAAGAATTGAAGAGGAAGAAAGAAAAATGTCATTGACGAGTTCTTGGATGTCACTGATGTCATTGTTTGTGAGAAGAAGAAGAAGAAGAAGAATTGAAGAAGAATTGAGGAAGAAGAAAGAAAATGAATTGAAGAAGAAGAGAAAGAAAATAAAGAAAGAAAAATAATAATTAAAATTATATATATTTATTTAAAGAAATATTAAAATTAAATTTTTAATAAAAAATTTGGTTTTCACTCTCTTTAAAGAAAGTGAAACGCACACTCTTGTCACGTCAGCGTTTGAGGGGTATATATTTCATTTTTAAATAGTTCAGGGGGTCATAGGACCTCTTTAAAATATAATTGTGTAGTTGAGATTTGGGGTAAGACCATTTTCTCCATACAGAATAAAGAAGTTCAGAATTACCTCTTAAGTTTTGTCTATCTTTCTCTACCTCGAATAAATTCAATTTACAAAATCCTGTAAAATCCAAATTGTGCGATCATTAAATTGAATAAATCACGAATTTTTGCTAATATTATGAGTAGACCACAACTGAAGTGACTATTATCTACAAAGATAAAAATGAAAATTACAACACTAAATTAAAAGAAGTTTTTTATACCAAAAGAAAATAAAATTAAATAAATGAACACACCAAATCATTTCAAATAAAATAAATTAACACATCAGATCAATTAAAGGATAGTGTATGTTAGGGGTGGGCGTTTGGTACTTTGGTTCGGGTTCAATTTTTTTTAATTTTTTATTATGAAATTAGGTGAACCGAAAATCGAACCAAATTAGTTCGGTTTGATTTATGTAAGTTTCGGTTCGGTTCTATCCGGTTTAATAATTTTGATATTTCGCCTTTGGGCTTGTTTAATGGGCTAAATTATATTTGTAAATCGACCTAGTTTAACTTTTTTTACGTTAAAGAAAAATCAATATAAACTTGTAAAGTCTTCTAGGTGACAAATGAGAACAATCACCTCTAATGTAAAAATCAGATAGAGGACCATATATTAACTTTCAGTTAGAAAAATCAATGCAAAAAGTAACTTTCAATTTCGATTGCTGAATGTATTTGAATTTTGGGGCTTTGGGTTGTAGATAATAGTGGGTCGTAGCTAAAACCTAAATAACTGAAAATCGAATTTCGTCAACCTAAAAATCGAAATATCATATTTATAAGAAAATAAATCAAAATCGGATCGAAAAATAAAAAAAACAAAACCAAAAAATCGAAATAATTCGATTCGATATTTCAAATTTTCTATATTTATGTCCACCCTAATGTATATGGTATGAGTCTTTGATTTTTAGGAGATTCAACCTAAATCACCAATTAGTAAGTTCCAAATGAAGTAAATTAGTCCGCCAATTATGTCAAACCATAGACAGCACATGCAAGACAGAATAACTCACCAAAAATCAGAGAAGATCAAATTCCAAAAATTATTGTGAGACAGATGGAACGACATGCAAAGTGATTGAAATACTATTTATATAGTCAATATGAACAATAGACAAGGTATTATACCTCCTCACGAGTGAAGCCTGCATCAGAATATAATCTTTGCCACTGCAGAAGTTTCTGACTCAATGTCAATATTCACCTCTCTGAGCTTCAAAACTTTCAATTGCCTGGTCCAATAGTAGAAATAATAGTTTAATTAGATTCTTAAACCCTAATTTCAAACTTGATGCAAAGAAGTAAAATAAAAAAAAACTACGATCAAATTTAAAAAAAGAAGACACTATACCCAGCAGTCAAGAAGGAGGAAAGACCTATGAGAAATACCGAGAGTCGAGCAAAGTTGAAGGGAAAAATGGACACGTAAGAGTAACATGCAAGGGTATAGTAATGTGAAAATACAAGTGTGCCTTTCGTCGTCAACCAAAACCCTCACTTATTAAATAGTAGAATGCCTCATCAACTATGCCCTACATGATTTATTTCTTTAATCATTTTATATAAAAAGTAAGTATTATTAATTAAACTAATTTGAATTCATGCAGGATTAATTAGTTTTGATTCACAATAAATAAATTCACTAGGAATAATAATACTTTCTGCTAAAAATTTCTTCATTAATATAACTCAAGTTAAATATCTTAATTTCAAATTAAGGGGTCGTAACCACCTCACCACACTCGGTGATATGTCCCATGAAATGATATATGCATAGTTGCTTGACCGAATAATTAATTATATGAGCATACAGATGGTTGAAAATGTTAGTGGTACCGCTCTTCTAGAATAAGTGAGAAGCCAATGAAAAATGTATTTTTGATTTGGATATTCTTGTTTTTGATAATTAAAGAATGTTTTATTCTTTTGGAGATTCTTCGTTCTGCCAATAATTCATGTCAGGAGCAGCATCAGTACTCAAATGATATAAGATTTCTTGAACATCATTGCTCTTGACGACCCTTACATACCAAATTTTCAAGTCCAATTCTATATATCCATTCGACTCAAGGCTCGCTGCGTGCCTTCATTAGCTCAACAACCTTATTTTTGTCGGTGAGAGCTGCACTTTTAATGGCATCCTATTTTGTTAACTATCCTTACTTCTATTTAGAAATAGAGATGTTAAAATGAACCCAAATTAAATTAATTCGTTTAATTCATTCAAAATTTAATGAGTTGAATTAAAAATAATTTACTATTAGGTAAATTTTAACTCATTAAGTCCCAGTGAATTTTTAAATTGGATTCAAATGAGCCCAATCAATCTCTATTTCAACTTGTTTGATAAAAAAAATTATTTTCTTGATAAAAATTGAAAGCAAAAAGTGATAATGTGTCCATTCACTCTCAAAATCACCCACCTCACCTCACCTCACCCTCACCTTATCTCAACCCCACCACAAGCCAACTTACCCCATCCCTACTTCGTCTTCCTTAAATAAATTATTTTTATTTCTTAAAAGTACTTTATAAATTTTCTTCTTGTGCCCACTTCATCCCAATTCCCCGCTTCCTACCCCTCACCCCCACCTTAAAAGATTAATTTTTTATTTTTTTTAAAAGTAAATTAATAATTTTTTTTAACAAAAACATTAATCTTACTCCAACCCCCATCTCTCCCTACTCCCTATATCACCTCACCCTCCTCTCCTATACGACATATCCCCTCCCCACATATATTTTTCTTAAAAAAAAATAATTATTATTTTTTCAAAAAAAATTAAAGTTATTTTTTTTAAAAAAAAAAACTCTTATCGCAATCCATATCCTTTCCCTAACCCTATCCCCATACCCACACCTGCACCCCGCGGGCTCTCAATTTTTTTTTTTTAAAAAAATATTTAATTTTAAAAAACAATCAAATTTCTTTTAATTTTTTTTTTTTTTACCTCAACCCCCATCCTAAACCCCTCTCCCCCTCCCGGCCTCTTACCCCACACCGCTTCCTACAAAATAAATTTTTATTTAAAAAAAAATAAATTTCTTAAAAAAAAAAACTTCCCACCCCCACTCTCTACCCACCCTCCTAACTTTTCAAACTCATTCAAATTTATTTTCTTTACAAGTAATAAATATAGTAATATGTTAATATTTTTTAGACTAAACAAGTTAAATTGAACGAATCAAAATCCAACTCAATTTTTACCCATTTCAAACTCAACCAGCACATTTGACACCCTTCTTCCACTTATTTGATCTTTAAATGAGAAAGTCAGATGACCGCTTCACCTTTTAATGGAACGCGTGCAATGTGAATTTGAATTAATACATAGACATGTATGTTTTGAATAGCGAATGCATAACGAAACAAAAATTGGTGGTCACATTCGAGATTTGGTGTAGTAGGGTACTGCAATACGTATAAATATTCACTCATTCGCAATGACAAAATAAGTACTACATTTGGCAAAAAAAGAAAGAAACCAGAAACCATCTGAGCTTTCCGAATCCTACCTACAGACCTACAAGCTTCAAGCTTGGTCTCTGAAAATCTCCCTTCTCAACACTCCACGAACACCAATCCCCAATTCCAAGAAAGATTATACATATCTCCTCAATTAAAACACACTTGTACGTATATTATACCACCCTTTCTACCATCCTAATATGTACTTGATTTTGCAAGTCCTTTGAGCTAATGAAAGTCCCATGAAAGCCATATGGGACTCTTGAAGGAAGCTCGACAGTAGCCGCCAATTCTAGAGTCGTGGCATTCACAATTTGGAGTTCTGATTTCCATGTCTTCTCATCATGGCAAAATGCAAGAATATATCCGTCATCTTCTTTCTCTGAGTTCACATTTCTTGGTAAAAATAATGGCTCACCTCCATATCTTCCATCTCCATACATATGTTTCTGAACCTCCCCTGTTGATAAGGCCACTTTTGCAAAACCAGACACTTTTGGCCATGGCTCTGCAATTGCTAGATAAGCATATTGTGTTTTTCGACCAAGTTTGTTCCTGTTCACCATTCCAGCTTCCAAATTAACCTGTTTTGATGAAGGAATTATTTTTCGTTTCCTCGACTCTCCAGTCTTCAAATTGAGCCTTATTTCTGACAAAACACTCTTCAAGTTCTCGCTACATTCATTGAAAATAGAGTCTGGTGGTGTCATGCATGAGCCAATGACAACTACTTCATCTGTCTCTGGCTCTTCCCAAGCATTCCACAAATGAAAACAGAACGTTTCGGGTGATTCTAACCAAATTATATTCTCAGAATCTTTAGCATTTTTGGGTAGAATTCCAAACCTCGATTTCTTGTTTTTGTCATAGATCACTGGGGAACCACCTTTGAGCATTTCCTGAAGCTTGAACACAACTTGCTGATCGGGAATTACAACATAATTCTCAGTAATAGCAAAGTCATGCATCATGGTAGGAACATCCAATGGGATTTCAACGTCGGGCGATTTCTCCCCATCCGGAGAAAACTTAAACGACTTCAAGTAAGGTTTTTGAACTACATCGTAGCTCAAAGCAAAAAGCTCACCCGAAACAGGATCAATTTTCGGGTGAGCAATCATTGTACTTTTCAATTGCTCATCAAAATTATACCTTCCAACTGTTTCAAGGTCACCAGAAGGCAAAACTTGAACTTGATAAGGGACATCATCTTCAGACATTGCTAATAGCCTATTATTAAAGTAAATTAATCCGGCATTAGCTACTCCAGTGCCATGGCTATGATCCACAAGCCCGAAAAGTCCACGTGCGTAAAAGAGCATTAACCTAGCAATTCCAGAATGACCATGAAGTTCACCAATGGCTTTTGGGAAAACAGGGCGACCCAATTCACGTTCTTGAACTAATCTTTGAGTTTCAGTGAAACGGCAAGAATAACTCACTGAACCATTTTCGACGGTGATGGCATGAACCATGCCATCACCGTCAAAAAGGTGATGTCCGGCAACCGGCTCAAACAACGGGTTAGCACCATTACGGACATAAACACCGTTAATACAATCAGGGATCGTCCCTTTAACGGGAAGATTATGCCGGACAGGTTGCTCCGGCACCGGAGCAAAGTTGCCGGAAATTTGTACCCGTGGGTCGGCGGTTTTAGGAAGTCGGTTTTGGAGTTCGCGTGAGATCAACGCGCTTTCCACTATATCTAAAGCTTTTGCTGCTGCCTTTTGGAAAAAATTCCAATCAGGCGTTGTTTGTTTTCGAGATTCTGAGTGTCTTTTTGATGGATTTTTTTGTTTAGGGAAAGTGAGTATAGCAGGGGATTGAAGAGTAGAATGTATTTTAGCTTTTCTAGTGAGATTTCTCATGGATTTTGAAGGAAGGGAAATGTCAACGTAAGAATAAGAAGTAGACGGTGAGAAGGGATGAGAACCGGAAACTCCGGTTCTCGCCCAACAAGTAGTATAATTTACAGTTGTAGAAGTCATTTTCCTTTTCTGTCTGTTTAGATTTTTTGAACAGAGAAGTGAAGGAAGAAAAAGAAGGGGGTGTTTGTGGAAAAAGAGGGAAAGAGAGGGTTTAAATAGGAGGTGTTTGAGAAAAAAAAGGGAGTGTGTATGCCAAAGAGGGGAACGAAGGTCCACCTTAGACATCTAAGTGAAGAGCACGTGGTGGATTTGTGAGAAGGTCACTTGAGAGCAACATAAGGGGTAGGGGTAAGCGTAGGGGTTGGGGTGGCAGTGGAGGAAAGAGATTTAATTGATATCCAACGAATAGTATTGATTTTAGGGGAAAGGATACTGATAAATGATCAGAATTTAATTAATTTGTCACATTATAATTAACTGATCAAATTAATATAATTTAATAGTCATTCAGTTATTTTATTTCTTTTCTCCATATATAATTTTTATATTAAATTAATATAACACTTATATCATATTAATATATTTTTTCAGAATAAACAAAACCTATGTATGCATATATAACCTTCACATCAAATTAATATAACGTTTATATCATATTAATACACTTTAAAAAAAAAAAAAATCCTTATACATTCATATATAGTCCTTATATCAAACTGATATAATGCTTATATCACTTGATACATTTTTTTTTTTTTTTGTTAAATATGATAGTGAAATAAAAAAGAAAAAAACTAAATTTCTTGTTCATAAGAAAAATGACCAATGTTTTTTTTTTTTAAATGAAACAACAAAAACTTTAAAATAACAAAAAATGGAGAAGGAGACGAAGCGTACTGTGAAATGGCTAAAAGTATAAATTAATTTAGTAAATAATTATGGTTAATTAGTTTTTAATGACTATTATATTAAAATTATTTTAGAGTGAAGTGTTATTGTTATTCCTTTCCCTTGATATTATAAGTATTGGCTTATTAAAAAATATTTTTTAAATAATTTTGTAAATATTTTTGTTGGCTAGTCTATTGCTTTTCAATAATGATTAAACTGATAATTTGATAAAATTATATTTAAATTATCTTTTTATTCTTATTATCCAATAGCGGCTTTAAACTTTAGAATATTTTTTTTATTTTTTTTGTATTTTATAGTTGTTTTTGATGCATTGTTCTTTTCTTGAAGTAGTTGGCTTTATGAAACTTTACCCATCAGTGTAAATTAACATTTTTTTTTTGAGAGAGATTGTTGAAATGCTACCGCATTTAAGTTTGCTATTAATTAAAAAGAAATAAATTTATTTTAATAATAACTTATTTTAATTTATTTTTTCTTGTAATTTCTGAAGATTTTTATGCGAAGATATTATATACGAACAAGTGAAAATAAGTGAAAGTCAAAAATAAAAATAAATGAATATTTTCTAATCGATTAAATTAGAAACTGAACCATTAAAGATTAAAAATTGATTAATTCAAAATTAATAATGAACATTTTATTGATTTATTTGTCGATTCAGTATGTTTATGAATTAAAAATTAATAAATCTAATTAATAAAATATAAATCAAACTGAATCAACCGATAAACACTCTAAGTGGAGGCGAAAAGAAAAAGTTTGGTCAAATAGGCGTATTCATGTCAAACTAAAACGTGGAACAAAATAAAAAATCGAACTAAATGATGAAATTGATATATTTTTACATTAAAATTTAAAATTTTCGGTACATATTAATATTTTACACTCTTAATTCTTAATTTAGGTGTTTGTCTTTTTTAATTCTTTATCTTTACTTTCTAATCCCCCCTTTTATATCTCTTAGTTTGTTGATGTGGCACATTTCTTAAATAGTTTTAACTAGAGGTATATTTTACTAAATTAACTTTATTAATAATATTTTAGACTCTAAATTTAACTGTTATTACTTTATATAGTTACTGCAAAGTTTTATTTCCTTACTGCTTTACTATGTTATTGCCTGTATCTAACTCTAAGGGATCTGGTCCCTTATAAGGCGGTGCACCCCCCACGATTCATCAATTGATATCAAAGCAAGGACACTCTAAAAGGTTCACACCTAGAGTGATTTATTAATCATGGCTTCTCTATCTAATATGGAAGAAGGACAATCTACCACTAAATCACCTCGCTTTAATGGATGGTGGAAAACCAGGAGGTATGGGCGGTGGAGAACCAGGAGGTACGACTTTATTATGGCTAAGGACAGTGAGCTGATAGATGTTACACTTGATGGTCCTCATGTGCCTGTTAAGGAGATTAAGAAAGGAGATACAACAAGGATGGTTGTCAAAACTAGGAGAGAGTATAATGATGAAGATCAAAAGAAAGTTGAGAAAAATTACAAGGTCAAGAAATTGCTTGTCTCTGGCATAGGACCTGATGAATATAACAGGATTTCTTCTTGTGAAAATGTTAAGGAAATCTAGGATTGCTTGAGGACTTCTCATGAAGGAACCACTGATGTGAAGGATTCAAAATTTGATATGCTGACTAATCAGTATGAAACCTTCACCGTAAAAAAAGGAAAAACTATCCGAGAGATGCATACCAGATTCACTTAAATCACCAATGAGTCCACCTCTCTTTATTGGACAGTACTATGGATGGTGAAAAACCAGGATGTATGATTTCATTATGGTTGAGGATAGTGAGCTGATGGATGTTACACTTGATGGTCCTTATGTGCTTGTCAAGGAGATCAAGAAAGGAGATATAACAAAGATGGTTGTCAAAACTAGGAAAGAGTATGATGATGAAGATCGAAAGAAAGTTGAACAAAATTACAAGGTCAAGAAATTACTTGTCTGTGGCATAGGACCTGATGAATATAATCGAATTTTTGCTTGTGAAAAAACTAAGGAAATCTAGGATTGCTTGAGGACTTCTCATGAAGGAACCACTGATGTGAAGGATTCAAAAGTTGATATGCTGACTAATCAGTATGAAACCTTCAACATGAAAGAAGGATAGACTATACAAGAGATGCATAGAAGATTCACTTCAATTACCAATGAGTTCTACTGCTTAGTAGAAGTTATTCCCTTGTATAAATAGGTAAGAAGAATTCTAGGAGTCTTCCTAAATCCTGGAAAAGCAAAGTAGATGTTATCACTGAAGAAAGAAATCTAAAAACTCTTACTATGGATGAATTCATTGGTAATCTGAAGACCTATAAACTCAAGAAGCAATAAGGACAAGAGAAGAAGAAAGAAAAAATAGAAAAATATCTGGCATTGAAGGCTTCAAAATCTAATTCTAGTGAGGAGGACACTGATGTTGACTATTTAGCAAAAAAGATTGTTAGAACAATGAAGAAAAATGGTAAGTTTCAAAGAAGAGGAAGTAGTAGCAAAAATGGAGATACAGTGGAAGTTTTCCACAAATTATGAAAACCTGGGCATTTCATCAAAGATTTCCCAATGCACAAGATGGATTATTAGAATATCTAAAATCTGGAGGTGACACAAGAAATAAGAAGGAGCAGGTCCCTGAAAAATCAAGAAGAAAGGTTGCAGCTGATTATGCAGTGAAACAGGCTTTAGCTATCTGTGGATATTCCTTCAGTGAATCTGAGAAGGATGAAAAACTTGAAGATATTTCTATGCTGGTAGTAGAGGATGAGAATGCCACCTTTGAATCTTTATTTTCTCTTATGGAAAACACTGAAGATAAAGAATAAAATGAGGTAACTCTTTTTAACATTAAGAAAAATTTAGATAACTACTCTACTGGAAAGATAAAAAAGCTTGAAAATGTGTTGATTGATTTTGTGTGTGAACCGACTGTTGAGAAAAATGTGTTAGAATAGAAAGTAGAAAATCAAGATCTTAAATTAATTTTCTTAACTCTCCAGTTATCTGAAATAGAGAAACAATTAACTAAGTTGAAATCTGAAAATCTGAGTTTAATGAATCAACTAAAGAGAATGGATGATTCTGATGGTAAAGGGAAGAAACAAGCCTTTAGGCTTCAAATTAAGCTTGAAGAAAAATTGAGGGGGTCTCAAAAGCATCTCATGACTGCTCTCAATAAGAATGAGGAACTAGAAAGGGACATAGTCTGTATAAGAGAAGAACTTAATAAATCACTAAAATGGACCACATCCCCACAAATTCTTTCTAATTTAACCGCTCAAGGTGTCAATAATGGTAAAGTCCTTAGATATCAGTATAAAACCCAATCACTTGGGTCTTAAGGGAAATCTATTAATGGTATTGGAAATAAGGTCCAGAAACCTCTATGCGCTCATTGTGAAAGAAATGGGCACTTAAAGAAAAACTGTCAATGTTGGGTTGGAGCTAGAATGAGCAATGCTAGGTACATCCAGCAGGAGAATTATTACCCTAAGGGTTCCATACATGTGAAAAATATGAAGAACTCTCTACCTAAATGGGCCAAGAAATATTTGATCACACTTTTATCTTCCTTATGGGAACTCAAACTAAAATGGGTTCTCAAATCTAACAAATAACTTTGATTGTAGGTAGGAGAAAAGGAATGCAGTCAAAACTTGTTTATGAATGGCAGATTCTCAAAGCACATGACTGGGAGGACTGACTGTTTTCTCTCTCTCTCAAGATACTTCAAGGTGGAGGTGTCTCTTTTGAAAATGGTAAAAAAGGCTAAATCCATGGTATGGGAAAGATTGGAAAATCACCAGATCAAGTACTAGAAGATGTGTACTATGTTAATGGCCTTAAATATAGTCTTCTAAGTGTTTCTCAAATCTATGATAAAGGTAATAAGGTGAAGTTCTAATCTGATGGATGTACTGTGTCAAGCTTGAAGTCTGAGAGAGTTATTCTCAAAGCTTAAAGGTTTAAACATATGTATGTGGTTGATTTAAAGTCTGAGTCTATAGCTGATGGGGAATTAACTTGATTAAGTGTTCAAAGTGAAAATGCTAATCTATGGCACAGAAGGCTGGGACATATAAGTTTCTCTTTGCTAAATAATTTAATTTTAAAGGACTTGGTCTGTGGCATGCCAAAGCTGAAATTTCTAGACAACAAAGTTTGTGATGCTTGCATTAAGGGTTAAAAAACTAGGTCTTTCTTTAAACTGAAGAAGTAGGTGAGTACTTCTAGACCTCTTGAGTTGCTGCGCATAGATCTACGTGGACCTGCTAAAGTTCAAAGTAGAGGAGGAAAGAAATATGTATTTGTCATCGTGAATGACTACTTCGGGTTCACCTGGACAATGTTCTTGAGAACCAAGGATGAAACCTATAAGGTTCTGGTAACTGTTGCCTAGAAAATTCAAATAAAGATAAATTGTAAGATTGTTGAATTCAGATCTGATCCTGGAATTAAATTTGAGAACTCCCAAGTTGTAGGATTTTGTGCCGAATATTGAATCAGTAACAATTTCTCTGCTCCTAGGACTCCTTACCAAAATGGAGTTGTTGAAAAAAGAATATAACCCTCATAAAGATTGTCAGGACCATGCTGATTGACAGTGGACTTCCAAAAAGCTTTTGGGCTGAAGCTGTTAATACCGTCTGTTATGTGACAAATAGGTGTTTGATCAGATCTCTCCTAAACAAGAACCCATATGAGCTTGTGTTCAATAGAAATCCTAAGATTGACTACTTCAGACCATTTGGGTACAAGTTCTTTGTTCTAAATAATTGGAAGAATGAACAAGGAAAGTTTGACTCAAAAAGTGATGAAGCAACATTTGTGGGCTACTCATCAACAAGCAAAGCATACAGAGTTTTCAATAAAAGAACTCTGTGTGTGGAAGAGAGTATATATGTGGTTTTCGATGAGTAAGGAAAGCTAGTGAATTTAGGTGATGATGAAGATTCTAATATTAAAGAGATCATTCCTGTTTAAAGGGATGATATTGCTGAAGATGACGGTCAAGGAATAAATGATGCAGTTGGGAATAATGAAAGTGATAGTGATCCAGGATCTCAGTTATAGACCCTTACCCCAATTGAAGAACATTAAGAAGGTTCCAATCAAAATCTTTAGGGACTTGGTCCCAGTGGAACTCATCTTAAAAGATCAAACTAGAGGCACAAATATTCTCACCCACTTGAGAATCTGGAGTTTAAAAAAGAGCTCAGGCCAAAAATTTCATGGCAGTCTCAGTATTTTTATCCTAATTTGAGCCCAAAAATATGATAGAAGCTCTAAAAATTACTGTCTGGATCAATGTAATACAGGAGAAGCTTCAATAATTTAATAGAAGTAAAGTCTGGTACCTGGTCCCAAACCTATTGCCAGAATAATTATTGGACCAAATGGGTGTATAGAAATAAGTAGGATGAGCATGGATTTATCAATAGAAAAAAAGCAAGGCTGGTAGTTTAAGGTTATAACCAGGAAGAAGGAGTTGACTATGACGAGACATTTTCCCTTGTAGCAAGGATAGAGGCTATCAAAATTCTAATTGCATTTGTTGCTTATATGGGTTTCAAACTCTTCCAAATGGATGTCAAAAGTGCTTTTCTGAATGGAAACTTGAAGGAAGAAGTCTATGTCAAGAAAGCTCCAAGTTTGGGATATGCAACGTTTTCTCATCATGTAATTAAATTGGACAAAGATCATTATGGTTTGAAGCAATCACCAAGGTCTTGGTATGAGAGACTTTTAAAGTTTCTTATAGAAAATGGCTTTAAAAGAGGAAAAATTGACAATACTCTCTTTTTCATGTACAGAGGTAGCAACCTACTAATTATTCAGATATATGTTGATGGCATAATCTTTAAAGCTACTTCTAAATCACTATGTGAAGAGTTTGCATAACTAATGGGGAGTGAATTTTAAATGAGCATGATGGGTGGATTGAGTTTCTTCCTAGGCCTGAAGATCAACCAAACTTCTCAAGGGACAATGATTTGTCAAGAGAATTACATCAAGGAGCTACTGAAGAAATACAATATGAAAGATGCCAAGCCAATTAAAACTCCAATTAGAACCAGTTCAAAGATGGATAATTATGAACCTAGTTCTTCAGTTAATGAGACCATTTATAGAGGGATTATTGGATCCTTACTATATCTCTCTACAAGAAGGCCAAATATTATAATCAGTGTGGGAATGTGTGCCAAATTTTAGGCTTGTCTAAGGGAGTCTCATTTGAAAGCTGAAAAAAAAATTCTTAGGTATCTGAAAGGGACAAGGAACCTTGTCCTGTACTATCCATCTGGAGACATTTTTGATTTGATAGGATATGCTAATGTTGATTATACTGTATATTTGGTGGATAGAAAAAACAGCTCAGGAATGGCTCATTTTCTGGGTTCTTCCTTAATCTCTTAGGGTTCTAAGAAGTTGAATTCAGTTGCTTTATCTATTCCTGAAGTTGAGTATGTGGCTGCAACTTCTTGTTCTGCTAAATTATTATGGATCAAACAACAACTGATGGATTTTGGGATTGTCTCAGACACTATCCCTCTGATGTATGACAATACAAGTGCTCTTAACATGGCTAAGAATCTATTGCAACATACGAAGACAAAGAATATTTATGTAAGGTATTATTTTCTAAGAGACAATATTGAGAAGAGATCTATTTTCATGAAGTTTTGCAAGACTGAGGATCAGATATCTGGCATCTTTACTAAGGCTCTTCACAAGGAATAATTTATGAAAAACATGTTGAGGCTGGGGTTGATCAAAATAACCTAATCTACTAAGATGAATCATTTTTTCTCTATAAAATTAGCTATTATTAGGATACATGTATCCCTGATAAAGTATGTACTTATTGGTCTAACTTAGTACCATACGTTTACAGGTATACATGTATGGGAATAACTTTGGAAGAGAATAGTTGAAACAGACACAAATTTGAGGATTCACTCAAGAAAGAGAGAGACATGGTCCCACCTCTCAGGTTAGTACCAAAACAGTGTGCTTTAAAAATCATAAAATTCTGTCTAAAAAGGCCATGTGTCTTTTTTTCTATGAGTAAAAACTATCAAATCTTTAGTAAGGTGAAGGGTTGCACCTATTAGGACTAGACATGTCATTTTATTCAAAAGGCATCTAAATGAAAACGTCACTTCCTTTAAATAAAAAATCAAACTCATTCCATTCCATTCTCTTCCAACAAATCATCTTCCTCAATCATTCGTCATCTCAGAAACAAACTATTTTCATTCTGTATCTTACAAAAGCCCCAAATGATTGAAATTAACATTTACTTGATCCCCACTAAAGACCCAAAAATTAGTCAATCCCCACAAATTCAGTTTGAAAATCAAAGATTTTGATTCTTCAATACCCAAAACTATAGAAAACCTCTCCTCAAACCCTCAATAAGAATTTGAGTCCACACCACCTACTGCATCCACTTTAGAAACTACTAAGACTCTAGATGTATCTATTCCAATAAAAAAATTAGTAACCCTGAAACCCCTACTGGGTCAGCCATGGTGGTGGACCTAAATCAGGGCTTTGGTTTACCAATTGAACCTGAAGTTTCTCAACCCAAAGTTTCTCTTTCCTCAATAGAACTAAAAAGACCTGAAGCCTCTGAAATACTTAATGTACCTGGTTCCCCTACCCCCTCAGATTCAAACCCCATTTTTGCTCAATTATTCAATAAAGAAATTCTAGAAAAAAGGTCTAACCTTTCCAGTAGTGAGAACTGGGTAGATGAGAATTTGCTTCTGCTCGACAATAATCCTATGGAAATCTCCTTTGGTGTAACAGAGAAAATAGTAGGTAAAAAGGCTAATGTCACAAAGATTGGAGAGTTTGTTCAACCTCCAAATGAGAAAGATTAAGTTGATGATAAGAAATTACCCCTAAGGTGGTTAGTTCAAAAGAAGAGGGGTAGTAAAGGCAAAGGAAAAGTGATGTAACCTTGTGTGAAGGTTACTAGAACATACTCAACTAGGAGTTCTTAGAAAAAGTTGATGGGGGATGCTATAAAGGCTAGTAAATCATCTACTGCTAGGAGAATGAGACTGAAGAAAACTAGTGTTATAAAGAATGAAAATTCAAAATTTGTAGACATTGGAGAAGGTAAAGATTTGATCCTCATGTTACTGCTGCAATAGAAAAATTGAGAAAAGAAGTCCATGAAGAAGTAAAGACCAGGTCGTCCATTGTGAGGTCAAGAAGTCCCACTGGGATGAAACAAAAAATTATTGTAAAGAAGAAGAAAGTCTCCATGGGACCTGGTTCCAAGAAGAGAAAAATTGATGAAAAAGATTCAAATAGTGATTCCAAAAGAAGAAATAAGGAGGAAGAAAACAAGTCTATGTCTAGAGAAAAAAGAAATGATATTTTAAAAATCCAAAAAGTACTATTTGGTAGAGTTTTTGATCCCATGATTTATGAAAACCTGGTATGGTAGTATTGGTGGAGTATGTAAGACACTAGGGATGGTTACACCTCCTAGAGAAACCATCTCCCATGGTCTTTGAAAGAGAAGTAAGAGAATTCTATTATACTATGGATTTCTTGGATGATAGGCTAAGCCTAACTGCGCAGGTTCAAGGAAAGTAGATAAAATTAGATGAAGAGGCACTGGGAAAAATCTTGGATGTGACTATTATGGGTGTGAGGATTGTTTTAAGGAAACAGACCTCAGCTGAGTTTATGATTGATGCCTCAAAAGTGGGAGGAACATCAATAACTGGTGTAAGAAAGAAGTTTCTCATAAGTGAGTTTCGGTTGGTGTTTGAATTTGTCAACAAGGTCATTCTTCCAAGGTTAGAGAAAAGGACTATAACTTCTACTATTGATTTGTTTATATTAGAATGTATCAGTAAATTTAAGTTGATAAATCTGTCTGTTCTAATGATTGAGCACATGTATAAGGTCATCCAGGAGAAGGAAGGAAAACATGGTATGCCTTATGGGTATTTTATGAATAGGGTATTTAATAAATTTGGAATTATGGGGACCAAAGGGACTCCAAGAATAGTGAAACAAATGTTTAGTCTGACAACATTTCAAAATGAGTGTGTAGAAGGAAAAGTGGGGGACTGTATCCCAAGTGTCAGAGCTATTGGCTGTTTAGGAAAACTTGTGTAAAGAAATAAAGAAGTTAAGTGTAAATTTGGCTACTAAGGATGCAAAAAATCTCCACCTAAAGATGAAGAACCAGAAATTATCCTCAGAGGGACCAAGTGCTATTGAGGCACTTACAACTGAAAATACATAACTCTAGACTAAAGTAGTAGAACTCACTAAAGAGGTTCAAGGGCTGAATGTAGAAGTTAAGGACCCCACTAAGCAACTACTAAATGCTCATGCTATAGAAAGTGCCAGAATGAAGATGGTTCTCAAATCCCTCTCTCCTAAACCTACCTCTACCTAATTCCTGTCACCTATGTCCCTTTGTTATCCCTGTTTCAGTTTTCTATAATTTCTTTTGAGGTGGATTTTAAAGTATTAGATGTTTTATGTTTTTTATGGTATGGTATAATGTTACTGATCCCATTTAATATGAATGAATCCTTTTTTGTAGGTTTCATCTGTCTTTTCTTTACTTTAAAAGTTGTTTTTCATGCTAAGTGTTGCCTAGTGGCCATGAGTTAACTGACTTGTGCTTATTTTACTCTTGGTTTACTGTTATTACTTTTTAATGATGCCAAAAGAGGGAATACTAAATTCATGTGGTAGTGACCAGATACAAGGTGTGACACATATTTTGAATGATGTGTTGAAATGTAGGTATATTGATAGGGGAAAGTATGTTGGTATGTTGAAAAAGGGAAACATGTTAGCATGTTGGTATATTGACAGAGGGGAAACATGATGCATATTGATAGGGGGAACATTCACTGATAGTAGTGGCGATTATTGAATGAGGTGAATGAATTTTGATGCTCCAAAATCTATTGTTTGTCATAATCAAAAAGGAGGAAAATTTCTATATTTTGTTTTGATGATGATCAGTTGACAACAAGGGACTAGGTCCCTAGGTTTTTGTTAAAACATACAGGTGTCACATCTCTGTGTAGTTTTGTCTATTGTTGTAACAAACTGCATAGGTGAGCTATGTACCAGATAGGACACCTGGCCCAATCAAAATTCTACCCTAATCATTATCCTACTATAAATAGAAAAGAATGCTTATCAATTTAAATTTTTTTGAAATTTGATTATTCAAGAAGAAAATGGTGAAAACTCAATATTGCTCATGTTCCAAGTTTTTATGTGCTGAGAGAGTAAATATTCTTATGTCAAGTCTTGGTCTGTAGTTGAATTACTCATCTTATAAGTGTAATGATTTTCTTGTTTCTGTAGAGTGCTTAGGTAGAGTTACCTGAGTTAATATTGGTTAGAGTTAATCAATACTGAGAAGAGATCTTGATAGAGTTGTCAAGGAGAGTTTGTAATAGAGTTATTACAAATAAGTGGATCTTAGAGTTAAGTACTAATGGAGTTTGTAGTCACAAGTTTGATTATAGTAGATTCTTAAGTGCTTGTGAGCGCAAGACGTGGTTTTCCTTCCTTGAGCAAGGAGGTTTCCACGTTAAATCAATGTGTTCTTTACTTTCCTGCAAAGTTGTATTTCCTTATTTCCTTACTTCTTTATTGACTGTATCTGGCTCTAAGGAATTTGGTACCTTATAAGGTGGTGTACCCCTATGATTAATCCAGGGTACTTTATGTCTTTTCCCACTCTCTTAATAGCCAAACCCACGTCATTTTGGCTTCACAGGGGGTGGTATAAAGAACCCAAATCCCGAAATCATAACATAATTATCAATTTCACCTAAGAGGAATCAAAGAGACCGTTTTTTTCTCCCTCAAGAGCAAACTAGAGTTCTTCATTCAAATCCAATTCTCAATAAGATCTCTTCAAGGATTCTACTTCAGGTATATGGGATATTCATCAATGGGCTTCTTTCACCCATTGAGTTCCAAAGTTCTCCAAATTCTTAAGTTTAATTCCCTTTTTGTCTAGGGTCCCATGAGAAGTATAAAATTCATAATTTATTAAGTTAACCTCTCAAGTTCCTCCATGAAAATATATTCCCTCATGATAATTACGCTTCCATATGTTTGATGATGCAAATGTCCACATCATGTCTAATTATTGAAATATTGCGTATTAATCATGATTTTCCCCATACCATGGATTGTTCAGTATTTTTCAAGATCAATCTTAATTAGATAGTTCTGGTGGTCTATGAACACCCTATACCTAGATATTCTATTCATATATATGTCAGATGACAAGTTGCAACTCATTTCAAGCACACTTATATCATTAAATTCAGAGTACTATCAAGTTGAGCATATGTCAACATCAGTCATGTTAAGCCTTTCATCAATAACAATTTCAGTTTAGTTGGGAGTAGGACTTAGCAGTGAGTGAACCTAGGGATAAAGCTGACCCGCCAGTAGCGGACTGAGACCTTTAGTAGAAGTCCTTAAGTTTGAGAACTACGTTGCATCATAGGTTATGGGAGGTGACCTACCATTTGAGGACTGACACTCTCTTAGGGGTCACCCGTAAGTAAAGGAATTGCACCCTAGTCCTTTAGGACATCATGTTAGTGGATCCACACAACACGTGTTGGTACCCGTGGTAATGTACTGACAGCCTTCCAACTAGGCTTACAGGTTGGACCCCGATTAGCTCAGATTAGGGCTTGTTGGTAATATAATAGCTCCCACAGTTTTAGTTCAGTCTTCAAATCATAATAGTTCAAGTTTGCATGACTAGGTTTCTATATATCAGTTACTTAGTTATTCAGATCATTTCAGTACATAATAATACTTGGTCTTGCATTTGATATTTATGTTCATGCATTCATGCTCCGTATATATGCATATTAGGCAGTCTTCATCTCACATACTAGTATATTCAAAGTACTAACCACATACTCTCTTTTGCGCTATGTTGTCTTATAACATATGTTCAGACTCTCAGCTACCCAATCATACTTAGACAACTCGTATGCCACTCAGCCGCAGAATTGGTGAGTCCTCATCAGTTGAGGACTAATTAAGTTATTTATTATGCTTTCCAGTATTTCATTTCATAATTAATTCAATAGCTAGAGTTTTTTGGGGACATGTCCCATTAACTCATCATGTTTTGAGGCTTTCATACAGTCAGACAGTTAGTTATGTTTCTGTGATGTGTTTCAGACTCCTTGGTTATTGACTTGACTTTTTAAACATTTATTAGATGACTTCTGCACAATATTTTGTTATCTTCCTTTTGTATTTACCGCTTGTGCTATATCATGGGTTATCTTGGGGTCACTTGTGGCCTTAAGAACCATATTATGATAGGGGTAGTCTCGGGTGATGGAAGATCCCCTGCTGAAAGGGACCTAGTGCGTGTTAGCTGCACTAACCGAGGAAATTAAGGAAAATCTAAAGATACTAAGACGATATCCATCCAAAATGTAATAAGTATCCAGACACATGGTTATATAGGCCCCTCGCCGGCAAATGTGATTTTTAGTATTGGTCCCTCTGAGACTATACCTTCACGGTGAGCGACACAATTCTCTTTAAGTCCAAATTAAAATAGTTTGCACATAAACCCAACCATTAACCAAAGAGTCTTTATTAAGGCATTTTCTGACATGATATTGTTGTACCAATATGCTTGCAAGCTAATTCAATTTTCCAAACCAGTCTGTATAACCATTAGATAACCAAGTCCTATTTAAATTCTAAACCATTGCCACCAAGGGCATTCCAAAACCATTTTCATTTAATTATCCTTTAATACAATGCAATGTATTTAAAGGACAGGTTAAACCAGGTGATTATTTATATTAAAATCGAGCTAGTAAAGTGGATTGAGGTTAATACCATTATCAAGACAAAATTTAATCAAATTGAGGAAATCTATGGTCCTAATTCCAATCCTCATAGTAATGCACCTATTCAGTCCAAAAAACCACCAATTAAAGCTTAAATAACATATTTAAAACATGAGAAAGACAATTCAAGTAATACCAATCAAAAGCCTCAACCCAATTTCAAATCCATTAATTCAAAACACATGGATATTCAATAAATTGATTCCATAATTTAAAATTTAAGTTAAGGAATAAGAAACATGCTAAAATATACTAGAATTGAAGATAATTCAAAGTTTGGAGCTTGAATGATGAATCTTCTATAAAATCCTTGAGCTTTCTTGGATTGGGATTTAAAGAAGAAAAGAATGAAGTTTGATCTTTTGAAACTAAAAAAAAAGGGTCAATTTGATGCTATAAAGTTGTGCAAGGGGTAAAAAGACCAAAAGGCCCTTACCACAAGTGAAAAAAAACAAAAATTGGATGAAAAATACATAGCGGGTTAGCACACCGCTATCGCAGAGCTTAGCCTCTGTGCAATGAGGTTATCGGGGAGGGTAAGTGGCGTGGCACGCCACAATCGCGGAGGCTCACACCCTTGGTTTCCCAAAATTGCCTCAAACCCCTTTAAATTTTTTTGAAACTTTCCCAAATTTCCTTTTTAATTCCCCTAACCATAATTCAAGTCCAAAATTTACATTACACATACGGGAGGGTCAATATAAACTATTGAAATTTTGTGGAGTCTTATATTATCCCCTCTTTTGGATCATTCATACCCAAATGAGGAGTTAGGCCATTTTTAGCATGATAATAGAAAGATTGCATTAGAGTCCGAGGATAAATTTAAAATGCAATAAGTAGGTAAATTAAAATATACCTGAAGCACTTTCTTTTATCGTTGGGAACAACAATGGTTACTTGACTCACATATCTTCCTTAGCTTCCCATGTTGCTTCTTCCGCCTTTTGATTTCTCCAAAGAACCTTTACGGAAGCTACATCCTTTGTCCTCAGCCTATGAACTTGCCAATCAAATATTTCAATCAGGACTTTCTCATAAGATAAAAAATTCGTAACACCAACATCCTCAACATACACTATTAAAGAAGGATCACCTACACAATTTTTAGCATAGACTCATGTAAAACATGATGAATCAAAGCCAAACTCACTGGTAAATTTAACTCATAAGAGATATTCTTAATTCTTTTTGTAATCTGGTATGGGCCAGTGTAACGAGGACTGAGATTCCCCTTTTCCCAAACCTCAAGACTCCTTTCATAGGAGAAACCTTCAAGAATACCCAATCACTCACTTCAAACTCTAACTACCTTCGCCTAACATCCGCATAAGGCTTTTGGCGACTCTGAGCAGTCTTAAGTCTTTCTCTAATAACTTTCACCTTCTCTATGGCTTGGTGAACCAAGTCAGGGCCAAATAACATAGTCTCACCTACCTCAAACCACCCAATGGGAGATCTATACCTCTACCATAAATAGACTCAAAATGGTCCATTCGAATGCTAGAATGATACCTATTGTTATAAGCAAACTCAATAAGAGGAAAATGGTCAGCCCAACTGCCTTTAAAATAAATCACATAGGCCCTTAAAATATCCTCCAAAGTTTGAATGATACGTTCTGCTTGTCCATCAATTTGAGGTTGGAAAGTCGTGCTAAGGTTCACTTGAGCACCCAAACCTTTCTAAAATGAATGCCATAAGTGAGAAGAGAACTACGTACCTCGATCTAAAATTATGGACACAGGCACTCAATGCAACTTAACAATCTCCTAAATGAATGACTTGGCGTAATCCTCTCCTGTGTAGTTAGTGCTCACGGGAAAGAAGTGAGCAGACTTAATTATTCTATCCACAATGACTAAAATAGAATCATACTGATTGCGAGAAAGTGGAAGACCCAGAATGAAATCCATATTAACCATATCCCACTTCGACATGGGCAATTATATCACTTGGGACATGTCACTGGTGACGTCTAAGCTACACCTCCACTCTAAAGATGATATAGTAGTTGCCAAATATAGTAACCCAATAAAGGTTGGGTTCAAATCCCAAGGGAATATGTGGAATCGTGGCTCTCAGCTGTTGTAATCTATAGGTAGATCTGGAAAAGTAAATGGGGGTTTTGAGTAGCAATATCGAACAAGTGGCAAATATCAACTTTGGTTATAATTAGTCATAAGTGAACACTAGGATTGTGTTCCCCCTGACTTCTCAACTCCATAGTTTTATTATTTTTCGTTGAACCAATCTAATACCTTGCATGAAATATTGATAAGTTATGTACCTTCTACTGTTTTTTGGACGAGCAGAAGGATTTCACCCTTTACTTTTTGAGTTTCAGGATGTCGCCTTACTAACCCTTATCTTGATCCAGTTAACTATGATCTTTTGAGTATCTAATTATTAGATGAAATCTAACCATCTTACTTAGATAAAATCTAGTAGTGTGGATCGATCGTTAAACTCTAAGTTACTGTTGTCATTATCTTTTCCTAGTCACTACTCCTCATTTGGATTAAGTAGCAATAATCTAGGCGGGATCTTAACATATGCATCCATTAAAAAAACTATTGACATGAAGATAATGCAATGCATTCATGGGTATAGGTTCCAAATAGCAATAACACATCCCCTACTTCATTAATCTGCCAGAGTTTCCACAACCATAGCTAAGGGGTTTTAGTTGTTCATGCTTGTAAAGTAATCAACAATATTCATGATTGAAAGCATAAGATGAAATCACAATAATCACAAATAAAATCCCAAATCCATAACTAAAATAATCAACTGAAATCAATACAAGAGAATTTCAAGACTAAAATCGAATCTCAAAATCAAAATATATTTGTAAGTATCAAGAGTGCGTAACTTCTACTTAAAAACACATAGGGGGTATTTATTGTACATGAGGCAACCTTAAAATCAAATCCCGAATGAAATAGGAGAAAAAAGGGCCAGTGGCTATATATGGTACCCACATGCGGCCTAGCCTTGGGCGTATGTGGTACATGCAGCCTACAGGCTAGGCACATGAAGTGATCGCATGTGCTCGGACCAAAATTTCTTGCAGGTTAGCTCTTAGGATTTTGGACTTCTGATATATTCTTTGCCAACATACGGTCCACATGTTGACTTAGCATGTGCCTGAAGTTATTTTTCAGCTCTTTTACAATTCCTGTACATATTTTGGTCACGA
The DNA here is from genome assembly GCA_030864215.1 of Capsicum pubescens. NCBI lineage: Eukaryota > Viridiplantae > Streptophyta > Magnoliopsida > Solanales > Solanaceae > Capsicum > Capsicum pubescens. Next base: position 79,350,986 of record CM061545.1, on the reverse strand, counting down.
TTAATCCAGAAAGTGTCTCGGACTTCCATAATTTCTCCCATAAGTAGACAAAAACACCTTTTAATATTTTTCACGAACTTAGCATCCAAAACATAATTTCCTGCAAAACATACCCAAAACACATCAAATCTAATAAAACAACCTTAAAAACTTGCATATTTTCCTTGTTTTAAGTGTTGAAATTTCTATATTTCTATAACACATCAATACCCTCAACTTATAATGTCTGTATGTCCTTAGTCAACAAAACACAATATAACAAAATAAAACTAAACACGACGCTTTACTAGGAGAATCTAAGCTATTCAAGGCAGTCAGTCAACACTTTAAGCTCAAAACACAACATCCCCTCCTATCTCACTTTTCAAAACCAATTATGTATACACATGGAGCACAATAATGTGACACAATGGGATCAAGGAATGGCATTAGATTAACAACAGACAACCATGAATATGTACAAGTTACACTACCCAAACACGTAAGCAACTAGCAATATGACTCATGTGCCCTCACAACAAAGATGTCCCACTCACTCATATGAAATAATTCATGTCAATGCAGGGATAATCAAGAGACATTCATACTCATATGATAAGTTCCAATCAATGTGCATCAAATACCATAGGCTTGCCCTTATATTCTTTACCTTAGAATTTAGACAGTCAAGTTAGGATCACTATAGGACTTTTCTCAGCTTGTAATGTAGGCTTGGGGGATGGTATGATACATATGGACATATCAAGTGACTAAGACTCCTGGGAACTACCCTAACCTTGAGGTCTCACTTACTATCAATTTTTTCTTAATCCCCCCTTATTTATCTCTTTTCATTCTTTATTGCATAGACATGTTGGGTGTGGTCTTTTATTATTTCTTTTTCACTTTCTCACAATTTTTCTTTTCTTTTTCTTTTTCTTTTCTTTTTCTACCACACCCAACCCTACTAATTTTTTCTCTTATTTTACCCTTCTACATACCTATTTTACACTACGCACCCCTATGATAGCCACCCTCAACTTTGGCATTTTGCCTGAGTTAAGGTGTACAATATCCAAGGAAGACCAAGGCCAAAATAGGTTCATTGTAACATATATGGGAAAATGAAAGTTGTAACAAGAAAAATAGGCTATATGGCTCAAAACAGGGATCAAGGGATACTATTTCATATAGGGAAAATCATTTACGTAAAAGTGGACTAAAATCATAAACGACCTATGATCCTTTCCTAACCGACTATCCTTTAACCTAGACAGGACTAACTAGGCTAGTTCTAAATTCAACACACAAAGGGAACTAAGTAGAATCTCACATGTACATAACATAGAGTTAATATTACAAACTGCTACTTATTCGATTTATGCAATTGTGAGCAAGTAATTATCATGTCCAAATACTAATGCCATAACAAGATCCACAATATTCACACATATATACATTCACATAGTTCTAAAAAATACATTTTTGGAGGGGTATCAAAAATCAATCAAAACATGATTACTTCCCTAAGTACTTAAAAATCTTCGAATTATATAAAACCACAACATAATACGAAACAACACACAATACGACACAAATTAACCTCGACATGGCGGTTCTACAACCATATAGTGATCTACTAGAAAAGAAGTATGACAACAAAAACCCACGATGGATATGGTATATCCCATCCACAACCAAAAATAGTGCACTATCTTCAATGCACAAAAATAATACAAAACAAAGGGAAGTGAGAACATACTTAGGACGAACTAAGCGTCCATTCCATGAGTATCCCCAAATAGGGGCATATAAGCTGGTAAAGGTGTTGGTGATGGTAGTAGTACAGTACTAGAAGATTCACCCACTACTATTACATCATACCTCTGCCTATCAATAAATGCAGAATCCATCAAATTATGTCTGACCTTTTTAATGGTATGGTTATATTGCATATCAGGATCCTGCAAATATCCTATGTGACCTCTCCTAGCCCCAAATATTGGGACCTCCTCCCCATCCTCTATGAAAAAATCAGAATATCTAGGTGCATGCAGAGGTGATATCTGGGCCACTGGGGGGTATGCCTGAAGGAGTTGTTGCTACATGATTCTCTATGATAGAGCATACCTCTGCTTGCAATATATCCATCTCTTCTCTCATTTGGGCTAGATTGGGCACCTTTATCTTTATAAATTAGGTTGTGACCCATCTCTCAAATGAATCAAGACATGCCTATAAATTAGCGCATAGCACAGATAGGGCAACTCTCTATGCGACCTCTCATTTAGCCTTTGACCTTTTAAACTAATCAAGATGTTTCTGTAACTTGGATATTCAAGTTCAAGGAGGGTATGATTCAAAAGAGGGATAAAAAGAATGGCTCACGATTTATAATAAGTTTGCCAACAAAAGTGTTCAAAGGTTCAAAGTGGGTTATGATTCAAAAGAGGGATAAAAAGAATGGTTCACGATTTGTAATAAGTTTGCCAACAAAAGTGTTCAAAGGTTCAAAGTGGGTAACTAGCGATTACAATTATGTATGGGTATGCTTTTTAGGCTAGAGTGGGTTCCAAAATCATAAATATGGCCTAAGGTCATTTCTCCAACCAAATACAATCAAAATTAGCTTTGAAAGACTAACGAGGCAAGTTTTAGATAACACAAGTATACAAGATATAAATGCAAAGAGCCCAGTACAGATGGCATGCAAAAACTCGCCAAGGGGGCTCAAATGTCTTTTTCGCTAGAGACAATTTTGGAGTATCTACTTCTATTCACAAGTCAAAAATTTACGGAGCCACAAAAAGAGAAAAAACTTTTCTACAAAATTGCTCATGTCCATTCCCTTGATTTTGTTTTGAAAATTTTTGGATGGAGGGCGTTGTTCATTTTACATTAGCACCACACATAATTTTCTAAACTGTGGCAACAACCAAAGCCTTAGCCTTACATTTTGGCTCAAAACAGGCAAACACTTGTATGGCTGCTCAGACTTTACCAACGGTGTATAACATGATCCTAAATTTATAATTTACAATGACACAGGTACTCAAACTTCCCTTGCATTCATGATATTTATGTTACAGGTACTCAGAATTTCCCTGCACCTATGTCTCAAAACCTAATCATGATGCTTTACCCTTAAGAATATCGTCACTCAATCTATCATAGGTCAAAGCTAGTTATGCATCATCAAAATCAAAATAGAACTATAGTAAGAAGAAAAACTAAAATGACAACCACATGATAATCCATAAAACGTGGGTACCATCAGAGTGCCCATTAAATGTATCATCCCCAAAACAAAACAAAATAATATCCAAGGTGTCATCCCAAAACAAAATAAAAAGAAATTTACAACAATGCATCACCAAAATAATACAGATTCGGGGGCACCCCCAACTAAAATAAATGTAGTGTTCTTACTGCATATGTAATAAAGCAAGGGTAAAAGGGTCTCCCTATATCTGCATCAAGAGCTATCTTCTTCTACTGACTCAGCATCACGACCACAAGCATCATCAACTGACCAATCTACAGGGACCTCATCCTCACTATCCAACCTGGTAAAGGTAGTCGATGGTTAGTTTTGAGCACCTTGAAGATGTCTTTCACCCTTTTCCAAACCTTTCTGAAAAACTTGTCTTTTTTTCTCTCTCTCTCTTCACCATCTTTTCATGCAAATCCTTGAGGTCCCTATGAGAAGTAGATAAGCCCGAATAGGATCTCTCCAGACTAGCTAATGTATCACCCTACTTATGCTTCTCTGCTATGTACTTCTCATAATCTGATTGTGCTTCATATAAATGATAATCCGTGAAGGGCTTTCCCGGTCCCTGAGGTAGTTTGGACAATAGTTCCCTCAACCCCTATATCTGAACAGAGATGTCATCAAAAGCAGTGGCTGATGAGGGTTTGTAGGAATTTGTGTCCTATTAGACTGATTTAACCATGTCCATCTTCCTTTTCTTACTCTGACCTGGGGCACCCTCACCTTTGAATTTCAGTGGGCAGGTGAGGGAGCCTGGACATGCCCATGTGTCTGCAACATACTCCTCTACTTTTGCCCTTTTACAAAGCTCAGTGATAAGGGAAGGAAAGAGAATATGAGTACCACTATCGATCTTGAAGTACCATAACTCAGAAATAATAATCTCTCCCACATTTAGAGCAATTCCAGATAGAATACCCGCCACCATCCAAGATCGCATCTTTGTGATAAGAGTCATATGAGTGCATGGACAGACTTTGCTGCAGATAATATTTAGCCACAACCTTGTTTCAGGCTTTAAGTCATTCATCAGAATATTTCTTTGGGTGGTTGCCTAGGGAACTGCTTTTCCAGGACATAAGATATTAGCCATTCAGGTCCCTGGCTCGCATGCCTTGGCTTAAAACTGCCCCATGTCAGCATTTGGAAGCCCATACACCGCATTAATCTGCTTTTCCCTAAAGTTCACTTACTTACCCCTAATTTTCATAATTGGGATTGTGAGAGAAACTACTCTAGGGTTTGTGTAGAACTCACATACCCACTACTCATTAGCATAGTAGGGTTCTGGGGAAAAGCACATCCACTGGGTCGCAGTGAGTCTGGCATGAAATTCTTGAGCTTCTCCTCCACCCTGTCTAAGAAGATACCCCTATCAGGGAGTAGCTTTGTCTTGTGGAAATCCTCATAGTAGAGGTGCTGGCATTGCACGACTATGAATCCGGTGTCATCAAAATCTACCATTTTTTAGGCTGAGAAACTGTAAGCAATGTAACTCAAACCAACTTTAATATTATCATACCAAAAACAGATAAACTCATGTGGTAGTGTTATGGACGTTTCGAGAGCAGCAAAGAATGTACAAAAAAAATAATTTCTTTCTAAAATTTCCCTCAGGTATGGAAATTGCGGAGTGTTGACCGCGACCGTGGTGTTGAGATCGCAGTTATCGGGGACGCGATCGCAGTAACTGAGACCAGATATGCCAGTTTCTTAATTTCAGTCTAAGCAGAATTTTTAACCCCAACTTTTGTTTCAACTAGGCATGACAACATTATAAATAATGAATTAAAGCCTAGAATGTGTCATTATAGCCCCCAAACTTGAAAGAATTCAAATTAAACTCCTTGGGGATTTAAATATAACACATGGTGTACACGATATCTTCGATCGTTTAAAGCTTAAGTTTGGGTACTCAAGACTTCCCCATTAGCGTGTACACCAACTACAATAGCTAACCATAACAATAATCACTAATAAGTATGTATTTATCAATGAAAACACTACTCAGGCCTTTCTCTATACTACAAATTCTAAGCATGTAATTATATCAAAATCAATGTAGTTGAGACAACTTACCAAGTTAGATGATGCTATTGGAATGAAATGACACTTGGATATGCAATGCAAAGCCATAAATTTGGAAGAATTTTAAGAGAAATTTGAGAGAGAAGCGTGGGAAGGAAAGGCATTTGGATGGTCACTTAAACTGATTTGACCGCGATTGGGGTCATGCGGCCTCCATGATCGCGGTAGCACGAACCACGTTCGCGGTAATTGTGACCAAGCAACTGGGTTTCCTGCACTTTTTGTTCAGTCCAATTTGCCAATTTCACATGTCCCTTTTAAAATTCAATCAAAATTCCTCTTAGCACTAACAATTCATGGATTATGAATGCATAACAACAAAAATGAAATCTACTCTATCATGCATAAATAAAATGGATACGGGCCACTTTTCATGGCGTGATGGGTTGCCTCCCATCTAGCTCTTAGTTTAACATTACATCACGACACCTCTACCACTTTCTTTTGTGCTTCCACTTAGAAGATTTAAATTTTCATCCCAACTTCCGTTCAATATGCAATGAGCGGTAGAGGGACAGAAGGATCAGATCTTCCAAGGTGAAACTTAGAAGATGTGAGAACATAGCGAGCAAGCTTCGATCTCGATATTTTTAAGACTTGAAACTTTTACCCAACTTCGCATCAACCTTTCGATTTAGATCTTTTGGTAAAAGTGAGCTCATCAATAGGTCATTCCTTGTACATTGGAAGTTGAGGGTGGGGTTTCATATGATCCTTCGGAATGTCAAACTCAAAAATATCAGGCTCGAACTCCTTCTTCCCATGATTCACCATTTGCCTATGTAGATGGATTCTCATCACATCTTTTAAGTGTAATATTGAGAACTGGTTTGAATAAGGTCAAACCCCTAATTCCAAATTAGCCTCCTCCGAAGCATCTTCGCCCTAAAATGAACTAGAGTCATCATAAAAAAATTGCCTTTATTCTTCTCTAGACTCTAGTACCATTTCTTTTATTTTGGTTTCTTCTTCCTTATATGACTCGGTAGATTTAGAAGTAACCGAGGAGTCTTTGCTACCAAGCTCATCATCATAGCTTGGTTTTTCTTCTTGACAAACCTCTTCTTAGGAAATGGGCAAGGTAGTAATAGTTTCAAGCTTTTCTTCTTTACTCATTTCCCCCTTCTTGACACTTTTCCATCCTAATGCCTATTGATGCATGTATTCTAGATTCTCCCCTGTTGTATCCAACCGATCCAAAATAGCTAGTAGTCTTGGGTCAACGCTATTGGACTCAGTATATTACTCTTCCTTCTCTTTATCATAGGACTTATCAACTCGATTAGCATAATAGGGGGAGGGGCATTTGGACAGTCATCCCAATGTCTTTCTCGGCCACTACACAAAGAACACCTATACTCCCTATAGGATTGAGATGGTGGATCCATATCTCTCCAGGAAGTATAGTTACAATCTCTCCTGAAGTGTGGTCCGTCCTAAATTATACATGGGTCTTCACGATAGGATTCCCAACTAATGACATCATACTCGTCGGAACATTCCATGGAGAAAATTAAAATTATATAAAATCTACCAACAAAACAAAATCACAAACAAATATATACAAGCTTGAATTCAAGCAAGTAAGCTAAAATTCCAAACTAACTTAATACACCAAATTGTTCCTAAAAAATGATGCTATTTTTGATAACGCTCAACTTACACGTTAATTTAAATGCAAGACGGTCATCATCAATATATTTACCCAATTTGGAGTTGGGGAATCCACGAGGAACAATGTGAGTGGCAATCAAGTTAATCTGGAATAATATATACAAGTTAAATTCAAACCAATGGTCCTAAAAGATAAAAATGGGGGGTACAAATATCAATACTAATGTTTTTTTTGGGTTTTTCTAATATAAATTCGAGGCTATGAATAATTAGAGTTTTAACAATTAGGCACAGATCTTGGGATTATATGTTACTAAGGGAAGTGATGTGTGGATGATAATGGTTAACTTCATTATTAGTTGTACAAGTGTAGGTAGGTTTGGTTTTGAGTTTCGATGCTAGTCTTTCAACATAACACCATACTTTCACCCGTTGATTCTTTCGAATACCTAACGGGTGTGTTCAACTATTGGTAACCATAACCTCAATCGAGGCATCCCTATTTCTAGGATAATACCCATGGTATAGTTAACTTCGAAATCACATTTATTTTTAAGATAGTGAAAATTTAGCAAACTACACACATAATTATCTATCATTGCTTCGCTCTCCACATCCCTCTTTCAAGGATGATATGGATTCCTAAAGTTCACCCAAAACCCTTTTTTCGAAGATGGCCTTGAGATTCCTTAAAATTGGAGCTTTAACTCATCAAACCCATGTGGACATTTGGGGCTTTCACCCACAAATCCAAACCTATTTAGCATAGAAATGATAGAACCCATAAACATGAACTACCAAATAGAAGCTAACATTAACAAACCCCACACACTATTAACCCCTATTCACACATAACCCCAAGAGAGATATCTAGCAACATATAAGATTAATAAGCATAAATATACCTAAAATCTCCATTAAAATGACTCGTTGAAGATTAAGTGAATGTTACTTCAAAATTTGCACTCCCATAAATCAACAATGAAAGCGAGCTATTATTCCTCTTAGAAGGTCTCCAATGTATTCTTTATCCAAAATTTATACAATATTTTCTTCTCTAAGTATGGAGGCTATAACTCAAAAAACTAAAACCTAAAAATTGGGGAAGATGGAAAATAATACATGATGTTAGGGTTTGAGTCTTTTTGTTAAAATTTTGATGAGCCACGTTCATTTTCAAATTTTCCCTTAGGTTGAATTCTTTCGCTAAGCTGTGATCGCACCAGCTTGGCCATGATCGCGATATTCACAACTGCGAAAGACTTATACGACCGTGATTGATTGACTCTACTTGACTGTTGCAATCACGGTCAGCAAACCGCGACTGCGGTAACTGAGGCCCTTCTACTCAAGGCCTTCAACTACACTTTCTTGCTACCTTTTTGGTCATTTTAAGCTCCAATCCACATCTTTCAATCCCCTCAACTCTATCCCTATAAAAAGTAGATATTAGTGCATTTAATCATAATTCTGTCTCGTTTATTCACTCAAAACAAGGTAATATGCACGATTATTGAGTGGGAATGAGTGGTAAAATCACCACTCATCAATGAACATCCATTGAATTCATAAAATTAAGTATATGAATAATCTTAGAATAATTGAAGAACAAAACTAGAATCTCAAATTAATATTCACCTGTAAAAACCATGAACAATGGATTCCAGGATCAAAAGTGTATCTCAAAATCAATATATTGTTATGAATGTAAAGAGTGCATAAACTAATACAAAAACATCCAAGGAGTATTTATAGCGACAAATTAAAGCCTAAAATTACTATCCAAAATGGAATAGAGAATTAAGGTCGGTATTGGTAACACCTCAGACAATGAGTCGTATGGAATGATGACGACATGCTATCATCTCCGTATTCTAGCTTCTTTGCCTTTGGTGATGACTCATAACTTCTCCTTACGATTTATTGGTCAAACTTGTTTCCTTTCCAGTAAGTTTTAGGTTTCAGTATTTTCTCCAAATGCTCAAAATGGTCGTCACTATGAGTCGTAGTCAGACTCTATTACTCATTACCAGCCTAATCTCCACTGGGCACAGACTTGTAATATTTTTGGACTTTTTTACATTGTTACTCAGAATAATCATTCCTATGACTCTTAGTTAGACCCTATAATTTATAGACGGTGTCCACTTTATCATTCCACTCAGATTCCTTCACTGATCACCCTACTGCTTAGACAATGAGTTGTAGTATCATCTAATGACTCATTTTCCAAGCTAAGACTTCACTTTTTGGAACTTTTTTTCATCTTTTATTCTACTTACTTCTAACCTCATTTTCCTGTGAAACAAACACAAAACACGTCATATCTAATAAAAAGGACCTAAGTACTTGCATAATTTCATCATTTTAAGTATCAAAAGTGCCATTAACCATGGAACATTATATCCAAAAGAAGTGATCTTCATGGAAAATAATGCAACAATCAAGGTTGAAGAAAGTGGGAGGATATTCCTAAAAATGACTTCCGGCAAGGAGTTGACTCTCAATAGTATTCTCCATGTTCTTATTATTACGAAGAACTTAGTGTCGACAACACTTCTCACTAAAAATATGGGTTTAGGTGTGTTTTTATTTTGGAGAAAGTTGTAATAAGTAAGAATAAAATGTATGTCGAAAAGGACTACCTCAATGAGGGTCTTTCAAACTTGATGTAATGGCTATTGAAATAAAGAAAGCTGAGGCTTCTTCTTAATTATTGGAGTCAAATATTTGTGGCTTAGTCATTTAGGACATGTCAATTACATAACCTTGTAAAATTGATTAATTTGGAAGCATTGACTAACTTTGAGAGCAATAAGTCAAAATTTAAAATATGTGTGGAATCTAAGTATGCTAAGCATACATATAAATCTATGGAAAGGAATTTCAATCCCTTAGACTTAATTCATACCGATATTTGTGCTATGAAGTCAATACCATCTCATGCTAAAAAAATATTTCATAACTTTTATTGACAATTGTACTAGATATTGCTATGTTTATTTTTCTAAATAGTAATGATGAAGCGATAGATGCGTTTAGACAATATAAAACTAAAGTTGAAAATCAGTTAGATAAAAAGTGATAGGGGTGGAGAGTACGAATTTTTTTTTACTGAGATATGTTTAGAAAATGGAATTGTATATCAAACTAGTACCCCATATTCACCTCAATCAAATGAAATTATTGAAAGAAAAAAACAAACATTGAACAAAATGATAAATGCTTCACTCATAAGTTTATATTTATCGTCAAACTTATAGGGGGAGCTATCCTTACAACAAATCGAATACTCAATAGAGTTCCCATAGAAAGACACAATCTATTTCTTATGAAAAATAGAAAGGAATAAAATACAACTTGAAATATTTCACAGTGTGGGAGTGTCTAGCAAAAGTCCATGTCCCTATACCTAAAGGGTAAAAATAGGAAAACATATTATGGATTGTGTTTTCATCGGATATTGTACAAGTAGTAAAGCATGTTAATTTTTTATTCATACATTCAAACATCCGGATATTCATGAAAATTAAATAATTAAATCAGATAATGCTAAATTTTTTGAACATATTTATCCATATAAAACTGAACATGGCCTGTCTATTAGGGTCTAAACAACCTCGAGATGAATTAAAGAAAAATGTACTCATTGATGAGACTCGAAAGCATACTATACGTCAAAGAACGTCTACTTTTTTTAATCAGATTTTGTAATATATTATTTTGAAAAATGAGCCTCAAACGTTTAAAGAAGTGATTTCATCTTTGGGCTCATCCTTTTGGAAAAAGCCAGACAATAGTGAGATTGATTCAATCATGAGCAACCATTCTTTGGAGTTGGTTGATCTTCTTCTAGCAAATAAACCTTTAGGTTCTAATTAGATCTCCAATAGGAAGATGAAGGCTGATGGTACTATTGACAAATACAATACAAGACTTGTTGTGAAAGGCTTTATACAAAAAGAAGACCTTGATTATTTTGACACATATTCGCTAGTAACATGGCTAATGTCCATTCAAGTGTTGGTTTCTTTAGTGGTGGTATATGGCCTTGAAATCCATCAAATGAATGTGAAACTGTCTTTCTTAAATGGGAAATTGGAGGAAGAAATTTACATGGAACAACTCGGGGGATTTATGGTTCCTGGTAAAGAAAGAAAAGTGTGAAAACTTGTTAAGTCACTTTATGGACTAATTGAAAAATGACTTTAGGATAAAAAAAATGTGATAAATGTGTTTACATCAAAAATATTCCAAATCACAAAGTCATTTTTTGTTTGTATGTGGATGACGTGTTGATCATCAGTAGAGATATTTTTAACATAAACACTATGAAATGAATGCTTGAGAGAAAGTTTGATATGAAAGACCTTGAAGTTGCTGATGCGATCTTAGGGATAAAAATTCATAGAACTCCACAAGGGTTGACATTGTCACAGTCTCATTACATTAAAAAGGTACTTACCAAGTTCAAGTACTTGAACTTCAATATTTTCAAGACTCCATTAGATGTGAGCTTTGCACTTACAAAGAATGAAGGTGAAAGTGACTTACAATTGGACTACACAATAGTGTTAGAAATTTTGATGCATATCATGAATTGTACGCGACCAGATATATCATGTGCTATTAGTAAATTGAGTCAGTACATGAGTAATCTCAATTAAATTTGTCGTATAACTATGAAAAGAGTCTTAGGGTATCTAAAACATACTCAAGACTAGATTTTGTATTATATCAAATATCCAATAGTAATTGAAGAATATAGCAATGCAAATTGGATCACCGAATCGAATAAAGTAAAATCCATGAGTGGATATATATTTACTTTAGGTAGAGGGGTAGTCTCTTGAAAATCATCCAAACACATATGTATTTTTTCGCTCTACAATGAAATCTGAATTTATCACATTAGATAAAGTTGGTGAAGAAGCTGAATGACTGAAATTTCTTGAAAGATATTCTTTATTGGCCCAAATCTCTGGCACCAGTATGCATATACTGTGATAGTAAAGTGATAATAGATAGGGAAAGAAACATTATGCATGACGGTAAATCACATCATATAAGACAAAGACATAACATCATTAGAGAACTACACTCTAGTGAAATTATCACGGTTGACTATGTGAGGTCAAAAGATAATGTGTTGAATGCACTTATAAAAAGCGTAATTAGAGGAAGAGTTGAGAGATCATCGAAGAAAATGAGTTTATGGTATAGGACAAGTCATCACTGCAGTAACTCTGCCTAGTAGATCAGAGATCACAAGAGCTAGATTTAAGAAGATCAAACAAAATTGTGACTGATGGTTCAACATTGTCAATATACTTAACCCATTCTCATGATGAAGACAATGTTCAGGACACAAGGATAAGGTTTATGGTTTGAAGCTTTTAATAGTATCTAAGTTTGACCAAATAGGTTGACCTATAGGATTAAATATTTAGGAATCACCTGAGGGTGAAGTGGAAGCCACTTCAAGGAGAATGATAGTAAAGACCTATTTTCTAAGTCCTTATGAAACCAGGTTATATTAATGGCTAAATAAATAAAATCGTGAGAATCATAGACGGGAAAAGACTAATTATGTAACATATGTTGTTTAGGTGTCTATTAAAGCTCGACGATTTAAAGATATTATATCTACCGATTGACTGAGTGTAGCTGATGTAAGTTTACTATGGAAAGTTCAAAGGAAAACTTACTTATCCAGAATCTTTTCTTGTAGATCACACACTTGTTCGTAATTTTTTTTTTATAAAATTTCCATTTTCCATTCATGTGAGGGATTGTTAGGTTTTTAAGAGGTGTGAATGCAAAATGAATAAGTGCCATTTTTTTTAAAAGACACCAAGAGAAAGGATGCAATTTGATTAGACACCTTTTTAGTTTGGATGGTTATGACCTTTCCAATTAGTTGGGATTTTTTTAAGAGTTGCACCTTTATGAAGAGGTGCACCTTTCTAAATCATCGTTTCTCTTTATGAAGCAACACCTTGATGGTTTTAAATACCTGAATTTTTCCTTAGGTACAGATATGAAATTTTGATGTAAAAATACTCCTCTTTCTTAAAAAAAACTCTAGTGTGATTACAGAGTTTGAGGTACCGCTATTCTGTCGAAATGATTCATTTTATTCTTGGAGGATATATTCAATAATCTCGGGTAATTGCGAAAAATAATTTTCTTAGGGACACACAGTGAATTCGGTGGGCCTGAATCGTCTAATCTTCATCTTTTTCTAAACGTTTGACTTTGCTATTTTTCATAAAATAGTTTGAATTTCATTTCGTTGATGTTCATAAGTTGAATTGAATTTACTGCTGAAGTTCAAAGTTGTGAATATAGAGTTACAACTTCATTTGATTGTTCATATGATTAATTTAAACATATGTTTAAAGTTCTTATTTTAAAATACAAATTTTACTAAATCCGAAAAGCAATAATAATTTGAATTGTACTCTTTATATAATTTTAAAAATCTATTTCATGTTTAAAATAATTTGTATTTTAGTTCTTTAATTACTTATCATTATTTAATTTTATTATTGTCAAGATAACTTAGTAAATCACATCCCTTTAATTTTTTCCAAAAAACAAATTTCTATTAAGTTCGGTGAAAACAGCTAAAATCTTGAATAATGCACATGATTTTCTTGAGAAAGTTATCTATAACTTAATTACATATATTTAGTTCTTTCTTTTCTAAAAAAATGATAAAGAATTGAATTAACCAAAACAATGAAAATCAACTTAATTAACTTGTTTCCTTTTAAATACAAATCGATCCAAATCAAATGATAAACCCTTGGTAAAAGTATGAGCTATATTTATATGTCTGGCTGCCTTTGCACTAATGATTAACAATATATAAATTTAATAGTTATGTAGAGTAATATGAATATGTGATAATGCATGTGACAGTCTCGATCGATTAATAACTATGTACTAAAAAAAATATTGTATTTATTAATTTAACATGAATATTAACTATCAATTAAAAAAAATTAAGGTGTATTATTTGGTAACAAGCAAAATATTTTTTATCAAAATTAGTAGGACGGGGGGCGTATTGACCGGGACGAGTATGAATAGGTAAGGGTGTGGACTGTGGATTATTGGGCAGTGCAATGAAGGCGATTGACGATTAACATCAAATATTTAGAACTTTGATCTGTACACAATAAAACTTCATTATAACGCAGCTTTGTTATAATAATATTCTATTGTAACAATGTAATTTTTTCTGAAATTGATTTTTAATGCTATATTTTACTTTTCTATTCTACCTTTAGCAATAATTGTGTTTATTATAGTGATATTCTCTTTATAAAATTATCTCTTTATAACAACATTTTTAGATATTATATACTAATATTTTGTAACAAGTTATTATATACAAAATAAAATATAAAAATATTTATGATAATCATCATTAATATCATGCACAAAAATTTTAAGTACAAATATTTGATTAAAAGGTAAAAATTATATTTAAATGGTGCACATAACTTATTTCATAACTTCACGAGAAAAAAACTGCTTTATCTTTTTTTAATGTTCATGCACGTTCTAATTTTGCATACATTTGTTTATACTTTTCTTGTACACTTTTACTTACATATTTTGACTTATCAAATTCGTTAAGAAAATAATTATTGATATGACTAATTTATCATACTATCTCTATTAATTGATATTTAGAGTATTATGTCTTGAAAATAATTTTAAAAATAAGCAATTAATGTTAAGGGTAAAACATGATTTTTTTTAAAAAAAATTTTCATGATATGTCAAATAACAAGAACAATTAAAGATTCATTTTAGATTTAAGTGGCAAGTAAAAGTAAACGGATGGTGTACAGTTAACTGAAATTTGAATATTAAATAACAGTATAAATATATAACAACATCTCTTTATAATATTCATAAATTTTTTGACAAATATTACTACTGTAAAAAGATTTAACATTATCAAACAATACAAAAATTAAATTACATAACAAAAAAACCTTAGTGATAGTAATTTGATTTGTTAAATGTAATTTTAGGAATGCCACATGGACCAACATATGCATTGGTAGAGGTGTCCATGGGTCGGTTTGGGTCGATTATTGGTCAAAATCATAACCAAATTAACTTAGTCGATTTTTAAATTTCTAGAACCAAACCAAAAAAATAAATAAATGTCGGTTTGGTTCTTATCGGTTTAGTTCGATTTGATTCGATTTTTTTGGTTTATAACTTTAGCTAATGAAAAAAGTTGAAATTTTTTAAAAAACAAATCGAATATAACATATGAGATGTCAACCGAGTGTTGTATCTCAACCTTGAAACTAAGATGTCAACTGAGTGTTATACTTTGGCAAAGCCATGAACAATGCCATATGAACGCTTCTAAAAAAATATTAAAAATTACATTTAACAGAATGATATGATAAACCCTGCAAAAGGTGAACACATAAACTTGTTGCTCAACAAGGTTCAAAAAGAAAGTTAAAATTATTAATGACTGTCTATAGTCTAATGAATCTCATCTGTAAATTTTAATATACAACAAGATATTATTTTCACAATTAGTAACATTTGTCATTCAAAGTGGGAAATTCATTTAGAATCTCATAAGTTACTATCAACTGGATGAAGACATATGACTGAATGTGTTACGACTAAAGTTGATTAAAATATAAAATATAAAAAATATTTATATTGTATTTATGAATAACATATAGATAATTATAACACACACACACACACACACACATATATATATATGTATATATATATCGGTTCGATTTGGTTATTTTGTCAGTTATTTTAGAGTAAAATCAAATCAAATCAAATTAGTATTTATTTTTTAAAATTCAAAACCAAGCCAAACCAAACTTAACCAAATATCAATTTTATTTAATCGGTTTGGTTTGGATCGTGGTTCGATTTGCTTAAAAATCAAACGGTGAACACCCCTATGCATTGGACGCATAAAGGTAGTGAGTGAGGATAAAGTGAAATTTAGGACCCACCTGGTCATGGATATTATTTACCTTTTTTGAGAATATTATTTTACTTTATTTAAATAACTAGTTGCATAAGGACGTATTGAGCATGGATTCAAACTTCAAATATAATAAATATAATTTTAGCTGAATTGAATAAGTGTAATTTATAGCTACAATTATTCAAATTTTTTTTGATAAGTTTCAGGATATTTAAGTTCTTTAATTGGTCAAATAATTAGATAAATTTTCTTTAAAAAAGTTATTTATGAAAAGCCAATTTAGCGAGAAAATTAGTGTTGAAGCACAATAAAGAAACTAAAAACTGTGATAAGCACAACAATAAATAGTATTAGCTATTTTTTCTGAAAAATAGCTATGTAACAACATCCTAATTAGTTATAGTTAGTTGCTTCTAGAATGATCATCTTACTACTATATATATGAGATATTACACATTGTATACTCAAGAGTTCACTAATGATAGCCCTCTAATATTCTTCTTCTTCTTCTTCCTCATTCTCTCTTTTCTTCTTTTCTTCTTCTTCTGTACTTTCTTTCTCTTGATCGTTCTCTTACTTCCCTGCTTAAATACTGAATTCTTGGTACAAAAAACTCTCATTAGATTTATGATATCAGAGCCTACAGTTTCGAGAATCAAAAATCGCAATTCAAGGCAAAAGGATATTGGTTACATTCCGCGAAAAAAATTAGTTAAAGCTTGAGAAAGAAATCTGTACAAATGGCAGCAACAACTAGTGATCTACCAATGGTTTAGAAACTGTCAATGAAACTCAAGGATCTATGGGAATCGACTATAATCAACCCCTATTTTTGCACTCCACTTATGTAAGTGGTCTTTAGATCATTTCTTTTCAACTTACTGGAATTGAGAATTTTTCTATTTGATTTCGGTCCATGAGGTTATCACTGATAGGTAAACAAATTGGGATTAGTCGATGGTTCTAGTTCTAAATATAAGTTCCCTGTTGAAATAGCTAATCATTGATAAAGGGTAAATGCTATTGTACTATCTTGGATCTTAAGTTCTGCGGCTAAGAATTTGCTAGGTGGAATCATGTATGTTACGAGTGCTTAGGTGGTGTGGAACTATATTTGTGAAAGATTTAACAAGGTTGATAGTTCAAGAACTTTCAACCTACATAAAGAAATTGCAACTCTTTCATAAGAAACTACGTCTGTTTCAATGTACTACTCGAGATTGAAACATTTATGGGATGAATTTGAGGCCCTGGTGCCTATTTTGGGCTACAATTGTGATACTTCAAGAGATTATGTTACTCACCTTCAGAAGTTAAAGTTATTCTAGTTTCTTATGGGACTGAATGAGGATTATAGTCAGGCTAGGAGTCAAATCCTAATGATGAATCCATTAACCTTAATTAATCAAGCATATGCAATAATCATAAGTGATGAAGGTCAAAGATTGTTCAGTGTAAATACAGGTATTCTTGGGTCTATCCTATGTTTATAGGCTATGAGTCAACAATGTTTTGAAAAGGAGTTGGATCTACTTTGTATAAAAAATCTTTAGTGCAACAAGTTCAGAAATTCAAGAAAATCTATAATTTGCAATAAAGTGTGCAAAATTAGGGGTCACGCTAAAGAAAATGGTAGGAAAGTGATTGGCTATCTTCCCAACTTCAAATCTAAGAAGAAGTATGGGCATAATATTGTGTGTAATGTTGCTAATGAGTACACATCTCACGACCGTTCTAGTGGTATACAAGAACTGCACAATGCAAGTACTAACAAATTTATTGAAACCAATATGAATCTTGGTGATCAAATAGTGCAGGTGCCTCAGACTACTCCTTATATTTTCACTTATGAACAATATAATCAAATCCTGCAGCTGGTCAATAAGGAGGAAAAGTCTAAATACATATCATATGCTGCAAGTAACATAGTGTAGTCAAAAGGTTCACATTGCTCCAATGACAACCTTTAATGGATTGTTGGCACTGGAGCAACCAATCATATGATTGCTGATTTAAAATTCCTTACAGAATTCAATCATAGAGTTAACTGTCCCAAAGAAAGTGCACTTACCAAATGGTGACACATCTTTAGTCACTCACATTGTCTCAACTAGTATCTTTAGGCAAGAAATAGTGACTAATATTTTTCATTTGCCTCAGTTCAACTTCAGTTTATTGTCAGTGTGCAAGCTAACAAAAGAATTAAATATCTTATTGCTTTTTATCCTAATTTTTATGTATTTCAAGATCTCTCTAATGGGAAGGTAAAGGAGATTGATAAATATAAATATGGTCTATATCTCTTTATCAAATCTGCTAATAATGAACCTGCTAAAGATGTGTTGAGTACTGAAAGTTCTGCAAAGTCTACTAAAGCTATTAATTCTGTTACTTTAGACATCGATCTATAACACAAAAGACTAGGGCATGTGTCCGCTTATGTACTAAAATAATTACTTCTTATAGATATTAAGATCATTTATGGACAACTCTCTAGTTGTAAAGTTTGTCCTGTTACTAAATAAGCCAGTCTTCCCTTTCCTTCTAGCTGTACTAAGACCTTAACATGATTTGAATTAGTACATATAGATATATGGGGACCTTATTAGGTTCTTATTTTTGAAGGCAATAAATACTTCTTGACTATTTTAGATGATTACTCAAGAATGACTTCGATTTACTTACTAAAACTTAAATCAGATGTATGTGTTATTATCATAAAAACTTAGTTTAACAACATTATAAAGGTATTAAGGACTGATAATGGCACTGAATTTGTCAATTCAGTATAAACTAATCTTTTTAAGGATCTAGATATTCTTATCAAACTATTTGTGCTTATAGCCCTCAATAAAATGGTATTGCTAAGAGAAAGCATAAATATATTCTAGAAATAACAAGAGCTCTTATGTTTCAAGGAGAAATCCCTATCAAATTTTGGGGTTTATGTGTTAAAGTTGATGTCAATATCATTAATAGATTGCCTAATGTTGTGTTAAACAATATGTCTCCTTATGAAAAGCTTTATGGAAAGAGATCTTCCTTAAAACATATGTGAGTTCTAGGTTGTCTATGCTATGCTAAGATTATATAGAAAATTGATAAGCTACAGCCTAGAATAAGAGCATCTGTATTTATGGGCTATTCTGAGCCACAAAAAGGTTATCTATTTATAATCTAACTAGTTGTATATTTTTTCTTTAATAGAGATGTTAATTTCAGGAAAAGATGTATTTTTATCCATACTAAAAAAATCCTCTGGAAATCAACCTCTTACTGCTAACCAGCTCAATGAAACCTTTATGAGATTATCACCAGAAAGACCTACAAGTGTGAGATTTTCACACTTACATAAAAATGTTCCACCTAATACAGATCAAGTACAATTACATGGAGAAGTTCAATAAGCACCTGCAGCACCAACTATTCCTCAACCAGAAACAATTACTAGAAGAAATACAAGAGGTAGAAAAGTACCTCTTTGGATGAAAGACTTTGTGCCTTTGAACATAAATCATAGTGAACCATTTGCTATGAAAAAATTCCTGACATATGTTAAGCTATCAAGTAAGTATCAAGAATTCAAATACAATTCTTTTGTAGATACTGAACCTACAAGATATAATGAGGCTATCAATGATGCAAGATGGGTAACATCTATGCAGACTGAGATTTACTCACTTGAAAAGAATCAGACTTGGGTTGTCACTAGTTTACCTCATGGGTAGAAATCTATAGGTTTTAAGTGGATATTTAAGATAAAGTAAAAAGCTATAGGGGAAATAGAAAAATTCTAGACAAGATTGATTGACAAAGGATATAGTTAACAAGAGGGTATTGATTTTTAGAAAACTTTTTCACCTGTGTTGATGCTAAAGACAGTAAGAAAAGTTCTTACTATTGCTACAAAAAAATACTAGTTTGTACATCAAATTGATGTATAGAATGTATTCTTGCAAGATGATCTACACAGGAAAT
This sequence comes from Capsicum pubescens, assembly GCA_030864215.1. Lineage (NCBI taxonomy): Eukaryota > Viridiplantae > Streptophyta > Magnoliopsida > Solanales > Solanaceae > Capsicum > Capsicum pubescens. Next base: position 79,331,052 of record CM061545.1, on the reverse strand, counting down.
CTATATGCAATTATCATAAGGTTTTAAGATCTAGGGGAGAAACAACTTGTACGTAGACTCTTAAAATCCCTGTATGAACTAAAACAGACTTCAAGGCAATAGAATATAATCAAAAGATCTAGCCAGTATTGGATAGATTAAGCTAACATGATCATAGATTATATGTAAAAAAAACAACTGAAGGTATACTATAGTGTTGGTATATGTGGATGATATATTGATTATAGGAGATACATTAAGGTTGATTGAGGATACTAATGAGAAATTGTAAGAGGTGCTCAAGATAATACAACTTGGAGAATTGAAGTATTTCTTAGGGATAGAGTTTGCAAGATCAAAAAAAGGTATCTTAATTCACCAAATAAAGTACACATTGGTATTAATCTCCAAGTTAGGACTTAGAACAGCTAAACCAGTAGGCACACCTTATGAAACGAATGTCAAAACTTACTACTAAGGAATATAAGGATCACACTTGTAATAATAGGACAACACTCAATGATCCTCTGATAGATCAACATGGTTATCAAAGACTTATTGGAAAGCTCTTATACCTTACTATGACCAGACTAGATATTGATTATCGTAAGCATACTCTCAGTTAGTTTCTACAATAACCAAAGAATTCTCACCTGGATCCAACCATTAGAGTAGTTAGATATATAAAAAAACAAGGTTTAGGAGTTTTCTTATCCTATCAGGTCAAGAATGAAGTTACTACATACTATGATGCAGATTGGGTATCATGCCCAAATTCAAGAAAATCTATCACTGGCTACTTTGTAAAGCTATGAGATTCTATAGAATCCTGACAATCCAAAAAAAAAACATCATACCTAGATGCTCAGCTGAAGCAAAATATAGAAGTATTGCTGCAATTATTGATGAACTAATATGGTTACAAGGTCTTATGAAGGAACTTGAAGTTGATATTAAAATACCTACTGTAATCTACACTGATACAAATCTGCAATGAAGATCTCTTACAATCTTATTTATCATGAAAGAACTAAATACATTGAAATAGACTACCACTTCATAATAGAAAATATGAACAAAGGTTCAATGGAAGTCAACTACGTCTCCACTATAGAGCAATTTGTAAACATCCTTACCTAAGATCTTAACAGAGTTCAACATGAATATTCTTTGTCCAAATTAGGCATATTTAACATCGTTGGTATTACCTAACTTGAGAGGGAGTGCTAAACAATAAGAAGGAAACATAAAACTGTGATAAGAACAGTAATAAATAGTATTAACTATTTTTCTAAAAGTTAGTTACCTAACAACTTCTTAGTTAGTTATAATTAGTTCCTTATAGAATGATCATCTTACTTATATATATGTGAGATGGTACACATTGTATACACAAGAGTACATTAATTAAAACTCTCTATCTTTTTCTTCCTCATTTTTTTTTTTATACTTTATTTTTTTAATTGTTTTGTTACTTCCATGCTCAAATGCCAAGTTCTTGGTGCAAGGAACTCTAATTACATTCAATTAGCAAGTATGAAATAATTATAAGTCATTTGATATTGTATAAATTGATATGGTAAATTCTGATAATTGCAAATCAATTTTTTATGAGTTTGTGAGCATACAATTCTTTTGATATAAATATATCTCTTTTGATATTTTTTAATCTTCATTTATTATTTTGCATGTCACAAGTTTATACTAGTTAAATATGATGACTTAAACTTAGTTAAGAAATTCAAGGAAAATCTTAAATTCAATAAAATATATCCCAAAAATCAATTTAGTTCTTTATATATATATGTATTGCGCTCAAGAAAATTAATTCTTAATTAACCAAACAAGAAATTTCTATGATAATTCGATATTGACGAATGACACTACTTCAATTTCAACACTGTATGACACCATTTAGTAAATTCTACTTTTAGTATTTCTAATGCATGTTTGATTTCTACATTATTTTCCTTAGATCTAATACTAAATATTAATTAATATGGGTATTATGTTAAAATCTCATATTAATCATAATTTTTGTAAGGATTGTGCAAAGTTCAAAGTTGACAAGTATAAGTAAAAGGGAATATAGAAAATACTGCCCCTGTTCAATGACACTTATCCATGTTACTCCCTCCGTCCATCTTTACTTGCCACTTTTTTATTTTGTGATGTCCAACAATTCTTGTTCAGTTTATAAAATCAATGGATAATTTACCTATTTCTACCCATTTTATCCTAAATATTAAATACAATTCATTACCTAATACATTTTCCAAAGAGCATTAAATTTATTAAGGGTAATATGATAAAATTACCCCTATCATTTACTACTTGATTAAGGGTAATATGATAAAATTACCGCTAAGATAAAGGTAAGCAGGTTGATGAAATTACCGATAGGAAGACTTCCAAGAGAACTAGGCACAAAGATATGACACCAGAGGAAAGAGAAGCTAGAGACATGAGAAAATCTTCAAAGAGATCGAAAAGAGATGAAGAATGGAGGAAGAAAAAGGTTGCATATAAAGCGGCGAGAGTCTCAACTAGTTCAGCCCTACTGAGGGGGCCCACACTTGATCCAATCTCATTCGAGATACCTCCAATTCAGGAAGGAGCCATTTTGAGCACCCCTACTACCATTGGGGTCACTGATGTTGCACCTGAGGCCAAAGAAGCCTTACCAAATTCGATAGACTCACAAGCCTAAGAGGCTTTACAAGTATTTCACTCCCTTGTACCTTATTGTTAATGCATTTGAGGATAAAATATTTTTGTTCAGTGGGGGTGGGATACTTGTTGTGTTGTTGGTCACCACGAGGGTTTTTGTTGCCTTTGTTTTTTCCCCTCGTGTGCTATCTAATAGAACCAACATGTTTAGGTTGTTATTTAATTCTCTTGTGCATTATGATGTAAATATCATTCAGTGATTAAAGATGTTTCATGTTCTTTTCTTTTTGCAACTTTTGTACGTATGGATGAATGATAAATTGTGGCAGAATACTGTGAATATACTTGTATATAAGGATGCTTTATTGTCTCTTTATATATGTTGACCAACCGTCTTGAATCTGCGATTGACATTAGGATGTAAAGATAAAGTAAACATGATTATGTGATATGAACCCGAGAGTTTATAGGATAAGTATGAGCTCATTGCCTATGTGTACGAGTATTTTGATATAGTTCTTGCATAGTGTGTACAACTAGAACTTTCCCGGATCATTTGTGTTACCTTGGGGTTTATATAATAGGATAGGATAGCAGGCCTCCTTCAGTTGTAGTCCACTTGTCCATAAAAATCCCACCAAAAATATGTAATTTCTTTCCTTTGCACCCTCTTTAAGATTTTATTGTTATTTATTCTGCCCCAATAATTCTGATTCACGCTCAGTAGGATGTTAGCACCTAAATTTGTCCCTGGTCCAGTGTTAGATATTATGCTCCTTAACTTGGGCAAAATGCCTAAGTTGAGGTGGATACTACTGGGAAGTTAATGATGTAGGTGGTTTGGAGTTGAACTAAAATGTCTCATCCAATCCTGATCTAGTTAGATAATATGCACCTCAACTGAAGACATCAGCATAAGTTTAGGGTGGCTGATGTAGACCAAAAAAATAAAAAAATGGGGTTATTGTGAAATTTTGGATGAATAGTATAGATTGTGAGTGAAGTGGAAAAGTAGTAGCCATGGTGAGTAGCTAGCAAAAGTGAAGAGAGCGAAATTTGAACTTAAAGTCAATTTCCCAAAATTAGTCCTCACCTAGCATCGAAACCTCATTACAAGCCATAGAAATTCCTATTTGATCATTGAGAATCAACTGTAGAGGGGCATTAGATGAGAAGGGAAAGATTATGGGTGTATATGTTATGTTTGCAACTTCTTTTGTGAGAGTGAGAGTCTTAGGTTTTTGTCCACAAGTTAAATTGATAAAGTGTGGTGGACTTCTTTGACTGTGAAAGCAATTTGAGCTATACTTGCTCTTATGGATCTCTATGGGATATTGCATCTGTGATCTTGTATGTGCTGAATTATAAATAGTGCCAATTGTGGATTCTGATGTGTTAAAACTACATGAGTTTGGTGGCAATTGAGTGGTTGAATCATGCATAGCTGAACGATTAAATGCCCATCATTGTTCTTATTCATGCATATGCTATGGTGTTGAGTTGCTTCTGGACAAATAATTGTCATAAGTTGAGGGTGCTAATTCTCCAATTTTTGACGGACCATTTTACATCTTTTACAAGGGATAATTATGTGTCTTTAAGCAACTATTTATGTATTTGATGCTGGTTTTACTGTTTTCAGGAAAAGGACTCAACAGAAGAAATAACTTGGTAAAATAGAAGCTAAAGACTTTTGACAGTCTAATTGATGGGCCATCAACTGTGTGAAAGACCATCAAGATGTCTGTTAGCCCTAAACAGAGTGAAAGAAACTGATGTTCCAAGAGATGGTCCAAGCGATGGGTCGTCAGGACTCTGACGAGCCGTCAACATAGTCGTCGGCATAAAACAGAAAGTGATCCCTCAAGTGATGAAGCAACAGACCAAGTGACGGACCATCAGACCTCTAACGGGCTATTAGCATAAAATAGAAAGTGGTCCCTCAAGCGATGAAGCGACGGTCCAAGTGATGACCCATCAGCGGATCCAAGTGACGGACCGTCAGGCCATTGATGGGCCGTAAACTTGGCCGTCAACCATGATGCGGCAATACTGAAGTTCAAATTTTAAATCCTCAGTACCTGAAAACATATAAATACCCAGTCTAGGTTTAGATTAGGGATCTTTAAGCTATCTTTTATCTTTTTTTCAACTTTTAAGCAATTTGTAACCTACTATTCTCTGAGAAATAACTGATATTGTGGATCTGAACATTTTATTCACTATTTTTCTTTGGAGATCAAGAGCAATCCTTTAGATATTTTTGTAAGTAGTTTTCTAAATTATCTATGAGAAATATAATGAAATCTTCTTCTCCTTCTATGATGTGTGGCTAAAGCTCCATAACTAGGGTTATAAGAGCCTTGATGTGATTGGTTGTTTAGGGTTGTGAGATTGCCTGAGTTCTGTAACTAATTAAAATATTTCCTCTTTATTATTATGATTTTTCTTGATTGCAAACTTGAAGGGTGATCCCAAGAACACCACTTGTTTCAGTAGAAATGTGTGTGTTGGGAAAAGAGAAGATTTATAAGGATCTCATAGGCTTTAACCTTTGGGTTAAGGGTTGATGCCTTAACAGGATTAACCTACTTCATAAATCAATTAAAAATATCAATATATTCTTTAAGTTTGAGAGAATTAAAGGGTAATCATCTATTAAGGTTGAGAAATAAATAGATGAACTTTAGAGTTCAATAATTCTTGCAATTAGAATTTGTTACGTATGAATTTGGGATAACTCACTACCTTGACTGCTGTAACATCTTTGTGAACATAATCCTAGTTTATTCATTCTCATTGAATAAAAACTTACAAGCATACTCATTAGTTGGAACACAATTTGCTACAAGCATACTTCACTGTTAACAAATAAACCCCCTTTTATTACAGAACCTTCAATCAACCATATGTTAATAATCATAACACTTAGTTTACACAGTATTTTCTGTGGAATTCGACCCCAACCTAGTTGGATTCTATATTTGATGATGACCGCTTACACTTTCTAATGGGAGTTGTAATTTGAGTATATCACCATTTGACTCTACCATATGCTTTCATCATATCTATCTTAATAACTGGCTTAGGAGGTTTTCTCCCTTTTATGACTTCTGATATAATTTTTTGAACCAGTAGAATGTTCTCAACAATGCCTTTTCCTTTCACAAACCCTGCTTCTTCCTTAGATATAATCATTGGAAGAAAACCTTCTAGTCTATCATGTATGATCCTTGAGAATATTTTGTTAATAAAATTATTCAAAGAAATAGGCCTTAGATCTGAAAAATTCTGCACTAAATCCTTCTTAAGGAGCATAGCCAAATTTGTATGAGTTACAAATCTAGGAAGTTCTGCTCCACTACTGCACTCCAGTCATTCCATTCGGTCCACAAACACTATTTCTATTCAGTCCTTGAACTGCTGTATCTACCTTGCTAGGAAATCTCAACATTATTTAGCATCCTTATCCCCAATAACAGTAGGTGGTTCCTCCAGTAAATCAAAATTAGTCTATACAGGTTGCTATTGAAATTGTTTTTATATAATAGAATTGCTTCATCTGCTATCTTATCTTGTTGCTTCATCCATTCTCCTTTTGCATTTTGAATTCTAGAGAACCTTAGTCTTTTCCTCCTACCATTAAACACTATATAAAAGAACATAGTATTTCTTTATTCATCCTTAAACCATTCCATGCCATCTTTTTGCTTTCAAACCACCCCTTCTATATGCAAATACCCATTTAATTTTGCCTGAGATGGATGCAAATTCTGTCTATTAGCAATTGATGGGTCATTTTTAAATGGTACCTCCTGTACATTAATCACCTCCTCCAAGGTTGCAATATTTTAAAAGATATTTTCAAAGGTTGCTCTACTCCATTGGGAGATAGCCTTTTGACCCTTTTAGTCTTATATTGATAGATTGCAAAAGGGTTTTCTTCAAATATAGCATGTCAGTTTTGCTTGACCACTTCCATTAAAGACTTTTCTTTCAGCCAGAAGTTCTAGAATCTAAAATATTTAACCACTTCTTTTATTTCATTCCTGAAAGTAATAAGCATTGTTGCATTATCAGAACCACTTCTTAAAACATGTTTAACTTTAATTATAGGAAATTTTGACTGCATCTGTGAGTTGGTCCAAATTTTATCCAATCTCTTTAAGATGCAATCTTTATCAGTTCTTCCATTCCACCATGTACACTTACTGCCTTTAAATCCCATATTTGGTAAATTATAAACATTAATACAATAGTTAAAGTCCTTTACTTAATCTGCAATAACAGGTAGGCCTCCTAATTTTTCATCTTCATTAGTAATCACATTAAAGTCACCTCCCACTAGCCAAGAATTTTGATAATCTATGAGTATTTTATACAATTATTCCGGCAACTGCAACCTTTCTCTTTGGATGCATTTAACATACACAAATGTTGTCACAACATTTACTTTATTATTTCTATTATAAATTCTCAAATTAAGATATTGTTCTTCGTCTCTCAGTACTTCTACATCTATATATTCATAAAAAAATGCACATATTTTACCATTTATATTGCCAAAAGCATGTTGTAGACCTAGCCTTCTTCTATACAGCTCAAATTCTTGGTTGTTTTGAAATGTCTCCATTAATCCAACAAAATAAAATTGTTTCTTCTGTGCATGTTAACAAGTCTAGTGAATACTTTTTGTGTATTAACAGATATAATGTTCTAAATCAGGGTGTTCATGAGGACTTATGACTCTTATTAGTAGTACTCTTTGTTAGCCTTGAATGTGCCGGTTCTGTTAAGTATCCAACACCTTTTTTTTAAGTGACTCTCTTTGAGTTTTTCAACATGTTTAGGGGCCAAGTCTCCTTCCCTAGAAACTTTGCTGATATTGTTGTCCATATTTGTAATGTCATGGCTCTCCCTTCATTGAGGTGTTTTATCTTCAGATTCCGAATGTATTTCTAATGGTAAGACTTCATTATTATCCACCTCAGACACCATAATTGCATTTAGATTCTCTACCAAATTCTCTTGCTGTGCATGTTGTATTGTATTATTCCTTTTCTCTAAATTCTAGAAATTATTCTGATCATCTCTATCTTTCCTACGCTCTATCAATTTCTTCAGATTTTCATGTGATTTAATACTTTTTTTTTAGTATTTCATTCTTCAGCACTGAGTTTCTCTTTACTACCCTTTTCTGAATTTCCTTTGACTACATCTTGTTGAACTTGTACAGTTTTACCAAAATCTTAATTCATCCATTTTTTAGTTCTCTCTTTTGTACTACTCTCCACCTGCTTTCCTCTTTTAACACATTTGTCTTTTTCTTTTAAGATATTTTCCACTTGCTTGACTATCTCCGCATTGTTGTCTTCTTCTTCATTCTGTAAGATATCAAATGGATTATTATTTGTGTATTCAATTTCCCCTTGAACATGATCATACTGATCTTTTTTTTTGTATTTGTTCCTTCTTCTTGTAATCTAGTCCTGCTTATATCTATTTGAACCATTCTTCATCCAACCTTGCTTCTCATTTCCTTTATCTTCTTTAACATGCTCTGTTGCACTTTGTTTTTGAGTTTCCTCTTTTTCCTTGTCAAATAATTCTAAATGTACATTCCAACAACTGTCTCATCATACCCTTATAAACAACATCCTCTACAATATTTGGCATATGATCATATTGAATTTGAATTCATTTTGACATAATTTCCCCAGTGACATCATCTTCCTTATTGATCTTAACTATTTTAGGAAGCTTTGCAACCAAATCCACTTTAACTTTACCTTAGCACAACTAGGTCTAGTTTGAATATTTGTTGTCATGTCCACGATAAGTGGCTTTCCTACAGCTGACGCAATAAAAAATACTGCATCCTTTGCAAAAAATTTAGGTGGAAGATCTGGTAAGGATATCCATGCAACCCCAATGGTAGGTTCAATGTCAGGTTCAAACCATGAAACCTATTAAGGGTTCTCATCTGCCAGTATATCTCTTTAGTTTTAACATAAAAGGTTGTTGCTTGCAACATATGCATATAATCTTCGAATGTTGATAATCTTATCTATATATGTCTTGTATCCGACACTCCAATTGTACATGCACTCGGGATGCCACATTGACTTTATATAACTCTCCTTAGTTCAGCAATGTTCGGATTGCTATATGAGAAATTTCATACAATTGCATATTAATAGTTTTCTTGTATAATGAAATCACTTATCTCAGTTTTTTCCATGTTATAGTAGGTTCTCCTTGTATCATAATAAAAGGTTTAGGTGGAAAAGTAGGCGTATGCTAGATTTTAGGTTTAAGAAAATCTAAGTATTGAGTGGTGGTCGGGGAATCTTTAGTAATTTGGTTAATATCAGCTTTTGGTGTTAGAGTTGGGAATTCCTCCGGTGGGATCACCTCATCGGCGGAGGTACCAGCCATGTTGGCTTTCAGCAATATTAGGATTTAGGATTTTTTTTAGAGAGAGCATTTTTTTTAGTTTTTTGGACAAGTGTTCTTTATATCTATCCATTTTACCTTTTTTATTAATTATCGTCATTATATAACATTTATTAAAGAATTAATTAATTGTATTCAAAGAGTAATATTATAAAATTAACTCGATTATTTATTATTTTTTCATGTGTGTGTCAAGTCAGTAGTGGATAATTATTGTTGGACAAAGGAAGTACTTCATTTTGCATTTTTTGGCTTTCATATTTATTCAAAATAAATATTTTTTATATAATCAAGAAGTTTTTTTTTCCATATTTACCTTATCCATCTAAATAAGTGATTTATTTTATTTAATCTAGAAACTATATTAAATTGATATTATATCTGATCAAGGATAATTTATAAAAATATTTTTTACTTTCGAGAAGTGAGTGACCATTTTTTGTATAGTTAAGAAATCAAATTAAATTAATTCTACTATTTAATTAAGGATAATTTAATATAAATATGTTTCACATTCAAAAGGTAAATAATTAGTATATGTATTATTTCCAAATTAAAAATACTATATACTATAAATCATAATAAGGTGAAAAGAAAAAGGCCTTAATGAATTACACTATACCCTAAAATTTGAAAATATTACAGTAATATTACCAAATCATTTTTTATTTTGATTACAAAAAAATCAAGGGGGGAGAGGGGTTGAATAAGAAGCACAAGCACTATTAAAACAACTAAAATGTCTAATGGAAAAATAAAGTAAAACTTCTCCTGTGTGTAGGACAAAATATGACAAACATAGTACACAGTAAAAAGTCTATACAACAACCTTGTGTAAGCATCAAAGAGTACCCGTGAGGCTGTAAGGAAGAAAAAAATCACACATCCTCACTTATATATAAGTATTAAATGGTTCGTGCTCGTATGATGCACGAATGACTTTTTAATGTTAGAAGAAAGCAGTATTAGTAAGTAAAACAGTAATCGTCCTATGTTATAGTAACGTGATACAATGTTATGCTTCGTATTATGTAAAACAAAAATTATATTATTACGTTGGTAAGATTTACTTATTTGTAAAGATTCTAAATTTATTACATTGATATAGTATTTTTTTGCTTCAAAAAGTGTCAGAGCTAAAAATATAAATTCATATAGTTATAGTTGGCAACAAAGTTGCATTCGTGCATTAACTGAGAAAAAGAAAAGAAAGTGTTAACAATGATATATTATGCAGTACTTGAGATGGAAGACACAGATGTAATTTCAGTGTTGGAGAATCTTTAGTAGCGATTTATTGGAGTGAAGTGAGTACCAGATCGTCTTAATACATAAATTATCAATTCATTTAATGTTTCATATAAGAAAAGTTTATCTCCTATGTTTAATTAATAGACTTGTAATCACCTCCGGCATAAGAGTGTTGGGATTTTTGTCCCGATTTTCTTACCAAATTTAAGTTTTACTTTTTCTTGTAAGGAAAATAAAAGTAACCATAAATACTTTTATTTTTTCTAAAAGAAAAATATAAAACTTTTCCATATTTGGCAAACCTCTTTCTTGGAGGAAAAGTTTTGAGCATCTATAAATAGAAGACCCCTCTTCTCATATAATAACACAATAACATCCACAATGTAGTCTTTTAAGTCGTTTAAGAGGAGATTTTCTTTCTCTCTCAATAGTTTTATGCTTTTAATATTATTTTTAATATTAGGTTTTATATGTAGGCCAATTGGCCAAATCATATAATAAAATTATTTTTTAGTATTGTTTTTCGTTGTCATCTTATTTATCGTCTCATAGTTTGCAACTAATAGCTTCCGCATGACGCCCTCTCGATTTTGAACCCAACAAGTGGTATCAGAGCTTATGATTTAAAGATTCAATGGTGTGGTGAGACGAGATTAAACAGGTTCAAAGCGGTTTCAAAATCAAGCTGCAACAATTTGGATGATAATGAAGATACATGCCTAAAAAAGTTACATGTGGAGAAAAATTTCAAACAAATGTTCAACAATCCTGCTGCTAATCCATCTTTAAAACCAAAATCAATTTTCAACCCATGTTTATGGGCTTCAATTTTCAACCCATACTTGCTTTAACGCTTGGGCTCCTTTCAACTCGTGCATTTATTTTTAACGCATGAGCTCCACTCTTAACTTGTGCTCACTTTTAATGCACAAGGCTCTACTTTTAATCTTATCAACTCACTTTCAATGCATAAGGCTCTACTTTTAATCTTATCAACTCACTTTCAATGCACAAGGCTCTACTTTTAATCTTATCAACCCGTGCTTTTATTTTTAATGCATAGGGCTCCAACTTTTAACCCATATCAAATTTTAATAATGGTAAGCAGTAGTGGTATATGAAGATCGTTGATATATGAAGACCGTGTGAAGAAGAAGGAGCAAGAATATTTTGCCAGAAAATCAAGCCAAAAAGGGGAGATTTGTTAGGATTTTTGCCCCAATTTTCTTATTAAATTTAAGTTTTACTTTTTCTTATAAGGAAAATAAAAGTAACCATAAATACTTTTACTTTTCCTAAAAGGAAAATATAAACTTTTTCATATTTGGCAAACTTCTTTCTTGGAGGAAAGGTTTTGAGCATCTATAAATAGAAGATCCTCTTCTCATATAATAACACAATAACATCCACAATGTAGTCTTTTAAGAGTTTCGTTTAAGAGGAGATTTTCTTTCTCTCTCATTAGTTTTATGCTTTTAATATTATTTTTAATATTAGGTTTTATATGTAGACCAATTGTCCAAATCATATAATAAAATTATATTTTTAGTATTGTTTTTCGTTGTCATCTTATTTATCGTCTCATAATTTGTAACTAATAGCTTCCGCATGACGCCCTCTCGATTTCGAACCCAACAAAGAGTTTCATGAATTTAGCATTAAGTAGACTTATGTGAATAATCAACTATTGTGAGTTGTTATTTTATTCACCTGTCTTAAGACCAACACTGATGCAACTAGGAAAGAATTTGAAACTAAAGATACGTGAGATTCAATATAATGAAAAATGGTGTACGACAGGATCACACTAATGTATTTGAATTAGTACTTCACCTATTGAAAACAAACTTAAATATCAATGACTGTATAAACCTTCATTGCCCATTTTTCTCTATTAAGGTCAAGTCAAACAAAGAACAAATCTTTCATCAATCAATCAACTGAGCCTCAGTTTCAGTGAAGAAAAATGTGCTCCTCTATAACTATTTCCAGCTCAATTAAACAAGAATTATATATATTAAGATGTATAAATCACGATAAATAAACAATGTTATGTAAGAAATGGAGTCAGCTATATAAATACTCCCAAACTATTTATTCCTGTCTGAACTAAATCAATTTTTCTCTATTCATGTCAAATCAAACAAAGAAAAAATCATTATTGGAGTTTCTTTATTACCACCTCAGCAATCTAGCACAAATTAAACAAGAAAAATATATTAACATGTAAAATATCACAAAAAATAAGAATATGTTGAAAATTGGGTCAGCAATATAAATACTTCCAAACTAAATATCACAAAAAATAAGAATATGTTGAAAATTGGGTCAGCAATATAAATACTTCCAAACTATTAATTTCTATCTGTGCTAGATCAATTTTAGAGTTCTATTAAGAGTCAAAGCAAGTCAACAATAAATCTTTATTAGAGTTCATCGATAACAACCTTGGTCCATTATAGCTCAAAGACATAGGATATTCAAAAGTCCCCGATAAAATTCATCGAGAAAAAGCAAAAAAGGAGGAGATGAAAGAACTCACTCGAGATGAAGCACATGGTTACTTGCTTAAAAGTTTTATATTTTGCCCTATTATAGCAACCTATATATATAATCTATCCAATACACCTAAAAATACAATATTCATTTGGAGATCAAGGAAGAAACTGAAGGAAAGTGAATGAAGCAAACAAAAATTTAATATCATCTCTACTGAAATAAAATCTCTAAGAAAATAATTATACCTATCATAAAATACTTATCACAACAAATAGTTAAGCCACCTCACTAAATAGTTTTTCTTTAATTTCATGAAGAAAAAGCAATCAAAAGAAGAAAGTTTCCCCTTGACAAGATTCCTGCACTTGACCTCTATTTAGTTTTCAATACTATTGATGAGTACCTCTTCGCTCTTTTTGACTATATTTTACTTATATTAGCAGACTAAAGATGCAATCTCTTTTGTTCAGTGATCTTGTTATTTGTGTGCTTTAGTACTGGAATAACTTTGGCAAAGCTAGAAGGAAAAAGAAAATCTATTATCAAAGAAACTTAAAGACAAGTAAAAAATAACTACAGTCAAGGACTACACTATATAGTTTCCTAATTGCATCCGGTGGATCACCTTGGTCAAAGCCCATGAATGCATAACTAAATTTTTTTGCCTATATTTTGATAAAGTATATACTTATCAAGATACACAAAATTTAAAATAAAAATTACAAAATATAGGATCTTCTAGTGCACGCATTTTTTCTGTCGAATGAAATTTTTCAAGACGATTTCAGATATCAAAATCTAATAAATATTCATGAATGAAATCTTCTTTTACTTCGCTTTTGATAATAGGCTCAGTTTGTCTAAAATCACCTTAAAAATGACAAATTTTTCACCAAAAGGTATATTTGTACCCTTAAGATCTCTCAAGAGCAAAACAAAAGTCTTGATAAATATTTTCTTTGCCACCGACACCTCATCTCATACTATTAACCTGGCATCTTGAATTAAAATTGCAAGTGAACTTTGGTTACTTATATTACAGCTGCAGTTTTTATCTATGTCAATAGGATGTTTAATGTGTAAGTGAGTAGTCCGTCCTCTAGGTAGTACGAAAGGTGCAACGCAAAAAGTTATTGTGTGTAAAGAAATAAGTCCCTTGGATCATACAGTAGCTACTAAACCTCAGTATAAAAATATTTTTTCAATTCCCGATCTATCGATAAAAAACATTGTTGACTCATTTGAGAATATTTTATTAAGAACGACATTGTATGCATTATGTTGCTCTCTATTTAATTTTTTATATAGCAATAAATCTTCTTTAGTTACAATTATCTTTCTTTCTAAATGGATGTCTCTAGCCTCTTGAATTATTCTAAAAGAAGATATAGAAGGTGTAAGATTGTCACGACCCAACTTCTCAGGTCATGATGGCACCTACCATAACCCACCTGTAATAGCTAGTAACAAACTACTCAATAATATAAGAAAAAAAATACAGAATATATGAAATAAAGATACATATATAGAAGAATTCCAAAACTTGGTGGTATCAGTACAAGAGATTCTAATATAAATAGAGTACAAAAGTGAAATATCAAGAGAAATACAATGCTACAACTAATCTCCGAATACAGCTTAGAGACTAGTCTAATACATAAGAGAGAGATAAGTAATACTCCGAACATCAGGAGCTCACTCTAAGTCTCTGAACCAGGGCTGCTCTACACGATGCACATATCAACAACGATAATTGTAAGACCCCACAAAATTCTTAGCTTAAATCAGTCCTTTAGGCTTGTTAAGGGTCCCAGACTTAGAATATTTTAGCTAAGTATTCAGACTTAGTGCCATTTTAGCCTTCAAAGGTTGGCAATCTTATTTCAAGACCTTTACGTCATTTAAATATTGATATTCAAGTTAATTCATGATCAGGAGGTCAATAGGTGTTCCAGGATGAGTTTTGGATTTTTTGAACCTCGTATAGACCATGTTTGAGTGCCCAAAATAGTGGGTCAACGCGATCTCGATGCGTCACATCGACTATCGCGTCGATGGATGATTTCCCCCCAGCTTCAGTGCAAATTCCAATGAACCGATGCGGACTCAACGCGACGCATTGGCTATCGCGTTGATGCCAACGATGCGGCGCGTTGTACTGTACGTCAGTAACACAATTTCAGTCATTAAAAGACCGCGCCCTTGGGGGTAATTTGGTCTTTTTCCCACGACCTTCATCCCCCAAAACACGAAATTAAACCATTTGAAGAGCAATTATACTCATTATTCCTCAAAATACACAAGAACAAGAACCCTAGGAGTTTCAATTTCAAATCTAGAACTCAAGAACTCACCATCAATATCTTAGAATTCAGGCACTAAGGTATGTAGAGTGTTCATCCAAGGGCCCCTTCTACCCTTGGAGTCCAAGAAGCTAATTTTAAATATCAAGTATATGAAATTCATGAATTCCATATTGGGTTTGATAATATTCATGTTTATAATGATTAATTGGGTTTCAAATCCATGTTTCATGATAAATTTCATGTGGGGTTAATTGAATTATATGTGTTATCATGTGAGATCATGCTAAAGCCTTCAAATTATGAATTTGATATTTGGAAATTGTGTGCTCAACTGTTGATTAGTATTATGTGCCTAATTTATACTTTTCAAGTGATTGATAAATTAAGCATGTGAGTTGAATGGTGAAATTATATCATGTTAGCATGTATTCAAGTTCGTGCCATACAAGTATGTGTTAAAATGCCCCAATGAATGAATGATGATCAAGTACTTAGTTTACCTGTTTCATGTTTATGCCATGTCTCTTAATTTATGCTATCGAGTCCTGGGGGTACTTGTACCCGACAATTTAGCTATTTACCTAGAGCCATGGTCAGTCATAGAACGGTACCAGTCACGTCATGATTAGTAGTACTCTCAGTCAGTCACAGAACTCAGGAAAAACTCAGTAGACTTAGTATTAATCTGGTTTAGTTTAGTACTTAGCCCAAACCTCAGTAAACTTAGTCAGCTAACAGAATTCAGTAGTATTCCATCAGTCAACGGAACTCAGTGAATCCAGTTCAGTTCAGTTAAATAGTATTATTAGTAACAATTCAGTCTAGCCTAGTAAAGAATAAAAATCAGTTCAGTGTCTATTCAGTTAGGAGTAGGATTCAGCACCGAGCGAGCCCAGGGATGGGGGCATTCCTGCCAGAAGAAGGTTTGACCCTTAGTAGCAATTCCTGCATTATAGAACTACGTAGCTAGAGTAGGTTGAGATATCTTCCTGTCAGATACTATGAGGTTGATACATCTTATTTGAGTTTTCCTACCAGCGAGGGTTAATGGAAGAGCTTCCTATCAGAGAGGGTTAACTCACAGCTTGTCCTTACCCGTGCCACGGTATTGACACCCTTCCAACTTGGGTTACAGGTTGGACCCTAATCATATTAGAAAGGGGAATGTCGGTTAAATGATTACCTCCCATAATCTTAGTTTCAGTCTTAGTCTCGGGATAGAACTCAGTTCAGCTCTACAGATTCAGGACTATCAGATATAGTCACTCAACTCAGTACGAAACTCAGTATAGTTCCACATAATTTGGGATTGTTAGATACAATCATTCAGATAATCAGTAATACAGTAGCACTAAACTCAGATATCAGTTATTAGTATTCAGACTCAGTACTCAGTATTATCACAATCTCAGTTAAAGTCTATGTATTCATGCATGTACTTTTATTCATTCATACTCATGTTATTCAGTTAGTATTGTTCATGCTTATGAACCCATGTATTTAATCCTACCTCACTAAGAATACCAGTATTCAAAGTGCTAACACATGTTTTTTGCGCTATGATGTCTTATATCATAAGTTCAGATGCACGGGCTCCAGAGTACCCTTAGCAGTTCAGATCTTCAGCTTTCAAAGTAGTGGTGAGTCCTCATAGTTCTAGGACATGCTTGTTACTTTCAGTATTTCAGTATTATTTTCAGTAGTCGAAGTTAGTTGGAGACTTGTCCCATCAACTCCACAGTTCAGAAAGTTTAGGGGCTTTCCAGACTTGAGTATTTTCAGATAGTTGTTCAGTTTTACGATACTTATATTTAGTTTTGGTATTTTGGTACCGCATTAAGATTTATTTATAGATTTGAATGTTATGGCATATATTTCCGCCTATTTCCGCAATCATTACAATATTTATTACAAAGTTGTTATAGCAGGTACCAGTCATGGGTTATCTTATGGTTCTTCGGGATTATGAGCACCATGTAGCATCAGGGGTACAGACTCGGGGCGTTACAATAACCCATACTATGATCTGCATGATGCAGAAGTGTAGTATGTATTCCAAATGAATGGTACTCAGTAGGCTACTGCCAACTGAGCTCCAAAGATAAAACAGATATCTGAAACATATAAACAAAATGAAAACTACACCAAAGAGTCTATAAATCATATGACAAGTCAATAAGATAATACAGAACAACTATTCTATTTATATCCAAGAGTCTAACATAATAAAACTAAGGAAGTATCAGGGTGAACTATCCTATTCTAGCTACATTTAATATACTTCAATGCCATACCGTATATCCTAGGTCAATATATGAATAAAGAGTGAAAGAAAATATATATAGTAATATACAAGGCAAAGAAATCACTATACAACATGAACAAAGAAGGAAGGGATATACAGTAGTTTCATAGCTTCATATAGCTAGATATATATAGGTATATATACATATAAACACGAGGTCATATCAAAGCATAACCTATATCATTATATTCTTATTTTGAGACCTCATTAAAATAGAATTGGGATTTAAATATTACCATACTTGGGGTTTCTAATCCACATGGTTAGACATGAAATAATCATGCATAATAATACAATTATAAGATAGGAGAGGCCGAAGATATACCTCAAATTCTGATACTGAATCAAAGACCAATCTGTCATAAGTTATCCATAATAATGATCATAAAAATGATAACAATAATATCAATAATAATGTGACTAATTGGCTACTCCGGATAACCAAATACCTAGCCGAGCCTATGCGTACCCCCACCGCCCTACGATCGGAAGGTCCAATCAACCAATAATAACACAAGGCATATTCTTTATCTATATCTATGCACCCGTCCCATACCGGCTGATAGACATAGATGCATACTGGTGATAGGAAATGCACATGCAGGAATGAATGCAAAGTACATAATCAATATCACAAAATTATTCTAATTGTCCTTATTAGGACCATCATCATCTTAATCAACTTCCGTCCATACCGGGTATCAACATATCACCAATATATCCTCCTGCCTTATCGGGTATCAACATCATCACAACAGTATCCTACGATCTTATCGAGTATCAATATCATCATAATATTATCCTAGGGCCTTTTTGGATATCAATATCATCACAATAGTATCCTCTGACCTTGTCGGCTATCAATATCATCATAATAGTATCCTACGACCTTTTTGGGTATCAATATTATCACAATTACCATTACCAAATAAGATACACCAAAATACTAATAAACATACATATTTCACCTGAGAATATCTATCTACTCAATACTTCCCCACTACTCATTATTAGTAATCCAACACTCATTATAATAGAATCACTAGTTCACTAGTCACCACGTAACCTCTAGTTATTAGCCTAAACATTATCCTTCACATAATCCTTAATCATGGGATAACAACTAACCACTAGTTATTATATAGCCAATATCTATCATCTAGTACTGGTTCATCACTAGACCAAAACCGCCATTTATCCACCATTCATTATTATCAACAAATCATCCTATATCCGTTAATCATTACTAGACTATACATTACTACTTGTCACCTAACCATCCTTTATTAACTAACACCATTCATTAACTAACCATCGTTACCTACCATGTTTCAACTAAGCAAGATTCATTAACTAATACATTAGATTCCTAGCCATTAAGTGCTATAGTCCCCTAATAGACAACTAGTTACCACATAGCTT
This sequence comes from Capsicum pubescens, assembly GCA_030864215.1. NCBI lineage: Eukaryota > Viridiplantae > Streptophyta > Magnoliopsida > Solanales > Solanaceae > Capsicum > Capsicum pubescens. The sequence goes on along the minus strand of CM061545.1, from coordinate 79,312,164 downwards.
AACCGTCTAACAAGAAGAGCATCCATGAGGTCAATTTTAAGCTATAATCACATTATTTATAATGATAAATAATCATGAACATATCAAATCTATGTATGCCATCACCAGTATTCGATCAGTGGAGTAATAAGCAACAAACAACATCTTTCTTCATCCCATACCGGAGAGATATGTATACAAACATATACATATTCATACTCATAAACTGTAATCACATTATTTATAATGGTTAACACTTCTCGGCTATTCAATCAATATCATAACACAACCCTTAGGCCATTAATTTATCCAAAATAATAATCACGGCCTTAGGATCATACACATATCCGAGACTCATATCAATAATCATATTTATAAGCCATCGCATATCTCTAATTATCTCTCACACAAGAGGCATCTCACATCCAGGAGGTCTAATATCAATAAACATATAATAATCTAAGGATATCTTATATAAATAGGTCATACATCATAACTACGAGGAATATCACTTCTCTAGGCTAATTTACATATCCAAGAGAAACATCGTATCTATAGGTCCAACAATCACGACTAAAGTAAATAACAACTCTATAGGCCAATCATCAAATTTGAGAGAAAATAACATCTATATAGGCCATCCATCAAGTTTAGGAGGAAATAGCATCTCTATAGGCCAATCATCAAGTCTAAGAGGAAATAGCATCACTATAGGCCAATCATCAAATCTAAGAGGAAATGGCATCTCTATAGTCCAGTCATCAAGTCTAAGGGTAAATAGCATCTCTATAGGCCAATCATCAAGTCTAAGAGAAAATAGCATCTCTATATGCCAATTATCAAGTCTAAGAGGAAATAGCATCTCTATAGGCCAATCATCAAGTCTAAGAGAAAATAGCATCTCTATATGCCCAATATCACTTTCACAAGGAGTATCATAACCATAACTCAAAAGCCACAATATGGGAACATCAATACAAGTTACCAAGTTAGAAGTAACACTATTCTAAAGTTTACTAGCCTCATTTATGTCTAACTTCTACAGCTAAGTCCACAAAACTTAACACAAGCTAAGGACTGTGGGTTGAACGATCCCATTTCTAATCCATAATTAGGAAAACTATGTCCAAACTAGGATAAGGTATCTAGTTCATCTTCTAGATATCAAGTAAGCCATATTCAACCCTAAGATAGCAACTTCGACTAGAACCAAGGGTACTCAATTCAACTCTACCCAACTTATGATTTCAAGACTACCACACTAGCCTAATAAGGCCAAATATACAAATCATGCTTCAAATGCTAAATCCATATTCCAAACATAACATTATATCATATCCATGCTATAATAAATCTAAACTAAAGAGGGAAGTCAATACGATACAAAAGGGTTATAAATATGTCATCTTACGAGTCTAAAACCATCATCTAATCCCTAAATATCAATATATCAAGGAAAATTTATCCAACTCATAATAAAGCCTAACATCCATATTCATACGCAACATATATCACACATCATCTATGATGAAAAGTAGACAGAAGCCTACCTCATGGCCAAACCACAAAACCTCACTTCATGCACCACATGCTCATCTTCACTTTACAATCCTCAAAATGTCATCACACTATCAAAACCATAAAATACTCATGAATACGAGTCTAATGATACCCATATTGCACTCTTGTGCCTCAGGTCCAAAAATAAAATCAAAGCCCCAAATGGGTCCTACATATGAAAAGCAAGTTTTTGAGACCAACCCAATGTTCACATGAATAAGGAATCATAACTCTCAAAGAATGGGTGAAAACTAAGCATACTTTAGGCTAAAATCAAGCCCTAACCTAAATTAGGGTTTTGGGTCCAAACTAAGAAATTCAAGCATGAATTCAAGAAATTCTTTCCTTAATCTTGAAGATAATCACGATACAAGATGATAATTAAGCTCCCAAGTCACCCCCCCCCATGACTAATTTTGAGTTATTCTACTCATTTTGGATTTCTAGGTCTAAATGGTGAAGGGGAAATACCTCAAACGCATCTTGGGGACTTTAAATATCACCTACAGGTACTCAAATATTTTAATCGCAGTCCTATGATCCGCGATTACGCTACTCGCGATCGCACACTCTTGGCTATGATCGCGGTTGCACCAAATAATAGCAAACTCAAAAATAAGTTTTTTACCCTCAGAACTCATCCGGAATCCAAAGAACATGATCTAATTGTAAATTTTGAGTGTAAATCCATTGAAATCATCAAAAATTTCATCGGAGATCATCTATGAAAAAGTGGGGCCCACACCTATAATTTCATTACTTTTAATAAAATCCGCTCAATAGCCCAAAATAAGTTCGGGAGCCTTGGTACCTTAACTAAGGGTCTCCCTAGCCTAAAATCAACGTTCTAGAGATGATGAAGAAGTTGGATTTTCAATCCAAGGTCATTTCAACTAAATATGAGTCCCAAACCCATTCTTTCCAATTTTCAACTTTCCAACCAATAGGTCGAAATGAGCTCGGGTGCATTAGGACCCGAACCAAAGATCTACCCAGACTAAAATTGATATTTTGAATCTGCTGGTGTAGTTAAAATTTGCATCTGAGATTATTTAGCTGAAGTTTTTGTCCGGTGGCTATTTAGAACTAGTGAAGATTTCAAAATAGGGAATTAGCTCTAAAAATCAAGCGAACTGCCCGGTAATCGAACCGTCAGTCCCAGTAAGTCATAAATGACTTGGGAAAGCTATGGAGAAGCTCAAATGGTGAAGATAAGCATAACTATGGAATATGACCTGAAGGGTCATTACAAAGTTTTTCTGATATAAGTTTGAACTCATATATGTTTCATCTCATTGAATGTAATATATTATTTATGCGATTTATAATCGGATAACGAATATCAATTATTTATATATTTTTTGTAGTCGTAAAATATTTAGATATTGAGCTTTCAAACTTTTTTCATAAACCTTTTGGATTAATAGGATTACAATATACATATAGTGTGGCAAATAAACAGTGTAAACTACATGGCATTTGGTAAGTAGTAGCTTTTGATAGGCATTTGATAAGTTATTATCGAAAGCTAATAGTTTTTTCTTCTACAGATTCTCTAAATGTGGAGCAACATTTTTCATTTACAATTTTAAGATTCTTATATGATTTTCCCCTTGTATATTCATAAGTTATAGCCTAAGATAGTATCTTTCTCCTTCGATTAAATGACAACTAACAATATGCCTAACAAAATAATCTTATTTTTTGCATGTCATTATTTTATCACTGACTGATTGATAAAGTATTCTAAAAATTCTTTGTATAGTAAATTTAATTTCATGTCGTGTTTATTTTTTGATTTATTGCTAAAAATTCTGTTAACATTGTTCTCTTATTTTTTGAATTGTTCAAAATTGAACTCAATTTTGTAGTTGTTTTAAAGAATATAAATTGTTAGTCTTTAAGATGTAGCTGAAATCTGTATACATTAGGAATCATGGGCAATTTAGTTTAAAGTGACAAAAGAGTTTGCAAATGAGGTGTAGGTGACTCAAGTTTTAATAATTGAGTGGAGGTGACAATTATTTTATTATGGATTAAGAAAGTCGGGGAAGTTTGAAAATATTCTACATGTTTTTTTAATTTGCACTTTGATCCAAATGTAAAACCTAATATAACTAGAAACGGAGGGAAAAATATGTGTTTCTCTTTCATCTCATCCGTTGATTTTTCTCTCTCTTCGTAATTTTTGTTGTTCATTGTTGCTGCTACTTTATTCATCATCTTATGCTTCATTATCATCATCTTCTACTTTATTATTATCTTTATTTTCTTCTTGTCGACCATTGTTGTTTTTTTCACCACACTGCTGCTACTTGACCAATTTTTTAGGTCAAATTTTATTTCATACATCACTTTCCACTTTGGTATTGCTACATAGGTGACTTTGGTAAGTAAAATTATAATTTTTAGTTGAATTTGTCATATGGGTAAACTGCTACTGCTGTTTTTTCAACAATGGATAGAATCCATTAATGAATTTAATATAAGAGCCATCTTTTTAAATAGATCACTCATCTATTGTGATAGATGAGTCATCTATTGCAATAGAAGACTCATATGTTGGATTTATGTTTATGATTCTATAGTTCCCATAACATAAATCGAACAAATGGGTCATCTATAACAACATATGAATTATCTATTGCAGCAGTCTAGTTATATATTGCATCAGACATTTATTTGTTACAACAAACTAGTTATCTGTTGTAACAGACAAGTTATCTGTTGCAATAGAGGAGTTAGCTCTTGCCACAAATACAACAGATAACCAATATATTTCAACAGATGGTCCATTTATTGAAAGAACTCAAAACTCTTGCTATTGCTACTGCATTTAAAATTATTCCTTACGTCCAATAGTCGACATGTTTGTTGATAAGAAGAAATAAATGAAAGCATAAAATTTTCATTTAACAAAAATAAAATAGGTAGGTAGATCGGATATAAATAAAAATAAAAATAAAAATACATGCGCTAAAAGAAAAAATATGACCTAATTATTATTATTATCATCATCATCATTATTATTTCTAGCTAGCCAATCATCAACCGGAAGTAGCATAGCCCTCCCCAGCCTATGAATCTCTCGGAGCATCCTTGCTCTCACGGCGCCCAACTCCCACTCCAGGTCGTTAACCTGCGTCTGAAGTTCCTGCATGATGTCGCGTAGAATAACAATGTCCCAAATAAGATCAGCCATATCTAGAATATGTATGAATTGATAAAAAATTTAAAAACACAAGTAAAGAAAGGAGTCTAAATGTAATACAATGTATACTACTAATTGGGTAAATTTACACAAAAAGAAAGAAAAAAACTTACCTGACTTAGGAAAAAGGTATCTAGTCTTTGAAGAGAAAGTGGTTGAAGATATAATATGATAGACAAGATGCAAATAATAAATAGAGTGTAGTAGAATGAACAAGTAAAGAGGGACCTATTTATAGAGGTTTGAATTTGAATGGCCTAGGCAAAAAGGCGGGACTGTTCACCTCCATTTATTAATTACATTCAAACTGATGAATTTTTAATTATTGGGAAAAGTTATGTCTTAATTAAATCAAGCTACTGAATTTTTGACTATTGTGATAAGTCATGAATTTTCAGCTTACTATTATTAATTAGTTCTTAAATTTAAATAACCTTTTTCTCAATTAAATAATCGAAGACTACTCACCTTTTCAATAACTATTTCTTTTAATAATAACCATTTTTATTGAGTTGTATCTATTGCATCAGATAATCCATTTGTGGCAATAGATATACCATCTGTTGCAACAAATGGACCATCTATGTAACATATAATCTATCTGTTGTAACAAATTGGTTATCTATTGCGTCAGATGTCTATAGTTGATGCAAAAGATGGACCATCTGTTGGGAGATCGTCTTTTGTAATAATCATTACATACTTTCATTAATCCAAATTGGAAACTTTTTTATTATATAAATTTTAAAAACAGATTAAAAATAAAAATGGTGAAAAATCACTACATGTTGCCTATTTTAATATTCAAATTAAATAACCATTTTTTATGGTTATAAATTGTGTTTATCATTATGACCTTTTATTTTCTGTGAAAAGAAATGACTTAATTAAATCAAGCTGGAGACTTTTTAATTATTGTGATAAGTCATGACTTTTCAGCTTCTTAATATTAATTAGTTCTTAAAATTAAATAATATTTCTTTCTCAATTAAATAATCAAAGACTTCTCACTTTTTCAATAACTGTTTCATTTAATAAGAACCATTTTATTGACCTGTTACAATAGATTGTCCATATGTTGCAATAGATAGTCCATGTGTGCAACAGATAAGATATCTGATATGACAGATAGATCATCTGTTGAATGGGCTTTTTTAATTTCTTCTAACAGCTGATTCATCAGTCGTAATAGATGAGAAATTTGATTCATCAGTTGTTTTGAATGTGTTAGACAAACATTCACAACTATTCACTTCTTTTTTAACAATCATCATATACCTTAATTAATTCAAAGTGGTAATTTTTTTATTATATAATAAATAAATTTAAAAAGAAGATTTAAAAACAAAAATGGTGAAAAGTCACGACTTGTCACCTATTTAAATTTAACATCAGTTATTAAAATTAAATAACCATTTTTTACAGTTATAAATTGTGTTTGTCATTATTTCCTTATTATTTATTTACGAACTATTTTTCACATTAAATAATAAAAATTTCATGACTTTTCACCCTCTCAATAACAATAATCCTTTTTTATTAATAACTATTTGTTGCAACGTATGATCCATCTATCGCAATAGATTAATCATATGTTGTAACATATGGTCCAACCGTTGCCATAATTTCTCAATCCCTACCTTCGTCCATAGACATGATGAGAATAAGGAATAGACATAATGAAAGTTAGATATTAAATAAGAATTAAAAATCCAAAGTCGACCAAACATAGATTTTTGAATCCATTATATACAAATCTACAATAAAAAACAAAGCATACATTAGGTTCCTCCCTTAGGTAGATCCGATATAATAAAAGAAAATACATACGCTGAAAAAAACCTAATTATTAATATTATTATTACTATTATTATTATTATTATTATTATTATTATTATTGTTAACTGGCCAATCATCATCCGACAGCAGCATGGCCCTCCTCAGCCTTGCTCTCATGGCTCCCAACTTCCACCTGAGTTCATGAATCTACCTTTCAAGTTCCAGCAAGGAGTCGCGCAAAATCACTTTGTCCGAATCTGAATCAGCCATATCTAAAAGTGGAGTTATGTATAATTACATTCCTTAATTAAAAAATGGATCTAAATGCAATATTTTTTCTTTATTGTATTTCAGAAAGAAAAGAAAATTTCTTTAAAATAAATCTAATAGATGGGTAATCTGTTGCAAAATATTCTATCTGTTTGATAATTTACAATATATTGACAATCTGTTGCAACATATATATATATATCTGTTTGATTATTTCAAATAGATAAGTTGTCTATTGCAACAGATTGATCATCTGTTATAATAGATGTCTATAATTATTTGATAATTTTTACAGATATATTATCTGTTGTAACAGGTTAGTTATCTTTTTATTAAAATTAAGCCATAGATGTGCTAGGATGGATAAGGTGCGTGCAGATGGATGGTTCCACTTTCATGTGTGGGAGTTATGTATTACTGATAAAGTTATCGGGACAACACACATAAAGTACAATGATTTTGTGAATGCAATTTTTAACCGATTAGGCATTGATCATTCAAACAAGATCCTGTATTATTCAGTTAAATTTGATAAGTTTGAATTGATAAGTCCAGGGGGCCATGAGGATGGTGTCGATACCCTATTACAAATTAATGATAGTTTTTTCTCATGTTTATGTATGTCAAGTTTTGAGAAGGGATCAATATTTGGTGGTATTGCAGAGATCTAATAGCGATTGGACTAACTTTAAGGGTGCATTGGACTCTGAGAAGGACTTTGAAGCCTCACACTGCAACAAACAAGAACAGAAAACCAATAGAAATTCTCCTAGCCCAAATTTATATGGATGGCTTATTTGAGAAAATAATTACACGCCAGAAGGAGCCATAGGAGAATACCTGTAAGGGAAAGGGGAGTTGATGAAAGACTATATTATTTGATACCTTATTAAAGAGAAAACATAGGGTAGTAAACAAGGAACTTCTAGCGAATCTGGCCGATGAAACTGACTTAAAACATGAGAAATCTAAATCAAGTGCAAATATGAAAGTGTATCAAGTAATCAAAATCCGCCTGTTATCTCTCTCAAAGAAAAATAGTGCAGCTGGCCACTTTCCTAGGGAACTACAACTAGTTAGCGTGGTCGAATGATCACCTACAGAAAAAATAACAGAACACTCAAAAAGCATCTTTACGGGCATCGTGGGTTGAAATGATGTACAGTAAGTCAAGAAAACTTGTGCCAAGAGTAGCTGAAGTTAAAATAAGCAAGCAAGCCAAGGCGGCAATTTTTAAATTTTAAATTGCATCCTATGCCTTGTTGTTTGTTATTCTGATCTGGTCCACTGCTATTGACATAATCGAAACTACAAACAATATTGAAAGGCAGATTGAGTATAATTACTTTCTTAGCAATATAGATGTAATTAATTGTGTTTTCTTGCCATAGCATACTTTCAGCATATCTTAGAGAAGTGAGATAACTTGTTGTAGTATGTGAATCCCGTGTAGTTGCCAGAGCTTTTGAAAATTATCAAATGGATGGAAATGTAAATTTCACCAGTGCTTTCCATGCTTCGCTGCTAATATGTCAAAAAAAATTGGTGCAATTCACATTTCCATCCCTTTGATAATTTTCAAGAGCTCTGGAAATAGCACAGGATTCACATACTACAACAAATATTTGATCTTCTCCAAGATATGTTGAAAGCATGGTAAGGCAATAAAACACAATCAATTATATCTATATTGCTAAGGAAGTAATTATACTCAATCTGCCTTTCAATCTTGTTTGTGGTTCTGATCAGGTCAATAGCAGTGGACCTAATCGGAACCACAAACAAGAAGGCATGGGATGCAATTTAAAATTCAAAAATTGCCGCCTTCGCTTGATTCCTTATTTTAACTTCAGAAGTTCTTGGGGAAAGTTTTCAACCCTTGGTGCTCGCAAAAATGCTTTCTTGGTGTTCTGTTATTTTCTATGTAGGAGGTCATTTTGACTATGCTAACTAGTCACAACTCTCTAGAATAGTGTCCAGCTACACTATTTTTCTTTGAGAGAGACGACTGATGGATTTTCATTCTTAGATACACTTTCATATTTGTACTAGATTCGGATTTTTTATGTTTTAAGTCAATTTTATCGTCCAAATTCGCTACAAATTCCTTGGTACCCTGTGTTTCTTCTTTAGTAAAGTCTAAGATGATATAATTTTCATCAACTCTCCTTTTCCCTCGCAGGTATTCTCCTACCGCATCTTCTAGTGTATAATCATCATCCCGAGTAGCCCAACCATATAAATTTGGGCTAGGACAATAACTATATTGATTTTAGTTCTTGGTTGCAGTAGTGTGACACTTTGGAGGCATTTTAGAAGTCCATTTAACCCTTAAATTCAGTTGAATCACTATTTAATCTTTTTATAATGCCACCAAAACTTGATCCCTTCACAAAACTTGACACATAAACATGAAAAACAACCTTTATTAAATCATAATAGGGTATCAAAACTATCTTCATGGTCCCTCAGTCTTATCAATTTGGACCTATCAAACTTAAGTATAAAATTACAGATATTTTGTTTAAATAATCAATGCCTTATCAGTAAAAGTAGCATTCACAAAATCAATGTACTCTATGTCTGTTTTCATGATCACATGATCAATAATACATATCTCCCAAAGTAGTTCTATCTGCAAGCAACTTATTCCTTCGAACACATCTTTACTGTAGTCTTTTGTGTTGGTCGATCAAAAGTTGATCAACTTTTACTTCCTTATATCTACAAATAAGAGAAAAACAATTAATGTCAAACAAAAAAGGAACAAAAAGAATATTACAATTGATGTCTATATAATTTTAAAAAAGGTAACACAAAATTTAATAAATACAACACATTTCAACTACTGTTCAACAGCTGGCCAATATTTTGCAACATGTCTGTTACAATAGATTGCCCATCTGTTATAACATTTACCCATCTGTTACAACAGATTCCACATCTGTTGCAACAGACTCCACATCTATTGCAACAGATTCCCCATCTGTTCAAAAGATGGGCAATTTGTTGTAATAGGCTATGCATATATTGCAATAGATGGATGACATCTTACAACATATAAGTCATCTATTGGAATAAATCAAATCAGCCTTACTAATGGTTTGATTTATTCCAATAGTTGCTCCGTCTGTTGCAACATCAACAACAAATAAACAACAAAGAAATAACACCATTTGTCCCAACACCATCAACACGACCAACGCCACATGTTCCAACCCCACCAACAAAATCAATAACAACATCAACAACAAATAAATAAATAAAATACATACAAAAAATGATACTGCTAATAAGGCTTCTAAAGTTTTTCCAATAGATGACTTTTTTTTGCATATTTTAATAAAAACAATGGTTAGCTCATTCAAGACTTAAAAGTCACTTTTTCTTTAATTTTTTCAATAAATAAGATATGGGTAATGAGTAATTAAATAAAAAATAGATGTAAATAACTAATTTAAATAACTTGCAAAGAAGAAGACGAGAATAAAAGAGCAATAGTGAACCATACCAGCAATATCAAAAGCAAGGAGATCAAAACAATAATTTCAATCAAGAAAAGATATAGATTGGTTGAGATTCAAAAGGATCCTCAAGAGAAAGAGGACAGAATTGAGAGAAAAAAGAGACGGTTGTGATAACCCTAAAGAGCGAAGAAAAAAGAAGAAGAGAGATGAATTAAATTATGGCTGAAAGAGACATAATTCTAGAGATGGGTTTAAATATTCATTAATAACTTTGATAGGCACGAGGAGACGGGTGACATTGAAAAGACAAGATATGAAAACTCAAGGAGGAGATTTTTGAGTTATCCAAGAAATGTTTTTTACCGCCTTAGTGTTTTATTTTTTTATTTCAGACAGAAAATTGCTTTAAAATAAAAAAAGATTTTCAAACAGATAGGTAATCTGTTGCAACAGATATCAATATCTGTATGAAAATTTCCAATAGCTCAGTCATCTGCCTCAACAGATGCAAATATCTATTTGATAATTTACAATAGATAAGTAATCCATTGTAATAAAGTTTCTTGCAATTGAATTATCTAGAATTAGAGAAGAGTTCATAGAGTCAGCTACAATTTCAATTGAGTCTTTGCAATTGCATGATGTTGGTATTGCATTTCTCCCAACTTGAGTCATCAATCAATCACTCTGAGTTGAAACAATTCATTTTAATTTATTATTTAGCTAATACCTTAACTGATTTAGCTATAACTAGGGATTAGTTCATATGGTCAACTATAATTTTAATTGAGTCTTTACAATTGCATGATGGTGTTGTTTCATTCCTCCCGACCTGAGTTGTCAACCGATAAATCTTAGTTCAAACGATTTATATTAAATCATTATACATCTAATACCTAAATTGATTTTACTAGAATTAGGTATGAGTTCATAGGGTCAACTATAATTTCAATTCAGTCTTTGCAATTGCATGATGTTGGTAATGCATTTCGCCCGACCTGAGTCGTCAATTGATCAATCTGAGTTAAAGTGATTCATATTAACTTATTATTGAGCTAATACCTAAATGGATTAAGCTGTAACTAGGGAGGAGTTCATAGGGTCAACTACAATTTCAATTGAGTCTTTGCTATTACATGGTGTTGGTATTGTGTTCCTCCCGACCTGAGTCATCAATCGATCAATCTTAGTTAAAATAATTAATATTAACTCATTATTAAGCTAATACCTAAATTTATTTTTCTAGAACTAGGGATGAGTTCTTAGGGTCAACTATAATTTTAATTGAGTCTTTGCAATTGCATGATGTTGGTATTACGTTCCTCCCGACCTGAGTCGTTGGCAGATCAATCTAAGTTGAAATGATTCATATTAACTTATTATTAAGATAATACCTAAATTGATTTATATATAACTAGGGGTGATTTCATAAGATGAACTATAATTTCAATTTAGTCTTTGTAATTGCATGATGTTGGTATTATGTTCCTCCTGACATGAGTCATCAATTGATCAATCTGAGTTGAAATGATTCATATTAACTTATTATTGAGATAACACCTAAATTTATTTAGCTAGAACTAGGGATGAGTTCATAGGGTCAACTATAATTTCAATTGAGTCTTTGCAATTGCATGATATTGGTATTCCACTCCTCCTAAACTGAGTCGTCAATAGATCATTCATAGTTGAAACAATTCATATTAACTTATTATTAAGCAAATAACTAAATTGATTTAGATAGAACTAGGGATGAGTTCATAGGGTCAACTACAATTTCAATTGAGTCTTTGCAATTGCATGAAGTTGGTATTGCATTCCTCCCAACCTGAGTTGTCAATTGAGCAATCTGAGTTGAAATGATTCATATTAAATTATTATTGAGATAATACATATATTAATTTAACTAGAACTAGGGATGAGTTCAAAGATTCAACTAAAATTTCAATTAACTCTTTGTAAATACATGATATTGGTATTGTGTTCCTCCCAACCTGAGTCGTCAATCGATCAATATTAGTTAAAACAATTCATATTAACTTATTATTAAGCTAATACCTAAATTAATTTTTCTAGAACTAAGGATGATTTCTTAGGGTCAACTACAATTTACATTGAGTCTTTGCAATTGCATGATGTTGGTATTACATTTCTCCCGACCTGAGTCATCAATCGATCACTTTGAGTTGAAATGATTCATATTAACTTATTATTAAGACATTAACTATATTGATTTATCTAGAACTGGGGATGAGTTCATAGGGTCAACTATAATTTCAATTGAGTCTTTGCAATTGCATGATGTTGGTATTACGTTCCTCTCGACTTGAGTCGTCAATTGATCAATCTGAGTTGAAATGATTTATATTAATTTATAATTGAGTTAATACATATATTGATTTATCTAGAACTAGGGATGAGTTCAAAGGGTCAACTATAATTTCAATTGAGTCTTTGCAATTGCATCATGTTGATATTGCATTCCTTCCGACCTGAGTGTCAATCGATTAATCTGAGTTGAAATGATTCATATTAACTTATTATTAAGCTAATAGCTAAATTCATCAGCGATTCATTTGAACTTAATACAATTTATTATGATAAAATGGTTAAAAATATCTCTTTTAAAAAAATAATTAAGATCAATTCAGACCAAATTAACAATTTCAAAAGTTGGCATTCTCTTCCATAATACAAATCAACCCATACAAATCATCCATTTGTGGGAGAAATGTTTCATCATTTCAACTCTCGAGTTCTCGCTCTTTTTTCTCTCTCAATAATACAAACAAACCCTACTCAACATATTGCTCAACCTTCAAAATGAATTAATTTTCTTCCCATTTTCGTTCACATAGTTGTTATTTTGAACTTCATTCATGCTTGTATCCATCATTTTTTTGTCTTCACAGGTAACAGAGTTTGAGAAAAGTTCAACATTTGTACTTTATTTTAAAAATTAGGGATTTTTAGTTAATGATTAAAAAAAAGAATTTTAGTTGTATTATCTTTGAAAATGGGTTAGCAATTTTGAGTGTTGATGCTAAAAATGTATGAAGAACTCAAAAAAACCTTATTTTTTGTCAAGTATTTCATTGACTGCCGTGGTATTGTTGGATGGTGTTGTGGTGTTGTTAGTGGTTATTGTTTGTGGTATCGGCATTGGTGATCTTGGTGGTGGTGCCGGTGGTATTAGTTGCTTGGTAGTGGTGGTGGTCTTGGTGCGGACATTTGTAGTGAGATTGGTGGTGTTGCTATTTGTGGCATTGGTGGTGGTGGTATTGGTTGCATTTGTGATGGTGTTGGTTGTCTTGGTGGCATTGGTGGTGGTATTGGTGGTAGTGTTGGTGGTCCATCTGTTGCAACAGGTGGAACATCTGTTGGGAGATATTAAATACGTGTTCAAATAGATTCCCCATCTGTTCCAACTAAGGTGTTATCTGTTGGAATATTTTTTTGTAATGTAGCGCATAAAAATTTATTGAAATTTGTCTTACATTTTTTTAAAAATTATGCAGACATCAAATGTAATGTATTTTTTACTTTTTTATTGTTTGTAGTTAAAAGATGTCTCCCAAAAGTATAGAAACTGAAAGTGGATCAACTTTTACCACCTAACAAAAAAGGCTAGAGTACAAATGGATTCAGAGAAACTTCCTGAGCAATCTCAGTTAAGGAAAAGTGAAGTTGAGGAAAGTTATGAAAATGATGTTGAGGGAGGTGGAGAAGGGTATTTAAAGGCTGGTGAGGATAATAAAAGTGAGAAAGAAGAAGAAGATAAACACGAAGAGAAGGAAATAGAACATGAGAAAGAGGATGATGATCAACATGATAAACAAGAAGAGGAGGAAGTATAAAGTGAGAAAGAGAATGATGATCAACATGATGATAATGCATCACCAATGGTGCATGAATTAATATCGAAATCCTAGCATGATTCTCTCAAAACTATTAGTATTGACAAGTTTCATGGTGCGATGCTGATAGATGACCCTGCAGAACTAACTGATGATTTGGTACTTAAATGTCAGTTGGGGAAACCATTTGATGACTTTAGGAAAACTATGAAGAATGAAAAACTAGATAATTTTTTTAAGAAGAGCTGCTTTTGACACTTTCTTGATCTTCCTGAGGACAACATTGCATGTTTACAAATGAGCATAGTACATGATCTTCTCAAGCACAGGATCAAGTACATTGGGGATAATAAAGCTTCGAAGGAGCAGGGCAAAAAGATGGATGAAATCTGGATCAACTATTGTCGCATGCCGATTTGTTTTGGCATGGAAGAGTTTTCCATAATGATAGGATTGAGATGCAATCATCCAAATGAACCTCTTATCAAGGAAACACCTTGTAAAAATTCCAAGGGAAGCAGGACAGCCAAACCACCACCATTAAAGAAAGGGAAAGAATTGTCCAAGAGATCACCCACCAAAACCAAAAAATGCAAGGAAAAAATAGATGGATCGTTCGACATTACTGGATGTAGCTACAAAGCCACGATGTTGATACAAGATCTTAAGGATAAAACCATACCAAAGAAGTACAAGGAGTAATTGTGCTTAGTTTGGTTTGCCCATTCCATTATATTGGCAAGAGGCGTCAACAAAGTCATAAAAGATGATTTGTTGGCGTTTACTGAGATTTTGAAAAATTCAAAAATTATTCCAAGGGATATGACAACTATAAGTTGACCGTCAAATATTTACTAACAAAGTTATCCCCAAAGAAGATCACATTATCGACCTTACTTGGGCTTACATGGTAAATTTAATCACTAATTGTTTACTCATCCATTAATTTATATATAATAATTATTATGAATTTTTTTCCTTGCTTCCTATTTACATTTTTTAGGCTTGGGCATTTGAAGCCATTCCTCCCCTACGAAAGAAGGTCAAGGATTTCCCAGATGAGATTTGTCATCCAAGGATCCTTAGGTGGTTGGCTGCAAAGAGCAATACAAAAATTAAGGAGGCTGATCTCTTTAATCCTCCAGATTATGAAGTACGTCTTCTTTCAAGTAATATAGTTTGAATCAAAGAAAGATATTAAAACAAATGGTCCATCTGTTACGACTGATGGGTCATCTATTGCGACAAATTACTCGTCTACTGCAAATGGTGCAATAGATGGGTAATCTATTACGACAAATGATTCATATTTTGCAATAGATTACTCATTTGTTGCTTTGGTTCTATGAACCCAACTCAACAGATTACCCATCTACTACAAATTATTCAACAAATAGGTAATCTAATGCAACATATGGTTAATCTATTACGAAAAATAGATCAGCTGTTGTAATAGATAGACCATCTGTTGCATAAGTTATCTCTATTAATATGTAACCCAACTGACTGTAAATTATTATATGATTTAAATGTATATATCTTTTTTATAGGTCGTGCATCCATAGATCGTGCCTACTAAGCAAGAGTTGGGGATGACTTCTTTTATTACTCTAAGTCTTCTTAATACAATAACAGACCCAACGGTGGAGTTAATAAATAAGAAATTGGCTGGAGTAACAGCCAAAAGAAGAGAAGTTAGGAAAGGTCAACCTAATGTTGAGGCTCTTCATGACCAACCTGCTGCAACAGATCCGGGTGCTGCTTTTGGGGATTTTGCTGGTGGAGTTGTTGATGTTGGTGGCAATTATGTCGATACTGATTTTTCTTCCAGTTGTGATGATGAACAAGTTGATGATCAAGAGAAAATAAATATTTTTGAAAACACCCTTTTCACAGGTCCCTCTCACCCTTACATAGGTCCTTCTCACCGTTACACCGATCCCTCCCACCCTTACAGTGGTCCCTCTCACCCTTCTTTACCTTCATGTTCTCTTTGCAAATGCAAAGAGTTCAAGGAAATACAGGAAACTCTTTGAAAAATTAGAGTCTATCGCTAAAGCTGTCAAGGAATTGAAACCCATGAGGGGTGTCATACCATCCAAGAAGGCGAGGGAGCCATACACTCCTACAATGGCAGTTAAGAGGAAGAAAAGAACAATTAGCCAAATACTCTCTAATCATAAAGCGAAAAAATTAAAACTCCCCCCTCTCTAAAAGTTATTAAATTTCATTAGACATCGAAGAAGGTGAACATATATGTGGCACATAGCGCCAAAGAGGAGACTGCTCTGTGAAGGACCATGAATTCTAGGCGACGCGCACAAGATTACACCATGCATACCTTTTCCTACCAAGACTTCAAGAATATGAAAAATATGCATCAGTGGTACGTGTACAAGGTAAGTTTACTTTTCCTAACCTAGCCTTCTAATCTACTCCATGAAGAAGAAGCTATGCCACAGATCTGTCATATGTTGAAATATCGGGGTATTCTCTTGCAAGTGGTGGTGGTTCTGTTGCAACAGATTATCCATTTCTTACATAAGTTGTGTTAGCTGGGTAATTTGTGAACATATTCAGAGAACCCTCTATAATAGACGGACCATCTATTGCATCTTTCCACTATGTTTTTCTTCTTTACAATTGCTAACTAATTTAAAAATTATCTTGTTATATCATAGTATGATGATGAAATTCTCTGCCTTATGAGGGTCATGCAATTAGCATACCCGGATACTTATAATGCTGTTAATAGGATAATGGACCTCAACTTCTACAATAATTTCAGGAATAAGTACAATGAGCTCATTATGCTAGCATCAACTCTCGATGGCCTGGAGTTTGATTTGTTACTTTCTGGGTTCTAATGGGATGATGATATGATTAACTATGTTAGAGGGAAGAAGCCATATCCACACAACAAGATCTGGACTAAGGAAAAGAGAATTCTTACAGTCATGACCATGGACGTCAAACATTTTCTAGCTGTTGAGATACTACTTGAGGAGGGAAAGATTAAGGTCTATGACTACAGCTTACCGTCTTCGACGAGGCCATTTTTTTTACCCATGTGTAGACACTGTTAGAGTTGTTCCCCAACTTGTTGAGGTAGAGTAAATTTATGGATTTTGCCAGAGGAAGTGTTGATGAAGCAAACATGGGATTTTGAAGGTCAAAACAAGGACATGGACCTTCCAAAAAATAAAACCGCTGCCGCGTCTGGGTCATATGTGCTTGCACACATCAAATATTTGTTGATCCATAAAGAAATGGCCGAGCCAACAACCATTCTATGCGACAATGCTGTTGCAAACTTGTAAGAGGTATGGGCCTATGGGGTACTAACTAGATGCTTAAAGCCTGTGTATAAATAAGAGGGTGTAGAAACTCAAACACCATAATAATTTTTTATTTCAAGTCAATTCACTTTACATGTAGTGACAATTTTTTATGTCTGGTGAAAGTTGAATTTTTTATAGTGCAAAAGATTGTGTATCTATTGTAACAGATAGTCTATCTATTCTGACAGATTGATTATCTGTTGTAATGGGTTGGCCATCTGTTGCATTATGCAGATGTTTCTAAGTCTATCTGTTGTAACAGATATAAATCTATTACAACATATACTCTATTTGTTGCAATTGATAGGTAATCTATTGGAACAAATAAAAACAGTAGGAAGACCTGTTTGATAATTTCCAATAGATGACCTACATGTTGCAACATATGTCTAAATCTATTTGATAATTTCCAACAAATATTTTGTTTGTTGCAACAAATGCATTATCTTTTGCGATATTTGAATCTAATTTTCCATTTCAATTAATAAGTTAAAATCTAAGGATTAAATTAAATTCATAGACAACATAAAATCTTCAGATATTATATGAAATAACTCAACAAATAAATGAAATGTAAAAAATTTATTATGGGTACAGATGATCTACTCAATAAATAAATCAACAATTTAACCTCTGGTGACAAAAAATCCTAAGGAAAGGTTATTACTTTGACAGACTCAAGCTATAAAGATCTACTCAATATGAACAAGTTGTTCTTCATCCTGTGCTATGGAATTCGACTTTGGTCGTTGTTGATATTTAATGTCGCTTGTGTACGGTTTGTAAGCTTTCACTTCTCTTTATTTCCAAAAGAAAGTAGCATATCTTTTACAGAGTAATCTGGCATCAAGTCCATCATTTGGTACTTGTAATCCATCACTCAAATACTCAGCATAAGCGGCGACAAAAAGACCGTAATCCTTGTGTTTGTAAAAATTAAATAATCCATATCTTGTAATTAATGGAAGCGTTGTGAAATTTATGAAATAAAACTAAATCATGATACTTAAAGGCTACCAATGGGTTTTTGAGCAATTCCTTCAACATATTATACATCAAATGGATTACCCATTTTATCCTGGTATGCTTCAATCGTCGACCAATTAGTATGAACCTTTTGTTCCAAATAGCCACTTATATCAAGGTAAGTAGGCAATTTTGGCCAACTTATGTATCTCAGACGACGACCCAAAATGTCTCCTTCCCGACATCGAGACATAAACTCGGTTGCGCCTCTCTTTTAGAATAACAAAAACCAACACCCAATGGAATTCATCATCATAATTGATTGGAATGTACATTTCATAGGCCAAATTCCAAGGTAAGCCATCTGGAATGCTAAAACTTTTGATGATGTTGATTAATCATTCCTTATTTCGAAAAAGTTCCGGCTGTTGTTGATAATACCTATTATAGGAATCATTGATGTAAACTTTGTACAAATAATTGTATGTCGTATATCTGTATTGTTCTTGTATTTGCAACTTGGTCTTTTTTTGGAGGTATAAAAATGACATTGATGTGCTGCTCATATTATCAATATTTTTGATTATGTGACAAGAAAATTAATATACAGATGCAATTAAATAAAGTATTAATTAATAGTAATATGTATTACATTTAAACCTCATCATTCTAGAAAGTTTGGGGCTGTGACATCAAATAGAACCAATCCTTCGTTGGGGGATGTACAACAATAAAGTTGAACATATCAAAACCAAGCACCGATTCATTCACTTTGTAGTGTTCATCATTTTGTTTTCTACATGATTTATATGTGTCAGTTTCATATTTTTACAACAAGAATTGTATAAATCAATATCTTTAAAGATGATTTATGTACCTGCCGGCATAATGCTTTAACATCCCATCGACAATCCATTATGAATAGTCATTGATCAATTTTTTTAGTTTTTTGGAGCATCGTCCAAGATGTTGAACCCTTCAAATGAGTAATTCTTCCATTCTTCTGAGTTGACAGGATCCACGATTTCTTCTTATTTGGAAGCAGTTGATGGATTATCAACTGTGATATTATGCTGTTCAGTAGTATCTTCTAGTATGAGATTCAACTGGAAAGATAAAATTATCAATGATAATCAAAGAAATACAACAAATTATCTATCTATTGCAATAGATTATCTATCTGTTGCAACAGATGGATCATCTATTTGGACAAATTCAAATAGGAGAAAGAGTTATACAAATTTCTAATAGATGACCCATCTGTTGCAACATATGACTCGTCTGTTGGTATAAATCAAAATAATATGAAGACCTATTTAATTTACTAAAATAGATGGACATATGTTGCAATACATAACTCATCTGATGCAGCAGATAAGACAACTATCGCAATAGATAGCATATCTGATGCAATAGGTTATACAATTGTTGCAACAGATGTATATATTTATTTGATAATTTTTAGCAGATGTATCATTTGTTGAAACATATATGTGTCTGTTTGTTTGTTGGAACAGATGATATATATTCACCTTCTTCAGCTCATGCCGCTATCCTATGGCCCTTATAGATTGATCAAAGGTGAAAGACAAAGATAGAGAAGTTGCAATTTTTCTTTTTTCAATGCTTAATGATGCCTTGGAAATTTCTTTCCTTCTTCTCTTAGCCACCTTAATCTCTAGTGGAGTGTATGGGTATGAAATCCTATTTGATGGAATTCCACCCCTCTTAGATGTTAATTCCTTTACATAAGGAGTTGCTGCATTTATAGAATTAATCACTCCATCATGTTTTGCCTTGCAGTCTTGACATTTGCATGTAGAACATTCGCTAGAAGGGGCAAAATCTGAATAACCAGTATGATCATAATCATATTGGTTTGTTGTTTCAAAAACTATAAGCGGAGCATCATTATCCCCAATAACAGCACCACTACCACTACCATTACTACTACCATCATCAACAATAACAAGCCTACCCTCTAAAATTATTTTTCTTGTGATGGTTGTTGCTCCAAACAATTTTGTTTTTGTTATATCAATGACCTTAGGGTCTTATAAAGTTTACACAGACCGTAAAGTGGAAAAAATGACATCTTCAACTCTCGATTAGTCAAAATAAGCAATGGATGCACAATCTAACATAAATTAGTACATATATTAGAATGATGGTGAAATCATTTTAAAAAATCATTAATTAAAATAAAAACTTAATTAGAAATATACTTACTTCTTCTTTCGGGGGGTTGAAGAGATCAATAAATTTTATATTTTTATTTGTTTTGGCCAGCGACCATCTCAGGATTTTTGGACAAAAAATTTCTTCCTGGTAGTTCACTTGTTGTCTCAAATAAGGAATGACTTCAAATGCCCAAGCGTATAAAATAACGCCAATAAATCAAAAACATTATTGAATAAAAAATGAATCATATCATAATAAAAAAAATATTTACCATGAAAGTTCATGGAAAGACATATACGTTGACTTTCTTTGGCATTAACGGAGTCAATAAATATTTGACAGTTATTTTAAAGTTTTCATATCCCCAACGATAGCTGTTAAATGCCTCAAGATCCTCGGAGAGCTTTCTTAAACCAAGTGGTATGTTGTTGTTAATGTCTCTCGCCAAACGAATATTATGTACAAACCAAACCAAGCATAATGATTGCTTGTGCTTCTTTGGAAGTCTTTTACCTTTCAACACTTCTATCAAATTTATGTTTTTGAAGCTTGGACCAACAAGGGACACCAAATCATCATGATAACTCGACTTTTCTTTGCCTTTTTTGGGAGTGATGGGTGCTCTTTTTTGGGTTTGAATAGGTATAACATGAGAAGGAGAGGGAGGATAATATTTTAATCCAGTAACTATGGAAAACTCCTCCCAATCAAAATAAACAGGCATGCCACAGTAATTCATCCACACCTCATCCATCTTATCTTTATTTTCATACATACCTCATCCATCTTATCTTTATTTTCATACATAAACCTATGCTTGAGAAAATCATATACTATTTTCATTTGGAAACGAGCATTGTTGTCCGCCGTCAAATCAAGATATTTCCTAAAGAAGCTATTCCTGAAATAAGCATCCAATTTTTTTCTCAAAGTATTTTTCTGAAAGAGTCAAAAGATTTTTCCATGGATGACTTAACCATGAAATCACCAGTTAAATTTCTGTCACGATCGCACTGCATTCTCATAGGATAACTATCCATGCTGAAGGTTTTGACCAACTCTTTGGTGGAAGGGATATTAGCATTTGGATCATTTCTTTTGAAACATTCCTTCATTTCTTTTGAAACATTCCTTATCTTCATGTTCATTATCTTCTACTCCTGATTAAGATAACACTTGTAAAGCAAGCTCATAGAGTGGTAGATGTAGCTTAGCTGCTTTACTTGTTCCTTGGACTTGATTCAATTTCTTTTCTTTTGGGAGCCATATTATCTAAAATTAATAGGAACATAAAATACATTATAATTGATTAATGCATTGTTAAAAAAGGATAACAGTAAATCTAACATGTACAACAGTAAAATAACAGTTCCAATAGATCACACATCTGTTGCACCAAGTAGGTTATCTATTGCAATATATAACTAACCTGTTGCAATGGATGAGTAATCTGTTGGAAACAATAAAAATAGATCACTCATTTATTTCAAAATGAGTTATCTGTTGGAACTGTTATCAACTCTCAATATTATTTGGATTTATTCCAATAGAAGAGTCGTCTGTCGCAACAGATGAATGATCTATTATATTGTTCATCTGTTACATCAGATGTTCATCTGTTGTATCATATGTTTATCTGTTTCATCTGATATTTATCTGTTATATTAGATGGTCCATCTGTTGTATCAAATGGTTCATCTTTTGCATTAGAAGGTTCATCTTTTACAGAAAAAAATAGTACCAAGATTTTGTTCAATAGAACAACAACAATATCACCATTTAATATCAAATGCACCATCTTTACTATGTAAAACAATAAATTAACCCAACAACACCAACACAAAAAACACACTAAGAACATCAACCGTGACAAAAAATTACCAACATTATTATTTTGCGTTTGTACAAACACAAAAAACAAAAATTAAACTTCAAAAAACTAAACAGACATCAACAAATCTAATCAACAATTGAAAAATAAGAACTACAATAACAACAAAAATTTATATTTCACTCCAAAAAGAGTAGAGAAGAAATGACATAAATTAGGATTTTCTTCAGTCCGCATTTCAAATTTAAGTAACAAATACTGAAATTGTTAACCAATACTAGAAGAAAACTTTTCCTAAGCTCCTCTTTTTCTTCATAACTAAAAATACATAATTTTTTACCTGTGAAAGAAGAAATGGGATGATGAAGAACTCGAAGTTGTTGTCGCTAGAGAACACTGTTATCACGTTGATTGGCAGTTGAAAGTCGAAAAAGAACTCACCCAACTATTTATCGTCGGAGGTTGAAGTTGTCGGCGATTAAAGGGAGAAATTTTGCAGAACTGTTAGTTGGGAGTGAGTTGAGAGAAACTATCGAGACAGAGAGGAGAGAGATAATTCATTTGGAGAAGAGGGGGTGTGGGTTGATTTGTATTTTTGGAAAGATTAGAAAGTTTTACAAATATTCAAGTCCACAATTAACTTAATCAAGTTTCCTAATCATGTTTGACCCTTTAAGTTGGTCAATGTCACCAATCCTTCATTCAAGACTTAAATATTACCTTTCCTTGAATTTTCTCGGGATTTATTTTAATGATAAATAAGGCATGCAAATGCCACATACCTTCTTGTGGTGATACCCATATGCCTGAACGATACTCCTTTATTTCATCTATCTCTATATTAGTTTCATTATTTTGAAGATTGAAACTAATTTCATCATGCTCTTTGCAGATGTATTTGTAGATATATTTAACAATTTTACTATCTGCATAAATTCTAACATTTTTGTCATAGTTAAACTTGCTCAGTAGATATGAATTATTTTATACAGCCAATGAATTATCAAGATATTAGGTTATAACTTTTAGTAAATTTTCAGTATCTCATCTTCTATAAGTCGGGTATGAATTTTCTACTTTAGATGTTTTAGTCGCATAATTTTTAAGATATTTAAATTTACAGTTTTTTTTCTCATGCATGAATTTTTAGAATCTAATGAATCATATGCTTAACAATCAAAGAGAGTAAATATTGATTTGCATCAGGATCAGATAGTTCAACATAAACAATTTTGTCATAAGCCTCCTGTGTTAATGATTTATACTTATCCTCAAGTATAATGGAAAAATAAGCATGAGGAAGACCTCTTATTTGAAATTATATAGTGTACATAGAAACTTTTTCAAATATATTTTTTTAATAGTATTTGACTTCAACTCTTCCAGTTTTGCTTTAAATACTCGACTTATTAAATCGGATCTATGACTTATTAAATTGGATCTATGTTGTATTTCATCGATCGTTATCAATAGATGTTCTATTTCATGCCATGAAGAATTACATGTCATTGTTAGGAAGATGTTCATTTTTTCAAAATATTCTACTAATGTAATAATGTCCATGTATCGATCTGCACCAAAAGGGTGAAGTAGGGATGAGTACGGTCTACATGTAATAGGTAGGTATCATAGGCTGGCCGAGTCAAGTAGAAAATAATGCATATAAATACAAATATGGGCACATCACCTGTAATCAGAAAATGTCCCAAACAGCAGCCCACACCGTCTCCACTAACAGTTCTATGATATACACATATAACAAATACTAATACAAGAAGAAAACACAAATATACACATATACCAGGTACAAGTAGGGAAAAGAATACAAATAGAAAGTTATAACATCAAGAACGAAAACACAACATAGAATAAGCACAATATATATAGAATTCAATGACGATGATGATGATGATTCACGAGGTCATCGCACAACCTCCGTATACACCTACCGAGATGTGATCCCAAAGTATAACCCATGGGAGGTTATTCAACCCATATACAATCAATATCTAATACCAATATTCATAACTCCTCTCTAGCACATACACCGGTAGAGGGTTTTTAAAGATATCACATTTTTTGTCAGAAAAAACTAGTATTTCTAATATTTCTATGGTGATATAAATGTTTCATGAATATTATATGAGGATGAAGTGCTCACTACCAACATGATACGGGTTAAAGAAGTATCTTAGCACCCGAGGACATAAAGACGTGAGTAAAGACCTGAGCTTGTGGGGCTGCCCATCCAAGGAACAAGCTTTGAATTATTTAGAACAAGTCCCAACACTCCAAAACTATCCAATTATTACACTATAATGCCGCCCCTTTGTTTGGGTTCATTAAGGGCCTTTTAGTCATTTTTGTAGTAAGTGTTGCCCTAGTCTATAAATAGAACATTTAGGTCATTTTATCATTTAGAACTTTGATGATATATCTTGTAAACTGATTGATAGTGTTTGTCAAGGTGGAATCCTTGTGTCAATGTGGAATCCTTGTGTTGTTATGCTTAGAAACGGTGGTTTCTTGGGAGTTCCGATTCCCTTGAGGTCTCCATAAGAGTGTAGGTGTATTGTATTCATGTTTTTTGTGTTTTAATGTTTAATATACATCTTAGTTCCTATAAGATGTAGTAAATTATGTCTCACTATCTATCCTCTTAGTTATAGTCATCTTGTTTTCCATTTTGTGCTGCTTGTTCATCTCGTGATAGTGGACTATTTTGTACCATTTCATGGGCTATTTTAGCACTTCATAGGTCGTTATTGTATCATTTCATATCAAATCTATCATTGATTTCGTTCCCACGAGATCAATCTTGGGTTTGTTCACTCAAAAATAAAAAAAAAGTGTTGAAAAGCTAAAAAACTCAAAAATAGTAATCTGTCCATATTTTTGTGTTTAGGCCAAAATTTGAAGCCTAGTTTTCTTGTGATTTTTGCATTATTTTGTGTGTTCTAGTGTTAGATATTTATTTCCTAACATTATAAGAGGTGTCCAAGGTAAAAAATCTCACAAAAAGAAGTTATTCTATAGGTTTGGTGTCTTGGACAAAGTATTGCTGTTGTTTGGCCGAATTTGTGTCTAGATTTAGGTGTTGTTTTGATTGTCTTTGTTGTTTATTGTATTGGTTTTCTTTATATCTAACACTACTTGAGTTTAACCCAAAATTTTGATAAAATTTTTTTCAAGTTATTGTGGGAAGAGTGGACGATTTTGTTGTTGTTGTTGTTGTTGGAGTTCTTGTGTTGTGTTGAAGAAGTCTTGTAAAAGGTTATTGTGTGATCAAAAATTCAAAGGGAAGTGAGTGTGGGTTCATGTTAATCTTGAAAAAACTTTCAAGACATTACCAAAGGGGAAAAATAACAAAAGACCTCCCAAAAGTCTTCATACCAAAAGGGAGTAAATTCATTTTTTCTGGACAAGCCAAAAGAGGAAAAGGGGACAAGACCTCCAAAAGGTTGTCTTGCCATTTTGGTGCAAGTAGGTGAAAGACTTTGAGTCTTGAAAGTGGATTCTATACCTTGTCCAAAATTCTCCTCTTCGATACATGAAATTGAACAACTAGTTTCTTGAAACAAAAATTTTTCAACTTCAACGACATTCCAACATCCAATAGTTAAGTGCCACATCATCAAAGAGCTCAAGAACATTGGATATTCTAGTTTCACTTTCTTGTTTCCATTAGTTTCAATTTTTTTTGATTCTCATGCTAATTAGCAAACTAGTAAATACCTACTAGGTTGTAGATTAGTTTTTGAGTACATTTTCTTTCGTGTTAAGCATTGTATTGTGTGCTTTTCTCGTTTGTAAGTCATAGTATTTTCTTTGGTCCAAGTTCAAACATCATTTCTTGAGTTGTTTCAAACAAGAATCTACTCCGACCTCGATCCACAATTGGGATAAAGTAAACTCATTGGAGTATAAGTGAATTATCAACACTTGTGCGTCCAATAGAGTGAATACTTCAAAAGTGTAAGCTTGAGAGATTGCAGACTGTTTTGAGATGAACTGTGGAATGATTTTTGCTAACCTTTAATGTGTTTGCTATTTTTGTGTTGTTTGTTTAGTTGTTCTTGATAGGTACAATGGTGGATGGAGGTGAAATGCCTAGTTGGTTTATATCTATCATGGCAAAGCTTGATGCCATGGATAGCCGATTAAGATCATTTGAAGGGAAAATAGAGAGAATAAAAGGACGAATGGAAAGAATGGAAAGAATAATGGATATAATGGAAGGACGAATAGAAAGGACGAAGAGATCTATTTTCAAGAAGTTGGATAACTTGATAGAGCATCAAAGCATTCCTAATCCAATTCCTGTGAGTGGCCATGCTCCACATGAGCTACTAGGTAATCAAACTAACTCTTGCACTCTAGTGAATAAGGCTAATAACCATCTAAGTGTGAATGATAGTTTGTCTTTAGGTAATACAAATATGCCTTCATTTTGTGATGATAATGTACAACTTGAGATTGTGGATACACTAGTTGATCCACCTAGTGTTGAAGCCATTGTGGAAAGTGATAGTACATTGTCTTATGGAAGTCATGAATACCAACTTGTGTGTGAAAATGGTTGTGTTGAACATGTTGGTCGATTGACTAAGGATGACCCTCTAGTTATTTTGTTGTAGATTATGTGAGTATAGAGGGAATATTTGATCGTAATTATAGAAGTATTGGAGTAGGGAAGTATGTTACCAACCCGTTCGCATGGACACTCCACCCATTTGACCCCGATGATCATTTGAAATACAGTGATGATGTCTTTTGGAATAACTTGAATGTGCATGGAATGTATGGTTTTCCTATCTCGACTTTCAATCCTATTTGTTGTTCCAAGAAAAGTCTAAGTTTTCCACTTGATAAGCAAATCCTGTTCCTTGTTTCTTGTCATACTCATGTGGGTAGACTAATTTATTCTTTCTTGGGAGGGTATTCGGGTAAGAGGGATTTTTGGTTATATGTGAAGTTTGAGCCACCTTGGCAAGATGATATGAGTGATTACACTAATCCTAACCCTCATACCTTGTGGATCTTATTTTCTTGTCCTTCCTATTATTTTTCAAGGTTCAGATTTGAGGACGAATTCTTTCTAAGGAGAGGAGGATGATATGGGTCAAAGAGGCATCTTGGCACTCGAGGACATGAAGACATGAGTGAAAACCTGAGATTTTGGGGATTCCCATAGAAGGAAAAAGCTTTGAAGTGTTGATAACAAGTACCAACACTCCAAAACCATCCAAGGAGTACACTACAAGGCCGCCCCTTTGTTTGGTCTCATTAAGGGCCTTTTGTTCATTTTTGTAATAAGTGTTGCCCTAGTCTATAAATAGAAAATTTAGGTCATTTTGTCATTTAGAACTTAGATGATATATCTTGTAAACTCATTGAAAGTGTTTGGCAAGGTGGAATCCTTGTGGAAAGGTGGAATCCTTGTGTTGTTAACTTGCTTAGAAACGGTGGTTTCTTGGGAGTTCCGATTCCATTGAGGTCTCCGTAAGAGTGTAGATGTATTTTATTCATGTTGCTTGGGAGTTCTGATTCCCTTGAGGTCTCCGTAAGAGTGTAGATGTATTTTATTCATGTTGTTTGTGTTTTGATGTTTAATAGACATCTTAGTGCCTATAACGTGTAGTACATTATATCTCACTATCTATCATCTTAGTTATTGTCATCTTGTTTTCGATTTTATGTTGCTTGTTCATCTCGTAATAGTGGACTATTTTGTGCCATTTCATGGGCTGTTTTAGCACTTCTTAGGTCGTTCTGGTATCACAACCGAAATGATAATATCTAATATCCAATCAATATACCAACTATGTAAGACAAAAATCCACTCACATAAGCCAACCATACTTGATCCAATATTATTCTTAAACCATCAAGTGAAACATGCAAGAATTTTTCATTGATACCACATAAATCCCAAAATCTAGGCTTTTTTCCACCAAAAAGAGTGCAATCAAGCATTCATATATCAATACCAAATCAACAAAATCACACAAGATCCCACACGGTCACACATAGAAAATAATGTCTTCTAACTACCAAATATTATCCACATAAGCCTCCGGAAGGGAACATAAATCACCTTAACATACTTTCTATGATACAACCCCATATCCATAGCATGTTTTTACATTAATATTAACAAAAAACCCAGTCCGAAGAAATTTAATTCATAGCCTACCATGAATATCAAAAATTGGTACAAAAGCCTTCTATTTGGAGCTTTACCCTTACGAACGGACCCGAAATCAACTAAAACATACAAATACAGAACCTATGTGTCAAAAAAATGCCAACAATACCCATATTTCTTATTTTTAAGTCAAGTCAAAATGAACTGCCAAAATAAATTTTTGAAAAAGAAGAGTAAAATTATAATTTATTTTATAAACATGTTCCCAATACTCATAGGAGTTAAAAACCATAGATAAAACATTTTCAAGATTACCGACAAAAACTCCAAAAACCCATTTATAAATCAAGAATTTGAATTATTTGTAGATATTGAGAGAAAAATAATAATTATAAGATTAGAAACTTACCCATGAAGTTAAAAATCATTTGGAATCGTGCAAATCCGAGCTCCCGAGCTCCAAAATTGGTGGAAATGAGGTTTTGATTCTCAACTTTGGTGAAAATCATGAAAAATAAAATAAAATTTCTTGTGAAATGGTAAAAATAGAGTTCTAAATAAATATACAATTATTCTACGAGAAAAATGCATCAAAAATCGTCAAAATCAGAGATTCCTAGCTTCCAAAATATCAAGAATACGAATTTGAGTCTTATACTTAGCGATGGTCTCTTAAGTAACACTTTTATAGCTTAAGTGACCTGGTCAAAGGGTAATAATGTTACTTAAGTGGCTAAATTTTTACTTAAGTAACCCGGTCAAATGGCCAAAGGTTCCTTTTCACGAAGACACCAGCACTAGTAATGTCAAAACTTATTTTTGACACCCAAAACTTATTTGGAACCCTATGAACATCATCCAATAGTAAAATTTAATTGTAAAATATATTTCGGATCTAATGGAATCATGTTGTTCCTAATAACAAATGCAAGTGTACATGGTCCACTAAGTAGTAAAATGGTCTTTGAAAGCCAAGAATTGATCCCTCGAGGAATTGTGTTAAACAACTATCCTATTGTGGTCTCACTATGATAGATTAAACAAGTACTACAGTAATTTAATATGTTTGAATTATTAAAACCAAAAGTAACAATAAACAATGCATTAAAGTAAAGAACTTGAATAATAATGTGGAGAAACCTAGGGCTGAGGAACTACGAACAATCCTACTTAGCTATGTAATGTCGTTGGTTTAGTTAATTATCTTGGTTGTTGATTCACGGGGTTGATAACATGATTTTGGTCTTCTTAACCTCTAATCAACTATCTAACTTATCCTCACAACTAAATTATTGAGCAGGGATGCAAGGACTAAGCTAAACACACTTGTATGTCTTCCCATATATAAACCAAATAGCGTGAATTAGGTACATTCCTATCCTAAATGTAAATCATAACTTCAATTCATTGAATGCTTATGATCCCATCCCATATATCCCACGTTCTATTCTATTGTTCCTCCTTCCAGATTCACAATAGAATTATGCATTTATCCTATGGGTCACGAATCCGTAGAATAGTAAAAACAAGGATAAATGAACAACCAACAATGATAATTAACATAAAAAAACTTAATTAATAACTTAAGTATTCATGTTCTTATCCTCAACCCTAGATGAGGGTGTTTAGCCACTCATGGAATTACAATGAATCATAGATATGGAATTCATGTTAAAATCCAAAAGTAAACTATAGGAAAGGGTTAAAAAATCAAAGAGAAGCCTCCTCAACTATATTACCCTCCCCAATGGTCGTCCATGGTGTATACAAAAGAGTTGGAGTGTCTTATTTTTACTAGGCAACAATTGGACGAAATTGACATGCCACTGTGCCACACCCCTATCACTGTGCCTAAACAACATGGCATACCAATATCGCACTGGCTTACTGGAAATCACATTCCAAATTATAACCAAGGATGTGTCACACTCTTATAGTGGTGGCTAGAGGGCGAGGTACACTCTTAAGCCCAAAATTTCCAGCTTTGGTCATTGTTTACTCCATCCGTTTAGCCTCCCGTTCCTTGCTTCGTGATAGATTTTTCTCTTCAATTAAAGCTTGTAAATTATATCATTATCATGTTCATAATCTATCCAAACTTCCTATAACATAAAACACCACGGATTAGATCTCACAACACCTTAGAATTCAACACGACAAACTAGAATAACACATAGCTCAAGCTAAGAATACTAGTGTTCTTGTTTAAACTCCCATTTGAACATTTTGATTCCAAACTTGTTCTTAACACACCTTAAACCTTATAAAAGAATAGTTCAACACTTAGTTTCTCACTTATATGAATGTTAAATGCTAACTTATGTGAATATTAACATATTACGCACACGAGAAGTCCTAAAAAATAAGCTAATTCGGGCTAGATAACAACAATTTGGTACGTAAATACAGCTAAGATCATTACCCCTCAATTAAAGTTTGTTCATCCCTAAACAACTATTTACCTTAAACACCACACATAGGAAAACTCCACATTACTACTTCAAGCAAGACACTCAAGCTAGCACTAAAATTACTACACAATTAGCAAGTTCCACAAACTATCATGCCATATACTTTTGAAAATTCATGAATGCTACTTTGAAACATCCTAGCCTCAAGAATTTACTTGACCAAGTTGGCAAAATCAAGCATATTACTCACATAATCAGATTATACAAGCCATCTAACTATCATCATACATGTTTCCTCACCATAAGAGAGTTACTCATAGTCACTCACAGAGATGCAATATACTACAAAAATAGGTATAAGAACCAAATTGGCTCACTCTCACAAAGAATTCACAAGCTGGATAAGATGAACCATAGGATTTTCCTTAGTATAGTACTCTACTAATATCAGAATGTCAGGGCTTAAGATCAAATAGGGCTTTATGGGTTTTAATATAGCCTAAGGTATGGGTAGGAACTATTCTCTCTAGTAATAGTGACTATCCTCCTTAAACGCTTTAATACAGTTCAATACATATCATTGAACTCTTCTCTAAATGACCAAACTTTCACCATCTCTACCTCCACATATCTCTTTTTGTTTTGCCCCATCTTGTTAAGCTAATCTGCATATATTAAAGAGGGAGTATTCTTAATGAACATGTGATTTAATTGTTTTCTTTTCTTTTCATCACATTACTTCCAACCACAATACATGCACTTTTTCAACACAACTAGCTACTACTTTTGGGCTTTATTTTCATCTCTTTTCCTTCTTATTTTTACTACTCCTTAACCTGAATAACTTTTCAACTAGAGTACTTAGGAGATTTAGATCAAATTTAGGTCAATCCAAGAAGGGGAACATGCTACATATGAGGCTACCAAAGAAAATAGGCTATGACTCAATAGGGTTAACTACGATTATGCACAAAGGTAGGTAAAAAGGGGGTATAACATGGATATCAAAGAAATTCCTATATTATCTTGTAAACCCACATTATTTATTTGACTTCGCACACACACCAAGAAAGTTCTAGACATTAATATGCAACAAGTAGGATCAGGTAGACTCTAAACCAAATAATAATACAAATTTAACATTAAGCCAACATCGTACAAGAGACATACACATGAACATAGTTGTCTCAAAAATAACCATTCAACACAATCAGCATTCTTTAAAATCAAAGCTAATTTGCCTCATGCAATCATACATAGCAGGTAGCAAGAACATCCCACTTATTCCTAACATAATTTTTTTTAAAAATTACTCCTAAAAAATAAAAAAGGGATACTGGGTTCAAAGGGTACCCTTTTCGAAAACAATCAAAAAGAACAACCAAAGAGTGAGTGAAGTATGACCCTACTAGATTGACACCAACAAAATTAAAGCTAAAAACTAACAAAGGAAAAATCATTTTGTAATATTTTCAAATTTACTCAAGAACCAGAAAACCTCTAAGAATTAAAATCCTATTACAACACTTCACCCAAAACCATGGGAATATTTTCCACCCCATACATAAAAACTCACTTTATCCCTAAAGTATAATTTAAAAGAAAGGAAAGAAATAATCCTTGAGGCCTCTAGGCCTAGCTAGTAGCATCTTTATCATTAATAAGGTTAGGTGGACCCCACGCCCAGTATTTTCCATGCTTCTTAGCTCAGATTTCTGGTACTTAGACTTCCCTTCAACTTGTGACTCAAGAAATAAAAACTACGTGAAATAAAAACTAAAGTACAAAACTAAAATACCTACCTTGACTTCGGTTGCCTCCCAAGCAGAGACTGATTTAGTGTTGCGGTATGACCCATATCACTATATCTCAATTATAGTCCTTTATCCTTTTTCTCCTATTCGAAGGCTATTTTCTCACACTTTTTCGAACTCTTGAGTATGCACTCTTAAGGTCTGTCAGTTTTTCAATAATAGACTTTATAGGCTCATCCTTCAACTTCACAACTTTGGGCTTAGTAGGTGGCTTAGGACACTCTATGAGACTGTCTAGAGGGTTAATTGGTGGCTTGGACATCACACCTTATTCATCCACTTCCATGGTTGTAAT
Source organism: Capsicum pubescens (assembly GCA_030864215.1). Classification (NCBI taxonomy): domain Eukaryota; kingdom Viridiplantae; phylum Streptophyta; class Magnoliopsida; order Solanales; family Solanaceae; genus Capsicum; species Capsicum pubescens. Next base: position 79,279,054 of record CM061545.1, on the reverse strand, counting down.
CATGCCTAAGTCTTTATAATGGGAAGGTGGATTAAGTGGTTTATAAATAGACCATTTCTTCATCATCTGGTCTCATCTTGAGAGATCCTTCTCTCATATCAATAAGTGCTCCTCCTATTGACAAGAATGGATGTCCCAAAATTATTGGCACCCTATCATCTACATCATATCAAAAACAATAAAATCAGCAGGAATAATGAACTTACCAACCTTAATAAGCATGTCTTTTGTGATTCTTTTGGGATGAACTCTGGTCTTATTTGCCATTTAGAGAACCATAGAGCATGGACTCAACTTATCCAAACTAAGAATATTGAACACAGGTAGGGGAACTAAGTTTATACTCCCCTAAATATTTATAGCAGGGACCACATCATTATCACCAATTATTTTAGAGGGGGTGAAAATCTCTGGGTATTTTAATTTTTTAGGCATCTTCCTCATCACCACCGAACTGCACTTCTCAATAAGTGCAATCGTCTTAATGTCCTGTAGCTTCATCTTGTTAGTCACCACATCCTTCAAGTACTTATCATACTTAGGAATACCCTATAAAACATCTAACAAAGGAATATTAATGTGAAGTTCTCTGAACGTATCAAAGTAGATCTTAAATAAACATCCTCCTTGGCCTTTTTGAGCCTTTGAGGAAATGGTGGTGGTGGTCTTTCATGCACTTTCTCAATAACCTTTTCTCTAGGGTATTCAAACTTCTCCAAATTTTCAACATCTTCAACTACTGCTTGCTTCTTGTCTACTTGTAGTGGGACTAGCTCTTCCACTACCTCCTTATTTTTCTTAGGAGGCCCACCAATAAGATCTCTTCCACTTCTTAGGGTGATTGCCATATCCTACTTTGGATTCTCTATCACTTGGAAATCTACCTTAGGGCCTGGTATTCTGTACCTGATCCAATTACCCCAATTGCATCTCCAAATTCTTTTGAGCAAGCTGTTGATTTTTATTTTAAGAAGCCATCTATTCTTGGTTGGCGAAGATCTTCTTCAATGTCTCCACAATATTGTTGGTCTGCATGTTCTGCTACTATTGATACTATTGATTCAAATTATTTCCTTATGAATAGTTGGGCTGACTCTGCCACTTGTAGTTATAAGCATTACCATAATTTGGATTATGTGCATTACCCACAAAGTTTACAAAATATGGATTTCCTTCACACAAGTCTATAGATTGACTATTATTCCCAGAAATTTTATACCAAGATGAATCCTATTGTACTACGTTCACCTAAGACTGAGACTGATTCACACCCAATTTGCTAAACTATGTCATCCTTTGATTCTAAAGAGCTGACAATTGGGCGGCTAAGGCTGTGACACAATCAACTTCTATCATACCCATAGGCTTTTTCACTACAACTCTAAAAATGTCGCCATGCTAGTCAATATTCCCTTATATAATATGGTTTAACAAGATATAAACATCATCATAAGTTTTCTTCAAGGATTGACCACTTGCAGCTGAATCTAGCAAAATCTTCATGTTATGGTCAAGTACTTCAAAAAATATGTGAGCCAATACCTCGTTGGAATATTGTTTATGTGGACTGTCCTTGAGAAGGGATTTGAACCTCTCCTAAGCATGATATAAGTTCTCATCCGGCTTCTTCTTGAATCTTAATATCTCACTACATAACCTTGCAATCTTTCCAGACGGGAAGAAATAGATGAGGAACTTCTTTGTAAGATCATCCCATGTAGTGATGAAACTGGCTAGCTCTCATTCAACTACTTCTTAGCTTCCCACAAAAGTAAGAAGGGGAAGAGAGTGAGCCTTACATAGTTAGTATATACTTAAGTGGGAATGAACGTGTCATGGATCTCTAAGAAATTCTACAAATAGACCTATGGATCCTAATGTGACAAGCCAGTAAACTGTCCAATATTGTGCAAAAGTTGAGCGATATTTTATTTCCACTTAAACCTACCTCCAGGTTCTAGTCTGTAGATAAAAGAGGTAATATTAGTTGCGAGTAGGATTTCCACTTAGCGTACTATCCTGTAGGCTAGTGGATATTCACCCATGGGAGAAGGAATAGATTTTTCTTATGAAATTTGAGGCATTCGGTAGAGAAGTACTGCTTCTCTTATCAAATAGTGTAAGGGACACTCAAGTTCAGGGAAGGGTCAACCAAATCTCTTTCCCTTGCTAGCTTACTTTCTTTTCAGACCTAAAGCTGTAAATTCAGAATCTAAGTGTAATACCCTAGGTCTGAGCTCTAAAAAATTTTAAGTGTTAATGACATAGCAAAACTATGACTCAGCTAATGAGTCGTTATCACTCATTATGAGTCATAGGGGAAGCCTTGTAGTCTCTCCAATAAAGTATGCCTAGGTTACTGTCTTGATCACGACCTAGACCTTACAAGTCATTAGGTAAGGTCACGAGTAGTGGTGTGGGACTCATGACAAAAATAGTAATTTGGCCCATTTTTTTTACTCAGGCCATGAGTCTAAGGAATGATTCGTGATCAGTCACCATGAGTCATTACCTGACCCGTATTGACTGGGAGCAATTTTTTTTGCATATTTTCATAAAGGATATTTTGTTCTTTTATTCCCTTTACACTTTACCCACGACCTTAAAATATCTAAGGGTCCCTTTTTACGTCACTTTACCAATGACAGTTTACACTTTTCTTCTCTCAAACTACCAAGTGAGAGAAATTAGGGTTTTCAAAAGATTAATCATCCAAGGTTGAAACTCCAAATTTTTCTTCAAATATCTTTGATATAACGGCACATGTTTAATCCTTGTCCATGTGAATTCAATTGTGGGTTTATAATTGGGTTGAGAATTTTGGATATTTTTAACTATTGGAATTTCTTTCCCCATGTTTTGAATATGATATTCATAATTTAAATAGTGTTTTTTGAATTGAATGGGTGTATCATTATGGGAACTTGAAATGGGAAATATGGATTTCCCCGAATATTTTGATTTTGGCTTGGTAATGGTAATTGATGTGTGAGCAATTTCTAACAGATTTAAGGCCTTTAATTCAGAATAATTGCGAAGTCTTAAGAAACTTTTGTCATTTTTGATTTGTTTATGTTTAATTTTATAGTTTAAGCTGATGAGATAGAGAACCAACAAGAATGGAAGCAAAGAAGTTGAAATCTAGAGAAATCTTAAGAGAAGTGTGGCTGACAAAATTTATGATAAGTCGTCAGCCCTATGATAGGCTATCACAGTTTTTGTCAGACTTAACCAGAAGTTTTGGCATGAGTTAAAGCCTGTGATGACATCTGGTGATAGGTCGTCAAAAGTGTGATAAGCTATCAAGGCCAACGTCATCTTTAACCAGAGAATGGGAGTTGAAGAGAAGTTGTGACGACATTTTGTGATAAGGCGTTAGGATGGTGATAAGGCATTAAGGAAACCGTCATACTTAGGCAGAACATAGAGGTTAAGAAGAAGTCTTGACGACATTGGTGATAAGCCGTCAAAATCCTGATAAGCCATCGTCGTCGTCGTCAACCTTAAGCAGCAAGACCCAAAAGTGAAGAGAAGCTGATGACATCCATGAGAAGTCGTCAGACTACTGATAAGCTATCACGGATATCGTCGTCTATTCTGAGGAAAAGCTGTAACCTTGATTTTGTTTCCATAATTAGGTTAAACTATTTAAATCTTTGTTTTAGTATTTTTTATATAGAATTATTCATTATTATTCGACACTTTGAGTTTGGGGAAACATACTTTGATATTTTCTCTCTCTACTTCTAGACTTAACAACACAACTATTTAGAGAGATTATTATCAGTATTGGGGGATTTGTCCTTTGTGATCTATTCTAAGATTCATTGGTTTTTATTCATCACTGTAAGTTTATCTTTCAAATCATGAATTCAATTATGTGTTCCATTCTTTTCGTTGCGAGAGGATAAACTCCATTAACCTGAATTAAGGGATCTAGGGTTAGGTCTTGATAAGGTGCTAGGTATTCAAGATTCAATTGGTGGTAGGATTTCTCTATAATTCTGATGCTTTAATTAATATCTGTTAGTTGCAAATAGTAGACACATCTACTTTGATTTGCTTGAGAAAGAAATCAAATATAGTAGGAAGTGAATTATCAACAGGGACTAAAAAATACTTCATTTAATAATCATTGTTGTAACAAGGTTGGTTAACCAGAGGTAAACTCTGGGCAGTGAATAGAAATTCCCTAAGTTTGAAAGGATTAGGAAATTAAACGCTTAAGTAGGTCGAGAGACATTTGATCATAACATCGATAAAGATAGCTTGTTATCATACACACCATGCGAATCTTGAATCATCTTTAACATCTATCATGTACCGTAAGCCCTAGTGAACATAATTCTGGTTATTTCATAAACTCTTGATTACAAACATCAAAATTAAAGTGACAAACAATTATTCGCGACACTTTAACCCCCCCATTTCAGGAAACATTAAAATATCAGTGAATTAAATAGAAAACGACTTGGGTTCACACCTTATTCCCTGTAGTATTTGACCCCCACCTAGTTGGGTTTTATATTTTCAACAATCGCTTACACCCATTCAAGAGTGTAATTTGAGTGTCATCAAAAATGGTGTCGCTGCCGGGGAATACGGTTGTAAACTGAATGTTTGTCTGCACTAATTGACTGTTAGTTAAGTTTCCTAGATTTATGTGTTTTTTTTTGTTTAAATGCAGGATCCTTGTTGTTTATGCCAAAAACAAGAAGTTCCAGAGAACCATTATTACCAATTAATCCAGAACCACAACTGATCAAGAGAATGGCAGAACAGCAAGAGGCTGATAGACTGGCAGCCTTGGCCAGGGCTCTGGTGAACGTACAGAACGAGGGTCAATATGTACGTCATCCGAACCTTGGTTATTAAGCTATTGGGTGATGAGGAATTGCTGAATCCTCAAAACCCAAGGTGAGCAGAGCAAATTAGTGCACCAGTGCAGAGAAGTTTCAATAGAAACTGTCCAGTCAGAGGAAGGTATGGTCAACAACCTGTCCAATATGAGGTTGATGATGATGATGAAGGAATTTATGGAGAAGGTGCAACGGGTGGGATCATTCCTCCACAGTTGGCACCTGGTGCAAAATTCAGCATAACAAGTACTATGATTCAGCTCCTGAATCTGAAGGGATTATTTGGTGGATTGCCTGGTGATGATTCGAACATGAACTTGGTGAACTTTATCACCATATGCAAATCTTTTGATAATCTGAGAGTGAGCCAGAATGCGATACAGTTGATATTATTTCCATTATATCTGTCTGGAGAGGCAACAATGTGGTTAAGTGAGCTTCTGCCTGATTCCATCACCCACTGGAGGGAGTTGAAAGAAGTGTTCCTAAAATATTTTTTTCCACCATCTAAGAGGGTATAGGTCAGAGACGAGATTAGCAACTTTAGACAGCTCCATACCAAAGCTTTGCATGAGACATGGGAGGGGTTCAAGAAGAAGCTGACATATTGTCCGAACCACAATATGATGGACCTACACTTGATGGAGACTTTGTATAGTTCTCTCAACTCTGTAACAAAGCTGATTGTAGAGAATGCTACTGGCGGTTCATTTGTTGATCTGTCTTTTCAAGATGCCTTAGATATGCCGAATAGGATAACCAAACAGAGTTGGGCTTGGCATACCAGGGATTCTGTGGTAGTAAGCACCACTATTTCTATTGGTATGTCTGTTGAGCAATGTAGGAGAGACAAGGAGAGGGATAAATACATGGCCCATCTAAAGACTCAGATGGACCTGCTCACCAAGCACTTATTATCGGGGAAGACTAAAAAAGTGAAAGCTATGATGTCTCAAGACCGAGTAGATGTGGAGCCGGAAGAAGAGGAAAATTATGTTAATAATCAGGGGGTTTCTGAGGAAATATCTAAGGGAATCAAGGTCGGAATGTTTATGACTAGCCTGGTTACAAAGATAGGGAGTAAGGAAACTGGAGAAGCAGTAATGACAGAAGTGGTTTATACATTCTTCCTGGAAATCGGGAAGCTGCTACAACTAGCTCTAGAAAGATTTCCATGAAGGACATGAAGGAGAAGATGTTGAAGGGAGTTGAGGACACAAACTCTGGTGTGACCACCATGAAGACCGATCTGGCATCCATCAGTCAGTTGGTGCACTCACACTCTATTTTAATCAAATAGTTAGAGTAGCAGATGAGCCAACTTTCTATTGTAGTCAACCAAAAAAAGAGAGGAATGTTACCAAGCGATACGGTGTAGAACCCGTGGAATAATCATTCATGCATGGCAATTACCACTAGGAGTGGTAAGATCTTACCTAGCCCTTCTGTGGGCAAATTTGTAGATGGTGTGGTTGTTGTCAGTGAATCCAAAGAAAATAACCCAGTAGAGCCTGAGAAGCTTAATAGTTCTGTTGATTCTTTGGAGAAGTAAAAAGAGAAGGAAGAGAAAGTGGTGTTGAAAACTATTCCACGACCACCACCTTCCTTTTCTCAACGACTGAAGAAGAAGGCTGATGATGCAAAATTCAGCAAATTCATGGCTATGGTCAAGCAGTTGACAATAAATGTGCCTTTGGTTGAAGCACTTAAGCAAATTCTAGGATATGCGAAATTCATGAAGGACCTTATGACTAAGAAAAGACCCAGCTTTCTATAGATAGTCAGTGGCATCGAATTGGAGGAAAATCTCTACCATTGTAGTGCTATCTCTACAAGGACCTTGGTATAAAAGAAGTCAGACCCAGGCGCATTCACTATTCCCCATACAATCAGGACTATGGAATTCTAAAAGCCATTATGTGATCTGGGAGCAAGCATTAATTTGATGCCACTGACTATCTATAGAAAGCTGGGTCTGGAAAATCCCACACCCACCATCATGAGACTCGTGATGGCGGATAGGTCAGTAAAGTGACCTGTTGGCATTCTGTATGATGTGTTGGTGAATGTGTCCAACTTTATATTACCTATAGAATTTATTATTCTAGATGGAAAGGTGGACTTCGAGGTGCCCATAATCTTGGGCAGACCTTTCCACGCAACCAAAAATGTGTTGATTGATTTAAGAGTGAATAAGCTCTTATTCAGGATGAACGATGAAGTGGTATGGTTTGATGTGGGAAAATTAATGAAGCAACATGAGTAAATGAGTGTTTTCTCAGTAGTTGATGTGTAATATGAGGACAAACAGGATGTGTCCATAGCTGAGCAACTTGTTATTGAACCTTTGGCCATAGTTATAATGAATTATGATAGTGAAGGCATCGGGGAGTATGAACAGACAGTTTGTGACTTGATAGGAATAGGTTCATATCCTTATGCTCCTAAATATCTGGACCTTGATCTAGCTAATCGACCAACACCACCAACCAAGCCATCTATTGAGGAGCCTCTGGTATTGGAATTGAAGAAACTGCCTGGACACTTATGGTACGTGTTTCTGGGCAGCGGGAACACGCTACTTGTTATTGTTGCAGCTGATTTGGGTGAACAACAGGTGAATGCACTTATTTCAGTACTTCAGAGGCACAAGAGAGATATAGGGTGGACCATCGCAAATATTATTGGCATTCCCCCGGGCATCTGCACATATAAAATTCAACTTGAGGAAGATTGTATTCCAACCATAAAGCACCAACTCCTTCTTAACCAACCAATACAGGAGGTAGTTAATAAGGAGATTATTAAGTGGTTAGATACAGGAAGTGTTTACCCTATTTCTGACAGCAAGTAGGTGAGCCCAGTTTAATGTGTGCCCAAAAAAGGGGGCATGACAGTGGTTTCTAATGAAATGAATGAGTTGATTCCACTCAGGCCTGTAACTGGGTGGAGAGTTTGCATGGACTACCGCAAGATAAATTATTGGACTCTGAAAGACCACTTCCCAATGCTCTTTATGGACCAAATACTTGATCGATTGGCTAGAAGGGGGTGGTATTGCTTCCTGGATGGTTATTCTGGATACAACCAAATCTGCATTGCTCCTGAAGATCAGGAGAAGATGACATTCATATGCCCATATGGCACATTTTCATTTAAGAGAATGCCATTTGGGCTATGCAATGCACCCATCAATTTTCAAAGGTGTATGATGTCTATCTTATCAGATATGGTGGAAAACACCATAGAGGTACTCATGTATGATTTCTCTGTGGTGGGTGATTCATTCGAGACATATTTGGCAAATCTGAATCTAGCCTAGCAAAGATGTGTAGAATTTAATTTGGTTCTTAACTGGGAAAAATGCCATTTCATGGTAAAGGAGGGCATCGCTCTCGGTCATAAAATTTCCAAAAAAGGGATAGAAGTGGATCAAGCAAAAGTGGAAGTTATTGAGAAACTACCACCTCCCATTTCAGTGAAGGGAGTGCTTAGTTTTCTTGGACATGCTGGCTTTTATCGGATATTTATAAAAGACTTCTCAAAGGTTTCAAATCCACTTTGCAAACTTTTAGAGAAAAAAGTGAAATTTTCCTTCGATGACGAGTGCTTAAAGGCATTTGAATGCCTTAAAAAGAAGCATCTTGAGGCCCCTATCGTTATTGTACCTGACTGGGAAAATCCATTTAAGATTATGTGTGATACAAGTGGTGTTGCCCTTGGGGCTGTATTGGGAAAAAAAGGGACAAAATGTCTCATCTGATATATTACGCCAGGAAAGCACTGAATGGAGTGTAGAAGAATTACACTGTCACTGAACATGAGCTTCTGGCTATAGTGTATACTTTTAATAAGTTCAGAGCTTATCTGCTTGGGACCAAAGTGGTGGTCCACACCGACAATGCTGCCTTGAGGTATTTGATGGCTAAGAAGGATACAAAACCAAGGTTGATTAGATGGGTATTGCTGCTGCAAGAATTTGACTTTGAGGTCAAAGATAGGAAAGGTTGTAAAAACCAGGTTGCAGACCATCTATCTAGAATAGAAGGTAAACAGAAAATTAGTGATGAAACGAAGATAAAAGATGCATTTCTTGATTAGGATATCCTAGCTGCCGCTGTGGAAAAATTACCTTGGTATGCAGATTATGCAAATTATGTTATGAATGAGGTCATCCCAGATAATCTTGCTTCTCATCAAAGGAAGAATTTCTTGCATGATGTGATACATTACTTCTGGGAATTGTCATATTTTTTTCGTCGATGTGTAGATAATATTATAAGGAGATACGTGCCAAAAATAGATGTATTGTGCTTATTGGAAGTATGTTATGCTTCCCTAGTTGGGAGTCACCATGCAGGTGACCGAATAGCTAGGAAGGTGTTGCAGAGCGGTTATTACTGGCCGACATTATTCAGGGATACCCACGAGTTTGTACTAAAATATGACCAATGCCAGAGGAAGGGTTTAATCTCTAAAAGACATGAGATGCCCTTGACAAAGATGCTTGAGGTGGAATTATTTGATGTCTGGGGTATCAATTTCATGGGTCCTTTCGTAAGCTCGTACGGGATGAAGTATATTTTATTTGTTGTTGACTACGTATCGAAATGGGTCGAAGCTTTGGTCTTGTCTGATAATAAAGGGAAGAGGGTTATTTTTTTTCTCAAGAAGAATATCTTCTCTCGCTTTGGGGTACCACGTACTATCATAAGCAATGGAGGATCCCATTTTGAAAACAAAGTGTTTCGAGCATCTTTGGTAAAATATGGGGTAAAATAGCACAGAGTGGATACTCCATACCACCCACAAATCAGTGGGCAAGTGGAGGTGTCAAATTATGAGATTTAAGCCATCCTAGAAAAAATAGTGAACACTAGCCAAAAAAATTGGTCTCGAAAGCTCGATGATGCCTTGTGGGCATATCGAACTGCTTTCAAGACCCCTATTGGCATGCCACCATTTCAGCTGGTCTATGGGAAAGCTTTCCACCTACCAATAGAGCTAGAGCACAAGTCTTTATGGGTACTCAAAAGGTTGAATCTGAATTGGAAGAAAGCAGTAGAGCTGAGACTGGGGAAATTGAATGAGATGGATGAATTCCATCTCAGGGCATATGATCGAGCAGATCTATATAAAGAAAATATGAAAAAGTACCATGATTGGATAATAGAGAAACGAGAATTCCAAAAAGGTGAATTGGTGCTTCTGTTTAATTCCAGACTCAAATTATTCCCAGGCAAGCTAAAATCTATGTGGTCAAGACCTTTTAAATTTCATCAAGTCCACTCATCTGGAGTAGTGGAACTTGAAAATGAAGATGGTATTACCTTCAAGGTAAATGGGCAATGTGTCAAGCTTTATATTGGCCCGAACGAATCGATGAAAAGTATCACCATTATCTATCTTAATAAAGTCTGAAGTAATCGAGATACCGGAGTCGTGCCACGACATTAAATCAGGCACTGCATGGGAGGTAACCCATGACCCCAGAGATTGATCCATTCTAGGTATACTCTAACCCTTAGTTTTGTTTTGCTTTGATTTTAAGTTGAGGGTATATGGTAGTCTGTTGTTGCAATATATTTTGTGTTGACTAGGAGAAATACAAGTACAAAAAGTAGTTGACATGTTTTTGATTGATTTTCGAACACCTCTCTAATGTTTTGTTTGCAAAACTTTGTGAATTACATTTACCTGTGACCATTGTGAATCTTGTTATGGCATTAGTTCTAGCTTCTTGACGATTATTGCTGAGCAATTGCATGAACTAGATAAGTGATAGCCTGCGATATACTTGTGTGCTATGTGTGTGTGAGTAGATACTTAATTCCCTCTGTATGCCAAAGCCAGAACTTGCCTGGTTAGTCTTACCATGGTTGAAGGGTAGAGGGTTAGGAAAGGATCATAGGCCATTTTGTTGATTAACCCACTTTTAGACTAAATAGCCTTCCCTATGTGAATAATGCCCCGTGATCCCTGTTTTGAGTCTAAATTAACCATTTCTTTCTTATGACACCTTTCACTTTCCCATTTATACCATAATGACCCTGTTTTGGACCTGGTCCTCCTTGGACACTGTACACCTTAACCTAGGCAAATAGACTAAGTTGAGGGTGGCTATCATAGAGGTGCATGGTGTAAATAAGTATGAAAAAGGGTAGAATAAAAGAAAACGAATAAAAGTTGGGTGATTATTCAAAAAAAATAAAATAAGACAAACACCTAACTTAAATATATGTGATCAAGAGAAGAGAAAAAAAGAAAGAGGTTAATAAGTGAACCCCAATAGAGTAGTGTAGTGTCAAGGAGGCATATTCACTCTAAATGTCCTTGAATATCATACCGGCCCCAACCTATATTAAAGCCTAAAAGAAGTCCTATAGTGATCCTAGCTGGCCTATCTAAAGGTCTTGGTAATGAAAATAAGGGCAAGCCTATGGTACTTGGCATACACAGATTGTAACTTTGTTTTGAGAGTGAGAGTCTTTTGATGATCCCATGATTACATTTTTGGCTTCTTTAATGAGAGGAGGAGGTTTCTTTGTTTTGAGGGCACATTAGTATCATTGCTAACTACTTTCTTGTTTAGATAGTGTAGCATTGGTCTATGAATAGTTGTTGTGGCTAAGATTGATGCCATCGCTTGAGTTCTTTGCATTACATTATTATTTTTCAATGGTTACAGAGTTTGTTTTAATTGGATTGACCTTGGAGGTGGTAACTATGTCCTGAGCTTAAATGGAAAATGGATTGCTAAATGTTCTATGTACTCTCTTAGTTGGGGCTGAGTTGCTTGAGGACAAGCAATTATTTTAAGTTGAGGGTGTTGATGTGTGAGCAATTGCTAACACATTTAAGGCCTTTAGCTAAGAATAATTGCGAAGTCTTAAGCAACTTTTTTCATTTTTGATTTGTTTATGTTTGATTTTATAGTTTAAGCTGATGAGATAGATAACCAACAAGAATGGAAGAAAAGAAGTTGAAATCTAGAGAAATCTGAAGAGAAGTGTGGCTGACGACATCTGTGATAAGTCGTCAGCCCTATGATAGGCTATCACAATTGTCATCAGACTTAACCAGAGATTTGGCATGAGTTGAAGCCTGTGAAGACATCTGGTGATAGGTCATCAAAAGTGTGATAAGCTATCAAGTCCAACATCATCTTTAACCAGAGAATGAGAGTTAAAGAAAAGTTATGATGATATTTTGTGATAAGGCGTCGGGATGGTGATAAGGCGTCAAGGATACCGTTAGACTTTGACAGAACATGGAAGCTGAGAAGAAGTCTTGAAGAAATTGATGATATGTCGTCAAAATCTTTATAAGCCATCATCGTAGTCATTATCCTTAGGAAGCAAGAGCCAAAAGTAAAGAGGAGATGACGACATCCGTGATAAATCGTCAGACTCCTGATAAGCTATCACAGATGCCGTTGTCTATTCCAAGGAAAAGCTTTAACCTTGATTTTGTTTCCATAATTAGGTTAAAATATTTAAAGCTTTATTTTAGGGTTTTCTATATAGAATTATTCATTATTATTCGACACTTTGAGTTTGGGGGAACATACTTTGATATTTTCTCTCTCTACTTCTAGACTCAACAACACAACTATTTGGAGAGATTATTATCAGTATTGGGGGATTTGTCCTTTGTGATCTAATCTATGATTCACTGGTTTTTATTCATCACTGTAAGTTTATCTTTCAAATCATGAATTCAATTATGTGTTTTGTTCTTTGCGTCGTGAGAGGCTAAACACCATTAACTCGAATTATGGGATATAGGGTTAGGTATTGATAAGGTGCTAGGTATTCAATAGGTGGTAGGAATTCTTGATAATTCTGACGCTTTAATTAATGTCTGTTAGTTACAAACAATAGACACACCTTCTTTGATTTTCTTGAGAAAGAAATCAAATATAGTAGGAAGTGAATTATCAACAGAGACTCGAAAATACTTCATTTAATAATCAGTGTTGTAACAAGGTTGGTTAATCTGAGGTAAAATCTGGGCAGTGAATAGAAATTCCCTAAGTCCGAGAGGATTAGGAAATTAAATGCTTAAGTAGGTTGAGAGACATTTGAGCATAACATCGATAAAGATAGCTTATTATCCTACCCACCATGTGAATCTTGAATCACCTTTAGAATCTGTCATGTACCGTAAGCCCTAGTGAACATAATTTTGGTTATTTCATAAACTCTTGATTACAAACATCAAAATTAAAGTGACAAACAATTATTCGCGACACTTAAACCCCCCTATTTCAGGAAACATTAAACTATCTGTGAATTAAATCGCAAACGACTTGGGTTCACACCTTATTCCCTGTGGGATTCGACCCCAACCTAGTTGGGTTTTATATTGACAATGATTGCTTGCACCCATTCAAGAGTGTAATTTGAGCGTTATTAGTAACATCCTTAATCCACCTTCATGAACCTTAGTTTTAAATATGGAATTGGCATGGTTTAATCCACTTTTAGAACTAGTGCCTTATATTAATGGGCAAATGGATTAAAATGGATTTAAAATGCCTTGGTGCCTATGGTTTGGTTTTAACATAGAACTTGGGAGTCAAATGGTTTATGGATGGGTTATAGTAATGGAATTTAGCTTGCAAGCATAATTGGTATGATGATACCAAATGGTAAATTCCTTAATAAATTACTCCCGGGTTAATGAATGAGTTTATGTGCATAATGGTTTAATTTGGTCTTAAAGAGGGTTGTATAGCTCGCCGTGAAGGTATATGTCTCGGAGGGACCAATACTAGAAGCCACGTTTGCCGGAATGAGGGTCTATATAAATGTGTACTTGGTTCACACACACACACACTATATATATATATATATTATTAGAATGGTTGGAGCCTCGGTGGCTTTGGTCATTCCTCAAATTTTCTTTATTTATGTGGGTACACGCATTGGGCCCTTTCAGTAGTGGGAGTTGAATCCATATAGTCTGTGGGTTCTCTTAGGATTGATAGATCTACACATTCTAGTTTAATGTTTTTAAACACATGTTCACGACCCTTTACCCTATCCCGACATCTTATATATATATATATATATGAATGTGTGCATGTGGTTTGACTGGTTTTTGACATGGCTTTATCTTATCACTTTCCCTGAGTTACATGCCACTTCTTATCCCACTGACCATCCTAGGATGCTATATTATTTTATAATGTAGGGTCTGAAGACTTCTCTATTGCCCTTGCTTAGCGTTAGGTAGGGCGGTTGTCCGTTGAGTTATTGTGAAGTGTAAAACGTCTAACTTCTAGAAAGCTTTGCCATTTTCTTAAGTTTCTTTTCAAATTTACGGAATTAAACAGTTCCATAGGAATGGTCGGGGGCATGTCCCGACCTAATTTGGTATTTTGGTTTTGAGGTTTTTGTGGATAAAGTATGGGTTGGTTATTTGTTTTGAATTCCTAGAACCTTTCTATCATTTTATATATCATTCTTATTGTTTGGTTTTGCTTCTACTTTGATCTTTATAATGCTCATGTTTATAGGCTAAGGGGTGGTCTCTGATCCATGGTGGGATTTAGGTACCCGTCATGATTTGTCCCTGGTTTGGGTCGTAATAAGCTTAGAATTATAACACGATTCAGGGTCTTTGGGTGTCCACTAAGTCGTGTTGAGTAAAGTCCATTTTATGAGTGTGTAGTATGCCACACTTATAGGGGGATCTACAAGTCATTTAGGAAGATTTCCCTTTCTTCTGTTGTAATTCAGGCTATGGATTCTAGTGTCTTGAAAACTCTCTAACTCCCGATTTACTCATGTTTTAGATTATGCCTCCCCAAAGATCTGATGTTTTTAGAAACTCTACTAGAACCTCTGTCCTACCTGATGACAATATGCAGGGAACGTGCCCTATTTATAGAGTGCAAACCTGGTCTAGGGTCCTTACTCTCGATTGTACTACTCCACGTGAAGTTCCAAAGGTGAAAAATATTTGAAGTCAAAATACTCTTTTCTTCTTGAAAAACTCAAGTGTGATCTACAATCGTTGAGTGAGTTCGTACTTCAGTAAATTTGAGATACCTCTATTTGGTAATGTGAATCATTTTATCCTGGAAAGATATATTCAATTAAACGCGGGTAATTGAGGGGCATAAATTTATTAAGGACACAGCATGAATTCGGTGGACTTGATTAATTCGATCTTCTTATCTTTATAAACATTGGTTTTTACTGTTTTTTCAAAAATAGTTTGAACTTCATTTTGATACTTCATAAGTTGTTTGAACTTGTGTTTGAAGTTCTTGTTGATTAGTACAGATTTTGACCCAAAAAACAACATTACTTGTATTAACTTGGATATTCTTTTATGCTAAAGATAATGTTATAAGCAACGTTTCCGTGCTTGCTTAACATTTATAACTATGAGCATGTTAGATTATATGTTTAGCTGCTAGTCGTACACAGCTTGTATGCCTTACAATTGGATACACAATTTCATAGAATGATGTGGTTATGACATGTGAGTTCTCTTAGGTGTGTTGTTCATGCAGAATGTGTATATGGGCCCGTCCCTCCTGAGTCATTGTATCACGCGAGTCACTCGGTCAGTTTATGCATAATATTATTGTGTTGGGACCGCATGTGAGAGTAAAGGTCAAGTATCATTTTAGCTCCCTATATGCATGGTCAGTATACATGTAAGATTATTGTGTTGAGGCCGCATGCAAGTGATGAGAGTAAAGTCAAGTATTTATCTTACCTCCCTTGATGCTGCTTGATTGATACAAGTTAATAGAAGATGATATGGTCCAGTGGGTGTTTGATAGTTTCGTGCATTAACAGGCCCAGACATGATGCACATTATTCTACTATGTAACTCTGTCCAGAATTGAAGATTTTATCATGTTTTTATCGAGATATTACAATTCGTTTATGTTCATTGTAAAGATGGCAACGATTGCAGGTTACTGTTCTATTAGTTTTATCCAGTTTTGTTCTAGAATGTTGATTACAACGAGGTAATTAGTTGATCCATGCTACTGGCCCATTGATCCTTTATTCAAAGGATGATATGGTCTATTTATGATTCACATATTGGTACATTTATAGCCTGATTGGAATTAATTTTTTTTTTCAAAAAAGAAACATACTTTTGTTTTGAAAAGAAAAGTGTTTGGCAAATTTGTAAAAGTGCTTTTAAAAATAAGCAAAAGTAGTTTTTCTGCTTTTGAGAAGAAGCAGATAATAAATGATCGACGAATCACTTTACAAGATCAAATGATATTTTGGCAGGACTTGTAAATTTTTTTCACGAACATTTAATTTTAAATAAATAATTCATAAAAAGTGACGTATTTGTTACCATGTGGTGAATTTTTTCATATGTAGTGATTTAATTTATGAAATATTTTTTTAAATTCATTTTTGTTTGATGTTTTAAAAATATTTAAATTATTTAAGTGATATATCATCATTTAATATTTTTTAATATACCTATGTATATAAATAGATTGAAATTTTAAAGTAAGTACCTTTTAATTAAATAACAAATAAAATTTTAATTAAAAAAATTATAATAGATATTTTTAAAAAAACTTATAAAATTATTTTAGTAGTAAAAGTCTATTGATACATGTTCTTTTTGATCATTTATCTTACAAAAACACTTCGTAAAAAAAGATAATTCAAACACAATCTGCTTAACAAAAATATTTTTTAAATGAATTTACCAAACACAAATTATTTAAAAAAAAAACACTTTCTTAAAAACTTATTTTAAAAAATTATTTTTCAAATAAGTAATCCCAAACGAGAAGTGGTGCATTTGGTTGCTGCATTGAGATATTGCCTAGAAGAAAACAATTGGTGCACATTGCTTCAACAGTCTTACATGGCTAAGGCCTTGGTCCATGGTGTTAGTTCAAAATTAGCTCTATAGTTTATACCTATATGTGGTTTCTGTTGAGTTCTATATGAGTGTTTGAATGAAAAATGGAGGGAATTAAGTGGAAGAGAAAATTGAGTTTACACCAAAATGGAAAGTGTGCTCAAAATAGGAAAGCTTACTAAAATTCTCCCACATTGGTGGGAGAAAGAAGCTTTAAAGTGTTTATATTGTGAAACACATTTCCATATGCTAAGTGAGGAAAGAAATAAGAGATGCCTCGCGTCGTCGTCGTCGCTCACTCGGCTCCGGCTCCGAATTTGGATTCGGATTTGGCAAATGATCGATCGATACAGAAATTTAATCCGAATACCAAAGGGAAAAAAATGCAATAGTAATCCTCCATTTATACATGCATGCAGATTTCGAAATAGTGTTTCAAAATGATGCACTGTTTCGCGAACTGGTATACCTGTTCGGAAAAGGACATGGTCTTTGGATGAACTGACATGAACTTCAAGAAAAGACACACCATTTAAGTGAACCACTGCCACCTTTTCAAAGAGATATATGATAGGATATATAAACCTGCTTTGATCCACAGGTTTGATATACGAAATTTTCAGAATACAGAACTCTTCTTCTCTTAGAAATATTCTGTGTGATCATTCAAATCGTTAAGTGAGTTCGTGTAATCCAATTATTTGAGGTACCTCTATAACTGGATTGAAGGCCATTTTATCCTGGGAGAAAAATTCCATAACCTCGGGTACAATGAGGGGAATTATTTCTTAAGGACGCTCCGTGAACTCGGGGGACTTGGTCTAAAATTTCTGTTTCATCTATTTTCTGATATCTAACACACTTCTTGGATATATTAGTAATAATCTTGTGTTGAAGGTGTTAAAGAACTTCAAAACTGTTCTTGTTCATACATGAACTTGTTATGAAGTTGTTGCTGTATTAATACAGATTCTAGTACCCGTAGAAGGAAAATAACAATCTTCAGGAATAATTTCAGAATCTGTATTACTTGTTTTTGGAGATTAAAGCTTTAAGTTTTCTACTCCGTTTGAATTTAACCAGTGATTAAGAGATATAAAATCTTCATTACAAGTTCAAAATTCACTCGGTTGATAATTGGAAGTCATAAAAACTTCATTGTTAACTAGAAACAAGAAGAAGAATTTAAAGTTGCTTAACTTTATAAGTACTATTCTGAAAATACTAAATATTATTGTCTTGTGGTGACAGAAATAATGACTAACGAAAGTCAAATGCAAGATGCGGCTACGACTGTGGGGGAAACTAGTATTACCTCAACAAGTCGAGCAAATGCTCTGCAACCAATGGCACCTGCGGAGAAGCTCAAAAAAATTTCGGGCATTGACTTTAAGTAATGGCAGCAGAAGCTGTCCTTCTACCTCACAATACTATGCCTTCAAAAGTTCACTAGTGAGGATGCTCCTGAGGTGCCTGAGGAAACCTCGGACAAAGAGCATTTCATGATTGTAGAATCTTAGAATCACTCGGACTTCCTTTGCAGGAATTATATATTGAGTGGTCTCCAAGACGACCTCTACAATATTTACAGTGGAACTAAGACATCGAAGGAATTGTGGGGAGCACTAGAACAAAAATACAAGACATTGGATGCGGGAATTAAGAAATTCTTTGTTGTAAGGTTCTTGGACTTTATAATGATAGATAGCAAATCAGTTGTCTCTCAAGTGCAGGAATTGCAAGTAATCATCCACGATCTTCTAGAGGAAGGTTTGATTGTGAATGATGCTTTTCAAGTAGCAGCTATAATTGAGAAGCTACCACCGATGTGGAAAGACTTCAAAAACTACTTGAAGCATAACCACAAGGAGATGACTGTCGAAGATATTATTGTCCGACTGCGTATTGAAGAGGATAATAAAGCTGCTGAAAGAATGTCAAAAGGGAATTCTGCAATTAATGGAGCACATATTGTGAAAGATGACCAAAATAATTCTAAGAAAAGAAAGAAAGTTGAACAAGAAAGCAATCAACCCAAGAAGAAATTTAAGAGAAAATGCTTAAATTATGGAAAGATTGGCCACAAGTCCACGGAATGTCGTTCCCCGAAGAAAGGTAAGAAAAAAAATCAAGCAAATATGATTGAATCCAACAAAGAATGTGATGATCTGTGTGCAATGTTCTCAGAATGCAACTTGGTGGGGAATCCTCGTGAGTGGTGGATGGATTCTGGTGCCACCCTCCATGTATGTGCCAACAAAGAATTATTTTCGTCATTCACTCCGGCTTAAGTAGAAGAAATGATCTACATGGCTAACTCCGCTACTGCTAAGGTAGAAGGAACAGGAAAAATATGCTTGAAAATGACTTCAGGAAAGGTCTTGACACTTAACAATGTCTTGTATATTCTGTAGTTATGTAGGAATTTAATTTCTATTTCACTTCTAGATAAGAACGGATTAAAATGTGTAACCGTTTCTGGAAAAATTGTAATTAGCAAAGGAGAAATGTATGTAGGAAAAGGCTATCTCACCGAGGGTCTTTATAAGATGAATGTAATGAATGTTGAAATAAATAAAAGTTTAAATTCTTTTTATTTGCTTGAGTCTTATGATTTATGGCATGAACGTTTAGGCCATGTTAATTACAAAACATTACGAAAACTGATTAACTTAGAAGTTTTGCCAAACTTTAAGTGCAATAAATAAAAGTGTCAAACGTGTGTGGAATCAAAGTATGCAAAGCATCTTTATAAGTCTGTTGAAAGGAATTCCAATCCTTTAGACTTAATACACACTGACATTTGTGATATGAAGTCAAAACCATCACGTGGTGGGAAAAGTATTTCATAACTTTTATTGACGATTGCACTAGATATTGTTATGTCTATTTGCTAAATAGTAAGGATGAAACAATAGATGTGTTTAGGCAATATAAAACTGAAGTTGAAAATCAGTTAGATAAAAAGATAAAAATGATAAGAAGTGATAGGGGCGAAGAATATGAATCTTTTTTCGCCGAAATATGTGTAGAGAATGAAATTGTCCATCAAACTACAACCCCGTATTCACCTCAATCTAATGGAATTGCGGAAAGGAAAAAATGAACTTTAAAGAAAATGATGAATGTCTTGCTTATAAGTTCCGGTTTACCGCAAAACTTAAGGGGGGAGGCTATCCTTACAGCCAATCGTATACTCAACAGAGTTCCCCATAGTAAGACAATCAATTCCTTATGAAAAATGGAAAGAAAGAAAACCCAACTTGAAATATTTTAAAGTGTGGGGGTGTCTAGCAAAGGTCCAAATTCCTATGCCTAAAAGGGTTAAGATAGGACCTAAGACGGTGGACTGTGTGTTCATAAGATATGCTAAAAGTAGTAAAGCATGTTGATTTTTGGTTCATAAATCCGAACATCCGGATATTAATAAAAATACGGTAATTAAATCAGACAATGCTCAATTCTTTGAAAACATTTATCCGTATAAAACTAGACAAGAACAGTCTAGTGGGGGGTCTAAACGACCTCGTGATGAACCAAGTGAGAATGACTATAATGAATAAAATCCAAGACGTAGTACACGTCAAAGAACGTCTACTTCGTTTGGATTTGATTTTGTTATATTTTTCTTAGAAAATGAGCCTCAAACATTGAAGAAAGTGATGGCATCTTCGGACTCATCCTTTTGGAAAGAGGCAGTCAATAGTGAGATTGATTCAATCTTAAGCAACCATACATGGGAATTGGTTGATCTTCCTCTCGGAAATAAACCTTTAGGTTCTAAATAGATCTTCAAAAGAAAGATGAAAGCGGATGGTACTATTGACAAATACAAGGCAAGACTTGTAGTAAAAGGCTTCAAACAAAAAGAAGGCTTTGATTACTTCGATACATAATCGTCATTAACAAGGATAACATCAATTCGAATGTTAATTGCCTTGGCTACGGCATATGGTCTTGAATTCCATCAAATAGATATGAAAACCACTTTCCTAAATGGAGAATTGGAGGAAGAAATATACATGGAACAGCTTGAGAGTTTTGTGGTTTCAGAAAAGGAAAATAAGGTGTGTAAATTTATTAAGTCATTGTATGGACTAAAGCAAGCACCTAAACAATAGCATGCGAAGTTTAACCAAACCATGTTGGCAAACGGGTTCAAGAAAAATGAATGTGATAAATGTGTTTCTATTAAAGACACTCCAAATCACCAAGTCATTGCTTGTTTATATGTGGATGATATGTTGATCATCGGCAGAGACATTTCTGATATAAATGCAACAAAACGAATGCTCGAGAGCAAGTTTGATATGAAAGACTTTGGAGTTGCAGATATAATCTTAGGTATAAGAATCCATAGAACTCCACAAGGGTTGACATTGTCACAGTCTCATTATATCAAAAATGTACTAGACAAGTTCAAGTATATGGAATTCAGTATTGCCAAGACTCCGTTGGATGTGAGCTTTGCACTT
The DNA here is from genome assembly GCA_030864215.1 of Capsicum pubescens. Taxonomy (NCBI): domain Eukaryota; kingdom Viridiplantae; phylum Streptophyta; class Magnoliopsida; order Solanales; family Solanaceae; genus Capsicum; species Capsicum pubescens. Next base: position 79,257,855 of record CM061545.1, on the reverse strand, counting down.
CGAAAGAATGAAGGTGAAAGTGACTCACAATTAGAGTACGCAAGAGTATTGGGATGTTTAATCTATATAATGAATTGTACACGACCAGACATAGCATGCGCTATTAGTAAATTGAGTCGGTACACGAGTAATCCCAACAAAACTCATTGGATGGCAATGAAAAGAGTTTTGGGGTATCTTAAATACACTCAAGACTATGTCTTGCATTATAATAAATATCCTGCATTACTTGAAGGATATAGTAATGCAAATTGGATCACCGAATCGAACGAAGTAAAATCCACAAGTGGATATGTATTTACTATCGGTGGAGGAGCAGTCTCTTGGAAATCATCCAAACAGACTTGTATTGCTCACTCTACAGTAGAATCTGAATTTATCGCATTGGATAATGTCGGTGAAGAAGCAGAATAGCTCAGGAATTTCTTGGAAGATATTCCATATTGGCCCAAGCCAGCGTGATACGAGAAAGACAATGGAAACACAAAAACACACTCCAAATTAGGCCACTAATCTTAAGGATCCGAGGATCTTTTTGGAGACCACTCTCGGATTCACTACAACAACAATAATACGAGATAACAATGGTGTATTTGACACCAAAACAGCCACCACAAACTAACAAAGAGAGTATCAAGATAACAAGATGAAGAACAAGATAAACAATAACACAATAGAAATAACAACACACGGTTTTGACTAGAACAACAACAAAGAGTCCAAGAAATATACGTAAAGATAGATAGATAGACAAAGTGAAGGTATAATCTTAAGAACCCAAGATCCTATTCCACTCTTGGAGCCTTAACACTACACACTAAAAATACCTATCTCTTCGGTGAGCACAAGATAGACCTCAACCTCCTCTAGCACCCAATGTTCCAAAAATGAATCCAACACGAATGATTCCACACTCAAGTTGGAAATCCTAGTTACAATGTTTCGGCCATAGGCCTTTCTCACAAGAGAGAAATGTTCTTCTTACAACTTTCAATATCAATAAACATCTAAGACTAAGAACCCTAAGAGGTTTTATATATAGTGTATTACAAAATAGAATACAAAATAATCAAAATACCCCTCAAGGATGAGGTGCCCATCAAGTGTAACTTAGGGGCTGTTTTTAGTGTATTTAGGCCCTCTTTCCCACTTTACTTGTGCACTTCCTTGGACAGATTCAATATGTACTTGTTCTCATCCATCCTCGTGGTCGTACTCGCATCACAGTAGCACCAGTATATATACACTGTGATAGCCAAGAGGCAATAGGTAGAGCAGAGAGCATGACGTACAACGGTAAATCTCGTCACATATGACGGAGACCTAATACCGTTAGGGAACTTCTCTCTAGTGGAATTATCACTGTTGACTATGTAAAGTCAAAGGATAATGTGTTGGATCCTCTTACAAAAGGCCTATCTAGAGAAGGAGTAGAAATGACATCCAAGGGAATGGGTTTAAGGCCTAGGACAAGTCAGCATGGCGGTAACTCAACCTAGCAGACTGGAGATCCCAAGAGCTAAGTTCAAGGAGATCAAACAAAGTTGTGTATGACAGGTTCAACATTGTCAATTACCCAACCCATTCTCATGATGTAGACAATGTATTATAAACTAGGATAAGACTTAAGGTGAAAAGTCTTTTAATGATTATCTAAATTTGGCAGATTTGATCAAATAGCTTAATCTATAGGATTAAACGTTTCAAAATCATCTATGTGAGGGTAAAGTAGAATCCGCTTCAAAGATAATGTTAGTAAAGGCCTATTCTCTAAGCTCTCATGAAACCGGGACGTGTTCATGGCTGGAAAGAACAAAACCGTGAGAACCATAAACAGTAAAAGGCTGGTTGTGTGACATGTGTTGTCTAGGTGTACATTAAAGCTCGACGGTTCAAAGATATCAAATCTACCAATTGACTGAGTACATCCGATGCATGTTCACTAAGGAAAGTTCAAAGGAAAATCCACTTGTCCAGATGCAATCAGTCTTTGCTTAATGATCACATACTTTTCCGCAAAACTTTTACGAAAAATAGCCATTCCCTATTCATGTGGGGGATTGTTGGGTTCTATGTGTGTATGAATGGAAAATGGAGGGAATTAAGTGGAAGAGAAAATTAAGTTTACGCCAAAATGGAAAGTGTGCTCAAAATAGGAAAACTTACTAAAATTCTCCCACATTGGTGGAGAAAGAAGCTTTAAAGTATTTATATTTTGAAACACATTTCCACATGCTAAGTGAGGCAAGAAATAAGATATGCCTCGCGTCATCGTCGTCGCTCGCTCGGCTTCGGCTTCGGCTTCGACTTCAGATTCGGATCTGAATTATGATCGATCGATGAGATCTATTTTTTTGGACTAAGTTTATTTGACAGAAATTTAATTCGAATACCAAAGGGAAAAAAACGCAACAGTAATCCTCCATTTATGCATGCATGCAACTTTTGAAATAGTGTTTCGAACTGATGCAATTCTTTAACGAACTGATGCACTGTTCGTGAACTGGTATACCTGGTTGGAAAAGGACATGGTCTTTGAATGAACTGACATGAATTTCCACAAAAGACACACCATTTAAGTGAACCACTACCACCTTTTCAAATAGGCATATGATAGGATATATAAACCTTCTTTGATCCACAGGTTTGATATACGAAATTTTCAGAATACAGAATTCTTCTTCTCTTAAAAATATTCTGTGTGATCATTCAAATCGTTGAGTGCGTTCGTGTAAACCAATTATTTGAGGTACCGCTATAACTGAATTGAAGGTCATTTTATCCTGAGAGGAAAATTCCATAACCTCGGGTACAGTGAGGGGAATTATTCCTTAAGGACGCTCCGTGAACTCGGGGGACTTGGTCTAAAATTTCCGTTTCATCTATTTTCTGATATCTAACACACTTCTTGGATATATTAGTAATAATCTTGTGTTGAAGGTGTTAAAGAACTTCAAAACTGTTCTTGTTCATACATGAACTTGTTATGAAGTTATTGTTGTATTAATACAGATTCTAGTACCCGTAGAAGGAAAATAACAGTTTCATTATTTTAGCTTACAGTATATTTTAGTCGTTGATTTTATTTCATTACTTATCGTAAAGACTATTTGTTTTTTGTTTTAAAAACTTATAACACGAGCTACTAGGTATCATACCTAATAGATTTGCCTTAAAAATTAATTAGTAGCTATGATCTAAAGAACAAGAATAGCCAGTCGAGTTTCAATAGCCTTTTATATAAGGCCTAGGGAACTCCGACAAAATGTATTCTTCAGTTCTTTCTTTTCACCAAATCCAAAAGGCCAAACAATTATAATTCTTCTTCTTTATAGCAAAATAATGAATCCGTGCAAGCATAACAATGTGGAAAACAATGTAATACTGAATATCTTCCAGCCTTTCTATTCTAATTGGAAGGGCTACAATAGTCAGCAAGTGAGACAGATCTACTTATAATTTTCCTTCAACTATTCTTTTTCTGTCAAAAGAATCAATTAGGAATTAAAAAATATCCACAAACTTGAATAATTAATTGCCCGTGCAGAGACTTCATTGGTGCTAATGATTTGTTTATTAAATATCCCAAATGCTAATAATAATTAGCTGTTTCTTGTGATCCTTGAAGATTTATATTTTACCTAAACTAATTAATTCTTCTAATCAATTGATTAATGGTCATCACATGGTGTAAGGTGATTATTGACATTAATCATGATATATATATGCTAAATAAGGGTGATAGATTCTTCATTCTTGCTTATTCAACTCTTGCACATATGTATGAGAAGAAAAATAAATTTCCCTCTCTATTAACAACTCCAACCCGTCAACCCCCTTCCCCACGAAAAACCAATTGATCCTTGCATTTGATAGTAGAAAGCATCACCATTACATTTAAAAAAGAAAAAAAAAGGAACCGCTATATCACCATCAAAAACTATAGTGGGATGAATATATTCTGTTCTGTTTACTCAGAGATTGGAGTTAGTCTTCAAAATTTTTTTAAAAAATATCTAGTAAGAAGTACTTTCCGTTCTATGACATAGGTGATGTCAATCCAAGTTGATCGGGATTACTAATTGAACTATCCAATTGAAGGAAAAAAAACAGAAAAGAGAAATAAAAAGATGCAACTCCGTTAGCGTTCCTACAAACTAATAGATGTTACTATAATTACAAATTACAATATATTTGTAGTATTTTGATTGGTAAATATCTAGTTTAGAAGAATTATGAGTTTCTCTCCAGCGAAAGTGAATTTGTAGAAATTCACAAAAATGGATGAATTTTCTATAGCTACAACTTAGATATTCTCAATATACGAAGAGAGTTTTTTGTTCTGGATAGCTAATCCTAAGCATCATACTAACATGAAAAATAATTATTCTTCTAACATTCATAATGTTGTATTTGTACAATGCACATTATAGGCTAGCATCTAAGATAAGAACAAACAATAATAGACTAATAAACTAAGTAGCATCATTTATTGATGGACTTAACTCATTAGATATTTCTACATGTCTCTTATAAATTATCATCAGAGTAGCTTGATTATATAGAGTAGTATTATTTTATGGCAGATATGGTTCCATTTATATCATTTGTGCATTCCATGTGCGGCCGCAAACGACGTCCATTACTAACTTTTCCGTGATAATAATTTCGGCATTACTCAACTAACTAATTATCTATCAGATATTAAAAGTAATAATTATACAAAATTTTAAAATAGTAAAAACATGTAAGTGATAAGCACATGCATTACGTGTTCTTTCCCCGGATCGGAGGATATTCACGTGTAACATAGGTTATTGCATTGTTTCTACTGATTTTAGAGTTTAAATTATATATACGTTTAAGTAAGAGATAATGCATCAAAGCCTCCTGAATTTATCTTCATAATTTACTTTAGTATTTAAACTAAGTTTCTATTTATTTACCCCCCTTAACATGTGAATTAATTTTCCCCCTTATGCTGATGTGACATTTTTTTTAAAAAAAAAAAAAAAAAAAAAAATTAAATGACACATCAGCATAAGGGGAAAAATTAATTTACTCTAAAGATTTTAAGAGGGGTAAATAAACGGAAGTTAAGTTTAAGTGCTAAAGTAAGTTGTGGAGACAAGTTCAGGGGGAGTTTTGATGCATTATCTCTTTAAGTAAATTTCAATTATCAATTCACATTTTTATGTTGTATACATAGGTAACTTGTCTAATCCAAAATTACAGAATTATGATTAAACTCTTAATTTTATTCACGATGTTGGTTAATGATATCCTACTTCATTCCTGGATACATTAATGATAAAGACTTAAAAATAAGGCGAACTTCATGTAAAACTGTGAAGAACTTGATTGAGACTTGGGAGCAAGGTCCATTACCTGGAAAATTACATAATATATTTAAGGTTAAAATTATCTTTTTATTTATATATAATAAATATTAAATTTTTTGACTTTTTCTTATATTCAATTACTTCTTCATATTCTAAATCCTCTTTGTAAAAAATGTGTCGCAACCAGTGCAAGAGTAACACTTAATGACTCCCGTCGTGTTTTTAAGGCACTATACTATCAACAACGAATTTGGAATTCAAACTTTATGGTTCTTATATCAACCTCAATTTAATTTATTTTAATAACTTAATTCATTACCATATATTTGATTAACTATACAAGATTTGAATTACAATTATTGGGCTCGAACAAACCGTATATTATATTCTAGATCCTCCTCTTACGTACTATAGAATATATATTATTTGTCATTTTTTTCGGGTTTAGTAAAATTTGTATTTTACAACAAGAATTTCAAACACATGTCCAAACTAACATATAAACAATCAAATAAAGTTGTAACGTTGTATTCACAACTTTGAACGTCAACAATAAGTTCAACCCAATTTATGAACATCAACAAAATTAAGTTTCAGACTATTTTCTGGAAAATAGCAAAACCAAAAATTTAGAAAAAGATGAAGATTGGAAGATTCAAGTCCATCGAATTCACGGTATGTCCTTAAGGAAATTATTTCTCTCAAGTACCCGAGGTTATGGAATATATCCTCCTAGAATAAAATGAATTACTTCGACAGAATAACGATACCTCAAACTCTGTCGAACTATGAACTCACTCAATGGTAGAAAATCACACTAGAGTTTTTCAAGAAAGAGGAGTGATTTTACTTCAAAATTTCATGTATGTACCTGAGAAAAAAATCAGATATTTATAGCCATCAAGGTGCTGCTTCATGAAGAGAAGCAATGGTTCAGAAAAGTGTCCTTCTTCATAAAGGTGCAACTCTACAGAAAAAGTGCAAATCTTTGAAAAAGTCACAACCCATTGTGGTCATAACCATCCAAACTGAAAAGGTGCCTATTCAAACTGCATCCATTCTCTTGGTGTCTTTTCAAAAAAATATCAATTCAATTTTCATTTACACCTCTTAAAAAACTAACAATCGCCTACATGAATTGGGAATGACTATTTTATAAAAATATTATGAAAAAGTGGGTGATCAAGAAGCAAAGACTAGTTTCATCTGATAAGTAGGTTTTCCTTTGAACTATTCATAGTGAACTTGCATCGATGCACTCGGTCAATCGGTAAATGTAATATCTTTCAACAATTAAACTTTAATGTACACCTAGATAACACAAGACACACAACTGGTCTTTTATCATTTATGATTCTCACGATTTTATTTCTTTCAACCATGAACACAACCTAATTTTATGAGAGCTTAGATGTAATACCCCATAAATTTTTCAAGTCGTTAAAGTCTTTTTAATCTTGCCAAGAGAAGCTTAGCACTCAAAAATTTGGCTAAGTGTTGAAACTTTCTCATTTAGACCTTAGATTTTCGGGTAATTATTCGACGACCTTCCCGACATAAGTTTTTTGATTTTCAAGTTGCGTTGCGATGGGAAAAGGTCGTAGTACATCTAGGGTGAGTTTCAGAATTTTTGGAGTAGCGTAAGAGTACGTTTGGTGTGCCAAACCAGTAGCAAAAGGCGCTGATGAGGCGCCCAATTTCCAGCATTTCAGGGTTAACTTCAAACGATCATAACTTCCTGTGTATAATGAACTGGGTGAGATTCTATATATCAAATGAAATATCTTTGAGTCTTATTTCCAATCCAATTAGTTTCATCTAATTTGAACATCGGAGCAAAAAGTTATGGCCAATTTACTTCAGCATATCAAACCAGTAACCGAGGAACAGATGTGACCTTAATTGTTTTCTTAGGGGCATTTTAGTCATCTTCCACCCCTATATATACCCTTAACATGGAATTCAGCATACATCCATCCAAAATACATTTTTTTTCCAGAATTTTCTCAAGAACAACCCCCCCCCCCCCAACTCCAAGACAAAAATTAAGATCTTCCAAAATTCAACCGTAGAAATTCAAAGATAATTTAAGACTCGGAATTCCCATTGCGAGAGCTATAAGGAGCACCTATCAATCTTACGAATAGAGTTTTGGGATCAAGAGTTTATCCGGATTCATAAACTAGAGGTATGCAAGTATTGATTCTTGGGTTCCTTTCACCCAAGAAGCTCAAGAATCCTTTTTCCTAAATTCAAAGATTATGTTTTATGATTTTTTATGATTCATGTGGTTTGAAATTGAAGATCTTGATGTTGTTGAAATTAAAGTCATGTGTTTATGATAAAGACTCATGTTTAGACCCTAGTAAGTGTTGATCTTATTGTGTTCATGATAAAGCCTTTTCAAGAAGCATGTTGAATTATGTAATTATGTTAATTAGTGTGATGTTGTTATATACTAATTGACGTGGGAAATAATCATACATTCGATGTATGTTGAATCATGATCATATCATGTTGAAATTTTTGTGTGATGAATTGGTTGATGGAGTTATGACATTTAGAAGTAAAAGTTGTTGAATAAATAAAGCATGCTCCCTACATGTTTGATAAAATGCTTATATGACAAAAATATTACCATTGTAGTATGTTAAGTATGAATGTCATGTTGAGTTTTTGAACCCCAAAATTGGTGTACAATTCATGACTTGATTTAAGTGTATTCATAATTATCATTTTGATTGGGTTTCTAATCCATGATTAGATAGAAAACCTATATAAAATTATGGATTTAAGTGTATTCATAATTATCATTTTGATTGGGTTTCTAATCCATGATTAGATAGAAAACCTATATAAAATTATGGATTATATGTGTAGTAATATAGTAATTTATGTTAGAGCCTTGAAATTGTAAATTTGATGTTGGAATCTTTGAAGGGAAAATTAATTAGTTGTGGTATGATTTATGTAACTACATGTTTGATGAAGAATCCATGAGTGGTTTTATAACCCATGACTAAGTGTATGATTTATGTGAAATTAATAATTATTATTTATGTAGTACTATGTGAAATCATATTAGAGCTTTGAGATGGTGAACTTGGTGTTGGAATTGTGATATTAAGTATTGATTAGTATTATGATTAAATACTATGCCTTCCAAGTATTTGATGAATGTTGTGTGAATTAAACAAGATAAATTATAACATGTGTACTAGCTCATGTCATTCAAGTGTTTGATAAAGTGCTCATGTGAAGAAAATAGAGTCATTATAATATGTTGACAAGAAATTCCCAAGCTATGTATAAGCTAAGCATGCCAAGTGTTTGTTAAAAAGCTTTAGTGAATGGATGGTAACATGTTAGCATGAAATCCTTAATTGTATATACTTGAAAGCATGATATATATTTATTGCAAGATTTCGTGGGATAAATTATGAAATGTTGTCATGTATTCCCTATGCAAATACATATTAGTATTTCCAAGTGTTTAAAGTGATGTTTTATTGAGTATATGGTGAATCTATTACTACGATGTGGATTTCCTTGTTGAATAATTCATGAAACGATAGCATGTCTTTATATAAAAATTTACATGATAAATATTCCTAAGTGCTTGAAGTGATACATCCTTGATCATATTGTGAATGATAGAATATTGTGATGACGTTGATGTGATATTGATCATATATTCAAGAGTTGAGTCCTGTTAGTTTCGTTCCATCGAGTTCTGGGGGTACTTGTACCCGAAAAATATAGTTGTGTGCCTAGAGCCGAGTCAGTCTCAAGATAATCTCAGTCGTGCTATGATCAATAGAATTCAGTCAGTGACAGAACAGTAAGAAAACTCAGTAATCTCAGTGTTTAGTCTAATCAAGCTCATTACTCAGTTCAGATCTCAGCAATATTCAGTATTCAGTCAAGGCTTCAGTAAAGCTCAGTAATATACAAAAATCTGTAGCACTCAGAAAGAAAGTAGAATTCAGTGGCATTCCGTCAGATACAAAAGAAAGTAAACTCATCCAGATCAGTAAAGTAATATGATCAGTAGCAAGATTCATCTCAGTCTAAGTTCCGTTAAGAATCAGTTCAGTGTCTTTCAGTTGGGAGTAGAATTCAGCACCGAGTGAGCTCAAGGATGGGAACTCACCTACTAGTAGATGGTGTGATTCTTAGAAGCAATCCTTGAACTCCATAACTACGTAGCCAACGTAGGTTGAGACATCATACCTAATAGTTGAGAGTAGATGAGGTGGCTTGACCTGTTAGATGAGGGCTCCACCGTTCTCGTTTGAGTACCTGATAGATGAGGTTCACATAGAGATAATGTCTTTACCCATGGCACGGTATTGGCACCCTCCCAACCGGGGGTAGAGGTTGGACCCCACCTATGGTAGGTTGGGGCATGTCGGTTAGATGACTACTTCCCACAGTCTCAGTTTCAGAATCAGTCTCAGACTTCAAGAAAGAGCTCAGTTCAGTGTATAGAATTCAACGCTGTTAGATACAGACAATCAAGTATGATTATTTGCAAGTTCGAAGATCCGCTTCTAGATATGCCGATCTCAAAATCAGTTATCAAGTAGTAATATTATCCACAAATTCAGAGACTACCTGCTAGATAGGGTTGATCTCAGATTCAGTCAATCATTCTTATTATTAATAGATTCGGAGACAACCTGTTAGATAGGGTTGCTATTAGTTTCAGAAGCTCAGATACTCATAATCTCAGTATGTTCAGAAATTTTAGAATTTTAGTATATTCAGTATCAGTTACTAGAGTTAGTCCGAGTATGCTCAGTGACAACATGCACAGTATGTTCAGTAATTACAGATTTTTTTATGTATGCTAATCCAGCTCTTACATATTATTCAGTTAAGTTATGTTCATGCATAAACCCTTGCATTTAGCCTTACCTCATTTATATACTCAGTACAATCCAATGTACTGATACATTTGTGCTATGGTGTTGTTATTTTATTTGACACCATAGATTTAAAGACACGAGTTCCAGATCAGCAATAGCAGTTCATTATCCAGCAGTGAGTCCTCATATTTCGAGGATGGATTATTATTTTAGCATATTATTATATTTAGTTTATTTTATTTGACGGAGTTAGTTGGGGACATGTCCTATCAACTCTACGGTTTAGATAGTTAGAGTCTTTTCGAATAGTTGTATAAGTATTCAGTTTGCAGATTTATGTATTTTAGATGTTTTGAACCTTATGACAAGTTTCCGCTTATTTTCCACATGTATTTTATAATATTATACAGTGAACAGGTACAAATATCAAAAAAGGGTTAGCTTGTGGTCCTTCGGGATCATAAGCACCGTGTGACGTTCTGGTTATAGAAAATCAAGGCGTTACATTAGAGAATAAGACTTTACTGTCATTCTCCTTGAAGTTACTTTAACATCACCCCCACATAGGTGATTCCTAAATGTTTTATCCTACCAATCAAGCTATTTGGTCAAACCTACCAAACTTAGAAATCATTAAAAAGTTTCAAACCATAAGACTTATCCTTATTTTCTGAACATTGTGATCATCATGAGAATGGATTAAGTATATGGATAATTCTGAATTATCAGTCACAAATTTATTTGATCTTCTTGAACCTAGTTCTTGGGATCTCTAGTATGCTCGATAGAGTTACCGTCGCGATGACTTGTCTGGAGCCATAAACCTATTCCCTTCGATGTTCTCTCAACTCACTATCTAATTAGGCCTTTTGTATGTGGATCTGACATATTGTCCTTTGACCTCACATAGTACCTCATGATAATTCACTAGAGAGTTGTTCTCTAACGATATTATATCTTTGTCTTATATGAAGAGATTTATCTCTACACATCATGTTTTATTTCCTATCTAATGGAGCTTGACTATCAAAGTGTATGCATACTAGTGCCAAAGATTTGTGCCAATAAGAAATATCTTCCTAGAAATTTTGTAGCCATCCAGTTTCTTCACCGGATTTATCTAATACGATAGATTCATATTTCATTGTAGAGTAAGCAATACATGTTTTTTTAATGATTTTCAACAAACTTCTCCTCCACCTAAAGTAAATGCATATCCACTCGTCAATTTTACTTCATTCAATTCTATGATTCAATTTTCATCACAATATCCTTTAGTTACTGCTGGATATTTATTATAATGCAAAACATAGTCTTGAGTATATTTTAGATACTCTAATACTTTTTTATTGCTATCCAATGAGTTTGATTGGGATTACTCGTGTACCGACTCAATTTACTAATAGCGCATGCTATGTATGATCACATACAATTTATGATATACATCAAACATTCCAACCCTCATGTGTAGTCAAATTGTGAGTCAGTTTCACCTTCATTCATTTGAAGTGCAACGCTCACATCTAATAAAGTCTTGGCAATATTGAAATCCATATACCTAAACTTGTCAAGTACATTTTCAATGTAATGAGACTGTAACAATGTCAACACTTATGGAGTTCTATGAATTCTTATCACTAAGATCACATCGACAACTCCAAGATCTTTCATATCAAACTTTCTCTCAAGCATTCATTTCGTAGCATTTATAGTAGAAATGTCTCTACTAATAATCAACATGTCATCCACATACAAAAAATATAGACTTTGTTATTTAGAGTGTTTTTATTATAAACACATTTATCATATTTATTTATCTTGAAGTCATTTGCCAACTTGGTTTGGTCAAACTTTGCAAGTCATTGCATGTTTGGGTGCATGTTTTAGTCCATAAAGTGCCTTAACAAGTTTGTACACTTTTCTTTCTTTATCAATAACCACAAAACCCTCGGGTTGTTCCATATAAATTTTTTTCTCTAATTCTTTATTTAAGAAAATTATTTTCATATCCATTTGATGAATTTCAAGATCATATATCACCGCTAAAGCAGCTAACATTTGAATGGATGTTATTTTTATTACTGGCGAGTATGTTTCAAAATAATCAAGGCCTTCTTTTTGTCTACAAACTTTCACAATAAGTCTTTTTGTGAAGATCCATTTAGAACCTAAAGGTTTAAGTCCTGGAGGAATATCAACCAACTTCCAAGTATGGTTGCTCATCATTGAATCAATCTCACTATTGATTGCCTATTTCCAAAATAATGTGTCTGAAGAAAGCATCACTTCTTTAAACGGTTGAGACTTATTTTCAAGAAGAAATGTTACAAACTTTGATCTTAAGAAAGTCAATGTTCTTTGACATGTACTATGCCTTGGATTCTCATCATTAAGTATATTTTCTGTTGGTTCATCTCAAGGTTGTTTAGACCCTTTACTAGACAGCTCATGTTCAGTTTTATACAGATAAAAGTGTTTAAAAAGGAGAAAAAACATCAAAATACCCTTCAAATTGTCCACAAAACTTACTTTAACACTTTAACTTTACAGTTAATTATTTTTTCCCCTAAACAACTTTCAAGTGTATTTTACGCCACCCTAATAGTTGACATGGAAAATTTCAAAAACTTCAGTGCGTAAATAACAAAAAAGGATAAAAAGGTGGGGCCGAACTTTTAAATTTTATAAATTTTTTCCTTCATCCTACTCACACCCTACCACCCCCTCTCCTCTCTATTCTCATTTTTTACATTTATTCAACAAACCTAACTAATTAAGGATTGAGACATATTTGATTGAAATTTTTATTAAATTAAGGACCAAAAAAAGTCGGTTATCCTCGGCAACCATCAGGTTGAATGAGTTGAATGCAAGAAAAAATTCACTAAAAGTCTACGCATTATTTGTGTTAAGAACTATGCAATCATTTAAAAATTTAAATTATTAGTGATTGAGATAGCTTCAAAATTTTTGCCTACTTGATTAATTTTAATCTTGATTTCAAAAACACAAGTTGAATTACTGTAACACCCCAGATTTTTGTTGCTAAAAATTTTTTGAGTCTTGAGCTCACTATCCAGGGGATGACTTAGGTGATGAGTCATATGGATCCAATCATTGTCTGACCAATAAGTTTTCTATGGTTTCTATTAAGGCCATGACTTGGAAATTACTAGTCATAAGGTGAGGTCACGAGTCATTGGGTAGGAATCGTGACCAAACTAGTGAGATGGACCAAGGTTACTGTCTTAGTAACGACTAAGACTCCACGAGTCGTAGGGTCTGGTCATGATTCGTAAGGTGTGACTCATGAACATAACAGTAAGGATGCCCTGAGTCACTGCCCATACTACAAGTCTAAGAAATGACTCGTACCCAGTCGTCACGAGTCGTGATGTTACCCGTAATGACTGGTGAAAGTTTTTTCTATGTTTATTTAAGGGAACTTTGGTCATTTCTCTCATTTTCCAATTGTAACCCATGACATAAAATACCCTATGAGACCCCATAAATCCTCATTACTCAATCATAAACTACTATTTACTCTCTCAAATTCCCAAGTCAAGAACAAGTTAGGGTTTCTAAGTTTGGCTTCTAGAGCTCTAATTGGTGATTTTCCTCCATAATTCTCAATACTTTTAGGCATGTATATCTTTCCCTAAACTTGTTTTGTTAAAAACATGTGTTTACAATCCTTATTCATGTGATTAATTGATGGTTTTGGAAATTGGGTTGAGGGCCTTTGAATGTTATTAATGGAATTGCTTTCACATGGTTTTTGTGAAACATTCATGTTTTAAATTGATAGTTTTGAACTCATTGGGTGCATGGGCATTGTAAATATGAGTGGCGGTCGTGGATTCCCCCAAAAAATGGATTTGGAATTGAAATTTGTAGTAACCTCAACCCAACCTTATGAAATTGGCTTTGAAACATGAGTATATACATATTGAAATGACTTTTGGAACTATTTCATGATATAGAAGGTTAATGAAATATAATGGTTTTAAATTAAACCTAGGGGGCCATGGATTCCCCAGATATAATGAATAATTGTACCTAGGTGTCGTGGATTCCCCCATTAGATGAATGATTGGAGCTTATGGGGTTGTAGATTCCCCAATTGATTATAATTAAAGTGTCATGATGATATTAGATTGCAAGCTATTGGTATAATGATTCCAACAGTTTATGCCTTAACAGATGATCATGGTTCAATAAATAAGAATGTGTAAATGTTTTGATTATGCTTAAAAGGGGTTGTATAGCTAGCCATAAAAGTAGAGGTCCCGAGGGACTGATATTGGAAAATCATGTTTGCTAGTGTAAGGGTTGGTCTTGATAATTATGTTCTTGTGACACACTACAGATATATATATATATATATATATAATGGATGGCATAGTTTCGTGGATTCCTCAGCCTTCTATAATATCTTTGGTTTGTGCAGCTAACATACACAAGGGCCCAACTAGTAGGGGGATGGACCTATTTAGCCCATGGGTGTTTTATTATAGTCAAGCTACATAGTCCTGGTTATTATTTTAACTCTCATACTAAGCCTTGTTCCCTATCCCGATATACTGTAATAATATATGTATATGATTGTGTGCATATAGTTTTGGATTAATTTTGGACTGATTGATCATGACATTATTTTATCCTTTTTGTGAGTTACATGCTAGCGCTCACCCGCTATCCATCCTTAGATGTTGTATCCCCACGCAATACAGGGTTCAAAATTACTTTTATTTTCTTGCATAGTGTAAGATGACTTTTGGATTATCAATGAGTCAGCTTTGAAGTAGTGAGCTTCTATTCTCCGAAAGGCTTTTATTTCATGGTCTTGTCTTTACTTACATCCTAGACTATTTTAGTTGGTTTTGGCTATGGTCAGAGGCATGTCCCGACTTTGGTTGATGTTTGGTTACTTAGAGATTTTTGTGGATAGTATGCGGGTGGATTTGGTATTGTGGATTCTTAGATCCTATTTAGTTGATTTATCTATATTTTTATATGTTTGGAACTCAATTTTATCTTGTTATATGTTTGAAACTTTGCTCTATCTTATTATATATTCAGGATTTATTCGCTGTTAGTTGTATTGTGTTCTAGTTGTCTAGGTTAATGGGGGTGCTCTATGGTCCTTGGTGGACTTGAGATACCCATCATAACTATGCCCTAATTTGGGTTGTGACAAGTTTGGTATCAGAGAGTAGGTTCATTGTCATTGGCTATCCACAAAGTTGTATCAAGTAGAATCTCTTCTGTAGGTGTGTAGTACGCCACTCTTATAAGGGAGAGGCTATGAAGCATTTAGGAATGTTTCCCCTTTCTTGTGTTCTATTTTTGGGCTATAAAGTCTAGGACATTAAAATTTCCTCTAATTTTATTTGTTCATAGTTTTTATCATCCCTTCCTGAAGATCTAATGCTCGTGGGAACTTTTCTATCCTACTTGATTACAATATGGGTGGAACTCATTCTACTTATGGAGTACAAGCCCAATCTAGGATCCTAGATCCTAATTATACTTCCCCTCATGGTTTTCCATCGGTTCCTACTAGTCCTCTTCAAGCTTCTTAGGTTGATGATGTTTATTCCCCACTGACCCAAAGAGATATTTCCAATGCCAAGTTTCATCGATCTATTCATCTGCTGACCCAATTGGTGACTTCTCAATCTTGTCAGCCTGACCATGTTAGTTATGTTGCTTTATCTTTTGAGTTCACTAGAGTTGGCTAGTTTATAAGATTTAATCCTTTGACCTTTCCTGGCTCTAAGGTTGAGGAGTATCCTCAAGGTTTTATAGATGAGATAGAAAATATATCCAGGGTGATGCATGCCACTAATTCGAAAGGTGTGGAATTTGATGCATATCAGTTGGAGGATATGGTATATTAGTGGTATGAGGAGTGGGAGAAGTTAAGAGAGGATGATGTTGAGCCAGCTTAGTGGGATGAGTTTTTGAGTACCTTTCTTGATCGTTTCTTTCCTCAGGAGTTCAGGAAGGCTAAAGCTGAGGAGTTTATGAACTTGAAGCAGGGGAGGATAACTGTGAAAGAGTATGCTTTAAAATTCCACCAGTTTTCTTGTTATGACCAGAGATTGAGTCTAGTATAAGGACGAGAATGATGAAGTTTGATTTTATTTATCTTATGGCTTGGCACTAGAGTGTAAGATAGCGATTTTGGATAATGACATGGATAGCTCTAGGCTTGTGGTGTATATGTACCTGGTTGAAGATGAAAATAAAAAGCAAAAATAGGAGAGAGGTAGAATAAGAAGATCAGATATTCAGAGCAGGTGAAGGCCAGTAGAATAATGGTAGAGATGGTAGGCAGTGGGGCAAGAACAGGACTTAGGGAAACTCAAGTTCATATTCTATGGCTAGAGCTCCAAATCCTAAGTCATCTGATGATCATCACTTTTAGAATGGCAGCGTGTTTAGGGAACAAGGTACCAAATCTCAGGTTAGTTGAGCCAAGTCGGCACCATTTTATCCTCCTTGTCATTTCTGTGGATAGCTTTATCATAGACAGTGTGATGAGGGGAGAAATATGTGCTATAATTATGATCATCTGGGGTATCTGTAGCGACACTGTCCAGCTAAGGTTGATTCTAGATCTAATAAGGTTCTTGTTGCTACTTCATCAGCTCTTGTGCAAAAGAGTGCCACTTCTAGTACCGACACTGGTCGAAACCATCTTTATGTTTTTTCACCCATCAGGAATCTGAGGCATCTCCTAATGTCATTATTGGTATGTTGAAACATTTCTCTCATGATGTATATTGCCATCTTGATTCAGGTACTGCCCTTTCTTATGTGACCCCTTATGTGGCTATTCATTTTGGATTTGATCCTGAGTTCATTCCCAATCCATTCTCTATGTCTATCCTAGTGGGTGATTTTATTGTGGATAAAAAATTTTACAGGGATTTTGTGGTATCTATCTGTGATGAGGAGACATTAGTGGATCCGATAAAGTTGGATATAGCAGAATTTGATATGATCTTGGGGATAGAGTTGCTCCATTCGTGCTATGATTCTCTAGATTATTGAACCCATAAGGTCAGTTTCCAATTACCAAATGAACTTGTGATTGAGTGGGAATGGACTTACCTAGTTCGTAAGGGAAGTTTTATTTTTTATCTTAGAGCCCAAAAATTAATTTTCAATGGGTGTCTATATCATCTAGTTCTAGTTAATGAATTTCCTAAAGTATTTTTGGATAACCTTCCTGGTATTCATCTTAATGGGGAAATAGACTTTAGGATTGATCTTTTAATGAATACCCATTCTATCTCTATCCCTCAGCATAAAATGGGTTTGACTGAGTTCAAAGATCTTAAGAAGTAGTTAAAGGATCTTATTAATAAGAATTTCATCTGTCCTAGTGTGTTCCCGTTGGGTAATCCCGTGCTTTTTGTGCATAATAAGTATGGCTTCCTTCAGATGTGGATAGATTATCGACACCTGAATAAGGTAACGGTGAAGAATCAGTATCCCCTTTCAAAGATTGATGATCCCTTTGACCAGCTTCAGGGTGCTAGATGTTTCTCTAAGATTGATATTTGGTTGGTTTATCATCGGTTGAATATTAGGAATGTGAATATATCTAAGATTGCTTTTCAAACCTAATATGGTCATTATTAGTTTCTGGTTATGTCTTTCGAGTTGACTAATGCCCCGACGATATTTATGGATCCCATGAATCGAGTATTCAGGCAGTTTTGGGATTTGTTTGTCATTATGTATATTAATGATATCTTGGTATATTCCAAGAGTGAGGAGGATCATGCCAATCACCTTCTAGTAGTGTTGTAGACTCTTAAGGATCAGTGATTGTATGCCAAGTTTTTGAAGTGTCAGTTCTGGTTAAATGTTGTGACCTTTATGGGTCATGTTGTTTCCTATAAGGGGAGGTTTGTTAAAAGATTCTCTTCTACTGTTGCTCCATTGACTAAGTTGACTCAGAAAAGGGTAAAGTTTTTATGGTCCTATGCTTCTGAAGGTAGTTCTGATAAGTTGAAGGTTTCTCCCATGAATTGAGTAATGAGGTTTGGAAAGAAGGGAAAGATCAGTCCCTAATATGTAGGCCCATATTTAATTTTAAGAAGAGTGGGCAACGTCACTTATGAATTAAATTTGCCTTCAAGTTTGGGTTCCATTTATTTGTTTTTTCATGTTTCGATGTTGAAGAAGTGTGTGGGCGATCCTTCTTTGTTTTTGTCTATTGAGAGTGTTGTTATTTCGGATTTCTTATCTTACGAGAAAGTCCAGTTAAGATTTTGGATAGGAAAGTCAGTTGTTTGAGGACTGAGTATATGGCTTCGGTAAAAGTCCTTTTAAGGAACCATATAGTGGAAGAAGCTACTTGGGAGGCTGAAGAGGACCTGAAGTGCAAGTATTTGTTCTTTTTCCCTGGGTTGGATAATCATGCTTAAGGTATGGGTTTTCCTACTCTTTTTGTTTTCTGACTTGGTTAATTTATTGTGGTTGCATTTCTATTTTATAATCATGCTAATAGATGCCTTGGCTCATTATTCGGGGATGAATGATCCTGGGGGAGAATGTGACACCCCATATTTTTGCCTCTAAAAATTTTTAGAGTTTTGAGCTCACTATCGAGGGTACTACTTAGGTGAAGATTCATGAAAACTCCTCGTGAGTTGTATGGCTCCAATTATTGTTAGACTAGGAAGTTGTCCATTGTTTCTGCTGAGGTCATGACTTGGACCTCACGAGTAGTAAGGTGAGGTCACGAGTCATAGGATAGGACTTATGACTATACCAGTAAGATGGCTCAAGGTTTTTGTCTTGATAATGACTAAGACTCCATGAGTCGTAAGGTCCGATCACGATTCGTAAGGTGTGACTCATGACCATATTAGTTAGGATTCCCTAAGTTACTTAAACAACCCAAATTTTGGCCCTTAAAAATTTCCTGAGCTTTGATCTCACTACCCTTGTTACGATTGGACCCTATGAGTCATAGGGTGTCTTTATGAGTCATTCGGATGAGTCATAACCAAACCAGTAAGTTTGTGGGTTGATTCTTCTCAGAGTATGAGTGGCTCACTAAGAGCTGTAAGGATATGTTACGAGTCGTTAGGTGTAATTATAAGGTGTCTAGTATAAGTCCCAAATTAGGTTTTGTGTTTACTACAACTAGACCGTACGGGTCGTAGGGTCCCATTAGGACTTGTTCCATTAAGTCGTACGGATAACAGTGTAGGGTGCCTTGTTGGTATTGCCTTAGTTATGACTCAAGGTGATGAGTCGTAAGGTGTGGTTTCAAGTTATGGGGTTGACTCGTAGTCAAAGGCGGAACTTTTTCAACTTTTAAGTTGAGGGCATTCTAGACATTTCTCCCCTTACCCAACTTAAAACTCATGCCTTATTACCTCTTTAGGGTGCCGTTATCACTCAAAAACAATCTAATTAACGTCTCAAATACTCCTAAATTCTCAAGTTCAAGAACACTTAGGGTTTTATGAGGTTGATCAATTAGGGCTCTCAAGGGTGATTTCTCTCTGTACATCTTACTACTATAGGCATGTTACTCTTTCCACATTGTTAATTTTATAAAAGCATGTGATTTATAGCATTGTTCATGAGATTATTGTGATGGTTTTGAAACAAGGGTTGGGGGTTTTGAATGTTTATGAATTGAACAATATTTCTCATGGTTTATATATAATTTCCATGTTTTCAATGTGGTTTTAAGATTGTGGATGCTTGGTTAAGGTGGATGAATTAGGGAATTGTGACTTCCCAAACTTGTGACTTTTGAAGTAGTTATGACCCCAACCCCATAATATGAAATTGGTTGTAATAATGAGAACCGTGGGAATTTGTAAAATTGAACTATTCTTGAACTATTGCATGACATAAAGGGATATTTAAAATACAATGTTATGATTTAATGAACAAAGGAAGTCGGTGTCTCCCACCAAGTATTAATAAACAAAAGAAGTTGTTTTCTCTAAGTTAATGAGAAATGTTTTGGCATGTTGTTGTTACCTTGCAATTGTAGTTGGTATGACAATACCAACAATGTATGCCTAAATGTATATTATGGTTTATTAAATAGGATTGTGTGATAAATTTTTTAATTGGGATCTAATGCAGGTTGTGTAGCTGAGTTGTGAAAGTGGAGGTCCGAGTGACTGATACTGGAAACCATATTTTTCCGATGCGGGGGTCATAGTAACCAAGGAGGTTTGATTCCCCCTTATTGTTATTTCATTATAAGGGAGGTTTGAGGCCCCCGTAAATTATTATATAATTGGGTGATTAAGTCACCTTTGTATATACTGGGAGGTTCGATTCACCTGTGTGCATATATATGAGATTATTCTCTAGTTCATGTATCTACATACACTGAGACCCGACATGGGGTTCAGAGTTGGGTCCATATAGCCCATAGTTATCATTATATAATGGTTGAGCTACATAATCCAGGCTAAAGTTTTGAAACGCATGTTAAGCCTTGTTCCCTATCCCGACATGTGATATATATATATATATATTTATGTTTATGTATTTGATTATGTTCATTGGTTTTTGAATGATTTTAAACTTTTGATCATATCATTATGTTATCCTTAATCCTGAATTACATGTTAGCGTTCACCCCGCTAATCATCTTCGAATGTTATATCCCCACGTGGTACAGGAAATGGTCATACTTCTACTCCTCCTACTCAGTAACTTGGATTCGGGATTAGCTAGTGAGTCAGATTGAAGTGGTGAGCTTCCATACTTCGGAAGACCCCATTTCATAATTATGGTTTTCTTTACATTTTGACTATCCCATTTGGTTTATGTCTATTGTCGGGGGCATGTCTCGATACTTTATTTATATTTAGTTTTGGATCATAGTTTAGATGGATTTTTTTGGACTACTGTGGCTATTGGGAAACGTTGGTTGGTCGTTTGGCTGGTTGTCAGTGGTTGGTTATGGACATGCATTTAAAATTTTCTTAGACTATTGTACTCTATCTCATTATACTTTTGTAATTCATCTGACCTTGGGTTGTGGTGTGTTTGGTTTGGTTAGGTGTAGTGGGTGATCTCCGATCCACGTGGGACTTGAGATACCCATCGCGACTAGGCCCTGGTTCGGGTCATGACAAAGGTGGTATTAGAGCCTAGGTTTGTACCATTGGCTATCTAACAAAGCCGTGTCGAGTAGAGTTTCTTTTATAGGTGTGTAACGTGCCACACTTATAAGGGGGAGACTACGGGGCATTTAAGAATGTTTTCCTTTCTTGTTGTTCTATTTCAAGATATAGAGTCTAAGGTATTGAGCCTCTCTAATTCCCGTTTGTTCTCTTTTCAGATCATGCCTCCCAGACGATCTGAAGCTCATGGAAAATCCTTTATCCTACTTGAGCATAATGCTGATGGGACACAGCCTGCTTATGGGTTACAGACCCGGTCTAGAGGTCCATTTCTTGATTTCCAATTTGGAGTTCCACTGGTCCCCTCTGGTCCTACTCGAGCTACTCAGGCTGATGTATTGAATGCAGAATTTTGTCAGTCCATTCATATATTAGCTTAGTTGGTAGTTTCTCAGTCTGAGTGAGTAGCTTCTGTTACTTCATCTTCTGAGGCCACTAGGGCTGGCTAATTTTTTAGATTGAGTTCTCTAATATTTATTGGTGTTAAGGTCTAGGAGGATCCTTAAGGTTTTCTTGATTAGATTGAGAAGATCTTCAAAGTTATGCATGCTACTAATGTGGAGAGTGTAGAATTCGTAGCACATCAGTTGAAGGATATAGGATACCAATGGTATGAGGAGTGGGAACAGGCTAGGAGAGATGATGTAGAATCCGCACTATAGGATGATTTCTCTAGTGCTTTTATGAACCGCTTCTTTCCACAGGAGATGAAAAAGGCGAAAGAAGAAGAGTTTTTTAATCTAAAGCAAGCTAGGATGATGGTTATGGAGTATCCCTTGAAGTTCCATGAGTTGTCCCAATATGCTCCCAAGGTAGTGTCTATCATGAGGACTAGAATGAGGAGAATTACTTTTGGGTTGTCCCAGGGTTTGATTCTAGAGAGTAAGGCTTCTTTGTTGAACAAGGATAAGGACATCCCAAGATTGGTTATGTATATGCAGCAAGTTGAGGAAAAGAAGAATATGAAGACGGATATAAGAGAAAGACAGAATAAGAAGTTTATATTTTCAGATCAAGGTGGAAGTTAACAACAGAGTGTTAGACAGAGTGGAAAGTTGTCTAAGGAAAAGTGGAGGAGTTCTGGTTCCTAATCTATTACTAGTTCTCCTTATCTAAAGTTGTTGGGTGATCGTCATTTTCAGCATGATGGTGGTATTAGGGCGCAGGGTACCTAATCACAGGCTGATGGGGCTTAATCCACTCCATCATATCCTCCTTGTAGATTTTACGGGCAGGTGTACCATGGGTTCTATGAAGAAAAGAGGAACAGGTGTTTTAAATATGGTCAGATTGGTCACTTGCAAAGGGATTGTCCTTCAAAAGGTTGCTTATTGGAAAATAAGATTCATGTTTCCACTTCATCAGCTTATGCACTAAAGGGTACCGTTTCTGCTTCTAGTACCGACACTGGTTCAAATTGCTTGTATGCCCTTGCTACCCCCCAGGACTCGGAGGCATCCCCCGATATCATCAATGTATATTATGACTCTTTTATCGTGATGTGTATTGCTGGCTTGATCCAGGGTCTACTCTTTCTTATGTGACCCCATTTGTGGCTGTGCATTTTGGTTTTGGTCCCGAGTGTATCCCAGACCTCTTTTCTGTTTCTACACCGGTAGGTGCTAGAGTGTGCAAAAATCGAACCGACCGATAAATTGAACCAATAAAATATTATTGGGTTATTGGTATTGGGTTATTGGGTTAACGGTTTTTTATTGGTTTTATAAAAAAATTATTGGTTAAATGGTTCGGTTTTGGTTTTAGCTTATTGTGTTATCTGTTAAACCGATAACCCAATAAGGATACACTAAGTTATTGGTTTATCCCTATTTATGTTATATATATATAAATCTCTCCCCCTCTCTCTCTATCTATATATATATTGATAGGTAAATAGATATGTGTATGTATATATATATTATATGCACTACTTATTCACAATCCTCACAAAGTATTAACCTATTTAGGGCAACAAAGGCGCAATAGGCTATTATTGTATTGAAAAGCTTGAAGCATTTATATCTTCCAACAATTAAGATTTAATTTTTTTTATAACTAACATTCAATTCAAGTTTGAAGATTCTTGTAAACTAAAATGCATTGTGTAGGATTTTGGCGGTAATTAAGATTTCATTTTTTTATGTTAGTTGTTACTATTTCTATTTTATAAATATTTTCTTATTGGTTAAACCAAAAACTAAACCATCAAGGATCAAACACAGATAAACCAAAACCGATAAGAAAATATCTTATTGGTTGGTTATTGGTTTTACATTTTTAAAAACTGAAAAATAATAAACCAAACCAATAACACATAAAACCGAACCGAATCGACCGATGCACACCACTAGGTGGGAGACTCTGTGGTTACTAGAAGAGTCTATAGGGGCTGTGTGATATCTGTTGGTGGTAGAGAAACTTTGGTGGATCTGATAGAATTAAACATGGTTTATTTTTATGTCATATTGGGGAAGGACTGATTGTATTTGTGCTATGCCTCCTTAGCTTGTCGAACCCCTATGGTCATGTTTAAATTCTCAAATGAACCGATCATTGAGTGGTAAAGTGGTTCTCTAGTTCCTAAGGAAAGGTTCATAACATATCTAAGAGCTCGGAAGTTGATTTCCAATGGATGTTTCTATAATTTGTTCCGAGTTAAGGATTTTAACTCAGAGGGTCCTTCATTGTAATCTGTTCCCATGGTTAGTAAATTTCTCGAGATTTTTCCTGATGATCTTCCTGGTATTCCTCCCGATAGAGAAATTGATTTTGGGATTGACCTTATTCTAGACACTCGTCCAATCTCTATCCCTCCCTATAGAATGGCTCCAGCTAAGTTGAAAGAGCTTAAGGAGAAGTTGAAAGACCTCCTTGACAAGGGTTTTATCTGTCCTAGTGTTTCTCTGATACGACTCGATCAGAGGCCTTGTCGTAATGGGTATACAACCGCCAGTCGACAGGTTCGCGGGTAAATGCTAGCATGATCTCAGGATAAGGATAAAATAATGCCATTTATAAATCCAAGTAAAACCATCCATATGAACACACCCGTACATATATATATATATATATATACAGCCATGCCGCGAAAAAAGACCAGGTTAAGCATGCCATTAAAACCTTTACCTGGGTTGTGTAGCATCACCGTCCTAAACCACCCACGAGCTATGTGGGTTCGGCTGTCCATGCTGAAAGGGCCCCAATGAGTGGAGCCGCACGACTAGGGAAGAAAATCTGGGATGACTAGTACATCCCCCAAAATATAGTTTGACATCATGTACACGGTCACCAAGACCAACCTCACATCGGCAAATATGAGTTTAAAGTTTGGTCCCCCCGGGACCTCCACCTTCTACGGTTTTGCTAGAAATCCCGCCATTATTGCCCAATTAAAACCATTATCAAGCAACCAATCAATCCATTTACCATTGATTAACCATGGCCATTTAGTGGTGGTATCGTCATACCGACCATAGTGGCAAGTACTATCCATAGCCAACCAGATATAGGTTTAAGGGGACTTTCAAGTGCCTTTCAATTTACCATATTAAAAAACTTGGGAGATTTCATGTACCCCACAAGCATAACCTTTTGGTCAGTTACCTTTCCAAGCCAGTTAAACAAAGTATAATTCCTTTACCAAGTTTTAAAACAAGCAAGAGTTTCGTTAAAAGTACTCAGTACAATGAAAACATGTTTATAGGCATTTTGTCAAATACATTAGGGGCATGATATAACCAAAGACAATTCCAATAACCATTAAACCATTCCCATGCAATCCAATTATCCAAAACCACCATTAATGCACATAAAACATAATTAAAATCATGGAAAACCATAACTGACCATTTAATATCAAAACGCCCAATTTATATTTGTAAACCAAAATCAAACAATCAATGAAGTCATGAAAACATTCATAAAAACCTTGCTTCTAGTTAGAATTAACAATGAGGTAAGATAAAATTCCTTAAGCCAAGATGATGATAGAAAGAAATCTCCAAGAAAAGCACCATATTAATCCTCTAGTTAAAACCCTAGATTTCCTTGCCCAAATGCTTTTGAGAGAATTATAGAGTGTTTTAGAAGTGTTTCTAAGTATTAATGAATGAAATAGCAAGGTAAATAACATCTCAAGTAGGTAAGTAGTCATGGGACTTTATTAGGATAAGTGTGGAGATATCGAGAATACCCCCACTTAAGTTGCACAAAATCCTATCACAGGGGTGCGACTGACCCTCACGAGTCGTACCCTCCAATGTGATTGGTACCCTCTACTCGTATCTTATCCTAAAACTTTAGATCCAATATTTTCCAGCATACTACTTATCCAACCAAGTTGTATCCAAAGCATACGATCCGTACCCTTCATCCATACCCCTGGCAGATTAAACCCAAAGAATATTTAGACAATGTCCACCATACGAGTCCTTGGTACGACTCGTACCCTAGCTTATAGCTCATGGTAAACCACTCATACTCAGATCTAACCTAAGTAACCAAGTCTAAGATTATGTTATGGAACCAAATGATCTGTATGCACCAATATGACTCATACCCCTAAGTCTTATCTATTCTAGTAACCAAAATCCATCCCACCAACCAACACTGGTCAGTATACGGCAGAACCATACCATTCATACCCCATCATACGGCTCATTCCCATGAGTCGTATTAGGTCCAAAGACCAGAATTCTAGGATTTTTTCTAAGGGTCAAAACTCAGGGTGTTATAGTCTCCCCCACTAGAAACATTCATCCCCGAATGACGGACAAGGTAGGGGTAACCACACACACGTGCCATTTGCATTATCTTATCAAATATATTTCCAATCTTTAACAAAGGTTGAAAACAAAGAGGCAAAGATATTAATCTTTCCTTTAACAAACTCAGAAAATAAAGATGCATTGAAGACACATACCTTTCGCACGAACCCCAGGAGAAGAAACCAAAAGAGGATATTTGGACTTCATGTCCTCCTCCGCTTCCCAAGTAGCCTCTTCCACCTTGTGGTTCCCCCATAGAACCTTAATCAAAGCCACATCCTTGACCCACAACCGATGAACTTTCCTATCTAAGATCTCAATTGGGATTTCCTCATAAGGCAGAGAATCCATGATACCCAATCCTTCCAAAGGAACAACCGAGGAAGGATCACCAATGCATTTCCTCAACATGGAAACATGAAAGAACAGATGAACTAAGCTTAAGCTAAAAAACAACTCCAGCTCATAAGTAACATTACCAACTCGCCAAAAAACCTCATAGGGCTAACATACTAGGGACTAAGCTTTCTTGTATTGCCAAACCGCATTACTCCTTTCATGGGAGAGACCTTAAGGAAAACCTTATCCCTAACCTCAAACTCTAAGTCTCTACGCCTAACATCTGCATAGGACTTTTGGAGACTTTGGGAAGCCTTAAGCCAATATTGAATCACCTTCACCTACTCCATAGCCTGGTAAACCAAGTTGGGACAAAACATATTTTCCTCACCAAGATCGAACCACCTAATAGGATATCTACACCTCTTACTATGGAATGCCTCAAAAGGGGTCATACCAATACTAAAATGATAGTTATTGTTATAAGGAAACTCTACCAAAGATAGACGCTCAACCTAATTGCCACTATAATAAATCACACAAGCCTAAAGTATATATTCAATATCTGATTAGTTCTCTCTGCTCGACCATTTGTCTGCAGGTGGAATACAGTACTCAGAATAACCTTAGTCCCAAACCCTTTCTGAACAGATCGCCAAAAGTGAGATATAAACTGCGTGCCACGATCAGAAATAATAAAAACAGGCACCCAATCCATCTTCACAATCTCTTGAAGATACATCTTCGCATAATCCTCCACTGAGGAGGTAGTTTGCACTAGGAAAAAATAAGCAGAATTAGTCATCCTATCTATGATGACCAAAATTGAATCATATTGATTTCGAGATTGAGGGAGACTGATATCGAATTCCTTAGTGATCTTTTCCCATTTCTATTTGTTCAAATCAATTTCTTGATACAACCCTCCTGGCCTCATGTTCTCAACCTTAACCTGTTAACACACCATGCACATGGCCACAAAATCATCCACATCCGTCTTCATGCTATTCCACCAATAGATCTACTTGAGATCATGATACATCTTAGTAGAGCCGGGATGAATAGCATAGCATGAATCATGCACCTCAGACAAAATCCTTTGTCGCAAACCATCGACATCAGGAATGCACAACCTCCCTTGGTGTAGTAAAGTACCATCACCACTGATCTCAAACACCACTACCTTTTTCCCACCAATGTCACTCTTGATTTTCATCAAGATAGGATCAAGAAATTGCTTCTCTTTAATCTCCGTACCAAGAGACGGTCGAACCACTTCTTGCACTATCACACCACTATCTTTGGAGTCCAAGAGGTGAACTCTAAGATTATCTAAGCGGTGAATATCCTTTACCAATTCCTCCTTTCCTTCCTACACATGAGACAAACTCCCTATGGATAACCTGCTAAGAACATCAGCAACCACGTTAGATTTACCTGGGTGGTAGTGAAGACTTATATCATTGTTCTTGAGAAGCTCAAGCTATCTCTTCTACCTGAGATTAAGCTCCTTCTGAGTGAACACATACTATAGACTCTTATGATCAGAAAAGATATCCACGTGAATACCATACAAACAGTATTTCCAAAATTTCAAAGCAAACTCAACCGCCAAAAGTTCTAAATCATGAGTAAGATAATTCCTTTCATGCATTTTCAACTGCCTTGAAGCATAGGCAATTACCTTCCTATGTTGTATCAACACACAACCAAGCCCTACCCGAGATGCATCACAGTAAACCATGAACCCATCACTGCCTTCCAGCAAGGTCAAAATTAGAGCCAAAGTTAACTTATCCTTTAACTTCTCAAAACTCCCTTCACAAGCATTCGGCCAAGAAAACTTGACCTTCTTCTAAGTCAAATTAGTCATAGGAGTAGCTATCAATGAAAAGCTTTCAAAAAACCGTGTATAATACCCGACTAAACCCAAGAAGCTCTGAATATCAGATGGAGTTGTGGGTCTAGTCCACCTCTTTACCACAATAACCTTTTCCGAATCCACCGTGATCCCCTCACTAGAAATAATATGACCCAAAAAAGTTACAGCGTTCAACCAAAACACATATTTTGAGAACTTGGTATACAACTATTTTTCCTTTTAGGCCTGCAACACCACACAGACATAATTAGCATAATCTACCTCACTCTTCAAATAAACCAGAATGTCTTCAATAAACACAGTAATAAAGAGATAAAAATACTGACAAAAAACTTTTTCATCAGATCCATAAATGCCACCGAAGCATTAGTCAACCCAAATGACATTACCAAAAACTCAAAGTGCCCAAACCGAGTACAAAAAGTCATCTTAGGTATATCCACCTCCCAAATCTTTAGTTGATGGTACCCAGACCGAAGATATATCTTAGAAAAGAACTTGGCACCTTGCAACTGATCAAATAGATCATCTATCCTTAGAAGAGAATACTTATTCTTGACTATCACCTTGTTCAAATGCCCATAGTCAATGCACAGCTGAAAGGAACCATCCTTCTTGAGCACAAAAAACACCGGTGCACCCTACAGAGATACGCTAGGCCGAATAAACCCCTTATCTAGAAGATTCTTAAGTTACTCCTTGAGTTTCCTCAACTCATCCGAAGCCATTATGTATAGAGGAATAGATATTGGATGAGTGTCTGAAACTAGATCCATACCAAACTCAATTTCCCTATCCGTAGGAACACCAGATAGATCATCCGGAAAGATCTTTGGAAAGTCATTAACCACTGGAACCGACTATAAAGAAGGACATTTCGAGTTACAATCTTTAAACTGGAATATGTGATAAAGACAACCTTAGGAGATTAACCTCCAAGCTCTAAGATGCAAAATAAATCTCCCCTTAGGAGATAAAGAACCACCCTCCCATTTTATAACTAGTTCACTAGGGAACTTAAAGATAACCCTAAAGGTCCAAAAATTCAAGGATGCATAACAAAAGTGCAACTAATCCATACCTATAATGACATCAAAATCCACCATAACCAACTCAAATTGATCCACCAAGGTCTTCTTGACATCAATAGATACCACACATACACTATGTACTCTCTTCGCAATAAATGAGTCACCTACTAGGGTAGAAATAGAAAAAGGATCCAAAATAACTTTTGAATTGAAAGCATAAGATACAGCCATATAAGAAGTCACATAGGAGAGTGTGGACCCCGGATCAAGTAAATAATATATGTCACGAGAGAAAAGTTGTAATGTACTAGTAATGACATCAGGTGATGCCTCAAATTCCTATCGAGATGCCAAAGCATATAACCTATTCCAACCAACACTAGAACTAAGAGCAGTAACAGAAGTAGATGTAATACTACCAGGTGTAGGAGCAGAAGATGAAGCCACAAGAATCTTATTTTCCCCCATAGATTCTTTATTAATCGGACAATCCCTGAGCCGATGGCCCACCTGTCCATACTTGAAGTATTCGTCCCTTTCTTTATTGCAATAACCCCTTTTCATTACCACCTTGATGATGCCTGTCGCCTATATGGTAAGGAGCATTAGCAGAAGAGAAGGAACCAGAACTCCTACACTTTTTTCTACCATTTTCCACCATCCCGAGCACCCTGACAGTGAGCACTTCCCTGGTCAAAAAACCTGCTCCTCTTACCCTCTCTATCTCTAAACTTCTCCTATTTTCTCTTCTCATTCTCTACCTGCTGTATATGAACAATTAACCTAGAGATGTCCATATCTTTAATCAGCAAGGCAGTCCTGCTCTCCACAATTAAATCCCAATTCAACCCAAAAGTGAACTTTCTTATTCTTGCCTGCATGTCAGCCACTAAATTAGTGTCATACCTTGACAATTGGTGAAACTTCCAGGCATATTCCTTAATAGACATCATCCCCTGTTTGAGGTACACAAACTTCTCCATCTTTGTGTCCCTCAACTCTTGGGGAAAAAACAATCTAAGAAGGCCTTAGTAAAAGTATCCCACATCACCCCTATCCCTATCCCACTCTTCATACCACTAATATACAACCTCCTTGAGAAAATACGCTACAAAGTTTATCCCCTTTCACATTGGTAGCCTGCATCACCCAAAATATCTTTTCTATTTTATCCAAGAAGCCTTGTGGATTCTCCTCTACCTTTACTCCAGAAAAAGTGACAGGACCCATATTCATAAATTGTCCAACCCTTATGGTCTCAGCAGACAAAGAACCAGTCATACCCCGCTCATCCTGAGAAGCGACCACCTAAGGAATAATACGAATACACTGATGGAATTCCACATTAGTCACCTTTCCTTAAAGAGGACTAGTAGAAATTGATGGAACTCCCAAAATATCAGGGATAAAAATGTGAGATCAAAGATAAACTCGTGGAGTGGAATGCACCCCTTCAGAATTACTTTTAAATAGGATAAAAGAATTTTCTTGTGTTTTAAATCTATGAGACATAATCTGAAAGATGAGCAAACAAGGATTAGAGAAGATTCTAAGATTGAGACTCCAAGCTTGAAAATTGAATACCAAGAAAGTGAGACATTCATAAATGCCTTGCAGCCTCTCCCTTATGAGTGTGATGTGCTACACACCACTAAAAGAGACTTTACTCGACACGACTTTATGGACTCCCAATTGACAATAAACCTAGACTCTGATACCAACTTGACACAACCCGAATAGGGGCATTATTATAATGGGTATCCTAGGTCTGACCGGGGCTGGAGACAACCCCCATTACCCAACCCAACCTCCAGCTGATTGCCCTGAGTTGGCTAAATTTTGAGCATATAACAATATAGTGTAACAGCTCACATATTGACTCTATGATAGGATCACAACTGTTATTGGCCCAATCGAGTCCAACCATCCCACACCAAACACCCAACCGTACCATACCATTCCAAAGGCTATAAACCAGGTCATAATCAAATAAGTTCAAAAACATAATATAATTAATCCCAAAATAAAATATGATGGAAAAATCAACAATCCCGACGACTGGTGTTAGCCCCAATGTCAATACCAATACTAAGGATGACACCATTACTGATCTCACCCATTCAAACCCATAGCAGTACCATAAAGCCTCTATCCAGAAGTGTAATAAAATTCGGTTGGGATATGCCCATAACCATGGAAAAAACCAATATCCAAAATAAAATTAAAGTCTCTAGAAATATCCATACCATGAAATGGATCCTTCCAAAAAAATAGAAGCTCACCACTTCAGTCCAAATGTTGATCTCCAATTCAATCACTATGTTGGAGGAGTAAAATGGCTAGTTCTTGCATAGTGTGGGTATACAACCATAAGTAAATGGGTTAAGGGGTGAACGTCAGTATGATCTCAGGATAAGTATAAAATAATGCCATTTATAAAGCCAAGTAAAACCATCCATATGCACATAACCATATATATAGATAACCATGTCGGGAAAGAAGATTGGGTTTAGTATTCCATTAAAACCTTTACCTAGGTTGTGTAGCTTTGCCATCCTAAACCACTCAGGGCTATATGGGTTCAGCTCCCCCTGCTGAAAGGGCCCTAGTGTGCGTAGCCGCATGACTAGGAAGAAAACCTGGGATGACTAGTACAACCCCTAAAATATAGTATGACATCATACACACATTCTCCAAGATGAACCTTACACCGGCAAATATGAGTTTCCAGTTTTCGTCCCCATAGACCTCCACCTTCTATGGCTTTGCTACATATCTCGCCATTATTGCCAAATTAAAACCATTACCAAGCAACCAACCAATCCATTTGCCATTTATTAACCAAGTCCATTTAGTGGTGGTATCTTCATATCGACCATAGTTGCAAGTACTATCCATAGATAATCATATATAGGTTTAAGGTGACTTCCAAGTCCCTTCCATTTATAATATTAAACCACTTGGGGGATTCCATGTACCCCACAAGCATAAAAATTTAGACATTTACCTTTCAAATCCATTTAAACCATGCATAATTCCTTTACCAAGTTTTAAATCAAGCAAGAGTTTCATTAACAGTACTCAATGCAATGAAAACATGCTTATAGGCATTTTGTCAAACACATTGGGGGCATAATATAACCAAAGCCAATTAAAATTACCATTAAAGTATTCCCATGCCATCCAATTATTTAAAACCACCATTAATGCACATAAAGTATAATTAGAACCATGGAAAACCATAACCAACTATTTAATATCAAAACCCCCAATTCATATTTTGAAATCAAAATCATACAATCAATGAAGTCATCAAAATGAAACATTCATAAAAACCATAATTCTAGTTAGAATTAACAATGGGGGAAGAGAATATGCCTTAAACCAAAATGATGATGGAAAGAAATCACCAAGATAATCCCAAAATTAATCATCTACTTAAGACCCTAGCCTCCATTCCGAAAAGCTTTTGAGAGAATTATAGAGTGTTTTAGCAGAGTTTATAAGTGTTAATTAATGGAATAATTGGGTAAATAACCTCCCAAGTAGGTTAAAATTTGTGGGACCTTATTAGAATAAGTAGGGAAATATCCAGAATACCCCTACTTAAGTTGTACAAAATCTCATCATAGGAGTACGAACAACCCTCACGAGTCGTACCCTCCAATAAAATTGGTACCCTCCACTTGTATCCTAGACTCAACCTTTGGATCCAACAATGTCCAATATATGACTCATCCAACTAAGTTGTATCAAAAGAATACGATCTGTACCCTTCATCCATACCCCTGGTAGATTAAACCCAAGGAATATTATGACACTGTCCACCATATGAGTCCATGGTATGAATCGTACCTTGTATTACGGCTCATGTGAGCCACTCGTACTTTGATCTAACCTAATTCCAATTCTAAGATTAAATTAAAGAACCAAAAGATCCATACCCACCAATATGACTTGTACCCCTAAGTCGTATCTATTCCAGTAACTAAAATCCAACCCACCAACCAACACTTGTCAGCATACGACAGGACTATACAATTCGTACCCCATCTTGTGGCTCATTACCATGAGTTGTATTGTTTCCAGAGAGTA
Source organism: Capsicum pubescens (assembly GCA_030864215.1). NCBI lineage: Eukaryota > Viridiplantae > Streptophyta > Magnoliopsida > Solanales > Solanaceae > Capsicum > Capsicum pubescens. The sequence goes on along the minus strand of CM061545.1, from coordinate 79,224,340 downwards.
GAATTCAAAGAAATTTTCGAAGGGTATAAACCCAAGGTTTTATAGTCTCCATGAGGTGCACCTATTTTTTGTGTATAAGAAGGATGCTTCCCTTCTAATATGCATTGATTATCATTAGTTTAATAAGGTTACTATGAAGAATAAGTATTCTCTTCCCGAATTAATGATTTATTTGACCAGCTTCAGGGTGCTAGATATTTCTCTAAGATTGATCTTAGGCAGGGTTATCATCAGCTAAAGATTAGGGAGGTAGATATACCTAAGACTACCTTTTAAACTTAGTATGGTCTTTATGAGTTCTTAGTCATATTTTTAATTCTTACTAATGCCCCGACAACATTCATGAACTTGATGAATAGGGTCTTTCGTCAGTTTCTATATTTATTTGTTATTATATTTATAGATGATATTCTGGTGTATTCTAAGAGTGAGGTGGATCATGATGATCACCTATGTATTATGTTGCAAAGCTTGAAAGATCAGTATTTATATGCTATATTTTCAAAGTGTGAGTTTTGGTTGAAGGCTATTATTTTTCTGATTCACGTCATTTCTAGTTAAGGGAACATGGTGGATCCACAAAAAGTGGTAGTGGTTAAGAAGTAGACTAGGCCTATGACTCAAACCTATATTCAAAACTCTTTGGTTTAGTCGGTTATTATAGAATGTTTATGGAGAATTTTTTGACTATAGCTGCCCCGTTCACTAAGTGGACCCAGAAGAAGGTGAAGATTTTATGGTCTGATACTTGCGAGGGTAGTTTTGATAAGCTCAAAAATAAGTTGACTTCAGCTCCAGTTTTGACTCTACCCGAGGGTACTGATGGTTTTGTTATCTATTGTGATATATCCCATATAGGACATGGTTGCGTACTGATGCATCATTGTAGGGTGGTGGCCTTTGCTTCTAAGTAGTTAAAATTTCATAAGAAGAATTATCTGACTCATAACCTAGAGTTGTTGGTTATGGGTGTTTGCATTAAATATTTGTCATTACTATTTGTATGGAGTCCATGTAGATATCTTTTATGATCATAAGAGCCTACAATTTATGTTCACCCAAAAAGAGTTGAATCTCAAACAGAGAAGGTGGCTTGAGTTGCTGAAGGACTACAACTTGAGCCTCTACTATCACCCAGGTAATGCTAATGTGGTTGTTGATGCTCTTAGCAGGTAATCCATGGGGAGTTTAGCTCAAGTGGATAAGGATAAGCGGGAGTTGGTGAAAGATATTCACCATTTGGCTAACCTTAGAGTTTTTCTCTTGGACTCTGAGAATGGTGGTGTGCTTGTGAAAGAGTTGGTGAAGTCATCCCTTGCTACTGAAATAAAGGAGAAACAGTTATTGGATCCTATCTTAATATAAATTAAAGGTTATGTGGGGTGGAAAAAGGTTGTAGCTTTTGAGATTGGTGGCGATGGTATCTTGAGGTACCAAAGCCGATTATGTGTTTTGGATATAGATGGGTTAAGAGAAAGGATCTTGGCTGAGGCTCATGAGTCGTGTTATTTCATTCATCCTAGTTCAACAAAGATGTATCATGATCTTAAGGAGATTTATTGGTGGAATAATATGAAGTGATATGTGGCTAGTTTTTTTTGCTAAATACATGGTGTGTAATTAGTGATGGTTAAGCACTTGAGGCTCGGTGAGTTGACTCAAGAGATTGAATTATCGATGTGGAAATGCAAGGTAATTAACATGAATTTCATACCGGTCTTCCTTGATCTCAAAATCATTTTAATTCAATTTGGGTCATCGTGGATAGGATGACTAAGTCTGCTTACTTTTTGCTAGTGAGGACAAATTATTTGGCAGAGAATTATGTGAGGTTGTTCCTCCAAGAGATTGTGAAGTTGCATAGAGTGCCTATTTCTATCATGTCAAATTGTGGTACTCAGTTCTTATCGTATTTTTGGCATTCATTTCAGAGAGTTTTGGGAACTATGATGAGCCTTAGTACTGCTTTCCATCCGCATTCAGATGGGAAAGTTAAAATAACTATTTAGATATTGAAAGATATGATTCGAGCTTGCGTGATTGACTATGGTGGTAGTTGGGTTAATTATTTGCCTCTTATAAAGTTTGTAAATAATAACAGCTACCACTCTAGTATTGGGATGGCTCCGTTAAAGACATTATATGGTAGGAGGTGTAGATCTCCTATTGGGTAATTTAAAATTGAGGGGCTGAGATGTTTGGCCCGAATTTGGTTCACCAGACGATGGGGAAGATGAAGGTAATTTGAGATAGACTTAAGACTGTCTAAATTCTCTAGAAGTCCTATGCAGATGTAAGGCGTAAGGAGTTAGAGTTTGAGGTTAGCGATTGGTGTTCTTGAAGGTATCTCACATGAAGGGAGTAATGCAGTTTGGGAAGAAGGGGAAGCTTAGTCCCTGGTATGTTGGCCAGTAGTTGGTCTTGAAGAGGGTTGGTAATATTGTGTATGAGTTGGATTTGCCTCCTAGTTTGAGTTCTATTCATCTAGTGTTACATGTTTTGGTGTTGAGAAAGTATGTGGGTGATCCTTCAATGGTTTTTTCTTTAGAGGAGGTGGGTACTTCAGATTCCTTATCGTATGAGGAAGTCCCGATTGAAATCTTGGATAAGTAAGTTCGTTGATTATGGACGAAGGACGTACCTTTGATAAAGGTTCTATAGAGGAACCACAAAGTTGAAGAGGCTACTTGGGAAGACGAAGAGGACATGAGGTTCAAGTATCCATTCTTGTATTCCGCTTTGAATAATCGTGTTTAAGGTATGTATTATTCTTAACATCTTTATTTTCTGACTTTGTTAAAGGAAAAAATGATTTTCTTGGCATCCTTATTTTCTAAGTTTGTTAAAGGTAAGAGTAGAGGAATATGGAGTCAAATCGTGCTAGCTATTACCTTGTCCCATCATTCGAGGATAAATGATCCAAGTGAGGGAGAATTGTAACACCTTGGATTTTGGTTCTCGAAAATTTTGTGAGCTTTGATCTCACTTCCCCTATTACGAGTGGACCCTATTAGTCATAGGATGACCTAAAGTGTCGTTAGGACGAGTCTCACCAAACCAGTAAGTATGTGGCTTGATTATGCTCTTAGTACGAGTATCTCACTAAGAGCTGTAAGAATTTGTTATGAGCTGTTAGGTTTAATCGTAGGGTATCCAATGTAACTCCTAAATTGGGTTTTGTATTTACTACGATTGGACCTTATGAGTCCTAGAGTTCCAATACGAGTGGTGCCATTGAGTCATAAGGATAATACTGTAGGGTGCCTTGGTGGTACTGCCTTGGTTACGACCCATGGTGATGAGTCGTAAGTTGTGGTTACGAGTCAAGGGATTGACTCGTTGTCAAAAGTGGCACGTTTTCATCTTTTTAGTTGAGGACATTCTAGACACTTTCCCTCTTACCCAACTTGAAATCTACGTCTTATAACCTCTTTAGGGTGTCATTATCTCTAAAATATAATCTAAGTAACATCTCAAATACTCCTAAATTCTCAAGGTCAAGAACACTTAGATTTTCAAAAGGTTGATCAATTGGGCTCTCAAGGGTGATTTCTCTCCGTACATCTTACTAATACAGACATGTTACTCTTCCCTCATTGTTAATTTTGTAAAAGTATGAGATTTAAAGTATTGTTCATGAGATTATTGTGAAATTTTTTAAACAAAGGTTGAGGTTTTTGAATATTTATGAATTAAATAATATTTCTCAAGGTTTATATATGATTTCCATATTTTAAATATGGTTTTGAACATGTGGGTGCATGAGAATGGTGGATGAACTAGGGAATTGTGATTTTCCCAAACTTGTGACTTTTGAAGTAGTTATGACCCCAACCCCATAATATGAAATTGATTGTAATTATGATAACCATGGTAATTTGTAAAATTGAACTAGTCTTGAACTATTGCATGACATAAAGGGATATTTGAAATACAATGGTATGATTTAATGAACAAAGGGAGACAGTGTCTTCCACCTATATAAATGAACAAAGGGAGTTATTTTCTCTAAGTTAATGGGAATTGTTTTGGCATGTTGTTATTATCTTGCAAGTGTAGTTGGTATGACCATAACAACAATGTATGCCTAAATGTGTATTGTGGTTCATTGAATGTTATTGTGTGATAAATATTTTAATTGGGCTCTAATTAGGGTTGTGTAGCTGAGTCGTGATAATGGAGGTCCGAGTGACTGATACTGAAAACCGTATTTTCCAACGCGGGGGTCAAAGTGACCAGAGAGGTTTGAGTTTCCCTGATTATTATTTTATAATTAGGGAGGTTCGAGTCCCCCATAAATCATTATATAATCGTGTGCTTAAGTCACCTTTATATATGTTAGGAGGTTCGAGGTCCCCATGTGAATATATATGAGATTATTCTCCAGTTTGTGTGGCTACTCGCACTGGGCCCGACCAGGGGATGAGAGTTAGGGCCCATATAGCCTGTGGGTACTATTATATAACGGTTGAGCTACACAATCCAGGCTAAAGTTTTGAAACGTGTGTTAAGCCTTGTTCCCTATCCCGACATGAGATATATAAATTTATGTTTATGTATTTCATTATGTCCATTGGGTTTTGAATGATTTTAAACTGTTGATCATATCATTATGTTATCCTTAGCCCCGAGTTACATGCTAGCGTTCACCCCACTAACCCATTTTTGGATGTTGTATCCTAACATGATACAGGATTTGGTCATACTTCTACTCCTCTTGCTCAGTGACTTAGATTCGGGATCAGCTAGCGAGTCAGATTGAAGTGGTGAGCTTTCATACTTTGAAAGACCCTATTTCATGATTATGGTTTCCTTTACATTTTGACTATCTCTTTGGATTTGGTTTTTGTCTATTGTCGGGGGAATTTCCCGATACTTTATTGATAATTAGTTTTGGATCATAATTTAGAAGGCTTTGTTTGGACTACTATCTCTATTGGATGGCGTCCGTTGGTCGTTTGGCCGGTCGTCGGTGGTTGGTTATGGACATGCATTTAAAACTTTCTTAGAATATTGTATGTTATCTTGTTATATGTTTGAATTTCAGCCGAACTCAGAGTGTGGTGTATTTTGTTTGGTTAGGTGCAGGGGGTGATCTCCGATCCACGTGGGACTTGAGATACCCGTCATAACCAAGCCCTAGTTCGGATCTTGATTGTTACTTCCCATACTATAAGTCTAGACAATGACTCATACCCAGTCGTTATGAGTAATGATGTGATCCGTAACGACTGGCGACAGTTTTTCAGTGTTTTCTTTAAAGGCATTTTGGTCATTTCTCTCTTTTCCTAATCGTAACCCACAACATAAAATACCCTATGGGACCCCATAACTCCTTATTACTAAATCATAAACTACTTTTTACTCTCTCAAATCCCCAAGTCAAGAACAAGCTAGGATTCCTAAGGATTTGGCTTCTAGAGTTTCAATTGGTGATTTTCCTCCATATTTCTCAATACTTCCAAGCATGTATCTCTTTCTCTAAACTTATTTTGTTAAAATCATATGTTCAGAATGTTATTCATGTTATTAATTGATGGGTTTGTAATTTGGATAGGACCTTTGAAGGTTATTGATGGAATTGCTTTCCCATGGTTTTTGTGAAACATTCATATTTTGAATTGATAGTTTTGAACTCTTTGGGTGCATTGGCATGATAAATGAGATGGAGGTCGCGGATTCCCCCGAATAAAGGGATTTAGAATTGAAATTGGTAATAAATTCAACTCAACCTTAAGAAATTGGCTTTGAAACATGAGTATATGCATATTGAAACGACTTGTGGAACTATTGCATGATATAGAATGTTAATGAAACATAATGATTTTAAACTGAACCTAGGGAGTAATGGATTTCCCCAAGCTAATGAATAATTGAACCTAGAGGGTCGTAGATTCCCCTATGTGGATGAATGATTGGAGCTTGCTAGGTCGTGGATTTCCTCAAGTGATGATAATTAAAATAGCATAATGATATCAGCTTGTAAGCGTATTGGTATGACGATACCAATAGTTTATGCCTTAATGGATGATCATGGTTCAATGAATAAGAATGTATAAATATTTTAATTGGGCATAAAGGGGGTTGTGTAGCTAGCCGTGAAAGTAGAGGTCCCAAGGAATTGACAATGGAAACTCATGTTTGTCGGCGTGAGGGTTGGTCTTGATAATCGTATGTTTGTGACACATTAAAGATACATGTATGATGGATGGCATAAGGACGTGGATTCTCCATCTTTCTATGGTATCTCTGGTTCATGCAATTAACACTTACTAGGCGCCATCCATTGGAGGATTGGACCCATATAACCCGTGGGTGTTTTATGATGGTCAAGCTACATAGTCTAGGTTAATTCTTAACTCTTATGCTAAGTCTTGTTCTCTATATCGACATATTATAATTTTATATATATATGTGTGTGTGTGTGTATGTGTGCATACGGTTTTACAATGATTTTGGATTTATTTTATCTCTTTCCTGAGTTACATACTAGCGCTCAACCCACTAGCTGTCCCCGGACACTATATCTCCATGCAATACAGGGTCCAAAGACACTTCTATTTCCTTGCATTGTGGTACGTGACTTCTGTATTATCCGTGAGTCAACATTAAAGTGGTGAACTTTCATTCTTTGAAGGGCCCTTATTTCATGGTCTTTTCTTTACTTATGTCCTAGACTATTTTGGTGGGTTCTTGGCTATGATCGAGGGCATGATCCGATTTTGGCTGATGTTTGGTTTCTTAGAGACTTTTGTGGACAGGATGTGGGTGGATTTGGTATTGTGGATTCTTATATCCTATTTTATATGTTCGGAACTTAGCTCTATCTTTTTATATGTTTTAAATTCATCTGTTGTTAGTTGTATTGTGTACTGATTGGATAGGTTAATGGACGTGGTATACGGTCCTTGATAGAGTTGAGATACCCATCACAACTAAATCCTGATTCGGGTCGTGACAATTATATAACCCTATAACACACAAAATTTAAAAAGAAGAAAGTAGCGACATTGATGGTGCCTCGATAGAGATGGTAGATGTCGAGTTGGTGAAGTTGGATTTAGGGATGGGGTGGGGGAGTTGCAGATTCAAAAAAAGAAAAGGAGGAAGGAGGTGTATTCCAGATGGAGAACGGGGGAGAGGGAGGCAGGGGGGAGATGGAGAAAAAAGGTTACAGATAAGATATTTTTCCCTTTATATATATATATATATATATATATATATATGGAGAACAACCATATATGTACCTTTTGATGCATACGGTTCAAAAAATTGTGAATCAATGTATAGATTCCAGTCCTTTTTCTTTTTTTTTCTAGAAAGGTTCTTTCTTACTTCTAAGAAAAGGGCTTTTCTTCAATTTTTCAATAAAGAAGAGTTTTAACTCCTTTTTTATATTTCTATTTTTGATTTTCTAGTATAAAATTAGAAGTTATAACAAAGGGTCATTTAACTTATCAAATTAACTTCTCATTGATGTATTCTTTCATTGAGATTTAATCCAAATTCCGATGGTATTTTCTTATTCCTGAATGGGTCTGTTTCATTTTTTTAGGTTTATGCTCAACTTAGGGATATATACATACATACATACATACACACACACACACACACACACACACACACACACACACACATATATATATATATTGGGTTGGAGTATTATTTTTTTAAAAATTATTTAAGTGGCTTCAACATGGTGCATATGTATTGCATTCTCTGTAGTATATGTATATATATATATATATCATTTACGTGGCTCTGACGTGGCTTCAACGTGGTGCATGTGTACCGCACTCTTCATAGTGAGAGTGGTATAATATTTTTAGGGTGGTATAAAATTCACTTGAAAGTTATTAAGGGGAGTATATAATTACCAGTGTAGTTTAGGGCTTAAAGAAAGTTAGGCGGATAAGTTTAGGGGTGAAATGATCTATTTTCTCTTCAAAAAATTTAATATTATATGATTCAATTATCGTTTTTTCATGAATATTCGAATGTTCAGATTTATGAATCAAAATCAACATGTTTTACTGCTTGCAGCAAATTCGATAAAAACACAGTCCATAATTTTTGGTTCTATTTTTATCCTTTTAGGTATAGGAACTTGGACTTTGGCTAAACACCCCCACATTTTCAAATATTTCAAATTGGGTTTCTTTCCTTTTTATTTTTCATATGAAATAAATTTTTGTCTTGCTATGGGCACTCTATTGAGTACACGATTTGCTGTAAGGATAGTTTCCCCCCACAAATTTTGCGGTAAATCTGAATTTATAAGTAAGACATTCATCATTTTCTTCAATATTTAATTTTTTCCTTCCACAGTTTCATTTGATTGGGGTGAATATCGGAAAATTAGTTTGATGGATAATTTCATTTTTCAAACATATCTCCATAAAAGGAGATTCATACTCTCTACCCCTATCACTTCTTATTATATTGCCTAAACACATCTATTGCTTCATCCTTATCATTTAGCAAATAAATATAATAGTATCTAGTGCAATCATCAATAAAAGTTATGAAATATTTTTTCCCACCATGAGATGATATTGACTTCATATAACAAATATCGGTGTGAATTAAGTTTAAGGGATTGAAATTTCTTTCAACAAACTTATACGGATGCTTAGCATACTTAGGTTCCATACATATTTAACACTTTGATTTTTTGCACTCAAAGTTAGGCAATACTTCCAAATTAATCAATATTCGTAAGATTTTGTAATTGAAATGTAATAAACAACTATGACACAAATGATTTGACTCTAACAAATAAGAAGAAGCCTCATCTTTCTTCATTTCAATAGTCATTACATCAAATTTGAAAAAGTCATCATTGTGATAGCCCTTTCCTACATACATTTCATTCTTGCTTATTACAACTTTCTCAAAAACAAACACACACTTGAATTTATTTTTAATGAAAAGTGTTGTCGACACTATGTTATTCCTAATAGTAGAAACACGAAGAATATTAATATTGAGAGTCAACACCTTGTCGGAAGTCATTTTTAGGAATATTCTTCCTACTTCCTTCAACCTTAGTTGTTGCATTATTTCCCATGAAGATCACTTCGTTGAGACTAGCAGTATCATAAGTAGCAAAAGCTTCTTTTTCCGCACAAACATGTCTAGTGGCTTTTGAATCAAACCACCATTCATTTAGATTGTCAACTAGATTGTATTCAGTGATCATAGAACATAGATTTTCAATTTTTTCAGTTATTTCCAACATGTTTATCTAATTTCTTTTCTTGTTCTTATTTAAAAATTAACTATTTAGAGCATTTTGGTAAACTCATTACAATTGTAGCACTTGTCTTTGAACATTTTCTTATTATGCTTTTTCTCTTGTCTAGAAGATTTTTTCCTCTTCTTATTATTTGAAGCATCATCCTTAACATGATCTGGAACCATCATTGATGAATTCTCATTCAACTCATTATCCTCTTCTATCTTGGGGATGACTCACAAGATTTTTCAAACCAAACAATTGATTTTCAATTATAACTTTTTTCGAAACATAAGGATCTCTACTTGTGTAAATTTGCATTTCAAGTTTGGTTAGCCAAACTGACATCATTTGATATCATTCTTTGAAGTTCACACCAGAATATTTTTTTGATTTCTTTGTCGGTTTCATTGCTAGAGCAATACCTGAATGACTTAATGAAGCAACATTTGTTGTCGTTGGAACAACACCATTCACAACTGAATTAATCTATTTTTTTGTTTCATTTGTCATTTTTCTGTCATTCTTTGACATGCACTTTAGTATTTCAGAATACTTACAATAAAAATTTTAATCTTTAACCAACTTGTTTCTAGTCAATGATGAGGTTTTTATATCTTCAAATCATCAACCGAATAAACTTCAAAACCTAACTAAGTTTTTACGACTTCAAATCAGAATCAACTTCAAACAGAGTAAAAATCTGTAGATTTTAAACTACAAAAATCAATACCGAGAGTTAACGAATGGTTAAGTTTTTATATTCTTCGAAGAATTTTCACACTGATTTCTCGGTGAATTTTTTATTTTCTTCTAATCGAGGGAGTAGAAATCAAAAGATTTTAGTCTCCACAAAATCAGACCTAATACAAATTAATCAAGTACTTGATTTATAAATGATGATACTTTACTCCCACCAAACAAGCACAAAAACTAAAACGACAAAATTGTTATGTAATTTTCTTCAAATTGTTGTTTTTTTGGATTTAGTAAAATCAATATTTTACAACAAGAACTTCAAACAGATGTTCAAACTAACATATGAACAATCAAATGAAGTTGTAACTCTGTATACACAACTTTGAACTTCAACAATAAGTTCAACCCAATTAATAAACATCAATAAATGAAGTTCAACCTATTTTCTGAAAAATAGCAAAATCAAACGTTTAGAAAAAAATGAAGATTAGAAGATTCATGTCCACCCAATACACGGTGTGTCCTTAAGAAAATTATTTTCCTCCACTATCGAGGTTATGGAATATATCTTTTCAGGATAAAATGAATCACTTCGACAGAATAGTGGTACCTCAAATTCTTTCGAACTACGAACGCACTGAACGGTAGAAAATCACGCTAGAGTTTTTCAATAAGAGGAGCATTTTTACTTCAAAATTTTATGTATTTACCTGAGGAAAATATCCGGTATTTATAGTCATCAAGGTATTGCTTCATGAAGAGAAACAATTGTTCAGCAAAGTGTACCTGTTCATAAAGATGCAACTCTTCAAAAAAAGTGTAACTCTTCGAAAAAGTCACAACCTATTGGAAAGATCATAGCTATCCAAATTAAAAAGGTGTCTATTCAAATTGCATCATTTCTCATGGTGTCTTTTCGAAAAAACACCAATCTTTTTTCGTTCACACTTCTTGAAAATCTAACACTATTATACAGTATAGCGCATTGCAGAAAATATTGAAATACTAAGATTAGGTTATTGTGTAGCGTCGTGTCATATTATAGTCCCTGAGAATTGAGATGCATCGCTATTTTAATATCTACATAGAAAAATTCATTTCATTTTGCTTAGTACTAATCAGAATATTTGCATGCACTATTAACTAATTTCCCAATTTTATGACATTTTAGTAGTTTATTATCCACTCCACAGCAAATGATACCCACTAGGTGATTCGTCCCTTTCAAGCCAGTAATATGAGCTGGATTCAATGCCTAATTTTACAATAAAATCTTTCTTTCAATAACAAGGGGTTACTCCAAACTCAAGAATTTGTCAAAAAATGGGTTGTTTCTTTTTCTCACTTGTTGAGCTTACTTTAATTTTCAATCAATGACAAGTGGACTTGACACACAGCTTCTCTTCGAAACATTGTACATGTTGATGTGTATTACCTACTCATTTTAATTTATTTAATTATATCTTTCAACACGCCTCTCGTGTGTGATTTAATTTTCTTTCGTGATTCAAGCACCTGAAATTCTTTTTGATAATGAATGGCGTGAAAGTCAAACCAAGGATCTCTATCATCTGCTATCTAACTAAAAATTTAAGTTTTTAAAGAGCACACACTTTTATTTTCTATGGGTCAAATGCGTAAAAAAACTTTTTGAACCAGGACCACTTCGTGATCTTATACCACATTGAAGTATATGATAATATGATCATCTCATCTAAAATCTTAATATATCATTGAAGTATATGATAATATGATCATCTCATCTAAAATCTTAATATATCAGAGAAAACATACATTATTTTCTTAATTAATTATATTATCAATGGGACAAGCCAGTTTCTAAAACTCATCTGTCATTAGAATAATATAATAACCGCAAACTTAGGTTGCAAAACAATATATATTTAAAGGAGATATTTTGGTATGAATTATCATGGTTTGTCGTTGAATTTTTTAGTGGACCATAGAGAAGTAGGCACAAGTTGGTTATTGATGTAAATTTGAGAAATGTTTGGTTCATCTCTGGTGCCATTCAATTGGTACCTAAAATGGCTAAACAATAACGAGAATGGTAACTTGAGTTAGAAAGGTAACATGTGATGTTCGAATCACTAATAAGTACATGTAGGTTTTTTTCGAAACTGTAAAATAAACCTACTAAGGCAACTAATTTAAACCACTGTCGCACCCATAAACAACCATTAGGAGGAGGTGTCACATACCTACCAACAGTTGCAGAGTCAGAATTCAAATAAATGAATTTCAAAAAAATTCTAACCCAAAGGTGCAAATAAGAAATCATTTTTACCTATTTAATTACATAGTATAATTTGTCAAGGAAGGGGGTTTCAATTGAATCCCTTGCACCCATCTGCCTCCACCTTAGCCTATCATAATAGGTTTTCCTATTCTCGGACTCGAATTTAAATTCTAGTTAGTAGTGAAAAAACCTCATCTACCTCATTGCATCTTTTAAAGCTGGCACAATTTTTTTTTTTTCCCTTAATGTTTACCTCTTTCTTCAATGACTCAAATCTTTAAGGAGCAGTGCGATAGCTACTTCTAGTGCTACTAAATATATTCGACGACTTTAGCTAAGGCTGAATTAAGAAGGTGCAAGTTGTGCGATCAAAGGTGGTAACATGTTACAAACAGTTGCGATATAAAGTTATGGGAGTACATCACTACACCAAGGTGGTAACATTTTACAAACAGTTATGATATAAAGTCATGGGAGTACACCACTACTTCAAATGATTCAAGGGTTATAGACACATTCCTTCAACGATGAATAAATTCAAACATGTACGAAAGCAGATAATTCAACAGTGAAGACATACAATATAATCAGACTAACTTGTAACAAATATCAATCACTTTGACAAACTAAATTCATTTCAAAATATTTATTGGTTCGAAATAAAAGAAAGTTTTTATTGTTTATTTTCTTCAAATCCACCCTTAGTATTCCAATTAGTGAAGTTTCAATAAAATGAGATATTTAAGAGAGATACTAATTTGATTTAGATAACTACCATCGTACAATTATTTCTATAGATAGTTATTAAATGATACACATATAATAAACAAGAGAGGAAGTACTAAGTGGTCTATCCAAGAAAGGCCAAACTTTATATTCTTCTTTAGCCGAATAACGATGAGCATGCCTAGATAGGTTCTTGACACTCTTATTCATTCAGTAAAATCCTTGATTGTGTTGATTGATTAGTGATGGTCATCCTAGATTTTGAGGAAAATGCACATGCCAATTTCTAGAAAGGCAAAGGGGTTCCAAATTCATTGGCTAAGCATAAATTGGACCTACATTTGATAGTTGATACACACTCTCATGTTCCACTATTGTCTTGTCAAGATTAATAAAAATATGATGTGCTAGCTCTTTTAAGGTTCTATTTTAAGTCTAAATCATATGATTGACTCACTGTAACATAATTATATTATAACTTTGTTGTAATCGAATGGGATTAACGAAATTTATTGGCTAGGATATAAACTTAGATCTTCTTATGGATTAATGGTCTTGTGAAGACTGACAAAATACCACCCACCGACCCCTCCCTATCTCTCTCTCAGATCAAAATTTACTACATCTTGGTTTCCAATTTGGCTCGTTGAACTTGGACCTTCTTCTTTTTCGGGTGCAAGGCTAAATATATTACTCCCTTCGGTTTGTCCCAACTTACGTGAAGGTTATGTTTTAGTACCAAGTTTAAGAAAACATATTGAAGATCTTTTAAACTTGTAGCTTTAAAAAATCATAGAAATTTATATGGTTCTATATTAATCTTCCCGTTAAAGTAAAATAGGAACTTTAAAGTTAAATTGTTACTAAATATTAAAGCATATCATTTTTTGGAACGATTAGAACGAAAAAAAAAAAAAGAGACACATAAATGTGACGAAGGCAATCTATAATAAATGTGACGAAGGCAGTCTATATTATTTAAAGGAACATGGTAAAAATTTTGGACTTAGATATATCATTATGTAAAAGGAAATTGTAAAATTATTAATTTCAAAGCACAAGTATGGCGGAACCAGATCTTTCTACTGCTTTCATCACAAATTTAATTCAATAAATCATTATATTAAATAGATCATTGTCATATGTGTCCTCAACTTATATAGTAGATAATTTGGTGTATAGAGTTTTAACTTATACACAAAAAATTAAATTAACGGTTCTTATATGTTAAAGTTATAGTTCACAATCGTAGATGAAAATTTGGACAAACCATCAAAATGATTGTAGCATGAGATTAAGTATAATTTATATTGATTACGAAAACGGTGCAGTTCAAACTTCTCGTGCTAGTGCATTTTGTATGTATTGAACGGGACCGAATAGAGATAGTTGTTTTGAACTGGCTGATAAAAACCACATTCTCTAATCTGTTAAATGTACTTATATTCTCAATCCTTATATAACTATTATGATCTGCATATATTATTTATCGTTTTGATTTATTAAAGGGTGAGATTATGAGATGGGTCAATAATTCTGGTAGATTGGATAATTGTATTACATATTGGTGAAATAATAAGTTAGTTGATGGAATCCATATCTCGGTATATAGCTAGATTGATGATACACCTTTTGTGAGAAGCTTATAAGTTTTCATGTGTAAAGCGACAGATGAATTTATAAATCTGACATATCAAATAAGTTAAGCATTACTCTAAAGAAAATTAATCATTATATTAAATTTGTCAGTAATTTAATTTATTGATTATTACTTGTAATCTTAACGTTGGAAATTACATAAGTGTAATGGAAAATTACGAAATAAAAATAGAGGAGTGCAATTATGAATTTTTAGTGAAATAATTTGTAATTTATTATGGTAAAAATAGTTCAAATTGGTATTTTGAATTATTTTCGTAATAGGGAGTCTAAGTAATTAATTTTATGGTTCCTATAATGCCCATATTATATTAGAAATTGAAATCCTATTTTCAACGAAAAAAGGAGAAGTCACCATTATCCTTATTCATGAAGAAAAAAACGTGTGTTTTATATTTCTCCTTGGACTGGGGAAGTATCTCTATAAATAGAGATTTCCCTAGCCTAGAATTATAATAACAAGAAGAATAAAAAGGATAGAGTATTATATTCGATACTTGCCCATCCAAGTATTAAAAGAGTTCGACTTTGACCGCAGCAGAATCGAAAACGAATTCTCTTTATATTTTTCAATAATTGAAAGCACGCAGCCTTGCTTGCACCTAAATAGATAATTTAGACAAATATAATATTACATATGCGTGATTTTGTATGTGCAATGTCTTCTGGAGTTCGTTTTATGCGTGAAAAACGTGATTGAAATCAATTAAAATAAAGTCTTAGCGAATAAAACGGAAAGAAGCTTGCACGGGGCTGAAATAACCCTTGTGATTGTTTGTTCGCGGCCCAAGATTTTTAAAGTTTTTCCTTAAAAGTATTATATTGGTTCTTGAAATTTTACTAAAGGGCCGTGTGGTCTGACCATTCTTTGGTTATGTTAAACAAAAATTATGGAATTAGTTGACAGTTGTATTAGATTCTCTGAAAGTTAACACTAGTTAATTACTTCCTCCGTATCAAGATAATTAAATTATTAGAGTATTTTTTAGTATTCAAAATAATTAAATTGTTCATTATTCAAGATAGATGTTGGAATTTTTTTTTTCAATTTTGCCCTTCATTAATTAAATTTCCAAAATTGAGATACAATGATCATTACTAATGTTTAGGAGTTTGAAAAAGACAAAAATAGAAAAACATGACTAATTTATGTCTTCGTTTTTTTTAAAGATGTGTGTCAAATTTCAACAATTCAATTAGTTTGAATTATTTTGAAATAGAGGGAGTATTACATAATTTCTTTTACATTCAAACAATTCCCATTGTATGGGAATTGGTGTTTTAATAAATAGTCAAAACAAAATGTAGTGTACCTATTTTTGTTAAAATTAGACACGACTACGTGCAGCAACATTGTTGAAATTAATCTGGCGGTGGTTAATCAGCTTTACAGTTGGTTGAGTTAATTTTAGTCGAAGAACAATGATAAAGCCTTTATTAAAAGGTATAATTATCTCTTTGTAAGTATATGATATTGTATAAATTAAGTTTTTTATGATTAATGAATGATTACCATTAAAATGGTTTATTTATGTGAAATTATTGAAAAATTCGCAAAGTTTTATACATGTGATATATCAATACATAAATTGAGAATTATGATTAATAAATAGGATCTATAAAAGTGGTTTGTTTAATCGAGTCATTGAAATTAGCTTAATGTATTATGTATAAATTGTCATAAATAAGGCCTCATTTATTTGCACTTAATGGAGGTCTGAATCTAAATGGTTCAGACTTCAGATCATTAAGTGTATTTGTTTTTTATTAAGATTTTAGCTCTTAATAGGTTTGAATAGGTATTAATCATTCAGATCTAGAACCAAGTCTTAATAGATCTGAAGAGATATTCTGGTGTTTGATAATATTCATCACTCTATTCATAATCAACAGTCACCACCACTAACCACCTCGGCCACCGCTACTATTGTCAACCACCACCCACACCACCACCCACCTCCACCATCAACAACAAATATCACTACCAACGACTATTGTCAATCGCTACCGCACCTACTACCTCGATTATTCTATTATATTCACCGCCACCACCACCACCACCGTCGTCAACAACACTACTATCATCAACCACTACCGGCGAATCCCTACTACCGACCAACTTATCTATCATAACTAGCACCACCACTAACTACCACTAATACATCACAATCTCCACACATTCTTCGCCCGCCACCACCATTGTCATTAGTAACGTCATCTCTACCACCACTTTAACCACCACCATCACTACAATTTATCTATACTAACAACCATCTCCACCATCCCAACAAACAACATCACCAACTAGCACCAACACATCATCAACCATCAGGCATTCATGTTTCAGCCAACAGAATCAACACCTCAAACTACTAACATCAAGAAACGTCACATCACAACCACCACCACCACCATCAATCGCTACCATCATAACAGTCGCTATAATACCAACCATCACAACTATCACCACAAACATTATTTATCACTAACATCAATCATTGTCACCGCAACCACTATTATAAACCATCTCCATTATCACTAACAAACATAAATAGTTTTTATCGATCAAATAATAATTTTATTGTATTTAATTACAAACTTTTATAATATATAATTCATTTTTTTATTTGAATTGTATTCTTTATTTTATTATATATATAAATAAAAAAATCTGCACATTCAGATGTTGAAAAACAAACAGTCTTAATCATTTAGTTTACAGATCTAGAGACAACATCTTAATCATTAAGATGTGCATTCAGATTCAGACGTCTAAAACTTAAAAAAATCAAATGCAGCCTAAGTGTACATGAGAAGAGATATTAAAGGTTTTCGCCTAAAAGGAGAAAACGTAATATCTTGAACTCTCAGATATATTAATGAAGAGATATTATTTTGGTGATACGGGTTATCCCATGAATACCAATATTAAATACCAATGAAGTACTGAATTTATGTGTTGACTTATACCTTTCTTCCTATCGGATGAATTTAGCACAAGTCATTAAATATTTAATCGCTAGTTTGATAATTTGTGTTAACTCTCTTTAATATATGATTGGATCAATGTAACTAGAGTAGATTTTCACATAAACTATCAGTATACTCTCCATCTGAGTTAGGTCTGTAAAAGTTTATGAAGTGAATAATCGGTCATTATATATGTGTATTGCATGAGCAGTTCTCCAATTCCATCGATTGATTATTTGAGATGCATGATTATATATGTATATGATGAGTTTGAATTTAATCGTTCATTATTTATATGACTGTATTGATGATCAATTGTAACGTTTCTCAATCTCAGATTCAATGTCTCCTTTTACCTCTTTTAGCACTATTTTGAGTCAAAATAAACTTGAGAATCATAATTTTGTTAAGAAAAGTTCTACTTTTAAACCAAAAGGTAGAAAGAAGAAAATAAAGACTCACAATTCTAAGAAAGTTGTAGCTCTAACTGGCAGCGTGAAAAAGCCTAACAACAAGTGTTTTCATTGTAAAATGTTAGGCCTTTGAATGATACATTGTTTAGTTTTCCTAGCCAAGTAGAAAAACAAGCTAGATTCACTTTCACTTGTCATTGAAATGTATTTAGCGGTTATTTCTACCATATCATGGTGTGTAGTTCAAGAGCCACTAATCACATCTGCATTACTTTGCAGGGGTTTCAAGAAACACACAAGTTGAATAGCGGTGAAGTTAGTATTTTTTAGGCTGATAGTTCAACAGCTCCAGCTTTAGCATTAGTAAATATTAGTATTTCGTTTGGTGATTGTAGAGTTTTAATTTTAAAGGACACATTATATGCATTTGCTGCTAGAAGAAATTTAATTTCTGTTTCTAAAGCTCTGAGCTATGGTTATGATGTTAATTTATTTGATACAGTTGTATTATTAGTTATAATAAATATTTTATCTCTACTGGTATATTGATTGATGATCTTTTATTATTAATTTCTTTCCTGAACTGCAACAATCCATTGAGCTAAATAATATTATCTTTCAAGTAAAAGAAAACACTCTTCTGAATTTAATGAGACTTATTTATGGCATTTTTGTCTACGTCACATAAATCCTTGAGGTTGTTCGGGATGGACCTTTAGGTTTACTAAAAGTGGAGGTACTATCAATATATGAATCCTGTTTAGAAGAAAAAATGACAAAGAGACCTTTCCACTTAAAGGGAAGTAGAGCAAATGATAAATTGGAGTTAATTCATTCTAACTTGTGTTGCTCAATTAAAGTTCAAGCAAGAGGTGGTTATCAGTACTTCGTGCCTTTCAATGATGATTACTTAAAATATGATTATGTTTATTTGTTGTGTTGTAAGTCTGAATGCTTTGAGAAATTCAAAGAATTTAGACAGAAATAGAGAAACGACATGAGAAATGTAACAAGTCCCTACGATCTAATCGTGGTTGGGAATACCTCTCCAATGAGTTCATTAGTTACTTATCAGAACAAGGAATTACATCCCAAATTTTTGCATATAGAACTCCACAATAGAATGATGTAGCAGAAAGAAGAAACATAACTTTTAAAAATGGTTAGATCTATGATGAGTTACTCTAATTTGCCTTATTTATTTTAGGGTTATGCACTAGAAAATGCAAACTATATTCTGAGCTTAGTTCCTTCTAAGTAAGTAACAGTGACACAAATTATAGATTGGACATAAACCTAGTCTGAAACATGTATTAATTTAAAAATGTCCAGCACATGTGCTGAAAGAAAAGACAAAAAAGTTGAAACCTAAATCAAAAGTATATGTTTTAATTCGTTAACCTAAAAGAATGAATGGTGGTCTTTTCTATAATCCTACAGAAAAGAAAGTTGTTGTACGTACCAATACCAAATTTCTAGAAAAGAATTTTATAACAAAGCATATTTCCAACAATAAACTAGTTTTATGGGAATCAAGCAAAAAGGTAATGAATCAAAATACTAACGATAATGAAAACCAAATGCAAACTCCAGATGTCAGAGTTAACATACCATTACATTTTAATAGTGGGAGGGATGTTAATAGACATACAATTCCATAAGTACAAATTCTGAAAATCTATTGTATCAATGTTGTGAGGGTGCACAAGATAAAGAAGTCATTGATTTCCCAACACCGCTAGGAAATGAGGATAACATAGAGACTCAAGATCTAGCAAATGATGTCGTTCAACCACAAGATCATAATAGTGCAGTTGCCTCTATAATGATTCTTATAACTAAAGTGCCACGTCGTAGTGGTAGAGAGATAAGAAAACCATCTCGGTATGTACTCTTACGAGAGATTTCTGAAAGAATCCCTATAGATTTGAATACCAAGTCTATGAATTACGATAGAGCACTATAAGATAAAGATGCAGACAAATAAATTGTTCCTATAAAATCAGAAATGGAGTACATATACTCTAATAAAGTCTAGGATCTTGTAGAACCACCTGTATATGGATTCAACCCATTGAATGCATTTGGATCTATAAGAAAAAGAGAGGAGTAGTCAGAAAAGTGCAAACTTATAAATCTAGGCATGTGGTAAAAAGTTTTACCTAGAAAGAAGGGATTGATTATGAGGAAACCTTTTTGCCAGTAGCCATACTTAAGACTATTAAAATTATCTTATCCATTGCTCCCCATGATGACTATGATATTTGGCAAATGGATGAAAAAAGGAAAAGAATACATGTTGTGCAAGCTTAAGATATCCGTTATGGATTAAAGAAAGATTCTAGGGCATGAAATACTTATTTTGACAATGCGGTTAAGACTTTTAATTTTGAGCAGTGTCTTGATGAGTCTTGTGTATACACAAAAAGTGAAATGGGCATAAAGTGGTGTTTCTAGTATTGTAAGTAGATGATATCTTGCTCATAGAAAATAATATGTACTTGTTGAATTCAGTTAAGGAATGGTTATACAGTAATTCTAATATGAAAGATTTGGGAGAAGCTGCTCACATTCTTGGGATCAAGGTTCTACATGATCACAAGAAAAGGGTGTTAGGTTTATCTCAAGCTCTTTATATTGATACAATTCTTACCAGATTCAGCATGAATGATTCCAAGAAAGGATTTCATCCGTTTAGACATGGAATTTATCTTTCTAAAATAATCAATGTCCTAAGACAGATGAGAAGATAAAAACTTAAAGGTAGTTCTTTATTCATCGACTGTGGAAAGCCTCATGTATGGGATATTGTACACTAGACCTAATATCTATTTTACTGTAGGAATGGTTAGTAGATTTTATTCTAACCCTGAGAGAGAACGCTAGACAATAGTTAAGCATAAAATCAAGTACTTGAAAAGGACTAGGGATTACATGCTAGTTTACCATTTGAATTAGTTGGTTCCTATAGGGTACACAAACTTAGAATTTTAGTTTGATAAGGACTCTAGAAAATCGACCTTTGAAATTATGTTGACTTTTGGAAGTAACCACTATTTAGAGAAGCATCAAGGAAACTTGTGTTTCCAATTTCACCATGAAAGGCGAATATGTAGCAGCCTCTGAGGCAGCTAAGGAGGAAGTATGGCTCAAAAATGTTTTCAAAGACTTAGCGATTGTCCCTGTGATAGAAGAACCACTTATAATTTATTATGACAATAGTCTTGCAGTTATAAATTCAAAGAAATCGTGGAGCCATAAAAATTCAAAACACATTGAATGTAAATATCAGTTGATTCGAGACATAATGCAAAGAGGAGATGTGGTGGTTGAGAAGATTGCATCAGAAAACAATCTGACATTCCCTTTAACAAAAGATTTATTACAGAAGCCTTTTAAAAGGCATATAGAAGGATTGGGTGTTAGAGTTGTGGGTGCACGGTTATGAGTCTAAGTTAAAGATTGTTAGGATATATTATAATCCATGCGGTTTTGATGTAGTATTATTTATTGAATGATTATTTATTTATTTATAAATTCAATAAAGAATTACATTAAATAAATCATTGTCATATATGTGTCCTCAACTTATATAGTAGATGATTTGTTGTATAGAGTTTTAGCTTATACATAGAAGATTAAATCATCGATTTTTATAGTTAAAGTTATAGTTCACAACCATAGATGGAAATTTAGATAAACCATCAAAATGATTGTAGAATGAGATTAAATATATTTTATCTTGATTGTGAGAATGGTGCAGCTCTAACTTCTGTGCTAGTGCATTTTGTATGTATTGAACGGGACTATGTAAAGATAGTTGTTTGGGACTGAATGATAAAAAACATATTTTCTAAACTATTAAATGTATTTATATTCTCAATTCTGATATAACTATTATGATCTGTATATATTATTTATCATTTTGATTCATTAAAAGATGATATTTTGAGATGGGTCCATATTCCTGGTAGATTGGATGATAGTGATATACATTAGTTAAATATAAGTTAGTTGATGGAATCCATGTCTTAGTAATAAGTTAGTTGATGGAATCCATGTCTCAGTATAGAGATTAATGATACGCCTTTTGTGAGAAGCTTATAAGTTTCCATGTGTAAAGCCGTCCGTCTGACATATGATATAAGTTAAGCATTACTCTAACGGAAATTGATCATACTATTAATTCATCAGTAATTTAATTTATTGATTAGTATCTGTATTCTTAATATAGGGAATTACATAATTGTTTAATGGAGAATTATGAAATAAAAATAGAGGAGTGCAATTATGAATTTTTAGTGGAATCGTTAATAATTTATTATGGTAAAAATAATTCAAATTGGTATTTTTAATTATTTCTATAATAAGGTCTATAATAGGAAGCCTCAGTAATTAATTTTGTGATCCCTACAATGCTCATATTATACTAGAACTCGAGATCTTATTTTCTATGGGAAAAGAAGAAGTTACCACTGTCTTTGTTTAAATAGAAACATGCGTGTGTTTTATATTTCTCCTTGGAGTGGGGGATTATCACTATAAATAGGGTTTTTCCTAGCATAGAAATTAAATAACAAGAATAATAGAAAGGATAGAGTATTCTCTTCAGTACTTTCCCATCAAGTATTGAGAGAGTTCAGTTGTGAACTTGAAATCGTTGTAGAAGTCCGTAGGTTCGTAGACTGATTTGCTTCAAGATATTTGCTTACGCTTCGAGAGATATTCCTGATTATTTTTAACCATCATTTGTATGAATTATGTGTTTATGTTGGTTTTCTATATTACTTCCAAGAGATCCTATCTATTTGCTTCCACTATGTGTGCTTGATTTTCCAACAAAAAGGTGTATCAGTTAGATGTCTGTAACACATTTCTGCATTGTTTGACAATAATATAATAATCTTGAAAACAACTTTCTCTCAGTGCATATTACTTGATTTTCTAAACTGCGCCTTGCTCAGAATGACCTGGGGATGGAAGAAGAAAGTGGCTATGCTAGAGGCAACAACTTTGAATGTGTATAGACAAATCTAAAATTTTAACCTTGGGGTTCCTAAATAAGGTAAAGAGAAAAAGGCTTTAAAAATAGAATTTTAACTTTGAGGATTCCTAAATAAGATGAAGGTGAAAGGCTAAAATAATGATATTGCCACTGAGATTCAATCCCTTAAGCACGGTGAGGGATTTTTCTAGCTCCTTCCAGTCGCTAGATCATCCACTTATCTTTGGATATGGATTCCTATTAATATATTATTATACATTAATAGTATTCTAAATATATTATAGAATTTCAAA
This sequence comes from Capsicum pubescens, assembly GCA_030864215.1. Lineage (NCBI taxonomy): Eukaryota > Viridiplantae > Streptophyta > Magnoliopsida > Solanales > Solanaceae > Capsicum > Capsicum pubescens. The sequence continues at coordinate 79,201,077 of CM061545.1, read as the reverse complement.
AAAAGTTTGGGGTTTCTCAAAAAAATCCTAAGTCTACTATAGATTTGCCCCTACGGAGAAAACAACCTATGGAACAGTGGTCGCCTCTTGTAAAAGTGGTGGATCCAAGGTCCAATTAAACAATAATAATGATGAAAAACAAAAAATTTACTATTTTATCTAAGATGAAAGAGATAAACCGGCGAAGGTGAGGAAGGCATCACCGATAAAAAGAACAACAAAGAGAAAACTAGATCTAACAGAAGAACCTTCTAAAAATGGGTGATTTCTTGAATAATAACTATTTACCAGGTAAAGGAATGAGTCTGATCTATGTAGCACCACTAATGAAAAATGGGTAAAAGATCATCAAACTGAACAGAGCGAGGAGTTTAATTGAGAAATTGAGGAATAAAAGTTGACCCTTATTTTGTATATAATGGGGGATTCACCTACCATTTTTATAGTTAAGAGGTATATACTCTACAAGTGAACTCTACTATCAAGCCTAAAGTGTATTATAAAAAATATGACTACTTCTTAGTTTGATTTTCATGTATGAATGATCAGAATGAATTATTATACTCTGGGCCATATATGATGAATAATTGACCAATTATAGTAAAGGTGTGGAATATTGATTTTTTATTTTAACAAAGAGGTCCTACAAAGAGTTTCAATTTGGGTGAAATATCCAAATTTTCTTTTGAATTGTTGGAGCATGGACTCCTTAAGCAGAATAGTAGTGGATTGGGGGTTCCACTCTATGTGAATGAGTGTACTACTAAGGTGGATCGTATAATCTTTTGCTCGTGTGCTTGTAAAATGGGTGTGGCCAGGGAACTATCGAAAAAGAACGAGGTTACAAATCCTAATGGAAATTTTTTTGAATAAATTTTTAAGTATGAGTGGGTTCCTAATTGTTAACACTAGATGTATGCAAGTAGGACATAAATATCATCCAAAAGAGGAACCTAGAGGGAAAGTTGCACCTAGAATATTTACTAAATGGTTGGAGAAGGCCAAAATAAATATTGTAAAGGGAACTTCAAAAGAAAAGCATGATCATGGAAGAAAAGGGAAAAAAGTGGTTTAAAAGAAGAAAACTGAAACTAGGTCCATACCAAATAAGTTGCTAAGAGTTCAAGAATACACCTTAGAGATTAAACTATGAAGATGACTAATAGTTTTAAATAACTTTCTCTTGCTGATGAGGAGTTAGTTGTCTTAGATAAGAATCAAAGGTTGCAAAAGATAGGAATTAGAGGTAATATCAAAAAACTTGTTACATGACCCCAATTTCCTAGAATACAAGAGGAATAAATAAACTTCATGGATAAAAGAAACTCAAATTAGTTGTAAAGGAAAATAAAGTAAGTATTATAGTGGTACTAAAGCATAAAGTTAAGGAGACCATATCTAGTTGAGTAATATAGAAAATAACACATGACTAGAGATATGCAATTAGCTACAAATATACTAGAATTTGATTGATATAGGACCCAAATATTTATGAATATTTGATGATGAACAAATCTGCTCAATTTATTCAAAGTAGGATGATGATGAAGAGAAGTAGGATGGTGTTTTTCTTTGTGGCAATATATTGCTTACATACTATGTAAGGTAGAATACAATTGGGAGATAATTTAATAGTGTTGGTGGCAAGTAATCGAAGACAATGATATATATAGGGGACTTTACAGCAGTATTAATAGGAGATGATAAATTATAAGAAAGTCCAATTGAAGAAGTTGATATAAGAAATTTTAATGATTTTATAATTAATACTAATATGTTTGAGTTAAAAATAATAGGCAGGTCATACACATGGTCTAATAGACATACATGTAGTAAGATTAACAAAACTATTGCAAATGCTAACTGGATGTTGAATATGCATATAGTAAAAGTAAATATGTTTAGACATGACTTTCCTGATTATTTTTCTTTGAGTTTGGATTTAGGAAGGGATTACAAGAGTAACATAGAGCTTTTAGGTTCCTTAATTATCTAACGAATCATCCAGAATTCATTGCTAAATTAAGGACATCAAGGCATGGTAGACAGAATAAGAGTATCAAATAGGTGTGGAAAAAACTTTAAAAAGTTAGAACAAATCTCAAACAACTGAACAACACAAAACTTAAGAGTGTTAGAGATATGGTCAACAACCTGAAGGAATGACTGACTCATATTCAAGAACTCATGAGAAATCCTACAGAGGTTGCTTCTAATAAATATATTGAAAGAGAATTGAGACAACAATTTGAGAAATGGAGTATGATAGAAGAAAGTGTTATGCCATATAAGTCCAAAGTACAAAGGTTGAAACTAGGAGATGCTAACACCAACTATTTTTTTTCTCAGATTAAGAATAGGATGGCTCAAAATATTATCACTAGCCTTCTCACTAAAGAGCGTGTTAGGGTGAAAACTCAATATGTCATGATTCAAACCCTATCATAAGTGGTGCCCATACTACTCAACCAATGGGAGAACCATCTATACTAAAATACCATCTCACAATCAACACTTAGAAAATCATGAACTAATCTATTTATAGATAAAATCAAGGCTAAATAAGAAAATAAGTATAATTAAGGAGGAACATTGTACTTAAGGAAATAAATCGTTCTTAGGAACCAAAATTCATCTGTATAAAAACTATAAAAGAATGTCAACATTGGATGCAACTAAATTGTAATGAAAACATAAGTTTATAAATAAGGAACTATGCCCATGAGGTAAGATTCCATGGTAGCCCGGCTATGTTGCTCACCCTGAAATCTAAAGTCAGTTTCTATGATCATAGTGAGGCCTTGTAGGAGCCGCTGGAATATGCATTGCACTCACAAAAGTAGAGTAGGTGTAGTTTCAGCACACGAGCAAATAATTGTGTATTGGTAGGATCATTTGGTCAAAATCCAAGATAAGAATATTAACACAAAACTAAATTATAGTACAACAAGTTAATCCACGCTTAACAATCACAGTTAGCATAACAAGAAACAAATAAAAAATAAGGGATCAAAACCAATAAGTCTACATATTATCACTTCTCAAATTTAGTCAAGTCAAGACAAGTCAGAATAATTTATTTTGCATATAAATATATTTTCACAATTTACTCATGGAACCGTAAAATTCACCCGAGCCTTGTACATACATGCTAGGGTTAATAATACAACCACCCTCTATCCATGAACGACATGAGATAATTTCCATCCATGTACTAAATCCCAGAACAAGTGTCTGCTAACTTTGTTTTAACAAAATTCCGTGAGAATATTCTAAATATTGAACATTTTACATTTAACAAATAAGGTAGGTCAAAAATCATATAGCAACCATAAAATCATTTGGATTGACCACACCAAACAACATGCACCAACAAGCCACACTACAAGGTAGTTAACATGCATATATAGCACAAATTAGATTACACTACAGTATCATCACCTACCTTAAACCAAGCTTGTATAACTCCTCTAAATCGAAGCTTTGCTTTTTCATGCAATTTTTGCTTGCTCGTGATCTAGAATAGGAATATAAATACATAATCAATATCATGACCTACCACACCGGGAATTATAACTCACCCCCAACCCCTAAGGCAAAGTTCATGATCTTTCATTTTTTATTTAGGATCTTAATACCATCATTTACCTAAAACTACCATTTTCATAGTTAAATTAGTGAATTAACGAAATGCAAGAGTAAATTAACTATTAATACAAATAACTCATTAATTTATTGCTTAATTTCCTCCCTTGCACTAGAAAATAACTAAATTCTGCCCTAAAACCCTCCTTAAACTTTTAAGGCTTAATTAACAATTACAAGTTAGCTAGGATGAATTTCTTACTTTTTCAATCCAAACGAAGAATTTTTGGTGTAAATCGCCCCAAATTTCTCCTTCTTTGTACCACAATAAGTTTTACAAAAATAAAATATTTTAGGAAAAATATTTAATTAAAAAGAAAATTACTGCTATAGCATATTACAGCACTATAACTGTGTTGATCAACCTTTGACCACCGTTATAGAAAATTTTTCTATTATAGTGTCGATCTCTATCAGCGGGCATGAAACACCTTAGTATCTAGACCTTAAAAAATTTCCTATAGTTCTGATCTCTAGATCCAATATGACTCATGGGTACGAGCTGTATCTTGGGGTACAAATGGTATGGTCCGATTACTAGAATAGATACGACTTAGGGGTACGAGTCGTATTGGTGGTTACAAATCATTTGGTTCCTTAACTTAATCTTAGACTTGGTTACATAGGTTGGATCTGAGTAAAAGTATCTCACCATGAGATGTAAGACAGAGTAGGAATTGTACCAGGGACTGTATAGTAAACAGTGTTCAATTCCCTAAGTATTTTATTCTGCCAGGAATATGGGTCATGGATACGGATCATATGCTATAGTTACAACTTGGTTGGATGAATCGTATACTACAAAGTATTTGTATAAGGGTGGAGGTTCAGGATACAAGTGGTGGATACCAATAATATTTGGAGGGTACGACTCGTGAGGGTCAGTCGTATCCCTGCAATGGAATTTTTGTGAAACTTAAGTGGGGGTATTCTGGACATTTTTCTACTTATCCTAATAAGGCCCCACAAATTCCAACCTACTTGGAAGGATAATTATCCTAATATTTTATTCATTAACATTTAGAAACTCTTTCTAAACACTTCTTAATTCTTTTAAGAGCTTTTGGGCAAGGGAAGATAGGGTTCAACTAAGGGATTAATTTAGGGCTTGACTTGGTGATTTATTTCCGACATCATCTTAGTTTAAGGCATGTTTTTATTTCCTCTTTTCTAATTTAATTAAAGACATGGTTTATATGAATGTATTCATGGTTTTACTATTGCATGACTTTGGCTTTCAAATATAACTTGGGGGTTTTGATGTTAATTGCTTGGTTATGGTTTTTCATGGTTTTAATTATGCTTTTATATTTATTAATGGTGGTTTTTGATAGTTGGATTGAATGTGAATGTTTTATTGGTAATTGGAATTGGTTTTGGTCATATTATGTGTAATACCCCATGATTTTTTCTAGCTTGAATTCGTCTCTAGAGTGTTAAGGGATAGCTTCCAAAACAAATACTATTTATTTGGCATTTAATTCCTTAGATTTAGATTTTCCATTCGGTAGAAAATTGAATTATCTTTCCAACGATATAAGATTCGGATAAATCTAATAACCGAATAAGAAGTTATGGCTATTCTAAGTCCCAGTCGTAAAACACCGTCATTTAGACCCTTAGCGCGCCGCGAAGCAGTGTCAAATCCCAATTGTCCCATTCCAGTGGCCCTACGTGATACTGTCACATCACGGATAGGGTTAATTTCTTATTTGTCATTTTCTAGAGGTACATCGCAATAATGACGTGTTGCGCTATGTGCCAAAATGACATTCCAAAGGGGCATAACAAATAAAAAGGGAGTAATATTTAGCACCAAATGGGAAGTGTGGCTTTAGCGCATCCTACTTCTATAGAACTACGTAGCCAACATAGGTATAGATTATCATATTATTCCCACTTCTATGTGGATGATAGTTACAGATGTGATCACTTAGCTCAGGTTATACTCCCTGAATAGAGTATGACACCTCTCCCTAATGTGAGGTTTCTTCCTTAGGAGGATGAGACGTTGGACTCCATGTTAGCTCACATGGTTTATGTCGGTTAAGAGAACCTCCCTGTAGATTAAAATATATGTTTCAAACCCTGCTAATCAAAGTAGAAGAATGAAAAAAATGCTTTTAGAAAACTAAGTGTAAAGGCTCACATTTTTATTCAGAATATGCTTTACAAAAAGATAATGGCTTCAGATTTTAGCTTTAAGATTTCATATTTAGAGTGAGCTCTATTACATTGGAAAATATGATTCAAAGACAGAGATTTAGTACAGCTTTTAGAACTAAATGTTATGGCTGACAAGATTTATAAAGTATGTTTTGCTTCTTATTGCTACATATTTCAGTATTTCAGATATTCCAGCTCAAGTGAGTCATTTACATTTAGCATGTATTTTTTTATAAATGATGATTATGAGATAATGTTTTACTTACGCATATCACCCCATATACTCAGTACATCCTTAAAGTGCTGATCCACATATACGTCTATGTGTTACATTGTCTCATAATATAGGTATGGGTGCTCAGTGTCAGCAGCATGAGTAGTTCGAGAATCTCTATCTACATCCGACAGTTGGTGAGTCCTCATAGTTCGAGGACTTATTCATTTCAGATTTTGCAATTTATCAGTTTAGGAGTTTTAGCACTTCCTTTCAGATAGCTCGAGTTAGCTAGGGGTTTGTCCCAGTGACTCTCTAGTATTAGTAGTAGAGGCCTATTAGACTACTAGTTTTGATTCATATTATTCAGTTTTGATTTTTCAGATGTTATGTTCAGAATTATTCTCAGATATTACAAAAAGTTTCCACATTCTAGCATGACTTTTATGTCTATATTTCCATTATTATAAGATTTGGGTTCAGTAGTATGCAGAAAGGGTTGGCTTAGTGCTACTCGTAGTCTTAACCGCTGTCTGACGTCTCGAGATCAGATTTTGGGGCGTTACAAACTTGGTATCATATCCGAAGGTTTAGAGAGTCCTAGGGAGTCAGACAAGCCATGTTACTTAGAGTCTTGATCATCGGTGTGAAGCGCGCCACATCTATGAGCAAGACGCTACTAAATGTTTTTAGGAAATAATCTGTTTCTTTCATGATCTATTGTACTAATAGTATTTCTATCAGCTTTTAACTCGTGCTTTCATATGACAGTTGAAAATGCCTCCTCATCGAGCTAATGCCCACATAAACGATAACCAGCCACCTCAGCCCGTAGATCTTTTGAATGAGAATGTGTCATATGTAGAGTTTCAGGCTGCCTTTAAGGCGCTAGCCCAAGATGTGATAGCTAATGTTCAGGGTAACCATCAGGTTGCAACCCTACTTTAGCAAGACGGGGACTTACCCGCAACCAAAATCAAAGATTTTATGAGAATAAACCCGTTAGAGTTCTTTGGGTCGAAGACAGGTGAGGACCCACAGTTGTATCTTAATGAGGTAAAGAAGATCACCCAAATTATGCATACTTCTGAATAGGAAAATGTAGAATTGGCATCCTATAGGCTGAAGGAGGCTACATATGACTGGGTAGTGATGTGGAAGAAGAGTAGAGGGGAGAATGTAGCTCCCATGACTTGGCAAATATTTTAGGATGCATTCTTAAACAAGTTATTCCTACATGAGATGAGGGAATGTAACGCCACAAATCCAGTACCTGGAACGCTACACGATGCTCATGACCTCAAAAGGCCACAAGCTAACCCATGACTGATATCTGTACCCGAACACTGCATAATATACTGTATAAATATGAAAATAAAGGCTGAGAGACCATAAGGTTCAAATAACTGATAAAACATAACATCTGAGAGTACGGTATATCAATACCCAAATGAAAACTAAAATAAACTATCTGAACATACTGTAGTCTGGAAGCCTCTAAACTGTCTAAAAACTGTGAAGTTGATGGGATATGTCCCCAACTAACTCCAAACTACTAAAATAATAAAGTAATAAAATAATCATGCTATCCTTGAATGATGAGGACTCACTGCTAGTCTGGCTACTGAACGTATGATCTACTAAGGATGCTATGGAGCTCGTACTTTTGAACCTATGGTATAAAACACCATAGCGCAAATGCGTCAGTACGATTGAATGTACTGGTATGCAAGTGAGGTAGGCTAAATGGAAATGGTTCAAATGCATGAATAATACTAACTGACTGTATAATATGAACGTGTGAATACATGCATGAATAAGTGACTATAACTGAATTCGTGATGATCTGACTACTAAGTCTGAATGCTGATAACATGAGTTACTAGTAACTGATATAACTGATACTGAGCGACTGTGTTTGATAGTCTAAGTTCTAATGGAACTAGTTGAGTTTCGTACTGAGCTGAGCGACTGTATCTGATTGTCCTGAGTTCTGTAGAACTATCTGAGTTCTATTACTGAGACTGAGACTAAAACTGTAACTATGGGAAATTGTCTTCTAACCGACATACCCCAAATAAATAAATATAGTTGATTTGGGATCTAATCTGTAACCCTAATTAGAAAGGTGTCAATACCGCACCACTGGTAAGGATAAGCTATGAGTGACCCTCATCTAGCAGGTACTCTAATGAGAATGGTGGGACTCTCATCTGATAGGTTAAGCCACCTCATCAACCCTCGACTGGCAGGTTGATGTCTCAGCCTACGTTGGCTACGTAGTTCTGGAATGCAAGGATTGCTTCTAAGAATCACACCCCCAACTAGCAGGTGAGTTCCCATCCTTGGGTTCAGTCGGTGCTAAATTCTACTACCATCTGAATAGACACTGAACATGATTATTTAAACTGAACTGGACTGAATTCATTGAGTTTCATTGACTGATGTAATACTACTGAGATTACTGAATTACTGATCTTTCTGAGGTTTCTGGAATTACTGAGTTTACTGAGTTTTCCTGAGTCACATAACTGACTAAGTTCTATGGATCATGGCTTGACTGGGAGTATCTTGAAAACATGACACTAGCTATAGGCACACAACTAAATTGTCAGGAATAAGTACCCCCAGGACTCGATAGAAAGAAACTGACAAGGGATGACATTCTTGAATACGAGACCAATAATCCATAATACAATAAGTTGGGGATTTCATGAAGTACATGGTTATCATAATCTTGTACATGGTAGGAATGTATATAATCAATGTCATAATTTCATACTCTACCATCATGAGAATTCCAACAAATATCTACATTGCACCACAATAGCATGAGAGTCATTTGAACATAAGGGTAAAACATGCATTTATCATATGGGTCACAATTGAGCTATAATACACAATTTCTATCCTCTTAGGCATTTTATCAAACACTATACATGCACAATTTAGGGCACAGGTGTAATCATCAAATTACACATCATGAAAAACACAATTCATGGATTTCAACTTTCATGCTAATGTAGTTTCATGAAAAACATGTAAAGATTCAAACTTGGGAATCATACAATAAGATAAACATGGTTACAAAACAACCCATAACATAAAAATTATGATTTATAATTTAAAATAGGGTTCTTAAGCTTTATGGATGAAAGGAATTCATAAATCAACACCATGCATACCTTGGATGAAAGATTCTTCAAAACAAATGGTGAAATTCTGGAAATTGGATCATCAGTTGAAAACCCTAAGCTTATTCTTGATGGATTTTGAGATAGATAAGTGTATTTAGGTTGAATTGGGGCTTAATCCCATGTTTTAGACTTATATAGGGTTGGAAAATTGACCCTTTTGCCCTTGAGGATGCGGTCATTTAATCACTAAAAATTGGGTGCCGATGCTACAAGCGACGCAATGCGTTGTTGGTTGTGACATGATACTCGTTGCGTCGCGCCATGATCGCATCGAGCCTCAAAAGTTTTGCCGCTGGCAGTCTTCACAAATGTTGACCAACACAATTGTCGATATGGCACGCCATGATCACATTGGTCCACTATTTTGGGACTCTGAACATGATCTAAACGTGTTCCAAAAAATCTAAAACTTGTCCGGGAACATTTATTGACCTTCCTGATCATGAATTAATAAAAATATGGACCATTAAAGGACGCTAAGGTGGTGAAATGAGATTTCCAACTTTTGAAGGCCAGTAATAGGCTAAGTCTGGGAACCTAGCTAGAATTTTTTGAGTCTAGGACCTCTTGACAAACTTAAAGGACTGAATTGAGCTTTAGGATTTTACGGGGTCTTACAATATCTCCCCCTTGAGAAGAGTCGTCCTCGAATGAGACCGACTGAAAGGGGAGAAAATTTAAACTGACATACATACTGAATATGAACAACTGAAACATGAATCCATGACTGACACAACTGATAACTGAATACATCATACTGAGCATGCATATCTGATGCATGTGTAAATGATTTATTAATACATGACGGAGTATTCTGATGAACTGAGTTCTCATAATGTTAATGCATATCTGATGCATGATTATATGAATGAACTGATACATGAATTCATGACTGAATATGCAATGGTAATCGATACCAAGTTTATAATGGAATTCTGATCATGAACTGGATACCAAGTTGTGGATGAAATCTGAACATAAAACTTAAAGCTTAAGGAGAACTATTACCTTGGGATGAGTCTGAGTTAGTGGAGAAGAGGTGAGGATACTTGGTACATATGTCTACTTCTTCTTCCCAAATAGCTCCCTCAATGGACTAATTCCGCCAAAGAACTTTGACTAGAGGGACTTCATTGTTCCTCAGTCTACGAGTCTGATAGTCAAGGATTTTGACTGGAATATCCTCATAAGAAAGGCTTTTCTGAACATCTATGCTCTGAATAGGGACTACAACTTCTGGGTCACCTATTCACTTCATGAGAAAAGAGACATGGAAAACTAGATGAACTGAGGCTAGATCTGAAGGAAACTCGAGCTCATAAGCTACTTTGTCGAAGCGACTGAGAATTTTAAAGGGACCAACATATCGGGGACTGAGCTTTTCCTTCTTATGAATCTCTTCACTCCCTTCATGGGTGAGATATTTAGATAGACATAGTGACTAATATCAAACTCGAGATCCTTTCTGCATATATCTACATAGGACTTCTGTAGGCTCTGAGTAGCTCAGAGTCTTTCTCTGATCAACTGGACTTTTTCTAGGCATCGAATACTATGTCAAGACCTATGAATGAGGCCTCACTAACTTTGAACCAACCAACTGGAGATCTGCACCTCCTATTATAGAGTGCTTCGAATGGAGCCATCCGAATGCTGGAATGATAGCTGTTGTTGTATTCAAACTCAATCAAAGGCAAGTGGTAATCCTAACTACCCTTAAAGTAAATTGCACACGCCCTTAGCATATCTTCTAAAGTCTGAATGGTCCTTTTTTCTTGACCATCTTTCTGAGGATGGAAGGCTGTATTGAGATAAAATTAGGTACCAAGACCCTTTTGGAATACTTTCCAGAAATAAGAGGTGAACTGGGAACCTCTATCTGAGATAATAGACAATGAAACACCGTGTAATTTGATCAACTCCCTAATATTGAGTTTGGTGTAATCCTCAACTGAATAGGAGGTATGGACTGGAAGAAAATGAGCTGATTTGGTCATCCTGTCTACAATGACCCAAACAGAATCCTGTTGATGACGAGTACGAGGCAAGAACATCAAGAAGTCCATGTTCACTTCTTCCCACTTCCAAGTAGGAATACTGAACTCCTGCATGGACCCACTAGGCTTTTGATTCTCTATCTTAGCTTGCTGACATATAGAGCACTTATCCACAAACTGTAAAACATCTCTCTTCATCCCACTCCACCAATAGATTTCCATAAAGTCGAGGTACATAATTATGGCCCCTAGATGAATAGAGTAATGCGCCCCATGCGCTTTTGCAAAAATTCGTTGCCTCATGTTATCTATATTAGGAACACAGAGACGACCCTGACAATGTAATACACCATCTCCCCCTTGGGAGAAAACCTCTACTTTCTGATGCTTGATTGACTTTTTCAACCTGAATAGAATGGGATCTCTACCTTGATTTTCTTTCACCTCGGAAACTAGAGATGATTCTAAACTACTCTGAACCTATATATCACCCTCTTCTGTATCGACTAAGCGAACACCTAGTTTGGAAAGTTGATGGACTTCCTGAGCTAGATTTTTCTTACTATCCTTAGTATGAGCAACACTACCCATAGAGAGTCTACTGAGAGCGCCGGCTACTACATTAGCCTTGCCCGGATGATAAAAGACACTCATGTCATAGTCTTTTAAGAGATCTAACCACCTTCTTCGATGGAGTTTAAGATCTTTCTGAGAGAATACATACTGAAGGCATTTATCATCTATGAATACATCTATATGAACACCATAGAAGTAATGCCTCCAAATCTTTAAGGAAAATACTATGGCTGCTAACTCAAGATCATGAGTTGGATAATTCTTATCATGGGGTTTAAGTTGTCTGAAGGCATAGGCTATGATCTTACCATGTTGCATGAGGACACAACCCAAACCTACTCTGGATGCCTCACAATACACTACGAACCCATCTGAACCATCTGGAAGAGCCAAAACTAGAGTTGAGGTGAGTCAAGTCTTCAACTCCTGAAAACTCTTATCGCAAGGATCTGACCACTGAAACTACACTTTCGTCTGAGTCAATATGTACATAGGGGATGAAATAGAAGAGAATTGCTAGTTAAACCCAAGAAACTCTTGATATCTGATAGAGAGACAGGTCTGGGCCAGTTTCTTACTACTTTGGTCTTTTGAGGATCTACTCTAATGCCATCATCAAAATGATATGGCCAAGGAATACTACTGAATTTAGCCAAAATTTTGCACTTTCTGAATTTAATGAATAACTGATGATTTTTGAGAGTCTGAAGCACTGTTTTAAGATGGTCTGCATGATCATGCTCACTGCGAGATTAGAAAAAGATGCCAGCTATGAAGACTATGATGAACATGTTCAAGTACTGCTTGAACACCCGATTCATCGAGTCTATTTAAGCTGCGGGGATATTGGTAAGACCAAAGGACATGACTAGGAATTTGAAATAACCATACCGAGTTTGGAAGGTTGTTTTCAAAATATCACATTCCGTAAAGTGGTAAAAAAATTCATTGATTCTGGGAAGTAGATACTTGTTCTTGAGCATGACTTTATTGAGTTGACGGTAATCAATGCACATTCTGAGAGAACCATCTTTCTTTCACATAAATAAGACTGGTGCACCCCACGAGAAAACACGGGGTCTGATGAATCCCTTATTTATGAGATCCTTCAACTGCTCTTTCAATTCTCTGAGTTCTACTGGTGCTATTATAGATGGAAGAATAGATATAGGCTGAGTATCTGGAGGAAGATCAATGCCAAAGTCTATTTCCCTTTCGGTAGGAATTCCTGGAAGATCTTCGGGAAAGACATTTGAATATTCATTCACAACTAGGACTGATTCAAGATCGGGAGTTTCAGAACTATTGTCCTTAACTTAAACAAGATGATAGACACATTCTTTAGATATCATTTTCCTTGATCGAAGGTAGGAAACGAGCTGACCTCTGAAAACTGAAGTACTACCCCTCCATTCTAGGACAGGTTGATTAAAAAATTAAAACTGGACAACTCTATTTCTGCAGTTGATTATGGCATAGCAGGAATGAAGTAAATCCATGCCAAGAATGATATCGAAATTGGTCATCTCTAATTCGACTAAGTCTGCTGAAGTGACTTTCTGAGATAGCATAATTGGGCAGTTCCTGTATACCCATCGAGCTATGAGGGTTTTACCCACTAGGGTAGAGACTGAAAAGGGCTCTACTAGAATTTCAAGATTGACTCTGAAATCAATTTCTATATAAGAAGAAACAAAGGACAAAGAGGCTCCTAGATCTAGCAAAGAATAAAAATGCAAGTGAAAAATCTATAACGTACCAGTAACCACATCAAGAGAATTTTCCTAATTTTTTCAAGATTAAAGAGCATAAAGTCTATTTGGGCGTTGCCCACTAGTAGCACTGGAAGTGGCACCCTACTGATTTGGGTGACCGATCTGAGCTGAGGAATGGTTATGATGACTCTAGGAACCTATCTGTGGGAAATCTCTGATTTTGTGGCCTGGCTTGCCACATCCGAAATAAATATCGCTTCCAACTCTGCAAATACCCAGATGGTGTTTGCTACAAGTCTGACAAAGTGGATTGGTTCGGGCACTGCTAATACTGCCCTGAGACTTAGAGCCTGGAGCCCTATCTCTGCTGCCATCCCTGAATTTCGACACTGAAGCACTAGCTAAAGAAGGAGATGGAACTGATGACTTAGGATGAAACTAAGAACGGTTTCCTTCCTCTGACTTAGGCTGAGCAAAGTTAAAACTACTTGTCCTTGCTTTCTTATTCTGCTTCTCTCTTATCTTATTTTTTTGCTCTTCTATCTGCTGAGCATGGGTCATAAGCCTGGCCACTTTCATGTCACTATTCAATATCGCGGACATGCACTCATTGACCACACTATCATTCACCCCAAAAACAAACATACCTATATTTTCCTTGCTATTTATAACTACATGAGAAACATATCTGGTTAATTGAGTAAAATTAAGAGAATACTCTTTCACCATCACGTTTCCCTACCTTAAGTTGATAAAGTCTAACACCTTAGCATCTCTTAGCTCTAGGGGAAAGAATCTATGTAAGAATGAGGTCACAAACTCCTCCCACTCTATGGATCCTGCATCAATTGACATCTCTGACTTCCACTAGTTGAACCAAGTGTGAGCAATGTCCTACAACTAATATGCTGCTAGCTTAGCACTCTTAATAGAAGTAACCCCCATGATATCCGTAACTTTCTAAACTTGGTCAAGGAATTCCTGAGGATCCTCTTTTGACTTAGACCCAAAAAAAGATGGAGAATTCATTCGGGTGAAGTCTCAAATCCTAACTACTGCTAAATTAGCCACTGGGTTGGCCAAAATGACAGCTGGTCGTTCATTCTGAGAAGTAACTAATTGAGCAAGAGTAGTGAATGCCGCTCTAAACTCTGTATGAGAGTCATGTTCTCCCAAAGGATCTTCGGGCTGAGAGGCTAACTGATTTCCAGTTCTCTTCTTGGGAGGCATGTTCTGTAAATAGAAGAGAAAAGGATTAGACTAAGAGATTAACTTAAAACTATGCTCACTGGCATGACATGAATACTAAAAGAAGGGAAACTGTTCCTAAAACATCTTATAGCCTCCTACACATAAATATGGTGCACAACACATCCATAAATAAGACTCTACTAGATACGACTTTAAGACTTCCTAAGACACTGTTGAACCTTAGGCTCTTATACAAAGTTTGTAATGCCCCAAATCTAGTACCTGGAATGCTACCCGGTGCTCATGACCCTAAAAGGCCGCATGCTAACACATGATTGATATTTGTACGTGAACACTATATAATATACTATATGAATGCAAAAATAAAGGCTGAGAGGCCATAATATTCAAATAACTGATAAAACATAACATCTGAGAGTACGATATATCAATACCAAAATGAAAACTGAAATAAACTACGGTATATCAATACCAAAATGAAAACTGAAATAAACTATCTGAACATACTGTAGTCTGGAAGCCTCTAAACTATCTAAAAACTGTGGAGTTGATGGGACATATCCCTAACTAACTCCAAACTACTGAAATAATAAAGTAATAAAATAATCATGCTATCCTCAAATGATGAGGACTCACTGCTAGTCTGGATGCTGAACGTCTGATCTACTAAGGATGCTTTGGAGCTCGTACTTTCGAACCTATGGTATAAAATACCATATCACAAATGTATCAGTATGATTGAATGTACTAGTATTCAAGTAAGGTAGGCTGAATGCAAAGGGTTCAAATGCATGAACAATGCTAACTGACTATATAACATAAATATGAGAATACATGCATGAATAAATGACTGTAACTGAATTCGTTATGATACAGACTACTGAGTCTGAATGCTGATAACATGAGTTACTGGTAACTGATATAACTGATACTGAGAGACGGTGTCTAAATGTCTAAGTTCTAATAGAACTAGATGAGTTTCGTACTGAGATAAGTGACTGTATCTGACAATCCTGAGTTCTATAGAACTATCTGAGTTCTATTACTGAGACTGAGACCAAAAATGTAACTGTGGAAAGTATTCATCTAACCAACATACCCCAAATAAAGTAATATAGCGGAGTTGGGGTCCACTCTATAACCTCAACTAGAAGGGTATCAATACCACGCCACTGGTAAGGAAAAGATGTGAGTGACCCTTATCTAGAAGGTACTCTAATTATAATGGTGGGACCCTCATCTGAAAGGTTAAGCCACTAAATCAACCCTCGATTGGCAAGTTTATGTCTCAACCTACGCTGGCTACGTAGTTCTATAATACAAGGATTACTTCTAAGAATCACACCCTCAACTGGCAGGTGAGTTCCCATCCTTGGGTTCACTCGATGCTAAATCCTACTCCCATTTGAATAGACACTGAACATGATTATTTGAACTGAATTGGATTGAGTTCATTGAGTTCCATTGACTGACGGAATACTACTGAGATTACTGAATTACTGGGCTTTCTGAGGTTTTTGGAATTACTGAGTTTTCCTGAGTCACATGACTGACTGAGTTCTATGGATCATGGCTTGACTGAGAGTATCTTGAAAACATAACACTAGCTCTAGGGACACAACTAAAATTTTGGGTACAAGTACCCCCAGGACTCGATAGAAGGAAACTGACAAGGCACGACATTCTTAAATACATGACCAATAATCCATAATACAATAAGTTGGCAATTTCATGAAGTACATGGTTATCATAATTTTCTACATGTTAGGAATGGATATAATCAATGTCATAATTTCATACTCTAATATCATGAGCAGTCTAACAAATATCTAAATTACCAATGGGAGTTATTTGAATATAAGGATAAAACATACATTTATTAAATGGGTAACAATTGAGTTATAATACATAATTTCTATCCTCTTAGGCATTATATCAAACACCATACATGCACAATTTAGGGAATATGTGTAATCATCAAATTGCACATCATAAACAACTCAATTCATGGATTTCAACTTGAATGCTAACGTAGTTTCATGAAAAACTCATAAAGATTCCAACTTGGAAATCGTACAACAAGATAAACATGGCTACAAAACAACCCAAAACAACCCAAAACATAAATATCATAATTTATAATTTGAAATAGAGTTCTTGAGCTTTATGGATGAAAGGAATTCTTAAATCAAAACTATGTCATTCCTTGGATGGAAGATTCTTGAAAATAAATGGTGAAATTCTAGAAATTGGATCCTTAGTTGAAAACCCTAAGCTTGTTCTTGATGGATTTTGAGAGAGGTAAGTGTATTTAGATTGAATTGGGGCTTAATCCCATGTTTTATACTTATATAGGGGTGGGAAATTAACCATTTTTCCCTTGAGGATGCGGTCATTTAATGACTAAAAACTGGGTGCCGATGCTACAACGACGCAGCGTGCTGATGGCTATGACGTGATACGTGATGCATCGTGCCATGATCATGTTGATCCTTAGAAGTTTTGGCTCTGAAAGCCTGCACAAATGTTGACCAACATATTTCGTGATGCGGCGCGCCATGATCGCATTGGTCCACTATTTTGGAACTCCAAACATGATCTAAACGTGTTTCAAAAAATCCAAAACTTGTTCGGGAACACCTATTGACCTTCCTGATCATGAATTAATAAAAATATTGACTATTAAAGGACGTTAAGGTGGTGAAATGACATTACCAACTTTTGAAGTCCAATAATAGGCTAAGTCTGGGAACCTAGCTAGAATTTTCCAAGTCTGGGACCCCTTGACAAGTTTAAAAGACTGAACTGAGATTTAGGATTTTATGAGGTCTTATAGGAAAGCTAAGATAGAAGAGTTCATAAACCTGAGGCAGGGCTCAATGACAGTGAAGGAGTATTGCCTTAAGTTTAATCAGTTGTCTAAGTATGCCCTTGAGCAGATGGCTGATCCTAGGTCAACCATGAGTAAGTTTGTGATCGGTGTGTCTGGGTTGGTAGTTAAGGAGTGTAGGACTGCTATGCTTATTGGAGACATAGATCTTCCTAGATTGATGATGCATTCTCTGTAGATTAAGGCAGAAAAAGAGAAGGAAAGAGAGAGAGCGAATAAGAGGGCTAGAATAGGGCAGTTTGATTATGGCCCAGAATAGTTTTGGAGAAGGAAGTCATTCGTAGTTTTAGAATCATTCATCTATACCTGCACGTTCTTTAGCCAGTGCTCCTACACACAAAAATAGGTAAGAACAGTGGGGTAAGTCTTCTATTTCCTGATCCCAGAGTAGTGTGGGTGGTAGGCCCAATTATCCTATGTGTACTAAGTGTGGTAAGAATCATCCTGGTAAGTGTTTGGCTGGTCAGAAAGGTTGTTTTGGATGTGGTAAGTTGGATCACAACATTAGATATTATTCGCATGCTAAGCAGGAAAATAAATATGTTCGTCCCCAGACTCAGGATACTAGTGTACCAGCTCCTTTAGGTTGCCCAGCCTTCGTCAGGGTGCATCATCTAGTACTGGCGGCGGTCAGCGCCAGAATCGGTTCTATTCTTTACCATCCCGCTAGGAGTAGGAAGATCAACCAGATCTGGTTATAGGTATGCTTTGTATCTTTCATCTTGATGTTTATGTGTTGTTAGATCCTGGGTCAAATTTGTCTTATGTGACCACATTAGTTGCAGTAAATTTTGAGATATGTTTTGAAAAGATCCCTAAGCATTTCTTGGTTTCTACTCCAATAGGTGAGTCAGTTGTTGCCAAACAAATTTATTAGAAGTGTCCTATTACTGTCCTCCATAAAGTCATGTTAGTAGACATAATAGAGTAAGATATGGAAACTTTGATCTTATCCTTGGTATAGATTGGATCCATTCTTTTTATGCTTCTATAGACTGTCGCACCCATGTGGTAAAATTTTTATTCCCAGATGAGCCAGTCTTTGAGTGTTCAGGTAATTCAGTGTCTCCCAAAAGCCATTCCATATCTTACCTTAAGGCCATAAAGTTGATATCCAAGGATTGCATTTATTATCTAGTTCAAGTTAAAGACGCAAAGTCTGAGACTCCAACACTTCAGTCCGTCTGAGTAGTTAATGAGTTTCCTAATGTTCTTCCAGAAGATCTCCTAGAGGTACCTACCGATAGGGATATAGAATTCAGTATTGATCGTCTTCCCGATACTCAGCCTATTTCTATTCTTCCTTATTGTATGGCTCCCACAGAGCTTAAGGAGTTGAAGGAGCAACTCAAAGATCTTCTAGATAAAGGTTTCATAAGGCCTAGCATTTCTCCATGGGGCGCTCTCGTCCTATTTGTGTGAAAGAAAGATGTTTTTTTGCAAATGTACATTGACTATCATCAGTTGAATAAGGTTATAGTTAAGAACAAATATCTCCTTCCGAGAATTGATAACTTATTTGATCAACTCCAAGGTGTAAGTTATTTCTCAAAGATAGACCTTAGATCTGGCCATCATCAGCTTAAAGTAAGGGAATACGATATTCCAAAGATAGCCTTTAGAACCCGTTATGGTCATTTTAAGTTTCTAGTCATGTCCTTCGGGCTAACCAATGCCCCAACAACATTCATGGACCTTATGAATTGAGTATTCAAATAGTATCTAGACATGTTTGTCATAGTATTCATAGATGATATCCTTGTATACTCCCGTAGTGAGGACGACCATGTAGATCATCTTAAAGTTGTCTTGCACACTCTTAGAAACCATCAATTGTTCGTCAAATTCAGCAAATGTGAATTTTGTCTAAGATCAGTAGCCTTTCTCGGTCATATTGTCTCCACCTATAGCATTAGAGTTGATCCCCAAAAGACAGAAGCTGTAAAGAATTGGCCTATACCATCTCTCCATCAGATATTAGGAGTTTCTTAGGTCTAGCTAGTTATTACCATCGTTTTGTTGAAGGTTTCTCTTCTATCGTGTCTCCTATGTCTAGATTAACCTAAAATAAAGTTAAGTTCTTGTGGTCAGATTCCTGCGAGAAGAGTTTTCAGGAGTTGAAGACTCAACGCACTTTAGCTCCAGTTCTAGCATTACCTGATGGTATAGACGGCTTTGTTGTTTATTGTGATGCCTCTAGAGTTGGTTTGGGTTATGTGTTGATGCATAGAGGTAAGGTCATAGCCTATGCCTCTATACAGCTGAAGCCTCATGAAAAAAATTACCCAACCCATGATGTTGAATTAGCTGCGGTGATGTTTACTTTGAAAATCTAGAGACATTATTTGTATGGTGTGCATGTTCATATGTTCATGGACCATAAACATTTGCAGTATGTGTTTACTCAGAGGGATTTAAATCTTCATTAGAGAAGGTGGTTGGAGTTGTTGAAGGATTATGACATGAGTGTGTTTATCATTCGGGCAAGTCCAATGTAAAGGCAGACGCTCTTAGTAGGTTGTCTATAGGTAGTGGTGCTCATGTGGAGAATGATAAGAGAGAGTTATCTTGAGAAGTGCATCGATTAGCTATATTGGGTGTTAGATTAGTTGATTCCGAAGGAAATATTTGGGTTCAGAGTAATTCCGAATCTTACCTAGTTTCGAAAATAAAAGAGAAACAAGATAAGGATCCTAGTTTAGTCAAACTGAAGGAGTCAGTTAAAGACCAAAAGGTAGAGGTTTTCTCCTAAAGGGGAGATGGTATGTTGACATACCAAAGTAGATTATATATGCCTTATGTTGATGATTTGAGATAACACGTTATGGGAAAGCGCACGGTGCACGTTATTATATTCATCCAGGTTCTACCAAGATGTACCGCAACTTGCGGGAAATCTATTAGTGGAGTGGTATGAAGAGAGATATAGAAGAGTTTATAGCTAATTGTGCAACTTATATATAGGTTAAGGTAGAGCACCAAAGACTTGGTGGTACGTTGCAAGAGTTTGGTATCCCCACTTGGAAGTAGGAAGAGGTGAATATGGATTTTGTGACTGGTTTACCCCATTCGCATCATCGTCATGATTCAATTTGGGTTATTGTAGATAGATTGACTAAGTCAGTGCATTTCTTGCCAGTTCACATGTCTTATACAGCTGAGGATTATGATAAGTTGAATATTTGAAAGTTAGTCATATTGCATAGAGTTCCCTTGTCTATCATTTCAGATAGTGGTACTCAGTTTACTTCTCAGTTTTGGAGATCTTTTCAGAAAGTTCTTGGTACCCAAGTCCATCTTAGTTCAGCTTTCTAACCTTAGACAGATGGTCAAGCAGAGAGGACCATTCAAACTCTAGAAGATATATTGAGGACATATGCTCTTGATTTCAAGGGTAGTAAGGATGAACATTTTCCGTTGATTGAGTTTGCTTAAAATAACAGTTTTCATGCTAGCATTCAGATGGCTCCGTTTAAGATCATTATGGGAGCAGATATAGATCACACAGGTTGGTTTTAGGTGGGTGAGGCCACTTTTCTAGGGCTCGATGCAGTGTATACAGTTGTGGAGAAAGTAAAGTTGATTAGGGAAAGATTAAAAACAGCCCATAGTTGTCAAAAATCCTATGCAGATGTGAGAAGAAGGTACCTCAAGTTTGAGGTTGGTGATTTTATGTATCTAAAGATTTCACCCATGAGAGGGGTGAAGAGATTTTGCAAGAAGGGAAAGCTTAGTCCCTGATATGTTGGCCCTTTCAGAATTATGAGTCATGTTGGAAAAGTGGCTTTTGAGCTTGATTTGCCCGCAGATTTGTCAGTTGTTCATCCTGTGTTTCACGTCTCTATGCTTAATAAGAGTATCAGTGACTACACTACAGTAGTTCCTTTGGAAAGTTCAGATGTTCAGAAAAGTCTTTCTTAAAGATTCTAGTTGAGGTATTAGATTATCAAATCTGTAGACTAAGGAACAAAGAAGTTACCTTGGTTAAAGTTCTTTGGTGGAATCAGTCTGTTGAGGGCTCCTCTTGGGAAGCAGAAGTAGATATGCAAGCCAAATACCCTCACCTTTTCTCCTCAAAATCAGACGTAGCCAAAGGTAATGCTCTTCTTTAATTCAGTTATTTTCTAATCATACATTCAGCTATATAGTTGTCCTCATGTAAGTTTATGCACTCATAGACTCCTCAGAAGTTTAGAATGATTTAGTTTCAGACTCACAGTTTATTTTAGTAGTGCATGCTATCTTATATTCTTAGATTTCTCAGAAATTTTAGCTTAACTAGCCACATTCGAGGATGAATGCTTCCAAGGGGGAGATATTGTAATACCCCACGATTTTTCCTAGCTTAAATTCATCCCTAGAGTGTTAAGGTATAGCTTCCAAAACAAATACTATTTATTTGGCATCGAATTCCTTAGATTTAGACTTTCCATTTCGTAGGAAATTGAATTAGCTTTCCAACAATATAATATTAGCTTAAATCCGATGACCGGGTAAGAATTTATGGCTATTTTAAGTCCCAGTTGTAAAACACCGTCATTTAGACCCTTAGCGCGCCACAGAGCAGTGTTAAATCCAAATTATCCCATTCCAGTGGCCCTCTGCAATATTGGCGCATCACGGAGAGGTTCAATCTCCCGTTTGTCAATTTCCAGATGTCCAGCGCGATAATAGCGTGTCGCGCCATGCGCCAAAATGGCATTCCAAAGGGGCCCCACGATGTCTCTGCGTCGTGGAGTCTGACAATTTTCCATTCATCGATTTCCAATAAGCCACCGTGATAGTGGCGCGTTACGGTGGCCACCCAGATCGGGGAAATATATATTTTCCAGTTTCGTTATAAAGTTTAAAGAGGGTATTTTGGTAAATCTCCAACCCCCAATCCATCCAAAACACAAGAGTTAACATATCCTAAGGTATTTTATGCTTATTTTATCCATTCTTTCTCAAAAGAAAATCCTAGACCATTAAAGCTACTTCTCCAAGAAATCCAAATTCTCCATAGATTCTCCAAGGAAGCTTAAAATTGAGGGATCCCGAGGAAAGTTAATCAAGAACCCATCATCCAGAACTCAATAGGAATCAAAATTAAAGGTTTCTTCATCTAATCATCCAACAAGGTATGCGGGGTTTATGAACAAGGATCTTCTTTCATCCTTATGCCTAAACCTTATTTAAATTTCAAAGTTATATGATTTATATGATTTTCAATGAATTTGAAATTAGGATTCATACACAATGTTGCCATTTACAAGCATCTGAGATTTCAAGTGAATTATAAGTTGAATTGCATGTTTATTTTCATATTTTCATGCCTATTGAAGTAATTTCCAGATTTTGAGATGAATTATCATTGTTTTCATTATCAAGCATGATTATTATGATATTTGACATGAGTTTGATACATGGGTTTTAAGCCCTATGTTTATATGTTGATATTTTGTGAAAAATGATGCTTTAAGCACCTTATGAACTGATTATACCAGATTTACAATAAAGTTTTTGATTTTTTGATCCTCAGATTAGTTCTAGAATGCACTTTTTAGATTATTATAGATTTTATCAGATTAGTGCATAATTGGTTTTAGATAAACCCTTATGCTAGTTTTAAAGTGGATTTCCAATAGAATGAGCGTAGCAAATAAAAAGGGAGTAGTATTTAGCACCGAGCGAGAAGTGTTGGTTTAGCGCATCCTACTTACACAGAACTAAGTATCCAATGTAGGTACAAATTATCAGATTATTCCCACTTATATATTGATGATAGTTACAGATGTGATCACTTAGTTTAGGTTATACTCCCTGGCAAGAGTATGACACCTCTCCCCAATGTGAGGTTTTTTCCTTAGGAGGATGAGACGTTGGACTCCATGTTAGCTCACATGGTTTATATCGGTTAAGATAACCTCCCTTATGATTAAAATATATGTTTCAAACCCTACTAATCAAAGTATAAGATTGAAATAAATGCTTTTAGAAAACTAAGTGTAAAGGCTCACAGTTTTATTCAAAATATGCATTACAGAAAGATAATGGCTTAATATTTTAGTTTTCTGATTTTAGATTTAGAGTGAGATCTTTTACACTTGGACAGTATGATTTAAAGATAGATATTTAGTACAACTTTTATAACTAAATATTATGGCTCACAAGATTTATAAAGTACGTTTTGCTTCTTATTGCTACATATTTCAGTATTTTAGATATTCCAGCTCATGTGAGTCATTTACATTTAGAATGCATTATTTTATAAATGATGATTATGCGATGATATTTTACTTATGCATATCATCCCCATATACTCAGTACATCCTCAAAGTACTGATCCACATATACGTTTATGTGCTATATTGTCTCATAATGTAGGTATGGGTACTCAGCGTAAGCAGCGTGAGTCGTTCGAGCATCCCCATCTATATATGACAGTTGGTGAGTCCTCATAGTTTTGGGACTTATTCATTTTAAATTTTTAAGTTTATCTATTTAGGAGTTATAGCACTTTCTTTCTGACAGCTCGAGTTAGCTGGGGGTTTGTCCTAGTGACTCTGTAGTATTAGTAGTAGAGGCTTCTTAGAATACTAGTTTTGATGTAGATTATTCAGTTTTGATGTTTCAGATATTTTTTTCAGAATTATTCTCGGATATTACAAATAGTTTCCACATTTTAGCATGACTTTTACATCTATATTTCCATTATTATAAGATTTAAGCTCAGTAGTATGCAGACAGGGTTAGCTTAAGGCTACTGGTAGTCTTGAGCACCGTGTGATGTCTTGGGATCAGATTTTAAGGTGTTACATTATGCCCTTAATGTATTTGATAAAATGCTTATAAAGATATGTTCATTGTATTGACTTTTTTTAATGGAACTCTTGTATGTTTTAAACTTGGTAAAGGAATTATGCATGGTTTAAATAGTTTAGAAAGGCTAAAGGTTAATTAGTTATACTTGTGGGGAACATAGAAGTCTCTCAAGTTGTTTAATATGGTAAATAAAAGGGCACTTAAAAGTGCCCTTAAACCTACAAATGGTTTTCTATGGATGATATTTGCAAGTAAGAGTTGGTATGACGATACCAATATCAATGACCTTGGTTAATAAATGGATAACGGTTTGGATATTTGAAAATTAGTTTTAATTGGGATATAATGGTGGGGTGTAGAGCAAAGCCATGGAAGGTGATGGTCCTAAGGGGACCAAAACTGGAAACTCATATTTGGTAATATGAGGTTGGTCTTGGTGATCGTGTGCATGATGTCACAATTTATTTTGGGGATATACTAGTCATCCTATGGGATACTTTCCTAGTCGTGTGGCTATACACGTTGGGGCCCTTTCAGCAGGGGGAGTTGAACCCATATACCCCATGGGTTATTTAGAACAACAAAGATACATAGCCCAGGTAAAGGTTTTTAAGGCATGCTAAACTCGGTCCCTTTTCCCGACATGGATATATAAATATATATGTATAGTTTTATGCCTTATGGATGGTTTTACTTGGTTTTATTAATGGCACTATTTTATCCTTTTCCTAAGATCATGTTAGCGGTCACTCACTAACCCTATATATTGGCGGCTTTATCCCCATTCTATGTAGGAACCGATCGTTCTACTCTTCCTGCATTGTGATTGACTCGGAAACAACATTTAGACAGAAGTGGTGGACTTCCATCCTTTCAAAAGGCATCATTTTATGTTAGGGATATTTTTTGATATTTTGGTTTCATTTTAGATATTGGTTCTTGCTATGGTTGGGGGCATGTCACAACCAAATTTCATTACTCTTTTAGATAGAGTTTTTTTGGTACTTTTATGGGTTAGTATGGGTGGGATAGGTATTGGTGTTAGCCTTGGCATTGGAATAAGTTGGTGGGATGATTTTATTAGACGATATTATTGGTTGTTCCATCCTATTTCATTTTGGAATTAATTATATTATGTTTTGGAATGTCTTTAGTTATGGCCCTGTTTATGGCCACGTTTGTTATGGTTTGGTATGGTTAGATTATGGTTATAGGATGGTTGGACTCTGTTGGGTTGGACATGGTTGTGATTTATTCTCGGGGTCTTTGTGTAAGCTATTACACTATTTTGTTTCATGCTCAGAATTCAACCAACTCAGGGCAGGCAGATGGAGGTTGGGTTAGGTAACGGGGGTGGTCTTCGGTCCTATTTGAATTTGGGATGCCCATTACGACAAGGCCCTAGGGTGGGTCGTGTCAAGTTGGTATCAGAGCCTAGTTTCATGGTCAATTACGTGTCCCCAGAGCCCCGTCGAATAGAGTCTCTTTTATGGGTGCGTAGTACGCTACTCTCATAAGTGAGATACTACAAGACATTTAGAAATGTTTACACTTTCTTGGTATTCTATCTTTAATCTTGAATTCTCAGTCTTAGAATTTTCTCTAATCCCTATTTTTTCGTCTTTCAGATAATGCCTTGTAGATCTGGAACACAAGAAAATTCTTCTATCCTATTTAAGGGTAATGCTGAAGGGGTGCATCCTACTTTTGTGTTCATCATCGATCTAATAGTCCTATCCTAGTTTGGGAGTTCCACTGATTGCTACTAGTCCTCCTCATGGTGGGTGACTAATGTAGAATTTTGTCAGTTTATTTATACTATTGGTAAGTTGGTTGTTGCCCAGGCCGAGCGGGATGTGTATGGTGCTTTATCTATTGAGGCCACAAGGGTTGGCCAATTTATAAAGATGGGTCCTCCCACTTTTTTTTGAGTGAAGGTGGAGAAAGATCCATAAGGCTTCTTGGATGAGATGGAAAAGAAATTTTGGGTGATGTAGGCTACCAATGAGGAGGGGTAAACTTTGTATCTTATTAGCTCAAAGATATTATGTATTAGTGGTATGAAGAGTGGGATAGGGATAAAGGATATGTGGAAGGGTCATACTTATGGGATGCCTTCTCTGGTGCTTTTTTGGATCATTTCTTTCCCCAAGAGTTGAGAGAAGTAAAGATGGAGGAGTTTGTAAACCTCAAGTAGAGGAGAATATCTGTCAAGGAATATGCCTTGAAGTTTCATCAATTGTAAAGGTATGCTCCTTATTTAGTGGCTGACATGCAGGCAAGAATGAGAAAATTTTCTTCTAGGTTGAATTAAGATCTGATTTTGGAGAGCAAGACTGTTTTATTGATTAAATATATGGACATCTCTAGGTTGATTGTTGATATACATGAGGTGGATAATGGTAAGAAGAAGAAGGTGGAGTTCAGAGATAGGTATGGAAAGAGGAACATGTTTTTTGATCAAGGAAGTGCTCAGTCTCATAGTGGTAAAGATGGTGGAAAATGGAAGAAGAAGTGGGGGAGTTTTGGTTCCTACTCTTCTGCTAGTGCTCTTTATCAGTCGGGCGACAGGTGCCATCATAGTGGTGACAATTCACAAGTGCAGGGTGCCCAATCTAAGGTAACTAAAGGTCAGTCAGTTTTTTTATGTCCTCTTTCTCAGTTCTATGTTTGTCCTCATCGGGGTTATTGTGATGAAGGAAAGGACAATTGCTTCAAGTGTGTCCAGGAAGGCCATCATCTCAGGGATTATTCGATTAATAAGGATGTTATGGGAGCGATAAGATTCTTGTGGCTTCATCTTCTCCTCCTACACTTGGTAGTGTGGCATCTTCTTCTGTTACAGCTCTTGTTTCTAGTGTTGTTCGAAATAAGTTGTATGCTTTGGCATCTCGACAGGAATCCAAAGTATCACCTGATGTCTTTACTGGTACATTACAGTTTACTCTCGTGACGTATATTATTTGTTTGACCCAGGGTCTACTCTCTCTTATGTGACTCCTTATATGGCTGTATCTTTTGGTTTTGATCAGAAAGTTATTTTGGATCCTTTTTCTATTTCAACCCTAGTAGGTGACTCAATTATTGGTAAGAGAGTCTATAGGGGATGTTTGGTATCTGTTGGTGGAAATCAGACCTTGGTGGATATGGTAGATTTTGGTGTTATTTTGGGTATGGAATGGTTACTCTCTTGTTATGCATCTTTGAATTATCAAACCCATAGGGTTATCTTTAGGTTCCTTGGTGAACTTGTTATAGAGTGAGAGGGTGTTTCCTTAGCTCCTAAGGGAAGGTTTATTTCTTATCTTAAAGCTCAAAGAATAATCTCTAAAGGTTGTCTTTATCTCTTGGCCCGGGTTAAAGATTATAACTCGGAAGGTCCTTTTTTAGTTAGTTCCAGTGGTTAATGAGTTTCCAGAGGTCTTTCCAAATTATCTTCCTGGTGATCCTCCATTTAGGGAAATAGAGTTTGGTATTGATCTAATTCCGGACACTCATCCAATTTCTATTCTATCGTATAGAATAGCTCCGGCTGAGTTGAGGGAACTCAAGGAGCAACTTAAGGATCTTCTGTATAAAGGGTTTATTCATCCTAGTGTATCTTCTTGGGGTGCACCGGTGTTTTTTGTGCGTAAGAAAGATGGTTCTCTTCGGATGTGCATTGACTATAGGTAGTTGAATAAAGTGACGGTTAAGAACAAGTATCCTCTTCCTATGATAGATGATCTGTTTGACCAATTGCAAGGTGCCAAGTTCTTTTCTAAGATATATATTCAGTCGGGGTATCGTCAGCTAAAGATTACGAAAGTGGATATCCCTAAGATAAATTTTCATACTTTGTATGGGAACATTGAGTTTTTGGTGATGTCATTTGGGTAGACTAACACTCCGACAATATTTATGGATCTGATGAATAGGGTATTAAGGTAGTATTTAGATCTCTTCATTATTTTGTTTATTAATGACATTCTGGTTTATTCGAAGAGTGAGGTAGATCAAGCTAATTACCTTAGTGTGGTGTTCCAGACCTTAAAGGAACAACAATTGTATCCCAAGTTCTCTTAGTGTAAGATTTGGCTGAGCATTATGACTTTCTTGGGTCATATTATTTCTAGTGAAGGGATCATAGTAGATCCGTAAAAGGTTGTTGTGGTGAAAAAGTGGCCTAGACCTACGACTCCATCTGATATTCGAAGTTTTTTGGGTTTAGCCGGGTATTATTGGTGATTTGTGGAAAGCTTTTCGTCGATAGCTACTCCTTTGACTAATTAACTCAGAAGAAGGTTAAGTTTTCTTGGTCAGATGCTTATGAAGGGAGTTTTGAGAAGTTTAAGGATAAGTTAAATTCGGCTCCAATTTTGACTTTGCTAGAAGGCAATAATGGGTTCGTGGTTTATTGTGATGCATCTCGGGTAGGTCTTAGTTGCGTTTTGATGCTTCTAGGCAGTAGAAGTTACTTGAGAGTAATTATCCTACTCATGATTTGGAGTTATTGGCGGTTGTGTTTTCTTTGAAAATATGGCGGCATTATTTGTATGATGTCCATGTGGATATCTTTTTTGACCATAAGAGTCTATAGTATTTTTTTACTCAAAAAGAGCTTAATATCAGGCAGAGGAGATGGCTTGAGCTTCTCAAGGATTATGATCTGAGTCTTCACTATCAACCAGGTTAGGGTACTATGTGGTTGCGGATGCTCTTAGTAAGTTGCCAATAGGAAGTTTGGCTCATGTAGAGGAAGTAAAGCGGGAATTGGTGAAGGATATTCACCATTTGGCTAATCTTAGAGTTCATCTCTTGGACTCCAAGGATGGTGGTGTGGTGGTGCAAAAAGTGGTTTGATCGTCTCTTGGTGCAGAGTTTAAGGAGAAACAAGTGTTGGATCCTATCTTTATAAAAATCAAGAGTAACGTTGGTGGACAAAATGTAGTGGTGTTTGATATTGGTGGTGATGGTACTTTATGGTACCAAGGGAGGTTGTGTGTTCCTGATGTCAACGGGTTGCAACAAAGGGTTTTAGTTGACGCGCATGATTCGTGCTATGTTGTCCATTCTAGCTCAACTTAGATGTATCATGATCTCAAGGAGATCTATTAGTGGAATGGTATGAAGAGAGATATGGCTGATTTTCTTGCCAAATGCATGGTGTGTCAAAAGGTTAAGGTTGAACACATGATGCCAAAAAGGTTGTATCAAGAAATTGATTTGCCCGAATAGAAGTGAGAAGTGATCAATATAGACTTTGTTACCAGTCTTTCTCGGTCTTGGAGTCAATGTGATTCGATTTGGGTCATCGTGGATAGGATGACAAAGTCTGCGCACTTTTTGCCTGTGTGGACTACCTTCTTGATGGAGGATTATGCAAAGTTGTATCTTTAGGAGATTGTGAAGCTTCATGGGGTGCCTATTTTGATTATTTTTTATCGTAGCACGCAGTTTACATCTCACTTCTACCAATTTTTTAGAGATAGTTGGGGACTAAGGTTAGTCAGAGTACTAGTTTTTATCCTCAGATGGATGGGCAAGCGGAGAGAACTATTCATACATTAGAGGATATGCTTCGAGATTGTGTGATTGACTATGGTAGCAATTGAGTTGAGCATATTCCTTTGGTGGAGTTTGCTCAAAACAATAGTTATCATTTTAGTATTGGTATGGGCCCTTTTAAGGCATTGTATGGTACGAGGTGTAGGTCTCCTATTGGTTGGTTTGAGCTTAGTGAGGGAGACATGTTTGGTCCCGAATTAGTTTACCAAGATATGGAGAAGGTGGAGGTGATTTGGGATAGGCTTAAGGCTGCCGAAAGTCGCGAAAAGTCCTATGCAGATGTTAGGCGTAGAGACTTAAAGTTTGAGGTTGGGTTTAAGGTTTTCCTCAAGGTATCCCCCATGAAGAGAGTGGTGCAGTTTGGTAAGAAGGGGAAGCTCAGTCCCTCGTATGTTGGTCCCTATGCAATTTTGTGGAAAGGTGGTAATGTTACTTATGAGCTGTAGTTGGCTTCTAGCTTGAACTTTGTTCATTCGGTCTTTCTGTTTTAATGACGAGAAAGTGCATTGGTGATCCTTCTTTGGTTGTTCCTTTGGAAGGATTGGGTCTCATGGATTCCTTGTCTTATTAAGATGTCCTGGGTGAGATCTTTGATAGGTTGGTTCGTCGGTTATGGACCAAGGACGTGGCTTTGGTTAAGGTCCTTTGACGGAACCATAAGGTGGAAGATGCTACTTTGTAAGAGGAAGAGGACATAAAGTCTAAATATCTGCATTTATTTTATGCGTTTGGGATTCGTACAGAGGTATGTGTCTTCAACACATCTTTGTTTTCAAAGTTTGTTAAAGGAAAGATTAATATCTTTGCCTCCTTATTTTATAACTTTGTCATTGGCTGGGAATATGCTTGATAACATAATGCAAATGACTTTAGCGTGTGGTTACCCTACCTTGTCTGTCATTCAGGGATGAATGTTCCTAGTAGGGGAGATTGAAACGACCTAGTTTTTGGACCTTACAAAATTTCCTGGAATTCTGATCTCTGGACCCAATATGACTCATGGGTATGAGTCGTATGTTGGGGTATGGATGCTATGGTCTGATTGTATACTGACCAGTGTTGGTTGGTGGGGTCGATTTTGATTATTGGAATGGATACGACTTAGGGGTACGAGTTATATTAGTGGTAACGGTTTGTTTAGTTCCTTAACTTAATCTTAGACTTGGTTACTAGGTTGGATTTGATTACGAGTGGATCACTATGAGCCGTAAGCCAGGGTACGAATCCTACCAGGGACACGTATGGTAAACAGTGTTCAATTCCCTAGGTATTTTATTATGCCATGGATACGGGTCATGGATACAAATCATATGTTGTGGTTACAACTTGGTTGGATAATTCGTATACTAGACAATGTTTGGTCCAATGGTGGAGTTTTAGGATACGAGTGGTTGATGCCAATCATATTGGGAAGGTACGACTTGTGAGGGTCTGCCGTATCCCTGCAATAGGATTTTTGTGAAACTTAAGTGGGAGTATTATGGACATTTTCGTACTTATCCTAATAAGGCTCCATGACTTCTAACCTACTTGGGAGGATATTTACCTTAATATTATATTCATTAATACTTAGAAACTCTTCCTAAACACTTCATAACTCTTTTAAGAGCTTTTTGGAAAGGAAAGCTAGGGTTTCAACTAAGGGATCAATTTTGGGCTTGTCTTGATGATTTCTTTCCATCATCATCTTTGCTTAAGGCATTTTTCTCTTCCCTTATTATTAATTTAATTAAAAGCATGGTTCATATGAATGTTTTCATGTTTCTACTATTGCATGACTTTGGCTTTCAAATATGATTTGGGGTTTTTGATGTTAATTGTTTGTTTATGGTTTTCTCTGGTTTTAATTTGCTTTTATATGCATTAATGGTGGTTTTGGATACTTTGATTGAATGGGAATAGTTTATTAGTAATTGGAATTGGTTTTGGTCATATTATGCCCCCGATATGTTTAATAAAATGCTTATAAAGATATGTCCATTGCATTGACTTCTTTTAATGGAACTTTTGTATGTTTTAAACTTGGTAAAGGAATTATGCATGGTTTAAATGGGTTGGAAAGGCTAACGAATAATTGGTTATGCTTGTGGGGAACAGGGTAGTCTCCCAAGTGGTTTAATATGGTAAATGGAAGGGCACTTAAAAGTCCCATTAAACCTATAAATGGTTGGCTATGGATGATACTTGCAAGTAAGGGTTGGTATGACGATACCAATATCAATGGCCTTGGTTAATAAATGGATAACGGTTTCATTATATGTAAATTCATTTTAATTGGGATATAATGGAGGGGTATGTAGCAAAGCTGTGGAAGGTGGAGGTCCCAGGGGGGACCAAAACTGGAAACTTATATTTGCCAATATGAGGTTGGTCTTGGTGACCGTGTGCATGATATCACACTTTATTTTGGGGATGTACTAGTCATCCCCTGAGACACTTCCCCGTTCGTGTGGCTACAAGCACTAAGGCCCTTTCAGCAGAGGAAGCTGAACTCATATAGCCCGTGGGTGGTTTAGGATGACAAAGATACACAGTGTGGGTAAAGTTTTTAAAGGCATGCTAAACCCGATCCCTTTTCCCAGCATGGTTATATATATATATATATATATATGGTTGTATGCATTATGGATGTCTTTACTTGGTTTTAAAAATGGCATTATTTTATCCTTATCCTGAGATCATGCTAGCAGTCACTCGTTAACACCGTCTACTGGCGGCTATATACCCACGCTATGCAGAAATTGACCGTTCTACTTCTCTTGTATAGTGATTGACTCGGGGACAACATTTGGAATGAAATGGTGAGCTTTCATCCTTTCGAAAGGCATCATTTCATGTTGTGGATATTTCTAGACATTTTGGTTTCATTTGAATATTGGTTCTTGCTATGGTTGGGGACAGGTCCTAACTGGATTTCATTACTCTTTTGGATAGAGGCTTTGTGGTACTTTTATGGGTTGGTATGGGCGGGATCGGTATTTGTGTCGGCCTTGTCATTGGAATATGCCAATGAGCTGAGTTCATTGGATGATATTGTTAGTTTTTCTATTTTATTTTATTTTGGGATTAATTATATTATATTTTGGAACATCTTTGGTCATGTCTTGGTTTATGGCCTTGTTTGGTATGGTTTGGTATGGTTGGATTATGGTTATGGGATGGTTGAAATCAATTTGGTTGGCCAGGTTTGTGATCTATTCCCATGGTATTTGTGAGAGCTGTTACACTATTAAGTTTCATGCTCAGAATTCAGCCAGATCAGGGCTGGCGGCTGGAGGTTGGGTTAGGTAATGGGGGTGGACTCTGATCCTGGTCGGACTTGGGATGCCCATTACGAAAAGGCCCCAAGGCGGTTCATGTCATTACAACTGATATAGTTGTATCAACGGGACAAAATATCCAAAAATTTACTTCTTACAACACACCTTAAATTTAAAATATTTCAAAAAAATATCTTTTATGCTAGATCAATTTCGGGAGTTCTACTCACCCAAATTCGATTTTGTAAATTTTATGGATTTTTAATCATCTTCGATAACTAGAAATTAAATGAAACATCCCCAAATTTGCCCAAATCATTTCTGAATTTCCTAAACAAAACCTCACTCTGATTTCATATGAAACTAGCTTAACCTGAAATTTGTAAAATCAAAACGGGGAAGAATTTTAATATGAAAATTTTAGTAGAAGATTTATAGATAACGAAAGAAATAATTGTTAAATAAGATGACATAGAGAATGAGGTTATTTAGTGCAGATCAATCTACGAAAGATAGAAGTCTACCTAAGGAATCTAAGAACCGCAACATTATGAGAAATAAAGATAGATAAATTGACATAAGAAACTACAAGGATATAAGAACCAATGAGTGTATCAAACTCAAAGACCCCTAAATCGGATAGAATAGAACACCAATTTCTTACGTAGACGTCAAGGGAATCGAGTTCCCAAGAA
This sequence comes from Capsicum pubescens, assembly GCA_030864215.1. Classification (NCBI taxonomy): domain Eukaryota; kingdom Viridiplantae; phylum Streptophyta; class Magnoliopsida; order Solanales; family Solanaceae; genus Capsicum; species Capsicum pubescens. The sequence goes on along the minus strand of CM061545.1, from coordinate 79,167,159 downwards.
ATCCACATTTCAATAAAAGTTGTGAACACAAACTAATCCAAGCTTGCAATTCACTCATAAGAGCATTTATTCAAAAATCATCAAAAGTTGGAAATGATATGGTTAAGGTACATATTTATAGTATTGCCTTTTCCCAAGATAGCCTATTACAAAAAATAGCCCAAAAGTGGCTATTTCGAAAATAACCCACATGGGATCATCAAAGCATACTTCAAGACCTCCAAGCAATAATCCACACGTGACCTTGTAGGCTTAGGGGTCTAAAAGAGGTCCACCGAATGCATCCTTGAGATCTAGGATTGATCATGGTGTGGACCTATTTTCATTGGCCTTGAAAGATGTAATCTAACTCTTTAAGGACCCATTGATTCATATCATCCTCCCCTTCTTAAAATGGATTCGACCTTGAATCCAAACATTGCAAAATAATAGGAGACACAAGCAAACATACTTTTCCCATGGTATGAGGTTAGGGTTAGAACAATAATTCAAAACATCATGCCAAAGTAGCACACACTTTTGATATAACCAAGTATAAAAATGATCAATCAAGGGTGTATAACCCCAAAAAGTAAGAACTACTTGGTCATTCAAGTGATTTGGACAAAGGGGTATGCTAGAGGAACCATGTTAATCAATCAACCTCTCATGAAGGCTCACATGGATTCCAAGTCTCAATATTCTCATGACCCCTCTATAGTACTTATGTTGGGTGAATTTATGCATTATAGCGTTGTTATTCTAGCCTTTTTAGCCTTGTTTTGAGGATTATTCATGTGCTTGATGTGGTGATAATGATATAAATACATATATAAGTGTCCATGTGTGTGTTTACAATGTTTAATAGTGTTTCCACACAAGTTTTGATTCAAATAGATCATTTAGAAGTCAACCGAGAAAACTAGTGTAACTAGCTTGAGCTAGGTGTTTTTCTAGTCTATCGTATTGGGTTCTAACGTGTTTGATGAGTTCCTAAGGTTTTTATTGTGTATTTATATGTGAATAAACTTGTTGGTAATGTTTAAGGGTCAATTATATTAAGACAAGAGTCAAACTAATAAGTTAGAAATCAAAGTGACTAGTTCTCCATCTCGGATGTTATGTTATTTTGAGCTCTATATTGTTGTTCTTAAATCTGTAGGATGCTTGGTGAATTGAATATGATGATATATGAAGGACTTACAAGCTTAAAATAAAGTAAAAACAACTCATAAAGGCTTGGAATGGATCACGGAAGCACAAAACACAGCTTGACGCAAATTTGGACACCTGAAATGTATTGGGAGAGTGAGGGTGAGTGAGAAGGGTTCCAGGCATGTTCTACACATCAATTGACTCATAAGGGACCCAAAATAGTGTGTACATATTATATTCATGCATCGCGTGCTCCATTCCTATGGAATATAGCATGCGACGTATGGTCCATTTCACCCCTAGACTGCACGTTGATTCCTTGGCCAACATGGCTTGAGCTTACTGTATTGCTATTAATACAACTTTATAAACGTTTTTAATAACTTTTGGACGTCTTGGACTAGTTGTGGTGATTCTCAACACTTCTTTTACGATTTATATCTCTTAATTTTAATTTCTTTCATGGTTTGTATCATCAATCTTAGGGATTGGATGATAAATATTTCCATTAAAGGCTAAAACTACCTATCTGTGGTTAAGGCCACGATCATGATTACTTTCATTTTGAAGTAAGTTTGTTGATTTTCTTATTATTATTGGTTGCTTATTTATTCTTGTTTTAACTATTTTAAGGATTAGCTACCCTTAGAATACATCAATTGTCAACCTTGTGATCTTGAGAGAGAGAATAGGGAGAGAGAACATGGGAAAAACCAAAGTTTGGTTCTTGTTTCTTGATAAAATAAGAAATTTGAATTAGTATCTAGGACAGGGATGTACTTAGATGCCTTAATTGATTCATATGTAGTATGATATTTGTTATAAACTTAATTGAACTATTACATCCCCGCTTAACGATGTAGGTGTAAGGTCCAACTTAGGGAAAGGATTAGAGGTTGGGAAATCATAATCATGCGATTAAACCTATGAATCAACAACCAAGATAAGCAATCTAACGAACAATGTTCAATAACGTAGTATGATAGTTCGTAAGCCTTAACCCTGGGCTTCTTTCCATTGATTATCCTAAGTCATTATTTTTTTTGCATTAGTTTATTTTACTTTTAGTTAACAATTCTTAAACCTCTTTATTTACTTTTTCTACATTGTTGAACTAGAATTGGATAGGCGTCGAATGCAAGTCCCTGTGAGATTGATACTTGGGCTTTCTTGAAACCACTTTTCTACTTGATAAGACCACGTACACTTGCGCGTGTGCTTGGGCGCTGTCAAGTTTTTGGCGCCATTGTCAGGAACTTGTAACTAGGCAACTATCTTATTTGTATTTTTTTATATTGAGTTGTAAATAGTTTTTGTTTTTTAGTTTCTTTTTATTTTCCCTTATTTATATTTTAATTACACTCTTCTTGAGATGTCATGCTTGGATAGATGGTTTTCGTGGGATGTTGACTTTTATCATTATTGTGGAGGATCTCACCATGAGTCTTTTTGTCTAGATTTTGATCCAAGCATTTAGAGGGGACTTGCTTGTTTACGAGCTGGACAGCAAACCACGAATTGGTGTGTGGCTTGTGGTAATTTGTATCACTCTGCAGATATGTGTCCTTTTAATCCTGATTCATTCATGTTTGTGGGAAATTCCCTACAAACAACTAAGGAGGTTAAGGAGATACTACCACCACCATAAGAATCGCAGCCACTCGACTTTCATTTTTCTTTTGAGATTGGAATTGACAAGGTGAATATAAGTGAAGGTGTTGTGGACTGCGTAAATTTTGAAGTGGGATTTGTTGGGCCTCACTCAAAGCACTTTTCTACATTATTTTTAGATGATATCTTGTCTATGGAATCATTTAAAATAGTGGAAGAGTATGAAGATGAGGAAAAACAATTCTATATTATTGATTTTACACCTGATAAGCAACATAAAAACACACCTCACTTTAAGGCCGAGTGGTTTACCATGGACATTCTATTACTCGGTTCTTTAATCTTTGTACCACCACCCTATGATCGAGGCAAGAAAATGGATGCAAAGTTGGGGGTGAAATTTATATCCCCAAGGTGCAGGAAAAGTTGATTGGTTCAAGCCGTGACACTAAATTAGGCATTTCTTGGGAGGCAACCCAAGCAAGGTATGCTTTATTTTTAGTTTTAGATTTTACTTCACGTAGTTTTTATTTTAGGTTGAGTTACAGGTTAATGGGAAGTGTGATTATCATAAACTTGAGCTAAGGAGCATGGAAAATATTGAGTGTGGGGTCCCACAGACCTCCTTTATGCAAAAAGATTCTACTAGCTTAGCCTAGAGGCCTCATGGAGTATTTCTATCTCTTACCTTTAAATTAACTTTGGGGATAAAGTAGATTTTTAAGTGTGGGGTGGGGAAATTCCCAATTTTTGGATCAATTTAAATAATTTTAGGTTAGGAATAAGTGAGATATTCTTATTGGTGCTATTTTTTATTACATGATGCAAGTGGGTTTGTTTGTAAAAACATGTTGATTGAGTGAATTGCTACTTTTGAGACTCTTAGGCTCATGTTTGTGACTCTTGTACTTGTTGGCTTAATTTTTAATTATGCTATTGTTTGGTTGGGAGTTTATAATGATCCTATTGAGTTGAGCATGTTCCATAAGAGTGTGAGGTGTTTTGTATATTCCTTGTTGCATGTGATATCTAGAACTTGCCCATTGTGTATGTGAAGCGAAATAAATAATGTGAGTTTAGGAGATGATATAGACATTTCTTTGATAGCCTTGTTTTATACCTTTTATTTGTCCTACCCTTGTGCATAATCCTAGTTAACCCCCATTGAGCCTTTAGTTTTTTTTGGCAACCTCATAAGTAGATTATTCCCTTCTTTGATAGACTGTAATTTGATTCAAAAATCTCCTAAGTGCTTTAATGAAAAATTAATTTAGTAAGGAGTTCAAGAAATTATAGAATAAAATGGTAAAATTGATGCCCCAAGGTAATAGTTATTGGTGTTTATATTTGATGTGTGGTAGATGGATGTGATATAATATATGCTAGAAATATTTCCATGGTTGTGAAAAAATAGAAAAAATGATTCTTGTGGTAGTAAACTATGCGTCCACCAAGTGTTTATGAAAATACATAAAAGAGATGGGGCAAAAACAAAAGGTATGAGTAGATGAAAAAGTATAAATTGGTTGTTAGAGATTGGTTTCAAGTGTATAAAGTAGAGTATTAAAGCTCTTAGAGAAGTTAGTCACTATTCTTGCCAAAATAGTTCCTACCTATCTCTTAGCCTACATTAAAATCCGGAAAAGTCCTAACTAATCCTAAGTTGTACATTCCAATATTAGTGGAGCATTACACTAAGGGCAAGCTTATGGTTCATTATGTGTAACTTGTGAATTCCTTGAGAGAGAGAGTGTAGTTTGATTCTTGTACCCATCATACTATAAATTGCATTATTGTGAGTGATTATGGGTAACTATATTTTTGTGAGGGGCACATGTTTGATGAATGTGGGTGATTTGTATAATATCCCTGATTCAGAAATAAGCATAGTTTGCCAACTAGGTGAGTCAATTCTTGAGGCTTGGTTGTTTTTTAGTAGTGCTCTTGAGCTTTCAATTGTGTTGAACATGCTTAGTGTAGTAACTTGCATTATGTGTAGTCATTGTAGTACTAGCTTGAGTATCTTGCATGTAGTAGAAGTGTGGAGTCTTTATGTGTGAGAAATTGCTAACACATTTAAGACCTTTAACCAAGAATAATTGCAAAGTCTTTAGCAACTTTTGTCATTTTTGATTTGTTTATGTCAGATTTTATAGTTTAAGCTGATGGGATAGAGAACCAACAAGAATGGAAGCATAGAAGTTGAAATCCGGAGGAATTTGAAGAGAAGTGTGGCTGACGACATTATGATAAGTTGTCATCCCTGTGATAGGCTATCATAGTTATCATCAGACTTAAGCATGAGTTGAATCCTGTGACAACATCTGGTGATATGACGTTAAAAGTGTGATACGCCATCATCCTCAAACAAAGAATGGGAGTTGAAGACATTTTTTTGTGACGACGTTCATGATAAGTCGTCAAGTTGGTGATAAGGCATCAACGTCATCGTTAGCATTACATAGCAGAAGCCAAAAGTGCAGAGGAGCTAAAGACATCTATGATAAGCCGTCATACTCCTGATAAGTTGTCACAGATGTCGTCGTCTATTTCGAGAAAAAGCTGCAACTTTAATTTTATTTCCTTATATAGGTTGAACAATAAAAAACATTGTTTAGGGTTTTTCTAGTGGGGGTTGGCACTTGAGTTTTAAGCAACGTATTTTGATATTTTATCTCTGGAGTTTCTTGGCTTGAAAAAACAAATACTTTGAAGAGATTATTATCAGTATTTAGGGATTTTCCTTTATTATCTAATCTATGATTCACTAATTATTATTCATCTCTGTAAGTTAATCTTCTCAATTATGAATTCAATTATGTGTTTCGATCTTTGCATCATAAGTATCTAAACTCCATTAACCTGAATTACGAGATCTAGGGTTAGGTCATGATGATGTGCTAAACACTCAAGATTTAATAGGTGTTAGGATTTCTTGATAATTCTGAGATTTTAATTAACGTCTGTTGATTGCAAATAGTAGACACACCTACTTTAATTTGCTTGAGAAAGAAATCATATATAGTAGGAAGTGAATTATCAACAGGGAGTCGAAAATACTTCGTTTAATAATCAGCGCTGTAACAAAGTTGATTTACCTGAGGTAAAATATGGGCAGTGAATAGCGATTTCCTAAGTCCGAGAGGATTAGGAAATTAGATGCTTAAATAGGTCGAGAGACATTTGAGCATATCATTGATAAAGATTGCCTGTTATCCTAACCACCGTGAGAATCTTGAATCACTTTTAGCATCTGTCATGTACCGGAAGCCCTAGTGAATATAGTTCTAGTTATTTCATAAACTCTTGATTTACAAACACTGAAACTAAAGTAACCAAAAATTATTTGCTGATCATCAAAAACCCCCCATTTTATCTTTTCGTATCATCTGTTTGAATTCAACTTGTAGCTATAGTCTTAAATTAATTTAATCGCCACTCACATTGTTTCCTGTGGATTCAACCCCGACTCCAAAAGTTGGGTAAATATATTGACGACGACCGCCTTCCAGCAAATTGACGTGTAAGTTGAGCGTTATCAAAAATGGCGACGTTGCCGAGGAGAAATTTGGCGTATTAAGTTGGTTTGGAATTTTAGCCTACTTTCTTGAATTCAAACTTGTAAATATTTGTTTTTAGTTTTCTTTTGTTTCTTGTGTTAGGTAGATTTTTATTTTAGTTTACTTATTACTATGGCATCGTGGAATAAACATGAGCTTGGTGGTCGAAAATCTTATCTTGATGATCCATGTCCATATTGTGATAGACCTCACTTTTGGTAAAATTGTAGATATGCTCCCTGGAGAGAGATGTGTACACCATCTCCATCTTATTGGGAGTATGATTGTTCGTTATGTGGTGGTCAAGATAGACATTGGATTGATTTCCCAAATGCCCCCTCTCCTCGGTATGCTAATCCAAATTTTAGTTCTTCTTATGATTTTGATAGGTCTTATGGTCAAGAACAGGAAGAACAAAACACCGGAAAAAGTGGCATTGAATCTATGCCTCAACTAATGTTGGAGTGTGTGGACACAACGAATGATATCATACGTGATATTCATCAAGACATAAGGGTAAATAATGAGGAAACAAGAATGATAGAGTATATAGATATAGAGGTCAAGCATTCAAAGGACTTTTCCATATTATGTTTAGATGATATCTTGTCTGTGAAATCATTTAACATAATGGACGAGTGTGAAGATTAGGAGCAAGAATCCGATGTTGATGATGAGATTAATGTTGAGAAACCCTCGGTGATTTTCCAACCAACCGATCCATGTATGAATGAAGGTGACAAAGGCGAGGAGATGGTACTAGAGTCAAAAGAAGAAATCAAGCACAATCCTTGTGAAGACTTTAGTCCATTTCGGGGTAAAAATACTAATAGGGATGCTACTCCAAAATTGAGAGTTAGTTCTCATTCGAACCATTTTTCAACAATATGCTTGGTGGATGTGATGAAAGTTGAATCACCCAAGCAAATGATGAATTTTGAAAATAAGGAGGAAGATTCTTACATTTTGGAGTTCATCCTTCCAAAAGGGTATACTACAACCTCAATCTTGAAGGCCAAGAAGCTTAAAGATCGATGTCCATTTAGTTGTTGTTTAAGATTCTCACTGTTGCCAAATAAGCCCACACGGAAGTTTGATACAAAATTGGGCAAGCAGTTCAAGTCTTTGAAGTGTCATGATAGAACATTCCTCATCATGCCCTCACATTTGCCCAACACACCCTGAAGATGTATTGATTAAAAGTTCGGTCGATGTTTCAAATTCTCCAAGTAGAGACATAAATAATTATCAACAAGGTATCTTGATGAAGTCTGAGTAGTCAAGATAACTGAGTCGTGCCGCGACACTAAATTAGGCACTTCTTGGGAGGAAACCTAAGGTATTTTATCGTTTGTATTCGTATTATGTGATTGAAATCAATTTTTCTCACCCGTGGTGCCACAGGTATGTTTCCAACTCTCTTGTTTTGTTTTGATGCATTGGGGACATTTCATGATTTTAAGTTTAGGCTGGGGTTACTTGTGGGTGTTGATGTCCTCTTGGGGTTTTTGTTGTCATGCCTCTTTTCCCCGGAGTCTTGTTCCTAGTAGAGCCAGTATGTTTTGGCGTATTGTGTTTTGTTTTGTGATGTGGTGTGGTTAACTAGGAGAAATACAAGTAATGAGGCAGTTAATATGTTTTGTGATTTTTGAGCACCTATCCAAGTGTCTATTTGTAATACTATGGAATTGCATCTAATTGTGACCATAGTGCATCTTTTGGTGGTATTAGTTCTGGCAACGTGATAATCAGTGCTAAATAATTGAACAAACCGGATAAGTAGTGATGTGTGATATATTTGTGTGCCATGTGTGTGTGACGTCTTACTCAGTTCCCTTTATGTATGAATCCAGAACTTGCCCGGTTAGTCTTGCCTTGGTTGTAGGATAGGGGTTAAGAGAGGATCATAGGCCATTTTGATATTAGGACACTTTTAGCCTAAATGACCTTCCTTGTATACATAATATCCCTTGATCCTTATTTTGAGCCTGAATAGCCTATATTTTTCATGACACCTATCACCTTCCCATTTATTTCACAATGAACCTGTATTGGCCCTGGTCCTCCTTGGATACTGTGCACCTTGACTTAGGCAAATAGCCTAAGTTGAGGGTGTCTATCATAGGGGTACGTGATGCAAAATAAGTATGAAGAGAGGTAGAATAAGAGAAAAGAATAAAAATCCGGGTGTGGTGCAAAAAGAATAAGAAAAGAAAAAGTTGTATAAAAGATTAGAAAAAGATAATTTGGTTTTTGAAAAAATAACACCTACCTTGAGCATGTGTGATCAATAAAAGGGAGAAAGAGAAAAAGGTCAAGAAGTGAAACCCCAATAGGTTAGCATAGTGTCAAGGAGGCGTAGTCACTTTAAATACTCTTGAATATCATACCAGCCTCTATCCTACATTACAAGCCAAGAAAAAGACCTATAGTGATCCTAGCTGACCTGTCTGAAAACCTTGATATTGACTATAAGGGAAAACCTATGGCATTTGACGTACATTGAGTGGAACTTCATTCTAAAAGTGAGTCTCATGATTATCCCTAAGTGTATATATGTGATTTTGGATATGAGTGAAAAAGGGATTTCTTTGCCCTGAGGGCACACAGGTTATGTTGCTAGTTGCTAACTTGTTCAGATAGTGTGATCTTGGTACATGCATGGTTGATATTGCTGAATTTATGCCATATCTTGATTCCTCTATGTTGCATTGTTGTTTTTCAATAGTATACACAATTTAGTTTTAATTGATTGACTTGGGAGAAGGTGAAGTTGTGTTGGGATGATATAGAAAACTGATTGCCGAATGTACTTTGTATTCTCTAAGTTATATTTTGGTTGATTGAGGACAATCAATTGTTTTAAGTTGAGGATGTTGATGTGTGAGCAATTGCTAACACATTTAAGACTTTTAACAACGAATAATTGTGAAGTGTTAAGCAATTTTTGTCGTTTTTGATTTGTTTATGTCTGATTTTACAGTTTAAGTTGATGGGATAGAGAACCAACAAGAATGGAAGAAAAGAAGTTGAAATATGGAGGAATCTGAAGAAAAGTGTGGCTGACGATATCTGTGATAAGTCGTCAGCCCTGTGATAGGCTATCACAATTGTCGTCAGACTTAAGCATGAGTTGAAGCCTGTGGCAACATCTGGTGATATGACGTCAAAAGTGTGATACGCCGTCATGAATGTCGTCATCCTTAAACAGAGAATGGGAGTTGAAGACTTTTTTTGTGACGACGTTCATGATAAGTCGTCAGGTTGGTGATAAGGCGTCAACGTCGTCGTCAGCCTTAGACAGAAGAAGCCAAAAGTGCAGAGGAGCTGATGACATTCGTGATAAGCCGTCATACTCCTGATAAGTTGTCAAGGATGTCGTCGTCTATTCCGAGAAAAAGCTGCAACTTTAATTTTATTTCCTTATTTAGGTTGAACTATAAAAAGCATTGTTTAGGGTTTTTCTAGTGGGGATTGGCACTTGAGTTTTAATCAACGTATTTTGATATTTTCTCTCTGGATTTTCTTGGCTTGAAAAAGAAAATACTTTGAAGAAATTATTATCAGTATTTTTGGATTTTCCTTTGTGATCTAATCTACGATTCACTAATTATTATTAATCTCTGTAAGTTAATCTTCTCAATTATGAGTTTCGTTCTTTGCATCATGAGTGGCTAAACTCTGTTAACCTGAATTATGGGATCTAGAGTTAAGTCATGATGATGTGCTAAACACTCAAGATTTAATAGGTGTTAGGATTTCTTGATAATTCTGAGATTTTAATTAACGGCTGTTGGTTGCAAACAGTAGACACATCTACTTTGATTTTCTTGATAAAGAAATCATATATAGTAGGAAGTGAATTATAAACAGGGACTCGGAAATACTTTGTTTCATAATTAGTGTTGTAACAAGGTTAATTTACCTGAGGTAAAATCTAGGCAGTGAATAACAATTTCCTAAGTCTGAGAGGATTAGGAAATTAGACGTTTAAATAGGTCGAGAGACATTTGATCATATTATCGATAAAGATATCTTGTTATACTAACCACCATGAGAATATTGAACCACTTTTAATATCTGTCAGGTACCGGAAACCCTAGTGAACATAATTCTGGTTATTTCATAAACTCTTGATTTACAAACACTGAAACTAAAGTGACCAACAATTATTTGTTGATCACTAAAAACCCCCATTTTATCTTTTTGTATCATCTGTTTGAATTCAACTTGTATCTATAGTCTCAAATTAATTTAATCCCCACTCACATTGTTCCCTGTGGATTCGACCCCAACTCCAAAAGTTGGGTAAATATATTGACAATGACTGCCTTGCAGTAAATTGACGTTTAAGTTGAGTGTCATCAAGTCTCTTCAGGTCATGATTCTTATAGTTAACAATTGTTTGAGGACGAACAAGGCTTTAAGTATGTGATGGTGATGTTGGGTGAATTTATGCATTTTAGCGTTGCTATTCTAGCCTTTTTAGCCTTGTTTTGAGGATTATTCATGTTCTTAATGTGGTGATAATTATATAAATGTGCATCGAAGTGTCCATGTATGTGTTTACAATGTTTAATGGTGTTTCCACACAAGTTTTGATTCAAATTGATCATTTAGAAGTCAACCGAGACAACTAGTGTGACTAGCTTGATCTAGGTGTTTCTCTAGCCTATCGTATTACGTTATAACGTGTTTAATGAGCTAATAAGGTTTTCATTGTGTATTTGTATGTGAAAAAACTTTTTGGTAATGTTCAAGGGTCAATTGGATCAGGACAAGAGTCAAAACAATAAGTTAGAAATCAAAGTGAATGAAGCCTATGCTTAGCTCGTGTTTCTAGTTCTCCATCTTGGAAGTTGTGTTGTTTTGAGATATAAATTATTGTTTTTAATGCTATAGGATTCTTTTTGAATGGATTATGATGATATATGAAGGATTTACAAGATTCTAATCAAGTGAAAACAACCCACAAAGTTTCGGAATGGATCACGAAAGCACAAAACACAGCTTGATGCAAATTTAGACACCTGAAATGTATTGGGAGAGCGAGGGTGCGTGAGAAGTTAAATGGGAGAATAATACACATCAATAGACTTATAAGGGACCCAAAATTGTGTTTATGTGTGATATGCATACGTCACATGCTCCATTCCTATGAAATACAGTGTGCGATGCATGGTCCATTTCACCCCTGGACTGCACGTTAATTCCTTGGCCAACACGACTTGAGCTTACCCTATTGCTATAAATACAACTTTATAAACATTTTAATCACTTTTGGACGTCTTGAACTAGTTTTGGGGCTGATCAACACTTCTTTTAGGGTTTATATTTTTTAATTTTAGCTTTTTTCATGGTTTGTATCAGCAATCCAAGGGATTGGATGATGAAAGTTTCCGTTAAAGGCTAAAACTCCCTATCTGTGGTTAAGGACACAATCATTATTACTTGCATTTTCAATTAAGTTTGTTTATTTGATTATCATTATTGGTTGCTTGTTTATTCTTGTTTTAACTATTTTAAGGATTAGCTACTCTTAGAATACATCAATAGTCAACCTTGTGATCTCGTGAGAGGGAATAGGGAGATAGAACATGGGAATAAACAAAGTTTGGTTCTTGTTTCTTTATAAAATAAGAAATTTGAATTAGTATCTAGGACAAGGATGTACTCATATGCCTCACTTGATTCATATGTAGGATGATATTTGTAAAGAACTTAAGTGAACTATTACATCCCCGCTTAACGATGTAGGTGTAAGGTCTAACTTAGGGAAAGTATTAGAGGTTGGGAAACCATAATCATGTGATTAACCCTACGAATCAACAACCAAGATAAGAAATATAATGAACGAAGTTCAATAACGTAGCATGATTGTTCATAGGCCTTAACCCTGGGCTTCTATCCATTGATTATCCTAAGTAATTACTTTTCTGCATTAGTTTAGTTTACTTTTAGTTTACAATTCTTAAACATCTTTATTAACTTTTTCTCAATTGTTGAACTAGAATTTGATAGGAAGCAAATGCAAGTTCCTGTGAGATAGATACTTGGGATTTCTTGAAACAACTTTACTACTTGATAAGACCACGTACATGTAATACCCGTGTCTTTTCTTAGCTTGAAAACCATCTTAAGGATTTTAGATTTTTTTTTTGAATTACAAATCTATTTTTTATACATGGTATTTTTATAATTTTCACTTCCTATCATTTGAGAAATTGAATAAGCTTTCCATCGATACCAAATTCACCTAAATCTGACATCCGAACGAAGAGTTAGAGCCTTTTTAGTGAGACAGTCTATCACCTGAGCCTTCAGCGCGCCGTGGAGATAGCTCAAATGGAAATTGTCAATTTCAAGTATTTCTCCGCGACAGTGGAGCGTTGCGCCAAACTTTAAGGTCTCAAACAAGGCCATGAAGATTCCCAATTGTCAATTTCCCACCGCGTCGCGCCACCATGAAGATTCCCAATTGTCAATTTCCCACCGCGTTGCACCAGGGGCCCAGTTCAGGAAAATTTTACTGAAAATTTAATGATGTGTCCAGGGTTAAAAGGGTCAACATCCCACCCCTATTTAAACCCAATAACACGTGATTCAGCCACTTTTTACCCAAATTACACTAGTTTCTCTCAAGTTTCTCTCAAGAACAAACTAGGGTTTCTATTGGGGATTCAAATTCAAGAAGGTTTCTCCGTCAATCTTCACGAAATCATGAACTAAGGTAAGCATAGTGTTCATTCATAGACTCTTTTCATCCATGAAGCCGAAGAATCCCTTTTCTAAATTCAAGTTATGGATTTTCTTGATGAATGTCATGTTTGGGTTGTTCTTGGTCATGTTTATAATAAGTAATCGAATTCTATGCCATGATTGAGTAATAATTTCTATGCGGGTTAAATTATTATAGATATAGATTCATGAAATCATATGACTAAACCCTCAAAAGATGAAAATAGAATTGAAGCATGATGTTTAATCGTTGTATAATGTGTTGTTCATGTACTATGCCTACAATATGTTTGATTAAATGCCTAGATGAAGGAAAATTACCTAACTAGCATGATATCATGAAATCCCCATGTACGTACAAGTTCATGCCTATTACTGGTTTGATGAAATGCTTCAATAAATGTATTATGAATTATGATGTTAGTTATGTACTCAAGTAAGTTATGATAAGTCAGTTTCCTTCCAACGAGTCCTGGGGGTACTTGTACCCAAAATATTAGCTGTGTGCCTAGATCCATGTCATGTTTTCATGATACTCATAGTCAAGCTATGAATTCTTAGACTTCAGATAGTCTTATGACTCAGTAAATCTCCATGATCTCATGACTCAGTCAGTTGTCAGATATCAATAATATTCCGTCAGTCATCGGAATTCAGTCACTCAGTTCATGTTCAATTCAGTAAATCATATTTTAGTGTCCATTCAGATCGGAGTAGGACTTAGCACCGAGTGAACCCAAGGATGGGAACTCACCTGTTATATGAGTGTGTGATTCATAGAAGCAATCCTTGCACTCAAGAACTATGTAGCCAGCATAGGTTGAGACATCGTAGCCTACTATAAAAGGGTAGATGAGGTGGCTTATCCTGTTATATGAGGGTTCCCACTGTTCTCACTAGAGTTATCTGTTATATAAGGGTTTCTCACATGTTGTCCTTACCAGTGGCGCGGTATTAACACCCTTCCGATAAGGGCATAGATTGGACCCCAGCTCAGCTATTATAGCACCTTTGGGGCATATTGGTTAGATACTACTTCCCACAGTTTCATGTTACAGAATTAGGACTATCAGATATAGTTAATTAGTCTCAATAATAGAACTCAGATAGTTCTTTAGATTTCAGGACTGTCAGACACAGTCAACTCAGATACAGTACAAAACTTAGATAGTTCCATCAGATTCAGGACTGTCAGCTATAGTCACCCATGTTATCAGTTTTATTAAGATACAGTCTTTCATGTTAACAGTCATATCAATTACTAGTATGTCATGTTATCAGTATACAGACTCAGAAATTATGTTATCACTTTTTCAGTTATAGTTACGTATTTATGTATCCATTCTCATATTCATGAACCCTTGCATATAGCCTACCTCACATGTATACTTAGTACATTTCTTTGTACTGACGTATTTGCACTATGGTGATTTCTTTTATGTTACACCATAGGTTCAGAGACACGAGTTCCAGATCAACAGTAGATTCCTGTTTCAACAGTCAGAGTCAAAAGTGAGTCCTCATCCTCCGAGGACATGATGATTTTCTATTAGCTCATTGATTAGTTTATTAGTTGGAGTTAGTTGGGGACATATCCCATCAACTACTCACTCAGACAACTTTCAATCATGTTTATATACTTTCTAGACTATTATGTTTCAGACTTCAGTATTTCCAGTTTTGTTTGGGTATTCTATTACCCCACACAGAGGTTATATCATTCAGCTTATGTTCAATATTGAACATTACGTCCTTTCAGTTCATGTTTTCTGCATTATTAAGTTATCTTATGCAGTATGCAAGTACAAATATCAGTTATGGGTTAGCTTGTGGTCTTTTGGAGTCATGGGCACCGTGTAGCATTTCGGTTTAGAAAATCGGGGCATTACAGTACACTTGCGTGTGCGCTGTCAAGTACTTAACTTTGTTGGTGGCCCTTCCTTTACACAACTTTGTCCTCTCAAGTAGATTAGAATTCTCCAAGAAAGACTTTCTATCATAGATATGAGATCCAACAACCTCACTTGTGGTTGGCTTATTTTCTTACCCAATCACCGAGTAGTATGGAGAAGAACCACCATATTTCTAATGTTCACCAGGATTAAATGGATAGAGTATCCATGTACACGAGTTTAGTAAACACTTTCTTCCTCTAAGATTACCACTAATACAATCATATAATCCCTCTATACAAGCATGATCAACAACAAAAACAATTAGAGGGCCATTCCCACTATATCTACCAACCTTTCCAATATCGCCATTCACTTGAGGTCCTTTTAACACCTCACAAACATCCCCAAGTTTTAGGCTCGGTTCACATATAAGTTGGTCCTCATGGCTTCCACAAGACAATATACTATCACTTGTCATAATGGCTTCAACACTAGGTGGGCACAAATTGATCTTGCTAGAATAGTCAATTTTGTTATTATTAAGATCAAGTAGTGTATCCACATGCTAAAGTTGTACATTATCATCATGAAGGAAAGAGACATTAGGCTCACCTAAGGATAAGCTATCATTCACACTTTGTTGGCTTCTATCCTCGTCCACTAAAGTGCTAGAGTTAGATTTGTTACCTTGTAGCTCATTTAGAGCATTCTCACTCAAGGAAGCTTAACAAATTGGTGGATTGTAAAGGGTAGACTTAGGGAAGTTTTGATGGGATATCATGTTATCCAATTGGCTACTCATATTCATTATGGCCGCTATCAAATCTTTCATGGTTACTTTTCCCGAAGAACTTTGATTATCATCTCCTAATGTCATTGTACCTAACAAGAGACATACTAAAAAAACAAAAACAACAAACAAGTTAAGGTTAGGAAATCAACCTCACAAGCCCTCAAAGTTCACACCTTTAATTGTCACATAAATAGCGTTGCAAGTGTTGATTGCTTATTTGTACTCCAATGAGATGACTTGGCGCCGATTGTGGCTTGAGGTTGGAGTGGATTATTGTTTTAGGACTCAATTAAACAAAAATTATGTATGTACTTGAATCAAGAAGCTACACCGAATTGAAAACCGAGAAAAGCTCACAAAGAATGAAGACACCAAAAAGACAGATTCAAAAAAAACTAATTAACAACTAAGTAAGTGATTACTAGTTTCTAATTACCATTAGAACCAAGAAATAAACCTAAGAATTCAAAGAAAAGAAACTTATAATCCAAACTTGACCTTAAGGCAATTCCAAGGGTTGAATGGCGTGGTTGCCTCAAGTAGCGATTTAGGTTGTTTGTTGAATTGTTGATCACTTGTAAATTGCTTTCAACTTGTGTTTCAATGTTTCTTCTTCTTGTTAGAGGTGTGGTGGACGGTTTTTGGATGAAAAATACAAGAATTGGAGCCTTTAAATTGGTCCCTGAAACTTAAGAGAGTTTGAATTTTCTTGTGGTCCCCTCCTTGTACTTTCTTTTGTCTTCTTCTTTGAGAATATTCCCTTTAGATGCCTTTTGATTCTTTCTTCCTTTGGAAAACTTGGAATATGTTTGGAATATTCTTTGATACAAACAAGTAACACACCTTCTTTATCCTTATTTTTGGATCAAACAATACTTTTTGAATGTTCTTCTTCAACAATATATGATGAACATGAAGAACACCAAGAACATTCAAAAATTGAACCTAAGCCAAATGAGCTCAAAATTTGATGATTTTTGAAATCCCAAGCTCGTATTGGACTCCCAAACAAAACCAACACACCTTAAAGCCTAAAATCTCAACAAAAACCCTTCCAAAATTCGAGATCCACCTCCAAGTTTCTTAAACCTCAAGCTTAACAATGGTGGATGACTCAAATCAACCCGGAATAAGCTCAAATTCAAGATCTAGACTCTATTAGTGTTAGTAAACAAGGAAGGATCTAACACTAAAAACATATAAAAGACATAAAAAATTCCAAGACCTAAACTCTCGGTCTTGGGGTAAAAACGAAAATAATTTTTTTTTGTGATTTTTGATTTTTGGGACTCTTTTTTTTGTTGATTTTCGAAATAGCAAAACCCAAGACTAGAATGGTGGAAATTCTTCTAAACTCAACTCTAATACCAAATGATACGGATCAAGCTACGAAAGATAGAAGTCTACCTAAGGAAGCTAAAATCCGCAACAAAAAATAAAATAAATATAGATAAATTGATATAAGAAACTACAAGGAGATAAGAACCAATGAGTGTATCATACTTGAAGACCCCTAAATATTATAGAATAGAACACCAATTTATTATTCATACCTCAAGGGAATCGATTTTCCAAATAACCTACATTTCTAAACTAGTTGTCAACACAAGCTAATCCAAGCTTGCAATTCACGCATAAAAGTATTCATTCAACTGTCATCAAAAGTTTGAAATGAAATGGTTAAGGTACATATTTATAGTGTTACCTTTTCCTAAGATAGCCTATTACAAGAAATATCCCAAAAGTGGCTATTACAAGAGATATCCCAAAAGGGGCTATGTCAAAAATAACCCGCATGGGCTCTTCAAAGAATACTTCAAGTCCTCCAAGCAATAATCCACGAACAACATTGTGGGATTAGGGGACTAAAATGGGTCCACCGAATGCATCCTTGATCTCTAGGCTTGATCATGGCATGGACCTCTTTGCATTGACCTCAGAAGATGTGATCTAAATCTTTAAGACCCCATTGACTCGTATCATCATTGATTTCTATACAAAATTACTTAGTTAAGCAGCCCAACATCTTCTAAGTATTGATGTTAGTATTTTAAGGAATGGAAAAGTCCCAAAAGAGAACAACAACTACAATTGGTATAGCTAGTAACAAAGAAGGAAGTACCCAATGAACTTAAGAATATAAATGATTTGAAGGTTCCAAAACAAGATGGTTTTATTATAGTATTTTTTTTTAAAAAAAATGGCATGGTTTCTTGTGGGTAAGGATGTTACAAATGTAGTTCTCCAATTCTTTGAAATAGGTAAAATGTATATTTCTACAAGCTGCACATCAGTCAATCTTAAACTAAAAGTTGAGAACCCTATCAAAACTAGAGAGTGTAGACCTATTTTATGTTGTTCAACATTGTATAGAATCAGATCCAAAGTGATCACAACAATACTAAAGTAGGTGATGAGTCATCTAGTAGATTCAAATTAGTCAGCATTTTTCCCTGAAAAAATGATAAATGACAATGTCATTCTTAGTCAGGAAATAGTTATAGGATATGAGAGGAAAGGTTTTTCCAAAAAAATGTATGGTGAATATTGACATGAGAGAAACGTATGATTCACTAGAATGAAGTTTTCTCGAGAAAACCTTGATTGAATTAAAATTTTTAGAGAAGGTTTTCATTTGAATTATATAGTGTCACTACTAATACTTATTCAGTAATGATCAATGGTTAATATATTGTGTTTTTATGTCTAGAGGGGGGTTACACAAAGGAATCCTTTATCCCCTTGTCTATTTATACTAGACATGGACTACCTTACTAGAATATTAAATAGTCTACATATTATGTAGACTACTAATAATTATTCAATTAAGCTTTTCTGATGGCTTACTACTGTTCTACAAAGGTGATTTGAAATCAATAAAGTTCTTATATCGGTGCTTTGATCTATTCTCTCTAACATCAGGTTTGGTGGCAAATGTAGATAACAATTGTGTTTACTTTGGAGGTGTAAAATAGTTATTATATGAGAAAATTTTATAGGAGTTATGGTTTTTGAAGGGAGACTTACCTTTTAGGTAACTTGGTGTACCTCTAAGTACTAAAAGACTGTCTATTGGGTAATGCATGCCTCTAACTGATAACCTATTAGGGAGAATTACAAGTTGAATCATCAGATTCATGTCATATTCTGAAAGGGCACAACATATAAAAAGTATTTTATTTTTCATATAGATTTTTTTTATTACAAATATTCTCACTTCCTAAAAAGATCATTCAAGTTTTGGAATCTATTTGTAGGAGATTTTTCTTGATAAAAGATGCAAATGCTTTAATAAATATGTAATTGTATGGGAGAAGCTATGTGTTCCTAAATTAAGTAATGGTTTGAATCTTTTAAATATACACATCAAACAAGTCTTCTATAGGTCAATTATTGTAGAACTTATGCCAGAACAAGGACAAACTCTGGGTGGAATGGATACGTATTTACTATTGGAAAAAGGAGCTTGGGGCATACTAGCTAAGAAAGCCTCTTGCATAGTGTAAAGAACTTTTGAAATATCATAAACACATATACGTTGTTAGTTATAATGAGGATTATATGAGAATTATGTATACCTACTCTATCAAGAAGGATTATTCACAGATAAGAGGAGAAACGATGAAAACTAAATAGAGAAAATTGGTGTGGTCAAACTATAGTGCTCCTAAGTGATTGTTCGTAATCTACTTGTATATTAGTGGAAGAATTTCCACTAATGTGAGATTGGATGAATGGGTTCTTACTGATGTAGTATTATATCCCTTATACCAGGAGAGGGATGACAATGTGGATCACCTATTCTTTGAATGATCTTTTACTACTGATATATGTGTTAGGGTTTTTGTCCTGATTTTCATATCAAATTTGAGTATTAATTTTCATTGAATAAAAATATAAGTAACATTACTTTTAATTTTTCAAAGAGAAAAATATAATTCTCTTTCACATTTGCTAACCTTTTTCTTGGAGGAAAGATTTTGTACCTCTATAAATTGAAGATCCTTCTTTTTATTTCATAACATAATAACATCCACAACGTAGTCCTTAAAGAGTTTTGTTTAGGGGGATAATTTCTCCCAATAGATTTTTTTAATTATGTTCTTAATATGTGGATCGTTTGACCAAACCATATCAATAAATGTTATTAGTATTATGTTTTTCTTTGTTATCTAATTCATCATCTTTATGATTTACAAACTATTAGCTTTTGCAAAATGCCCTGTCAATTTTGAATCCAATAGGTGGTATCAGAGCCTATAGTTCAACAAGACAATGGATCCAAGTCCGATGGTTAAAATTGAGGACATTTAGAGATCAAAGTTACAATCAACTTAACGATAATGAATTTTTTTTTATCAAAAAAGGGGTCCAAACTACTACATGTGGAGACTATTCTTAATCATATTTTAAGAAATTTTGTTGTTACATCTTTGAAAATAAAGCTCACTTTTAATCCTTAAAGGCCTTTAGTATTTTTAACCCGAAAGAGCTCATATATTTTTTGACCCAAAAAGGCTCTATTTTTAATCATGCCAAGTAGCAGTGATGAAGATGACGTGAAGAAATAAAATCATGCATGTGAAGAAGGCGATCAACTTTTTCATGAAAGTCAAACCAAAAAGAAGAGATTTGTTAGAATTTTTCCCTAATTTTCTTATCAAACTTGAGGTTTATATTTTTTTTAATAGAAAAAGTGAAAGTGGTACAATAATTACTTTAATTTCTTAAAAATAAAAATATAATTCTCTTTCATATTTGGTTAGCCTCTTTCTTGAATAAAAGGTTTTGTACTTTTATAAATTGAGGATTCTTCTTCTAAATCCATAACACAATAACATCCACTATGCAGTCCTTTAAAGAGTTTTATTTAGGGGGATATTTTCACCTAATAGGTTTTAAGTTTTTCAATATATAGGTGTTTTGACTAATCCATATAAATCAAACTATTAGCTTTTTCATAACGTCCTAGTGATTTTAAACACAATAGTATGGAACCACTTATTAACCTGGCAAGGAATTGCAAGAACAAGTATGTCATGGAAGGATGAAATGCAATGGGCAATCAGTTCGTGAAAGAAAATGGTAGTAAGACATAGGTTTATAGAAAGACTCGGATAAGTGCCATCTATTGCATCTGGTTGGAGAGCAATAGTAAAGTTTTTCAGCACAAGTAGAAGCCAAGCAGTTCATCATCAAGAAAATAATTCATGATGTACATGGAATAGGAGCCCTCAGTCGAGATTAATTCCTAGGTTGTTAAAACTTGATATTGTTCTTAGTTGTTAATATAATGTTTAGCTGATGAATTAGATTCTTTTAGAAGGCTTGGGGTTGTTTGTCCATAATTTTTTTTTTAAAATTTGTAATGGTACTTTGAAAATAAAATTTTTCTTACCTAAAAATATTACATTTTATTTTCCAGGATATGAGAATAATGAAAAGGTCAAATTTATTTTACATACTGAGATAACGATGTCGTACACAAATTATTTATAGTCCTTATTAAAAATAGATAGTACAAAATATTTATCAATTTAGAAAACCAAAAAAAAATTATTCCTTCTTTTTTATTTTATTTTCCCTTATATTAAATAGGTGTTTGGACATGCAATTTCATTTGACATTGATCTAAAATTGTGAAATGATATCAGCTTTTGAACATGCGATTGTATCTCATGATTTTCAATCATGAAATAAATTTCAAATTTTCAAAAATAATGATTTGAAATCTAGCATCATATCAAAACCATTCAAAGAATTAGCTCAATCTATGAATAAGACAATAAGATCGTAGAAATATAACAAGTATTTCTCCTTATAGATCAAATCCCTCATCTAATCCCAAACTTAAATAATTAAGACTATGTAATGGTGTTCTACCCATAATCAGTCATAGGATTCACATTCACATACAATATATAACATACATCATCTTATGAAGAAGAGTATACAAAAGCCTACCTCGAAGCTGAATTGCAAACCATTGAATCATCCATAAAATGTTCGTCTTCACTTCACGATCCTGAAATGTCATCACGCTATTAAAATTGTAGTCTATGCATTATTAGGAGTCAAAGGAAACTCATATTTCCATATAATGGGTCGGGTCAGAATTTGGATCAAGAATGGACCTACGGGGCCCTCTAACAAAATTCAAAAATTGAAACCATCACGAGGTATCTCGAAGGACAAGGAAGTTATGCTCAAAAGTTGAGCACAAATGGAGCACAAATCGGGTCTCAGATCAACCCTTACAGTTTAGGAATTCAAAGCCCTAATTTCTTAGAATTTATGAAGAAATTGAAGAAATCTTACCATGAATTCGAAGGAAAATCAGAGAAAATTGAAAACCAAGCCCCCAAATCATCTACAAGATTAATCCCAAGCTTTGCTTCCCCTTTAGGGTTTTAACTCTCATGAAAAGGGTGAAGAATGAGATAAAATCATGGGAAGGGGGAATTTATATACCTAAACCAGGTATCAAAAGTCTCTATCATGACCAGTAGGTATGCGATTGCACCAACTTGGCGACTACACATCGATTAGTGATCGCTGCCCCTCTCTGTGATCGCACTATCTTACCTGTCAAGTGTACCTCAATCGCGACCCTTGGCTGGAAATCATCGTGCACCTGCTGACAGTAGTGGACTTGGAATTTTGAAGTCCCCACCTAGCCCTCACGATTCATTCAGAAACCCATATACGCAAACGAACTATGTAACCACACTAAATTCAACTATGGATTCACAGTCCTTCTTGAGATGTATATTCCTAGCACAATGTGTACAGAGTAGATTATCATACACAAACACTACTTGCTATGGGGATTGTAGGGTGGATTGACACTTTTTTTCCTAGAACTTTTCTAGTATTTGATCTTTTATTTGTTAGATTAGTCAAGATTTTTGATGAAGTGGTCCGTTTGAGAAATTTTTTAAGTTCTTCTTTGACACGGACCAGGTCCCTCTCTGGTTGAACATTTCTTTATAGAGCGGTTGTATGAAGTTCTTCAAATTTTTCTTAAGCTTTATTCAACATCTAGATAAAGGTTATTGGCTTCATTTTTTCCTTTGAACTTACATATAGAAGTTTTTTGCAACTTTTCTTTGAGAGAGCTATTTTTAGTAGTGATTTGACTCAATTTTCCTCCCAACTTAGAAATTTTAATAGCTATACCTATTTTTTCACTCTCAGACACATCAATAGTCTCATTATAGAGGTCCTTTTTCATTTGTCATTTCACACAAGGAGTTTATCAGAATACTAGCTAGACCTTTAGGCCTTTTCAGAGAGTAATTATTAAGATTTTTCTTGATATCAAGAAATATTACTTCCTTATCATCCTCATCATTAAATTGTTCCATAAATGTGAAGACTAATTAAAACACATCATCAACATCTTCTATCACCACCATTAAGACATCATTATGAATCTTAGACACACCTAAGTCGCTGGATGAGTCCCCTTATACTGCAAGAGCTTGCTTGACCCCATAGTTAGCTACAATTCTTTTCTTTATTTTCTCAGGGCTTGGTTCTTCTAATTTTATTTTTCGATTACACCTCTACCATAATATTTATACTCTATCTTATGCATTGGGATAATCTTTCATAAAATGACCAGGCTTGCCACGATTGTAACACATGTCATTTCCACTTGATGATCTACTCGAGTTTCCTCTTCTTTGAAATCCACCATCCTTCTTCATTACTTTGAGAAATCTTTCAGTTTTATAACCCATGTCTTTATCTTTCTTACTAAAATCTCCTTTGGCAGCTTTAAGAGTAAGAGTTTTCTCCTTCTTTGGTTCCTTCTTGGCTTGATCTAGTTGCTTCTTTATTTCATGAGTTTTTAGATTAGCTATCAACTTATCCATTGTGAGTTTTTTATGGTCCCAAGTGCCACCACCTAATTTCTTAGGTCACGAGGGCGCCTACTATAACCCACCATAGGCAAGCCAAACCTATAGTCCAGAACGGCTGGTAACGAACTACCAGATAGAATGAAGAAAGAGTGAGGAATAAATGTAACAAAAGAATAAATACATAATAAAGTCTGAAAACCTAGTGGTATTAGTACAAGAGCTTCTAATATAATAAGAGTACAAGAGTGAAATAGATGAAATAAATTACACTAATAGAACTTATATCCAAATAAAACATAGATACAAATCTAGTACATAAGAGGGAGTTAAGTAACACTGAATTTCAAGAGCTCACTCTATGTCTCCAAACTATATTTGCTCCGCATGACACACACATCAATGGTAATAACTCGTACTATGATCTACATGTGGCAGAAGTATAGTATGAGTACCAAACAAATGGTACTCAATCAGTAGGAAATATCCAACTATGATATAAAGATAAAGTAGATATATATAACATATAAGAAGAATGGAACCTACACCCAAGTATCCAACAACCACATAATACAACCAATGAAGTGATAAGGATAACCTATCCTATTCATATCCGAGATACTAATCATAATAAGGCTAAGAGAGTATTAAGGATGAAATCTACTATTTATGCCATACTCAGAAATCTCAATAGTATATTGTATATCCCTGGCCAATATACGATTAAAGAACAAAAGAAGATTATATAGCAATATACAAGGCCAAGAAATAACTATATAGTATAAATAATAAAGGAAGAGATATGCGGTAGTACCATAACTATATATAGCTAGATATACATACATATATAGATATAAGGTCAAATTAAAGAACAACCTAGATTATCATATCTTCATTTTAAGGCCTCATTATAATCCTATCAGGATTTAGTACAACATACTCAGGATTTCTAATCCATTTGTCTCATCATGAATTAATCATGCATAATAATGAAATCATAAGATAGAAAAGGATAGAATCATACCTCAAATCTTGATACCGAATCAATGACCAATCTGTTATAACTAGACATAACAATGATAATAATAATATCCATAACAGTGCGAGTAATTGAATATTTCAGGCAATGAAATACCTAGCTGAGCCTATGAATACCCTCGCTGCCCTAGGCTCGGAAGTTTCAATCAGTATACAACAACAAAAGGTATAGTCATCAACCATATCTATGTAACCATCCCATACTGATTGACAGACATAGGCGAATATTGGTGATAGGCAATGCACATGCAAGAATGAATGCAAGGTACATAATCAATATTACAATCTCATCATCATAACCATATCCATCATAATCAACCTTTGACCTTGTCGGGTATATAAATATAGTTTCCATACATAGTGCTAGCTAGACTAGAACCGATAGATGTACTGTAATACCCCGTACTTTTCCTAGCTCAGTTTAGCTCCTAGTGTATCAAATTTTATCTTTAAAAATAAATAACTCTTGATGCGTGTGGAATTTTCCATCTATAGACCCACCAATTGTAGATAATTGAATCAGTTTTCCAATGATACCAATTTTGCCATAATCCGATACTAAGTTGAGAAGTTATGGCGGTTTTAGTGAAAGCAGTAGGGCATCGCAATAAGTACCACGTCACGGTGAAGGGCAAATTCATAATTAATCGATTCCAGTAAAGCACCGTGATTGGCCCTAATCGCGGTGAAGCTATAGTTCCCATTCGTCCTTTTCCAATAGCTCACCTCGATTAGCCTGTATCGTGCCAGATATCCCAATGGGGCAGACACCGCATCACGGTGGAGTGGAAAATGACACTCATCCTTTTTCCAATGATGCAATGTGATTACACCACATCGTGCCAAAGGAAAAAATGGTGATCATCCTATTTCCAGTAAGCCACTGTGATAGCGGCACGTCACAGTGGGGCCAAAAATTAGGATTTCCAATTTCAAACAAAAATTTTCAAAGGGCAATCTAATCTTTTCCCCTACCCCAATTCATGAAAAATAAGGAATTAAGCCTATTCTAAGCACATTATGCACATTTTTCATCAACTTCCTCTCAAAGAAACCCTAGAACATCAAATCTTAATCCCAAGAAATCTAAATTCCACCATTCTTTTTCCAATATAACCTAAAATTCAAGATTCCCATTTCAAAAAAATTCAAGAATCTATCTTCAAGAGCACAAATAGGAATTCAAGTTCAAGCTCCTTTATCAATACCATCAATTAAGGTATGTGGGGTTTCAACAAGGATAATTCTTTCATCCTTGTGCCCGAAATTAGTTCTAAAGTTGAATTCTATATGAAATTATATGGATTTTAGTTTAGGATTTATACCCACTTATTACTATTTAAAGATTATGAGATTTTGAGAGATTTAGATGTTGAATTGCATGCCTACATTCGTATTTTTATGCGTATTGCTGAAATTTCCATATTTTAAATTGAATTATCATTATTTTTATTATCAAGAATGAACTTTATGATGATTTGACATGAATTTGATGCATGGATTGTTAAGCCCTAGTTGAACATAGATATTTTAAGAATGACAATGCTTTAAGCATCCTATAATTAGTTATTTTTAGATTGTTATAAAGATTTGATATTTGATCCTCCATTAAGATATGAATTCCACTTTACAATTTTATTATAGTTTATAGAAAATAGATTTAGCTTTGCTTACAGTTTGAAATAGAGAGATCCATAATTAGTTTTCATTAAACCCTTATGCTAGTTTTAAAAGTGGATTTCCAACAGAATGAGCACACAAATTAAAAGGAGTAGTATTTAGCATTGAGTTGGGTATATTATCATGCCCCATAACTACAAGCCAATGTAGGTATAAATTATCAGATTATTCCTATTTCTATATGGATGATAGTTATAGATATGATCACTTAGATTAGGTTATACTCCTTGGCAAGAGTATGACACCTCTCCCCAACGTGAGGTTTTTCCATTAGGGAACTAGACGTTAGACACTATGATATCTCACATAGTGTATGTCGGTTAGAAGAACCTTTCTTACTGAATAGTTTTTAAAAGAATTCCCTAATAGAAAAGACTGCAGAAAAGAGTAACAAAATAGCTTTTAAAAACTAAGTGTAAAGGCTCACAACTTTATTCAGATATTGCTTTATAAAAGACATTAGCTATGCGATTTCATCTTTTAGTTTACAGATTTAAAAGTGAGTCCTTTATACACTTAGACAGTTTGATTTCAAGATAGAATACAAGTACAACTTTTAGAACTAAGTGTTATGACTCACTAGATTTATATAGCATGTTTTATCACTCATGATAGTGATTCTCAGTTTTCAATTACTCAAGCTATTGTGAGTCATCTACACTTGGCATGCATTCTTTTGCAAATTTACACTAATATTGAGATATTATTTTACTTATTTATTCACCCCCATATACTCAGTACATTCTAGAAGTACTGATCCACATATAAGTCTATGTGCTTCATTGTCTCATAATGTAGGTTCAGGTGCTCAGTTTCAGCAGCATGAGTAATTTTGAGCATCTATATCTATATCTCGACAGTTGGTGAGTCCTCATAGTTCGGGGACCCAGTTATTAAATTTTTCAGCTTAGTAGAGTAGTAGATTCAGTATTTTTAGTTAGTTTAAGTCAGTTGGGGGTTTTCCCCAGTGGCTCTCTAGTTTTTAATAGTAGAGGCTTCCAGACTGCTAGTTATGGTTCAGATTTCTAGTATTGATTGATCAGACTCTTGAGTCTAGTATTTTCAGATA
Source organism: Capsicum pubescens (assembly GCA_030864215.1). NCBI lineage: Eukaryota > Viridiplantae > Streptophyta > Magnoliopsida > Solanales > Solanaceae > Capsicum > Capsicum pubescens. The sequence continues at coordinate 79,139,776 of CM061545.1, read as the reverse complement.
TTTATTCAGATAGTTTCAGTTTAGCTCATATAGAATTCCACATTTTAGCTGTGATTATATATCTACATTTCTTTATTATGAGCTTCAGATTTAATAAATGGCTTACAAGGTTAGCTTGAGGCTACTTATAGTCTTGAGCACCGTGTGATGTCTCAGGACTCATTTTTAGGGTGTTAAAACTTGGTATCAGAGCCTAAGGTTATAAGAGTCCTAGGGAGTCAGACAAGTTGTGTTACGTAAAGTCTTGATCATGGATGTGAAGCGTGCGACATTTATGAGCAAGAGGCTACGGGATATTTTTAGGAAATCATCTCTTTATTTTATGATCTATCGTGCTTACAGTGTCTCTATTTGCTTTTAACTCATGGTCTTGTGTGACAGTTGAATATGCCTCCTCACCGAGATAATGCATACAAAAATGATAACCAGCCACCCCATCCCTCTGATCCTCTGAATGAGAATGTATCCCATGCTGAATTTTGGGCTGCTTTTAAGGTGCTAGCTAAAGCTGTGACTGCTAATGTTTAGGGAAACCATTAGTTGGCAGTCTCACTTCAGCAGAATGAGGATTTAGCAACAACCAAAATTTATGACTTCATGAGAATGAATCTGCTTGAGTTCTTTAGGTGAAAAGAAAGTGAAGAGCCATAACTTTACATAGAGAAAATAAGAAAGATTACCCAGATTATACATGCTACTGAGGAATAGAGTGTACAGTTGGCATTCTATAGGCTAAAGGATATAGTGTATGATTGGGTGGTTATGTGGAAGAATGATTACAGGTGAGAATATAGCTCCTATGAGTTGGCAGGTATTTCAGGATGTGTTTTTAGATAGGTTCTTTTCGTATGAAATAAGAGAAACTAAGGTAGAGGATTTTGTGAACCTAAGGCAGGGCTCGATGATAGTGAAAAAGTACTTCCTTAAGTTTAACCAGTTTTTAATTATGCCCCTGATACGATGGTTGACCCTAGCGCGAGTAAGAGTAATTTTGTTACTGGAGTATCTGGTTTGGTAGTTAAGGAGTGTAGGACTACCATGCTTATTGGGGAAATGGATCTTTATAGGTTGATAATTCATGCCCAACAAATTGAGGCAAAAAGGTTGAAGGAAAGAGAGAGGGGAAATAAGAAGGCTAGAACTGAACAGTTTGAGTATGGCACCAAGCAAAGTTTGGAGGAGCGAACGGTTCACAGTTTCAGAATTGTTCATCTATGCCAATGTCATCTTCAGCCAGTACTCCCACCCCTAGAGCTAGACAGTAGCAGTGGGGTAAGACTTCTTGTCCAGATCTCAAAATAGTATGAGTGGAAAGCCCAGTTATCCTCTATGTGCTAAGTATGGTAAAGATCATCTTGGTGAGTGTTTGTTAGGACAAAAAGGTTGTTATGGTTGTGTTAAATTGGGACATAGAATCAAAGAGTGTCCTCATGCTAGGTAGGGAAACAGAAATGTTCGTCCCCAGACTCAGGCTACTAGCGCACCAGCTCCTCTAGGTCGCCCAGTCCCTTCTCAGGGCGTATCATCCAGTATCGGTGACGGTTAGTGCCAGAAAATGTTTTATGATTTACTATCCCATTAGAAGAAGGAGAGGTAACCAGATGTTGTCACTGGTATGCTTCGTGTCTTTCATCTTGATTTTTATGTGTTGTTAGACCCTGGGTCAAATTTCTCTTATGTGACCCCACTAGGTACAATAAATTTTGAAATAGGTCCTGAAAAAATCCCTAAGCCCTTCATAGTTTCTACCCCAGTGGGTGACTCAGTTATTGCCAAGTAGATCTGTAGAAAATGTCCTATCACTATCCTTCATAAAATCATGTTTGCAGATTTAATAGAGTTAGATATGGTCAACTTTGACCTTATTGTTTGTATAGATTGGCTCCATTCCTGTGCATCCATAGATAGTCGCACTCGAGTGGTAAAGTTGTAGTTTCTAGATGAGCAGATCTTTGCGTGGGAAGGTAATTCAGTGTCTCCTAAGAGTCATTTCATATCCTATATTAAATCCAGAAAGTTGATCTCAAAAGAGTGTATCTATTATCTAGTTTGAGTCAAAGACACTAAGTTTGAGACTCTAACAGTTCAGTCAATTCGTGTAGTCAATGAGTTTCCTAAAGTTTTTCTTGAAGATTTTCTAGGGGTACCTCTCGATAGGGAAATAGAATTCGGTATTGACCTTCTTCCAAATACTCAGCCCATCTTTATTCCTTCATATCATATGACTCCAGTTAAGCTTAAAGAGTTAAAAGGGTAGCTTAAATAACTCTTAGATAAAGGTTTCATAAGGCCCAATGTCTCTCCATGGGGCGCTCCCATCCTATTCTTGCAAAAGAATGATGGTTTTTTACGAATGTGCATTTACTATAGTCATCTGAATAAAGTCACAGTCAAAAATAAATATTCTCTTCCTAGGATTGATGACTTATTTGACCAAATCTAAGGTGAAAGTTACTTCACCAAGATAGACCTTAGATCCGGCTATTATCAACTTAGACTAAGGGAATGTGATATTCCAAAGATAGCTTTTAGACCGTGTTACGGTTATTTCGAGTTTCTAGTCATGTCATTTGGTCTTACCAATGCCCCATAAGCCTTCATGAACTTGATGAACAGAGTGTTCAAAGAGTATCTGAACATGTTTGTCATAGTCTTTATTGATGATATTCTTGTCTATACCACCTTAGAATTGTGTTGCAAACTCTTAGGGATCACCAGTTGCTCACCAAATTCTGCAAATGTGAATTTTGGCTAAGATCAATATCTTTTCTCAGTCATATTATTTCCAGTGATGGAAATAAAGTTGATCCCTAAAAGACAGAAGCAGTAAGAAAATGGCCTAGACCTATCTCTCCATCAGAAATCCAAAGTTTCTTGGGTTTAGCTGGCTATTATACACATTTTATTGAGGGTTTTTCTTCTATTGCATACCCTATATCTAGATTAAATTAGAATAAAGTTAAGTTTCAGTGGTCAGATTCCTGTGAGAAGAGTTTTTAGGAGTTAAAGCCTTGACTCACTTCAGCCTCAGTTTTAGTGCTACTTGATAGTACAGATGGGTTTGTTGTCTATTGTGATGCCTCTATAATTAGTTTGGATTGTGTTTTGATAAAGAGAGGTAAGATTATAGCCTATGCCTGTAGACATCTTAAGCCTCACGAAAAGAACTACCCTACCCATGACCTTGAGTTAGCTGTTGTTATTTTTACATTGAAAATTTAGAGGCACTATCTTTATGGGGGTCATGTTGATATATTTCCAAATCATAAAAGCTTGTAATATGTGTTTACTTAGATGGTCAGGTAGAGAGGACTATTCAGTCTCTAAAGGATATGTTTAGGGCATGTGTTCTTAACTTCAAAGGAAGTTGGGATGACCACTTGTCGTTGATCGAGTTTGCCTATAATAACAGTTACTATTCTAGTATTCAGATGGCCTCATTTGAGGATCTTCATGGGTGAAGATATAGATCACTAGTAAATTGGTTTGAAATGGGTGAGGCCGCTTTGATTGGGATAGATATAGTATCCGAAGCCATGAAGAAAGTTCAGTTGATTCGAGATAGATTGAAAGCAGCTCAAGTCATCAGAAATCTTATGCAGACGTAAGAAGAAGAGATCTTGAGTTTGAAGTAGATGATCTTATGTATTTGAAGGTTTACCACATGAAGAGGGTGAAGAAATTTCAAAAAAGGGAAGCTTAGTCCAAGATATGTGGGTCCCTATAGGATTTTGAGTCACGTAGGAAAGGTAGTGTATGAGCTTGAGCTACCTGCAGACTTGTCATCAGTTCATCTAGTGTTTCACGTGTCCTTATTGAAGAAGTGTATGGATTATTCAGTTGTTGTAGTCCCTCTAGAAAGTACAAATATTTAGAATGACCTTTCATACGAAGAAGTACCAATAGATATTTTTTATCATCAGATCCGTAGACTAAGGAACAAAGAAGTTCCCTTGGTCAAAGTTCTATGGTGAAGGCTACTTGTGAAGCAGAAGTAGACATGTGTACCAAGTTGGTTTTCATTAGAACCTGTTGCTAGTTTAAAATATAGATTTCCAATAGAATGAGCACACAAATTAAAGGGAGTAGTATTTAGTACCGGTTGGGTATGTTCTTATGCCCCAGAACAACGAGCCAACGTAGGTATAGATTATCATATTATCCTATTTCTATATGGATGACAGTTACAAATATGATTACTTAGATTAGGTTATACTACTTGGGAAGAGTATGACACCTCTCCCCAATGTGAGATTTTCCCATAAGGCAACTAGACGTTAGACAATATGATAGCTCACATAGTGTATGTCGGTAAGAAGAACCTCTCTTGTAGAACAGTTTTGAAATGAATTCCCTAAAAGAAAAGACTACAGAAAGAGTAACAAAACAACTTTTAGAAACTAAGTGTAAAGGGTCACAACTTTATTTAGATATTGCTTTACAAAAGACATTAGCTATGAGATTTCAGCTTTCAGTTTACAGATTTAAAGGTGAGTCCTTTATACACTTAGACAGTATGATTTCAAGATAGAATACAAGTACAACTTTTAGAACTGTGTTATGAATCACTAGATTTATATAGAATATTTTATCACTCATGATCGTTATTCTCAGTTTTTAGTTACTCAAGCTATTATGAGTCATCTACACTTAGCATGCATTCTTTTGCAAATTTACACTAATGTTGAGATATTTTTTACTTATGTATTCACCCCATATACTCAGTACATTCCAGAAGTACTGATCCACATATATTTATATGTGCTACATTGTCTCATAATGAAGGCTCAGGTGCTCAATTTAAAGAGCGTGAGTTATTTCGAGCATCTCCATCTACATCTCGACAGTTGGTGATCCCTCATAGTTCGGGAACCCAGTTATTCAGTTTTTCAGCTTAGTAAAGTAGTATATTCAGTATTTTTAGTCAGTTAGAGTTAGTTAGGGGTTTGTCCCAGTGGTTCTCTAGTTGTTAGTAGTTGAGGCTTGTCAGACTGCTAGTTATGGTTTAGATTTCCAGTATTGATTGATCAGACTCTTGAGTCTAGTATTTTGAGATATTATATTCAGACAGTTTTAGTTTACCTCATATAGAATTCCTCATTTTAGGTGGGATTATATATCTACATTTCTTTATTATGAGCTTCAGATTTAATAAATGGCTTACAGGGTTAGCTTGAGGCTATTTGTAGTCTTGAGCACCGTGTGATGTCCCGGGATCAATTTTTGGGGCGTTACATGTACACATAGGCACATAAATATAATCATCCTCTAACCTTGATGGGATTAATATCATTATCATAATATCCTTCGGCCTTGTCTGGCATCATCACATATTCATAACATCCTCCTTCCATACCAGGTATCATCATATCATCATAACATCCTCCAGCCTTGCCGGGTATGATCATATCATTATAAATTTCTCCAGTCTTACCGGGTATCATCATAATATCTAAGTCAATGTAAATAATAACAAGGAGCAAGCCTTACGAGGGATAAAGTAAATGAACAAGCCCCATGAGGGCTACACTAAATGAACATGAAAGAAGAAGTAGGGTAGAGTACAATTCCATAGTTCATCGTTCATCATTAATATCACATTATCAATAAGCATTTACATATAATAGGTGCACAGACTCAAGCCGTGTCTAAAAAGAGTATAAATCCATAAGTCCATTACCGGAGTGATCTATTGGACTAAATCATTATAAAGTGTAGAAAGATCAAAATATCTCACGACCGAAGTAAATAATATGTCAAATCATGAACCGGAATCTATCTTGATCAAATCTTTAAAACATCATTATTAGCCTCTTTTAGGTATATAAATTATCCATTTAGTTAGGCAGTTATTATTATAAAGTAATCTATCTTTTAAGGTGAAGAGTGGGTTTTAATCTCTTATTTAGGAAGAATAGTCATAAGATCATAGTATGGGTTTTAATCTCGTATTTAGGAAGAATAGTCACAAGATCATTGTATAACTAGAATCACATCATTTACAGATATAATGATAATGAATTCACCAAATCTATACATGCCATCACTAGCATCCATATTAATGAAGTCGTAAGCAACATACCACATCTTCCTCCATTCCATACTAGATAGATGTGTATTGAAACATATATATATATATTCATAAACTACAACAACATCCTTTACAAGGATAATTACTTTTTGAAGGTCCAACCGATATCATAACACGGCCCTTGGCCCAAAAATATGTCCGAAATAATCACAACATCATAATCTTGGCCTTAGGCCCATAAACATATCCGGAATTCATATTTATAAGATATGGCATATCTATACTCATCTCACATCTAGGAGGCATCGTAAATATATAAGCTATCTCAAATCTATAGGTCATATATCATGACTATAAGAAATATCACCTTTATATGCCCACTAATACATTTAAGAGGAAACATCATCTCTATAGGCCAACATAATATCTAAGAGGAAATATCATTTTTGAAGGCCCAATATCATAACTAAATGAAAATATCATCTCTATAGGACCAACATCATACCTCAGAGAAAATATCATCTCAATAGGCCAATTATCATATCTAAGTGGAATATCACCTCTATAGGCCATTAATCATAATATGGGGAAAGTCATCGCAATTTACCAAGCTACGAAGTAAGCTTATTCTAAAGGCTCAATAGTCTCATTTATGCCTATCATCCGCAACTAAGTCCACAAGGTCTAAAACAAGTCTTGTCCTAAGTGCACCGGACGAACCCATTTCTAATCCTCAATTTCCACATTTAGGAAAACTAAACCCCAAACTAAGCTAAGGAATCTAGTTCAACTTCTAGATGTCAAGTAAGAAAAAACCAATCCTAAAGTAGGAACTTCATCTAGAAACAATGGCATTTAAGTCAACTCTACCTAGTTTACGATTTCAAGATCACTAGATTAGCCCAACTAAGGTTAATCACACCCATCATGATCCCAACACTTAAACCACATCCCAAAACTAGCACCATGCCGCACTCGTTCTACCAATTAGTTCACTCTAGGGAGAAGACAATAGGGTCCTAAAGCGTCATAAAAGTTCCACCTTACGGGTCCAAAAGCCTCATCTAATCCCAAGGATATTAACAATCAAGACTAAGTCATTCTATCCATAATCAATCTTAACATTCACATAAGCATGCCATATATAACACACATCATCTTTGAAGAAGAGTAGGTAGAAGCCTATCTCAAAGACAAACTGTAAAACCTTACATCAGTCACTAACGTCCATCTTTACTTTATAATCCCAAAATGCCATCACACTATCTAAATCATAATATACTCATCAATTTGAGTCTACCGATATCCATATTGCACCATTGTGCTTCAGATCTAAAATTGACCTCAAAAACCTCAAGTGGGTCCCTCTTATGGAAAACACATTTTTGAGGTCAGCCCAACATTCATAAATGATTAAGGAATCATAACCCTAAAAAATTGGGTAAAAATAATGCAGATTTAGGCTAAAATCAAGTCCTCAAGCTATTTCGGGTTTGGGGTCAAGAGCAAAGAAATTCATTAAGAAATCGATGAAATCTTACCTTAAATTCAAAGATATTTTCAATAATAGATGATAATCAAGCTCCCAAGTCACCGACAATGATCAATTTTGAGTTATCGTACCCACTTAGGGTTTCTAGGCCTCAAGGATGAGAATAAATGGCCAAAACGTGGGCTAAGGGGCTTATTTATAGCCCAATCAGGTACCCCAGGTGTGGCTATCACACATCCAGGATCGCTACAACGATATCTCCTCAAAAATTAGGGTATGATTGCCATACCCTCTCTCATAATCACACTGTCCCCCTAATACACCAGATATCAACAACGTCAAAAACTTATTTTTGACCCTCGAAACTCATTGGACTTTGATTTTTACAAATGAACTATGTAACCTCCCTAAATTTAACATTCTTGATGCCATGGTAAAGTCGGATTTTTCATCAGAGATCGTTTAGACCAAATATGGGTCCAACACGCTAAATTCCTGATTTTTTAGCTTTTCGATCAATAGGTCAAAATGTGATCAGGTGTATTCAGACACGAACCAAAGGTCTACCTAACCTAAAATAGATATTCCAAAGTTTCTGGCGCAGTCTGAATTTGCATCCGAGATTGTTTTACTGATGTTTTTGCCTGGTGGCCATTTGGAATTAATGAAAACTTCCAAACCGAGAATTCATTTTAAAAAACAAATGAACTGCCCAATAATCAAACAGTTAGTCCTAGCAAGGCATAAATGACTTGGGGAAGCTATAGAGAAGCCCTAACGGCAAAGATAAGCAAAAATATGAAAAATGACCTGAAGGGTCATTATAGTATCCACAACTAGAAGGACTTTTATCCCAGAATGTCAATAGATCAAAAGAATCTCAAAGGCTTGAAAGGATTAGGTACCGAGACCACATGCTCTGAGCATGATTTCCTAGGTAACATCAATAAAGAGAGAAAACTTCTAAAGGGTTTTGCCACTGGTATCCCTTTTATAACCAGAACCCTCACTTCACTTCCAAACAGCCAAAACTCAACTTCAATCATTAATTGGCCTCCAACTGAACCGAAGAGGCTGTTGCACATAGATCTAAACCATAACACACTGATACCATCTTAATGCTCGTACAAATCCATAAGGGCTCATCTAGGCCAAAAACAACCCAAGACATGAGTCATGCCACCCACTCCAAATACAAATATAACCTTTATTTACCATTCCACACTTGCTATCCTTCCAAACTAGGAGAAAAATCACCCGAGTCCTGTCCGTACAATCTCATCCCAGATAGCTAGAAGAACTGAGGATGATTCGTTGAAAGTCCAAATGGCAAACATGAGAATAAACTCATAAGTCGTTGTCTAGGCACACAAATGGAGATAATCAAGGAATATAATCCATGCCAATGCTAAAATCTGTCCAGGTAGTAATCAAATTGAACTCTAGAATACCAAGGTATAACTACTCGTCACTGAACAATCCACTCAAGGATGTCCCATCAATCGATAATGAACCCATACAGAATCCAACTAAAGTATATTACTCCCACTGAGTATATCATCCAAAAGTCCCAAAGAAAATTAAAAACTCAAGGTGAAAGCTAAAATAACCAATACAGGGTCCATGGGCTATCATTTGAACACTTATCAACTATAATCCATCAGAAGTCGAGAAAACTGAATAGGCAACCACTAAGTAGGTTCAACCAGCCTATAATGAAATCTAATAAGTCTAAAATGAAGGAAGCATGCAAGCTCTATATCTCCAAGCTGAGATCTCAACACCAAGGTTGAATCGCTCAATCTCAACTTCAAACCAAATTTCAAGACGGGTAGGCATGTATATGCCAAATCAATCATAACTTCTAAATCGCCATTCCAAGGCATCAAGTCAAACTGAATCAATAAGCCTATATCATTTCTAACCATTCAAATTCACTTTAGTATCCAAATCTAACATATCCAAGATAAATCATACCAACCCACAGTCGAGACACATTTAAAGAACAAAAATCACCACTAAGATAACCATCGACTGAAAATGTAAGCGACCAACTTTATATCAGCTAGAGCATAAGAAATATAGTCACAAAATAAAAATAATGCAAACGGATAAATCATCAGCTGAAAAGGCAAATAACCCACCCCATAATTGCTGGAGGACATGAACTATCAAAACATACTCAAAAACTCCTCAATGCTGCAAACCACACTATTAATTAGAAAAACTATAGCAACTCAAAGAAATGCAACTTAAGCCAAAACTAACCAGTCCAATACTCCATCTCAGCAAAGAATAGTCATAGGCATATATCATCAAGGAGAAACACTCCACCAAGCCTCATCAGGCCGAACAAACTCTGGAATGGATATTTCCTGAATCCACCCAAGAATCATATCATCGAAGAAGAAATATACCAATCTTGAAATCAAGGTCAAAGTCTAGACCACCACTAAAAAATCGACAACTAGAGATAAAGGATTTATACTTTGCCAACTCAAGAAGCGATCTCACGAAAAGCCACCTACCTCTAACTCTCCAAATCTTCTAGACAAAACCATATCCTAGCTAGAAAGGTGTATCCAATCTCCATACTACTAACAAGGGCAAAACATCACAAGGGAACAAACCCAACAAATCTAAGAATGAATTCACGACATCTTAACACAATATCAAATTTACTATTAGGAAACAAAATAGCCACACACAAAGAACAAACCCCAAACAGGTCAAGATCAATAACATGCTATATAAAAAGAGATAGCCAATACAAAAGTCTTCGCAATACAAGAGTCTAGTCTAAGAATCTTCAACTCAAGATCGGTCAATATAACTAAATTGCCAACTTTAGAACCAAATAGAATAGGTCAACTTACCTTCAATACCATAATACATTCCCGAATTGACCTTACATGGCTAACTAATAGTGAAAATAATCAACCTTGCCACACTATGGGAAAGAAATCATCAAATCAGGCTAGATCTTCTCAACCACCAAATAGGATCACAAAGAATAAAATTCTAACTAGAGAACATTAGTCTAAATAGCTACCCAACGAGGATCAATTACATAAAGTAACAATATCAACAATATTAATAACCTCAAGCAGTATAGAAATAGCAACAACAATATGAGCATCAGTAAAATGACTAAGCGGTACCAACATGGACATCAATATCATGTACCACTCAAGGGACACAATAAGGCTAATGTGCCAAGATAAATAGGACTTAAGCCTAATTGCTACACCAATAGGTAGAAAATATAATTATAGATCTACTCCATCCACTACTAAAAGAAATAAACCATAGAGTAGTAGTTTAATTATGAATTCAATAACAAGGCACAAGATAACCAATATGGACTCATCAAGGCATATAATTATCAATGGGTATGAAAACCCCAATACACATAATAAAAGATAAATATGGGATATAAAAGCAAACCTATCATGGTGAAATTCACAATCACATGCCTGATGGGCATAGGGAGAATAAATCTAAACAGGCCCAAACTCAAACCAACCGACTAAGTCAGCAACTGAGGCGCCAAGTGCACTATCTCTAACCGAAGATGCCACAACATCACGAGGTTGATTTGAAAAGGATGAAATGACTAGATATCCCATGTCGGGGACACCCTATAGACCAGAAATTAATCTCTTTGCAACAACAACAACTCTTGAATCTCTAATCCTAGAGGACAACACAACTAAGCCTAAATGTCTGGCCAACTAACACTGAGAGCAATCTCTACTATAATGGACATCTTTTCCATAATTATAGCCTATCTAAAGAACTCTAGGCTGGCGAGGAAAATATGCTAACTCTATTCGATCTCTAACTCCCATGTAGGCACTCTCTGAACTAATGTCTCATCTTGCCATAGACAAAACAATACTTCAAATGAAATACCAATAGCACTATACTGATGGCGTGGCTTTTTGTCACCACCTCCATAAGTCCCACTACATGCTCTCTCTATGGCCTTAGTCCCACTACATGCTCTCTCTATGGCCCTTTAGATAATCCACATCTTAAGAGAAGAAAGACCTAACTTCTATCATATGCTCGGATGCTAAGTAGAGTGGTAAAGCTAAACCTCTAATAATTCTATGCACTATGTCCTGCTCAGAAGGATATAATAGAAAAATATGCCTGGGACAATCTAGCAACCCAATCTCATACCCAAAAATTGGTCAAGAACCATGATGAACACTAATAAATCCAACTATGGTCTGAGAACTTCTCGATGAATCAAATGTCATCCATGGATGATAGGGATCTACAATGGACTTGAGATTCCCAATATTGAACCTAAATGGTTGAAGTAGCCACTAGCTCAACTGGAGCCTAAGCTGGCCCCAAATCTTTTTTGGCTGATGCTGAAGATCTTTGATATTCATATCTGACTTGTTAGTTCGATGTTGCACTAAAACTCTTAAAACATATTGTTAAAGTCTCTTCCACATCTGTCAATAACGTCGCTCATCTTTGATCGTTTATTAGGGATAGAATAAAGTCAAAGAATATGTTAGAGGTTCATAGCAATGCGGACACACGACAAGGAGTCAAGAAGCAAATTTCCTAAAGTGTCCCTGTAGCCTCCCGAAGATATCTTACGAACATCTTTGCACCAATGCGTATGACTCTACTAAATACTTAGCTTTTGTACTAATACACCGGTGAAACCTAGGCTCGAATACCAATTTGTCATGACCTAATTTCTTAAGTCATGATGGCGCCTACTATAACCCACCAGTAGACAAGCCAAACTTATAGTTCAAAATGGATGATAATGGACTATCAGATAGAATATAGAAAGAATGCAAAATAAATGTAACAAAAGATCAAATACATGAAGTCCCAAAATATGGTGGTCAGTACAAGAGTTTATAATATAACAAGAGTATAAGAGTGAAATACACAAAATAAATTACATTGATACAACTTATCTCCAAATACAACAAAGTGATAAATCTAGAACACAAGAGGGAGGTAAGTAATACTCTGAGCATCAGGATATCACTCAAAGTCTCTGAACCATGGCTGATTCACACGACCCACACATCAACGAAAATATCCCGTACTATGATCTATAGGCTGCAGAAGTGTAGTATGAGTACCAAATAAATGGGACTCAGTAGGCAACTGCCAACTGCACTCCAAATATAAAGCAGATATACATAACATAGAAACAGAATGAAAACTACACCCAAGTATTTAGAAAACATATAATACAACCAATGAAGTGATAGGGATAACCTATCCTATTTATGTCCAAGAGACTAATCATAATAATTCTAAGGGAGTATCAAGGATGAACCATCCTATTTTCTCCATACTCAAAAATCTCAATAATATACCGTATATCCCTAGACAATATACGATTAAAGAACAAAAAACTATTATATAGCAATATACAAGGCCAAGGAAAGAGTATATAATATAAACAATGAAGGAAAGGATATGTGGTAGTACCATAGCTACATATCGCTAGATATACAAACATATATAGATATAAGGTCAACTCAAAGCGCAACCTAGATTATTATATTTTTTCTTGAAGGACTCATTATGATCCTATCAAGATTTAGTACAACATACTCAGGATTTAAAATCCATTTGTCTCATCATGAATTAATCATGCATAATAATGAAATCATAAGATAGAAAAAGGCTAGAATCATACCTTGAATCTCGATACTGAATCAATGACCAATCTATTATAACTAGACATAACAATGACAATAATAATATTAATAACAACTTGAGTAATCGGCTATTTCAAGAAATAAAATACCTAGCTGAGACTATGAATACCCTCTCTCTCCTAGGCTCAAAAGTTTTAATTAGTATACAACAACACAATGCATAGTTATCACCCATATGTATGCAACTGTCTCATACTGGTTGGTAGACATAGGCGCAAACTGGTTATAGGCGATGCACATGCAAGAATTAATGCAAGGTACACAATCAATATCACTATCTCATCATCATAACCATCACCATCATAATCAACCTCTGGTATTTTCGAGTATATATATATAGTTTCCATACATAGGACTATCCAGACTCAAATCGGTAGATGTACACATAGGCACATCAATATAATCATCCTCCGGCTTTGTCGGGTATTAATATCATCATCATAATATCCTATTACCTTGTTGGGTATCATCACATCATTATAATATCCTCTAGCCCCACAGGGTATCATCATATCATTATAACATCCTCCGGCCTTGCCAGGTTTCTTCATATCATCATAATATCCAAGGCAATATCAATAATAATTAGGAGCAAGACCCACGCGAGCTAAAGTAAATAAATAAGCCCCACTAGGGCTAAAGTAAATAAATATGAAAGGAGAAATAAGGTAGAGTATAATTCCATAGTTCATCGTTCATCATTAATATCACATTATCAATAAACATGTATATATAATAGATTCACGAACTCAAGCAGTGTCTAAAAAGAGTATCAATCCATAAGTCCATTGCCCAGAGTGTTCTTTAGGATAAAATCATTATAAAGTGTAGAAAGGGTTAGAATATATCATGACCTAAGTAAATAATAGTGTCAAATCATGGACTGGAATCTATCTCAATCAAATCTTTAAAACAACATTATTAGCCTCTTTTATGTACATAAATTATCCATTTAGTTAGGAAGTTATTATTGTAAAGTAATCTATTTTTAAGATGAAAAGTGGGTTTTAATCCTTTATTTAGGCATAATAGTCATAAGATCATAGTTTATCTAGCACATCATTTACAGATATAATAATCATGAATGCACTAAATCTATGCATGACATCACCAGTATCCATATCAATAAAGTCGTAAGCAACATACAACATCTTTTGATGTCCCATACTGGAGAGGTATATATAAGCATATGTATATACATATATTCATAAACTACAACCGCATCCTTTACAAGGATAATTACTTCTCGGAGGTCCAACCGATATCACAACACAACCCTTGGCCCAATAATATGCCTGGAATGATCACAATATTATAATCATGGCCTTAGAACTATATACATATCTGGAACTCATATCGATAATCATATTTATAAGTCGTAGCATATTTATAATCATCTCACATACATGAGGCATTTCACGTCTAGAAGACATCTCGCATATAGGAGGTATCTCAAATCTATAGGTCATATATCATGAATATGATGAATATCACCTCTATATGCCCACTAATACATTTAAAAGGAAATGTTATCTTTATAGGCCAAACATCATATCTAAGAAAAAATATCATCTCTAAAGGCCTAATATCATAATTAAGAAAAATATCTATAAGGCATCTTGTATCTATAAGGCATCTCAAATCTATAGGTCATATATCACGACTATAAGGAATATCACCTTTATATGTCCACTAATACATTTAAGAGGAAACATCATCTTTCTAGGCCAAACATCATATCTAAGAAAAAATATCATCTCTAAAGGCTTAATATCATAACTAAGAGGAAATATCATCTTTATACATCATACCAAAAAGGAAATATCTCTATAGGAAAATTATCATATCTAAGAGGAATATCATCTCTATAGGCCATTAATCATAATCTGGGAAAGTCATCACAATTTACCAAGCCACGAAGTAAGCTTATTTTAAAGGCTCGATAGTCTCAACTATGTCTATCATCCGCAACTAAGTCCACAAGGACTAACATAAGTCTTAGCCTAAGTGTGTCGGACAAACCCACTTTTAATCTTCAATTTCCATATCTAGGAAAACTACACTTGAAACTAGGCTAAGGTATCTAGTTCAACTTCTAGATGTCAAGTAAACCATAACCACTCCTTAAAAAGGAACTTCGTCTATAAACAAGGGCATTTAAGTTAACTCTACCTAATTTATGGTTTTAAGATCACTAGATTAACCCAACTAAGGTTAATCATATTAAACGTGATTCCAATAGTTAAACCATATCCCAAAACTAGTACCATGCCATATTCATTTTACGAATTAGTTCATTCTAGGGAAAAGGCAATAGGGTCCTAAAGGTTCATAAATATTCCACCATATGGGTCCAAAACCTTCATCTAATCCCAAGGAAATTGACAATTAAGACTAAGCTATTTTACCCATAATTAATCTTAACATTCACATTCACATGCCATATATTACACACATCATATTCGAAGAAGAGTAGGTAGAAGCCTACCTCAAAGCCAAACCGCAAAACCTTACATCATTCAACAACGTTCATCTTCACTTCACAATGTCAAAATGCCATTACACTATCAAAATCCTAATCTACTCATCAATACGAGTGTAACGATACCCATATTGCACCATTGTGCTTTGGGTCCAAAAATGACACCAAAAATCCTAAATGGGTCCCACTTATAAAAAATGCATTTTTGAGGTTAACCCAACATTCATACATGAACAAGGAATCACAATCCTCAAAATTGGATAAAAATAAAGCAAATATGGGGCTAAAATCAACCCCTCAAGTTATTTGGGGTATTGGGTCAAGAGATAAGAAATTCATCAATAAATTGATGAAATCTCACCTTAAATTTGAAGATATTCGCCAATAGAAGATGATAATCAATCTTTTAAGTCACCCACAATGATTATTTTTGAGTTATTATACTCATTTAGAGTTTTTAGGACTCAAGGTTGAGCCAATACTGGCCAAAACGCGACCTAAGGGGCTTATTTATAGCCCCATCAGGTGCCCAGGTATGGCTATCAAACACCCAGGCTCGCTATCATGATATCTCCTTAAAAATACGCCATACCCTCTCTCATGATCGCACTATACCCCTGATGCACAAGATATCAGCAAAGTCAAAAACTTATTTTTGATCCATCGTACTCATTCGAACTCCGATTTTTGCAAATGAACTATGTAACTCCACTAAATTCAACGTTTCGGATGCGATGGTGAAGTCATATTTTCCATCATAGGTTATTTAGATGAAATGTGGGTCCCACACTCCAAATTTCTAATTTTTCAACTTTCTTACCAATAGGTCAAAATAAGCTCAGGTGCATTGAAACTCAAATCAAAGGTCTACCTAGCCTAAAATCAATATTTCAGAGCTACTAGGGTATTTGAAATTTGCATTTGAGAATGTTTTACAAAAATTTTTGCCCAGTGACCATTTGAAACCAACGAAGAATTTCAAACATGGAATTAGTTCTAAAAACAAAACAAACTGCCCGGTAATCGAACAGTCAGTCCCAACAAGTCATAAATGACTTGGAGAAGCTATGAAGAATCCCTAATGGCGAATATAAGTGGAAATATGAAAAATAACCAGAAGGGTCATTACACCTAGCTTCGATAATAACGTGACTTTGCTTTCCCGTGACTTTGGGAGAATGCTAAGCACCTTTCTCACTTGTTTACTTGGCCTGATTATTTCACCAAGATAGTGTAACTTATTTGTAATCGATGTAAACATAGTGTTCATCTCCTATATAGTCTCTCCTTCCTCCATAGTAAAAGTTTCGTATTGAGTTGTGAGCATGTAAACCTTTGACTCTTTCACCTGACTTGTTTCTTCATGTAGTTTTCAAGCATTTCCAAATCTCTTTGGCTGACTCACATGCAGAGATTTGATTATGTTCATCTTATGACACACAAAAGCTACTTTTTTGCCTTGTAACTTTTCTCAATATTCTTGCGATCAACCTCATTGTATTCCTTTTGTGTTTGAGGAACTAGTATAGTGACATCATGTTCCTTAACTCCCCTTATTGAGACATGTGGTCCATCACAGATGATGTCTTATAGTTCACTATCCTCAGCCATTATGAAATCATGCATCCTAGTCTTCTACCAATCATAGTATGGTTCGTTAAAACAAGGTGGTCTGGTGGTCGACTATCCTTCTTCTAAATTTGGTAAAGCTACCATTTTTTAGTTAGATCCTCTCTAGATGTTACCCTTATAAAGAGAGCTAGAGAAAATACCAATTAATGAAATTTAGGGATTCATCAAATAACAAAGGACCGGGTCCCCTAGCAAACTGATATAGTAACATAGTTATAAGAAAAGGTCAGTGTAGAAACTAAAATGCACACTATGTTTACGTGAAAACCTCCTTACTCACGAGAGAAAAAACCATGACCTGTCCAGCTGAATTTCCCAACTTCTTCATTAAGCTTGAAGCAATAAAGTGATTACAAACTCAAATAATCATAAGGATTAAAATCTTAATCCTAACCTCTTGTAACAATTCTATTACAAAACTGATGTAGTAACTCTACCATACCTTTTGTCGACTAACTCTAGCCAACAAGCCTAAGAAACTCTACCAAGAAAAGACATCAACCAAGATGAGAAGAAACTTGACTAAATACAAAGTGACTCGGCCAATTTACTCTAATTGATGCAATTCAATCTAAGACACAGACAAACAATTGATCTACTATCTTTTATAACTCGGGGTTAGATTTACAATGTATGAATAAGGACATAAGACTTAAAAAACACAACAAGAATCGACAACACTTGATCAGGTCCTTTATTGAAGTATGAGAAATGTTCTTGTAGAATGGTTTTTACTTAGGAGATAATCTTGATTAGAAAACTAGGTTTTGTGCTTTGTGAGTGTTCTTTTTATAAGAGAGAGAACAAACCTAGGATGCATGTCATTAGTCGAGGTTGGCTACCTCTATTTTTTGTAGAAAGTGCAGTCCAGTTGTACTCAGTTGGCATCTTCAAAAATCAATTTCCTATGGGATCAGGTCCTACAGATACTGAATATTTCAACCAATCAGGTCCCTTGTTGTATAGTTGTAAATCATCAAAGCGTCAATAGTTTAACAATTTCATATACAACTCCAAGTTGTATTTGAAATTTAGAAAACGACTAAAATCTTGTTTAACTTTTTTCACTTTTATTTTTTTATTTTTTTAAATCTTAAATCTTTTAGTTTCATAAAATAGCCTCATTTAAATTGTATTTCATGTTTAAATAATACTTATACTTTTTAAAAAAATTCATTTAAATTCTAAACAGTAACTGCAGAAACTATGATCAAACACAACTTTAACTCCAACTCTAACTTTGAAAATTTCAAATAAAACAATTTTTTAATTTACCTACTAAATGTTGTTTTTGAAATAAGATTTCTATAGTTAAAATCTACCATAAAACTATTACAATAAAAGTCATGTAAATAAAAATATATAAACTCTACACTTCCAAAAGGTCTTTAATATTTTTTTTTTAGAAAAAAAGTTCTATGCTTTACATTGTCTATATAAAATAAGATGAATAGTTATGTAACCTTTTCAGCAACAAACGTACTTTCTCCTTTCATATTATTTATCTTATATACTAAAAATATTGGTTCAATTTTACTTGTCTTGTTTAAAAAATCAAGAAGTAATCATATTATTTTCATCGATTTTACTTTTATTATTAAATATTACTAAATTTTTAATATTAAAATAATTTATAACTAATAAAAGTTACATGATAAAATTATCTTTTTGTTCATTATTTTTTAAGATGTTGATCAATCAAAGATGAAAAATAAAGGTTGACTGAGGGATTATCATAAAGTTTGAGGTTTTTGATAGCAAGAACTTTTTTCTAGTTGTTTGTTTCCGAGGTTTTCAGAATCAATTTAGGAAGTTGTTTTAGTTTCTTATAAAATTCTTTCTTTGTTATTCCCCATCTATTTTTTAATTGTCCAGTATATTAAATAATTGTTTAGGTTTATTGGAGCAGTTTATTCTAAAAATGAAAAGATGATCCATCATGTGTTTATTTTATCTTTATTAAATATTAATTTTTTGAATAGGTGTGATATAATAAAATTTATACTTTTATTTGTTATTTAATTTCTAGGGAGCACTCCTTCTGTTTCTTTTTAATTGTCATATATATAAAATTAGTTGTTCCTAAATATTCTCTTCATTTATTTTTACTTGTCTATTATACTAAAAATAAATATTCAAAAATATTTGTCAAATTTTAAAAAAATCAATTAAAATTTACTATTTGTGCCCATTTCATCCTTACTATTAAATATTATCCATTACTTGAATATCATTGCATTTATGATATTCAAGCAGTGATATTGTAAGATTGTCCCTATTATTTACTATTTTTTAATATGTGTGACAATCAATAGCAGACAAGTAAAAATGAACAGATGAAACTTGTCAATTTAAAAGATTTTTTTTTTCAAATTTTTCCTTAGCATTAATAATTCTAGAATCAAGAGACGCATAAGCAGATAAAAATTTAAGAATTAATAAGTAATATCTTAGTAAAATCACCTTCTTAATTATTTTTTCTTAAGAATTGTGTCAAACATTATTCTGACAACTAAAAAGGAATGAAGGAGGTACAAAATAAATTAATTATTAGGATGCCACCCTCTCCTTAAGAAACTTAATTAAAAAATTATTTTTTTTAATTTCTAAATAAGTTAATATTTTTATGCTTCATTTCCAAAAATAAAAAAGGTACATGTTCCACCAAATAATTACCCCTATTTAAAATAAAGAGGGTTCTACATAGCCAAGACATTACTAAAGAGTTTGATTTCTTAAATGTATTTATTAATGATAAGTTGGTACAAGTATATTATTTTGTAGTGAACACTCGAGTCAAACACACTACCTATTTTGAAATGGAGAAAATATTCAAAACAATTATAGTCAATGGTAAAAATCCCATACGATAAGGTTAATTGTGAAAAAAATTATTAATATACATTTTGAAACTTTAAAATATTGTGTACTTTGAATTATAGAAAGTGTCAAAGTTTCATTTATACTAGAATGGAGGGAGTAACGTGGTCCCACATAAAATAAGATAAATACTCTTTCCGTCCACATTTAGTTATTAATTTTAATACAATAAATTTTCAATTTAGATATCAAGAGAAAAATAATTTTTTTTTCTATTTAAACTTTGTCCTTAACTATTAAATCTAATCATTTCTCAAATGTATTAAGATTATGAGTGTCAAATAGGTGAGTTGGATTGAAAATTTACATATATTAAAAGGGGAAAAAAGAATTAATATATGCATACTTAGATTATATATTACAAGTCATAGTAATACTTCTTAAATTGCAATTAATAACAACCTTAAAAACCAAAATAAATAAATAATAATAACTTTTTAAAAGAAAAAAAACCATCATTAGAAAAAAGAAGCTTTCTCTCCCCTCCAAATTCTTCTTTCCTTTATTTTCTCTCTTATTTGTTAGAGAATTCCACAATTTGGAGTTCTCTCTCCCTATTGTGCTATACACAATTCTCTTTCCATTTTGTTCTATATTTTTTCCACATATATATTTTCTCAAAATTAATTGAAATCCTCCATAGAAATCTCTTCATGAATTTTTTCTCATAAATTTCTTTTAGTTCTTAATCAATTTCTTCATCATACAAATTACAACAATCTTATTTTCTCATTGTTTTAGAAACCACGATTAAAAAATCTTTCATATATATAGAATCTTCATTCAAAGAGATAAAGAACGAGTATATAAACTGGTATCACATAAATTGAGTATCACAATCCATAATTTATATATTCATCTAATACACATTCATACAAATGAAATATTTTGTATATGATATTGATATATATCATGATTTAAACTTGGTTGAAAAAACTAAATGAAATGTAATACACATAAAGAGTTTGTGTATGTAATAACTATAAACCTATTTTTTAAAATAAATTCACATACAAATCACAACATATTGTAGTTTTAATACGAACTACATACATTGAGACCCCGGTAAGAAATACCATTTAGTAAATGAGATTAATATATAAATAAGATTTCAAAATAAATTGTTATATCATTTCTCATTAGAAGATTTTGTATCATTTTCATACACTAGACTTTAAAAGATGTTATATTATTTTCATAAATTAAAACCAAAGAGCTCAATGATGAGATGAAAGTGAAGGTAAATTAATGAAGAAAGAGAGTATTAATGGGAAGAAAATTTCAATCAACAAAGAAAATAGAGAAGACATGTTAACTCGGGAAAGTAAATTAATGTGACTTTTACTAAAGAGACAAGAAATGCGTATAAATGAAAATAATTTCTTAATCAAATTTAACTCCTCTAATAATTATCAACACAGTAAGTTAGGTGAGAGAAAAAGAATAAAACACAAATATTCAAGAATGATTTAATTAATATATAACTATTAAATAATTTTAACAAAAAAAATTTAATAAAAAATTATAAAAACGGCTACAACTTGCAACTAAAAGTACAATTCTATAATTACAAAAAAGTAGATCTAATAAGTACCTATAAGATAATTTTCACATATTAAAATGGATTGAATTAGACATTGGATTGGGTCATAACTCATAACCAACCCAAACTTACTTTGGGTTCAAATGGATTGGGCTAAATATTACGTTGGATCTTAACCCACCTAATTTAACTCATTAAATCAAAATAATATTAACATATTGATATTCACCCCTTGAAACAACAATTTAAATTTCAACTAAAATAATAAAAGCGGAAATAATAGAAATATACATCCTTAGATTATATATTGCAAGTTATAGAATACTTCTTAGATTGTACCTAATAGCAATTTTTAAAACAAAAAAAATGTTAATAACAGATTCAAAACAAAAAAAATAAGGAAATTGTTTTTTATGAGAAGATCTTTCATTTTAATGGGAGGTAGTTATTATGTGGCTAAAATTATGGAACCTATTAGTGAAGATGTTTTTTCCTATTTCTTCAATTATATTTATATTTAGTTTTTAAAAAGGAAAACAAATATTCTCATTCTCTCCATAGTTTCTTCTTACCCAATCTCTCTCTAATTATGTATTATAGTACAATATCTTTGATTTCTAATTCATGAATTTTAAATTTATAATGGTGGTAGAAATCATATGAAAATTGATGTTAGTAAATATTATATGTTAATAATTTAGTTTATATCTGTAAAAATCGTATACAAGTTATTGTTCATGTATTATTTTATACGATTAAGTTGAAATTATTTTATATATAATGAAGCCAAACCAGACTACAGGATCTGAGGGCTGGCGGTAATCCGCGCGGCCAGCCAGACCTATAAGTTAATATCAAAAAATCAACTGAAATATATAGGAATTTCATATAGCTTATTGACTGCATGAAAATCTTTTACTCGAGCAAAGGGCCTATCAGAATTTAATACATATTTGAGTTGAACCCATGTGTCTAGCGATTCTAACCGTGAAAAGAGATGCCCATTTTTCTCATCTTTTAACGGGCTTAAGAGTCACGGCTTGCTAGACATAGTCACTATAACAAAGACAATAGAAACAGTACTCACTTCGACTGTACCACCATCTCAGAACCAATCCAAGAAACTATAGAAAAATTCCTTTATATTTTGATAGAGTCTGGATATTTCACAGTTATTATGTAAGAGAAGTTAGATATCCAGTATAGATATGAAATTGCTTAGCTGGACATAGTCACGGCTAGAGAGGGAGAGAGAGTAATATAAAATTTAATAAAAAGAACTTAACAAATACCTCGAATGGATGGAAGCAAGGCCGGAATAGTATTTGACGACAAGCTTTTATTCAAACTTGAAAGGAAATATACAAGAGAGAGAGAAAACTTAAAAAGAGAAAATATAAGAAAAACACTTCCGTCTTCCCTAACAAATAAAGGCTTCTATATATAAAAAAGAAAAAGAATCTACGTACAGTACTCTGGGTCCCACATTCGCATCCCATATACAGTGTATCTACTATGTAAGAATCTATGTACAATACTATAGGTCCCTCATCCGGTCCCATGCACAGTGTAATTACTGTGTAAACAGTATATCATACTTTATTTTTTCACTTTAATTTTTTAAGAAATTCTTATGTCCTTTCAATGGCATCCTTAGATAGTGGTTTGTCTGAGGGGATAGGTTGAGAGTCCAGAATATCTTCTTCGGCAATATTATCGCTGGTCATACTTTTAATTGAAGTGTCCGACTTATCATGTTGGTTAACAGATTGAAGCAAATTTCTCCTGACTTTTTTCAAGTATTTCACTATCATTTTAATTCTATCTTCGTCATTGTAACACCCCGAATCTGGTACCCAAAACGCTACACGATGCCTATGACCCCGAAAGAACACAAGCTAACCCATGACTGATATCTGTAACTAAGCACTGAATAATATACTGAAATTATGCAGAATACGTAAAAGATGTAAGGCCACAAGGTTCAAAACTAAATAAACATCTGATAAAATAATGTCTGGAAATGGTACAACAAATAACAAAATAAATTTGAAGTAACTGTCTAGCATGTTATAGTCTGAAAGCCTCTAACTGTCTGAATAAGAAGTTGATGGGAAAGGTCCCCAACTAACTCTGAAAACTAAATTAAACTGAAGCTAAAATAGTAATGTAATCATTATGTCCTCGAAAGATGATGACTCACAGCTGACTCTGACTGCTGAACTGGGATGCTACTGATGCTCTGGAGCTCGTACTTCTAAACCTATGGTATAAGACACCATAGCGCAAATGTTTCAGTACTTTGAATGTACTAGTATGCAAATAAGGTAGGATTAATGCAAATGGTTCATATAAATGAACAATACTAAGTGACTGACTAACATGAATATGAGAAAACATGCATGACTACGTAACTATAACTGAGATCGTGATGGGACTGAATACTGAGTCTACTGATATTGACCCCTGAGTCACTGATAAATAAGAAAGACTGATACTGTATTACTGAATACTGAGGGAATGATACTATGTTACTGATACATGAATAACTATTTTTGACAGTTTTGATTATGAAGAACTGGTCTGGTTGACTGAATCTGACAGTACTGAAGTGGAATACTGATAACATGAGTTCTGAGAACTGATATAACTAATAAAATAAGTGACTGTATCTTACAGTCCTGAATCTGATGAAACTAGCTAATTTTTTTTACTGAGACTGAGACTGAGATTGTGATTGAGACTGATACTGAGACTGATACTGAGACTGAGACTGAGACTGAGACTAAGATTGAGACTGTGGGAGGTAATCATATAACCGACATTTCCTAGAACTAAACTGGTGGGGTCCAACCTATAATCCCAGCTGGAAAGGTATCAATACCGTGCCACGAGTAAAGACCTGCTGTGAGTATACCCTATGTGACAGAGAGCTCTTCTGTCAACCCCTCATAGTAGGTAACCTAAATAAGATGTATATATGTCCTTAAACGCATAGGGTGCATCTCAACCTACGCTGACTACATAATTCTAGAACTTAGGAATTGCTTCTAGAGATCTTAGTCCTATCTAGCGGGTGAGACCCCATCCCTAGGATCGCTCGATGCTGAATCCTACTCCCATATGAAAGACACTAAACTGATTAATTGAGCTGAATTGATTAAATGATAGTATCATTTAGCGGAGCTAACCAAAATTTACTGAGTTCCGTTGGCTGACGGAATGTACTGAGTTCTGAGAACTGACTGAGAATACTGGAGTTACTGAGATTGACTGGGAATACTGAGGTTTCTGAGTACTGAGATCACTGAGATTACTGAGATTTTTGAGATTTCCTGAGTCACATGACTGACAGATTTCTATGGATCATAGCTTGACTGAGGAGATTGTGTAAACATGACATGACTATAGGCACACATCTAAATGTTCGGGTACAAGTACCCCCAGGATTCGATGATATGAAACTGACATTGCATGACTTACTTGAATATATGACCAACAACACAATTCATAATTCATATATTGAAGCACTTCATCAAATATGTGATATGCATAAGCTTGTACATACATATGGATTTCATGATATCATACTAGTTGGGCATTGTTCCTTCATCTAGGCATTTAATCAAACACATGGTAGGCATAACACATGTAGATAACATTATACAACAATTAATCATCATGATTCATTTCTAATTTCATCATCTAGGGTTTATTCATAAGTTCACATGAATATACATCTATACAAATCTATTCCACATAAAATTGATCACCCAACATAGATTTTAATTCAACTGATCATTCTCAACATAAACAAAACAAACCTAACATGAAATTCATAAAGAAATCCATAGACTTAAACTTAGAAAAGGGATTCTTGGGCTTCATGGATGAAAGGAATCCATGAATGAATACTACGCATACCTTGGTTCGTAAATACACAAAGATTGACGAAGAAAATTCTCGAACTTGAATCTTTTATGAAAAACCTAATGTGTTCTTGAGAGGGTTTTGAAAGAATAAAGTATATTTTGGTGTAATGGAGGCTCAAATTTGTGTTTTTGAGCTTATATAGGGTAGGGAAATTGACATTTTTAACCCTAGGACACGTATTTTAATTCTTGTGAAAATTTCTTGATTTTCATCCTTGGTGCGATGCGCCACTATTGCGCCAAGTCACTGGAACTGGATAATTGGGAATCTGCATGGTGACGCGACGCGGAGCTATTGCGTTGCCACCTTGTTAAAGACCTGTAAGTTTGGTGCGATGCACCATTATCGTGGAGAAACACTAGAAATTGACAATTGCTATTTAAGTTGGCTCCGCGATGTGCTGATGGCTCAGGTGATACACTATCTCACTAAAAAGGCTCTAACTCTTCTCTCGGGTGTTGGATTTGGACGAATTTGGTATCGATGGAATGCTTATAGAACTTCCCACATGAAAAAAGTGAAAATCTTTAAAATACCATATCTATAAAAGTGTATTCATCTTTTAAATAAATCTTATAACATTCTTGGGGAAAAATTTCAAGCTAGGAGAAGTACGGGTATTACAATATCTCCCCCTTGAGAATATTCGTCCTCGAATAAGACTAAGTAAGAGGGAAGAAGATGAACTGACGTACATACTGAACATGAATAAATGAAACATGATCTCATGACTGACATGACTGAAGAGATGAATATAACATACTGAACATCTATGTCTGATGCATGACTGATAAGCTGAATTCAAGCATATCTGATGCATGGATAATTAACTTATGAATACATGAATGAATGTTCTGATGGATTGAATTTCTCACAGTGAGAAGTCATATCTGATGCATGATTACATAACTGAACTAATATATGAATGTATGACTGAATATGCAAGAGTACTTAGTACCAAGTTTGTAATGGGGATCTGAGCATGAACTGAATACCAAGTTTGTAATGGTAGTTTGAACATGGAACTGAGTAAGTTTAAGAAAATTGTTACGTGACTAAAAGTCACTGATGACCCCATGACATCACAAATGTGGTAAGCTATCATGAATGTCGTCACTTAGTAGATGGTTTCTACCAAAGTTTGACAACCTTCGTGATAGGGCGTCACAAATGTGATAAGCTATCACGAATGTCGTCACACTGTTTCCATCCTGACATGTTGGAGTAAAATAGGAATAACTCTTTGTTCCGATTTCGTATTTAGGCGAAATTGGTATCGTTGGAAATATAATTCAATTATATATCTGTTTATATGTCATGAGCTCAAAAATTCCAAGTATAATGAGACATATGCTCGTTTGAAGTTGACTATACCAATATCTTTCTCAAGAATTCAATCGGTAAGGAATATTTTGATTTGTGTGATAGCTGGAAGTTATTTGAAGCCTTAATATACATATAAAATACTCATAAAACTATAAAATAACCATGATGTACTATTCATGATATTGGTACATGGCTCTAATAGTGGTTTGGATTTTTTGGGGTATTTCAATATCTCCCCCTTGGAAACATTCATCCTCGAATATTGACTGCTTGAGAGGGGAAAAAAGATAAAATGATGCATACACTAATAATTCTCAACTGGAACATGATTTTAGGAATGAATTAATTCTAAACCGAATATAGCCCAACTGAACATGCATATCTGATGCATGACTGATAAGCTGAACTCATGAATTCATAATAAGCTATGTACTGATACTTGATACAAATTTATACTAGAATTTTGAACATGTAACTGAATAAGCTTAAGAAAAATGGTTACCTCGAGCTATGTCTAAATTAGCGGAGAAAAGATGAGGGTAATTGGTTTGCATGTCTACTTCTTCTTCCCAAGTAACTCGCTCCATGGACTGATTCCGCCAAAGAACCTGGACTAGAAGAACTTCTTTGTTCCTCAGCCTATGAGTCTGATAGTTGAGGATTTCAACTGGAATCTCTTCATAAGAGAGCCTATTCTGAATGTCAATTCTCTCAATAGGGACTACAACTGCTGGGTCACCTATGCACTTCTTGATCAAATAAACATGGAAGACTGGATGAACTGAGGCTAGAACTGAAGGAAATTCGAGCTCATAGGATACCTTGCCGAAGCGACTGAGAATCCTAAAGGGACCGACATATCGGGGACTTAGATTTCCCTTCTTGCCGAATCTCTTCAATTTCTTCATGGGAGAGATCTTCAGATAGACATAGTCATCGACCTTAAATTCGAGATCCTTTCTACAAACATCTGCATAAGACTTCTGTAGGCTCTGAGCATCCCGGAGTCTTTCTCTGATCAACTAAACTTTCTCTAAGTCATCGAATACTAAGTCAGGACCTATGACTGCGGTCTCACTAACTTTTAACCAACCGATCGGAGACCTACATCTCCTACTATAGAGACCTTTGAATGGAGCCATCTGAATACTGAAGTGATAGCTGTTGTTGTATGCGAACTCAATCAAAGGCAAGTGGTCATCCCATCTTCCCTTGAAATCAATTGCACATGACCTTAGCATATCTTCTAGAGTTTGAATGGTTCTTTCTGCTTTACCATCTATCTGAGGATGAAATGCTATACTGAGATGAACGTGGGTACCAAAACCCTTTTGGAATGCTTTCCAGAAGTGAGAGGTGAACTGGGTACCTCTGTCTGAGATGATAGATAGTGGAACACCATGTAATTTGACCGACTCCTAATATAGAGTTTGACATAATCCTCAGCTGAGTAAGAGGTACGAACTAGAAGGAAATGACTTTACTTGGTGATTCTGTCTACAATGACCCAAAATGAATCATGATAATGACGTGTTCTAGGTAAACCCATCACGAAGTCCATGTTCACTTCTTCCCACTTCCAAGTAGGAATAGTAAACTCCTGCATGGAACCACTAGGTTTCTGATGCTCTATCTTAACCTGCTGATATGTAGACCACTTAGCCACAAACTCTGCAATGTCCCTCTTCATCCCACTCCACTAATAGATCTCCCGCAAGTTGCGGTATATCTTAGTGTCCCCTAGATGAATAGAGTATCGTGCACCATGCTCTTCTGCAAGAATTTGCTGCCTCAAGTCATCTACACTGGGAACACAAGACGACCCTGACAACGAATAACACCATCTCCCCCTTGGGAGAAAACCTCTACTTCCTGACTCTGAACTAACTCTTTTAGCTTGACAAGGCTAGGATCCCTGTTTTGCTTCTCTTTCACCTTAGAAACTAAAGATGACTGAACTACTCTGAACACATACACCACCCTCTGAAGAGTCGACTAAGCGAACACCTAGATTGGCAAGCTAATGAATCTCTTGAGCTAATTTCTTCTTACTATCCTCAACATGGGAAACACTACCCATGGACAGTCTACTGAGTGCGTCGGCCACTACATTGGCCTTGACAAAATGATAAAAGACACTTATCTCATAATCCTTCAAGAGCTCCAACCACCATCTCTGACGAAGATTGAGATCTTTCTGGGAAAAGACATACTGAAAGCTCTTATGATCTGTGAATACATCTACATGAACACTATATGGATAATACCTCCAAATGTTTAAGGAAAAGACAACTGCTGCTAACTCAAGGTCATGAGTAGGATAATTCTTCTCATGGGGATTTAACTGTCTGGAGGCGTAGGCTATGACTCTACCATGCTGCATGAGGACACAACCTAAACCTACTCTGGATTCATCACAATATACTACGAATCCATCAGAACCGTTGGAAGTACTAAAACTGGAGCTGAGGTGAGTCGAGTCTTCAACTCTTGAAAACTCTTCTCGCAAGGTTCTGACCATTGAAACTTGACCTTCTTCTGAGTCAATTTGGACATAGGAGATGCAATAGAATAAAATCCCTCGACAAATCGTCGGTAGTAGCCAACTAAACACAAGAAACTTCTGATATCCGATGGAGAGATAGGGCGAGGCCAGTTTCTTACCGCTTTGGTTTTCTGAGAATCTACTCTAATGCCATCACCAGAAATAATGTGGCCAAGAAATGCTACTGATCTTAGCCAAAATTCTCACTTACTGAACTTGGCAAACAACTGGTAATCCCTGAGAGTCTGAAGAACAATTATGAGATGGTCTGAATGATCACGCTCTGTGCGAGAATAAACCAGAATATCATCTATGAAGACTATGACAAATGTGTCCAAGTACTGCTTGAACACCCGATTCATCAAGTCCATGAAAGCTGCAGGTGCATTGGTAAGACCAAAGCACATTACTAGAAATTCAAAGTGACCATACCGAGTATGAAAAACTGTCTTCGGAATGTCACATTCTCTAACTCTGAGCTGATGATAGCCTGATCTGAGGTCTATCTTAGAGAAATAACTGGCACCCTGAAGTTGGTCAAACAAGTCGTCTATCCTAGGCAGTGGATACCTATTCTTGACCGTGACTTTGTTGAGATGACGGTAATCAATACACATTCTGAGAGAACCGTCTTTCTTTCACACGAATAAGACTGGCGCACCCCATGGGGATACACTGGGCCTTATGAATCCCTTATCTAAGAGATCCTTCAACTGATCGTTCAGTTCCTTAAGTTCTGCTGGTGCCATTCTATATGGCAGAATAGAAATAGGCTGAGTATCTGGGAGAAGGTCTATGCCGAAGTCTATTTCTATTTCGGGAGGAATGCCTGGAAGATCTTCGGGAAAAATGTCTGAATATTCATTAACCACTAGGACTAATTTGAGATTGGGAGATTCGGAAATGGAATCCTTAACATGCACGAGATGATACACACGCCCCTTAGAAATCATTTTCCTTGCCTGAAGGTAGGAAATAAGCTGACCCCTGAAAGAAGAAGTGCTACCCTTCTACTCTAGGACAGGCTTATTCGGGAACTAAAACTAAACTATCCTATTTCTGTAGTCGACTATGGCATAGCATGAATAAAGCCAATCTATGTCGAGAATGACATTAAAATCAGTCATCTCTAACTCGACTGAATCTGCTAACATGGATTTCTGAAATATCATAACCGGGAAGTTCCTGTATACCCGCCCAGCTATGATGGTTTTACCCACTATGGTAGAGACTGAAAAGGGCTCTACTAAAATTTCGGGACTGATTCCAGAATCGTCTGCTATGTATGGAGTGACAAAAGACAAGGATGCACCTGGGTCTAGCAAAGCATAAACATAAACATAGAAAATATGTAACGTACAAATAACGACATCAGGAGAATTTTCCTGATCCTGTTGGGTCTGAAGAGCATAGAGTCTATTTGGGCGTTGCCCACTAGTAGAACTGGAAGTGGCACCCTGCTAGTTCGGGTGACCGGACTGAGCTGTGGAACGATTCTGCTGACCCTGAGGGCTTGGCTGAGGAAACTCCCTAATCCTTTGGCCTGACTTACCATAAGTAAAAAAGACATCACTACCGGCTCTGAAAATACCCTTGTGGTTCTTATCATAAGTCTGACAAAAAGGGTTTGTTCAGTCACTGCTAACACTGCCCTGAGATTTAGAGCCTGGTGCTCTGTCTCTGTTCCCGTCCCTAAACTTCGACACTAGGGCACTAGTAGAGGAAGAGGCTGGAACATCTGACTTAGGACGAATCTGAGAATGATTTCCTTCTTCTGATTTAGGCCGAGCAAAACTGAAACTGCCTGCTCTTTCTCTCTTGTTCTGCCTCTCCCTTGTCTTAACCTTCTGTTCCTCTATTTGTTGAGTGTGGGTCATGAGCCTGGCTAAAGTCATATCACTATTCAGCATTATAGACCTACACTCATTTACTACGCTATCATTCACCCCTGACACGAACTTGCTCATCTTAGCCCTGTTGTCTGCAACCACATGACGAGCATATCTATCTAGCTGAGTAAATCTAAGAGAATACTCTCTAACTGGCGTATTTCCCTTCCTAAGATTGATGAACTCAAGAACTTTGGCCTCTATCATCTCTTGGGTAAAGAATATATCTAAAAAATCCGTGACAAATTCTTCCCACTCAACCGGACATGCATCCTCTAACCTTTCTGCTAACCACTACTTGTACCAAGTGTGAGCGATATCCTGCAATTAGTATGCGGCTAACTCGGCACATTGAGGAGAAGATACTCCCATGATATCAATGACCTTCTGGACTTGGTCAACGAATTCCTGAGGATCCTCATCTGGATTAGACCCAAAGAAGAACAGAGGGTTCATTCGGGTGAAGTTCTGAATCCTAGCTGCTGCTGAATTGGCCACTCGGTTGGCCGGAACGACTGCTGGTCATTCATTCTGGGCAGCTAAAAACTGAGCAATATCGGTAAATATGGTCCTGAACTCCGTATGAGAAATATTTTCTCCCAAAGGATCTTCGGGCTGAGGAGTTGGCTGATTTCTTCTCTTTGGAGGCATGTTTCTAAAATAAGAGAAGAGCGGATTAGACCGATAGATTGACTTGAAATTATGTTTACCAGAACGATATGAGTACTGAAGAAAGAGAACTGTTCCTAAAATATCTCATAACCTCCTGTACATAAATATGGTGTGCAACATATACATGCATAAGACTCTACTAGATGTGTCTTTCAGACTTCCTAGGACTCTATTGAACCTTAGGCTCTGATACCAAGTTTATAATGCCCCAATTTTCTAAATCGGAATGCTACATGGTGCTCATGACCACAAGGGACCACAAGCTAATCCATGACTAATATATGTACCTATACACTACATATATAACTTAATAATGCGTAAAATATGACATGTAGGCTATAAGGTTCAATTGAATAAAGAGTCTGTCAAAAAATTATATCCATATGGGTGAAAGATACCCAAAATAGTTGAAAATTGAATCAAATCTTAACATAAGTCTGAATACTGAATCTAAAAGCCTCTAAGTGCTTTCTGAACAAGGAGTTGAAGGAACATGTATCCAACTAACTCTGTAAACTGATAACTAGCTAAAATAATAATGAATAAATCAAATCATATTATCCTCGAATGAAGAGGAGACACTGAATCTGTGTGACTGGAAATACTACTGCTACTGCTGATCTGGAGCTCGTGTCTCTGAACCTATGGAGTAACATGAAAAGAAAGAACCATAGCGCAAATGTGTTAGTACGAGGGAATATACTGAGTATACGAGTGAGGTAGGCTAAATATAAATAGGGTTTACATGCATGATCAATGCTAACTGTCTGGCTGACATGAAAGTAAGAGTACAAATATGCAGACATAGTAACTGAAATCGTGGGTGCATTATAGCTAGTCCTGTATGCTAATACATGGTTTACTGATAGATAACATGAATGATACTGAAATTCTGATAATATGGACGACTATATCTGACAATCCTGAATCTGATGGAACTATCTGAGTTCCGTACTGTAACTGAGTTTGACTGTACCTGACAGTCCTGATATACTGAAATCTGAAGACCTATCTGAGTTCTTTTACTGATACTAATTCTAAAACTGTGGGAGGTAGTTGTTTAACTAACATGCCCCAATAACTCATATAGCTAATTTGGGGTCTAATCTCTGCCCCGACTGGAGGGGTGTCAATACCGCACCACTGGTAAGGACAGTTATGCGTGACCCATAGATGGAAGGTATTCAAAAGGAAAATGGTGGGAACCCTAAACTGACAAGTTAAGACACCTCATCAACCCTAATCTGATAGGATAAGATGTCGCAACCTAGCTTTGTACATAGTTCTGGAACACCAGGATTACTACTAAGAAACACACCCTAAACTGGTAGGTGAGTCCCCATCCTTGGGTTCACTCGGTGCTAACTTCTACTCCTATCTGAAGAGACTAAACATGATTCAACTGACTGTACATGGACAGATTGACTGACTTCCGTTGACTGACAAAGTAGTACTATTATCTGAGAGTTAATTGAGATCATAACATTTCTGAGGTTTCCCGAGTCACATGGCTGACTGAGTTCTATTGATTATAGCTTGACTGAGATTATCGTGACAACATGACATGTCTCTAGGCACACAAATATGTTTTTTGGGTACGAATACCCCCAGGACTCGATAGAAGGAAACTGACACACATGACATGACTTGATCACAAGATTTGAGTCCACAATTCATAATATCATAAGTAGGGGATATCATATTTCATATAGTTATTCAACATCTTAAACATTGTAGGGAATGCATGGATATATTTCGTGTACATATTTTATATCTCCATTATCTTACATGTTTCATACCACCACAATAGAAACACATAAAAAATATGGGATTCATATTGAAGTATATAACTAACATGGACTTGTCATTTAGACATCAGAGAACCATAAAAACATGAATTTCTAGCATCCTAAGCATTTTATCAAACACTTTGCATGCATTCTTTAAGGCATAGGTGAGTTTCATACTTGCACCATATTAAACCACCTAAAGTTTATGGTTTTCAATTAACAAACATATATATTCCATGAAAACACATTTATACATCACATTGAAACTTAAACAACAATCGTCAACATGTACATACTCATATCACCACAAAAAGTTTGCAAAATAATATTTAAAACACGGTTCTTGATCTCTATGAACGGATTGGATCCATAGATGAACACTACACATACCTTCAAAAGGAAACCTTGAAGATTTGTTGGAGAGTTCTTGAATTGGAAAACTTTAACTCTTGATTCTCTAGGAAAAAGTCTAGAATCTTACTCTTTGAGAGATGAGTTTGATGGAAAACCCTAATTTTGTGGTTGAGAGTGTAAGAGAGGGTTTTTAGGATGTTTAACTAAAGAAAAATGGGAAAATTTATGCCTCTTTAGGGTTATAAGTCGTGGAGGGTGAAGGAAAATACCAAAATACCCTTATGAAATAAATTCCCAGTTGGTGAAAATCATAGCTGGCGATATTTGTGACAAGGCGTCAAAAAAATATGAAAATCCGTCAAAAATGTCGTCACACAGGAGCTGGAATTGATGGTTTCTGCCTAAGCCTGACGCCATTTATGAGAAGGCGTAAAAAATGTGACAGGCCATAAAAAATGTCGTCACATAGAAGTTGGATTCTGCCTAAGGCTGACTACCTTTATAATAGGGCATCACAAATGTGGTAAGATATCACGAATGTCGTCACTTAGGAGCAGGTTTCTGCCTAAGGATGATGACCTTCGTGATAGGGCATCAAAAATGTGGTAAGCTGTCACAAATGTCATCACTTAAGAGCTGGTTTCTGCCTAAGGCTGACGACCTTCATGATAGGGCATCACAAATGTGGTAACATATCACGAATGTCGTCAATTAGGAGCTGTTTTCTGCCTAATGTTGACGACCTTCGTGATAGGGCGTCACAAATGTGGTAAGCTTTCACGAATGTCGTCACACTGTTTCCAGCCTGACATGCTGGAGTAAATTAGGATTAACTCTTTGATCCGATATCGGATATAGACAAAAATTGGTATAATTGGAAATATAATTCAATTATGTATCTGTTAATAGGTCATGAGCTCAAAAATTCCAAGTATAATGAGAGATATGCTCGTTTGAAGTTGACTATACCAATATCCTTCTCAAGAATTCAATCGGTAAGGAATGTTTTGATTCATCTGATAGATAGGAGTTATTTGAAGCCTTAATATACATCTAACCTACTCATAAAACTATAAAATAACAATGATGTACTATAAATGATCTTGGTACATAGCTCTAACATTGGTTTGGATTTTTCGGGGTATTACAACCTTAAACCGAGATGATGACAGAAAGAAATCACCAAGACAATCCCGAAATTGATCCTTTAGTTGATACCCTAGCTTCCCTTTCCCAAAATCTCTTGTGAAAATTATGGAGTGTTTAGAAGAGTATCTAAGTGTTATTTAATGAAATAATAGGGTATATAACCTCCTAAGTAGGTTAGAAGTCATGGGGCCTTATTAGGATATGTCGGGAAATGCCCAGAATAACCCTACTTAAGTTGCACCAAAATTCCATCACAGGGATACGACTCACCCATAAGAGTCGTACCTATCTAATATGATTGTTATTGTAACGCCCCAACATCCCATCCCAAGACGTCACACGATTCTTAAGGACACACACGACCTCAAGATAACCCTCTGAGCCTGTCATCTCCTCTATAACTCACTATGACAATAATCAAGCTGTAATAAGGAAGAATAATCACGTCATGAACATACTGGAATACAAAGAAATACTATCCTGTACAATCAAAATACTAAAGTTTTGTACATACTGGTACTCTAGTCTGACAAAGACTCTACTACATAAGACTGAGGATCCATTAGGATAGATCCCCAACTGACCCGTACTAAATTGGAAATAAACAACCATCTACTATTAAGACAAAAATTAGGGACATAGGTCCTCAAACCATGAGGACTCACCAACTGTACGAATGTAGATGGAGGTACTAGAAGTTCACTGTCGCTGCTGAGACTGAGCACCTGAACCTACATCACGAGAAAATATAGAACACAAAAGAGTATGGGAATCAGTACTTGGGAATGTACTGAGTATGTAAGCGTGCAGGCAATATTTAAATAATATCATAAATGTATAAGAAAATCATGCATGCTAATAATAATGACTCTGTTCGCTTGAGTTACCTGAAAAATATTTTCCATAAATCATTAATAATAACACATGCTTCATAAATCTCAAAAACCGTTGGACTCAACTCAAACTCTTTGACTCATGACTTAGAGTGACTCGGCAACTCATGAAACTTGGACAATTATGGACTTGGGAGTTTCTTATAACCGACATAAACCATGTGAGCTTACATGGAGTCCAACGTCTTTGTCATATTGGGGAGAGCTGTTTTATCCGTGCCATCGGAGTAGAACCGTAACTTTAGTGATAACTGTCTTGGCCTTTGGCCCTTAATCTTAATCCTATGGTGGCACGTAGTTCTGGGGAAGTAGGATGCACTGAACCCATACTTCCCACTCGGTGCTTAATACTACTCCCAGATTTAAGATCAGAACGTGTTAGGAAATCCACCTTACTCAACTCAAGGGTCTATCATGAAGACCAAAATATAAATATATATCTCACTTGTAAATCATAATCAATTTGTGGATTCCTAAATCGACTAAATCTCAAAATAATCTTTCTCATCTTCAAGTACACTTGCTTATCAAATCATATCAAGTATCAAATCTTCCAGAAAACATCATAGAACTCGTTCTTGACTCTCAAGCTCAATATCAATATATATTCAATAGACAAACTTCTCATGGTAAAACATAAATCATGACACTTATCATAAATCACTTAGAAATTATCATTTCATGATAACAATATACAACTCATGACATAAATTCTTAATTTAAGAAATAAGAAAATGAAGTAGTCATATGTGTCAATCTTGGATAGCTCAAATCTCATAAATCCTTGATAATGTAATTTGGGTGTAAACCCACTTCGCAAAATTCATGAAATTCAATAGAAATTAAATCTTTGGGCACAACAACGAAAGAAGTGTTCTTTTCAAAATCCCGCATACCTTAATCTTTGAAATTGGATGAACTATAGTGCTTGAGACTTTATCCACACTTGAAATAAATAATTCTTGAAGCCCACACTATGAGGAACTTGGTTCTTGAAGAAATTTTGAAGATTTATGGATGATTCTTGGAAGATTTATGTTCTTGATATAACCCTAGATATATTATCTCAAGAGAATTGGAAGAGAAAATGATGAAATTAGGGTTTTGATGGGATTATCATATTTATAGAGGCTTCCAAAAGATGGGAAAAGACCAAAATAACCTTGCAAAAACATCTCTAAATTGCTGACAAAAATAGCAAACGACATCCGTGACCGGCTGTTAGACCCAGGATAGGACGTCACGAAATGTCATCACAAAAGGGGTGAATTTTATGATTTTCTACCTAAGGCTGATGATGTCATCAGAAATGTCATCAGAAACGTGACGACGTCGTCAGAAATGTCGTCAGAAACGTCGTCACCCTTTTCCAGATTGACATGCTGGAGTAAAATGGGTATAACTCTTTGCTTTGGTATCGGATTTTGACAAAATTGGTATCATTGGAAAGCTAATTAAATTATATATTTTTTTATAGGTCATGAGATCATAAATTTCAATTATAATGAGATATATGATCGTTTTAAGTTGACTATACCAATATCCTTCCCAAGAATTCAATCGGTAAAGAATGTTTTTATTCACCAAATCGGTAGGACATCTTTAAGGCCTTAATACACACCATCCTTGATCAGAAAACAACCCAAAACGTTATAATTTATTTCTCATGAGTTTGATTCATGGTTGCACTATTGGTTAAAGTCTCGGGGTATTACAATATCTCCCTCATGGAAATATTCGTCCTCGAATATGGCTAGATAGGCCAAGAACAAGAGAAAATAAGGACGTATAGCTGCAACGACTCACTAAAAGGGCTTACTTCATTCTTAACTTTTGAGTACTTCACAAAATGCATGAATCATAGAGACAATAACCATATAGCTTAATACACTAGATTAGAAGGAAACTGGATTAGGGAAGAATAGTACCTTCGGCTTAATTTGAACTCGTGGAGAATAGATGAGGGTATCAGGTTCGCATATCTTCTTCTACTTCCCAAGTAGCACCCTCGTATGATTGATTTTTCTACAGAACTTTGACCAAGGGAACTTCCTTATTTCTTAGTCTACGAACTTGATAATCTAGGATTTCAACCGAAACTTCATCATACGAAAGACTATCCTGAATATCGAAACTATCTGACAGATAAACAACAATAGAATAACCAATGTGCTTCTTGAGCATAGAAACGTGAAAGATGGGATGGGCAACTGACAACTCGGCAGACAATTCAATCTCGTAAGCTGTTTTCCCAACACGATTCAAAACTCTATAAGGGCCAACATATCAAAGACTAAGATTCCCTTTCTTACCAAATCTTTTCACCCCCTTCATGGGTGAAATCTTCAAGTACACCAGATCATTAATCTCAAACTCAAGAGCTCTTCTTCTCATATCTGCATATGACTTCTGGCAACTCTGGGTTGTCTTTAACCTTTCCCGAATCAGCTTAACTTTCTCCATAGCCTGAAACACAGCATCAGGTCCACTCACAGCGGCTTCACCCACTTCAAACCAACCTATGGGTGATCTACATCGCCTTCCGTATAAAGCCTCAAATGGAGCCATTCTAATGCTAGCATGAAAACTGTTATTGTAAGAAAATTCCATCAATGGAAAATGTTCATCCCAACTTCCTTTGAAATAAAAAATACATGCCCTCAATATATCCTTCAAGGTCTGGATAGTTCTCTCAGCCTGACCATTGGTCTGCGGATGAAAAGTGGAGCAAGGATGAACTTGGGTACCAGCTGATGACGGTGCTGGCACAAAAGAACGACTCTGAAACTGAGGGCGGATCCCTCTAGAAAATCTACTCTGACTATACCCCTGCTGCTTTGATCTAACTCTCTTATTCTCTCTCTCTCTCTCTCTCTCTCTTTCACCTTGTCCACTTCAATCTGCTGGGCATGTATCATCAATCTAGAAAGATCCATGTCCCTATTAAGCATAGCGAACCTACACTCTTTCATAATATAACTTGATACGCCAGTAAAAAACTTACTCATACTGGTCCTAGAATCAACCATCATACCAGGAGCGTACTTTGACAACTGGTTAAATTTAAGACAATATTCCTTAACTGTCATGGAGCCTTGTCTAAAGTTCATAAATTCTTCTAGTTTTGCTTACCTTAGCTCTGGGGAAAAGAATCGGTCTAAGAACGCATACTAGAATAACTGCCAAGTCATGGGAGCAACATCCTCCCCTCTACTCTTCCTCTACAACTCCACCAAATTATAAGAAACATCTTTTAAGAGATAGGAAGCTAGCTCCACACTTTCTTCCTCTTTTACATGCATAATTTGGTTGATCTTTTTCACCTTATCAAGATACATCTATGGGTCCTCACCTACCCTTGACCTATAAAACTCTGGAAGATTCATCCGCATAAAATCCTGAACTCGAGCTGTTCCAGAATTACCTTCTTGCAGAGGTGGAACAATGGCCTAAACATTAGAATGATCATTGGCGATAACTGCCTGGGCTAGCGCCTAAAAAGCTGCTCGAAATTCAGCATGAGTCACCGTCTCATTTAAAGGATCAACGGGTTGAGGTCATTCGTTGTTTCTGCGAGCTCTATAAGGAGGCATTTTCTATCATAAGAGAGCACAAATTAATAGAAGAGAGAAACAGTTGTAGGCACGAAAGAATTCTGATAGAAAGAAATGACTTTTTCTAAAATGTCCCACAGCCTCTTGCTCATAGATGTGGCGCGCTACACACCGATGATCAAGACTCTACGTAACGCGGCTTGTCAGACTCCATAGGACTCTTTTAATCCTTAGGCTCTGATACCAATCTTGTAATACTCCAAGATCCCATCCCACGATGTCACACGGTGCTTAAGGCCACACGCGACCTCAAGCTAACCCTCTGAGCCTGCCATCTCCTCTATAACTCACTATGACAATAATCAAGCTGTAATAAAGAAGAATAATCATGTTATGAACATACTGGAATACAAATAAATACTATCCTGTACAATAAAAATACTGAAGTTCTGTACATACTGGTACTCTAGTTTGAGAAAGCCTCTACTACATAAGACTGAGGAGCTATTGGGACAGATCCCCAACTGACTCGTACTGAACTGGAAATAAACAACCAAGTACTATCAAGACAAAAATCGGGGACATAGGTCCTCGAACCATTAGGACTCACAACCTGTATGAACATACATGGAGGTACTCAAAGATCACTATCGCTACTGAGATTGAGCACATGAATCTACATCATGAGAAAATATAGAACACAGAAAAGTATGGGAATTAGTACTTGGGAATGTATTGAGTATGTGGGGGTGCAGGCAATATTTAAATAATATCATAAATGTATAAGAAAATCATGCATGCTGATAATAATGACTCTCTTCACTTGAGTTACCTGAAACATATTTTCCATAAATCATCAATAATAACACATGCTTCATAAATCTCACAAACCATTGGACTCAACTAAAAATATTTTTCTCATGACTTAGAGTGACTTTGTAACTCATGAAACTTGGACTATTATGGACTTGGGAGTTTCTTATAACCGACATAAACCATG
Organism: Capsicum pubescens; assembly: GCA_030864215.1. Taxonomy (NCBI): domain Eukaryota; kingdom Viridiplantae; phylum Streptophyta; class Magnoliopsida; order Solanales; family Solanaceae; genus Capsicum; species Capsicum pubescens. The sequence continues at coordinate 79,098,897 of CM061545.1, read as the reverse complement.
TGAACTTACATGGAGTCCAACGTATTGCCCACGTTGGGGAGAGCTATTCTATCCTTGCCATCAGAGTAGAACCTTAACTTTAGTGATAACTATCTTGGCCTTTGACCCTTAATCTTAATCCTATGGTGGCACGTAGTTCTGGGGAAGTAGGATACGTTGAACCCATACTTCCCGCTCGGTGCTAAATACTACTCCCAGACTTAAGCTCAGAATGCGTTAGGAAATCCACCTTAATCAACTCAAGGGTCTATCATGAAGACCAAAATATAAATATATATATCACTTGTAAATCATAATCAACTTGTGGATTCCTAACTCGACTAAATCTCACAATAATCATTCTCATCATCAAGTACACTTACTTATCAAATCACATCAAGTATTAAATCTTCCAGAAAACATCATAGAACTCATTCTTGAATCTCATGCTCAATATCAATATATATTTAATAGACAAATTTCTCATGAAAAAACATAAATCATGACACTTATCATAAATCACTTATAAATTATCATTTCATGATAACAATATACAACTCATGACATAAATTCTTAATTTAAGAAATAAGACAATGAAGTAGTCATATGGGTCAATCTTGGATAGCTCAAATCTCATAAATCCTTGATAAAGTAATTTGGGTGTAAACCCACCTTGCAAAATTCATGAAATTCAATAGAAATTAAATCTTTGGGCACAAGAATGAAAGAAGTGTTCTTTTTCAAAACCCCACATACCATAATCTTTGAAATTGGATGAACTTTAGTGCTTGAGAATTTATCCACACTTGAAATAAATAATTCTTGAAGCCCACACTATGAGGAACTTGGTTCTTGAAGAAATTTTGAAGATTTATGGATGATTCTTGGAAGACTTATGTTCTTGATATAACCCTAGATATATTATCTCAAGAGAATTGGAAGAAAAAAATGATGGAATTAGGGTTTGGATGGGATTATCATATTAATAGAGGCCTTCAAAATATGGGAAAAGACCAAAATACCCTAACAAAAACGTCTCTAAATTGCTGAAAAAAATAGCTGACGACATCCGTGACAGGCTGTCAGACCCGTGATAGGCCGTCACGAAATGTCATCACAAAAGGGTCAAATTTTATGGTTTTCTGCCTAAGGCTGACGATGTTGTCATAAATGTCATCAGAAATGGGACGACATCGCCAGAAATGTCGTCAGAAATGTGTCTGGCCGTCAGAAACATCGTCACCCTTTTCCAGATTGACATGCTGGAGTAAAATAGGTATAACTCTTTGCTCCGGTATCAGATTTGGCAAAATTGGTATCATTGGAAAGATAATTCAATTATCTACCTGTTTATAGCTCATGAGATAAAAAATTCTAAGTATAATGAGAGATATGCTCGTTTGAAGTTGACTATACCAATATACTTCCCAAGAATTCAATCGGTAAGGAATGTTTTGATTCACCCAATCGTTAGGAAATCTTTAAGGCCTTAATACGCACCATCCTTTATTAGAAAACAACCCAAAATATTATAATTTATTTCTCATGAGCTTGATTCATGGTTTCACTATTGGTTAGAGTCTCAGGGTATTACAGGTATTCTCTACTTGTATCCTAGACTCAACCATTGGACCCAACACTGTCTAGCATACAAATCATTAAACCAAGTCGTATTGGCAGTATATGATCTATACCCTCTATCCATACCCCTGATAGATTTAAACCCAAGGATAATTTGACTCTGTCCACCATACGAGTCCTGGGTACGACTCATACCCTGGATTATGGCTCATGGTGAGCCACTCGCACTCAGATGCCAAACAATCCGTAACCTCCAATATGACTCATATCCCTAAGTCGTATCCATTCCAGTAACCAAAATCCATCCCACCAAACAACACTGGTCAGTATACAAATGGATTGTACCATCCGTACCCAGACATACGTCTCGTACCCATGAGTCGTATTGGGTCCATAGGTCAGAATTCATGAAAATTTTCTAAGGTCCAGAAACCATGGTGTTTTATATAAATTTCCTCATGATTCTTTTGGAGAAATGGAATTCATATCTTAGCACTAGGTCAATTTTTATTGATATTTGTTGTCAAATTCTTCTATGTATACTTTTTGTGTTCATCCACATGATTGTCTAGCATAGATTTGTGTTGTAGTTTTTGATTTTTCATCTATTCGGGTGGTACGAAACACATCCATTTTGCCAATTAGGTTGTATTAAATTTTTATCGATGGCAAAGATTAATTGTTTTAAGAATCCACTAAAGTCTGCTAATGGACATGCTTCATCATCAACTACTCAAGCGCTAAAAGCATTCCTAGATGCTTGAACAAATCACTTATAAGTTCAAAAAGTCCAACAGCAACAACAAGCTCATGGTCTCCCCCAATAATAAAAATCTTTAATTTTTCCCCACAACAAGAACATGCTTTAATTTTTCCGCAAAAAGAACAAGCTTCAATTCTTCCTTATAATTCAAGTGCGACATAAGTGCATCGACATTTTTTTTAGTAAACTTTTTCCAGGATTTTCATTTAATCACAAGAAATTGTACATAGAGAGGGGTATAGACTTGATATAAATTTGCACAATATGTATGAAATAATGATACTAACACAGAATATACAATATACAAGTATGCTAAAGGTACTATGGCATGATCTTGTCAGCTCTTGCCTTACACTAAGGTGGCTCATGTAACTTGGTCATATTTCTTCTCATAAACCTTGGAATGCCCATTTTATCAAGGTGAAAGTATCCTGCTACTGCTAAGGAGAGTTGACTACTATGGAAATAGTGTTGTGGCTGATCATATTGATGACTGACTTTTGACAAGGCATCTGCTACAAAATTAGTTTCTCTAAACACATGTCTGCAAATACATAGCTGAAGTTGTGAAATGAGTTATAGTAAGAAGTCCACCAAAGGTTGCAGGTGACATGGTATTGGTAGTTGTTTCCTGATCCATTTGATCACGAGCTCAGAGTCCACTTTCGGTGCATCAGCATTCATCTCCAAAATAATAGTGACTAGCGATAGAAGGTATATATGTCTTATGTAATTTTGACTTTAACTAATGAGTATCTTATTTTATTTCTTTTTGATTGAGTGACTAATTTTTTCTTGTTAAAAGACTCAAAAAAAACTATCAAGCCGATTAATGTCAAGGTCAATGAGATTAATTTCTAACCTGTTGGAGAGTTCAACATTGTGAACTTTGATGATGAAGGATTGTGCACAAGGATTGTTCGCTGACTATTGGGGATCATTGGCAATTGATTGTAATTTATTTCCTATTTGTTTTGAGAAGTGCTCAGGGCCATTAGGCATACCTAAGAAGTACATGGAAGACCTCTTTGAAACAATAAGGAAGGTACAAGTGTTCTTACATATATATTTACTAATTTCACTAAGATTTTATAAGAAATGACAAAACTAACTTTTTTATTTTAAGCGTCATTTTCTTTTTTTGGAAAATGAGTCTATTGCATGTAGATATTGCAATGCTAGTATTTTAAAGAAGTGCGCTACACATAGGCAGAGGTTGTGGAATGAATATTTTCACCTAGCCAAAAGTAAAAATGAGATTATTAGTAATGTACCATTTGGTGTAAATAAAGATAAATGGGCTAGTTTTGTTGCCTACTGCCTGAAACCATCAACAATAGTAAGCTTCAGATTATGTTAGTAAGTTTTGTCTTATCAAAATTAAATAGAGATGAAAATTTTAAGTTGTATTTGTTTTATCGATAGGAGCTTTATAGAAGAAATAAATAAATTCAGCGGAAGCAAAAAAAAAAACACTGGTGGTTCAGAAGCTAACTCGAGAAGACGATATGAACTAGTACAACATTAACTTAATAATTTTTCTTTTTCTTTATTTACATTATTATAGGATAATATTTTTAAACCGTAATACATTTCTTTCTTAGTTTCTGGAAACTGGAAAAGCTCCTAGTCGCGGACAAATGTTTATTGAAACTCATAAGAAAAAGAATGAATTATTTGTGAATGATGAGGCTCTGACAATAGCGGTGAGTATTGTATCAGTGCATTTTTTTTATTTAATTTCATAGTACTATATAATTTTCAACATCTCTAGCCTCACTATTTTTTATTACTATTGATATTATATGCTTGTAAGGATGAATTAAATTGCATTCCTCAGTGTAACATCAGCGAGTCAGAAGTTTCCCCAGGAGATATTATTGGCAAGAGGTTAGGGGCAGAGCACTTCAAAAGAGTAGGATGCATGGGTATGGGAGAAGCTCTATCAAACACATTCATAAATATTAAGCGGTGATGTAGAGAGTTGAGCATGTCTTTATCTAGAAATAGTGAATCATCAACTTCTACCTATTTGCATCAAAAGGATGTGCATTTTGGAGTCCCAATTAGAAGTAACCCTGACTGTGTTAAAGAATCATATGATATCAAAGGAACGAGGGATTCCTGAAGAGTTTTCTAGTGTGTTTTCTCCTCAACAACAGGTAAGAAGTAAATATGCTTTGTACTTCTTATTCTATAACATATTCTAACCAGATTAATAACATTATACGTCTTTGTGATATCAAAATGAAATAGCCTCTGCCTGAGTAACTTGGTTGAAAATTAAAGTCCATTCTTGAGTTTTTGATTGATCATATGCAAAGTATTGACTTAGTTCATGATTATACTAAGATGGGTAGAGTTCTTTTCCCTCCAAATGTCTCAAATTCTTTCTCTGTTTCTCTTTATTAGTTATGGAATAGGTAGTTCAAACGTGTGAATGTTTTTTATTCTACGCTCTAACAAAAGATAGTTTTCTAGTTTGGTATTTTTTATACTCACCAATCAACCTTGTTAAATTGTGTGCATTTCTAGAGGCTCGAGATAGGAGCTTTTGCAAAAACACTACTATGGTAATTTGTATTGAATATAATTTTTTTAACTATGTCAGTCTGCTGAAGTAGAGGAGAATGAACCTGTTTCACTGGTGGATGTAAGTGTCTCGCCACCTAATAATAGCACAAATCATCAATAAAATGCTTAATGTTTTCTTTGTGGACTACATTATTTATTTATATGCCTTTGAATTGGTAATTGTTGTCTAGACGTGTTTACCATAGATTAGTTTGATGTTCAGTCCCTACTTTATTTTGATGTTCATTACTTACATTAGTTTGATTTTTAGTACCTACTTTAATTTAATGTTCATTACTTACATTAGTTTCATGTTCAATACCTCTTTTGTTTGATGTTCAACACCTACATTAGTTTAATGTTCAGTACATACATTATTTTGATGTTCAGTACATACTATAATTTGATGTTCAGTACCTATGTTAGTTTGATGTTCAGTAATTAAATTTGTCAGAAATGCGTTCATATCTAACTAAACCTAAGTAGTTACCACAAATCTTGATTTCTATCATTTACTTATTCTCAGTGCTCTGAGATCTCTTAAAGTTTCCTCTTAGGCCACCATCTAAGTTTGTTCCTACGATGACTATAGTTGTCCTTGCGTGAAACCTACTATCCATGTTCCTTGTGAAATGTTAATCAAAATTCTACAGATGAATACTGTGCTACAACAGTACATGTTACTTGTAACTTCACCGTACTTGCAGAGCTACTATCATTATTAGTTCTTGTCAGTTCTATCCTTAAAAGGTCAATGAGATCTTTGATCATATTCAGATAAAGTAAACTAACATAGGAAAGAGTAAAGACAAGTTCAATATTTCCTGTGAGAGACATATGTCAGCAAACTTCTATTTAGGCTGCACTCAAGGTTTATAATAGGCAGGGGTTTCCCATACCTTAGAAATATTTGAAATTTATGTCCAGTGAATGGATTATTGTCAATTTGTCGATGCATGTAGACTAGATATTTTTTGTCTATATGCTACTTCATACTTTTTTTTCTAGTTAACTCGATGTTACAACATTGATATAGAATACTTGGATTGATATGCAAATGCAAGGTGCACAATATATAAACAGTGATCCTACCTATGTCAAAGCCTATTCCTTAAGATTTTTCTGAGAGATAGTTCATAAGATCAAATGCAATCTAAAGTTAGAATGTTTTTGTGAATGACAATAGTAGTTCGTAAATCATGATTAATAAGAAATGCATCACCAAAAAACCCGATAGAATTGTTAGTCGAGGTAATATTCGATCGTTTTGCCAAGATTTTTACCCGATACGAAATTACTGGTGCTCGAACTAGTGGTATTTTTATGGGGACTCTATTTGTCGTTGTAGGATCCCTATTCATGATCACTTTAGTCCCTTTATGGGCTATTGTAGGACGACTGACTATAGGTGGTAGGGCAGGGTAGGTGGTATCACTCTACGACTAATCTTCCTAACAGTGCGGGCGATCGGGCCTAGAGTATGTGAAAATCATCATTACCTCGTAAGGGATTTCTCTTTAGGGTTGTCACTCATATGCCTGCCTAGAAGAGCAACTCACTCAATGGTGTTCTCAAACAAGATAAACAGATCATCTAAATAATATGACAGTATTCACCTTTTGTTAATCGAGCTAAATAATATCAAATTAATCATATTCAAGAACTATTATATTGTATTTTTATTTTTATTTTATAACTTAATGGCATTACTTAATAATATAATTTGATTTTTAATTTATATTTATTTATACAAGTATAGAGCCCATCGCCTGAAACTATTAATAAGAATTAGAATTGCCCTAATATAAATTAATAAAGGAAAAAGGTATTTATCGTCTCAAAGATATAATTATTATTCCTTAATATTATTTTTAATTTCAAAATAGTACATTAAAAAATTCATGGCCTTTTTTGGTTCAGTAATTGAAAATTTACCAAATATTCTCATCACTATATAGCTCTATAATAGTAAAAAAGGAAAATATAATATATTAAAAATTAATTATTTTCACAAAATACTTTAAAGTTTTTGTAATTAATATCAATATACTCGTTTAAAGTACCACACGATGGTAGAAACACAAAATTAAAGTGCAAATACCTCTTACATAAACTCAACTATAGAATAAATTATGGTTTAGCAAAATTCTTTCCTTCTGTTTAGATTTTCTTGGTTTTAAGTACCCTCATTTCTCTACTGTTTGTTTGTTCCTTCCCTATACGAAGCAACATATATAGAAAGTTTTTTGTGTGATTATTTATGGGTTCTTTATGTCTGTTAGTTTCTGGAATTAATTTGATTTGAAAGATCATTTTGAGGTTGTTGAAGTACATTGCAAGTATAAAAAAATCTGAAGGTGGTGCTGCACCTGGAGTACTTCTTATTGAGGTATACTCTAAAGTATTTATGTTAATTTTCTTATTACTTTTCTATGGATAAATTATGGATTAGACAACCATAAAACTCAGACAAATACAAGCTAGGTTTGGAAAAAAAATTGATTTTGCATTCAGGAATGCGGCTGTGGAAGATATAATTAAATGTCTGTGTCCTCTATGTTGTTTTGGTAAGTGGAAAACTAGATAGGATGTCTATAACAATTTGATTTGCAAGACATTCTCTCAAAAATATGTTATTTTGAATAGTCATGTTGAGAAAAAGGTATTAGAGTCTTCTGGAGATAAAGTAGTAATGCAAGAGATGTTTCATCCAGGAAATCCAATAGAAATAATGATTAATGATGTATTTGGGTAGTATAGCTAGAAAGAAGCTTATGCAGGGACATTTCAACTGTTGAGCCCAACTGAACATCAAATTAAGGGTGTAGGGATAATTTTGGAGACTTAAATGATTTTCACAAAGATGGAAGTGAAACACTATGTGAAGGGACCAAGTACACAAAGTTAGAGTGTAATACCTCGTATTTTCTTAGCATAATCTAAGACTCAATACATGTGTATTTGTATATAAAATTTTTGAAACACTCATAATTTTCAATTTAGAGCCTTCCATTGCGTAGGAAATTGAATTAACTTTCCAACGATATCAAATTTACCCAAATCCGATAACCAGGTAAGAAGTTATGACGATTTTAAGTTTCAATCATTAAACACCATTATTTTTACCCTTAGTGCATCACAGATCTAGTCTAAATGACAATTGTCAAAAACCAGTACGGCCTCAACGATGTTGGTGTGCTGCGCCATTGGCTTAGTTCAGAATTTTCAATTTCCAGTGATCGCACTCGATACCACCGCTTCACGGTGAGATCCCAGGTCACAAACAAGGTGGTAATGTGATTGTACTGTGTCCCACCACTGTTCATTTTCCTAGTTGTCCAATTTTAGTGACACGGCGTGATAGAGCCGTGTTGCGCCAGTTGTGTTTTTTGGAAAAATTCGACGAAAATTAAAAGTGTCACCCAGGGATAAAACAGTACTTTCCCATTATTTTAATCCTCCCAGGTGTGATATTTAATCCCTAGAAACATTTTAAGTTCATTATTCACTCAATTTCCCCCTAAAATTAAAGAGCTTTCTCTAAAAAATATAAACCCTAGCTCTCAAATTAAAGGTCAACCCTCAAGAATTCACTAAGAACTTCAAGAAATTCATCTGTTAAAATATGTTATATGTTCATCCATTGATACCTTTCATCCATGGAGTCCAAGTATCCTATTTAATTACAAAATTGTTAAATTTTCGAGTTAATTGATTTTAAATTATGATTTCACCGATGAATCTCCATGTGCTATTGATTTTATACCATGATTCAATGAAGTTATTGTTGTTATTCAATCCTCCAAGTTTTAATATTATTATTTCTTGAATTAAAAATAATTTAATACTATTATGTCGAATTCATACTAATTCTACAAATTTCATGACATTCCTATGATTGTTTTAAACTAGGAACTACAAATGTTTGATAAAATGCCTACGAGATTGATTGATTTAATAAAAGCCTTCATGCTTTGTCCCGCAAGCTTTAGTATCATTTTACCATTGTTGTTTTTGAGTCCGGGGGTATTGATTACCTGAAAGCCATAACTATTTATGTACTATAGTCTCACTAAATTATAGAACAGTCTTCAGAACATACTATGACCATTATTAGAATAGTCGGATACCGGTCACTTAAACTCAGAACAGTCTAGTATTTCAGTGTCTTTCAGTTGGGAGTAGGATTTTGCACCGAGCGAGTGTAGCGATGGGGGCTTCTCCGTCAGATAGGAAAAGTCATTAGTAGAAGTCCCTATACTCCAAAACTATATTGCTAGCATAGGATATGAGAAGTCACCCATCAGATTAGACTTGACTATCTCGCAGGGGTCACCCATCAGTTCAGGCTTGACACCCTTAGTCTTTTAGACATAATATCAGTTTAGTGGATCCACACAACCAGTGTTAGTACCAGTGGCACGGTATTAATACCCTTTCAACTGGGGTTACAGGTTGGACCCCGATTAGCCCAAATTAGATAATGTCAGTTAGATGATACCCCCCACAATCTTAGATACAGTCTCAGTCCCAGTCCTAGTTAAGTTATTCAGTCTTAGTGTTGTTTGACCAAAGTATATGGATTTCAGTTATTTCAGTATTTTAGTTTACAGATTTTACTCAGTTCATGTTATATGCTTGGTAATGCATCCTCAGTATCTACAATTTTTTACGTATTTTATAAATTTTTATGCATACTCAGTATTTACAGATTTCCATATACTCCAAGTTCCTACAAATTACATGTTCTCTATTCAGTACTCTATGCTTTACATGCATATTCAGTTAACTATTAGTTCTGTTCATGAAACCATGCATATTATCCTACCTCATTTAGCATACCGGTATATTCAAAGTACTGATCGCATACCTTTTTTTTATGCTATGATGTATTATATCATAGGTTCTGACGCTTAATTCCCTACATGTAATTAGACTTACCAGATCCTCAGCAGTAGCAATGGTGAGTCCTCATACTTTGAGGATAGTCTTACTTTATTTCATGTCTCAGTTTAGTAGTTAGTTAGAGTTAGTTGGGGCCTATCCCATCAACTCACAATCATTTAGTTTTAGAGTCTTATCAGACATTAGAGTCAGTTATTCAGTATTCAGACATTACAGTTAGTCATCCAGTTTATCATTATTTTATCAGATTCAGTCAGTTCTTTTTGTAGACTTATATTTTAGTTTTGAATTCAGTTATTAAAACCTTATGGCAACCAGTATTCTTTCACATTTATTATTATGTTATCCAGTGCTCACAGCAGGTTCCAGATAATGGGTTAGCTTATGGTTCCTCAAGACTGTAAGCACCGTGTGATGCCCAGGGTGTGATCTCGGGGTTTTACAAACTTGGTATCAGAGCCTAAGGTTTTAAAATGTCCTAGAAAGTCAAAAAGTTGCGTCAAGCAGAGTCTTTTGCATTGGTATGTAGCTCTCCACACTTATGGACGAGAGGCTACAAGGAATTTAGGAAAAAATTTCCCTTCTTTCAATATTTATGTCGTGAGAGTGAGCATGATCTCAAGTTAAACCCCCTTTCTAATTTATTTCTTCCTTCCACTTACAGAACATGCCTCCCAAGAAAAAGGGAAGAATAACAGGAAACTAGCCAGCCCCACAGCCCATCCAGGTAGATCGTTTGGACGAGTATGTCTCTTACACAGAATTCAGAGCTACGTTCACTACTCTAGCAAACTCTGTAGCAACATAGAATAAACGACCAACTGTTGTTTCAGGAAACCCAGTGGAAAATACTGCTGTAACCAAAATTCGGGATTTCATCCGAATGAATCCTTCTTCTTTCGCGGGATCCAAGTCTGAAGAGGATCCACATGAATTCTGAGTTATGTTTTAAAAGGTCACGGATGCTATGGGGGTGACATCTAGTCAGAGTACTGAGTTGGAAAAATACCAGTTGCAGGATATAGCCCATACTTGGTTTAAGAAGTGGAAGGTTGATAGGGGTGTAGATGCAGGGCCTGTAGAATAGAAAGAGTTTTCCACAACTTTCTTAGACAAATTCTTCTTATTAGAGTTGAGGAAGGCCAAGGTGTTAGAATTTATTAACTTGAGGTAGGGAAACATGATCGTGAGGGAGTATTCCCTCAAGTTTACTCAGTTAGATAGATATGTTCCTCATGTGGTAGCTGATAACAGGTCCAAGATGAGTAAGTTTGTATCAGGCATATCTGATAGTGTGGTTAAGGAGTGCAGGACTGCATTGCTAATTAGTGAGATGGACTTGTCTAGGCTGATGGTCCATGCTCAATAGATAGAGGAGCAAAAGAATAAGTAGAGGGAGAGAGGAAATAAGAGAGCTAGGATGGGTAGTTTTAACTTCAGTCAACCAAAGTCAGAGGGTGGTAACCATTCTTAGTTTCATCAAAGGACTTCAGCCCCATCACCCTCTTTAGACAGTGTTCCCGTACTTAAATTCATAAACGTCAATAAGGATAGAGCATCAGGATCTAAGTCCCAAGTCAGTGTTAGTAGTGCTCGTATAAATCCTCTATGTCAGAAATATGACAGACACCATCAGGGTGAGTGTAGAGCGGGTAGTAATGTGTGCTTTGGGTATGGCTATCCAGGCCATCAGATTCGAGAGTGTTGGGTAGTTTCTCAAAAAGGTAGGGATTTGCGCCAACAGGGCTAGTCTCATCAGTCGTCAGTTCTATCCGGTCGCCCAACTCAGCAGGGTGGCACTTCCAGTGCTACCAGTGGTCAGCATCGGAATAGATTATATGCTCTTTAGTCCCACCAAGATTAGGAAAATTCTCCTGACGTAGTTACTGGTATGTTGCAGGTCTTTCACTTACATGTTTATGATTTACTAGACTCTGGAGCTTCTCTTTCTTTTGAAACTCCATATATAGTCGTCAATGTCAGAGTCATTTCTAAAACTCTAGGAAATCCCTTTTCAATGTCTACCCCAGTTAGTGTTTCCATCGTAGCCAGATAGGTATACAGGAACTGTCCGGTCACAATATCTCAAAAATTTACTTCAGTTGATCTCGTAGAGTTAGAAATGATGGATTTTGACGTCATTCTCGACATGGATTAGCTCCTCTCCTGCCATGCCTCAGTTGATTGTAGAAACAAAATAGTCTATTTTTAGTTCCCAAATGAACTAGTCCTTGAATAAATGGGTAGTACCACAACTCTTAGGGGTCAGTTGATTTCGTACCTTAGAGTGAGAAGGATGATATCCAAGGGGTGTATTTATCATCTCGTTTGAGTCAAAGACTCAAATTCAGAAACTCGAACTCTTGAGTCAGTTTCAGTAGTGAGGGAATTTCCAAATATGTTCCCTGAAGATCTTCCTGGAGTTCCTCCTGAAAGGGAAATTGACTTTGGAATAGACCTTCTCCTAGACACTCAACCCATATCCATTCCACCATACAGAATAGCTCCAGCAGAACATAAAGAGTTAAAAAAATCGTTAAAGGATCTCCTAGATAAGGGATTCATCAAATGCAACATCTCCCCATGGGGCGCACCTATTCTATTTATGCGTAAGAAAGACGGTTCTCTTAGAATGTACATAGAATACCATCAGTTGAACAAAGTCATAGTCAAGAATAAATATCCACTTCCTAGAATTGATGACTTGTTTTATCAACTTCAGGGAGATAACTATTTTTCAAAGATAGACATCATATCAGGCTATCATCATCTCAAAGTAAGCGAATGTGAAATTTCAAAAATAGCTTTTTGAACTCGATATGGTCACCTTGAATTTCTAGTTATGTCCTTTGGTCTCACGAATGCCCCAACATCCTTCATGGACTTGATTAACTGAGTGTTCAAGCAGTACTTTGATATGTTTGTCATAGTCTTTATTGATGACATTCTTGTTTACTCTCGTAGCAAAACTGATCATGCAGACCATCTCAGAATAGTGTTATAAACTCTTAGAGCTCACCAGTTATTCGGTAAATTCAATAAGTGTGAATTATGGCTAAGATAAATAGCTTTCCTTGGCCATATTATTTCCGATGATGGCATTAGAGTTGATCCTCAAAAGACTGAGGTAGTGAAAAAATGGCCTAGACCTATCTCTCCATTAGAAATTAGGATTTTCTTAGGTTTAGTTGGCTATTACCGTTAGTTTGTTAAATGATTTTCTTATATTGCATCCCTCATGTCCAGATTGATTCAGAAGAAAGTTTAGTTTCAGTGGTCAGATTCATGGGAAAAGAGTTTTTAAGAGTTGAAGACTCGACTTACCTCAGCCCCAGTTCTTACCTTGCTAGATGGTTTAGATGGGTCTGTTATGTACTGTGATGCATCCAGAGTAGGTTTGGATTGTATCCTCATGCAGAGAGGTAAGGTTATAGCCTATGCCTCCAGACAACTTAAACCCCATAAGAAGAATTACCCTAGTCATGATCTAGAGCTAGCAGTTGTAGTATTTGCCTTATTGATTTGGAGGCATTACCTTATGGGGTGCACGTAGATGTGTTCACTAACCATAAGAGTCTTCAGTATGTATTCTCTCAGAAAGATTTGAATCTGCATCAGAGAAGGTGGTTAGAGTTGTTAAAAGATTATGACATGAGTGTTCTGTATCATCCGGGCAAGGACTATGTAGTGGCAGATGCTCTCAGTAGAATGTCTGTGGGTAGTGTTGCTCATGTTGAAGATGATAAGAAGAAGTTAGCTCAGGGAGTTCATCATCTTTCCCGACTAGGTATCTATTTAGTCGACTGAGCAGAGGGTATTATGTGAGTGCAGAGTAGCGCTGAGTCATCTGTAATTTCTGAGGTGAAGGAAAAGTAGGATAGAGATCCCAGTCTAGCTAAGTTGAAACTATCCGCCAGAGATCAAAAAGTGAAGGTTTTCTCCCAAGGGAGAGATGGTGTTTTACGTTGTTAGGGTAGATTGTGTGTGCCCGATGTGGAAAATTTGAGGCAATGAATTCTTGCAAAAGCACATGGTGTGCGTTACTCTATTTATCCAGGGGCTGCTAAGATGTACTGTGATTTGTGGGAGATCTGTTGGTGGAGTGGGATGAAGAGGGATATTGCAGAGTTTGTAGCTAAATTCTCTACATATCATCAAGTTAAGATTGAGCACTAGAAGCCTAATAGGTCCATATCAGAGTTCAGTATACCCACATGGAAATGGGAAGAAGTGAACATAGATTTTATGATAGGTTTGCTTCGTACCCATTATCAACATGATTCTATTTAGTTTATCATAGACAGGATGACCAAATTAGCTTATTTCTTGTCAGTCCATCCTCTTATTCAGCTGAGGACTATGCCAAACTCTATCTCAGATAGTTGGTCAGGTTTTACGGTGTTTCCTTATCTATCCTCTCAGATAGAGGTACCCAATTTACCTCTTACTTCTGGAAAACATTCCAAAAGGGTCTTGGTACCCAAGTCCACCTCAATAAATCTTTCCACCCTCATAAATATGGTCAAGCAGAATGGGCCATTCAGACTCTAGAAGATATGTTGAGATAATGCGTAGTTGATTTTAAAGGTAGTTGGGATGACCACTTGCCTTTGATTGAATTTAAATATAATAACAGTCATCATTCCAGTATCCAGATGGCTCCGTTTGAAGCTTTCTATGGTAGGAGTTGTAGATCTCTAATTGGTTGGTTTAAAATGGGTGAGTCCATAGTAATAGGGCCTGGCATGGTGTTTGATGTGTTAGAGAAGGTTCAGTTGGTCAGAGAAAGGCTTAGGGCTTCCCAGAGCCGACAAAAATAGTATGCAAATATGAGGAGAAAGGATCTCGTGTTTGAATATGGTAATTTTGTGTACTCAAAATTATCTCCCATGAAGGGAGTGAAGAGATTCAGCAAGAAAGGGAAACTTAGTCCCCGATATGTTGGTCCCATAAGAATTCTCAGTCGTGTTAGAAAGGTAGCTTACGAGCTTGAGTTGCCTTCAGATTTAGCCTCAGTACACCCAGTGTTCCATGTCTCATTGTTGAAAAAGTGTATTGGTGATCCAGTTGTAGTTGTTCCCTTAGAAAGTTTAGATATTCAGAACAGTCTTTCCTTTGAGGAAGTTCCGGTCGAAATTCTTGATCAGCAAGTTCATAGACTAAGGAACAAAGAAGTTCAATTGGTTAAACTTCTTTGGACGAATCAGTCTGTTGAGGGAGCCACTTGGGAAGTAGAAGAAGATATATGGACCAAGTACCCTCATCTTTTCTCCGCGAATCCTGATTCAGTTTAAGGTACTAATCTTTTTAAAGATTTCTCTCTATCCTGCGTATTTTCAATTGCACATTATGTTCATGTCTGTCGTGCATTCATGAGTCAGTTCAGTCATGTATTCTATGCATCAGATATGTATGTTCAGTGTGTAAGCTCATTCCATCATTTTTCGCTCAACTTAACCAGTATCATTCGAGGACAAATGATCTCAAGGGGGAGATATTGTAATACCCTATATTTCCTTAGCATAATCTATGTTTCAATACATGAGTATTTGTATATAAAATTTTTGAACCACTCATTATTATTAAGTTTAGAGCCTGCCATTGCATAGGAAATTGAATTAGCTTTCCAACGGTATCAAATTTGCCCAAATCTGATAACCGGATAAGAAGTTATCGCGATTTTAAGTTTTAGTTATTAAACATCGCTATTTTGACCTTTAGCGCGTTGCGGTGCCAGTCTAAATGACAATTTTCAAAAACCATTGGGCCTCCGTGATGTTGGTGAGTCGCGCCATAGGCTTAGTTTAGAATTATCAATTTCCAGTGATCCACGTGATACCACTGCATCGCGGTGAGATTCCAGGTCGCAAATAAGGTGGCAACGCAATTGCACCGCATCACGCCACTGTGTATTTTTTCAGTTATCCAATTCCAGTGACATGGTGTGATAGCGCCGCGTCGCGCTAGTGTAGTTTTTTGGAAAAAATTGACAAAAATTAAGAGTGTCCCCTAGGGTTAAAACAGTCATTTCCTATTATTTTAATCGCTCAGGTGTGATATTTAAGACCTAGAAATATTTTAAGTTCATTATTCATTTAATTTTCCCCCAAAATTCAAGAGCTTCCTCTCTAAAATACAAATCCTAGCTCTCAAATTCAAGGCCAACCCTTAAGAATTCATCAAGAAATTCATCAGTTAAGATATGTTAGATGTTCATCCATGGATTCCTTTCATCCATGGAGTCCAAGTATCCTATTTAAATTACAAAATTATGATCTTTTCAAGTTAATTGATTATAAATTGTGATTTCACCCATGAATCTCCATGTACTATTGATTTTATACCCTGATTCAATTAATTTATAGTTGTTATTCAATCCTTCATATTTTAATATTGTTATTTATTAAATTAAATCATGATTTAATACTATTATGTTGAATTCATGCTATTTCTATAAATTCTATGACATTCCTATTATTGTTTTAAACCATGAACTACAAGTGTTTAATAAAATGCCTACAAGAGTGATTGATTTAATAAAAGCCTTCATGCTTTATCCCCCAAGCTTTAGTGTCATTTTACCATTGTTGTTTTTTAATCCTGAGGGTATTGAATACTCGAAAGCCATAGCTGTTTATGTAGTCTAGTCTCAGTACATTACAGAATAGTCTTAAGAACATACTATGAACATTATATGAATAGTCAGATACCAGTCAATTAATCTCAAAATAGTCTAGTATTTCAGTTGGGTGTAGGATTTAGCATCGAGTGAGAGTAGGGATGACGGCTTTACCATCAGATAGGCAGAGTCTCTAGTAGAATTTCCTATACTCCAGAACTATGTAACCAGCATAGGATATGAGAAGTCACCAGTCAGATTAGGCTTGACTATCTCGCAGGGGTTACCCGTCAGTTCAGGATTAACTCCCTTAGTCCTTTGGACATTATATTAGTTTAGTGGATCCACACAACCAGTGTTAGTACCCATGCCATGGTATTAACACCCTTCCAACTGGGGTTACAGGTTAGACCCCGATTAGCCCAAATTGGGAAATGTCGGCTAGATGATACCTCCCACAGTCATAGATACAGTTTTAGATACAGTCCCAGTTCAGTTATTTAGTCTTAGTGTTGTTTGACCAAAGCATACAGATTTTAGTTATTTTAGTAGTTTAGTTTACAGATTTTACTCAGTTCATGTTATATGCTTGGTCATGGATCCTCAGTATCTACCATTTTCACGTATCATCAGTATTTATAGATTTTCATACATACTCAGTATTTACAGATTTTTATGTATTCCCAGTACCTACAAATTTCATGCTCTCTGTTTAGTACTCCATTTTTTACATGCATATTCAGTTAACTATTAGTTCTGTTCATGAAACCATGCATATTAGCCTACCTCATTTAGCATACCAGTACATTTAAAGTACTAATCGCATAGCTTTTCTTTAGTTCTATGATGTATTATATCATAGGTCCTAATGCTTAGTTCTCGGATCTCTATTAGACATACTATATCCTCAGCAGTAGCAGTGGTGAGTCCTCATACTTCGAGGATAGACTTACTTTATTTCATGTCTTAATTTAGTAGTTAGTTGGAGTTAGTTCTGTCCTGTTCTATCAACTCACAATCATTTAGTTTTAGAGGCTTATCAGACATTAGAGTCAGTTATTCAGTATTTAGATATTACAGTTAGTTATCCAGTTTATCATTATTTTATTAGATTCAGTCAGTTATTTCTATAGACTCATATTTTAGTTTTGAATTCAGTTATTAAATCCTTATGGCATGTTAGTATTTTTCCACATTTATGATCATGTTATCCAGTGCTTATAGAAGTTACCAGCTCATGGGTTAGCTTGTGGTCCCTCGGGACTATAAGCATTGTGTGATGCCCATGGTGTGCTCTCGTGGCGTTAAATAGAGTTTCTAATAAAATTGTATCATATAAAGGTCTATTCTTGATTAAGTGACAAGGAAATGACCATGATACTAGATTTTTTGAGAGATGCATTTGAATATACAAAGATACCTCCTTCTTTGTATGAGGCAAAAAATAAATCACTACACTTGGTCTTGATTACACCAAGATACCAGTATGTCCAAATAATTATATGCTATTTTGGGAAGGTGATTTAAAATTGGAAGCATGTAAGCATTGTGGCACATCTAAATGGAATTCCAACAAAAAAAATAAGTAACCTGCAAAAGTTCTATATTAATTTCCATTGAAACCAAGTGCAAGACTGAGGAACATATGAGATGGCATGCCTTAGGTAGTAACCCAGATGGATTGATGAGGCATCTAAGGGATGGTTAGGCAAGGAGTACATTTGATAGGACTAACTTTGTATTTGTTTCCTATCCTTGAAATATTCATTTATTCCTTGCTACTGATGATTTTAATCCTTTTGGAACAATGAGTTCTACCTACAGTATTTGGACAATCTTCTTGATTCCATATAATCTCCCTCCTAGGATCTGCAAGAAGCATACTTCCTTCATATTATCAATGATTATTCCAGGCAAGTAGACGCCGAGAAATAATAGAGATGTGTACTTACAACCACTTGAGAAGGAATTGCGAGAATTATGTTATGATAGCGTTGAAATATTTGACTCATCGTTGAATAAAACATTTAGAATGTATGCAACTCTTATGTGGACAATTAGTGACTTTCCTAGATTAGGTATCCTATCTGGCTGGAACACTCATACCAAATTTGCCTTTCTAACTTGTAACTTTGACACAGAACCTTGTCATCTTTGTCATAGTAAAAAGTGGTGTTTTACGGGTCATCGACGTATTTTGGGAAGAAATCATAAATTTAGATTCAATGGATTACTATCTAATGGAAGCACCGAGGAGTGGAATACTCCATTAAAATTACCAGGATCTAATATTTTGAGAAAAATCTCTGAAGAAAAAGAAACAGAGTTGGGTAGTAGAAGGAAAGATCTCAACAAGCAATTAAACAACGGAACAAGAGAAGTATATTGTTTGAACTTCCTTATTTTGACTATAACTTGTTATGAAATAATCTAGATTTTATGCATGTGGAAAAGAACATATGTGACTATGTCATATATACATTTTTCCATGATAAATCAAAATCAAAAGATAATGCCAATGCTAGAAAGGATCTTAGGGAAATGGGCATAAGGCCTGATCTTTGCCCGAAGGATGATGGATCATATAAAATTTCTATATTTTCAGTTGTTACTGGTAACAAAAAGAAGGTTGACACTAAAAAGTTATTTCTTACAACATTGAAGAATATTAAAACACCAGATGGCTACTCAAGTAACATTTCCAAATGCATTGATATGGTACAAAAAAAAATTGGATTGAAAACTCATGACTGCCATATTATCTTAGAGCAATTTCTACCATTGGCAATTCATAATGTGTTGCCAGACCATGTAGTTACAGGTTTAGTGGAATTTTGCTCATTTTTTAGAGCCTTTTCTAGAAGGTCATTGAATCTTTTGGAGCTTGATATTCTCCAAGAGCGCATTATAAGAACAATTTTCCACCTAGAGATGCTATTTCCTCCAACATTCTTTACAGTGATGGTTCATTTATCTGTTCATCTAGTAGAGGAAGCAAAACTTGGAGGTCTAGTGCATTACCAAAATATGTGTCCTATAGAGAGGTAAAAATTAACATTTCCAGTTTAAAGATATCTATTTTTTTGAAATATTAAAATTTCTAATTTAAATATGTTTATATCCAGGTCATTACATAAAGTGTGTAAACTTGTCATTACCTCTAATTTTTCTAGGGAATTAGGTCATTTTAAGTCCTTTGAACAAAATAAAGCACAACCAAAGGCTTTATAGCTTAGGGTTATTTAGCTGAAGAGTCTCTTACCCTTTGTTTGTGGTATATTGAGGATATTGAGACAAGATTCAACAGACCTAGGTGTGTATGTGATGACACAAATGACATTGAGCCTTCTAGAATGTCTACTCTTTTCCCTCAATTAGGTAAACCTGTGTCAGCTATGAAAAATTACAATTTAACTCCTATGTCGAAACTATAATCTTATCGATATGTGATTCTAAATTGTGCAATAGTCATGCCATTTGTGGAGTGAGTAACTCTTAAAAACTATATGTTCTGTGTCATTGCAATATTTGAAGTGGCTAGTTATGCTCTTTAGTATGAAATTAATTATTTCATATATATAATTTAGACAACACATAAGGAGAAGTTCAAGAGGAAGAAGACCTTCACCTACAGAGATAGACAGAAAAGTTAATAAAGAGTTTATTGATTGGTTCCATAAGTGGGTGAGTAAGTAATAGTTAGTTGTTATTTTTATTAGATTGGAATGAGCAAATCTGACTAAGTCAATTTTATGTTAATTTAGATTATGAATCTAGAAAAAATAGATACAATGACTATTGATCTAAAGGTTTTAGCATGAGGTCCATGTACAAATGCAAGAAAGTTTACTACATATAAAATCAATAGGTCTAAATTTGAAACTTTGTCTCAAGAAGAAGGATTGAAAATGCATAATAGGGGAGTTTTCTTAACCTTCAAAGCATCATGTATTGCAAGTAGTGTTGATGGAAATTTAAGGCTAGCAGAATTACCATATTATTGGAAGTTAGAAGATATTATTGAGATAAATATATTGTACATTTTTAGATTGTTCTTTTCAAAGGTAAAAGGGTTGATACTGCTCGAGATAGAGGGTATCAAAATGATCGTTGGAACCTTAATTGTGTTAATTTTTATAGATTGATTCATATTAGTGAACGTGAAGAACATGATCCTTACATTGAAGCATCTCAAGCATAAATGGTGTTTTATGTGGATAATATTATCAATAAAGGGTGGAGTGTTTCTATGCATTTAGAGCCAAGAGATTTGTACGATATGGTAGAGGTAATAGAAGAATTATATCAGAATGAACCATACCAAATGTAAGAACTTGAATAGTTTTTTGTTGATGGTGATGATTATGTACATCTAGCTACATATCATATCATTGATGATATTGTAGAGTCAAATATTGCTACTAACCAAGAAGAAGATGAAACGTCTGACTGATTTTTGCGACATATGTTAATACTTGTTGGTCTTTTCAAAGTATGTTATGGTAATTACTTGTTTGGGTAATTAATGTAATCATTGAAGTGATGTGGAGTGAATTCATTTAGATTTACTATATGATAAGGATTTGATTTGACTAATTCAGTTCATGTTAAAATAATCTTTGTCCCCATCCCCCCCCAAGGATTTTAATTTGTTCAGTTTTTTAATTGGACTTCTCAACGTTGATATATTTTCTGGAATTAGATGGATATGCTCGATTACATAGAAAAAAAGGATAAACTTTAATTGGATAAAGATTTTCTTTTTTGAATTTCAGAGAACTTAATTATGGATGGAATTGTGTGTAGTTCTTACTATGGATAAATTGTGAGTTAAGCCGAGCCTAGTTAATTACGGTGCTTGACTATCTGCTCAAACCAACTATGAATGAACATAGAGAAAGATCATATTCATATTATTTTCTATATTTGTTTTGAATGTTCCTTAACTGTGAAAATCCTTATTGAAAATATACTGAAAGTCTTTCCTTTTCAAGCGATGTTTGAAAGATGGGTTATTCAATAATTGGATGGTTGTTTGTAATAATGATTTCAAGTTTATATACAGGATTATTTTTTATCTTGGGAAGAAAAGAAAGACAAAAAATCAAAGAACAATATGTGAAACCATCAATATACTAGATTTATGCTATTTATTCTTTATCTGTATTGCAGTGAAATTAGTGCTAAAGTACCTTCTTACTCAATCCCAAAAAAGAAGATAGAATTATTTGGTTATGATATAACTTGTCAAGTGTTGATTGTGACTTCATATTGGATGATCTAAAAACTATCAGTTTTAATCGGCGATAGACAATCGATAAGGAGCACAAGATGAGTAGTATTTTTTCAGTCATACTCATTTGTTCATCTTATTAGTCAATGTACTATTTGTGTTATTTGAAAAGACATATGTTAGTATTTTTTATAATTGTGGTTGATCAAGGGATTGTCAGTTTGATGTTTAAGGTGGTGGAATCGGCTTCTAGTGTATGCATACATCATCAAGATTGTATGATTATACTTTAAGCGCGTTTATAGAAGATCCTTTTAGCCAAACATAAATATCATTTTCTTCTGATTTGGAGCTCATTAGTTGTCTCATAGTTGGGATTTAATTTGGTTTCTGATCATTCTATGCTTTGTGCTGGTTTAGTTGTGAAAATGGTTTTGATGATAACTAATTGTTGTTTTACAGTTGAAAAGTCTTCCATCAATTGTTGCTGGCGTTTGGTCAACTAATAACAATTTGCAGCTGGAGCAACCACACAATTCTATAAATTGCTTTCTATCGGTATGTGTTGGCATGGTCCAGTTTCTATTCTGTTAATATTTTTCAACTTGCTTGTCACTTACACCCAAATTTTGGTTAACAAAAAGGAATACTCCTATTTAGAAAGTTTTACAATTTGGTATTGTAGCTCGATTTGTTGAATTTCTAATAAGGGAAGATTTTTCACAGCCCCAGGTAGAGAGTTATGTTTCTTTAATCTTGTATGCCTTTATTTTTGTGGTTGTAGTTTCATTCACGATTTATTTACATTCTATGATTTTGCATTTATAGTTTGAATCTGCTTGGGCGCTAACAATCATCGCATTTGGAACCTCGGAGAGTACCAGAGTGGTGATTGACCAAGGTGCTATGCCAATTTTAGTACAGCTTTTGAGTTCTCGAAGAGATGATGTTTTTGATTGAACGATCATATTTTATTGTAACCTTTAGATTAGTTACATCAACTCAACTATTCTAAAAAGCATAAGAATCAAAAAAAAGAAAATCCGCTCCAGTTTCAAAGATAACCAGCATTTTCTGTAATTTGCTCCTTCTTTTCCTACATAATTCTTCTAAGTATAAAGTTGTTCTTTCCAATGTCTATCTATACACCTAGGCTTCTTACTAAGTACATAAAAAATTCTCACTTTGATTTTCATTTGTATTTGTTTGACCAGCACCTGCATCCTCGGTACTTTCTGGTTCCAGAGTGCATCATTCTTGACACTCCAAATGTGATAAACAATGTAGCCAAAATCGCCCTGATGAGCCCCCTGCTAATTCTCCCTTTTTCTGTCCTAGCCAATCTTTTACATAGTCCCTCCAAGTTAGTATTTCAGCTACCTATTTGTAGCGATTCTAAAATCTCGGCATTTGCTTGAATAAGTACACTAAAAAAAGATTCTCCAAGGTTTTGGGATAGCTGTCACACAGCAATCAAGTTGTATTAATTCTCTTGAATCTGGTTTTACACATTAATGGTTCCATCACTTTCCATATTTGTTGAAAATGTTCTTTTTTCCTGAAACTAATTTGTGACTGCAGGATGTCGAGGAACTGTAATATATCTGAAGATTCCTTCTTACATAGCTAATATGCCTCAATTGAAAATTCTGTAAGTTTTTCGCCTACCTTTAGTCCTATTTGTTTTCTTTCTATTTGATATCTTTTTCTTTCTCTTTTCCATACACTGTTGTTTTAACAGAATCATTATATATGAGCCTTCTCTTTTATTATCTCACAAATTCTTAGTGTTTAGACTAGGAAATAGAAGAAAGGTTATTAAAATTGAGTCTTAAGTAAATGTTAACATCCTTATATTTCATTTATTAATACCATATACAGGAGAACTTCTTTCCAAGAGAAAAAGGGAAAACAAAAACTTAATAAAAAGAATGAAGATGCAGAAATTCTATTTCAGATGATACTATATTTCTATAGTAAATCTAACATTAGTGACCCTTTAATTGCATAGGTTTATGCATAGTTTCTACTATGCATATGCTTTTTGGGGTTGATAGTCTTTGTTCTGTCGAGGAGATTAAAAGAATTTTTTTTGGCTCACTTGACATTTAAATATGGCTTTGTTAGCATTTAAACTCCATCTCATTAGGCATTTCAACCTAGCCAAAATTCTTTCACTACATTTATCTTATATAGATTCTTCATTATATAAATCTTTAGATCTCAAGTTGGTAAAGTATTGTTTCTAGATTGATTATGTTTTTCCTTTGCGGCATAGATCTAAGCTTCAACAGACTTGAAGAGCAGATCCCAAATCTAGAGAACCTTGACAGACTAGAGGTTTTGTAAGTGACAAATTTTTCATATTCTAATATCTTCTTTTAGCTTGCCTAGGCATATTATGATCATAAATTCTCAAGAGAGCCAATTTCTTCTCCTTTATTAATACACACACAATAAAATATAAACCCGAGACCTAGATGAAAATATGTTGAGTCTTCAAACACATTTATTACAAATAATTTTAGTTTATGAAATATCATAGGTTATTCAGAACTTGATTTATTTATTTTGAAGTTTTTTGTTCATACTGATATCAGTTGAATTAAAGAATTTTCTTTGCAGGGTACCTAATAAGAAATCGACTTACTAGACCAATTCAAGATTGGTTTAGGAATTGAAATTCCAAATAGTAAGTTTATCACTTTGGATATGCATGTTTTTTCTTATAATTTATTCATGCCAATGAGAATGCTAGATTCTATTTATCTTAATAACTTAAGATTCTATAGGCATATATCTTTTTATGTAGGCATTTGCTTGAATAACTATACTCAGAAAAGAGATTCTCTATGGTTTTGGGATAGCTATCACATAGCAAGCAATTTGTATTTTGGCATAATCCTATACGAGCTAGCCTTACTCTTGATGTGCTAGCATTTTGTTAGCACATTTAAGATTTTTAACTCAGAATAATTGTATGTTCTTAAGTAACTATCGTTGTTTTTGATGATATTTCTGTGAAATTGCAGCGAAAGGTAAGATGCAAGAGAACCTAGAACAAAAAGGACCAAAAGAGGTGAATATGGAACATATAACCAAGAAATTGCAGAAGAGCAGTTGACGACTTTTGGGATAAGTTGTCAACTTGGTGATAAGTTATCAGGTCCATCGTCAGCAGGAGATAGTGTGATGAAGTTGGAGCAGAAGTGTGACGACATCCCCTGATATGTCATCACATATTTGATAATCTATCAAGAGCGTCATCAGCCTTAGACAGAGAATGGACTTCAGCTAGAATCTGTGACGACATTGCTGATAAATCATCAAAGTTCTGATAAGCCATCAAGTTTCGTCGTTAAGACTAAAACAGAGAATGTCAAAATTGAAGAGGATCTGACGACATTCCTGATAAGGCGTTAGAACCCTGATAAGGCATCACGCATGTCGTCATCTATTCCGAGAAAAAGTTGTAACCTGTTATTTTATTTCCATAATTAGCCTAAGTATTTAAGGACAAGCCTAGGTTTTCCTTATGAGTTTGAGTCATCTAAGGGACGAATTTTAGAAAATTTAATCCTGAATTTCCTTTAAGTTACATCTATAAATAGAAGCTTTTAGGGTTTCAAAATCGGAGGGGAGAAATCTTAGACATATTGAACTTCACAAACTTTCATTTTTCTCTCTCTAGTTTTGGATACACTATCACCATTAACTTGTGAGAGATTACTATTTCTTTTTGCGAAGTTATTTAGTGATTGAATCGAAGAAACAATTATTGTTTTTCATTGCTCTGTAAGTTTATCTTTCAAATCATGAATTCAATTATGTGTTTCGTTCGTTACATCCTGAGTGGCTAAACTCTATTAAACTGAGTTATGGGATCTAGGGTTAGGTCTTGATAAGGTGCTAAGTGTTCAAGATTCAAAAGGTGGTAGGATTTCTTGATAATTCTGAGGTTTTAATTAACATCTATTGGTTATAAATAGTAGATACACCTGCTTTGATTTGATTGAGAAAGAAATCAAATATAGTAGGAAGTGAATTATCAACAGGGACTCAAAAATACTTTGTTTAATAATCAGCGTCGTAACAAGGTTGGTTAACCTGAGGTAAAATCTGGGAAGTAAATAGAAATTCCCTATGTCCGAGAGGATTAGGAAATTAAAATTCTTAAGTAGGTCGAGAGACATTTAAGCATAACATCGAGAAAGATAGCTTATTATCCTACCCACCGTGAGAATCTTGAACCACTTTTAGCATCTGTCATGTACCGGAAGCCATAGTGAACATAATTCTGGTTATTTTATAAACTCTTGATTTACAAACACTAAAACTAAAGTGACCAACAATTATTTGCTAATCATTAAAAAACCCCAGTTTATCATGTTGCGTCATTCGTTTGAATTCAACTTGTATCTATAGTTTCAAATTGATTTAATCGCTACTCACATTATTCCCTGTGGATTCGACCCCGACTCCAAAGTTGGGTAAATATATTAATGACGACCGCCTTGCACTAAATTGAGGTAGCTTTTGCCGGGGAGCAATTTATCATATTGAGGTCGTTTGGAATTTTAGCCTACTTGCTTGAATTCAAACTTGTAAATATTTGTTTTTAGCTTTCTTTTATTTCTGGTGTTAGGTAGATTTTTATTTTAGTTTACTTATTACTATGGCATCTTGAAATGAACATGAGCTTGGTGGTTGGAAATCGTATCTTGATGATCCATGTCCATATTGTGATGGACCTCACTTTTGGCAAGATTGTAGATATGCTCCCCGGGGAGAGATGTGTGCACCATCTCCATCCTACTGGGAGTATGATGTTTATTTATGTGGTGGTCAAGATGGACATTGGAGTGATATCCCAAATTCCCCCTCTCCCCGGTATGCTAACCTAAATTCTAGTTCTTCTTATGATTTTGATAGGTCTTATGGTCAAGAACAGGATGAACGAAGCATCGAAAAGAGTGGCATTAAATCTATGCTTCAACTAATGTTGGAGTGTGTGGACATAATGAATGATATCATACATGATATACATCAAGACATAAGGTCAAATAACGAGGAAATAAGAATGATAGAGGATATAGATATAGAGGTCAAGCATTCAATGAACTTTTCCACATTATGTTTAGATGATATCTTATCTGTGGAATCATTTAACATAATGGACGAGTGTGAAGAAAAGGAGAAGGAATCCAATGCTGATGATAAGATTGATGTTGAGCAACCCTCGGTGATTTCACAATGAATCGAACTATTTATGAATGAAGATGGCAAAGATGAGAAGATGGTACTAGAGTCAAAAGAAGAAATCAAGCACAATCCTTATGAAGGAGCTAGTCCATTTCGGGGTAGAAATACTAATAGGGATGCTACTCCAAAATTGAGAGTTAGTCCTCATTCGAACCACTTTTCAACATTATGCTTGGTGGATGTGATGAAAGTCGAATCACCCAAGCAAATGATGAATTTTGAAAATGAGGAGGAAGATTCTTACATTTTGGAGTTTGTACTTCCAAAAGGGTATACTACAACCCCAATCTTGAAGGACAAGAAGCTTAAAGATCGATGTCTATTTAGTTGTTGTTTAAGATTCTCACTATTGCCAAATGAGCCCACACGAAAGTTTGATGCAAAATTAGGCAAGCAGTTCAAGTATTCAAAGTGGCGTGATAGAACATTCTTCATCATGCCCTCACATTTTCCCAACACACCCCGAAGATGT
This sequence comes from Capsicum pubescens, assembly GCA_030864215.1. Taxonomy (NCBI): domain Eukaryota; kingdom Viridiplantae; phylum Streptophyta; class Magnoliopsida; order Solanales; family Solanaceae; genus Capsicum; species Capsicum pubescens. Next base: position 79,071,509 of record CM061545.1, on the reverse strand, counting down.
ATTGATCAAAAGTTGGGTCGACATTTTAAATCCTCCAAGTAGAGACTTAAATAATTGTCAACAAGTTATCTTGATGAAGTCTGAGTAGTCAAGATAACCGAGTCGTTCCGCGATACTAAATTAGGCGCTTCTTGGGAGGCCACCCAAGGTATTTTGTTGTTTTTATTCGTATTATGTGATTGACATCAGATCTTCGCACCCGTGGTGCCACAGGTATGTTTCTAACTCTCTTATTTTGGTTTGATGCATTGGGGACATTGCATGATTTTAAGTTAAGGGTGGGGCTACTTATGGGTGTTGATGTCCTCCGTGGGTTTTTGTTGTCGTGCCTCTTTTCCCCAGAGTCTTGTTTCTAGTAGGGCCAGTATGTTTAGGCGTATTATGTTTTATTTTGTGATGTGTTGTGGTTAACTAGGAGAAATACAAGTAATGAGGCAGTTAATATGTTTTGTGATTTTTGAGCACCTCTCCAAGTGTCTATTTGTAATACTGTGTGAATTGCATTCATTTGTGACCACAGTGCATCTTTTGGTGGCATTAGTTCTGGTAACTTGATAATCAGTGCTAAACAATTGCACGAATCGGATAAGTAGTGATGTGCGATATATTTGTGTGCCATGTGTATGTGAGGTCTTACTCAGCTCCCTTTGTGTGTGAATCCAGAACTTTCCCGGTTAGTCTTACCTTGGTTGTAGGATAAGGGTTAGGAAAGGATCATAGGACATTTTTATTGTAACCCACTTTCAGCCTAAATGAACTTCCCAATGTGAATAATATCCCTTGATCCCTGATTTGAGACTATATGCCTGTTTTTTTTGTTTGAAACCTCTCACCATCCCATTTACATCATAATGAACCTGTTTTTGCCCTGGTCATCCTTGGACACTGTGTACCTTGACTAAGGCAAATAGCCTAAGTTGAGGGTGGCTATAATAAGGGTGCATGATGCAAAATGAGTATAAAAAGAGGTAGAATAAGAGAAAAGAATAAAAACCTGGGTGTGGTGCAAAAAGAATAAGAAAAGAAAAAGTTGTGTAAATGATGAGAAAAAAATAATTTGGTTTTTGAAAATATAGCACCCACCTTGAGCATGTGTGATCAATAAAAGAGAGGAAGATAAAAAGGTTAAGAAGTGAAACTCAAAGAGGTTAGCGTAGTGTCAAGGAGGCGTAGTCACTTTAAATACCCTTGAATATCATACCAGCCCCTAGCCTATATTACAAGCCAAGAAAAATACCTATAGTGATCCTAGCTGACCTTTCTGAAAAACTTGGTACTACTGTAAGGGCAAGCCTATGGCATTTGACGTACATTGAGTGGAACTTCATTCTGAGAATGCTTCTCGTTATTATCCTTATGTGTATATATGTGATTTTTGATATGAGAGAAAAAGGGATTTCTTTGCTGTGAGGGTACACAGGTTATGTTGCTAGTTGCTAACTTGTTTGGATAGTGTTATCTTGGTACATGCATGGTTGCTATTGCTAAATTTATGCCATATCTTGATTTTGTGTGTTGTATTATTATTTTTCAATAGTATGCACAGTTGAGTTTGAATTGATTGACCTAGGAGAAGGTGAAGTTGTGTTAAGATGATATAGAAAATTGACTGCCGAATGTACTTTGTATTATCTTAGTTATATTTTGGTTGCTTGAGGACAAACAATTGTTTTAAGTTGAGGGTGTTGATGTGCTAGTATTTTGTTTGCACATTTAAGACTTTTAACTCGGAATAATTGTAAGTTCTTTAGTAACTATCATTGTTTTTGATGATATTTCAGTGATATTGCAGTGAAAGGAAAGATGCAAAAGAACCTAAGACAATAAGGACAAAAAGAGGTGAATATGGAACAAATAGCCAAGAAATTGCAGAAGAGCAGTTCACGACTTTTGTGATAAGTCGTAAACTTAGTGATAAGTTATCAGGTCCATCGTCAGGTGGAAGCAGTGTGATGAAGTTGGAGAAGAAGTGTGACGACATCCGTTGATATGTCATCACAAATTTGATAAACTATCAAGAACGTCGTCAGCCTTAAACAAAGAATGGACTTTAGCTAGAATCTGTGACGACATTGGTGATAAATCGTCAAAGTTCTGATAAATCGTCAAGTTTCGTCGTCAAGCCTAAAGAAGAGAATGTCAAAATTGAAGAGGATCTGACGACATTCCTGATAAGGAGTCAGAACCCTGATAAGGCGTCACGCATGTCGTCGTCTATTCCGAGAAAAAGCTGTAACCTGTGATTTTGTTTCCATAACTAGCCTAAGTATTTAAGGACAAGTCTAGATTTTCCTTAAGAGTTTGAGTCATCTAAGGGACGAATTTCAGAAATTTTAATTCCAAATTTCCTTTAAGTTACAGCTATAAATAGAACCTTTTAGGGTTTCAAAAGAGGAGGGGAGAAATCTTAGACATATTGAACTTCACGGACTTTAGTATTTCTCTCTCTAGTTTTGGATACACTATTACCATTAACTTGTGAGAGATTACTATTGCTTTTTGCGGAGTTATTTAGTGATTGAATCAAAGAAACAATTATTGCTTTTCGTTGCTTTGTAAGTTTATCTTTCAAATTAGGAATTCAATTATGTATTTCGTTCGTTACATCATGAGTGGATAAACTCCACTAACCTGAGTTATGGGATCTAGGGTTAGATCTTGATAAGGTGCTAAGTGTTCAAGATTTAAAAGGTGGTAGGATTTCTTGATAATTCTGAGGTTTTAGTTAACGTCTATTGGTTGCAAATAGTAGACACACCTGCTTTGATTTGATTGAGAAAGAAATCAAATATAGTAGGAGGTGAATTATCAACAGGGACTCAAAAATACTTTGTTTAATAATCAGTGTTGTAATAAGGTTGGTTAACCTGAGGTAAAATATGGGCAGTAAATAGAAATTCACTAAGTCCGAGAGAGTTAGGGAATTAAAATGCTTAAGTAGGTCGAGAGGCATTTAACCATAACATCGAGAAAGATAGCTTGCTATCCTACCCACCGTGAGAATCTTGAACCACTTTTAGCATCTGCCATGTATCGAAAGCCCTAGTGAATATAGTTCTGGTTATTTCATAAACTCTTGATTTAGAAACATTGAAACTAGAGTGACCAACAATTATTTGCTAATCATTAAAAAACCCCACTTTATCTTTTTGCATTATTCTTTTGAATTCAACTTGTAGCTATAGTTTCAAATTGATTTAATCGCCACTCACATTGTTCCCTGTAGATTTGACCCCGCCTCCAAAGTTGGGTAAATATATTGACGACAAAATCCTTTCTCTAAATTGAGGTGCAAGTTAAGCGTTATCAACTCTCATGAGTAATCTTCCATGCATTGCAATCGAGGAGATAAAACTATGTTTTGGGATGTTTGTTGTGTTCCATATCGCTCTCCACCATTATTTTTGTGGTCCTTCTTCAAGACTCTATTTAGAGACACTACTAATAGTATACTGCCCATTTGATTTGAACCATCTGTTACCCATGAAACCGGGCATAAATTTTTATTTAACAGTGCAAAATTTCTTCTAATACCAACAACTATCATTGGGTGGGGAGTATTGCCACCAGTCAGCTCTCTTTAGGTACACATGATCAATCCACTTGACCCATAAGTTGTTAGCTTTGTTAGCTATGCTCCATACATATTCTTCCACGGCAACCTCATTCCAAATCATACAGCCAGTAATCCCCATTCCCCCTTCTTTCTTGGATTTACATACAACATCCTGTGTTATTAAAGGGGTCTTTGATGAGTTAACTTGACCACTCCATATAAAGTTTCGGCACATTGCTGTTATGTTTTTCAAGACTCTTTTTGGCATAAAAAAATAGACAACCAGTATGTATGCATATGCGAAAGTATGTGACTGTTTCCTATTTAGTTCTCCGAATATTACTTCCACTTAATTTATTGTATTCACTTTATTTTTATTTATTTTTTATTTTTGGTGGTGTATTGATGATATTTGGGCTAGTTTGCATGCATCTTCAATATAATCCATTGTGCATTGCGTCCTGCCTAAAAGTACAGGCTGCTAAGTTAATCTTGTCCACCGAGGTTAGAATAAGTTGGCTCATACCAAGTGTTATAGCTGGTATTTGCTCTGGATATCTAGGTTGTTACTTAATCTCACATGTCAACTACTATATACCCTGTTGGAGATCTCTATTTGAAAATTACTTTCCAAAATTTAGGTTAAAGTTTGTGTTACATATGCTTATGATTATTTGTGTTGGTTAGCCTCAGATATGAAATTTGATTTGTGTTTCGAAGTAGGGAAGTGTGAGTATGAATATGTATACTGGGTTCACTAGGCTTTGCAAGGGTCTTGTTACTCTGCTTGTTGGCGGTCACATTATTGTTCAGATTCTTCTTTCTATTCTTTCCTATCTCACTCTCATCCCTTCCAAGTACTCTTTCAGACTCCCTTTATTTGATTGTTATTACATTTAGCTTGGTTTTAGGTTGGATCACTGCATTTTATAATTTGAATTACAACTTTAAATCCCAGTTCAAATTATTTTTTCCTTAAGATTGTGTTGGCTTTAAGGTAGTAAATCTGTAAATGCTTGAATTGCATCTCAACTTAATGGATTATGTGCTGATTTATTTAATATATTTTCCAGCCGATGTTGTTTCTTTCACTAAAATAGTCCTCATTAGAATACCAAAACTTGTTTCAAATTTCTAGATAAAGACTTGCTTGGTGAGTTGTGACATTTTTGAGAATCTGACATGGGTGTGACATCGAAAGTGAAGAGTCTGCTAAACTTAGTTCAAGTCTTACATTGTCCAATAAAGATTTTGTTTTTGTAGGGAGAGTGGAATACCAGATAGCCACAATCATAAAACTCATGTGACGATATATGTTAAGTTGTTCTTACCCCTTTTTGTTTGCCTCTTTTGTGTCAGATTTGGCACTGGATTTATAGATCATAGTTCAAATTCTTTAATAAAAGTCGAGGAGAAGAAGAGGAAAGCTAGTTCTGAGAGGTATGCATTCTATTTATTTGGGCTCTTGTTAGCTGGGTTAGTTTACTTGTTTATGAGTTTGATGATAGTTTTTGGCTGTGTCAGGTTTGGAATTAACCTAATATTATAGACTGTGACTAATTATTCATTTAATTTATTCATTCATATTGTAAGTTTCAAATAGAAAGTAAGCAACTAAAATATTATGGCAGAGTTAAACTACTACTATTTTTTTTTAAGTATTAATCTCATATTGTAGTGGTTGAAAACCCCTACAAAATTTTCTAAGAAAGCAGCTAGTATTTTATTGTGGGATTTATAGATCACCACAGTATTTTTTTTGACATTGTGATCATATTACGGGGGTTTAAAAATGTCATACCCCGAACTTTGTTTAAGTCAAATCTAGTCTACAGAAGAGTTAGTGATGACTTCCTAAATGATTGATATTTAAACCAGATAGAATTTCCCCAATTTCAACTTTTAATCATATGGAAAATTGAATTAGCTTTCCAATAATACCAATTTCGTCCAAATTTGGTATCAGAGTAGAAAGTTATGGACATTTTACTGAGAGCTGTCAGAACCGTCCAGGTGCGACGGGCAGGTTGACGGACCGTCGAGCTAGAGATGGACCATCACCTAAAACATCGCATCTAAGGCAGTAAGTCAATCTTCTAGCTAAGGTGTGACGGAAAGGTTGACAGACTGTCGAGCTAGTGACGGACCGTCGCCCAAGCCGTCGCTACTAAGGCAGTGAGTCCCTATTCTGGCCCAAGTGCGATGGAACGTTGAGCCAGCAATGGACCATAGCCCAAGCTATCACTACTAAGGCAGTGAGTCCCTATTTTGGCCCAAGTGTTACGGTCAGAACGGCAGACCGTTGATCTAGCGATGGATCATCGCACGAACCATCGCAGAGCCCGTTCAGCAATTTAAAACCATTTTTAAAAGGGTATTTGGGTCTGTTTCCACCTGTTTTAACCCCTAATTATTCAATACAATAGCTCATAACTTCATTATTCATTCACAACATCTAATTAGGGTTTTTCTCAAAGATCAATCCCCAAGAACAAGAAATCATAGGTGCTTAATTCCAAGTCAAGAATTCAAGATTTCCTCCATAAATCTTTAATAAATCATCCTCCCACGTTTGTCAAGTGTTCATTCATGAATTTTTTTCGTCCATAAAGCTGAAGAATCCAATTTTAAATTATAAATTATAATGTTTATGTTGTGGATTGATTATGATAATGTTGATGTTATGTATGATACCCAAGTTGGAAGCTTTGAATGTGTTTTCATTAATTTATGCTAGCATGTGGGTTAAAATCTACTAAATTATGTTGATTTATGCAACCATGATGAATTAATTTAATGTCCAAGCCTAAACTTATAGTTATGCATGCAAGGTGTTTGATAAAATGCCTAAGAGAATAGGAAACATGCCTTATGACTCAATTGTGACCAAAATGATGAACCTATGTTTCACCCTTAAGTTCAAATGACTCCTATGTTATTGTTATGTTTTGTGATGGATTGATGTAATATTTATGAGATTAGGCTTATGAAATTATGACATGTTTACATGGACTTCTATTCATGTTTGAGATTATGGCATACAAATACTTCATGAATATCCCCAATTATTGTACTATGAATTGTTGACTATGGTCATGTGTCAAGAAGTATCAAGTCTTGTCAGTTTTATGCTATTGAATCCTGGGGGTACTTGTACCCAAAAATTTAGTTGTGTGCCTAGATCCAGTGTTATGTTTTCAAGATACTCTCAGTCAAGCCATGTGTAGTAGAATTTAGTCAGTCTCATGCCTCAGGAAAACTCAGTAATCTTAGTAATCTCAGTAATCTCAGTCAGTTATTAGATCTCAGTGATACTCCGTCAATTAATGGAACTCAGTAAACTCTATCTAGTTAGTTCAGTATCTAATCAGATGGGAGTAGGATTCAGCACCAAGTGAACCTGAGGATGAGGGCACACACCGACCATTGAGGGTGTGAACCTTAGAAAAAATCCTTTCATTCCATAACTATGTAGACAGCATAGGCGGAGACATCAACACTGACAATTGAGGATTGGTGGTGTGGATTAACACTGCCATTTGAGGGTCCCACCGTTCTTCTTTGGGGACACTGCCAGATGAGAGTCACTTACAACTTGTCCTTACTAGTGGCGCAGTATTGACACCCTTCCAATTAGGGTTACATATTATACCCCATCTCTGTACAGAAAAGGGGCATGTCGGTTAGATTACTACTTTCCACAGTTACAGTCTCAGTCTCAATCTCAGTAATAGAACTCAGGTAGTTCTACAAAATTCAGGACTGTCAGATACAGTCACCCAGTTCAGTATGAAACTCAGCTAGTTCCATCAGAAACATGACTGGAAGATACTATTATTTGGATAATAGTACAACAATTATATGAAACCTATATTATCAGTATTCAGATTCAGTGATGTTTTGATCTCAGATACAGTTCACGTGTTTATGTATGTATTCTCACATTCATGTTATTCAGTCAGCTAGTATTGTCCATGCAAATAAACCCTTACATTCAACCTACCTTACTTGAATACCAGTACATTCAATCATACTAACACATTTGTGCTATGGTTCTTTATATCATAGGTTCAGAAGAACGAGCTCCAGTGCATCAGTAGCATTTCAATATTAGCTGTCAGAGTTAGCAGTGAGTCCTCATCCTTCGAGGACATGATCATTAGTTTAATATGTCATTACTTAGTTTATTTTAGTAGTTGGATTTAGTTGGGACATGTCCCATCAACTCCTTATTCAGATAGTTCAGTTTTAGAGGCTTTAAGATTACAGTATGTTCAGACAGTTTATTTTAGTTCATGTTTTGGTATTGATATATCGTACTCTTAGATAGTATGTTTTATCTGTTTTGAACCTTATGGCATGTTCCAGTCTATTATTTTTGCATTTTACATGATTCCATACAGTATACAAGTACAGATATTAGTCATGGGTTAGCTTATGGTCCTTTGAGGGTTCTAAGCTGCCACTTATTAACTTAAAAAATTCTTCAAATTCAAAATTCATTTTGTGGCAGACGTCAGGGAGGTTTTGGAAAAGTGCCACAATATTTCTTTTGGCAAGGTTTATTGTGGCACTTTCCGAAATTTCCGCAATTCTTTTTGTTGCAGTCAAAAACCATCAAAAATTGACAAAAAAATCCTCCATAATTTACCAATTTTTTCGTAGTGAAATGAATGTGTTGTCTAGTCAAAACCAGCAAATAAGGTGAGTAAGGCTTCTTAAAGAATGTGCATTTGTTTCTGTAAAAGAAATAGGCATTGAGCTACTTAAGCTCAAAGGCACTACTAATACTGGTGGTATTGTTTGCAATAAATTTAGTTGTGCCCAATATTTTTTATCCCAACTTTTCGTCAGGCGAGCCCTAGAGCTAATTATTTGATCATAACTTTTATTGAACTAATGCAGAAATAAATATCCATCATGGTATTAAACGGATATGTTTGAATTTTATTTATTTACTAATGAATAAAATGTTCCAAGCCCAACAAAACATAATTTTGAGAGCTAAATGTTACCCATCAGTTTAAACCACTATCATCTATGCATACCGAATATAAGAATATCTTCAGAGAATTTGTTGGAATAACAATCTAAATAAAATCAACTAAAAGAGGGATCTCTCACATGAAAGAGAGATGGGATAAGCTGGACTACAAGTTAGACTAGTTAGTAGTGCCTGGGACATCACCAAATGTACCTATATCAAAGAAAATAGAGCATGCCCTCCCGAGATATACCATCAATAGGATGCCCAATTAGATAAGACTTTTGAATAAAAATTTAGACTTGACATGGAATTTAAGAAAGAAATTAAGACTTTTGAAATTTGTGTTCTGAAAAATAAGTCAAAGATGTTGTATGATTATAAATCATTTTACTAAGGATAAATTTGATATTTTAATGTAAAATTGTTACTAAATATAAAATATGCTATTCTTTTTTATACAACCCAAAAAGGAAAATGACTCATATGACTTAGGATAGAGGAAGTATCAATTCACAACTAAACATATAGATCATTTAAAGTTTGAACATTTTTGGAAATGCTAAAATATGAGCAACGGACTGATAATTTAAACTAAGTTATTTAAGACATCTTTTCTGAAAAAACTTATGTATAGTGATTCTAATTATGTAAGACCTGACAATAAATATGGAGGAGTGTTTAAACATCTATCAAAAAAGAGTTCCTATGAGTGTAGGCTCGTTAATCATGGCATTCATAACACTCATGCAATGACAGGGAAACTATATCATGTAAGAATATTACCTATAATATTAGCTATTAATGGTCCATATATTTTTTATAAGAAATTTACTTTGTCTCTAAAGTAAAATAATAAATCATCCAATTACTTTTTTTTCTAAGTTATGCATATATTGTACTTTTTTCATGACGAGAAATTATTATGAAAGTCCCAAGGGTTAAAGTATTTTTCCTAAGATTTCATTCCCTACCTATAAATACGTCTTTGACTCCATCTGTCTAACATACCTTTGATAAGTTTAGACTAGAAGATTCTTAGGTCTCTTCTTTCACTCTTTTCTTGTTAAAGTTTTTGAGAAATATGATTATTCATAAGACTTGAACAATACTGGTTGAAGGTAAGTTTCTATTTATTTTTTCATTGTCCATTAGCTCTGTGTATATGTTGAAATTAAACATGTTGTATCAGAGTCATCTTTAGCCGTGTTGTTTGGTGTTGAGATGGGTAATAAATTATTAATATTATGGACATATGAAGTCTAATATATTTTTAATACTATTACTCGATCTTGTGAAGGAGATATTGTTTGTCCTAATTTTATTTATTTTTATCATTGTTTTAAAACATTAAAGTTATCATGTAGTGATGATCATAATTGTCTAAAGGGTAAAACACAACCTACTAACAACACTTGAAATCTTTAAGCAATTTTTTTCCATTTTTTGATTTCATTGAAATTAAAAATAAAAGTTTAATTACTCATTGTAACGCTCCGATTTTCTGAACCCGAACGCTACACGGTGCTCATGACCCCTAAGGACCACAAGCTAACCCATGATTGATATCTGTACCTATAACTGCATAATATACATATAAAATGCAAAAACATGAACAAAGAGGGCGTAATGTTCAATCTTGAATAATAAAATATCTAAAATAAGGTGGTATCACTGTACCAAAACAAAACTAAAAATACTAAAGTTTAAATCTGAAAACTTTATAATCGTCTGAAAGCCTCTAAACTGTCTGAATAAGGAGTTGAAGGAACATGTCTCCAACTAACTCCCTAAACTGAAAATAAACTGAAATACTAGAATAATAAATGTAACGATCATGTCCTCGAAAGATGAGGACTCACTACTTACTAAACTGCTACTGCTGATCTAGAATTTGCACCTCAGAATCCTATGGTGTAACATAAAAAGAAAGCACCATAACGCAAATGCGTCAGTACAACTAAAGTGCTGAGTGTACATGGGGGTAGGCTAAATGCATGGGGTTTATATGCATGACCATGCTGACTAATATGAACGTGAGAATATATACATACATACATACATACGTAACTGCTACTGAACTTGTGGAGATACTGACTACTTGAGTTTGAACTCTCACAACATGAGTTTCGTGATACTGAGATACTGAATGACTAATAACATGGATGATTGTATCTAACAGTCCTAATTCTAGGGAAAACTATCTGAGTTCCAAACTGTATCTGAACATATAAGTTTGAGATCAGTCCTAGCTAACGATTGATCTCTGAAACTGATAATGAGAATACTCGATTGAATCTGAGATTGAGATCAAGCCTGTCTGTCGGGTGACCTCTAGATCTAATAATAAGCATCTGAATAGCGGACCAAGCCTATCTGATGGGATGGTGGAGGAATCAATGGAACTATCTGAGTTCCTTACTGAGATCGATGACTGTATCGGACAGTCCTGATTCCTGATTTATACTCTGAAGACTGATACTGAAACTGTAACTGTAACTGTGACAGTGGGAGGTAGTAACCTAACCGACATTCCCCGATACTGTACTGGTGGGCTCCAATATTTTCCCTAATTGGAAGGGTGTCAATACCTTTCCACGGGTAGAGACCTCTACTATGGTCAAGCCTCTCTGACGGGTGACCCTGAATAGGAAATCAAACCTAAGGCAATATAATAGTCAAGTATAGACTTAATATGAAGGGTTACTCCTGTCCTGCGCTGGCTACATAGTTCTGGAGTACAACGATTGTTGCTAACGACTCTTTCTTTATAACGGGAAAACTGTCATCCCAGAAGGTGGATCAATCAGATTTGGTGATAATACAAAAACAGAAGTCATAGGAGTCGGCTCTATGAAGCTCAGCTCCTCTTATGAGCTTATTAAAGTTTATCTCATTAATGGACTCAAGAATAACTTTTTGATAACCAGTCAGCTATGTGTGCGGACTCGGTGTTTCTTTTAATGCCAAAACTACTCCATCAAGCATGAAGAAAGGAAAATCACTTTTATTGGTGACCATGTCGACAATATTTATGTTTTAAAAGATATTGACTTTGCTACTCAAACATATTTTACTTATCAAACCAGTAACACCTTGTTGTCGTATAGAAAACTTGGGTATGCTAGCATGCATTCCATTCAAAAGATTTCTAGACTTGAATTGGTAAATGGTCTGCCCAAGCTAAAATTTGAAAAGGATCATATCTATGATCTTGTCAACCTGCTAAACTGACTTGAACATTGTTCAAAGTAAAGGACATTATCAGTACCACCAAGCCCGCAAACAATCCATATGGATTTATTTGGATCCACTAAAAATGTCAACATTAGTGGAAAAAGATACGTGTTTGTTATTGGTGATGATTATTCTTGTTTTATCTGAGTGTTTCTTACTTACAAAAATGAAGCCTTTACTAATTTTCAGATATTTTGTAGAAAAGTATAAACAGAAGTAAGGTACTTCATCACTTATGTTTATAGAGATCATGGTGGAGAATTTTAAAACAAAGTATTTGAGAGTACTGTGCTCAAAATGGTTATCTTAAAACTTGTCTTCTCTTAGATCCCTTCAACAAAATGTTGTGGTTAAGGAGAAAATAGATCACTCCAAAAAATGCATGAACCATGCTACTCGAACAACACCTACCTGATCACTTTTGGGTAGAGGCAGCGAGCATAACATGTCACAGTATAAGTAGATGTCTCATCAGACCTATGATTAAAAAACCCGTAAAATCTATATAGAGGAAAAACGTCTAACATCAGCCATTTTCATCCTTTCAAATAAAAATTCCTCATACATAATAATAATGGTAAAAACAATTTAGGGAAATTTGACCTTCGAAGTGACGAAAGTAACTTTCCTAGTTTCTGTTCCACGAGTCATTCATATAGAGCTTTTAATAAAAAGACAGTGTGTGTTAAAGAATCTATGCATATAGTCTTTGATGAATCTTATCCCACTATTGTGATTTTGAGTTTTAATAAGGAACTACTGAATGATCTCCAACACAGAGCATCTCCTGAGAAATAAACAGAGCCGATCAACTCAGAGTCGACTTTTGCACAACTTGAGTCAGCTCTAGTGATTGACTCATAAATAACAAACATTCCAAGGTAATGGAGACATAGTGCAAGGTTTCCAAATAAATTTATCATTGGAATTCCAAATGATCAAATGTAAACAAGAGCCTCCCTAAGAAAGCAAGCATTGATGGCTTTCATATTTCAAATTAAACCAAAAAAATTAATAAGGCACTGGAAGATGAATCATGGGTATATCCTTGAAGGAAGAACTGGATCAATTTGAACAAAATCAAGTTTGAAATCTGTCGAAAGATTGAAAAATTGCTTAGTTGTTGGAACCGGATGGGTCTATATAAACAAAATGGATGAAGAAGGTAAGGTCATTAGAAATAAGACCAGGTTGGTAGCTCAAGTCTATTCCAAGTCGTAAGGTATTAATATTCCAAGTAGGAAGGTATTTACTATGATACAACTTTTACTCCCGTGGAAAAGTTGGAATCAATTCACATTCTCTTAGCATTTGTTGCTTTTAACAATTCATAATGTATCAAATGGATGTTAAACATGTCTTTCGAAATTATTTTATAAATAAAAAAGTCTTTGTTAAGAAACCTCCGGATTTTGAAAATTCATCATATCCAAATCATGTTTTCAAACTTTTTTATGCACTCTATGGTCTCAAACAAACTCCAAAATCTTGGTATGAGAGATTGAATACTTTTGTCTTAAACAACAACTTTCAGGGATGAAAAATCGACACCACACTTTTTATTCAAAATTAAATTACATCATGCTTATTGCACAAATCTACTGGCATTATCTTTGGAAGTCCTAACACCTCATTGTGCGAGAATTTTGCAAATCTTATAAAGGGGAAATTTGAAATGAGTTACATGAAAGAACTCACATTTTTCTTAGGGATCCAAATCATCAAGAAATCTTTTAAAGGAACCTTAATTAGCCAAGAAAAGTACATGAAGGAACTTATCAAAAAATTTTGCATGGAGAAGGGGAAAGCCTTCAGAACACCTATTAGTCCCTCCACAAATCTTGATTCAGACACATCAGGAAAAAATATTGATAAAAAGATCTATAGAGGTATGATTGAGTCACTACTTTACTTGACCTCAAGTCGGCCCAATATAATATTTAGTGTGTGGAAATATGCACAGCTTCAGTCATCTCCCAAAGAGTCAAATTTGGCTATAGTCAAGCAAACACCACAATACATAATCGGAATGCAGGATGTTGGATTATAGTACCCCTACTTCTCAAACTTTAATTTAATTGGTTCTTCAAATATTGAGTTTGCAGGTGACAAAAATGATAAAAAAAAAGCACTAGCAAGATGCCTTAATTTCATGGAATAACAAGAAACAGAGTTTAGTTGCTTTATCAACCACCAAAGCTAAATATATAGTCATCAGAAATTAGGGTACTCAGATACTATAGATTATGCATAAATTATTTAATTTTGATATAATATTTGAATTTGTGCCTATTATGTGTGATAATACTAGTGCAATTAGTCTGTCCAAATATACAGTGCATTATTCTATAACTAAGCATATCGATATTAAACATCATTTATTTGTGATCATATTGAAAATGGAGATTTCACTCTAAAATTTGTTGACTCTGAAAATCACATTGCTGACATTTTCAGTAAACCTTTGCTGTAAGAAAGATTCTATTTTCTTAGGAAAAGTCTTGGTATTACATGCATCAATGATATCTGATAGCACAATCTTTTATTTTTTTGCTACTTTTTGTCTAAAATATTTTTGTCTGAAAATGTTTTTTTTTAAAAAATATTTTCCTTTCAGACTTGTATCCCTTTTCAATCAGTACCTTTTATCTATCCATTTTTCATGACTTAACCACTTTTCCTTTTCTCTCTATATATTAATTTTTACTTCACCTTTTTTTATTCCCAAAAATCTGCACCCTTTCCCCTTCATATGCTACCTCCATTCAAGTCATCTCGTTTCACCTTCCCACCATTTCACTTTTCTCTTCTCTCTTTTATACCTTTTTCTATATTTTTTATCATCCCTCAAATAACCCAAACAAGATCCATGATAAATCTTGCAAGAAATTCTACTAACTGTCTATCCAACAATCATGACCAGTCCTTATTTTTAGTTCCTTTGAGAAAGCTTCTTCTCAATCCTCGCAATCGACTGTGCACAAAAAGCACTCAGCTTCTAGCCTAAATATTTATTCTAAGAAATCTTATCTCACTTCTTTGGAATCTCTTCCACCAGAGAGCATGAATAAGTTTTGGACTATATCTGACCCGACCCGATCGAGATCCTTATCGTAATGGATATCCCAAGTTTAACTGAGACTAAAGACTACCTCTGTTACCCAACCCAACCTCCAGTCGCCTGCCCTGTGTTGGATGAATTTTGAGCATGTAACAAAATAGTGTAAAAGCTCACATGAAAACTCTGGGATAGGATCACAACTGTGACTGGCTTAACCAAGTCCAACCATCCCATACCAACAATCCAACCATACCAAACCAATACCGAAACAAGGGTCATAAACCAGGCCATAACCAAAGATGTTACAAAATATAATATAATTAATCCTAAAATAAAATACGATGGAACAACCAACAATATCGTCTAAGAGTGTAAGCCCCAGTACCATTGCCAATGCTAAGGCTAACACCGATATCGATCCCGTCCATTCCAACCCATAGTTGTACCACAAAGCCTTTAACCAAAAGAGTAATGAAATCGAGTTGGGACATGCCCCTAACCATGGCCAAAACCAATATCCAAAATAAAATCAAGTGTGTAAAAATATCCATAACATGAAATGGAGCCTTTCGAAATGATGAAAGCTTACCACTTCAGTCCAAATATTGATCCCTAAGTCAATCACTATGTAGGACAAGTAGAACGGATGGTTTCGACATAGCGTGGATATATAGCTGCCAGTATATGGGTTAGCGGGTGAACGCTAGCATAATCTCAGGATAAGGATAAAATAATGACATTTATAAAACCAAGTGAAACCATCCATGTGCACAAAACCAAACATATATATATAACTATGTCGAGAAAAGGGACCGGTTTTAACATTCCTTTAAAACCTTTACATGGGTTATGTAGCTTTGCCATCCTAAGCCACCCACGGGCTATATGGGTTCATCTCCACTGCTGAAAGGGCCCCAGAGCATGAAACTGCATGACCAAGGAAGAAACCCTGGGATGAATAGTGGATCCCTCAAATATAAAGTGTGAAATCATGCACACGGTCACCAAGACAAAACTCACATCGGCAAACATAAGTTTCCAATTTTGGTACCCCTGAGACATCAACCTTTCACGACTTTGCTACACATCACGCCATTATTGACCAATTGTAACCATTACCAAGCAACCAATAAATCTATTTACAATTTATTAACTAAGTCTATTTAGTGGTGATATCGTCATACCAACCATACTTCCAAGTACTATCCATAGCCAACCATACATAGGTTTAAGGGAACTTCCACTTGCCCTTACATTTACAATATTAAACCACTTGGGGGATTCCATATGCCCCACAAGCATAATAATTGAGCCATTTACCTTTCCAAGCCATTTAAACCATGTAGAATTCCTTTACCAAGTTTTAAAATAAGCAAGAGTTCCATTAAAAGTACTCAATGCAATAAAAACATGCTTATAAGCATTTTGTCAAATACATTGGGGGCATAGTATAACCAAAACCAATTCCAATTACCATTATACCATTCCCATGCAATACAATTATCCAAAACCATCATTAATGCACATAAAGAATAATTAAAACCATAGAAAACCATAACCAACCATTTAATACCAAAACTCCCAAATCATATTTGAAAACCTAAATCATACAATCAATGAAGTCATGAAAACATTAATAAAACCATGATTTTAGATAGAATTAATAGTAAGGGAAGAGAACATGCCTTAAACAAAGATGATGATGGAAAGAAATCACCAAGACAAACCTCAAATCAATCTTCTAGTTGAAACCCTAGCTTCGCTTGCCCAAAAGCTTTTTAGAGAATTATTGAGTGTTTTAGAAGAGTTTCTAAGTGTTAATAAATGGAATAATAGGGTAAATAATCTTCCAAGTAGGTTAGAAGTCATGGTACATTATTAGGATAAATGGGGAAATGACCAGAATACCCCCACTTAAGTTGCACAAAATCCCATCACAGGGGTACGACTAACCCTCATGAGTTATACCCTCCTATACGAGTGGTACCCTCCATTCGTATCCCAGAATCAAGCCTTGGATCCAACACTATCCAGTATACGACTTATCCAACAAAGTCGTATCAAAAGCATACAATCCATACCCTTCATACGTACCCTTGGCAGATTAAACCCAAGAAATATTTAGACACTGTCCACTATACGAGTCCATAGTATGACTCGTACCCTGGCTTACAGCTCACAATGAGCCACGCGTACTCAGATCCAACCTAAGTGACCATGTCTAAGATTAAGTTAAGGAACCAAATGATTTTTACCCACCAATAAGACTCGTACCCCTAAGTTGTATCCATTCCAGTAACCAAAATCCATCCTACAAACTAACACTGGTCAACATACGGCTGGACCATACCATCCGTTCACCAACATACGACTCGTACCTATGAGTCATATTGGGTTAAGAGATTAGAATTCTAGGAAATTTTCTAAGGCCCAGAAACCAGGGTGTTTCAGTCTCCCCCACTAGGAACATTCGTCCCCGAATGATGGATAAGGTAGGAGTAACACACGCACGAGTCATTTGCATTATCTTATCAAATATATTCCCAATCTTTAACAAAGTTTGAAAACAAAGAGTCAAAGATATTAATCTCACCTTTAACAAACTTAGAAAATAAAGATGTGTTGGAGAACACATACCTTCCATACAAATCCCAGGAGCAGAAAACAAATGTGGATATTTGGACTTTATGTCCTCCTCCACTTCCCATATAGCTTCTTCCACCTTATGGTTCCACCAAAGAACCTTAACCAAAGCCACATCCTTGGTCCGCAATCGTTGAACATGCCTATCTAAGATCTTAACTGGGATTTCTTTATAAGGCAAAGAATCCATGATACCTAGTCCTTCCAAAGGAACAACTGAAGAAGGATCACCAATGCACTTCCTCAACATGGAAACATGAATGACCGGATGAACCAAGCTCAAGCTAGAAGGCAACTCTAGCTCACAATCAATATTACTAATTCTCTGTAAAACCTCATAAAGACCAACATACCGGGAACTGAGCTTCCCCTTCTTACCAAACCGCACTACTCCCTTCATGGGAGATACCTTAAGAAAAACCTTATCCTCAACCTCAAATTCCAAGTCTCTATACCTAACATCCACATAGGACTTTAGGAGACTTTGGGTAGCCTTAAGCCTCTCCTCGATCACCTTCACCTTCTTTATAGCCTGGTAAACCAAGTCGGGACCAAACATATTCGCCTCTCCAAGCTTAAACCAACTAATAGGAGATCTACACCTTCTACCATACAATGCCTCAAAAGGGGCCGCGCCAATACTAGAATGATAGTTATTGTTATAAGCAAACTCCACCAAAGGTAGATGCTTAACCCAATTGCCACCATAATCAATCACACAAGCCTGAGCATATCCTCCATTTAAATAGTTATCTTTACTTGGCCATCTATCTACGGGAGGAAAGAAGT
The DNA here is from genome assembly GCA_030864215.1 of Capsicum pubescens. Taxonomy (NCBI): domain Eukaryota; kingdom Viridiplantae; phylum Streptophyta; class Magnoliopsida; order Solanales; family Solanaceae; genus Capsicum; species Capsicum pubescens. The sequence goes on along the minus strand of CM061545.1, from coordinate 79,053,239 downwards.
ACTCAGACTAACCTTAATCTCCAATCCTTTCTAAAAAGGTTTCTAGAAGTGAGATGTAAACTGCATGCCATGATTAGAAATAATTGAAATAGGCAGCCCATACAACTTCACAATCTCCTGGAGATACAACTTCACATAATCCTTCATCGAGAAGGTGGTTCGCACTAGCAAAAAGTGGGTAGACTTAGTCATGTTATCTGCAATGACCCAAATCAAATCATGTTGATTCCAAGATTAAGGATGGCCAGTAACATATCACTTCCCATTTCCACTAGGGAAAATTAATTTCTTAATACAACCCTCTTGGCTTTATGTGTTCAACCTTAACCTATTGACATATCATGTACTTGGCCATAAAATCAGCCACATCCCTCTTCATGCCATTCCACCAATAGATATCCTTGAAATCATGATACATCTTAGATGAGCTGGGATAAAAAACATAGCGTGATTCACGCACCTCAGTCAAAAATCTTTTTTCGCAAACCATTGATATTAGGAACACACAACCTCCCTTGATACCATAAAGTACCATCACCACTACCTTTTGTCCATCAACGACATTCTTGATTTTCATCAAGATAGAATCTAGCATTGCTTCTCCTTAATCTCCACACCTAGAGACGTTCAAACCACTTTTTCTACCATCACACCACCATTATAGGAGTCCAAGAGGTGAACTCTAAGATTAGCCAAGCGGCGAATATCCTTCACAAATTGTCGCTTTTCTTCCTTCACATAAGCCAAACTCCCCATGGATAACCTGCTAAGAGCATCAGCAACCACATTATCATATAAGGGTGATAATGAAGACTTATATTATAGTCCTTGAGAAGTTTAAGCCATCGTCTCTGCCTGATATTAACCTTTTTCTGCCTGAACACATACTGTAGACTCTGATGATCATAAAAGATATCCATGCGCACTCCATAAAAATAATGTAGGCATATTTTCAAAGAAAATACAACCGCCAACAGCTCCAAATCAAGAGTAGGATAACTCCTCTAATGTACTTTCAAAACTTTCAAAGCATAAGCAATCACCTTCCCATGCTACATCAACACACAACCAAGCCCTACCTATGATGCATCACAATAAACCACGAACCCATCATTGTCTTTCAGCAAAGTCAGAATTAGAGCCGAAGATAACTTATCCTTCAACTTCTCGAAACTCCCTTCACAAGCATCTGGCCAAGAAAACTTTACTTTCTTCTGAGTTAACTTAGTCAAAGGAGTAGCTATCAACGAAAAGCTTTCCAGAAACTACCTATAATACCCGACTAAACCCAAGAAGTTTCGAATGTTAGAAGGAGTCATGGGTCTAGGACACCTCTTCACCATAGCAACCTTTTGAGGATCCACAATGATTACCTCACTAGAAATAATATGACCTAAGAAAGTTACAGCGTTCAACTAAACTCACACTTGGAAAACATGGCATACAACTGTTGTACCTTTAAGGTCTGTAACACCATACGAAGGTTACCAGCATGATCCACCTTACTCTTCGAATAAACCAAAATATCATCAATAAACACAATAACGAAAAGATCCAAATACTGATGAAATACCCTGTTCATTAGATCTATAAATGCCACCGGAGCATTAGTCAAGTCAAATGACATCACAAAAAATTCAAACCATACCAAGTATGAAAAGTCATCTTAGGTATATCCACCTCCATAATCTTTAGCTGATGGTAACCAGGTCAAAAATCTATCTTAGAAAAAAACTTAGCACCTCGAAACTAATCAAACAAATTATCTATCCTTGGAAGAGGTTACTTGTTCTTGATCGTCACCTGGTTCATATGCATATAATTAATGCACATCTGAAGGAAACCATCCTTCTTGCACACAAACAGCATTGGTGCACGCCATCGAGATACACTAGGATAAATAAACCCCTTATCTAGTAGATTTTTAAGTTGCTCTTTAAGTTCCCTCAACTCAGCCAGAGCTATTCTATATGGAGGAATAGAAATATGATGAGTGTACGAAACTAGATCAATACCAAACTCTATTTCCCTATTCGGAGGAACACCAAGAAGTTCATCTGGAAAGCCTTCTAAAAACTCATTAACCACTGGAACTAACTAGAGAGAAGGACCTTCCAAGTTAGAATCTTTAACCCAGACCAAGTGTAAAGACAATAGTTAAAGAATCACCTCTGAGCTCTAAGATAAGAAATAAATCTCGCTCTAGGAGCTATAGAACTATCCTCCCATTCTATAATCGGCTCACCAGGCAACCTAAAGATAACCCTACGGGTTCAACAATCCAAGGATGCGTAACAAGAGTGCAACCAATTCATACCCAGAATGACATCGAAATCTACCATACCCAACTCAAATAGATCCATCAAGGTCTACTTGCCATCAAAAAATACCACATATCCCCTATAGATGCTCTTAGTAGTAATTGAGTCACCTTCTGAGGTAGAAATTGAAAAGGATTTGAATTAACTTTTGGATTGAAAGAAAAATATACAACCACATAAGGAGTCACATAGGAGTGAGTGGACCTCAGATCAAGCAAATAATATATGTCACGAGAGAAATATTTTAATATACCAGTAATAACATCAGGTGATGCCTTGGATTCCTATCGGGATGCCAAAATATACAACTTATTCCGACCAACACTAGAACCAGGAGGAGTAATAGAAGTAGATGCAACACCACTAGGTGTAGAAGTAGAAGATAAAGCCACAGGAATCTTGTTCGCCCCTATTGCAACCTTATTAACTGGAAATTGCTAAGCCGATAGCTTTCCTGGACAAACTTAAAGCATTTGTCACTTCGTTCATCGTAATAACCCTAATGAGGACGACCACAAAATCGACAAGGATGGTGTGAAGAAACTGACTAACCTCTGCTTGCCTGAGAGTGGGCATCCGATGCCCGAAAATTATCACCACCTTGATGACACCTGTCGCGCGCCTGGTAAGGAGTATTAGCAGAAGAGTAAGAACAAGAATTCCCCCACTTCTTTTTCTTCTATTTTCCACTATCACGACTACCCTGAGACTGAGCACCTCTCTGATTAACAAACCTATTTATCTTACTCTATCTATCCCCAAACTCTGCTTGATTCCAATTTTTATCCTCTACTTATTATATATGAACAGTCAACCTAGAGATATCCATATCCTAAATAAGAAAGGCAGTCTTGCTTTCCAAAATATGATCCCAATTCAACTCAGAAGTGAACTTCATCATTCTTGCCCGCATGTCAGCAACTAAATCAGGAGCATACCTTGACAATTGGTGAAATTTCAAGGCTTATTCCTTGACAGACATCCTCTCTTCCTTGAGGTTCACAAACTCCTCTATCTGTGCTTTCCTCAACTCTTAGGGAAAGAAACGATCTAAGAAGGCCTTATAAAAAGTATCCCACTAGACTGATTCTTACATATCACCCCTACCCATGTCCCACTTTTCATACCACTGATATGCAATATTTTTTAGTTGATAAGCTTCAAAGTTTACCCCTTCCACATTGGTAGCCTGTATCACCTGAAATATCTTTTCCATTTCTTCCAAGAAGCTTTGTGGATCCTCCTCCACCTCTACTCCAGAAAAAGTGAAAGAACCCATCTTTATAAATTGGTCAACCCTTGTGGCCTTAGAAAACAAAGCACCAATCGTACCCCACTCCTGAGCAGTGGCCATCTGAGCAATAACATTAATAAACTAACGAAATTTAGCATTAGTCACCTCGTATTGAGAAGGACTAGTAGCAACTGGTGGAACTCCAGAACTATTAAGAATAGGACCGTGAGATCGAAGACGAACCCCAAAAGTAGGATGCACCCATTCAGCATTACCCCCAAATGGGATAGAAGAATTTTCTTGTGTTCCAGATCTATGAGACATAATCTGAAAGACAAATAAAATAGTATTAGGGAATATTACAGGACTGAGACTCCAAGCTTGAAAATAGAATACCAAGAAAATGAGACATTGATAAATGTCTTGTAGCCTCTCCCTTATGAGTGAGACATGATACACACCCCTAAAAGAAACACTACATGACACGAATTTGTGCACTCCCAATTGACCATGAGCCTAGGCTCTGATACCAACTTGACACGGCTCGACTAGGGTATTTGTCGTAATTGGCATCCCAAGTACGAGCGGGATCGGAAACCACCCTCGTTACCCAACACAACCTCTAGCTGCCTGCCCTGGATTGGCTAAATTTCAAGCATATAAAAAGATAGTATAACAGCTAACATGAAGACTCTGGGATAGGATCACAACCATGACTGACCCAACCAAGTCCAACCATCCCATACCAACAATCCAACCATACCAAACCAATATCGAAATAAGGTCTATAAATCAGGACATAACAAAAAATGTTCCAAAACATAATATAATTAATCCCAAAATAACAAACGATGGAACAACCAATAATATTGTCTAAGGGTGTAAGCCCTAGTCCCAGTGCCAATTCCAAGTCTAATACCTATACCGATTCCGCCCATTCCAATCCATAGTAGTACCACAAAGCCTCTAACTAAAAGAGTAATAAAATATGGTTGGGACATGCCCCCAACCATGGCCAAAACCAATGTCCGAAATAAAATCAAGTGTCCAAAAATATCCATAACATGAAATGGAGCCTTCCGAAAGAATGGAAACTCACTAATTAAGTCCAAATATTGATCCTCGAGTCAATCACTATATAGGATAAGTAGAATAGTCGGTTATTCCATAGTGTGAGTAAACGGACACAAGCTAACGGGTTAGTGGGTGAATTCTAGTAGGATAAGGATAAATAATGCCTTTTATAAAACCAAGTGAAATCATTCATATGCACACAACCATACATATATATATAACCATACCGGGAAAGGGGATCAGGTTTAGCATGCCTTTAAAACCTTTACCTGGGTTGTGTAGCTTTGTCGTCCTAATTCACCCATAGGCCATATGGGTTCAGCTCTCCCTGCTGAACGGGCCCCAGTGCATGAAGCCACATGACCAAGGAAGAAAACTTGGGATGACTCGTATATCCCTTAAATATAAAGTGTGACATCATTCACACAATTACCAAGACCAACCTCACATCGCTAACTATGAGTTTCCAGTTTTGGTCTCCACGGGACCACCACCTTCCATGGCTATGCTACATATCCCACCATTATTGTCCAACTAAAATCATTACTAAGAAACCAATCAATCTATTTACCATTTATTAACCAAGATCATTTAGAGGTGGTATCGTCATACCGACTATACTTGCAAGTACTATCCATAGAGAACCATATATAGGTTTAAGAAGACTTCCAAGTGACCTTCTATTTACCATATTAAACCACTTGGGGGCTTCCATGTACCTAACAAGCATAACTATTTAGCTATTTACCTTTCCAAGCCATTTTAACCATGCATAATTCCTTTACCGAGTTTTAAAACAAGCAAGAATTCCATTAAAAGTACTCAATGCAACAAAAACATGCTTATAGGTATTTTGTCAAACATATTGGAGGCATAGTATAATGAAGTCAAAACCAATATGTCAAAACGCCCAAAATCATATTTGAAAACCAAAATCATAAAATTAATGAAGTCATGAAAACATTTATAAAACCTTGCTTTTATATAGAATTAATAGTGAGGGGAGAGAACTTGCCTTAAACCAAGATGATGTTAGAAAGAAATCAACAATAAAAGCCCAAAATCAATCCTCTAATTGAAACCCTAGCCTCTCTTGCCCAAAAGCTTTTGAGAGAATTGTAGAGTGTTTTAGAAGTGTTTCTAAGTGTTAATGAATAGAATAATAGGGTAAATAACCTTCCAAGTAGGTTAGAAGTTGTGGAACCTTATTAGGATAAGTTGAGAAATATCCAAAATACCCCCACATAAGTTACACAAAATCCCATCACAGGGTACGACTGACCCTCGTGAGTTGTACCCTCTTATACGAGTGCTACCCTCCACTCGTATCCTAACCTCAACCCTTGGATTTAATATTATCCAGCATATGACTCATCCAACCGAGTCGTATCCAAAGAATAAAATTTGTGCCCTTCACCCGTACCCCTGACAGATTTAACCCAAGAAATATTTAGACATTGTCCACCATACGAGTCTATGGTATGAATCGTACCCTGACTTACGGCTCATGGTGAGCCACCTGTAGTTAGATCCAACCTAAATGACCAAGTCTAAGATTAAGATAAAAAACAAACGATACCCACCAATACGACTCGTACCCCTAAGTTATATCCATTCCAGTAATCAAAATCTATCCCACCAACCAACACAGTTAGCATATGACTGGACCATATCATCCGTACTCCAATATATAACTCATACCCATGAGTCGTATTGGGTCTAGAGATTATAATTCTAGGAAATTTTCTAAGGTCCAGAAACTAGGGTGTTTCCATATCACAGCGGGAGAAGTTTGTCGTCTTTAAAACTTACTCTCTGGTGCCTAGAAGAGTTGTAAATCTCTCACAGTTAAATGAGTCCTATTGCAATGTAAGTTTTTTTTTCAACCTCAAGACTTATCTCTTGTACTCCATCTCAGTGTTTGGAAGTTTTGGAAGATCCTCTTAGCCTGTTTTATGTTAATCTTCATCCCTTCTAAGGTAGTGGTGAGTTAGAAACTCTTGTGCTTAGGACCAAAATCCTCCTGAATGATTTCTTATTTGAAAAGGTGGTTGACACTAAGTTTTATAGCCCAATTCCTTTCATCAATAGTACATGACCTGATAATTTTGAAGTTAACTTTGAAGAAGCTAAAAAGTTGTCTCAGACCCAGAAGTAAGTCTATTAAATTTGGCAAAATGGTTCAGTGGACCCTTCTACTATGTACGTTTTATAATGTGAATACTCCTACTTACATGTTTGTCATCTGGACCCTTGAACCCACTAAAAAGCAATATTTTAAACCCTTTGACCATTGACCTACCTTACGTGGCACAAAATTGGCTGAGTTGGAAAAAACGCGTGAGTGCACGCGCATAGGTAAGAGTGAGAGTCAATTTTTTGTCATTTTTACATTAAAATAATTTTTAAAAATATTAAGAAAGCAAAAAAGCACCAGCATCTATTAAGCCCCCCATTGCACTATAATTCAAGCTGTCGCATTCTTCCCCTCCCCCTCCCCCTCCTCCACTAAGCCACCATTGCAACTACTATTCAAGTTGCCGCCTCCTCACCTCCTCCCTCATCCCTCCTCCTTTAAGCCACCATTGCAGCAACTATTAAAGACCTTTATTGTAGCTACCATTCAAGTCGTCACCTCCTCCCCCCACCCCTCCTCCTCCAAGCCACCATTGCAGCAACCATTAAAGCCCCCATTGCAACTACCATTCAAGACGCCGCCTTCTCCCCTCCTCCTCCTCCAAGCCACCTTTGCAGCAACCATTAAAGCCCCTCATTGCAGCTACCATTAAAGTTGTTGCCTCTCCCCCCCTCCACTCCTCCTCTAAGACACCATTAGAAACCATTAAAGCCACCCATTGCATCTACCATTCAAGTCTCCTCCTCCTCCAATCCACCATTGCAGTAACCATTAAATCCTCTCTCCCCCCACCCAAACAACCATCCAATTCCCACTGTAGGAGGTGTATTTGCCCTATATTCATTGATATATAGATATTCAAAGGTGGGATTAATTCCAAATCAACAACCAGAAAACAAAGATGTGTCAACTTTCAAACTTAATTTGCCAGATAAACGCACATATCAGCTTTAAAACTCAAATCCATGTTAGAATACAACAATTTTGCAAAGTTTTTTATTTTAATTGCCACAATGCTTGGTACTTCCATGGTTATTGGGTACCACCATTTTAAGTCGTCCCCACACCTCCTCACCAGTTCCCCCACCCTCCACCAGCCAATCTCACCTGCACATCTCGCAATCGATGGCAATTATTACAGAACCTATTGTGCTGGCAATTCTTGAATCTGAGATTTTTTGTATATTTTTGCATTAAGCTTTTGTTGCTTCTACAAAATGTGGCAAGATTCTATAGATATGGGTATTACCTCCTTCAGGGAATCCAGGCCAAGCATCTTGCCACCAGCTTATAAATTTTCCATCACCTACCTTAAAATTCACCTTGGAAGAAAATCATCCTATATATTTCTTGTATGTATTCATATTGCAGATCCATGAGTTGATTCTGGATATGTTCACTAATATCACACCTCCCACCATCTTTCCACCATCATCTACCTTGACATTCTTTCTAACATTGAATTCCTCCCACAAAATACTTCATGTTCATTGCATAGCAATGAGGTAATAATGTTGGATTTTTGCACCAAGAGCCTTCCATTGCCTTTGATGGAATTCTTCAAATAGTTCTTGTTCATTAGTAACGGTGGAAATATATATATATATATAAGTGTATATTTTATATTTTTATCTCTATTTTAATATTTAATTTATTACGTGGCAATAAAAAATGACGTGGAATTTAATATAATTATTTTAAAATGACGTGAAAGCTGACATGGCGAGAGTGTGTTATACTTACCAAAAAAGTGTTTAAAATATTACTTTTTAGTGGGCTCAGGGGTCCAAATGACAAACATGTAAGTAAAAGTTTCCAACTTACAAAACCGACATAGTAAAGGGGTTCATCGAACCATTTTGTCATCAAATTTTGGTCCACTGTCTCTTTGTTTTAAATACAAAATTATGGCTCATATAATCGCCACCATCATAATTTTAAGGAAGGGTTACCTCAACAATGTCACCTGCAGAGATGTGTTTGTTCTATACTATATGATTAAAAAGTACTAAATTAACTAGGCTATGTGGTTTCCTGAATATATGTTAGAGAGTACAGGTGATGCACATACCATAACCACTTTCTCTACGGACTGTTAATTACTCAAATTCTCTTCTACTACTCAATTGATGTTTATGGATTTCCTGCAGTAGAAGTATTTGTTACTTACGACTCTAAAACTTCTACCAGCATGGTATATGTCCTGGTAGACACTGTATGGTACAAAAAGGTGTCTACAAAAGCCAAGACTGATCTTCCTATGGTTTGAAAATGTGTTTCTAACCCTGTGGTTTTAGTGATAGAAAATATGAAGGAAATTAGGAGCATCTCAAGTCCATGAAGAAATGAAGAGAGGGACGACGGGTCTTTAGGAGTCCACTAGTGGGTTATATTAGGTGAGTAAGGACTCTAGAAGTGATGTGTAAAAAGTATGCTTGTCAATCGATGGCTTCAAAAATAAAAGGTGTGAAGATTTTCAACAGGCTATTCGCTCAAGTTGACACCATCAAATCTAAAGCCAACTCCTCCCACAATGAGCTTACCATATTTGTACAGAACTCGTACTCTTTTTTCTCTAAGGATGTTGAAAAGTCTTGCGAATACTTCTGCCACAATAAGCACAAATTCCTCACCTATATTTTGACGAAATGATAATTTATTGACTGCTCATTCAAATAGGACATGTCCTCTTCTTTTTTGGTCTATATTTTGGATACATTTACGCTCTTTATTTTTTTATTTCATTTTGTGTGGATGCCATGAACATGGCATGATATTTTTATCTATATTCTATTCGTTTGCTGTGTCTGGTTGTTATTCTTGTCTTGGTTTCCTTGTTCCTTTTTATCAGGTCAAAGTGGAAGAAAATGGCACAAACATTATATTTAGAAAGTGTCAGCAAGTAATGGGGAGCCAGCTGACTATACACACAGGGAAGTCAATTGATGTTTAAAAGAAGGGTCAGCAAGTAAGGGGAATCAAGCCGACTATACATACAGGGAAGTCAATTGATATTTATTATTTGTCATCATAAAAAAGAGAGAGAATGTTAGCCTCCTATAATAGCCTAATGTGTTTTAATAATAACAAACTAATAAATAAAATATATAGGACATGCAAAGGAGAAGATCAAGGAAGAGAATCCATTGATGGGACATTCCAAAGCTATAATTGGAAAAACATCATAGAAAGATCTAAGAAGATCCCCGGAATAAGGGAGTCAAGGATCCTGATAAGCTAATTACAGAGCAACAAGTATGGAAGGTAGATCACACACGGAATTGATGAAGGAAGGAAGATCCTATTCTCTACATGGACATATCTGATATGGATGCGTATGGATGTCAATCACCATCCAAGAAGGAAAGATCATATCGCATGCACAAATATATTTGATATGGACTTGCCAATGATATGAGCCCTTAATGAAGAAATCAATACAAATCCTTGATTGAAAGAAGATCACTTTGGTTTTCCTTTTAGAGAAAAGAAACAACAAAAAGATGAAAATTATATAAAGACGTTGAAGACAGAAGAATCAACACGCAACTTCACAGGGAACTGTCACCTTGTTTCATCTTTTAGTCTTCATAAAGCTTTGTAGTTCTCTCAGATAGTTACATAAAAAAGATTGAGTCTGTTCATTAGTTATACCAGTCGAGGTTGTGTCACGAGATATGGATTGGAACATATTGAGATTCAGAACTTGTTAAATCCCGCTGTAACTCATTCTCGCGTAAAGCTCTAAAGAAAACCCTTGTAACCCAAGGGGACTATAATAGGCGTCACATTGGTGATCCGAACCAATATAAAATTTTGTGTTCTTTCTTACTTTTAAATTTAACTTTTAATTTAATTCTGTTTTATTTAGTATCCTAACTTGCAGGAGAGTCGACTAGCATAGCTGGTCAGTCAACTTTGAAAAAGATTTCAATTTACCCCTCTTGAATTTAAAGGACAACCAGATAAGACCTTTTTCGTAAAACTTCCATCAAATGTATGCACCTTAATGAAAAACAAAACGATACCACTCTAGTTCATCTTAGCGGAATGTTTCAATGTGCAGTACTGTAAAACCAAATTCCTCAAGGATGTACTTTTATATGCAAACTGAAGAAATTCATATGTATCTTCGGATAATATTTAAGATGAAATTCTTCAATATTAACCAGCTTTGTTGTATAATATAACCAAAAATTAATATCTTTAATAAATCTCTTCTGGCGAATATCAAAAACCACACTAAATTTTCAAATTTTCAGATATAACCTCCAGGAATGAAGCTTTCTATGGACAAAAATTACAAAATCAAGAATCTCTTTTGTTTTTTGGTTCATCGGGAAGGGAGAAACAGAAGTCAAAATCCAGTGATACCGAAACGACAAAAACAAAAATCTGGCAATATAGAGAGGATGTGGAGCAGAATCAACTTCGACAAATCACTAAGTCGGTCTCCTTCCATATTGATTTTCATCCGTATTTTCAAAGAGTAAAACCTTCAAGTGTAGTTCAATAAAGTTCACGGCTCCTTTGTGCTTATAAAGATAACCTAGGTCAATTAAGTTCAAACCATTTTGGCGAATTAGTTATCTTCACAATAGAGGGATCTTATCTTTCTTACCTTTCAAAAAACATTTCACACTAGAACATAATAGTCATTTAATATTTTCCTTATAAAGCTTCAAACTTAACTAAATCATTATATACTAAATACTTCCTTATTTGAAATAGGTCGGAAATTTTAACACTAAGTTATATGCATTACCTCATTTAAATCCATTTCAACTAGGTAACATATATAGGGTGTACCATGTAACTTACCTTCAACATTAACTTTCATACTGTTAAGAACTTGTAAATCAACTAAAGTTTTATTTGTTAATTTTTTCTTTATTTCATTGTACTAAAACTTTTACCTATACATATACTTTGAGCGCATATACTTTTAGTTATTGAAGAGGATATAAATTAACACTGAATGAATCACCTATTTTCAGTGACAGTAAAAATGCAAAGATATCTAACTAGTTCCATAATAGTTCAATCTAAAGGTTGCAACATTACAAGTACAACTTGAACCTTAGAAGCAACCTTGAAAAAAATGATTGAGTAAATGGAAGAAGTTATCTCATTGCAAAAGTAATGGAGTAAATAACATGATTTAAATATTATGAAAAGGTAGTGTACAAGAATCAAGACAGATGAGAAGTACATACTTGATTTTAACCCACAGCGTGCATCTAATTATGCGAAGATAAAAATAATTATTTGATTGGATAAAAATAATTTTAAATATTATTAGAAGGCTCTAACTGCCATGCATGAAAAACTAATTTTTGTATACCAATCCTCATAGTGATTTTTTTGATTTTGGTGTATTTTGACTATTTTATTTCTAATACTTGCTTTATAATATCTGTGCTATGCGGGTATGGGTAGTATGATTCTTTCACGATCCAAAAATTGAGGTCATGATGACACCTACCTTGAGGAAACCTTAGCAGGTAGGCCAAATTCCACAATTAAATAAAGATCGATAATATGAAAATGAACCCATAAATGCAATACTTTTAGAATAAAGTCAAGCCATACCATGTCATAATAAGAAATTGAATAAAATATATAAATCTCTAAGATATAAGCGTCACGTGTGTAAAGAGCATCTAATACAACTCAGAAAAATTGAAAATACATAAGTCACTCTCTGAAAGGTAAATAAAGACAACTAGGATAAGATGAGGTCCGAAATCTGCCTCGAACTCTGAAGCTTACCAGTACCTCAAAATATTCACTCTAATAGCATGAACTCAGTTGTTGCAAGTTGTATTCAAACTAAAATTTGCATCGAAAGGCACAATAGAGGTTAGTACGGTCCATATCAGTAGGTATCATAGGACGACTGAGCAAAGTAGAAAACAAAAATAATAAAATATAATGTAAACATGTAGCCTACAAATAGACACTACAAAAAAAGGGAAAAATCGACCACAAAAATCGATCACAATTGGTCGGTTTTTCCTAAATTTCGATCACAAAATCGACCAAACTGTGTGGTCGATAAATAATTGGTAGATTTTTAAAACCCGACCACTAGTGGTCGATTTTTTTAAAAAATATATTTATTTTTAAAATTTATTATTATTTTTTTAAAATTAGAAAAAATAATTTTTTAAAAAATAAAAATAAATAAAAATCGACCACTTTTTTTATTTAATTATTTAAATAATTTTAATAGAAAATTGACCACTTGTGGTGGGTTTTCTAATAATTAAAAAACCGACCACTTATGGTCGGCTTTTCGGTGAATTTTCTTTTTTAAAAATCAGCAATTGCAAATGATTTCAAAAATGTACAACACAACAATAGTTTCAAAAAAGTACAAACTACAATATAATGTGTAAATTCAAAGTACAACAATAGTTTCGAAAGAGTTAACAACTACAACAATAGTTTTAAAAATGTACAAACTACAACATAATATCTAAATTCAAAGTACCAACACATATAAAAGTCAAAAAACTAAAAGTCATCATCATCGAATTCGTCCTCGTCCACGTCTTCCATATCCTCATCTGTGATGATATCATGTTGGGGGCCAAGTCCTTTTGCATCCCGAACAGCATCACCAGGACACAGAGGAATAATCCCTGCAGTCTGAATGAAAGAGCTGAACTGCTCCTGCAGCATCCTGATTTGTGACGAAGTTTCCTCCTCCCTTTACTGTGACCTTTCTCTCTGTTCATCAAGCTCTTCAGTGAGTTTAGAAATCTTACTTTCTAGTCTTTCAATGGTTTCTCTATCAACTAAAGAGGTAGAGTATGTAGGGTCGAACGAACACCTAATATTGCCGCCAAAAAAATTATTGTGGCATCCGTAGTAATGGCCTCTAACTGCAGAACCCACAACTTTTTCCCATAACTCCTCTACATGTCAGGGTAGTGGGTCACCCTGAAACTCAGGAGGCTGAGTACTACGATACTCACTAACGAGCTGCCTATATTTGTCCTATATTAATTCAAAGTAAAGTTAAAATTAAAAGTTAAAAAATATTAGAGTACTTATAATTGAATAATATTAAATTTGAGAAAAAGATTCATAAATGCAATATTTGTTTCTAATTTGGGCAGCTTTTGCACGAGGTTCAACCCAGACATCTTTATCAGTAGAATTCTTTTTCTTCTTCAGATAAGTTTCCTCGAATAGCTCATCATGTGGTATTTTCCTACTCTTTTCTTTTTCCTATATATTAAAAAAATATCAACGTTTAAACAATTTGAAGTTACATATCAATTTTTCCTGCACAGTAAGGGTACTTCTGACACCCGCAGTATGTAGGGAGCCACCCTTCGATGATGCCCGTCCTTTCCTTCCTTTTTCCCTCAGAAATTGGTATCCTTTGCTATTTCAAAGGCGAAGATATAGTTTCCATAAGGGTTTACTAATCCAGTTAGGTTTTACCAACTTGTTCGGGCATAATCCAACAGACCGTTAAACCTGACTCTACATCTTCTGAAAAAGTTCCTCCTTATAAGAAATGTATTTGCATCATCTCACCAGTAAAATTTCTACAATTAAAACAAAAATATAATATTCAATGATTTGTTCTAACTGAGGAGAGACCTAACTTTGACACCAATATTTTTTCCTTATAGAAAGAATCAAGAACCTCCAAGCCGGGGTCAACTAAATCTTTAATTAGGTCTATCATTGAGTCCATTCCTTCTTCAGCAATATTTCAGTCAGATTTAATACATAATAATCTAATAGCAACAGACAAATGAGAGTGCAAACACCCATCAAACAAAGGATGACTAGCAACATGCAATTGTTCATAGAATTCGCCCACTTCGATATTAAGAATATCTACAACATTTTCCCTAAAGTCACTCCCGTGTTGCATCCCCAAAGCACCGGGCACCATTTCTGTAATCCTAGTATCTTGATATTTATTATGCCCAGCATACCTACTACTTTCTCCAACAACAAAGTTAATTTGCGCAACATCACCATGAATACCACACAATCTTAAAAAGTTCTCGTAAAACCCCTTTCTATAAAGATGTTCCTTTACGACATCTTCACTTACAAGATTTATACCATCATATCTAACACAAGAAAAATGAATAGTCCCGAAACATGTCCAAACACCAAGTGTCTTAGCATGTTCAACAAATATTTTGATACCTTCAACACATTTCTCCCTAATACCCATTCTATTATCATTGTTCCGTTGATATATTCAGCTATAATCAGGTTCCATTGAAGCAATCAATCAGATTCAACTAATTAGATCAAGTCACAAAAATTCAATCAAGTCACCAACCAAACCACATTCAAAACAAAAAAAATCCCTTTAAAGTCCCTAAATTTAACCATTTTCAACCAACTAAGTCACCTACCAAACCACATTAAAAAAAAATCCACTTTAAAGTCCTCACACTTAACCATTTTCAACCAACTAAGTCACCAACCAAACCACATTCAAAACAAAAAAAAATCTTATAAAGTCCCTACATTTAACCATTTTCAACCAACTAAGTCACCAACCAAACCACATTCAAAACAAATAAATCCCCTTTAAAGTCCCTACACTGAACCATTTTCAACCAAGTATAAAAAAAAAACCACATTCAAAACAAAAAATCCACTTCTACACTTAACCATTTTCAACCAACTAAGTCACCTACCAAACAACATTCAAAACAAAAAAATCCCTTTAAAGTCCGCACTCTTAATCATTTTCAACTAACTAAGTCACCAACAAAACTGCATTCAAAACAAAAAAATTCCATTTAAAGTCCCCACATTTAACCATTTTCAACAAACTAAGTCACCTACCAAACCACATTTAAAACAAAAAAAATCCACTTTAAAGTCCACACACTTAACCATTTTCAACCAACTAAGTCACCTACCAAACCACATTCAAAAAAAATAAATTCCCTTTAAAGTTCCTACACTTAAGCATTTTCAACCAAGTATCAAAAGAAAACCACATTCAAACAAAAAATCCCCTTTAAAGTCCTCACACTTAACCATTTTCAACCAACTAAGAAACCTATCAAACCACATTCAAAACAAAAAAATCCCCTTTAAAGTCCTCACACAACCATTTTCAACCAACTAAGTCACCTACCAAAGCACAATCCAAACAAAAAAATCCCCTTTAGAGTCCCTACACGTAACCATTTCAACCAACTAAGTCACCTACCAAACCACATTCAAAACAAAAAAATCCTCATTAAAGTCCTCACACTTAACCATTTTCAACCAACTAAGTCACCAACCAAACCACATTCAAAACAAAAAAATTTCCTTTAAAGTCCTTACATTTAACCATTTTCAACCAATTAAGTTATCTACCAAACCGCATTCAAAACAAAAAAATTCACTTAAAAGTCCTCACACTTAACCATTTTCAACCAACTAAGTCACCTACCAAACCACATTCAAAACAAATAAATCCACTTTAAAGTTCCTATACTTAACCATTTTCAACCAACTAAGTATCAAAATAAAATCACATTCAAAACACAAAATCCATTTTAAAGTCCCAACACTTAACCATTTTCAACCAACTAAGTCACCTACCAAACCACATTCAAAACAAAAAAATTCCCTTAAAGTCCTCACACTTAACCATTTTCAACCAACTAAGTCACCTACCAAATCGCATTCAAAACAAACAAATTTTCTTTAAAGTTTCTACACTTAACCATTTTCAACCAACTAAATTATCTACCATACCACGTTTAAAACAAAAAAATCCACTTTAAAGTCCTCACACTTAACCATTTTTAACCGACTAAGTCACCTACCAAACCACATTCAAAACAAATAAATCTCCTTTAAAGTCTCTACACTTGACCATTTTCAACCAATTAAGTCACCTACCAAACAACATTCATAACAAAAAAATCTCATTTAAAGTCCTCACACTTAACCATTTTCAACCAACTAAGTCACCTACCAAACCACATTCAAAACAAATAAATCCCTTTTAAAGTCCCTACACTGAACCATTTTCAACCAACTAAGTATCAAAACAAAACCACATTCAAAACACAAAATCCACTTTAAAGTCGGAACACTTAACCATTTTCAACCAACTAAGTCACCTACCATACCACATTCAAAACAAAAAAAGTCTCTTTAAAGTACTCACACTTAACCATTTTTAACCAACTAAGTTACCTACCCAACCACATTTAAAACGAAAAAAATTTCATTAAAGTCCTCACACTTAACCATTTTCAACCAACTAAGTCACCTACCAAACCACATTAAAAATAAAAAAATTTCCTTTAAAGTCCCTACACTTAACCTTTTTCAACCAACTAAGTCACCTACCAAACCACATTCAAACAAAAAATCCCCTTTAACGTCCTCACACTTAACCATTTTCAACCAACTAAGTCACCTATCAAACCACATTCAAAACAAAAAAATACCCTTTAAAGTCCCTACACTTAACCGTTTTCAACCAACTAAGTCACCTACCAAACTCCATTCAAAACAAAAAAATCCCCTTTAAAGTCCTCACACTTAACCATTTTCAACCAAATAAGTCACCTACCAAACAACATTAAAAATAAAAAAAATCTTTTTTAAAGTTCCTACACTTAACCATTTTCAAGTGACTAAGTATCAAAACAAAACCACATTTAAGAAACAAGCAACAACAAGACCTACAAGATGTCAACAACAATGCTAGTGAATCAAACAAGGCCACACACGACTTCACTAGACTTTAATATGAACAATAACAGGAAGATGCTAGTGAATCGAACAAGGCCACATACGGCTTCACTAGACTTAAATATGACAATAACAAGAAGATAACAACAATAGTGAATCGAGAGAAATTAACTTATCTTTTCTTGGCCTAAATTTAAGTGAAAAGATAATCGGACACCGAATCAAGAATCTAAAGATATTTCAATTTTGAGTGATTTAGCAAAACTCATATAAGAAAAAACAAGCTAAAGTGCTAAAACAAAACAGTAAATCCATTCACTTTAAAGACAACAAGCTAAACCCTCATAAAAAACAACAAGCTAAACCATAAAATCCATTCAAGAATCTTACAAAATCACAATTAAAGATTTCAACTTTGAGGATTTATGCAATCAATAACTTCAATCAAGCAAAAGTCATATCTAAAACAAGGAACTAAACAAGAAAATAAAGTTCAAACAATTATGTGTATAGCTCAAAAATTCCGCAAATAACTAAACAAAATTCGAGCTACAAACGAGCTTAAAAAAACTAGTTCAAACTAACCTAATCTTCACCATTATAAATTTCACAATTATATAAACCAGTACACCTATAAATCAACCTCAAAAAGCATAAATTTTTCAAAATACAACAAAATTCATACCTGAGTTGAGCTGTCATCACCGGAGCACTCGCCAGAGCAGTTGGTTTTGCGATTGGAAAATTATTTCGGGTGTGTTTAGGGTATTTTTATGTGTGTGCGTGATTTTTATGTGTGTGTTTGTGTGTTTAGGTCGATTTAGGCTAGTTTAGGTTGGGTCGGATCGGGTCATGTGGGGGGTGGGGTCGGGTAGGAGTTATATAATTAAAATATTTTTTATTATTATTTTGTTGAAAATCGACCACTGGTGGTCAATTTTCTGGATATTTTAATAAAAACCAACCACATGTGGTCGGTTTTTTTTTTCATAAAACTGACCACATGTGGGAATACACTAGGTCTGTTGTTGTAATAAAAAAATATTTTAATTACTACAATTAATAAATAAAAATTAATTTTAAACAAATTAATTTTTTAATAAATTCTATAATATTTATAACAATAACACGAGTAGTATATTTCCTCAATCGTATAATAATATCAATGAATTTTGCAATTTACGATAAATTTACAAAATTCATTGATATTATTATATACCTCGTAATAGAATATGTTAATCAAATAAATTATTGATTACTTGTCTTACGATATTACCACTCAACAATATACGCGTATCTACATATTGACACTAAATAGTATATCTATTTCCTCAATAGTATGTTATCAATGTATTATTCAAAATATTTTGATATATAGATTCAGTTATCGAGCTTTCGATTACTGCATATGCCACTACACGAGATATACATATATATACATACATTCAATTGTCTATCAACTTTCAAATAAGTACTATAAACATCACATACACGATTTTAATATACAACTCCATAATAATCTATAACGTATTTCATATTTACTGATCAGATGAATTATCGGTTAGTTTTATCTTATGTCATTAATATACCTTTACTATATAATTAATATGTATATACTATATATATATACATATATATACCTATACATACACACACATATACACACTATCGACTATATCAAGTTCTAAATATGTACTATATATGTCACGTACGTACACAAGTATATTATCCAATAATATAATGCGACGTTTTTCATATACATACTTAGATGAGTGATCGATTAATTATATTTGATTAGCTTAATATACTAGGTTTTGACTAAATCGTTCATCAATCGATCAGTACATGATATATACACACACACACACACATATATATACATACATGCACACACACACACACATATATATACATACATACATACACACACAAACACACACACACACACACATATATGAACTCTTGAATACGTACAATATAGATCACATCCACAAGTATATTACCTTATAATAGAACACATTCATTATATTCTGATGAATTATCGGTTATATACGCATATTCATTATACAAAGATTATGCATGTTTAAAGTCATTTAACGTATATACAAGGAAAATATTTATTCATATATTGAAACATAAGTATAAACTAAATATTATATTTAACGTAATTTGTTTATTTTATTTGATATTTTTTTAGTGTAATTTTTTTCACAAAATTTAAGAATTATTGATTTTTATTATTATTATACTGGTTATCGACTACGTGTGATCAGTGTAATTTCAAAAAATTATATATAAATTACATTATATATATATAATTATTTTTAATGAAAATAATATATATATTTGTTTACATATATATAATTATTGGTTACTAAAAATTATTTACTTTTTATTATTTTTTAGTTTAAAAACCGACCAAAAGTGGTCGATTTTTAAAAATATATATAAATTTTTAAAAATATTAAAAACCGACCACTAGTGGTCGATGTTTTTAAAAATAAATTTAAAAGGAATTTTTAAAAACTGACCACAAGTGGTCGTTTTTTAAAAATATTTTTTCATTAATTTTTTTTTAAAAAAACTGACCACTATCAAAGAAGCAGTACCCACGTATTTTTTCAGCATGGACACATGAAAAAATAGGATGAATGAAAGCTAAATTTGTAGGAAAATCCAACTCATAAGCCACATTCCCAATTCTCCTTACAATTTGGTATAGACTAATGTAATAAGAACTGAGCTTCTTCTTCTTCCCAAATCCCATGACTCCTATCATAGGAGAAACTTTCAAGTACACCCAATAACTTACTTCAAACTCCAACTCTCTTCACCTCACATCCACATAAGACTTTGGGCGACTTTGAGTAGTCTTAAGTCTTTGTCTAATCACTTGCACCTTCTTCATTATTTGGTGAACCAAGTCAAGACCAAACAACCTAGTCTCACCTACCTCAAACCACCCAATAGGAGACCTTCACCTTCTACCATAAAGAGCCTCAAAATAAGCCATTTGAATTCTAGAATGAGTACTGTTATTCTATGCAAACTCAATTCGAGTAAAATGATCAATACAATTACCTTTAAAATCAATCACATAAGCCCTTAGCATATCCTCCACTGTCAGAATAGTACGTTCCAATTGGCCATCCATTTGAGGATAAAAAGTAGTGCTATGGTTTACCTGAGTACCCACACCTTTCTTAAATAAACTCCAAAAATGAGAAAAAAATTGCATACTCGGTATGAAATGATGGACACTGGCGCACTATGAAAATTCACAATCTCCTGAATGAACAACTAGCATAATCATCTCCTGAGTAGTTAGTCCTCACAGGAAAAAAGTGTGCAACCTTAGTCATTCTATCCACAATTACCTAAATAGAATCATACTAATTGGAAGACTACGAAGGACTTGTAATGAAATCCATATTAATCATCTCCAATTTCCACATGGACAAGTCTATTTCTTGAGACATGCCACCAGGCCTCAAATACTCAACCTTGACTTCCTGACAAACCTATACACTTGGCCAAAAAGTTTTACTCATGCCTCTTCATACTATTTAACCAGAAGATTTCCTTCAAGTCATGATTATATCTTAGTTGAACCCAGATGAACTATATATCTAGACTCATGAGCTTTAGTCAAAATCCTTCCCATTAGCCCATCCACACCAGGAAAACACAACCTTTCTTGATATCTCAAGATACCATCACCCTCAACCTCAAATTCCATAAACTTTTGCTAAACTATATCATCCTTAATTTGCTTAAGTATGGGATCCAAAACCTGTTTCTCCTTCACCTAAGCATCAAGAGGTGATTTACTAACTTCCTGAATAATTACCCATCCATCCTCAGTGTCCAATAGCCGAACTCCAAGTTAGACAATATGTGAATATCCTTCACTAATCCTCTTGTCTCCTTATCAACATGAGATAAGCTCCCCATAGACAACCTGCTAAGAGCTTCAGAAACCATAATAGCTTTACCTAGATGGTAGTGAAGGCTCATGTCATAATCCTTAATTAGATTGAGCCACCACCTCTGCTTGAGGTTCAATTCCTTCTATGTAAACACATACTGTAAGCTCTTATGGTTTGAATAAATATCCACATACACCCCATACAAATAATGGCGCCAAATTTTCAATGTAAAAACCACAGTCGCTGACTCTAGATCATGATTCGGATAATTTCTTTTATGAACCTTAAGTTGCTTGAAAGTATAGTCTATAACCTTACCATGCTACATTAGAACACAACCCAGTCCCACATATGATGCATCACAGTACACAACAAACCCATCAGTGCCCTCGGACAGAGTCAAAACTGGCATAGTAGTCAACTTATCCTTCAATTTCTCAAAACTACCTTCATAAGCCTCGGACCATATAAACATAACTCTTTTCTAAGTTAAATTTGTCAATGGAGCAACAATAGGAGAGAAACTCTCCATAAATCTCCTATAATACCCCACCAAGCCCAAGAAGCTCCAAATATTAGTTTGAGTCATGGGTCCAGGCCACTTCTTAACTGCCTCATTTTTCTATCGATCAACCTTGTTCCCCTCACCAGAAAGAACATACCCAAGAAAGGTCACAATACTTAACCAAAAATCACAGTTAAAAAATTTTCCATATAATTTTTGGTCCTTAAGAATCTGTAACACAATTTAGAGGTAATTGGCATAATCCTCCTCACTCTTAGAGTACACTAAGATGTCATCGATGAAGGCTATAACAAAAAACTACAAAAACAACAAAAAAACCCAATTCATAAAATCTATGAAAGCAGTCAGAGTATTAGTCAATCAAAATGATATAACCAAAAACTCATAATGACCATATTAGATTTGGAAAGCATTCTTGGGAATATTAACCTCCTTATTTTTTAACTGATGATAGCCCAAATGAAGATCAATCTTAGAAAAACATCTTACATCCGGAAGTTAATAAGAAAGATCATCAATCCTAGGAAGAGGGTACTTAGTTTTCACTGTAACCTTATTTAACCTACGATAGTCTATACACATCTGTAGAGACCTATCTTTCTTTTGCACGAAAAGCACAGAAGTACTCCTCAGAGAGATACTAGGATAAATGAGCCCTTTTATCAAAAAAATCTTTCAATTGCTCCATTATCTTCGTTAATTCAATCAAAGCCATTCTATAAGGAAGAATGGAAATAGGATGGGTATCCAGTAGAACATCAATCCCAAATCTATTCCCCTATCAGGAAGAATGTTTGAAAATAGGAAAAATTAAGGAAATATATTAATCTCAGGGACAAATTGCAAAGAGGGACCCTTAGTGTTAGAATCCTTAACCTAAACTAGATGATATAAACACCTTTTTCAAATTCTTTTTTGAGCTTTAAAATAAGAGATAAACCTCCCTTTGGGTACAAAGGAACTCTCCTCCCTTTCTAATACTAGTTCATTAGGAAAGTAAAAACTATCCTTTTGAGTCCTACAATCCAGAGAACCATAGCATGAATGGAGCCAGTCCATCCTAAAGATTACTTCAAAATCCTCCATATCAAGTTCTATCAAGTCCACTAATGTCTCCCTATGAAAAATGGATACCACACAACCCCTATAGATTTTTTTTGAAACTATAAAATCACCCACCGGAGTAGAAAGAGAAAAGGGGTCAAAAATACTTTTAGGACAAAAACCAAAGTGCACAGTAACATAAGGGGTAAAATAAGATAGGGTAGAACCTAGATCAAGCAAATAATAAACATCAGGAGAGAAGAGCTATAAAATAACACTAACAATATTTTAGGGTGCCTTAAATTCCTGACGAGTAGCAAGTGCATAAAGATAATTTTGGCCAGTACTAGTACCAGAAGTAGTGCACTTAGGGGAAAAGCTAAAGAAGTGGCAACCAAAAATTTATTAGCCCTAGTGGCAACCCTGACTGAAGGAAAATCTCATTTCATATGACGAAGTTGACCATAATTATAGCATTGATTTCTTCCCCTCCTTACAATCTCTATGGTGAAGCTATCCATAAAAATGACAAAGAGGATATGGTGGGGCTGACTGAGCTCTAATAACTTGAGATTAGGAACCCTGTGCCTTAGTACCAGTGTGAGCCTAAAAATAACAATCACCTGAAGGCTTATGATAAGGAGCATTGGAAGACTAATATCAATTTCCCCAATTCTTCTTTTTATCCACTTACTACTATCTCTCCTATTATTTTGTTGATGATGTGTGAGTAGATACTAACACATTTGAGGCTTTTAACTGAGAATAATTGCAAAGTCTTAAGAAACTTTTATCTTTTTTGATTGTTTTCTCTTTGATATTGCAGTAAAATTTGAGATACAAGAGAATCACCAATAATGGAAGGAAAAGAGTTAATTTCTGAGCAAGTAGAGAAGGAAGTATAGCTGGTGACTTGTCTGATAAGTCATCAGCCTTGTGATAAGCTATCAAAGTTGCTGTTAGGCTTAGACAGAGAATAGACTTCTGATGAAATTAGTGACGACATCTGTGATAGGCCGTAAGAAGTGTGATAAGCCATTAGGCTTATCGTTAGGCTTAGGCAGGGAATGGAGTTTCAAGTGAAGAAGTGACGACATCTCTAATAAGCCGTCAAGTCTCATAGTCAGCCCAAGGAAGAGATTACCAAAAGTAAAGCAGAGATGAAGACATTCCTGCTAAGATTCAGACTCCTGATAAGCCGTCAAACACGTCATTGCCTGTCCGAGAAAATTCTGTGATCTATGATTTTGTTTTCATAATTAGGCTAAAATATTTAAAGCATATGTTAGGGTTTTCTAATCATGGGGGAACAGACGTTTTGAGCATTTTCTCTCTAGTTTTCTGACTTTATCAAGACCATTATTTTTGGAAAGAGTATTACGATTGTTTTTGGGATTTTCTACTGGATCAAATCTGAGAAACACTTGTTTTTCTTCATCTTGCTGTAAGATCATCTATCTATGTATGAAGTCAACATGTTTTCTTGATTATTTTATTATGAGTAGCTAAATTTCCTTAACCTGAGTTGTGGGATTATGGGTTTGGTTTTGTAACGTAACTAAGTGTTCAAGATTCTAACAGTGGTAGGAACTTCTTGTTAATTCCATTATTTTACATGATGACTATTGATTGCAAACAATTGGCCTCACTTAATGTTTATTTTCTTGAGATAAGAAATCAACCCTAGTAAGAAGTGAATTATCAACAGGGACTTGGAAATATTAAACTTCTATTTAATAATTAATGTTGTAACAAGATTAATTAACTTGAGATAACATCCTGTTATGAAATATAAATTCCCTAAGTTTGAGAGAATTAGGTGGTTAAATATCTAAATAGGTTGAGAAACATTTAGAAATAACCTCGATAAGGATATTCTATTGTTCCTACCTACCACAAAAATCTTGAACCGTTACTAGCGTCTGTCAATTCCCAACATCCATAGTGAACATTACTCTGGTTTTCCTTATCATATTGATTTCAAACACTGAATTGAGAAGTAATTATTTGCTACCTTTCCAAAAACCCAGATTCACATGAAACTGCTAACTATCAGTTGATTAACCCATAGATAACTCAGATTCAAACCATATTCCCTGTGGGATTCAACCCCAACCTAGTTGGGTTATATATTTACAACGATCACTTACATTCTCGTAATAGAGGTATAGTTTGAGCGTTATCAAAAATGATGCCATTGCCGGGGAGTACAGTTGTAAATTGAAGTTTGTGTGTGCTAATCGAATGATAGTCAAGTTTCCTAGTTTTATGTTTATATGTTGTTTTTGTTTGCTGCAGGACTTTTGTTGTGTATGCCAAGAACCAAAAGTTTCGGAGAACCATTATTACCATTTAATTCAGAACTAAAACTAATCAGCAAAATGGCAGATCAACAAGAGGTTGACAGGTTAGCAGCCTTAGCTAGAGCTCAGGTGAATGTGCAGAATGATGATCAACAAATAAGGCATCCAAATCCAGAGGATTAATATTTAGGATACAAGAAGTTTCTAAACACTGGTAACCCAAGGTGTGCGAGAAAATAGCTGCACCAGTACATCGTAATGCTAACAGGAACCATCCGTTCCGAGGAAGGCAAGATCACTAGCCAATCTAGTATAACCTCAATGATGACGATGATGGAATGGATGGAGAAGGTTCAACAGGTGCAATTATTCCTCCACCAATATCACCTGAAGAAAAATTTAACATTACGAGTACTATGATTCAACTCATTAATCTGAAGGGGTTTTTTGGTGTCCTTCCAGGGATGATCTGAACTTGCATCTGGTGAAATTTGTCACCATCTGTAAATCTTTTGATAACCCAGGAGTGGGTTAGAATGGTATCCATTTGAGATTATTCCCGTTGTCTCTGTATGGGGAGGCAACATTGTCGCTTAATGAGCTGACACCCGATTCTATAACCAACTGGAGATAGATGAAAAGAGCTTTCCTAGAAAGGTTCTTTACACCTTCTAGGAGGGTACAGTTGAGGGATGAGATCAGTAACTTCAGACAGCTCCCAACTTAAGCCTCGCATGAAACCTGGGAGAGATTAAAAAAGAAGCTGATGGAGTGTCCAAACCAATTTGTACAGGGTTCTTAACTCTGTGACAAAACTAATTATAGATAACGCTATTGGTGGTTCGTTTGTTGATCTTACATTCCCAGAGGCTTCAAAAATGCTAGAGAGAATGACCAAACAGAGTCGGGCATGGTATACCAGAGACTCTATGGTGGCAAGCCCCACTGTTTCTATAGGTATGACTGCGGAACAACGTAGAAGAGATGAGGAGCGTGATCAAGACATGTCTTACCTAAAAATGCAGATGGAATTTCTAACCAAGCATTTACTATCTGGTAAAATTGAGAAACTGAAGGTTGTGGGATCGCAGGGCAAAGTGAAATCTGACTCAGAAGAAGAGCCAAACTATGTAAGTAATCAGGGGGGTTTCAGAGGCAATATCCAAGAAAATCAAGGTCGGACTTACTATGACAAGGCTGGTTATAAAAACCAGGAGCAAGGAAATTAGAGGAGCAATAATGATAGGAGCGGGTTATATGTCCCTTTTAGAAATCGTGAGACTGCTATAGCAAGTTCTGAAAAGATGCCCATAGAGGACATAATGGCTAAATTGTTAAAGGGAGTAGAGGCTACCAACTTAGGGGTGACTATCATGAAGACCGATCTGTCATCTATTAGTCATCTAGTAAACTCACACTCTACTTCAATCAAACATCTGGAATAGTAAATGAGCCAACTCTTTGTAGCACTGAACCAGAGTAAGAGTAGAATGTTTCCTAGTGATACAGTTTAGAATCTGTGAAATGATGGCTCATGTATGGCGATTACCACTAGAAGTGAAAAGATATTACCTGGCCCTTCCGTGGGCAAAGGTGGAGTTGACGATATGATTGAAGTAGATAATGAACCCGAAGAAGAATGTCCAGTGGAGTCTGGGAAGCTGGATGGTTTTGATGATGCTCCAGAAAAAGAGAAAGAAAAGGAAAAGGAAGTAGTGGTGAAAACTCTCCCAAGACCACCACCTCCCTTTCCTTAAAGATTGAAGAAGAAAGTTGAGGACACAAAATTTAGTAAATTTATGGTGATGTTGAAGAAGTTAACAATAAATGCGCCTTTGGTATAGGCACTTGAAAAAATCCCAGGATATGCTAAATTTATGAAGGATCTGGTGACGAAAAAGAGAGTAGTAATCTATGAGCCGGTGGATAGTCTCCACAATTATAGTGTCATTGCTACATAATCCTTAGTGAAGAAGAAGGCCAACCTTGGAGCATTCACTATTCCATGTACAATTGGGTCTCTCAATTTTTCTAAGGCCCTATATGATCTAGGGGCGAGCATAAATATCATGCCGCTAGCCATGTATAAAAAGCTAGGTTTGGGGTATCCTACCCCAAAAAATATGTGGTTGCTGATGGCGGATAGGTCTATAAAACGGCCAGTAGAAATATTACATGATGTATTGGTAAAGGTGGATGACTTTGTAGTTCCTCCTGATTTTGTAATCCTAAACTGTGAGTTGGACTTTGAAGTACCCATCATCTTGGGTAGACCATTCGTTGCAACTGGGAGAGTGGTAGTGGACATGGAGCTGAATGAGCTGAAGTTCAGGTTCAATGACAACAAAGTAAGTTTTGAAATACACTCATCCATGATACATCAAAATGAGATGAGTGTCTTCTCAATCGTGGATGTGTTTTATGAAGATGGGAAAGAGGTAGAAGCATGGTGCCTTGACGAAGTCTGAGTAGGAAAGATAACCTAGTTGTGCCACGATATTAAATCAGGCGCTATTGGGAGGCAACCCAAAATTTTTATGTTTAAACGCAAGTTGTATTAATTTATTTAATAGGAAGCATAATGAACTGAATAGGTATACATGGGTATAGGTAAAAATTGAGGAATTCAACTAAGTGACCCTGATGACATATGTGATGACCTATCACAATTGGGATAAGCCGTCAGGTATGTCGTCAGAAAATCCAAAAGAAGGCAACACTCTGCCTAAGGTTGAGGACATTCGCGATGACTTATCACATATCTGATAAGCTGTCAGGAAGTTTTGGGACCAATTACTGAAAAGGCGACCTGAACCATAGACAAACCTTTCCACCTTCCCACGTATCCCTTTTCTTTTCTTTAAGTTTTATTTCATTCCCTAGTTAGTTGATCTACTTACTCTTTTCAAAATAATTTCCCAAGTAAAAAAAATATTCCTTCCTTGTGAGTGTGGGTTTGAAATCAAGATAAAGAAATCTTCTTTCATATATGACTTTCTCTCATTCGAGTAACCAAGTGAAGTCTCCTATCAGGTATGCTCATAACTCAACTCTCCTCTTTATTTGGTGAGTGATGCAACTAATGTAAATCTTAGTTTCAAAGGGATTGAGGCAAGCGTAACTTGACATTATGTGAAAAAAGGAATCTAGGATTTATAGTGCTGCATTGTGCATGAGAACCTAGGGATTAGCTTAAGAACATAACTCCATGCGATTCTAAGAAGAAAATGGTTTGATAATGAAGACTAAAACTGAGTTGGAGGTTGTATTCTGAGTTGACGATGTGTCTGATAAGTTATCACGAATGTGATGGCTTATCCAAATATGTCGTCACAAGTTGGGAAAAATAAGCCTATTCTATTTAATGCTGACAACACACCTGATAAGTCATCACAAATGTGATAGCTTATCAGAACATGTCGTCACAGCTTTGATCTGATACAATTATGAACCTCTTTTGAGGGATTTAGAATTATAATGACTGGACTTCTTGAGTTGTATGATCATGAGTGCTTTCTTTTGCTACAGGTCTTATAATGGCACCCAAAGGAAAGAGCCCTAAACCTATAAATAAAGTGAAAAAGGGGAGTGTACCTTGGAGACTCTTCGATGAGGAATCCGATTATGAGGAGGAGGAGCCACTGCTCAAGAATCAAGGGAAAAACAAAAGCCTGAACAAGCCTTTTCCACCTACACCAGTTGAGGAGGTGGAGAGTGAAGAAGGTGATACTGATGCAATACCACCACCTGACAGTATGGCTTCTGAGCAGCAGGAGTTTGAGGATTCTGAGTCTGAGGAGCCTGAGTTAGAGCATGCTGATTCTGAGCAACCTAAATCTGAGGGACCATCATCCAAGTCCCCATCTGCTGAGCAATATGATAATGAAAAATCTCCGATTCAAGAAACTCTAGTTAAATGCAAAAACCCTGGGGTTCGAGATAGTACTAGGTGGAAAATTCCCAAGGCATAGAAAATCTTCTATGATGGGCTTCTCATAACTAAAAGAAGGATCATTAAAAGTATAATCTTTGAAGGAAAGAAGATCATCACTACTGGGTTGAGCAAATACCCCGAAGTGGAGCAGAAATTTTGAGACTATGACTTGGGATGGACAGCGAAAGGAGGAAGCTGATTTTTCCCTACACTAGTTTAGGAGTTCTACGCAAACTATCAGGCTCGATTGGAGAATATGTGCAAATAAAGAGAGAGATCAATAGATCAACCTTTGTTGGATAGAGTTCCAGTACTGGTGTGATGGTGGATCTCTCAGAATCCATAATCAACAAATTTCTTCATGGTCCCGAATTCACTTCTTAGGCCACTTCACCTATATTCTATGCTCGATTGAAGCATCTTGCAAATCCAACTGCCTTGGTTAGACACCCTCATAGCTGAAGGGAAACCTGAATGGCTGACCAACCCAAATGAAATAATTTTTAAGGCCTCCTTGACTCTAGAGGCAAGGTTCTGGTGGGGTGTAGTGCAAACCCATTTGATGCCTACTGAGGGAGATAACATCCTTGGAGATGATAAAACAATACTGGTTGCAAGTCTTATGGATAAACTCATCTTGAACTTCGGAGAGATCGTTGCTGAGGAGATGAAAATTCAGGTCTCAAGGCCTGACACGACATATTCTTTCCCTTGTCTGATTACGAGGTTGTGTCAGGCAGTCAATATACCTAAAGTTGCAGGGATAGACAATGAATTACCTGCCAAGAAGACCCACAACCCCATCCGATATGATGAAAATCAGACAAGGCTGACACTTGACAGAGGAGCAGGGGTTGCAACAGAGTCACCAGTTACAGATTCCAACTCAACACCTAATGTAGCGGTGTAGGATTCTAAAGCTACAACACCGACATCCTCAGCACTAGTATATTCAGTGCCTAGAAATGAAACAAATCCTTCAGCTTCTTGGACTACCATAGAATTTGCATTCAACCCGATGAATTTTAAGAGAGTGGCAAAACAAGACAAGTGGTGCGAGGCTCAACTGTAACTTTTTGCCAAGAATTTTTCCTCTGCGGTAAATAAGAGGATTAAGGTTGCACTGGAGCCCTTCTGAGTCTTTCCCAATCATGTTGATTAGTTAGAAAACTATTTTAATACACGGTTAAGAGAAATATCGGGTTCAGACCTTGCACAATTTAGAGCATCCCTGGACAAGGTAAAGGCGGATATTGGGATACTACAGTAGCACCAACTTATGGTGTTGGAAGATTTGGATGTTGATGATGCCAAATTATTGACCAAACGAATCTCATGAGGCAACCAATAAAGAAAAAGAAGAATAAGGGAGAGAAGAAAGGTAAGGGTAAGAGAGAAAGACATGATAGTGATGAAGGAAAAAAAGAAGAGAAGAGGCAAGAAAGAAGGCTGGAAAAGAGGAGATAAGGAAGGTGATGATCAAGTCACTATCTAACAATGAAAAATGAGAAGAGGCCCTACGAGCGATAGCCATAGGTGCCTTAACTAGTAGTCCTCCAACAACTTCTAGGCCAGATGTGTCAGAAAGGAGGTAGACTCCCGATGGAGATAAGGAAGCTGAGCATACAACAGCAGGGTCAGGGACCCATGATACCCGTGCGTGATCTATTCCAGGTATACCCTAACCCTTAGTTTAGTTTTTCTTTGATTTTAAGTTGAGGGTGTAGGGTGAGTTATTGTTGTAACATTTTGTAGTTGACTAGGAGAAATACAAGTATCTGAGGTAGTTAACATGGTTTTTTTGTTGTGTGAACATCTATCAAATGGTATAATTATTTAACTATGTGATTTGCATCTAATTATGACCACTGTGCATCTTTGTATGGTATTAGTTCTAGTGACTTAATAACCATTGCTAAACAATTGCATGAACTGGATAAGTAGTAACTTATGATATACTTGTGTGCCATGTGCGTGTGATATTTTACTTATTCCTCTTTGTAAGTTTAATCCAGAACTTGCCCAGTTAGTCTTACCTAGGTTGAAGGATAAGGGTTAGGAAATGATCATAGGCCATTTTGATATTATCCCACTTTAGCCTAAATGACCTTCCCTGTATGAATAATATCCCTTGATCCATATTTTGAGCCTGAATAGCCTATATCTTTTTATGATACCTATCACCATCCCATTTATATCATAATGAACCTGTTTTGTCCCTCGTCCTCCTTAGACAGTATGCACCTTGACTTAGGAAAATGGCCTAAGTTGAGGGTGGATATCATACGGGTGCATGATGTAAAATGAGTATGAAGAAAGGAAAAATAAAAGAAAATAATAAAAATCTGGATGCGGTGGAAAAGAACAAGAAAACAAAAGATGTGAAAAAAAAGTGATTGTAAAAAAGACCGCACCCATCATGAATATGTGTGATCAAGAAAAGAGATGAATAGAAAAAGGTTAATGAGTGAGACCCCAGAAGCTAGAGTAGTGTCAAGGAGGCTTATTCAATTTAAATATCATCAAGTGTCATACCAACCCCTATCTTACATTACAAGCCAATGAGAAGACCTATAGTGATCCTAACTGACCTATCTGAAAATCTTGGTTATGAAAATAAGGGCAAGCCTATGGTATTCTTTGATTGGAACTTCATTCTGAGAGTAAGTGTCTTCTGATTGTCCCCATGGTTACATATGTGATGTCTGATATAATTGAAGTGGGACTTCTTTGTAGTGAGTGAACACTGATTACGTTGCTAGTTGTTAACTTATTTGGATAGTGTAGTCTTGGTACATGTATGGTTTTTGTTGCTGAACTGATGCCATATCTTAATTCCTGTGTGTCGCATTGTTGTTCTTCAATAATATACATAGTTGTTTTAAAATTTATTAAACATGGAGATGGTGAAGATGTTTTGAGATAATATGGATGGTTGACTGCCGAATGTACTTTGTATCCTCTTGGTTGTGTTTTAGTTTCTTGAGGACAAGCAATTGTTTTAAGTTGAGGGTGTTGATGTGTGAAAAAATGCTAACACATTTGACGCTTTTAACTGAGAATAATTGCAAAGTCTTAATCAACTTTTGTCGTTTTTGATTATTTTCTCTTTGATATTGCAGTAAAAGTCAAGATGCAAGAGAATCAGCAATAATGGGAGAAAAAAGTTGATTTCTGAGCAAGTATAGAAGGAAGTATAGATGATGACTTGAAAGATAAGTCGTCAGCCTTATGATAAGCTATAAGAGTTTTCATCAGGCTTAGACATAGAATGGACTTCAGCTGGAATCAGTGATGACATCTGTGATAGGTCGTCAGAAGTGTTATAAGCCGTCAGGCTTGTCATTAGGCTTAGGCAGGGAATAGAGTTTGAAGTAAATAAGTTACGACATCTCTGATAAGTCATCATATGTTTGATAAGACATAAAGTCTCATCGTCAGTCCAAGGAAGAGATTATCAAAAGTGAAGAGGAGCTGACAACATTCCTGATAAGCCGCCGGACTCCTGATAAGCCGTCACATATGTCGTCGCCTGTCCGAGAAAATACTGTGATCTATGGTTTTGTTTCCATAATTAGGATAAAGTATTTAAAGAATATGTTAGTGTTTTCTAATCGTGGGGGAACTGATGTTTTTAGCATTTTTCTCTCTTGTTTTTGACTTTAACAAGACAATTATTTTTGGAGAGATTATTACGATTGTTTTTGGGATTTTCTACTGGATCAAATCTGAGAAACACTTGTTGCTATTCATCTTGTTGTAATATCATCTATCTAAGTATGAAGTCAACTTTTTTTCTTGTTTATTTTATTATCAGTAGCTAAATTCCCTTAACCCGAGTTGTGGGATCTATGGGTTTGGGTTTGTAACGTAACTAAGTGTTCAAGATTCTAACGGTGGTAGGAACTTCTTGTTAATTCCATTATCTTACATGCTGACTATTGGTTGCAAACAATAGGCCTCACTTACTGTTGATTTTCTTGAGATAAGAAATCAACCCTAGTAAGAAGTGAATTATCAACAGGGACTTGGAAGCATTAAACTTCGATTTAATAATTAATGTTGTAACAAGATTAATTAACTTGAGATAACATCCTGTTATGAAATATAAATTCCCTAAGTTCGAGAGAGTTAGGTGGTTAAATGTCTAAATAAGTTGAGAAACATTTAGACATAACCTCGACAAGGATAGTCTGCTGTTCCTACCTACCACAAGAATCTTCAACTGTTACTAGCGTCTATCAAATCCCAACATCCATAGTGAACATAACTCTGGTTTTCCTTATCATATTGATTTCAAACACTGAATTAAGAAGTAATTATTTTCTACCTTTCCAAAAACCCCATTCACAGGAAACTGCTAACTATCAGTTGATTAACCCACATATAACTCAGATTCATACCATATTCCCTATAGGATTCGACCCCTACCTAGTTGGGTTATATATTGACAACGATCGCTTATATTCTCATAAGAGAGGTGTAGTTTGAGCATTATCAGCTGACATACACCTTGATCTAAATAACTAAACTTCTTATTCTGTCTTTCCCCCATATTTTCGTGCTATTTTTTCTCATCCTCAACCTGTTGTATATAAACAACCATTCTCGAGATGTCCATATAATTATTCAACATAGTAACCTTACACTATAACACCAAATCACGGGACAAAATAGAAGCAAACTTCCTTATTTAGGACCTCATATTAAACATCAACTTTGGAGCATAATGGGCCAACTACTGAAACTTTAGAGCATACTCCTTAACATAGATAACCTTGCTTCAGATTCACAAGCTCTTCACCCTTAGCTTCCACTCAACTCCTGAGAAAAGAAGTGACAAAGAAAAGCAACTAAAAAGTTATCCCACACTTCCTTTTAGCATTATCAACCCACGTAACTTACCACTCCTCATACCATAAGTAAGCAATATCTTTCAACTGATAGGCAGCAGACTCCACACCCTTTAAATCAGTAACATGCATCACCCTAATGATTTTCTACATCTCATCAATGAACCTCTACAGATCCTCCTCAACCTTAGATATTGTAAAGATTGGGGTATTCAACCTCATAAACTAGCCAACCCGAGTGAACTTAGATGAATAAGCGACAGAACCAACGCAGTCAGACTAATAAGACTACGATGCCACCTATTGAGTAAGCATATGAATAGACTGATGGAACTCTGCATTAGATATATCTCCCTAAGGTGACTGAGCATAAGTATCACTAGCCCGACAAGCTAGAGGAGGACAAGTGAGGATCAGTGGAACCCCACGTGGAGCAGTACAGTCAGGATCAGGGTCCCTAGACTGAGTCTACATTTCATAAACAGTGCAGGTCCCCTCCATATTTTTCTCAGTCAGAATAGAGGTTCCAACAGAGTTTCTGTGAATATAAAATCTTTTAGGAGGCATGATCTGATATGTGAGAAAGCCAAAAGTTAGAGAATTTTCATAACACTAGATTCTATAACTCAAAATAGAACACAAGAAAGGGAACTATTACTAAATGCCTTGTATCCCCCCTTATAAGTATGACACAATACACAACTATAAAAGGGACTCTACACGACACGGCTTTGTGGATGCCTAATGACCCTAACCGTGCTCTAATATCAATCTTGTCATGACTAAAACCCAGGCCTAGTCATGATGGGTATCTCAAGCCCACCATAGATCGGAGACCACCCCTTTAGCCTAACCTCAAAAGCATAATAATAAAAATTAAATGGAAGATAATCAAGATAGTAATAAAAGATAAATAAGTCAAATAAAAGTTATAAGAGTCAAAAACCAACAATCAAACCCATACTTTTCCACAAAGTCCTCTAACACAAAAATATCAGCTAAGTTGGGACATGCCATCGACTATGACCAAAATGAATCCAATGTACTAAACCAATAATGAAACTAGTGAAATAACCAAGCCTTCTAAAGGATGGAATCTCCCCACTTCACAGAAAATCTATAGGAGTACTCAACCACCTAATGCGACACAGGAGCAACTAAAAACCCTCCAAACCCTAAATCATGAAATGATGTAGCGTTTAGGGATGATCAGTAGGGCGAGCACAGGTATGTAACTTAGGGAATAATGATAAAACAATTCAATTACCAAAATACATTCTTAAACTATATACACCACATTCATATACACATACATAGGATGCCAAGATATAGATAAGGGTCATGAACATGATAGTTTTAATATTTAACCTGAACTATATAGCTAAATCCATCCTAAAAGCATCTATGGGATGTATGGTTTAAGCTCTCCTTGATAAAAGGGCCCTAGTGCTAGTTAGATGAACAAACCAAGAAAAAATAGAGGGGAAACTAAACCCACCAAGCCAATATCCATTTCAAAATATATATACCAAGTGTGTACCAAGCACATGGCTATATAGACCCTAACACCGACAAACGTGGTTTCGAGTATTTATCACTTCAGGACTTATACCTTTACATTGAGATATATAATTCCCTTTAATTCCAAATTAAAATAGCTTGCACATAAACCAACCATTAAACCAAGAGTCATTCATTGAGGCATGTATTACTTGTTACCGTCATATCAATATACATGCATGATAATATATTTATGCCAAACCAATCCTCATATCCAAATTGCACTCCCAAGTTATATTTTAAATCCAAAACCAAGGATACAAAGGACATAAAAAATGATATACATTTATTTGTCCTTTAATACAATAGATCAGGTTTAAAATAAGTTAAACTATCCAATTTTCCATATTCAAAATCAGGTTTACAAAGTGGGTTGAGGTTAATGCAATTATCAAGCCAAAATTTCATCAATTTGGGAAAACCCATGTCTCCTCGTCCAACCATTTATAACATGCACCAACTCAGTCCCAAAATATCAAATTTAATGAATGAATAATCAATTTAGAACATAAAACAAGCAATTCAATTAGCAACAACCAAAACTCCTCAACCCAATTTCAAAACCCACAATTAAATCACATTAAAATCCATTTAATCAAAGCCGTAATGTATAATTAAAGTTAGGGAAAGAGAAACATGCCTAAAATACATAAGAATCTAAACTGAATTAAAAGTTTGGAGCCCAAGTGATGAATTCTTTGTGAAACCCATGAATATTCTTGGGTTTTGAGTTTAAGAGAGAAACAGGATGATTTAATCTTTGAAAACTGAAAGAAATGGTTATTTTATATTTATAAGTCTTACAAGGGGTAAAAATACCAAGATCCCCTCACCCTAAGTGAAAAAATAAAAAAATTAGAAGAAATTAAAATAACAATATGGCATGGCATTATTGCAAAGGATAGCCTACGTGCCACACCATTATCACAAAGTCTAACCTCTGTTGCACAACCTTATTGCAGAGGGTTACTTCCTCTGGGTCCCAAAATGACCTCGAACCCCTTTCTAAAAATTCAAAACTTTTCCAAAAAAAAACCGTTTAACATCCCTAAATATAATTCTAGTCAAAAATCAACATTACGCATGCGAGAGGGTCAAAATAAAATTATCAAAATTTTAAGGGATCTTACGTTAAAGCTCCGAGTTGTGTTGATCTTGATATAACTAAATTGATAATTAATTGACCCTTCGCTAAATTTGTAGGCTGTGATTAAGGGTAAAATCAATGATTTTGAATTTTCAAGTTATTTATTTTAAAAGTAGTTTATTAATTACTCTTGTAATTATATTTTATTAAATAAATTAGCCTTGGAAAGTGGGAAGAAGAAAAAAGACCATCCATGATATAGCTTAGTTATTGTAGTAGTTTAGCTCCTTGGTTAGGTTATAGTTTATGAGTAGTAGAGTGTGGTTAGTAATTATATCCATAATATAGATTTGACTGAAGAAATCATGCTTAGCCTGAGGGCATGATGTTTGGATGGATAAAATATAGATTTAACATAATAATGACCCAATTATGTTAATGTATGAATACTTGATGGGTGTTTTGCATTTATATGACCCATTGTGGATTGTAATGTGACTATAGAATAAGGATATTATGGGATCTTATAATCTAATGACTTATCTTTAAACTTTAAAAATGGTGAAATTTTTATTATGTGTGTTTAGAATATGGAATATACTTACTGGAGTATAGTTATGATAATGGATTATGACAAGAGGTGGTGGCATAACTTAAGAGGCTAAAGCCAAGTTAGGCTAAAGGTTAGAAAGTAAAAGGTATAAAGGTGTATGACTAACCTAGATTATAAGTTGAATAGAGTTGAATGATTGGTTAATAGAGTAGGCTCTTGAACCTAGTAATGACTTGAATGAAAGAGTCTCTAGTTAATAGAAGAATATAAAAGAGGATTGTATTAATGAATGAAATACTATATTTTAGAATCTATTTGGTTGAACATGCGCTCCTAAAATGACCACTTGAATTTAATCAATATGGGTTGACATTGCTTACTTGAATAAGTCGAGGATTGGTGTCTGAAAATGCTATAATTGATAAAACCAATGATTCATATACTTGTGATTTAGTGTGTTAAAGTAGGATTATTGTTACATGAATTGATTGACTCAAGTAAACCAAGTATTTGGGTGGTTATGTTTTATTGCAATGATACTTAAGGAATGTAATTGAAAAATTATATTCAAAGTATTAATCATATATAATGATATTGTATTAACGTATTATTGACTGTACAAGTATTAGTGCTTATTCTCATTGTGGTTGTGATTATTTTGATATCAGTTTTTATTATGGGATGTACTAGTATTTGGACATTGTCATGAGATTAGTTGATATAATTCATTGGTTGGCTCGGGTTCCATGCAACTACAGTACATGTATAAAAGCTCATCTCTTGTAGTCCATGGCTAGTAAGTAACCATAAGACCCTTAGCATGTGTGTATAAGGTATTTATGAGTGTAACAGTTCCTTGAGTGGATAGGGTTTATGGTTACCAATATTGTTGTTGTTTACATTGGTTCCATGAGCAAACAATGTTTATGTGCTTAATTGCTAAAGGCATTCTTCGTGTAAATTTAGAATGTATGCTGATTTTGATTATTGTTTATTTATGGATCCTTGAGTTGATCTAAGCTTAATTGACAAATGCTTTGCATATTACTGTTGTTATTCCCATATTTGAATTGAGGTTGAATATTGTTAGAGTCATTGGTTTTTTACTTGATATTGTTGTTGATTTATGATTTTACTTGTTACATGGTTATGGTTAGATTATTGTCCTTATACATTATTAAAGTTAATAAAAATAGATTCTCTTATAATAACTGTTGGGATTAAGAAAGTAAGAGTTATGATTCATGATATTTAATGTGAAAGGTGATTTATGATTAGTTATATTAAGTGTAAAAGGTATAAGGGAAATGTCGATGGTGTATATTACTAGTGGCAATGGATTAGATATAACTAAGCTAGCAGGAACAAGAATGGTATACTCTTAGGTAACACAAGTGGACAAAAATGATGTGGATTTAATTGTATATAAGTAGTCATGCTTTTTTTCTGTGATTTATTTATTTTATTTATGTGATGTAACCCTAGTAGGTCATTGATACCTACTAGTGCATGTTGTTTGTACTGATACTACTCTTGTTATACCCTTTTGGGGTATAGTCTAGTTGCAAGATTAGTTGATGTTTCTCAGATGACAAAGATAGTGACTTCCAGAAGCTTCTACTCCTCTCGTTCATGGTGGAAGTTATATCCAGTCCAATATTTCTTACGTTAAAAGTTCTTGCACCTATTTAAAGTAGGTCCTCGGTTAGTTTCATTTTGCATTTATGTATGTTGTAAGATCTATTGTAATAAGGACTTGGGTATTTTATTAATTATTTTAAAACTTATGCATATCTTGTTGAAAGGGTCGTAATGTAACAACCCCTTAGGTCATTTTCAATATTTCCACTTATTTTTACTATTAAAGCTTCTTTATAACTACCTCAATCATTTATGACTTGTTGGAACTGACAGTTCGATTACCATATGGTTCATTTGTTTTTTAGAGTCAATGCCCTCTTTGAAGTCTTTGCTGGTTCCAAATGGTCACTGGGTGAAAAATTCAATTAAAAAAGCTCAAATACAAATTTTGACTATTCCACAAGCTCCAAAATATCGATTTTAGGGTAGGGGACTCTTAGTTTTGGTCTCAAGGAACTCAAACTTATTTTGACCTATTGGTTGGAAAGTTAAGAAAATAAAAATTGGGTGTGGGACCAACTTTTTGTTGAAAGGACCTTGGATGTAAATTTCAACTACGTTGTTGAGTCCGGAATGTCAAATTTTGTTCGATTACATAGTTCTTCTATGTATATGGGATTTTGAATGAATCTCAAGTTCCAAGTCTTAGTTGTAACATGTGCACCCATAATTGTGATCCATGGACCGTGATAGCGATCTGGCAGCACCAGCAAGTGAAGCAATTTTGATATATTCTATCACGAATGCGAGTTCTTGAGCAGTCCACGAGTGCTACAATTGTAATGAGGGAATGTTGCAAATGCGACTTCTGCCTTTGTTATACAGTATCGCAATCGCGAGTCTCGATTCGCGATAGTGACATTTGAGAACATGGAAAGGCTATAAATACCCTATTTTATCCTATTTTTATCATTCCTTCATCTATTCCCTAGATACTAAAACCCTAAATTGTGAGATAGCTTGAAATTGAAGCTTATGGGTGATTTGGGATCTTGGCCAACACTTGTTTTTTTTATTCTCCTTCAATTTGTTGTACGATTTTACCCTTTTCATGGTATAATTTCCCAATTCTTGTTCGAAAGTCCCCAAACATTGGAGTCTTGAATTTAACTCTAAATTTTCTCGAATTTCACCCATTCTTGGGGGGTAATGACTCCTTAAGAATGAGGGAACCTTTGGTTGGTTTTAAAAATATGTTTTTTCGTAAATGGGACCTACATGGGATTTTAGGTGTGATTTTTGGACCCAAAGCACAATAGTCAAATATGGGTATCATTATTCTTGTATTGATGAGTAGAATGTGATTTTGATGGCTTGACATCTTGCAGAAGCTTCTCGAAAGGGAAAATGGTGTTTTAGGGAATCTTGTGAGCGTTCTTCGACATTCAAGTAGGCTAGGTTGTACCCATTTTTAGATTGAGATAATTTATAGCATGTTTATGATATCATGTTATATTTTGGATGGTTTTTTGGTGTTGTTGTAACAAAATACAATACTTTGGTTAATTAGACCATTTAGGCTATTTTTCATACCATTGTGGTCATAATTAGCCTAGTTAATCATACCTTAGGTGAAGTTGAACTTATAGGATTTTATTTAGAGGACATACTTATTGACTAGATTGGCGGTTAAGTTATTGATCATGCCATGAATAAGCTATACAATATGGCATGGATTAGCTATTGCTTAAGAAAATGATAAGCTATCTATTATGCTAATGATAATCCATTAACTAGGTCATTGATACGTTATTGTCTGTACATATTGATTATGATTATTGATCATGTTAAATAACTATATTAGTGGTTACATTATTAAATACTCTAATGACAATGCTATTGGCCACGACAAAGACAGTATGATTACAAATTCAAGTTTGAATGTTATTTATGTTGTGAAATATGTAAATACCAATTTGAGTCCAAATACTAATGATGACATTGATTATTGATACTCGATGCAAGACTGTAGAGTGGCCATGATATTGATGATGATATTGATGGTATTGATGATGATATTAATGATATTGGTGATGATGTTGATGATGATACTAATGATGATATTTTTGAGTGGATATTATTGAATATTCATATCGGTTTCAGTCCAGATATACATATTATACTTTGATGATATACTTATTATGATATGATGACATTGGGGGTGTGAGATTGGTAATAGTGATCTACCTAAGTACGAAAACAAGGAAATGGATATAATATGGTATGATATGAATAATTATTAATTAATAAATATTGATTAGTTGGTAAATATTGGTTAGTTGATAAACAATAATTAGTTGATAAGCGATGATTAGCTATTATATGAGCATTAGTTGATAAGTAATGTTAAGTTGATAAAGGATAATTTATTGATACATAGGGATTAGTTGCTAAGTAAGGGTTAGTTGATAGTGTTGATTAATTAACAAATGATGAATATGGTCAACTAATGATTATTGTGTGGCATGACTTGGATGGATTTCAATAGTATTATAAGAGTTGATAAATGATGGTGGTGGGTTATTCTATCTTTTTTGTACCTTCCAGGATTATGTGGCTTGAGATGGGTTGTTTACTTTTCCTCACTAATTGGCATATGAGATCCAATTTTGGAGTTATGATTGTATGTGTTGATGTTTCGCATTATGTTATTATTCTAGTTCATATACTAATTTATGCATAACAAAGTTGGAGTTACTTCAGGTCTGCTTATACCTTGACTTAGTTATGTTATCTCGCATTTTATCATATTTATATCATGATTTAGTATAGTTGGCTGATGATACTTACTGAGCACCCATGGTTTTGGTACTTAGAATACACTTCTTTACCTATTTGGTGCAAATTTGAGTACAAATTGCTATCGTTGATTAATGATCATGTTGTATTAATTTTTTGGAGGTAGGGTGAGGTCTTGGAGTTGGAGTCACTTATTTCTTTTATCTTTCATGTTCAGTTTTTTG
This sequence comes from Capsicum pubescens, assembly GCA_030864215.1. Lineage (NCBI taxonomy): Eukaryota > Viridiplantae > Streptophyta > Magnoliopsida > Solanales > Solanaceae > Capsicum > Capsicum pubescens. The sequence goes on along the minus strand of CM061545.1, from coordinate 79,011,382 downwards.
TTTTGAGACAGAGGTTATTGACTATTTTAGAAATTGAGTTGTATTATTATTTGATGCTTTTGTACTGACTCTACCACGTCGTGGGATGGTTTTCTATGTACTGACTACCTTTATCTATTTCAAATACTTATTTATTTAAAGTTGTGTTGTTGATTTCGTCTTATGTTGGGTATTTTGAACCATGTCAACCCATTGTTTATAACTCCAGGTTATGGTTTAGCTTACCTACTAGCGGGATAGAGTAGGTGCTGTTACATCTCGTAAATCAGGTCATGACAAATCAGTATCTGAGCCTAGGTTTCGCTGGTATTATTGGTACAAAATAAAGTGTTTAGTAGAGTCCATCGAATAGAAACAATGATTCTTGTTTCCTTTCTTCAAGAGGCTATGGGACAATTTTAGTTTTTCACTTCTTTCACTAAGATCGTGCTAAGAGTCTAAGATTTGACTCTTTTACAGATGGTTAGGACATGTGTTAACTCTACACGTGATGAGGTCCTCTCAACCAAGCCTAGGGATCCTACCCCTACTCGTGGAAGACCCAGAGGTCATGGACAACCTAGAGATGTGTCCCCAACTATAGGCCAGAAGAGGGGCATTCATTACACCCTAGTCTCGCTCCTGATCTAGAGATTCTTTTGCCCCAGCCAACGGTCAGCCAAGGACCAACCTAGGCTCTACCAAGGTTTATTTCTTCTTTAGTGATCAGAGATTTTTGTTTAGCTTTTGGGGTTAATTGGTAGTGCACTATCTGATGGTACATAGTTTACAGATCAGGGTGGTACTGAGGCGAGGGCACAACCTATAGCTTCATCTCTTAGAGTAGAGGTCCCTTATGCGTTGGTGGTTTCTTAGATGGTATTTACTCAACTAGTTGTTGCCTATCATGCTATGTTTACCGAGGAGAAAAAATATTGGGTAGATTCTTAAGATTAGCTCCAACTAGTTTTTTGGGTGCTCTGGTAAGAATGTGTATGAGTTTTTGATTTCTTTTGAGGATAAGCTTTATAATTTGGGCCTTGTTGAGACTCGTGACATGGATTACACTATATTTCAGTTGGACATGGTTGCTTAACATTGATGGAGAGGTTAGATAGATTCTAGACCAGCTGGATCTTTTCTTTTGACATAGACTTAGGTTTTTAAGATGTTCTTGGAGAAGTACATGACTCATAACCTTAGGGATCATTTGAGGGATCAGTTTTCTAGATTTGAGAAGGGCTCCATGATTGTTGTGGAGTATAAGGCTCATTTTCAAGAGTTGGCTAGGCACACTACTTTTATATAGGGTACTAAGTATGAGAGAGTTTGTTGCTTTGTTCGAGGATTGATTCTTCTTCTTTGTATGTCAACTTAGAGTATGGTTGCTATAGATAAGTCTTTTACTGAGGTTTCAGACCACACTCAGGTAATGGAGAAGGTGTATTATAAGGCCCGTGTGGGAATCAATAAGAGGCCTAAACATTAGGGTAGTTTCAATGGGAACCGTAATAGTTTAAAATTCAGAGGTAGCCGTTATCATGGTAGATATACCTTGCGTCCATCCTACCAGTCTTTGAGTCAACCCAGTTAACCGTTTCAGGTAGCTCTTCAAATTACTAAAGGAGGCCAGTCTAGTGCTAGTGATCTCCCAGGCCAGGAAAGTGGCCAGCTCTTCATCTTCTGGTCATTCTAGACGTGGTAGTCATTCCGGGTTAGACAAATTTTTTGGTTCTAGTTAAGATAATAGTACGTCTTATAGTTGTGGGGTTCATGGTCACTATTCGCGAGAGTTCTCTAATCGTGGATCGATTGTTTCTTTGGCTCATAATGTTTCCCCTATTAAGGTAGTTCATCCCTCGGCTAAAGGTGGTTCTCAGGGCCATAAGGGTGGTTTTCAGGGTTCTTGAGGAGGTTCTCACAGGCTAGATCAGAGGTTAGTAAGGATCCCATCCAAGTGGCAAGCATGGTCAATTACATACAGTACCTGCTAGACTCGAGGATGAGTCTTCAGATGCTATTATTTCAGGTGCGATTTTGGTGTGCCGTTAGTCGGCCCTTGCCTTATTTTATTCCGCTTATTTTTTATGTATCTACTTATTATTCTCAACGGTTAGAGTTATTTGGGAATTATTATTTGTTCCCTTGGATATATATACACCCGTGGATGATTCTTTAGTAGTGAATCGGGTGTTCAGATCATATGTTGTGACTGTTAGAGTTTTCTATACTCATGCTCATCTTATTATTCTAGATATGGTTGATTTTGATGTAATTCTAGGTATGGACTGGTTATATCACTATTATGCTGTCATGGATTATTTTGTCAAGATCGTTACTTTAGCAATGCTCAGTATACCCCCAATTGTTTGGAAGGGAGCGATTAGCCGTGAGCCGTTAGGGATAATTTCTTATGATTGTGCTAGGAGGCTTATTTCAAGAGCATGTTAGTCTTTTATCTCTTATATTTGTGATACTAGTGTCGAGAGCCCATTGCATAACTCTGTCCCTATACTTGGTGAGTTTCTTGATGTGTTTAATGCCAATCTACCTGTATCCCCTGTACATGAGATTGTGTAGGTGCCATCATGAATCGTAAATTGGGTCGTTTCAAACTGGTATCAGATCCTAGGTTTCACCGGTATTATATGTGCAAGAACAAGTCTCTAGTAGAGTCATGCAGATCAGAATGATAATGTCCATACTCAATCTCAGTCTCACAAAGATGGGGAATACCAGGAAAGTCGGTAGAGAATACACCAAGAAATTCACAAACTACAAAAACAGAGTAAGCGATGGACTATCCACAATATTATCACAAATATAAACGAGATAAGACTCGTAACCTCTCATAATAAGACTCCTAGCATGAACTTAAGAAATAATCCCTATCGGCTAGAAGCTAACCGCTCTTTTCCACATGACTAGGGGTATGTCGGGCATGACTAAGGTAATAGTCTTAGTAAAACATTCATGACCGCATGATAGTGGCATAACTAGTCCATGCCCAGAATCACATCAAAATCCACCATCTCTAGAAATATAAGATCAGCATGAGAATCAATATCTCTAAGAGTTGTAACACAAGATCTGAAAACCCGGTCCACTACTACAGAATCACCCATGAGAGTAGATACACGTAAGGGAACATATAATAGATCCCAAGATAACTCTAATCATGGAGTATAATAAATAGATACATAAGAATAACTGGATCCCAGATCAAGTAAGGTAAGGGTCCATTGATGGTACACAATAATTGTACCTATAATAATAGCATCTGATGACTCAGCCTCAGGTCTAGCAGGTACTAATATAAATGACCACACTCGCCATCAAGATGAGCTCCTGACCGACCTTGCATGCCTGCATTAGAACCTCCTCGAGTACCCTGGAAACCACCCCTATGACCATAAAAACCACCTCTAGCTGAGGGATGAACTTCTCTTATAGGGGGAACACTCTGACCTATAGTGATAATCAGCCACCGATTAAGGCAATCTCATAAATAGTGACCATGATCTCCACAACTATAACATGTAGAATGAATTGCACCAGAACTAATAGATTCATCGGACCCAGAGTAACCACCACATCTAAAATAGCCAGGGGATTAACCCCTCAACTACTGACTGCCATCCTGACCAGGGTGATCACTAGCCCTAGATTGAACTCCGTTAGAATCTAAAGCGCTCTTTGAACCAGTCGACTGGGCTGACTCTGATTCTGATAGGATGGATATGGGGAATATCTACCATGATAGCGACTACCTCTAAATTTGAAACTACTATGACTCCTACTGAAACTACTCTAATGTTTAGGCCTCTTGTTTCTACCCCCACAAGCCTCATGATTCATCTTCTTCATCACCTGAGTGTGGTCTAAAACCTCATAAAAACATTTATCCGTAGAAACCAAACTCTAAGTTGACATACGAAGAAGAAGAATCAATCCTTGAATAAAAAACCAAACTCTCTCATACTTTTTACCTAGAATAGAAATAACATGCCTACCCAAATCGTTTAAATGAGCCTCATACTCTATAAATTTCATGGGGACCTACTCCAATCTAGAAAACTAACCCCTCAAACGATCCCTAAGGTTGCGAGGTATGTACTTCTCCAAGAACATCTCAGAGAACTGAGTCCATGTTAAAAGAGAAGGTCTATCTGGTCTAGAATCCACATAACCTCTCCACCAATGTCGAGAAGACAAGTACAACAGAAATATAGTGTATTCCATACTCCGAGTCTCAATAAGGCCTAAATTACGGAGCCTTTCCTTAAAAAAAATCAAAAACTCAAATGAATACTTGCCTGAAGCACTAGAAAACCTAGGCGGAGCCACTCTAAAAAATCTACCTAGCATCATTTGCTCCAAAAGAGACATAACATCCTAGGAAACCACTGACTGAGTAGCTACTGCTGGTGAAGGAGGGACCTTAACTCTGGGATCCGCAGCTATAGGTTGCACCCGTGCCTTAGTACCACTCTAATATGTAGACTGTAAACCATCATACGATGTACCACTAACTAACCCCAAAAGGTAAACCAAAGAATCTTTAAGTACTGAAGATGAAATAAACCTTGGGGGATCTTAGGGTGGTTCCTGGCTCACTGCTAGATGGGGCAAAAGAATCTCTAGCTCAGGAGTGAGAATAGGGTCTGGTGAAGGCCTCCTCTTATGACCCATAGATGGGGACATATATCTAGGCTATCCATGACCTCTGGGTCATTTACGAGAAAGGGTAGGATCCCTAGGTTCGGTCTCAAGATCCACTTCTCATGTAGCGATAACATATACCCTAGCCATTTGTGAAAGAGTGAAATCAAAGGAATGTTTTATAAACTAACTCATACTCTTAGTACGATATGAGTGAAAGAAGTGAAGAACTCCTAATAATGTCCATAGCCTCCCAAAGATAGAAAACATAGGTCATTGTTCTGATCCATAGGAATCTACTAGACACTTGCTCATGTACCAATAATACAGGTGAAACCTAGGCTCTGATACAAATTTATCATGACCCAATTTATGAGTCATGATGAAACTACTCTATCCTGCTAGTTGGTAAGCTAAATTGTAACTCGAAGTTAAACACAATGGGTTAACTTTGTGGAAAATGCCTATCATAGGCGAAAATCTATAACACAACTTTGAATAATCAGGTATGTGAATAGATAAAAGGTAGTCAGTACATAGAAAACCATCGTAAATCTTGGTAGAGCCAGTACAAAAGCATCTAATAATACAATTCAATTTCTAAAATAGTTAATAATATCTGTCTCAAAACAAAAGACTGAAAATGAAAGATAAAAGGAAATAGGTGACTCAGACTCCAAGAGCCAACCCTATCTCATGAAAATCAACATAACATGTACATCGATCAACAATGGAAACTAGGACTCAAATCTACAGAAAAAAGGTACATAAATGTAGTATGAGTACCAAAATCATAAGTACTCAGTAGGCATCACCGCCCACTAATAATGCTCACCTTAACCATTGAAATTTGTAGAGGAGGGTCGTTGTGAATAGCTTGACTTATGTTGAGGTTGAATCCACGAGAAGAGAAATTAGATTTCTAGTCCTATGGGTGTTAAAAGCTACTAGTATGTTACCTGAAATATGAGTAAAGTAAAACACATGAATAAAAATAGGGGGTTTGTTTGTTGTGGAAAGTTTGTATCAATAACAACTAAAATCAACAAATTAAAGCAATAATAGTGATTTAAATTCAATATGAGAAGGATCTTGGGATTATGTCTACGTAAGGACAAGTTATGCATGGGTGCATGAAGATTTGGTGCAAATTCTAGTTATTAATGATATGGTAGCCTAGGTTAAAGATACTTGAAGCTTTTTTGTTAAGAAAGCTTTATGAATATCACCCATTGGTCCTTTCGAGTACCTAACAAGTGTGTCAATTAAAACAACCTAACACCTTAATTGAGCATCCCTATTTCTAGGAATATGCCCAAGATATAGTTAACTCTCTATTTATGCTTATTTCTAAGATGACAAATAGTAGAAAACTATATCCATTAATTATCCACTATTTACTTGTCACCCATATCCTTCTTTCAAGGATGACATGCGTTCTAAAAGTCCACCTAAATCCCTCTTTCAAGGATGGTGTGAGCTTTAAAGGATTTGGGGTTTTCACCCGTAAGTCAATTTTGGGTATTTACGGTTTTCACCCACAAATCCCAACTAATTAAACCAAGAAATAGTGAAACCTATCATAAACAAACTAGAATCTACATAAATACATCACAACCCACTCATTATTGCACCTTAGTTCAACATAATCCCAAGATAAGGAAAGTTTAGCTATTCATGAAGTAAAGATAAAGAAATATACCATATGGTTCTTTCAAAGCATCCATCCTTCAATTTAAATAAATTCAAAGTATGAGATTCAATTATAATTGTTTCCCAAATTATTGTTTGTAAACTTCAAATTCAATTGTTCCCAAAAGTGTAAAATTCCCAAAAAGAGAAAGGGTTTGAGTCTTTTAAGGGATTTGGGGTCGGCTGGGTAAAATTACAAAATTGCCCTAGGACACATTTCTGCATTGCCGCGATCAATGAAGCTTGTCTACGATCGCGGATAGGATGACCACAATTAGGATACTACGATCACAGTCCTTTGACCTGACTTGATTGACTGCGATCGCGGCTCTCAGACTGCGATCGCGGTAGTTGAGGATGCTTTTCTTCTTCAACTCTTCTAGTTGCACTTCTTTTCTCCTTTTTGATCCTTTTTAGCTTAAATTAACATCTTTCCATCTAATCCATAAATTTTTCTCATTTATACATTTAAATTATAGTACTGTGCACTAATTCTGAGTGTAAATGAGTGGTAAATTCACCACACATCACCTACTGAGCTAAATTATGATATAAGTATGATAAAATGCAAGCTAACATAACTAATTTAAGGTATATATAAATATAAAGTAATTCCAACATCACTATTCATAAATAAGTACATAAACCAAAATAATAACATAACGTGAAGTATCAACAAATACAATCATAACTACAAAATTGGCTCCGATACGCCAATTTGTATCGAAAATTAAATAACCTATTGCAAGACCCCATAAAACTAGAAGGTAAAAATATGATAGAATAACCCACAACCATCATTTATCCACTCCCATAATACAATTGGAATTCATCCAAGTCAGGCCACACTATAACCATCGATTGACCGTATTCAATATTTGTTAATTAATCAACACTTATCAACTAAGCCTCATGTGGCAACTAATCTCCAAGTATCGATAAATTATCCTTTATAAACTAAACATCACTTATCAACTAATCCTTATATAATAGCTAATCATCACTTATCAACTAATTATTTTTTATCAACTAACCAATATTTACCAACTAAACAACATTTATCAACTAATAATTATATCACTAGATTTCCTTCATATCATACCACAATATAACCATTTCCTCATTTTCATACTTAGCTAGAATTACTATTTTCAATCTCAAACCCCAATGTCATCATATAATATAAGTGTATCATCATAGTATAATATGTATATTTGGACTCAAACAAGTATTGGTATTAAATAATATCCCTATAAATATCATAATCAATATCATCGTTAACACCATCACCAATATCATCAATATCATTATTAATAACATCAATATCATCGTTAATATCATCTATATTGTCAACAATATCTGTAATGACACTCTAGGTTATTTTTTATAATTCTGCTAATTTTTGTCGTTAAAGATTTTTCATAGCTTTATCAAGTCATTTATGACTTATTGAGATTGAAAATTCAGTTACCAAGAAATTCATTTGTTTTTTAGGGCCAATTCCCTATTTAGAAGTCTTTGCTGGTTTCAAATAGCCACAAGGCAAAAACTTTATTAAGATGATCCTGGATTCAAATTACAACTGCACCAGTATCTCCATAATATAAATTTTAGGCTAGGTAGACCTTTGTTTCGGGTCCTGAGGCACCTAAGCTCATTTCAACCTATTGGTCAAAAATTAGAAAAATTAGAAATATGGGTGTGAGACATACATTTGGTCAAAACAACCTCCGATTAAAAATATGACTTTGTCATTGTATTCTAAATGTTGAATTTAGTGTGGTTACATAGGTTATTTTCATATATAGGATTCTGAATGAATTCTGAGGTATCATCGAAAACTTGGAAAATTTCTTAGTTTTAGCTGATATCTGGTGCATGCAATTGTACATGGTGCACAAAGGAGATAGTGTGATCGCACTAGGGGTGTTACAGATTTCATTATCTTCTCTTAAGGTTAGATAGTGTGATTTTACATATGGGTGTGTGATTGCAATACTTATTAACTAGTATGGGTATATATATCCTCTTTTTGCTCAATTTTGCTCATTTTTCATCCATTTCTTGAGAGCAAAAAAACCCTAAAAGGTGAGATATTTTAAATTTGAGACTTGTGGGTGATTTGGGAGCTTGTTTAATTTCTATTTTCTCAATTATCTTCCAAATCAAGGTTAGACTCTACCCTCTAACTAGTGAGTTTTCTTTATTCTTGACCAAAACCCAAAATAGCTTGAGGGCTTGATTTTAGCCCCAAATTAGCTTAGTCTTTACCCATTCTTTAGGAATATGATTCATTGATCATGTATGGACCTTAGGTTGACCTCAAAAATGTGATTTCTATATGTGGACCCACTTGGGGGTTTTGATGTCATTTTTGGACCTGAAGCACAATGGTGTATTATGGGTGTCGTTATTCTCGTATTATGAGTAGATTATGATTTTGATAATGTGGTAGCATTTTGATATCATGAATGGAAGACAATTGTTTGGTGAATGATTTAAGGATTTGCGGCTTGGCATCAAGGTAGGCTTCTTTCTACTCTTCTTTGTAAGATGATGTATGTTATATATTCCATGTGAATGTGAATGTTAATATTGATTATGGGTAGGATGACTTATTCTTGATTGTTAAATTTTTGGGATTAGATGAGGGTTTTTGACCCGTAAGGTGAAACGCTTATTACACTTTTAGAATCCTATTGCCATCACCCTAGACTGAACTAATTCGTACAGTGGATATGATATAATGCTACGTTTGAGATATAGTTTAAGACTGGAAGCGTAGTTAGTATGATTTACATTCCTTGTACTATGTTGTGATCTTAAATCATAAAATGGGTAAAGTTGACATAATTGCTTATATTGTAGGTGACATTTCTTTCTTAGGATTAATTATAGATCGTGTACCACCTAGAAGTCAATTAAGATACAATAGACTAGTATGGGGTGTAAATTGCCTAAATATGAAATTCAGAGATTAGAAGTGGGTTCTTTCGGCCCATCTTAGGCTAAGATTTGGGTTATACCTTGTGGACTTATTGACAGATGTTAGGCCTAGTTCAGACTAATAAATATTTATTATGAGATTTTCTTTGTGAAATGATAAACAGTGATGGTTTTCCCCCAGATTATGATATGTGGCCTATAGATATGTTATGCTTCATAGATATATTATGGCTTATGGATATGATTATTGATATGACATCTGGATACATATGTGGGCCTAAGGCTATGATTATGATGTTGTAATTATTTTGGACACATTATTGGGGCTAAGTCATGTTAAGATATCGGTTGGGCATGCAGGATGCATTTATCCCTGTAAAGAATGTGGTTGTAGTTTATGATTATATTGATTATTATGGTTTCATTGTTTGAATACTGGTGATGATATGCATAGATTCGGTACATTCATGAACATTACATCGGTAAATGATGTAATTCTAGCTAAAATATGATCTTATTACTATTTCTTCTAAACAAAGGTTAAAGCCCCCTTTTTACATTAAGAATGGATTTTTTGATAACAGTAACTGTCTTTCTTAATGGAAAACTTATATGCATAAAAGATATTAAGAATAATGTTTTAAATATTTGATCGAGATAGATTTTGGTCTATGATTTGATACTACTAATTACTCCGATCGTGAGAGATTTTGATCCTTTCTACACTTTTTTAATGATTTAATCTCAAAGTTCACTCCGGGCAATGGATTTATAAATTTTCACTCTTTTTAGCCACGACTTCAGTCCATGCACCTATTATATCTATGTACATATCTCTCCGGTATGGGAAAGAGGAAGATAATGTATTGATGATATAAATTTCGAGTAATCACCCGATGGCATATTATAATATTGATGTAATATATGTGCGTTCATGATATTGATGATGTTGATGATATTGAGGGTATTGATTATATATTATGATGAGTTCAATTTCGAGTCTTGATTATATATTATGACCGGTTCAATTCTGAGTCTTGATGATATTTATGACCGATTCAATTTTGAGTCTTGATGTTATTTATCTTCAGTTTAATTTTGAGTCTTGATGATATATTATGAGAGGTTCGATTCCAAGTCTTGATGATATTTATGATCAATTTAATTCCAAGTCTTGATGATATATTATGACAGGTTCAATTTTGGATCTTGATGATATATTATGACCGGTTTAATTTTGACTCTCGATGATATTTAGGAATGATTCAATTTTGAATATTAACTATGTGCATATTATTTTTTCTCATACGGGGATGATTGTGATGTTGATTGCATGCTTAGTATTCATTCTTGCATATACATTGTCTATCACCAGTATTCACCTATATCTATCCACTCATATGAGGGGTTGCATAGGTATTGGTGATGATTATGCCTATGATGTGATTTATGTTGATTGAACCTTCAGAGCCTAGGGTGGTGGTGTACGTGATAGGCTCGACTAGGTATTGGTTTTCTGGACTATCCGGTTATTCGCGTGGTTATTCGTTGTTATTATCATTGTATGATTATGGTTATAGCTACTTTATGACAGGTTGGTCATTGATTTGACATTGAGATTTGAGGTATAATTCGGGCCTATTCTATCTTACGATTATATTATTACACATGATCATCTGGTGATTTAATATAAGGATTAGAACCTTGAGTATTCTAGGACTAACTTCTTCTATGATTATGAGGTATTAAAATGCTTGTCTAATGATTTAAGTTATGCCTTGAATTAATCTCGTTTATACAAATATATGTATACCTATTTATATGTAGCTATGGTATTATTATATATCCTTCTTTCCTTCATTTACTCAGATTATATACTCATTTCTTGTCCTTGTATACTGTTATATATAATTCTTTTGCCCTCTATTCGTATATTTGTCGGTGATATATGGTATAGTGTTGAGATTCCTAAGTATGGCGAAAATAAGATTGTTCATGCTCATTACTTCCTTAGTCTTACTATGTTAGTCTCTTGGACATAAATAGGATCGTTTATCCTTATTATCTCATTGGTTTTATTATGTGGTTCCTGAACATTCGGGTATAGTTTTTTATTCTGTTTAAATGTTTTATATATCTACGTTATCTTTGGAGCTTAGTTAGCAGTTTTCTACTGAGTACCACGTGTTTGGTACTCATACTACACTTTTGCATCCTGTAAATATTGTACGGGTGATCACCGTTGATTTATGCATCATGTAGAGCAACCATGGTTTGGAGACATAGGGTGATATCCTGACATTCGGAGTATTACTTTCCTCTCTCTAATATACTAGACTAGTCTCTATGTTGTATTCAAAGATGGGATGTATTAGTATATTTATTTGTACATCACTTTGAAATCTCGTTGTGTTAGAAGCTCTTGTACTAATACCACCAGGTTTTAGGACTATATTATGTATTTGATCTTTGATTACATCTATTCCGCATTCTCTCCTTTGTCTCTTTGGGTAGCCCGTTACTAACCGTTCTGAATTATGGGTTTGGCTTGCCTACTGATGGGTTATAGTAGGCTTCATCATGACCTGAGAAATTAGGTTGTGACAATTTCGCACTATCATGGCCAACCCTCGGTCTTGCATCGTGTATCAATAATTGATGCCATCATTATTATCCGGACTTGAATCGGTAATCATACCATAATTATCATGGCCAAATAGCATAATCATTAGAGTATTTGATAGCGTAACCACTAATATAGTTATTTAACAAGATCAATAATCATATTCAATAAGTATTATCAAAGTATATTCTATAACTTATCAATGGACTAGTTAATGGATTATCATTAGCATAATAGATAGCTTATCATTTGCGTGATCAATAGCTAATCCATCGCATACTCTATATCATATTTATAGAATAATCAATAACTTAATCTCCAATGTAGTCCATAAAAATAACCTCTAGCATGAAAACTAGATTAAACACTAATATATCGATAAACAAGATCACTAGCAAAGTTAATAGCTCATTCATTGGCTCAACAAACAACATAATTTATCGCTTAGTCAATATCTTAGTCAATATCATAATCAAGGGCTTATTCAATAGTGTATTCAGTATCATAATCAATAGCTATATCAATAACATATGCAATAACTCATCATAAGATTAATCAATGATTCATTCATAGCATATTCATTAAATATTACTTCCAACATCACCCATAATGCCCATTAAGTACCCAAGGCATCTTAATATCACCATAATAAGTATTTCCCAGATATATGTAAAGGTATAAAAGGTCTTCAATAACTATCAAAAGTATGGACTAAGCTGGGTCGAAGTGCCCACTTCTAAATCCCCAAAATCATTTATCAAGAAATATCTCCCCCGAAGTAGGCTAAGATATTTAAATCCACTATTAGATGTTGAACAAGCCGTAACTAACCCTAGGATAGCAATTCCCCTTAATTTAGAACAACAAAGTCCATTCCACCTAATGTAAGGGCAATTCGGGTAAGTTTCATCCCAAGCTCCAGTGAATAAGGCAATCTCCTCATTGATTGAGTAACTAAGTTATTTCCATCCTAAATAAGAGCTTACAAGGTCAGTTTCACCTAAGGTATGATTTAGTAGGCAAATTAGACCCACAACGATATCCAAAATGGCCTAAGCGGTCCAACTAACCAAAGTATTGCATTTTGTCACACCAACACCTAAAACCCATCTCAAATATAACACAATATCATAAACATACTATGAAGTAACTCAATTTAACAAGGGATAAAACCTAGCCTACCCGGACGCTGAAGAAAGCTTACAAGATCCACTGAATCACTGTGTTTCCCTTTCGAGAAGCTTTTGCAATATTTCAAGTTATCAAAATCACATTTTACCCTTCAATACGAGGATAATGATACCCATATTGCACTATTTTGCTTCGGGTCCAAAAATCACACCTAAAATCCCATGTAGGTCGTATTTACAAAAAAATCATGTTTTCGAAACCAACCCAATGTTCCCTCATGCTCAAGGATTCATTACTCTTAAGAATGGGTGACATCCAAGCTAATTTAGGGATAAATCAAGCCTACAAAGTTTTGGGATTTGTGAACAAGAAATGAGAAATTCTACCATGAAAAGAGTGAAATCTTACAACAAATCTAAGGAGAATCATGAAAACAAGTGTTTGCCAAGCTTCCAAATCACCCACAAGATTCAATTTCCAACCATCTTACTATTTATGGTTTTAGTCTTAAGGGAATGGATGAAGGAATGGAAAAAAGGAGCTTAAATAGGGTATTTATACCCTTTCCAGGTTCTGGAGTGTCGCTATCACGACTCGAGACTCGCGATCACGATACAGGGTAGCAGGGACAGAAGTCATTTTCATAACTTCCCCCATTGCAATCGTGGCACTGATAGACAACCCAAGGAGTTGCGTTCACAATAGAACATGTTGCGATCATAGAACTTGCTGGTGCTGCAAGATGACTATCGTGATCCACGATCCGCGATCGCTGGGGCACCAATTATAGTTCAGACTTAGAATTTTTCCAAGTCTTCACCAAGCCCTCGGGATTCATCTAGAATCCCTTATATGCAAACAAACTATGTAACCATACCAAATTCGGTATTCCGTACTCAATGGAAAAATCTAAATTTCCATCTTAGGTCGTTTCAATAAAAAGTGGGTCCCACACCAAATTTTCATTTTCTTAACTTTCTGACCAATAGGTCCAAATGAGTCCGGTGTCTCGGGACCCGAACCAAGAGTCCTCCTAGCCTGAAATAGATATTATGGAGCTGCTGGAATAGTTAAAATTTGCATTAGAGGTTGTTTAGCTGAAATTTTTTGCCCAACGGCCATTCGAAACCAGCGAAGACTTCAAAATAGATAATTGGCTCTAAAAAAAAATGAACTACCTGGTAACTGAATTGTCAGTTCCAAAGCAAGTCATAAATGACTTGGGGAAGCTATAGAGAAGCTCTAACAGTGAAAATAAGGGAAAATATGGAAAATGACTTGAACGGTCATTACAATATCCACTACTAAAGGAACTTTTATCCACAAAAGCTAAGGATTAGGATGTACCTGAAGTCTCGAATAGGTGAGGATACCAGGTCCACATCTCTCTCTTAATCTCCCAGTGGCTGTCTCCACTGGGCGGTGCCTCCACTAAACTTTAAGTACAAGAATCTCCCTAGTGTGCAACCACCTATCATTTTTCTCTACATAGTTTAATTGTTCATACAACTAGATTGAGTGCCATCTAAGCACATGAGATGAATCAGGAATGTATAGCCATAATAAGGAAACATGGAAAACTAGATGGATAGCAATAAAATATGGAGGTAAGTCTAAATCATAAGCCACCTCACCAACTGTGCAAATAATCTCGAAAGGTCCAATATATTTCCTTCCTCCCAAATATCATCGCACCCTTTATGGGAAATACTTGGAAGAATACTCTAGCACTAACTCCAAATCTTAAGCACGAAGCCTACGGTCTACATAGTCCTTCTACCTATTCTGAGCTTCTCTCAACCTATCCTGAATCACCCTGATTCTTTCCAATGACTCCTAAAGCAAGTCAGTACCACGGGGATGAATCTCAGAAGTTTCAAACCATCTAATAAGAGAACAACATAACCTACCATACAAAGCCTCAAAAGGCGCCATCTCAATACTCAAATGATAATTATTTTTATAAGTAAACTATTCCAAGGATAAGTACTCCTCTCACTGTCCTCTAAAATCCATAAGACTGGCTCGGAGAATATCGTCAACCACCTGAATAGTCTACTTGGATTGACCATCACTTTGTGGATGAAAGAATGTACTAAGATCCACCCGAGTGCCCAACTCCTCCTAAAAATCTCTCCAAAAGCTGGAAGTGAACACAAAACCCCTGTCTAAAATGATTGATATAGCCACAACATGCAAACGGACTATCTCACACACATAGATACGGTCTATTCTCTCAGTACAAAAAGATATCTCAATAGGAATAAAATGTGGTAACTTGGGCAACGAACCATGATGATCCAAATACCATCACCACCATGAGAAGTATGTGGCAAACCACTAACTAAATCCATGGTAATATGTTACTATTTTCACTCGGTAATAGGCAATCACTAAGTCAGTCCACCTTGTCACTGATGCCCATCCTTTACCTACTGACAACATAAGAAATGATCTACAAAATCTGTCGTATCTCTCTTTATGCCACTCCACCAATATTGTTGTTTCAAATCTCTATACATCTTAGCTATGCCCAGATAAATAGGATATGTAGAACTGTGTGCCTCGTGCAGAATCAATTGAATTAAATCATCAATCCTCAATACAAAAATACGGCGATCAAATGGGAAAAGTCCCTCAAAATCTATGGGGTTCCTCTTGGACTCACCACTCAAAACCTGATCACGAAGGAAGCAAAGCTTACTATCCTCAAACTGATGATACCAAATCTTCTCAAAAAGTGAAGACGTCACCTCAACGCTAGCAAGAATCCTCCTAGGTTCTGAAATATCAAGGCGAGCCATCAAGTTGGCAAAGGAATGAATGTCCCATGCCAACGGCCTCCGAGAAACTGAAATACATACCAAACTACCTGTACTCATTGCCTTTTGACATAAGGCATCTGCTACCCCATTCACCTTACCCGGATGATACAAAATAGAGATATCATAATCCTTAAGCAACTCCATCCATCTATGTTGCCTAGCATTAAGCTCTTTCTAGTTCATAAGATATTGAAGACTGTGACGATCGGTTAAAATCTCACAATGCACACCATAGAGATAATGCCTCCAAATCTTCAGCGTGAAAACTACTACCGCCAACTCTAAATCATAAGTGTGGTCGTTGCATTTGTGGACCTTATTCTATCTCGAAGAATAAGAAATAATATGACCCTGCTACATCAAAACACAATACAGACCAACACCAAAAGTATCACAAACATCGTGAATCCCTTACCCTCTACACGAAGAGCTAAAGTAGGAGCTAAAGTAATCAAATCCTTGAGATTTCCAAAGCTCAACTAACACTCCTTAGACCATTGGAAAGGAACCACTTTTTGAGTAAATCCGGTCATAGACGCTAAAATAGTACAAAAAACTTGATGGATCATCTATAATAACTGGCCAAGCCAATTAAGCTACGAAGCTCATCGGAGATGTGGGTCTAGCCTAATCATAAATTAACTCAATCTTGGCTGGGTCTACCATAAAACCATCCTTAGACACCATATGCCCAAGGAATATCACTGACTCAACCCAAAACTCACACTTAGAGAATTTAGCAAAAAACACATAATCTCTCAAAGTAATGAACATGATCCTTAAATTTTGTAGATGCTCCTCTCTACTTCTCGAATAGACAAGGATGTTGTCGATGAACACAATTGAAAAAAAATCCAAATAAGGTTAGAATACTCGGTTCATCAAGTCTATAAATATAGCTAGGGCATTAGTTAAGCCAAATGACATCACCAAGAACTAATAATGACCATAACGGGTCCTAAAAGTTGTCTTTGGGATATTCTCAACCCAAATCCTTAACTGATGGTAACCAGATCTCAAATCAATCATAAAAAACATTGCCCCTTCCTGAAGCTGGTTAAACAAATAATCAATGTGAGGCATAGGATAACGGTTCTTCACCATCACCTTATTAAGTTGCCTATAATCATTAAACATATGCATAGAGCTATCTTTACAAATAATATAGGAGATCCCCATGGAGACATATTCGATCTTATAAAACCCTTACTAAGAACATACTGAAGTAGAGAATTTATCTACTTAAGCTCAGCAAGAGCCATACAGTAAGGTACCATAGAAAGAGGTTGGGTGACAGGCTCGAGATAGAATGAAAACTCAATCTCACGGATAGGGGGAATACAAGGCAGGTCAGTAAGGAACACATCAGGAAACTCACAAACTTTAGAGACAGAGTCAAGTGATGGACTCTCCTTACTAGTAGCACAAATATAAGAGATAAAAGACTCACAACCCCTTAAATTAATCCTCCTAGAACAAATGTAAGAAATAGTCACCATCGATTTGTAGCTAACCGATTCCTGCCACATGACTGGGGCAATATCGGGCATGGCTAAGGTAAGTGTCTTGGTAAAACAATCCATGACCACATGATAGTGGGATAACCAGTCCATGCCTAGAATCACATCAAAATCCACCAAATCTAGAACAATAAGATTAACATGAGTATGAATATCTCTAACAGTCATAACACAAGATCTGAACACTGATCCACTACTAAAGAATCACTCACAGGGGAAGATACATGCAAGAGAACAAATAATAAATCCCAAGATAAATCTAACCATATAGCATAATAAGCGCAGATACATAAGAATAAGTGGATCCCAAATCAAATAAGGCAAGAGCCGAGTGATGGCACACCAAAATCCTACTTATAATAATAGAATTCAAAGACTCAGGCTCAGATCTAGCAGGTATTGTATATAACTGACCACGCCCACCACCTAGCTGGGATCCTGACTAACCCCCTATCCTTCCTTCCTGAGAACCTCCTTGAGTATCCAAGAAAATACCCCTACAACCTTGAAAACCACCTCTAGCTGACGGATGAACTAACCAAATAGAGGAAACACTCTGATCTAAATCAACTATCCCCCCATAACTAGGGAACTCTTATGAATAGTGACCATGAGCTCCACAGTTATAAAATATACTATGAGCTGAACAAGAAACAATAAATCTGACTTATATAAAATAACCATCATATCTAGAATGGCCAAAAGATGAACCCCTTGAAGACTGACCACTGCTCTAATTAGGAAGATCACTAGAAGTAGACTTAAATTCATCAGTAATCTGAAGAGCTACCTGAACCGATCAATTGGGTTGACTCTAAGATTGATAGGATGGACGTAGGGGATATCTACTATGAGAACTGCTACCTTTGAATTGGGAATAACTAAGACTCCCACTTAAACTTCCCTGATATCTAGGCCTCTTATCTCTATCCCCATGGGCCTCATGATACATCTCCTCTATAACTTGAGCATGGTCCAAAAACCTCAGAAAAGACCTACCCAGATCAACCAATCTCAGAATAGAAATACGAAGAAAAAGTCTAAATCCTCAAACAAAGAAACATACTCTCTTATACTAAGTACCCAGAATAGAAGTAGCATGCCTAGACAACTTGTGAAAATGGGCCTCATACACCATAATTGTCATGGATCCTTACTCCATTCAAGAAAACTGATCTTTCAAACAATCCCTAAGCCTGCGAGGCATGTACTTCTCCAAGAATATCTTGAAAAACAGAGTCCATGTTAAAGGAGAAGATCCAACTTTTCTAGAATCCATATAACCTCTCCACCAATGTCAAGTAACCAAGTCCAACTGAAATGTAGTGTCATCCATACTATAAGTCTCAATAAGTCCTAAATTATGGAGCCTATCCTTATAATAAAATAGAAAAACATATGCATCCTTGCTCAAAGCAGTAGAAAACCTAGGCAAATCCAGTCTAAAAAATCTAGACAACATCTTCTACTCCTTAGCAGAAATAACTTGATGAGCAACTTCATAACAAATCAAGATTGCCCCATCTTCGTAACACGATGCATAGAGCCACAAGTAATCCCAAGCTAACCCATGGCCTGGTAAGCATTAAGATACTAGAGAGAATACTGATACTATCTGAAAATACCCAACAAACTAAAAGCATATCTAACTGTCTAAAGCCTCTAAATAATAATGAGTTGTTGGCATAGGACCTCAACTAACTCCAACTGACTGAAATAAAATAAAATGCTAAAATAAATAACTGATAGCTAGTCCTCGAATGATGAGGACTTACCAAAGTGCTGCTGAGAGGTATGAGAATGTGCTAAGAGTGATTCAGGAACTGAGTATTCAAACCTATATTATGACATAATATAGAACCAAAAAGTATACTATAAGTACTTTGAATGTACTGAGTATACGAGATGGGAAATCTAACTAGTATAAATACCCAGTCAAGTAAACCTAAACTGAACTCAAACTTAAAATTGAACTGACGATTGTGGGAGCTAACAATAACAAACATACCTTAATCTGAGTAAATCGGGGTCCAACTTGTAACCCTATTTGGAAGGGTGTTAGTACCTTGCCACAGGTAACATACTGGCTTGCATGAATCCACTAAATTGATGTACCAAAGGACTTGGGTGTCATGCCTAACTAATGGGTGACCCCTTATAACCTAAAGTGTCCCCTAAATTCTAGAAATTAGAGACAGCTACTAATAGTCTCAAGCCTAAACTAACGGGTGAGTCTTCATCCTTGCATTTGCTCAGTGATAAGATCTACTCCCAATCGATTGACACTGAAACATAAACTGAATTGCTCATCATGATAATATTCTGAAAATATAAATAATGGATTATCTAAAATTCTCAAGACATATAAACTATTATATGTATGATTCCCCAGGAATCGGGTGTTCATAACCCATCAACACTAACTAATGCACTGAACATGATTATATAAAAAAATAATCATAATTGGGAAATCATGATTTGTGGAAAATGAAAGATGTTATTCTTTTTGGAAAACATGTACTCGTGGTATAATTACAATAATAACTAAAAAAATTAAGGAAAACTCATATTTGACTTGGAACCCAAAAGTTGAAGAAAAAGTTAACGGGAGAATGGAGAAAATCCTTAGGACTCAATGGGTGAAAGGAAACCATTGATGAAATCCCACATACCTGAAGGTGAATTCCTTAATGAACTATTTGGAAATTGAACTTGAGATTGACTTTTTGACAAGAAGAGTCACCTCTTTTTGCTAATTTTTGATGTATTTTGAGTTTAAGAGGTGTTAGGGTAATAAACTACACCAATAAATGATCTTAGTGTGCCTAAAAGACATGGGTTTGGGGTTAAAAGGGTGGATAACGACCCAAAACCCCTTTTTAAAATATACAAAAATTTCTAGGAATAGTCGTCATGACTAGGGTAACGATTCATTACGACAGGTCATGACTTGTGACCTGAGGACTTGAGTTCTAAGTCCTTTTGGTTATGAAAATCAATCCCCTCATAATGACTCATTAGGTCTGATAACGAGCCATTATAAAGGTTCATTATGAAGGGATGAGTCTTAGGTTTTTTATTATCGTGACAATGGGTCCATACACAGTGACTTGTTTAGTCTGACAATAAATCGTGCGTTGGACTCATTGCTAGTGAAATGAATTTATCGGTCGCTTACTTCAATGGAAATGTTTCTTGGATATGCCTTATTACGTCTGACAATGGGTCGTTGCCTGAGTAGTTTCCATTGGCAGTTTGACAATGCCTTAGGAAATTTTCCATAACTTTCTACTAAGACTTCAGATTAGTGCGAGACTTGTGGGATTGGAAAGCTAATTTATTAGTCTACTTTGTGGTGGATCTAGAGCTAAAAATTTCTGGGTATTAAAATATCTCTCCCTTGGGATCATTTGTACCCAAATAAAATTGACTAGGCTGAAGTACTACAGGATAAAGCTGAAATTTTGCACTTAACACTTATGAGCTGAACCATGAGTTGATACCAGAACTTTTGACTGATGCATGGACTGAACTAAACTCATGAATGCATGCTCTGACATGAAAATAGTTGGATGGCCTGAGATAGAAATGAAAGAATTAATTAGTTAACACACATTATTACCTCAAGCTGAAACTTGGTTCAAAGAGAAAATATAGGGGGTACTTGGTTATCAAATATGCCTCTGCTTCCCAAGTAGCTCCATCTACTGACTGGTTTATCCACAAAAATTTCACTAATATGGCCTCTTTATTCCTAAATCTACGGATCTAAAAATCAAGGATCTCAACTAGGACCTCTTAATAATAGACGCTATTTTCCACACCAACCCTTTCTAAAGGATCTACGAATGTTGGGTCACTAATGCATTTCTTTAACGAGAAGACATGGAAGATTGGATACATCGATGCCAAATATGTAGGCATCTCCAACTCATAGGGTGCCTTTCCATATTGACTCAAAATCTTATAGGGACCAACATAGAAGAGACTAAGCTTTCCTTTTTACCAAATCTTGTCACCTCTTTATGGGAGAAATATTTAAGTAAACAAAATCTGTAACATCATACTCAAGATCTCTTCTCCTGATATTAGCATAGGATTTCTAACGACTTTGGGCAATTTTCAATGTTCCCCTAATCAGCTGGACCTTCTCCACTGCCTCATGCACTTAATCTGGCTGTATTAAGGCAGCTTCACCAACCTTAAACCAACAAATAGGATATCTACACCTCTTACCAAAGAAAGTATAAAATGGGGCCATCTGAATACTAAAGTGATAGTTGTTATTGTAAGCAAACTCAATTAATGAAAAGTGATCCGCCCAACTATCCTTGAAATTAATTACACTTGCCCTCAATATATCCTCTAAGGTTTGAATGGTCCTCTCCACCATACCAACTGTCTGTGGGTGAAAAGTTGTACTAAGATGAAATTATCTACCAAGACCCTTCTAAAATGCCTTCTAAAATTAAGAGGTAAACTTTATACCTCTATCTAAAATAATGGTCAAAGGAACTCCATGAAATATTACCAACTCCCTAAGATAGATCCTAGCATATTCTTGACAACGCTCAATCTACAGCTCTCGTTTGAGTGTAAAGCGGTCGTTAGCAAATATAGAACCCAACCTGGGTTGGGTATCGATCCCACAGGGAATAGCTTGGCCAACAAGTAAGTAAAATTACTAAACTTTTGGTGCAAGTCTCGTAAGAAGGGGGGATTCTTGTTTTGCAAGTAATGTAAACAAAAGCTGAAACTAATAAAGTAAAAAGAGAGAGATTATTACGTTGGTTGTAAACAATGAGAATTGAAGCATTGGGGTTATGTCCACCTTCTGAGGTATACGTCTCTATTGGCTATGAGTATGTAGAATTCTGACATGCAATTGCTTATAGAGGATTGTAGTCGATGGTAAATCCAAGCGTCTCTCGACCTAAAAAAGGACTATTTCACTTTAACTCTCTCGAGCTTAAAGCGTGTCTAACGGTACGAATTCTCCAAGAGGTTAGTCCAGTTACGGCACTAGATTTTTAATAGGAAAGGGTGTCCTACTACCTTGACATTATCTCTTTTCCAGACAAATAAATTTTCTCTCGAACAAGTTAAATGTTAGACTGGCGTATTCTTGCATTTGCAACCGCAGAGAATGTAGATTAAGATGAAGAGAATAATGATATAAGCAATATACGTGCCTCGAACTCACAAACTCACAGCAATAGATAGTAACTCATTCGGCTTCCATAACCCCAACAGAGAAGTTTAGTTACCCATGAATGTGAAGGAAATCACGATTGACATTGTTATTATATCACGATATTGAGTAATGGCGTGTAGATCAAGTGATAGGCGTGAGGCGTGATTCCTTAGCAAGTAACGATTCTCTTGTTGTGGAGTTTAAGAATAGAAGAGTAGATTAGAAGTGTTTGTAGTGGAAGATGAGAGGGATGGAAGAAAATTAATTATTGAATGATGAATGTCCCCCCTCCTAAATCTCTAGCATGATAGGGTATTTATATTACCCATATCCTACTCCTACTAAGATAATGAAATAAATAACCAAATCCTACTAGACTAATGAAATCCTTAACCCAAATGTACTAGGTTAAGGTAACATTATCATAATCCGCATAAAATAATGAAATACATAACCTAATTGCACTAGGTTAATGTATCATTGTCAAAATCCAGCTTTGTGTCTGTAAGTCCCCAAAGTCTTCAGAATTGTTGTTTTAGCCCGGGACAGATTTTCCATGCAGCAGTTTTGGTCCTTTAGGCGTCCCACTTCCTTCTCCTTCGTTTGTGAGCTTTCTTTTGCGTCAAGTTAGCCATAAAATGCTGTATTTTGCATCATTTATACCTGAAACTTTCCTAGTCATGTTCGTTAGCTCATTTACGGGAAAAAGGACTAAAAGTGCATGAAATATATAATTTGTTCTCAAAACTAGGCTAAAATATGGGCAAAATATATTGATATAGGCGCGTAAATCCGCCTATCATCAACACCCCACACTTAGAGCTTTGTTCGTCCTCGAACAACATATCATGTCCTTCTAAGCATCAACTTATGGTTTTTACAGCAACAACACAAAACATTTATTAAGACAAGCACAACGATTATCAACCAAGAGTATCTTTCCGATTATAAGTAGAAACAATTTAACCTCAAGTATAGACTCGTGATGGTGATCAACTCGCATGCAAACGTTAAAGTGCATAGAATCATATACAACTATCCAAAACTCATCAACCATGTGTGTCTCACCATATAGTACCCATAATCACTCACAAATATAGCATATTTTTCAAACATGGGTATCAAAATGTCCTTGCTCTCACTGTCACAAAGAGTTCATATGTAGCGACTGATGACCATAGGCTTTCCCTGAATGTAATACTCTACTAAATGTTGGAATGTTAAGATTAGGATCAAGTAGGTCTTTTGATGGTTGTAATGTAGGCTAAGGGACGGGTAGGACTATTTTGGCCAGGAATAGTTCCTAAGTTCCTAAGCGCTTTAATACATCACTTTGTATCATTGACACTTTTTTCTTTCAACCTTTCTTCTTTCTTTTGTTATACCACCCTTGTTCTCGTATCATTAACACTTTTCTTTCAAACAACCTTTCTACTTTCTTTTATTCTACCACTCTTTTTCACCTCTTTTGTTTTTCAATTTTAAGCACAACTCGCTTTTCAGCTTTCTTTTCCTTTTTCTTTTCACAACATACCTCTTATGATAGCACTTTCTTTTTCATAACACATTCAAGCACCATTAAAATTTATAGCATCATACTCACCCAATTTTCTCTTATGTTGTCACATGACTTTTTCACTTTAAAGCACTTAGGAGTTTGGATCAAATTACGGTCTTGAAAGAAATGGATTAGGCTTACATACAAGGTTGTCAAAGAAATAGGCTAAAGGCTCAAAAGGGTTTAACTAGGATGATGTCCATGGGTAGGTAAAACTGAAGGTAAACAAATATGGGTTGCCAAAGAAATGCCTAAATCATATCCTAAACTTACACTCCTTATTTTTGCTTTGCATACATACCAGGAAAGTTCTAGCATCAGCCACACACATAGATTATACGATTATCTCAAATACACAAGGCACATGGTCGACTTGATTGGGAGTAGTATAGACTCTCGACCCAACAAATGAAGGAATTGAATCACAATATCACATAATGAGTCACAACTAGAGCCTAAGCGTCTCAATAGTCACAAATGTAGCACATCCTCTTGTTATAATCTCATGCTGCCTATCAAAATAGTTTCATGCAAAGCTAGAAAAAATAACAAAAACAAAAAAATTAAAAAAAGAAAAAAACAACAAAAAAAACAACAAAATAAACAAACATAGATGCGATAGAGAAGTATAGCATACGATACCGCCACCCCACACTTAAACGGGACACTACCCTTAGTGGAAAATAAATATGAGGAACCTGGTTAGTCGGACTCTTCCTCAATGTCGGGGGTCATACCCCCTTCTTCGGAATCATCATAAGAGTAGTCGTCAGAGTTCTCCTCCTCGTCAGAGTCTGGCAAGCATCGATCGTCATCAGTCGGCACATCATCATCTAGAGGTTCCTCAAAGTATGTACCTACTCCACACATCTCCCGTGCATGAATATTAATTGGATAGTCATGGTCAAGCTGTTGAAGCTCTGCAGCAGTGGGAACACGACCTCCGCTCATCATTGTAAACCTCATCATGCCGTACATATGGCGGGAGAAACTCTCATCCCGAGCATGTCTCTCTTCCGTAGTAAGGTTGATGCCATGTGTTGATTCAGCATCTTTGACCTTTTTGAGGTCAACCTTCTTCGGATTGTATGGGAGTTTATGATCAGCTGGTTCCTCTTCGATATCCTCCTTCCGCAAGATTGTTGTCAACAAATTGCCAAATGTGAAATGGGACCTTTTGTGGAGTCTGGCCTTCCTCACGGTAGATCGAATGATTTCCCCAAAGTTGATAGGGACATTCGTCATCAAAGCATAGACCAAACACACTCTATCTCTCGATATCTTGGTGTATTGAGTCCCAGGAATAAGACATGAGTTGACAATGCGCATCCAGATTCTTGCTTCCCTATTTAGTGGAGCATAGGGGAAGGTGTTGTGTCGGCCGGTTTCTTTATGTCTTCCCCACCTTGCCATCGATCTGCTTCCACAAAGCGTGTGTCGTATTGATCTATAAGGAGGCCTGCTGTATAGCTCTTTGAATGGTGCTGTGTCGACCGAAGGTAAGCCAAGAAAAGAGTTGATCCAGTCCGCAGTGAGCTGTAACACTTGGCCCCGAATTTTGACTTCATTGCCTGTTGTGTTCGGCGACCAGTTGGCATAAAACTATCTTGTTAGATCAATATTACACTCTCCCATGTCGCGGAAGATGAAATCCAACTTCAAAGCCATTATTTTCGCCAACATACGCGGCTCCTTCTTTGCTAAGGTATCCTTGTTGATCAAGTCGACGTGCACATATTTTCTTTCTTTGTTGTTGCTGTACCATGCTTTGGCTTCTTCCTCAAGAACCCATTTTATTCTGAACATTCTGTGTGGTAGTTGTGCTGAGGATGATTCTCCTTGGTCTTTTCGACTTCTCTTCTTGCCCTTTTGGGAAATGGTCGCCTTCTCCTTGCCTTGCCTCGCTTTAGGTGCCATTGTACCTGAGACTAGAAATAGTGTTAGTTGCAGCACAGTCTCACTTGATACAATCTATAAGCAAGCATTAGGGGTACCACCCCACACTTAGTTTTGTTAACACAAATCAGTGAGGTGAAAGTAGTCGATTTACTCAGATTTCATCGAGATACGTTTTAGGATTGTATTCCGACAAGAAAATCAGCAATGCATCACTTACTTGCAGCCATTGGACTACTTTCATGGTAGATATAGCAACACTACTACATAGGGGTTACCACATTGAATCGTTATTCTTACAACAATCACAACCTCCTAAGTCGGTAGGCACTATAAGTCTTATCCCGATGGCCGGGATAGTCTAACATGTAAGTATCCAAACAACAATATTAAGCAATATTCATAGCCATAGCAATTCCTCAAATATCATAACAATGCTATTGAAACCAAATTCAAGTTGGAAACAAGTCAAGATTTTCCTACATATATGTTCACTCACATGATTTTGCAACAACAATCCAAACACATGAACATCACCAACAATCTTATATAATTTAGCAATTCATAATAGCCATAGCAACGTAGTACTTACAAGAAATAAATGAAGAATAAGAGAGTACTTACTTGCTTGAAACTTGTGGAGATGGTTTTGTGAATTGGAAGAGCAAAGGAAGAAAATTTTGAGAAGATTTGGAAGAGTATGTGGGGCCTTTAGGGTATTTTCTATTGTGGTTGTGTTATAAAACTAAGTCCCCTTTATATAGGAAGAGTATGGGTCGGGTTATGACCCATTTACACTCGGTTTTGGAGACAAAAATCCTACATATACGGCGCATAATACTCGGCATATCAATGACATATGCGGCGCATTGTCTATGGCATAATGGGACATATGCACCGCATAGTCTATGGCATTTGTAGACATATGCACCACATAGTCTATGGCATATGAGATACTGAGACCAAATTCCATAGCATAGGCGGCGCATAGTCAAAAGCATACCTAGGAATAGGCGGCGCATAGTGTATAGCACACTAGATTCCGAGACCTTAAGCTATAGGATAGATTGTGCATTGTTCGTGGCCTAGTTTTACCAAGGCCTAGCCTTCCTCGAAGCCTATTTTGGCGTGAGAAATTCTTAATCCATAGCCTTATGCATCACCCTTCCTAACTTACCAACTTTACCATACAATGCGTCCAAATCGTCAATTGAAATCAATCTCCTCGTTGAATACCTCTTGCACCTACATTTGCTCAAAAACACTAAAAATGATTAGAACGATGGGTTGCCTCCCATCAAACGCCTTAGTTTTGGTCGTGGCACGACTCTTATTTTTGGATTTTTATTTATCAAAAGCAAAACACATACTAGAACGAAATGAAAAATGAAAAACGATAAATGATAAACGATGGGTTGCCTCCCATCTAGCGCTTGATTTATTGTCGCGGCAAGACATAGTTACCTCGAGTACTCAGACTTCATCGAGATAGATGGTGGATCGTTTTCTGAATGGATTCAGACGACAATGAGGCTTACTTTTAGGAGGGGTACCAATTATATCATCAATAGTCCAACCCATAGCTCTCATGTATCTCTTCAGAGTAGAGATGAGAGCGTCTACGTGCTGTTTACTTAAATCATCCGCACTCACCGGAAGTATCTTTATACTTTCCAAGAACACATACCTTAAATAATCGGGGAGCTCTTTCGATTCTAGCATTGGTGGCTCTTCAAGGGAAGTCTTCGCTGTAGGTGAAGGTTGATTCTTAAGATCACGGTTCGGTTGCTTAGGAGTATGGGAATAGGACTCTATTTCTGTTAGAGCACCCATAAGTTCTTCATAATCTTCATCGTCCTCATGCTCAACCTTCAGCAGCGCAGCAGACAATGGCTCAACAGTAAGCTGTTTCTCTACAGATAATGCTTTCTTATCTTCATAATGAACATCATTTACAGAGAACACATCTATATCTTTTGGCTGCTTCATCGCTTTGCACAAATCAAAATGAATCACTTCGTCATTCATTCGAAATAAAAGCTCATTATCTCTCATATCAATAAGCACACTTCCTGTTGTAAGGAAAGGACGTCCCAAGATTATGGGAACTTCAGAATCCACCTCGCAATCCAAAATCACAAAGTCTGCAGGAAAAATGAAGGTAGACACCTTCACCAACACATCATTCAAGATACCCACAGGTCATTTTACCGACCTATCAGCCATCACGAGCCTCATATTGGTTGGTGTCGGATCGCCTAACCCCAACTTCTTGTAGACGGATAGTGGCATCAAATTGATGCTAGCACCCAGATCGTACAATGCCTTAGCAAAATTCATAGATCTAACCGTGCAAGGAATAGTGAAAGCACCAGGGTCTTCCGTCTTCTGTACTAAGGACCTTGTGGCAATTGCACTGCAATGATGAATATTATCTGCCGGCTCATAGCTTACTGCCCGTGTTTTTGTCAACAGGTCCTTCATGAATTTAGCGTACCCAGGCATCTTTTCTAGCGCCTCTACCAACGGAACATTAATGGTCAGCTGCTTCAACATGGTCATGAATTTGCTGAACTTTGTATCATCCGGCACCTTCTTCAATCTTTAAGGAAAAGGTGGTGGTGGGTATGGAATTGTTCTCTCCATGGCTTTCTTCTCCTCTTGCTTCCGTTTTTCATCTTTTCTAGGCTGTACATTGTGAGGAGTGATGTTAAGGACGTTAGGATCGACTGCTGTGGCATCTTCCCCTTTCGCCTTATCATCAATTTCCGCTTCTTCGTCAACCACTTGCTTGCCTTTTTCTGAAGTTTCCAGCACCTTACCACTTCGGGTAGTGATGGCCATACATGACCCATCATTCCTTGGGTTTTGCACAGTATCGCTAGGTAAAGTGCCAGTCTTTCTTTGATTAAGTGCTGCTGAAAGTTGGCTCAATTGCTGCTCTATTTGCTTGATTGAAGTGGAATGAGAATCAACTAGTTGTTTCATGGAGGACAAATCATTAATTACCTCAGTAACTCCCGCGCTTGTTGCTTCCACTCCTTTCAATAATTTAGCCATCATGTCTTCCATACTTCCAGAACTAGATGTGGTGGTGTCATGTCTTCCAGGGGGAACATACACACCACTATTGTCATTTTTGTTCTTCCAAATACCTTGGTCCTTGTTTCCAAATTTCTCATAGTAGTTCCGACCTTGGTTTCCTTGGGCATTGCCTCGGAAACCCCCCTGATTACTCAAGTAGTTGGCTTCTTCCTCCAAATCAGATTCGTCTCTTCTATGTGCGACAATGGCTTTAACTTTTTCGGTCTTCCCTGATAATAGATGCTTTGTGAGAAGATCCACTTGTGTTTTCATGTGCGCCATATCTTGGTCGCGTTCCTCTTGTCTACGCCTCTGCTCTGTGGTCATGCCAATAGATAAAGTGGAGCTTGCTACCTCAGTATCCTTGGTATGCCAAGCTCTACTTTGTTTCGTCATACGATCTAGCATATTGCTTGCTTGACCAAAGGTGAGATCCATAAATGATCCTCCAGCTGCATTATCCACCACTGGTTTTGTTATTGAATTCAAGGCTCTGTATAGTATCTCCATTAGGTGAACATTAGTCATATGATGGTTTGGAAACCTCGCTAGCTTTATCTTGAACCTCTCCCATGTTTCATGAAGAGCTTCAGTGGGAAGCTGACGAAAGTTGCTGATTTCATCTCTCAATTGTGCTCTTTTGGATGGCGGAAAAAATCTTTCTAGGAAAGCGTCTCTCAATTGCCTCCAATTTGTAATAGAATTAGGAGTCAGCCCATTCAACCATAGTGTTGCCTCCCCAGACAGAGACAATGGAAATAGATGTAATCGAATTGCATTCTGACCAACACCAGGATTGTCAAAAGACTTGCATGTAGAAATAAAGTTGATGAGATGCATATTTGGATCATCGCCTTCTAGTCCACCAAACAATCCCTTGAGTTGCAATAACTGAATCATGGTGATTGTGATGTTGAACTTGGCTCCGGGCGCTAATGGTGGTGGAATTATAGCTCCAGTGGCTCCGGCACCATCAAGATCATCATCATCATCGTCGAAAGCTGGCTGCATAGCTTGGCGTTCAGGCCTAAACCTAGCTTGACGATCTCTTTTGTTGGCAGGTGTTGCGATCTCAGCGGCATGCCTAGGGTTTAGTAGCTCGTCATCACCTATATCCTCATCGTCAGGATTTGGTGCTCGTGCAGGGTTATCAATGTTCTGCTGTTGAACCTGGGCAGCGGCAAGGGCAGCCAATCTTGCTTGTTCCTGTTGAGCAGCCATCCTTGCGATTTCAGCTTGTGCTTCCATTCTACCAATGCGTTGTGGTTCAGGATTGATTGGTAATAATGGTTGACCAGAACTTCGAGTATGGGGCATGCACTAAAATAAAAACCTGCAGTAGACAAAAACAAAAACTAAAAGTAAAAGTACGAGAATCTTTGACCAAAGGGTCTAGTAATTATTACGAACTTAATTGACACTTGTATTCCCCGACAACGGTGCCAATTTTTGATAACGCTCAATCTACAGCTCTCGTTTGAGTGTAAAGCGGTCGTTAGAAAATATAGAACCCAACCTGGGTTGGGTGTCGATCCCACAGGGAATAGCTTGGCCAATAAGTAAGTAAAATTACTAAACTTTTGGTGCAAGTCTCGTAAGAAGGGGGGATTCTTGTTTTGCAAGTAATGTAAACAAAAGCTGAAAATAATAAAGTAAAAACAGAGAGATTGTTACGTTGGTTGTAAACAATGAGAATTGAAGCGTTGGGGTTATGTCCACCTTCTGAGTTATACATCTCTATTGGCTATGAGTGTGTAGAATTCTGACATGCAATTGCTTATAGAGGATTGTAGTCGATGGTAAATCCAAGCGTCTCTCGACCTAAACAAGGACTATTTCACTTTAACTCTCTCGAGCTTAAAGCGTGTCTAACGGTACGAATTCTCCAAGAGGTTAGTCCAGTTACGATAGTAGCTTTTTAATAGGAAAGGGTGTCCTACTACCTTGACATTATCTCTTTTCCAGACAAATAACTTTTCTCTCGAACAAGTTAAATGTTAGACTGGCATATTCTTACATTTGCAACTGCAGAGAATGTAGAATAAGATGAAGAGAATAATGATATAAGCAATATACGTGCCTCGAACTCACAAACTCACAGCAATAGATAGTAACTCATTCGGCTTCCATAACCCCAACAGAGATGTTTAGTTACCCATGAATGCGAAGGAAATCACGATTGACATTGTTATTATATCACGATATTAAGTAATGGCGTGTAGATCAAGTGATAGGCGTGAGGCGTGATTCATTAGCAAGTAACGATTCTCTTGTTGTGGAGTTTAAGAATAGAAGAGTAGATTAGAAGTGTTTGTAGTTGAAGATGAGAGGGATGGAAGAAAATTAATTGTTGAATGATGAATGTCCCCCCTCCTAAATCTCTAGCATGATAGGGTATTTATATTACCCATATCCTACTCCTACTACGCTAATGAAATAAATAACCAAATCCTACTAGACTAATGAAATCCTTAACCCAAATGTACTAAGTTAAGGTAACATTATCATAATCCACATAAAATAATGAAATACATAACCTAATTGCACTAGG
Organism: Capsicum pubescens; assembly: GCA_030864215.1. NCBI lineage: Eukaryota > Viridiplantae > Streptophyta > Magnoliopsida > Solanales > Solanaceae > Capsicum > Capsicum pubescens. Next base: position 78,979,721 of record CM061545.1, on the reverse strand, counting down.
TTAATGTATCATTGTCAAAATCCAGTTTTGTGTCTGTAAGTCCCCAAAGTGTTCAGAATTGCTGTTTTAGCCCGGGATAGATTTTCCATGCAGCAGTTTTGGTCCTTTAGGCGTCCCACTTCCTTCTCCTTCGTTCGTGAGCTTTCTTTTGCGTCAAGTTAGCCATAAAATGCTGTATTTTGCATCATTTATACCTGAAACTTTCCTAGTCATGTTCGTTAGCTCATTTACGGGAAAAAAGACTAAAAGTGCATGAAATATATAATTTGTTCTCAAAACTAGGTTAAAATATGGGCAAAATATATTGATATAGGCGTGTAAATCCGCCTATCATCAATTCTTTGAATGAATCTAACGTATTAACTAGCAAGAAATAAGCAAACTTAGTCATTCGGTCTACAATAACCCTAATAGAGTTATGTTTTTGATGAGTGTAAGGAAACCCTGTAACAAAGTCCATATTCGCCACTTCCGTCTTCCAAGTGGGGAAACTAATTTCTTAAAACTTACCACTAGATCTATGGTGCTTAACCTTAACTAACTGGTAATTTGGACACTCATAAATTTTGTAATATTTTGCTGCATTCCATTCCACTAATAGACTTCCCTCAAATTGCAATACATCTTAAACTCTCCTAGGTGAATAAAATATCAAGAACTATGATCTTCTTCTAACATCCGATGCCTCAAATAATCCATATCTAAAACACATAACCTGCCCTGACAATAAAGAACACCATCTCTCCCTTGGGAGAAAACCTCAACCTTATTATCTTGAATGACTTCCTTAAACTTAAGTAAAATAGGATCGCTATCTTGTTTTTCCGTGCCTTAACAACCAAAGAGGATTCAAACCATTTTGAACCGATACAATACCTTCGGCTAAATAAACCAATCAAACTCCCAATTTTGAAAGCCGATGAACCTCACAAACTAACTCTTTCTTATCTTCCTTGAGATGAGAAACACTTCCAATAGATAATCTTCTAAGAGCATTGTCCATAGCATTGACCTTGCCTGGGTGGTACAAGACACTCATATCATAGTCTTTCAAAAACTCTAACCACCTTCTCTGATGAAGATTAAGATCTTTCTAGGTAAACACATACTGGAGGCTTTTGTGATTAAAGAACACATAAATATAAACCCAATAAAGATAATGCCTCCAAATCTTTAACTCAAAAACAACTTCTTTTAACTCAAGATAATAAGTCGGGTAGTTTTTCTAATGGGGTTTGAGTTTTCTAGAGTTATATGCTACAACCTTGCCCCACTGCATCAACATACAACCATGACCAACTCTAGAAGCATCTCAATAAACAACAAAGCCATTTGAACTCTTTGGTAGAGTTAAAACTGAGGTGGGGGTGAGTCTAATCTTTAACTCCTAAAAACTCTTCTAGAAAGAATCTGACCACTGAAATTTGACTTTCTTCTAAGTCAGTTTGTACATGGGAGAAGCAATAAAGGAAAATCCTTCTAAATTTTATTTGTAGTAACTGGATAAACCCAAGAAACTTCCGATATCTGATAGAGAAATGGGTCTAGGCTAGTTCCTTACCACTTTGGTCTTATTTGGATCAACTTGAATGCCTTCACAAAAAATAAAATAACCCAGGAATGATAATAATTTTGACCAGAATTCATACTTATTGAACGTAGGGAATAACTAGTGATCATTAAGAGCCTGCAAAACTATCCTTAAATGATCTGCATGTTTATCCTCACTCTGAGAATAATTGAGGATGTCATCTATGAAAATTTTGATGAACATGTCAAAGTACTGCTTGAACACCCTATTCATTAAGTCCATAAAAGATGCAAGGGCATTCGTCAGTCCAAAAGACATGACTACAAATTCAAAGTGACCATATTTATTTTGGAAAACTGTATTTGGGATGTCACATTCTCTGCCTATGAGCTGATGATAGCCGAATCTGAGGTCTATCTTATAGAAATAATTCACACCCTTAAGTTGGTCGAACAAATCATGAATCCTAGGAATAGGATACTTATTCTTGATTGTGACTTTGTTCAACTGACGGTAGTCGATGCATATTCTGAGAGAATCATTTTTCTTATGCACAAAAAGAATTAGAGCATCCATGGAGAGATACTCATCCTGATAAAACCCTTATCTATGAGATCTTTCAATTGATCATTAATTCCTTGATCTTATCTAAAGCCATTCTGTAAGGTGGAATTGAAATAGGTTGGATATTTTGAAGTCAATCTCTCGGTTAGGAGGAACTCCAGGCAGATATTTAGGAAACACTTTTGGAAAATATTTTACTACTGGAACTGACTCTAGACTCAGGATTTTGGACCTTGATTCCTTGACTAAAAATAATAATTATGCACTCTTTAAAAATTATTTTTCTTGCCTTAAGGAGAAAAAAAAACTAACCTATAGACACTGAGGTACTACTGATCCATTCTATGATAGGATCATTTGGAAACTGAAATTGGACTACTCTGTTTCTACAATTAACTGAGGCATAGCAATACAGGAGCCAATCTATGCCAAGATTGACGTACAAATTAGTTATCTTTAACTGTATGAGATCGACTGAAGTGACTTTCTAGGATATTGTAACTGGGCAATTTTCATATACTTGTCTGGCTATGATTGAATTATTGACTGGAGTAGAAAATGAGAAAGGCTCTCTAAGGATTTCAATACTGACACTAAAATATACTGCTATATAGGGATTCATAAAGAAAATTGTGGATTCGGGGTCTAACAATAATACACATGAATGTGAAAAACTTGTAATGTACTAGTGACCACATCAGGAGAACCCTCCTAATTCTATCGAATCTGGATGTCATAAAGCCTATTCTGACGACTGTGCCATCTTCTACACAAACACACTGCCATCCTCAGAGTCCAAGAGGCAAATTCCAAGGTTAGTCACACGCTGAACATCTTTCACTAATTCTCGCTTCCCCTCATCCATATGAGCTAGACTCCCCATGGATAATATGCTACGAGCATCAGCAACTACGTTAACTTTATCTAGATGGTTGTGAAGACTCATGTAATAATCCATGAAAAGCACAAGCCACCTACTTTGCTTGATGTTCAACTCATTCTGAGTAAAAACATATTGCAGGCTCTTATGATCTGAAAGATATCTAAATGCACTCCATACAAATAGTGACGCCATATTTTCAATGCAAACACCATAGGAAATTGCTCCAAGTCATGAGTCTGATAATTTCTCTTATGCACCCTCAACTGTATAGAGGCATAAGCTATCACCTTGACATGGTGTATCAAGATGCAATCAAACCCCACATAGGACATATCACAATAGACCACAAACCCATCAGTACCCTCAGGTAAAGTCAAGACCATTGCTGAAGTCAGCTTATCCTTCAGCTTTTCAAAACTACCCGTACAAGAATCAGACCAAAAGAACTTTACCTTCTTCTAAGTTAACTTAGTCAACGGGGCTGCTATAGTTGAAAAACTTTCCATAAACCTCCTGTAGTAACTAGCTAAACCCAAGAAGCTCCAGATATCAGTTGGAGTCATGGGTCTAGGACACTTCTTAACTACTGCAACTTTCTATGGATCCACCATAATCCCTTAACTAGAAATGACATTACCCAAGAAAGTGACAACGTTAAACCAAAATTCACATTTCAAAAATTTAGCGTACAATTGTTGTTCCTTTAGGGTCTGCAACACAGTGCAAAGGTGATCGGTATAATCCCCCTCACTTTTAGATACACCAAAATATCATCTATGAACACAACAAGGAACAAATCTAGAAACTGATGAAAAACACTATTCATCAAGTCCATGAATGTTGTCGGGGCATTAGTCAACCCAAAAGACATAATCAGGAACTCAAATTCCCATATAGGGTACGAAAGGCAGTCTTAGGAATATCTATCTCTCTAATCTTTTGTTGATGATACCCAAACCGAAGATCAATCTTGGAGAAAAACTTAACAACCTAAAGCTGATTAATCAATTCATCTATTCTTGAAGCGCGTACTTATTCTTTATCATCACCTTATTCAACAGTGAGTAATCAATAAACAACCAAAGGGAACCATCCTTCTTACGCACAAATAACATTGGTGAACCCTACAGAGACACACTAGGATGGATGAAAACCTATTATAAGAGATTCTTTAGTTTCTCCTTAAGCTCCTTCAACTCAGTTGGAGCCATTTTATATGGGGGATAGAAATAGGATAAGTGTCCAAAACAAGATCTATACCAAAATCAATCTCCCTATCAGGAAGGACACCAGGAAGGTCGTCAGGAAAGACTTCAGAGAATTTATTTACCATCGGGATAGAATTTAAAGAAGGACCCTTCGAGTTTGAATCTTTAACCCGGACCAGATGATAGATAAACCCCTTAGAAATTAACCTTCGGGCTCTAAGATATGATATGAACCTCCCTTTAGGATCTAGGGAACCACTTTCCCACTCAATTACCGGTTCATTGGGGAATATAAAGATGTCTTTATGGGTACGATAGTTTAATGAAGCACAACATGAGTACACCTAATACATCTCCAATATGATATCAAATTAACCATGTCTAACTCAAACAGATCAAACAAAGTCTCCCGACCACTCACAGATACCACACAACCTTTACATACTCTCCTGTAAACCTTAGAGTCACCCACTGGGGTAGAAATAGAAAAAAGGTCTGAAATACACTCAGGACCGAAGCCAAAATGCACAGTTAAATATGGGGTCATATATGAAAAAGTGGACCCAAGATTAAGTAAATGGTTCACATCACGAGAAAAGAGTTTCAATATACCATAACGACGTCAGGATATTCCTTGTACTCCTGACGGGTAGTGAGAGCATATAGTTAGTTCTGACCAGTGCCGGAGATAGATGGTACAACCTTTGGTGCTGAAACTAATGTAGAGGAAATAAGAACCTTGTTTTCCCCTGAGTCAACCTTACAAATAGGATAACTTTTAAGCATATGCGCTGGTTGACCACAGTTTAAGAACTTATCCTTTTCTTTATCATAGTAACCCTGATGCAATCGACCACAAAAATTACAAAAAGGATAGGATGGAGCTAATTAGGCCCCATTAGCCTGATATGAGGCACTTGTGCCCTATAATTTTCACCACTTTAAAAATATTTGTCACCCAACATCTTTGTATAGGGAGCACTAGCCGTCAAGTAAGACCTAAAATTTCCCCACTTCTTTGTGGACCACTTTCCACCATCCCTACAACTCTGCTATTGACCACCACCCTAGTAAAAAAATCTAAACTTCTTTCTATGCCTTTCTCATATCTACACCTGCTTCTCCTTATCTTCCCTAACCTATTGCCTATACACAACCAACCTAGAGATATCCATATCCTTGTGTAAAAAGGTAGCCTTACTCTCAAAGATCAACTCTCGAGATAACCCATAATTAAACTTCCTCATTCTAGCCCTCATGCTAGAAACCAACTCTAGAGCATACCGAGACAACTGGTCAAACATCAAGGCATAATCCTTGACTGATACCTTGCCTTGTTTCAGGTTAAAAATCTTTTTCGCCTTTGCTTCCCATAACACCTGAGGAAAGAAGCAGTATAGAAAGGCACTGGAGAAATCATCCCATAAGGCTGACTCCACATCATCACCCCTAGACTATTTATATTACTTATACCATTGGTAGGTTATATCTTTCAGTTGGTTGAAAGAAAATTCCATACCCTCTATGCTATTAACATGCATAACATGAAAGATCATTTCCATATCATCAATAAAACCTTGAGGATCCTTCTCAACCTTAACACAAATGAACCCTTATGGCCTCAGAAGATGGAGTAATAGAAATACCATGCTCGGCCTGAGAAGCTACCAACCATGCCAACATATGGACAGACTGACAAAACTCAGCATTGATCACATCAGCCTGAGGAGCTTGAGAAAGACTGCAGGGAACCATTAGAACTCCAAGAGGATAATTAGAAACTTGAAACCTAGAACAAGTCTAAAAATCCATCAACATTATCCTTGGGTGGGACAAAGGAGTTTCCATAAACTTCAAATCATCGGGGAGGCATGATCTGAAAAGCGAACAAATGGGTATTACAAAAGATTTCAAGGCCTTAGACTCTATAGCCCGAACACATAACACAAGAAAGAGAAACATTCCTAAAGTCCTTGTAGCCACTCCCTTATAAGTATGGCACGCTACACATCCTTAAAATAGACTCAACTCGACATGGCTTTGTGGACTCCCAATTGACCATGAACCTAGGGCTCTGATACCAACCTGACATGACCCAAACTGGGGTCTAGTCGTGTCGGGTATCCCTAGTCCAACCAGGACTGGAGACCACCCCTAATACCTAACCATTATCCACCATACACACTATGTCAAATGAATTACGAGCATATAACAAGGTAAACAATAATAATCCAAAGATAATAAGGTAAATCTATAACCATAACCAAATAGTCACAACAAAATATCAAACCAATACCAATCCTAATACCAATACTAATACCAATGCTAACACTAATACCACCACCACCTATTCCCATAGTAGTTTATCAAAGCCTCTAACCAGAATCAAAGAATATCCAGTTGGGACATGCCCCCTACCATAGCAAAAATAATAACCAAATAAAAATAAATGACACAAAGAAGTCCATAAATGAAATAGGGTCTTTCGAAGTATAAAAGCTTACTAGGTCAATCTGACTCAAAGCATTCCTCGGATCAAAGTCACTGAGTAGGAGAAATGGTAGTATAGCTGATTCCTGCATCGCATGGGGATACAAGTCTCGAAGACAATTAGCAAAGTGAACGCTATCATATAACTTAGGGATAAAGATAAGATAATATCATTTTTAAAAACCAAATTAATAACCATATACAATCACACATATACATATATACAAATCTCGTGTTGGGATAGGGAACAAGGTTTAGAATGTATTTAAATCCATAACCTGGATTGTTTAGCTTGACCATCCTAAAATCACTCACGGGCTATATGGGTTTATCTTCCCCTACTGAAAGGGCCCCGAGGCATGTTAGCCACAGGATTGGAGAAAAAAACTGGATATGACTAGTACATCTCAAAAATATAAAGTGTGACGTCATGTACATGGTCACCAAGACCCCCCTCACATAAAAAAATGTGAGTTTCTAATATCAGCCCCTCCGGGACACTTACCTTCCATGACTTTGCTACACAACCCCATTTAAGCCCATATTAAATCATTTACATATTCCCAACCATTTACCAAGGAGTCATTTAATTAGAAATTAACCATAGGTATTATTATACCAAAATTATAGCTTGCAAGTCTATTACCTTATGTTATATAAACTATTAATCCAAATTAGACTCCATCTTTTCCAATTAACCAAAACCATTTATAATCAAACCATATCCACCAAGGCCTTTACAAAATCATATAAAACCAACCAAAACCATTTCATGTTCCTTTAACCATTTATGAAATGCATGTTTACCAAGAAGAGTCAAATTATGTGACAAAATTATTCTTATTGACTATTTCACAAACAGGTTGAAAACATATTATTATCAATGTCAAAATCATCAAATTTGGGGCTCAACCATTACCTCTCAATTAAATAACCATTCGCATTCACCCATATGTGGAAAACTATAGTTAAAATATGAAAAAAAAACACGATTAAATCATGAGGAACACTACTCAACCATGAACATCCAAAACTCCCAACCTTTATTTCAAAACCATAACAATTGTATGAAAAACATACATTAAAATATATTTCTATAGTAGAATAACAATGAGGGAAGATTAACATGTCTGAATTATAGAGATTCACGAAGAGAAATTGATCTTTAATCCCTTAGCTGACCACTTTGGAGAAACCCTAGTCAATTTTTCTTGAGAGGATTTTAAGAGAAAGAGGATGTTTAATCTTGTAAAGCGTGTAATGAATGAGCAAAAAGTGCAATAGGGACATAGAGTCTTAAGGGTTTTAAGTGGCTAATGTCCAAAGTGCCCCCGACTTAAAGCTGTAAAAAACTGTAAAAAGTGCTATAGGGACATGAGGTCTTAAGGGTTTTAAGTGGAAAATGTCCAAAGTTCCCACACCATACAACTCGTATGGTTAGGTCATAAGTAGGACAATGATCTCAAAGATTAAGACTTTTTTAAGGGACAAAACAAAGGGTGTTTTATGAATGCTCCATTTTTTCCTTTGTTGTTCAAGAAAACCCCATATATGCAGTAGTATCGGGAGTTTGGAACACTCTACCACTGATTCTATACATTTTTGAGGTACATATACAAAAATCCCTTCAGACGATTTTGGGGTTGGAATCTTCCTCATCTCTCAAAGAACTTATCTCTTTACTATTATCTCTATTATTACCCCCATCTGTGTTTGTGATCTTACTTCCCTCTTCAGATTGGGCGAGTTTGATGGAGGTAGCTACGGGCCCCAAGGTAGTAGATATAGTCTCCTTGGACTTATCAAGTTTTGTGGTCCTAGAACTAATGGTTCGAGGTGTATGCTAATCATCATAAAAATATGTTGAGTACTTGAACTCGAAACCACTTGACTCATTGGACTGACTATTTAAGGCTGGAGGTATGTCTTGGAAGCCTGCTTCTTATAGATCATTTTTTGTTTGATCAAGTGTCTTAGGTTCTATTGTATTTATACAAACAGATGTTAGTCTTAAAAAATCAAAACTAGGTGCACTAATTCAAATATATGATCCCTCCTATGATTCAGGTGTAAAGGTGTGATCATCCCTTCAATCATATAAAGTGTCCCCAAAATTACTAGAGGGTTGTCACATCAAATGACCACATGACATGATCATAACAAGATAGAATGAGAGATATGCTCATATAATGATCTCTTGAGACTTAATAACCTAGCACCCACAATGATCCAACCCACGATCATAGGTTATATTCTATAGTGTATGCTCAGACGTATTAGTTCAAAAACATTAAATTGGACCTATTTTGACAATCATTGACCAAATTCTATTATAAAGGGGTACATAAACTACCATTTTTGTGTTATTCATTCCAAATACACTTACACATAATGATACAATACCTCTTTGCTATACTACTTCTTGTGAGTTCAAATTAGCATTCAATATTCATTAGGTTTAAACATGGGAAAATTTTAAATAATGATCAATGATTTACAAAAAATTTCTTCTTACTTTGAGTGCTTAGACTTGGACAGAGTTCGCACATTAAAGAGAGTAGCTAAATTAGTAAATTAAATGTGAGATTTTGTAGTTTTTATGCTTTTGAGTATTGTATGTGAAATTGATTTCGAATGAATGTTGTGTTCTACTGGATGTCATATATAGAAATTTAGGGCTTGAAAGCAAGTTGGTCTAGATTGGATCGAGTTAATTTAATTAGTTGTACCCAATAGATGACTTGTGCTCTTGATCATGGTACCAAACTAAGATCGTATTGTGTAGCCATATTAGAAAGGGATAAAACTAACCTAGGAACTTATGAGTCTTAAGGACAATCATGATATGTATCCATGATATTTCCTTAAAATTAAAGGTTCAATTACCTGCATGGTGGTTTTCAATAGTTTGATCATGTGTTTAGTTCAATGATCATGACATCTAAGTATGATCATTCTGATCAATCATAAGATTGTGGGCCATACCTTGATTATTTGATTCATGTAGATGACTGAACCCAATATTGTGGGCCTTATCTCAATCGTGCAATCCTTTTGTGGGTTTATAACTCAATCGAGTTCCTTAATTTTTTTCTTCATAGTCCATGCACAATTAACACACATTACCCTATTAAACAAAAAGTACAAAATCTTTAGGTTACCTCTCAAAAAGTGCTTGATTTAACATGGTGGTATGAATTAAACACCATCATGCATTTTTACCTCAATTAGCCCATATAGGAATGCCTATATCAAAATGAATGGTCCATACCATTCAAACCTCAACTTTCCAGGAAATAAGAGAAACCTCAAATTAAATAACAAGATCAAGTCACATAGGTTAAATTCTCTCTGTTCAATCTTACGGTCATGGTACATATTCATCTTTTCTTTATACAAGGATCTTATAAGATCATAGGAAAAATTCATCCATATCATTTAACTCTTATAATCTCAACTTTTCTGCAACACTTCATTCTAGATTCAACCTCTTTAGTGCCTACACTGACTTATGCTGAAGACCGAAAAGCAAGTGGAACACCATGCCATAAACAAGCTAATATGAGCTATATGAATCACCAATAGGGGTTTTGAGAGTTTTCCAATAAACCCATAATTCATCATCCAACTTTCTAGCCCAATTCATCCTATTGGAATTTATGGTCTTTGCCAAAATAGATTTGATCTGATGATTGGAGACCTCAACTGGCCTACCTGTTTGAAAATGGTAAGGGGTTTCCACCTTATGTTTCACATCTTATTTCTCATACAAGTCTTTGAATAAACGACTGCAAAAGTATGAGCCTCCATCACTAATTAACCCTTGGTGTTGTAAACCTAGAAAATATGTTCTTTCTTAAGAAGCTTATGACACTGCTCCTTTAGTTATTTGGAAGCACCACTTCTTATTCCCATTTCAAAACATAGACAATAACCACTAAAATATAATTCATACCATGTGATCTGATAAAGGGGACCATGAAGTCAATAACCTATATGTCAAAAAAATCAACCTCAAGTATAGTGATCATTTGAAGTTATTGCCTTTACGATATGTTTCCTTGCCTTTGGCATTGGTCACGATCCCATGCATTGTTATGTGCATCTTTGTAAATGGTAGGCAGTAGTATCAATATCGTAATCTTGTGTGCAATCCGCACACCACTATAATGACTCCCAATTATGTACGACTAACATGTCTCTAAGATACTCATCATCTCATCCTTAGGGAAAATCACTAAATCTACACAAATTTGGAAAAAATATGACTCTTCACAAAAGAACTTACTCACATGAACTTATTACGATGCTGAAACAACTTGTTTTCAAGAACTGCATTGCTCACCAAATAATTTTCTAATTCTATAAGCCATGGAATCAAATCTATCAATACGACTAATACCTTCCCGTCTGGAAATGTATCATGAATCTTAAGCTAATCCTTTAGATTTATCACGGTCACTTCTTCAAGGCATGATAAATGGTCAGCTACTTAGATCTCGACCCTTTTTCAGCCCTTGACTTTAAAGTCAAATTCCTACAATAATAATACCTAATGAATCAACCTCAATTTCATATCTTTCTTCCCTATAAGGTATCTAAGAGCTAAGTGGTCAGTATGAATAATTATTTTTGTGCCAAGCAGATAAGATCAAAAGGCCTTAAATGCAAACACCACAACAAACAACTCTTGTTCAATCATAGTTCTGAGCAAGGTTAAGTTCCTTGCCAACATAGTAGATGGGATGTAAAATCTTCTATCCCATTTTGCCTAAAACTACACCACCTACATCACTCATAACCTTGAATGGCATAGACTAATCGGGATATATAATAATAGGGGATAAAATTTAAATTCTCATTGGAACTTAAATGCCTTTAAAATGCATCATCAAATACAAACTTTACATTCTTGTCTAATAACTTGCACAATGGATTTGCAGTTTAAGATAAGACCTTGATGAATCTTCGATAGAAACTTGTATGCATTAAAAAGCTGCAATACCTTTCCCTGCAAATGGTGAAGGAAACTTTTTAGTTAATTCTTTGCCTTGTAAAATTCAATAACCTTCTTTGAAACCTTATGACCAAGAAATATTCTTTATTTAAACATGAAATAACATATCTCCTAGTTTAGAACCAAGTTACATCCCTTGCATCTCCTCAAAATACTAGAGAGGGATGCTAAACAATCCTCAAATCAGACACCAAAAATTGAGAAGTCGTCCATGAACACCTCAATAGTATCCTCAACCATGTCAAAAAATATAGCCATCAAGCAATGCTAAAAGTTATTGGTGTATTATACAGACCAAAAGGTATCCTCTTGAATGCAAAAGTCCATAAGAAAAAATGAAAATGGTTTTCTCTTGGTCTTTGGGAGCACTAAAATTCTGATTTTAACTTGAATAACCATCAAGAATCTCATTGTTGTTATTTAGAAACATAGTGATTCCATCCTTTTTAGGCACATAATAGACCGGACTCAACCATTTGATATCTGCAATCAGATAAACCACACCTACATCCAACCAATTCATGATTTCTTTCTCCACCTCCTCTTGCTTAGGTGGATTTAATATCCATTGGTGCTCAATATGAGGCACACAATCTTGCTCAAGTTGATATTCATTCATGCAAAATCCAAATAAAATCCATAATGAACCATCCAATGAACCTCTTGAATCACTTTAAAATAGAAACTAAAGCCTCAACTTACCAATCTACGAAATTAGCTGTAATAATAACTAAACAGGTATTGTTGGCTTCTAAAAATGCATAGGAAAGATGAGATGGAAGAGCCTTGAACTCTAAGACTAGAGGCTCCTTAATAGAAGGATGAGATGGTGGGATCGCTTTATTCTTCAAATCAAGATCTTAATTCTTTTATGAATTAGTGTATGAACCCTTACCATTAAGTGCGCTCACCATCTAATCATAACTCTCAATATCGTCACCCTTGAAATTTATAATTGCCACTGTATGGGACTCAACTCCAAGCCTTTTTTTAATAGGAGTTTCCAATGCATCCTCATCAACTGTATCTATCACAGAGATTAAAGACATATGCTTTGGATACTTTATGTATTGGCATATCATAAAGTTAATCTTCGTTATTCAATTAAAAATTTATTTGCCTAGTCTTCATATCAACCAATTCATCCCCAGTCACAAGAAAAGTTCTCCCTAAAATTATGGAAATCACAAAGTCAACCTCATAGTCAAGTGTAAGACCCCATAAAATTCTAAGCTTAATTAAGTCTATTTATGCTTGTTAAGGGGGTCCCATACTTGGAAAATTCAAGCTAAGTTTCCAGACTTAGTTTATTTTGTCCTTCGAAAGTTTTCAATCTTATTTTGCAATCTTAATATTCTTAAGTTATCAATATTTCCATTAATTCATGACCAAGAAGGTCAATAGGTGTTTTGGAACAAGTTTCAGATTTTTTGGAACTCATTTAGACCACGTTCAGAATTCTAAAACAGTGGACCAACGCGATCTTGGTGCACCGCATCTCCAATCGTGTTTGTTGATATTGTTGCAGGTTTCCAAGGTCAAAGTATTGAGACTCGATGTGATGATGGCATGATGTGTCGACAATCGCGTTGATGCCTACTTTTCAGTCATAATATGTCCGCGTCTTCAAGGGAAAAAGGGTCAATTTTTCACCCCTATATAAACCCAATAACACGTGATTCAACCATTTTTCACCCAAAATATATTGTCTCACAAGTTTCTCTTAAGAACAAGTTAGGGTTTTCAATTAAGGATTCAATTTAAAGAATCTCTCCATCAATCTTCGTACAATCAAGAACTAAGGTATGTATAGTGTTAATTCATGGATTCCTTTCATCCATGAAGCCCAAGAATAAAGTTTTAATCTATGAATTCTGATATTTATGTTATGGATTGATTATGTTCATGTGGTTGTTGTTGTACGATTCCCAAGTTGGAATCTTTATTTGTTTTATGAAACTATGTTAGGATACAAGTTGAAAACTATGAACTTAGTTGGTTATGGTGTGTTAATTTAATGATTATGCCTATGCCCTAAGTGCATGTATGGTGTTTGATAAAATGCCTAAGAGAATAGAAATTATGCATTATAGCTTAATTGTGACCCAAACGACAAATACATATTTTACCCTTATGTTCAAATGACTCCCATGCTATTGATGTGCATTGTAGATGTTAGTTGGAATGCTCATGATGTTAGAGTATGAAATTATTACATGATTATATGCATTCCTATCCATTACAACATTATGATAACCATGTGCTTCATGAAATCCCCAACTTATTGTATGATGAATTGTTGATATTGGTCATGTGTTCCAGAAGTGTCAAGTCTTGTCAGTTTCATGCTATTGAGTCCTGGGGGTATTTAATACTCGATAATTTAGTTGTGTTCCTAGAGCCAGTTTCATCTTTCACAATACTCTCAGTCAAGCCATGATATTATAATTCAGTCAGTCTCATGACTCACGAAAATTCAGTGAATTCAGTATCAGTCTAGTACTACTTAGTAACCTCAATAATCTCTGTAACCTCAATAATCTCAGTGATATCAGTAATCTCTTTAATCTTCGTAATCTCAATAATCCCAATAAGTTATTATATCTCAGTAGTATTCCGTCAGTCAACGGAATTTGGTGAACCCAGTTCAAATAAGTTATACAATACGATCAGTAACAGTTTAGTTCAGTTAAGTCAGTTCAGTGTCTATTCAGTTGGGAGTAGGATTTAGCACCGAATGAACCCACGGATGAGGGATCACCTGTTATCCAGTAGAGGGTGTGATCCTTAGTAGCAATCCTTAAGTACTAGAACTACGTAGCCAGCGTAGGTCGAGATGTACCACTACGAGTCTAGGGACTATTCATCTTCTTTGAGTTTTCCTTACAGGAGGGGTTGATGGAAGAACTCCCTGTTAGAGAAGGTTTACTCACAACTCGTGTTTACCCGTGGAATGGTACTGACACCCTTCCAACTGGGGTTATAGGTTGGACCCCACCAGTTCAGATTCAAGGTATGTCGGTTAGATGCTTACCTCCCACAGTCTCAGTTTCAGATTCAGTCTTAATAATAAAACTTAATTCAATTCTACAGATATCAGGTCTATCAGATACAAGCTCTTATATTAGTACGGAACTCACCTAGTTCCATCAAAGTCAGGACTATCAAATATAGTCATCCAATTCAGTCTAGAACTCTGATAGTTCTTCAGATTCAGGACTATCAGATACAGTCATCCAGTTAAGTCTAGATCTCAGATAGTTCTTCAGATTTAGGACTGTTAGATACATTCACCTAGTCCAGTAAAGAACTCGGATAGTTTTTCAGTATCAGCATACTCAGTTATCAATTATCAATAATATAGTACCAATAACCTTAGATATTAGTTACCTGTAAACTCTGTAATTCATATCGTTAATAGACTCAGTTATTCAGTATCACAGTATTAGTAAACTCAGATGTCAGTACAATAATATTCAGTATTGTCATGAACCCAGTCCCAGTTTTTGTATTCATGCATGTATTTGTCATACTTTCATGTTCATGTCATCAGTCAGTTATTATTGTTCATGCATATGAACCCTTGCATTCATCTTACCTCACTTTCATACAAGTATATTCAATCGTACTAACGTATTTGCGCTATGGTGTTTTATACCATAGGTTTAGAAGTACGAGATCTCGAGCATGCTTAGTAGATCAGACGTTTAGCTGCCAGACTAGCAGTGAGTCCTCATTATTCGAGAATAACATAATTATATTATTACTTTAATTTTATAGTAGTTCAGAGTTAGTTGGGGACATGTCCCATTAACTCCATAGATTTCAGATAGTTTAGAGGCTCTCAGACTATAGCATGTTTCAGACAGTTTATTTTAGTTTTGGTTATTGTTGTACCCCATTACAGACATTGTTTTGTATTCAGTATAAGTTTAAATTTTGAACCTTTTGGCCTTTCAGTTTATATTACGTATATTTACAGTATATTATTCAGTGCTCAATTACAGATATCAGTCATGGGTTAGCTTGTGGGTCATGATCACTATGTAGCATTTTGGGTACCAGATTTGGGGCATTACAAACTTGGTATCAGAGCCTAAGGTTCAACAGTGTCATAGGAAGTCTGAAAAGAAGCATCTAGTAGAGTCTTGTACATGGGTATGTTGTGCACCACACTTATATACAGGAGGCTATGAGATGTTTTAGGAACAATTCACTTCTTTCAGTATTCATGTCGTGCCAGTAAGCATGAGCTCAAATATAACTCCCAGTCTAATTCGCTCTTTCTTTTGTTTATAAAACATGACTCCCTAAAGGGGCTAGTGAATGAAGAACCGATAATCAGTCAACACCTCAGCCCGTTCAGGCAGATCCCCTGGACGAACATGTTTCCCATGCAGAATTCAGGACAGCATTCACTACTCTAGCCAATTCAGTCACAACTCAGAATGAATGGCCAACTGTTATTTCAGCTAACCCAGTGGCTAATTCAGCTGCAACCAGGACTTGGGGCTTTACCCGAATGAATCTTCTCCTATTCTCGGGGTCTAAGTCCAAAGAGAATCCATAGAAGTTCCTCGACCAGGTTCAGAAAGTCACAGATATCATGGGAGTAACTTCCAATTAGTGTGCCAAGTTAGTCTCCTATCAGCTAGAAGATGTATCACATATGTGGTTTAAGCAGTGGAAAGTAGTCAGAGGTATAAATGCAGGGCCCATAGAATGGGAGGAGTTTGCTATGGACTTCTTAGATAGATTCTTTCCCCTAGAGTAGAAAGAATCGAAAGTGTTAGATTTCATCAATCTCAGACAAGGAAGCATGAGTGTGAAAGAATACTCCCTCAAGTTCACCCAGTTAGCCAGGTATGCTCCCCATGTAGTAGCAGATAGTAGATTTAGAATAAATAAGTTTGTTTGGGATATTAGGTAGAGTGGTTAAGGAGTGCAGGACTATGATGTTGATTAAAGAGATGGTCATATCTAGGATCATAGTCCATGCTTAACAGATTTAGGAGCAGAAACTTTAGAATAAGGAGAGGGAAAATAAGAGAGCTAGAATTGGTAGTTATAGTTTTCCTCAGCCAGGGTTGCAGGGTGGTAACTATTCCCAGCATAGACAGATGTTTTCATCCCCAGTTCCATCTTCAGCTAGTGACCCAGTACCAAATTTTAGAAATGACCGTAGGGATGGGGCGCTAGGCTCCAAATCCCAGAATAGTGCAAGCATTATTTGCACTCATCTGCTTTGTGAGGAGTCTGGTAAGTATTATAAGGGTGTGTGTAGAGAGGGAAGTAACATGTGTTTAGAATGTGGCGAGTCAGGTCATAAGGTCTGAGATTGTCCTAGGCTTGGCCCTAGAAGTAAGCACGGTCGTCCTTCAGTTCTGTCTGGCCGCCTGAATCAGTAGGGTGCCAATTCCAGTGTTATCAGTGGGTAACACCCAGACAGACTCTTTGCACTTCAGTCCCAACAGGATCAGGAAAGTCCTCCTGATGCATCCACTAGTATGTTACAGATCCCTCATTTATATGTTCACGTTTCTTCAAATTCAGGATCTTTTTTTTCTTTTGTAACTCTTTACATAGTAGTCAACTTTAGGGTCAGACCAAATATTAGCAGGATCTTTCTCAGTATCTACCCATTGGGTTAGCCCATCATAGCCTGGTAGGTGTACAGGGACTGTCTGATTATGATATCTCAGAAAGTCAGGCCTTCAGGTTCTAGTAGCAATACCAGTGTGTGTAGGAAATTCTTAAGAGGAGATGATTCCCGACCCATTCCTACCTAAGTGCAAAGTTTGGTACTTCAACCATCACGATACTTACTTATGCTTTCCATTTTAGTCCCATGAATACTGTTTATATCCATGCGCTTTTCATAAAATAGTGTCTGTTTCAACTTCCTAGTATGAGGAGTTCTAGTTCACCTAGAGTTACGAATCATGTCCCATGAAAACAAAAATTCTAGGCTCAGGTCATGCAGCTCATGACTCATGCTCTACTCCTAGTGATCAGCCAAACTTAGATTATGTCACGTATACTCTTAGCTTAGATCCCTCGGTGAATCCATGGTGTTGATTATCTATCCCTCAGGCCTCAGTTACAGTGTCAGTTCAGTAATTAATTTATAGTAAAGGACTCAGATAGTCCTACAGGACCATGGATTTCAGTTATCAGTTACTTAGCCATCAGAACTCAGTAGTCCCGTACCAGTCTAAACCTCATTTATAGAAAAACCAGCATTCAGTTTCATTTACATTCTTAGTTACGGTTACAGTCTCAATTAAAATCTTATCTACAATCTCAGTCCCAGTCCTAGAATAGTAATAAATTCAGTAAACTCAGTTCACTTTCAGGATTACCCGACCATAGCATATGGCCATCAGTTATTCAATCATTGGTAGTTTAGTAAATCAGTTTACAAAATGTTTCTAGGAGATTGCTGTAAGAAATTGTAAGACCCTATATTTTGGACTAGAATGAAAATCCATTATTCATATGCGTAGATATTCTAAAAGCCTTGAATCCTATGTAAATTTAGTGTGTTAATCAATTATGTAGTGTGGGAATCTATTTGAGCATGAATTAAGATCATAGAGGTCCCCTAACTCAAGGACAAGTTGAAAGCTTTCCTATCGTTTATGTTTTAGTGAGAGTCAAAACTTGGGTCAACTTCAATAGACCATAACTCCATGTGTATATTGAATTAGAGGACCTACTATATGTCAAATGAAATATCTTTGAATTATCATTCCAATGATACGAATTATGCTCAATTCCAATATCGAAAAAAACAGTTATACCCATTTCACTCTAGCATGTCAACCTGGAAAACTGAAAGACGACATTCGTTATAACTTTCACTAGTGTGACGACTTATCACAAATGTCGTCCGCCTTGGGCAGAATCCAGCCCCCAGTGATGACATTTCTGATAAGTTATCACAAGTGTGACGACTTATCACGAATGTCATTAGCCATAGGCAGAAATCCATCAATTCCAGGCCCCCAGTGACGACATTTGTGATGACTTATCACAAGTTTGACGGTGTATCACAAATCTCGTCAGCCTTAGATTTTGAGAAACTAGGAAGCGGTTTAGTAACGGTATTTTGGTCTTTTTCCTTCACCTCCCATGACTTAAAACCCTCAAGGGGCGTAACTTTCTCCTATTTTTCTTTAGTTAAACATCTCAAAAACCCTTTCTTACATTTTCAGCCACAAGATTAGGGTTTTAATTAAAATCATCTCCCGAAAGCAAGATTCAAGCTCTTTTTCCAAGGTAATCAAGAATTAAGTTTCCCAATCCAAGAACTCTCCAGAAACTCATCAAAGTTTCCTTTCTAAGGTATGCATAGTGTTTCTCCATGGATCCCTTTCATCCATGGAGATCTAGAATAATGTTTTAAATTATAAATTGTGATTTCCTTGTTGTGTTATGACTATATTCATGTTGATGATTGTTGTTTGGATTCAAGGTTGTATCTTGATGTGTTTTTAATAAAGCATGTGAGAAGGTTAGTTGAAACCCATGAATTTTGGATGGATGAAGATTGTCAAATTGATAAGTACCCCTATTCCTAAAGTTGTGCATGTAAGGTTTTTGATAAAATGCCAAGAATGATAGAATCCATGTTTTTATGACTTAATAGTGCTTAAATGACAAGTCCATGTTCTATTCCTTATGTTTCCATATGAATTCCATGTTATTGATATGTGTTGTTGTTATGAGCTATTGTTGCGATATGGAATGTCCGTGATATTGAGGTATGAAAGTATACCCATGTTATATGTATTCCCTTTCATGTATAAGGTGTTGAGAACCAAGTGTAGTATGAAATCCCCTACTTATGGTATTATGAATTGTGGATGTTATTCCTATGATCAAGAAGTATCATGTGTGTCAGTTTCCATCCATTGAGTCCTAGGGGTACTTGTACCTGAAAAATATAATTGTGTGCCTAGAGCCGAGTCAGTCTCAAGATAATCTTAGTTGTGCTATGATTAGTAGAACTCAGCCAGTTACCGAGTTCAGAACTCTCAGACCAGTATAGAACTTAAGAAATATCAGTAATCTAAGTATCTCTATCATTCCAGATTTAGTTCAGTACTCAACTCAGATATCAGTAGCATTTAAGAAATCAATTCAGAACTTAGTATCATTCAGTCAGATAATAGATTCAGTAGTATTTTGTCAGATAACGGAACCAAGTGAACTCAGTCAGCTCAGTCAAGTAAGAAAATCAATAACAACTTCAGTTCAGTTCAAGTACAAGTTCTAAGAATCAGTTCAGAGTCTTTCAGTTGGGAGTAGGAGCTAGCACCGAGCGAGTGCACGGATGGCTGCTCCCCATCAGAGAGGTAGAGTCATTAGGAGCAATCCTTAAACTCCAGAATTGCGTAGGTAGCGTAAGATATAGGCGTTACCCATCAGAGAGTCTTGACTATTATACTTCCTTAGGCTTGACTTCCTACGAGGGTCACCCGTCAGATAGGATTGACTAGAGAGGTTTTTACCCATGGCACAGTATTGACTCCCTTCCAGCTGGGGTTATAGGTTAGACCCCACCAGTTCAGATTTTGCACTTGTCAGTTAAGTGAGCACTCCTATAGTTACAGTTTCAGTATCAGTCTTCAGAGTAGAACTCAGAAATCAAGACTATCAGATACAGTATAAATCTTAGTAAGGAACTCAGATAGTTCCACAGATTCATAGACCACACGCTAGATAGGCTTGGTCTAACATAATTTTATTCAGAATCAGTACTTACATAGGTCACCCATCAGATAGGCTTGATCTCAGTCTCAGATTCAGTTGAGTATTCTCAATATCAGTTTCAGAGATCACCCGTTAGTTAGGCCTGATCTCTGCTTAGTCACTCTTAATCATTATTAGAAAATTTAGACTGTCAAATACAGTCGCTCAATATTAGTTACATCGGTTAGGATGATCATCACTGTTATATCAGTTAGATCAGTCGTCATAGCTTACGTTATCAGTATTTAGTTTCAGAATTGTTAGACACAATCAATCAAACTAGTTCTTCATAATTTGAACTGTCAGAAATAATCATTAATCTATTCAGTATCTCAGTATCAGTAAACTCATGTTTTCAGCATTCAGACTCAGTAGTCATTATTAACACGAGTTCAGTTATAGTTACTTATGCATGTGTGTATTCTCCCGTTCATATCAGTCAACATTGTTCATGTATATAAACCCTTTGCATTTAGCTTACCTCACTCGTATACTTAGTATATTTAGATGTACTGATACATTCGTGCTATGGTGTTTTATTTTACGCCATTGGTTCAGAGACATGAGTTCCAGAGAAGTAGTGGCATTGCAGATTTCAACAGTCAGAGTTAGCAGTGAGTTTGCATTCTCCGAGGACATGATTATTATTTTATTACTTCAGTATTTAAGTTTGGCTTTCAGTAGTCGGGAGTTAGTTGGAGACATTTTCCTTCCTCTCCCTACTTCAGACAGTTAGAGGCTTTTAGACTAGATTACAGACTAGATTCAGACTTCAGTATTATATTTTTATTTTGGTATTATGATACCACTTTATTCAGACATTGTTATTATTCAGATTATGTTCAGTATTGAACCTTATGGACTTTCAGTTTATGTTTCCGCATTTATATTTATATATTATGAAGTGCACAGGTACAAATATCAGTCATGGGTTAGCTTGTGGTCCTTCAGGGTTATGAGCACCGTGTAGCATTCCGATTTAGATAATCGTGGTGTTACAAACATGGTATTAGAGCCTAAGGTTCAATAGTATCCTAGGAAGTCTGAAAGATGCATCTAGTAGAGTCTTGTACTGTGGTGTGTTGTGCGCCATATTTATGTGCAGAAGCCTATAAGATGTTTTAGGAACAATTTCCCTTCTTTCATGTCTCAGATTGTGCTATAGAAAGTTTCTCTAAGAAACTTATGTAGATTCTCATCATGTTCCATTCATGTCAGCTTTACCTTACTCTTAAGGTAGCAGAAGTAGTGAGGCTTAGAGTCCTACAGATAGAGCTTTATCAGACCGTCCCCACAAATATTTTAGGATAGTGTTATCTAAAGTTGGGAAGAGTATGTTTCATAGGGGTTAGTTGTATAAAAGGTGAATCAGTAGGCTTAAAACAATGTATGCAAGAGTTTAAGTTTAGTAATCCGGAGTTATATGTATTGTTGATGGAGGCATAGTGGTAATTCTCATGGTGTTGATAAAATATAAGTTTTAGAGAGGTAACCTTTGAAGGCTAGGATGAGAGTAGCATGTTTATTAAAGAATTATGGATATTCACATTATGCTTTAGAGACTAAGCTTGAATCTTTGAAGAATTTAAGTTGGTGGATTTTAGACTAAGTATGAAGGTGTGGATGTAAGTTAAAAGATGTGATATTACCAGCCCATGATAGTAGCGGGTGTTATGTTTATATATAAGTGGCTAGACATGTTCTAGAGATTTCAGTAGGCTTGAATAATGCATGCAAGAATTTAAGTTTGATGATTGCGGAGACTAAAGGAAGTTAAGAGTTGGACCCCAAGGGATAGTATTAGCAGTTAGCTTTATACATTCAGGTGCAGTCTTGTAGGATGAGTTATCATTTAGGTACATTATTGTATCGTAGAGTAGATTGATTGTAGTTTAGTTCAGAGTTTAATGAAGTGTTCCCAGACTTATGATGATGACTTGAGGCTAAGGTTGAAGGTTTAGTTGAAAAAATGCAGAAACAATGCTTCAGTTAAGCTTAAGTTTTTAGCATGACTTAGTCAGTAAAACCAGTAGTTCAGTTTAGCAGTCAGACAATCAGATTCATATAGTTTGTTTTCATATCACTCCATCTAGTCATACTATCAGAAATATCAGTAAGGTAACTATTCCAATACAGAGTACCTTAGTAGTTGCGAGTATAACTCAGTTAATGCATCATGCATTATCTTCAGCTCTCAGATGTTTGGATATGATCCAATTCATAGATGCCTTGTGCACCACCTCAGTAGTCCTCATATATTCCAGTGATGTAAGTGTTTTTAGAGGGGCATAGTGTTCCAAGGGTTAGATGCTCTATAACTCCCCGAAGTTATCAATTTCGTAAACCCATTTAGTTTCATCCATAGATTCCTATTACGAGTTAGCATCAGTTATCATTGCACAGTCAGTTATGCTTTCAAGAGTAAGTTCAGTCAGACCTCCATACATTAGATATGCTTGTTCAGTAGAGAAAGTTCAGCTTATCATTGTATTCAGTCATACGTTCATGCAAAAAACTCAGTCAAGTATCCATGCATCAGATATGCATGTCCGTTATGAGGATTCATCTTATCAATAGTCTCATCCGGGTATTCTATGCATCATCTATGAATACAAACTCTAGTGGAAAATTCTGTGTGTCAGTAATTTCCATCATATAGTCATGTTTTAGATATCCATGTCCCTTATGTAAGTTTATTTGATCAGTACTCGTTGCTAAACAATCGACATTTGAGGACGAGTGATTCCAAGGGGGAGATAATGTAACACCCCACATTTAAAACTGGAATGAAAATTCATTATTCATATGCGTAGATGTTCCAAAAGCCTCAAATCCTATGTAAATTTAGTGTGTTAATAAATTATGTAGTGTGGGAATATATTTAAGCATGAATTAAGATCATATAGGTCCCCTAACTCAAGGACAAGTTGAAAGCTTTCCTATCGTTCAAGTTTTAGTGAGCGTAAAAACTTGGGTCAACTTCAATAGACCATAACTCCTTGTCTATATAGAATTAGAGGACCTACTATATTTCAAATTAAATCTCTATGAATTATCTTTCCAAAGATACCAATTTTGCCCAAGTCCAATATCGGAGAAAACAATTATATCAATTTTACTCTAGCATGTCAGCCTAGAAAATTGACGACATTCGTGATAACTTATCACAAGTGTGACGACTTATCACAAATGTCGTCAGCCTTAGGAAGAATCTATCCCCCAGTGATGACATTTCTGATAAGTTATCACAAGTGTGACGACTTATCACGAATGTCATCAGCCTTAGGCAGAAATACATTAATTCCAGCCCCCCAGTGATGAAATTTGTGACGACTTATCAAAAGTATGACGGCCTATCACAAATGTCATCAGCCTTAGATTTTTAGCAATTGGGAAGCGGTTTAGTAAGGGTATTTTGGTATTTTTTCTTCGCCTACCACGACTTAAAACCCTCAAGAGATGTAACTTTCTCCTATTTTTCTTTAGTTAAACATCTCAAAAACCCTCTCTTACACTTTCAACAACAAGATTAGAGTTTTTATTAAAATCATCTCCCAAAAAAAAGATTCAAGCCTTTTTCTAAGATAATCAAGAATTAATTTTCCCAATCCAAGAACTCTCCAGCAACGCATCAATGATTCCTCTCTAAGGTATGCGTAGAGTTCATCCATGGATCTCTTTCATCCATGGAGCTCAAGAATCATGGTTGGAATTATAAATTGTGATTTCCTTGTTGTCTTATGACTCATGTTGATGATTGTTGTTTTGATTCAAGGTTGTATCTTGCTGTGTTGTTCATAAAGAATGTGAATAGGTTAGTTGAAACCCATGAATTTTGGATGGATTAAGATTGCAAATTCATAAGTACACCTATGCCCAAATTTTTGTATGTAATGTGTTTGATAAAATGCCAAGAATGATAGAATCTATGTTTTTATTACTTAATAGTGCTTAAATGACAAATCCAAGTTCTATTACTTATGTTTCTACATGAATTCCATGTCATTGATATGTGTTGTTGTTATGAGCTGTTGTTATGATATGGAATGTCCATGATATTGAGGTATGAAAGTATACCCATGTTATATGTATTCCCTTTCATGTATAAGGTATTGAGAAGCATGTGTAGTATGAAATCCCCTATTTATGGTATTATGAATTGTGGATGTTATTCCTAAGATCAAGAAGTATCATGTGTGTTACTTTTCTTCCTTCGAGTCCTGGGGGTACTTGTACCCAAAAAATATAACTGTGTTCCTAGAGCCGAGTCAGTCTCAAGATAATCTCAGTCATGCTATGTCCAGTAGAACTAAATCAGTTACAAAATTCAAAACTTTCTGACAGTTATAGAACTTAAGAAATCTCAGTAATCTAAGTTTCATTATCATTCCATCTTTAGTTCTATACTCAGCTTAGATCTTAGTAGCATTTAAGAAATCAATTCAGAACGTAGTATCATTCATTCAGATAATAGATTCAGTAGTATTTCGTTATATAACGGAACCAAGTGAACTCAGTCAGCTCAGTCAAGTAAGAAGCTCAGTAACAACTTCAGTTCAGTGCAAGTACAAGTTCTAAGAATCAGTTCAGATTCTTTAAGTTAAGAGTAGGAGCTAGCACCGAGCGAGTGCAGGGATGGATGCTCCCCGTCAGAGAGGCAGAGTTGTTCGGAGTATTCCTTGAACTCCAAAATAGCGTAGCCAACGCAGGATGTAGGAGTCACTTGTCAGAGAGGATTGAATCTTATACTTCCTTAGGCTTGACTTCCTACGAGGGTCACCCGTCAGATAGGCTTGACCAGAGAGGTCTTTACCCATGGCACGATATTGACACCCTTCCATATGGGGTTACAGGTTGGACCCCACCAGTTTAAATTTGGGACTTGTCATTTAAGTGAGCACTCCCACAGTTACAGTTTCAGTATCAGTCTTCAGAGTAGAACTTAGTAATCAGGACTGTCAGATACAGTATCAATCTTTGTAAGGAACTCAGATAGTTCCACAGATTCATAAACCACCCACTAGATAGGCTTGGTCTAACAAAAAGTTATTCAGTATCAGTACTTACAGAGGTCACCCATCAGATTTGCTTGATCTTAGTCTCAGATTCAATTGAGTATTCTCAATATCAGTTCCAGAGATCACCCTTAGTTTGTCCTGATCTCAAGCTTAGTCACTCTTAATCATTATTATAAAATTTAGAGTGTCAGATATAGTCGCTCAGTATCAGTTACATCGGTTAGGCTGATCATCACAGTTATATTAGTTAGATCAGTCTTCATAGCTTACGTTATAAGTATTCAGTTTCAAAAGTGTTAGACACAGTCAATCAGACTAGTTCTACATAATTTGAACTGTCAGAAATAGTCTTTCATCTTTTCAGTATCTCAGTATTAGTAAACTCATGTTGTCAGCATTCAGACTCAGTAGTCATTATCACCACGAGTTCAGTAATAGTTACTTATGTATGTATGTATTCTCACGTTCATATCAGTCTGCTTTGTTCATGCATATAAACCCTTTGCATTTATCCTACCTCACTCGTATACTCATTACATTCAGACGTACTAACGCATTCACACTATGGTGTTTTATTTTATGCCATAGGTTCAGAGGCACTATTTCCAGAGCAGCAGTAGCATTGCAGATTTTAGCAGTCAAAGTTAGCAGTGAGTCCTTATTCTCCAAGGACATGATTACTACTTTATTACTTCAGTATTTTCGTTTGTCTTTTAGTAGTCGGGAGTTAGTTGGAGACATATTTCTTCCACTCCCTACTTTAGACAGTAATATGCTTTCAGACTAGATTATAGACTGGATTCAAACTTTACTGTTTCACTTTTGTTTTGGTATTATGATACCACTTTATTCAGACATTGTTATTATTCAGATTATGTTCAGTATTGAACCTTATGTCCCTTCAGTTCATGTTTTTGCATTTATATTTATATATTATTCAGTGTACAGGTACAGATATCAGTCATGGGTTAGCTTCTGGTCCTTTAGGGTCATGAGCACCATGTAGAATTCCGTTCAGATAATTGGGGCTTTACAGGAAAGGAATGGGTTCTTCCTCAAGGATAAATCATGATTAATACAATAGAATCCCACTAATCACATGTACATTATCTTGAAAGTATCTTTTCAACATGAAAACATAGAATACAAGATGAACAATAGATAGATCTAGAGGTAAAGCTATCTTATACACCACATTCACATACCTTTTAAGGATCTCAAAAAGGCCGATGAACCTTGGACTAAGATTCTTTTTCTTGTCGAACCTCATGACACCCTTCATGGGTGAAAGCTTAAATGAAACTTGATCTCACATCATGAATGATACATCACAGGCTAGATGGTAGACATTACTCTTTTGCCTACTCTAGGCAGCCAAGAGCCTCTGTTGAACTAGTCTCACATGATCTATTGAGTCTCTCAACAAATCTCTACTGCAAGCCCTCACTTATAATGATTCAAACAATCCCAAAGGGGATATACACCTCCATCCATACAAACCCTCGAAAGGCACCATTTGAAATGGTAGTTATTATTACAGCAAACTCTACTAGGGGAAAGTACTGGTCCCAATGACCACTAAAGGCCATGACACAAGTTTGGAGCATATTATCCAATACCTAAATAGTCATATTGAAGTGAACATTGGTCTGAGGATGAAGTCCTGCCCAAATCAAGATGAGTACGCAATTAAAACTAAATAGTACTTTAAAAACATGAGGTAAATTAAGTACCTCTATCAGGTACAGTAGATATAAAGCCAACATGCAATTAAATAATCTCTGTAGTATAGATTCTGACCAATTTCTTTGCATTATAGCTCAGTTTTATAGTATGAAATGGGCTAATTTGGTCATTCGGTCCAAGTCACCCAACTAGAGTCAAACTTCCCCAAGGCAAGGGTAGGATAGATATAAAATTCATAGAGATCCTCTCCCACTTCTAATTGAGAATGGGCATCCTTTACATAGTACCTCTCATATTTCACTTATTGGTAATTAAGACACTTCAACACAAATTCCTCAATATCCTTCTTCATTCCCCCCCTCCCAGTATTTTGCTTTAAGTCATGATACATCTTAGTCGCTTCCGGGTGAATTGAATATCTAGAAAATGAGTCTCCTCAAAGATAAGCCTAATCAATCCACGAACCCTCACTATGAAGCCTCGACCACTAATACTCAAAACTCCCATCAAAGTCTTGAGAAGCTATTTGACCTCGCCACTCAACAACCTATTAAAAATCACCCTTTATCTATCATCATCAAACTAATAAACTTAGATCTGATCCATTAAAGAAAACCTAGTATCCACAAATGCAAACACATTCCCAAGAGAATAAATATCAAGTGTAACAAATTAGTTATCATAAGACTGAACCCTTAAGGCTAAAAGTCACCCCCATACTCATCACCTTACAGCTCAATGCACCGCAACCACATTAGTTTTACCCTAATGATAAAGAATAGTGAAATAATAATCCTTAAGCAACTCACGAAAATATCACTATCTCATATTAAGATCTCATGGGGTGAAGAAATACTAAAGGTTATGATGATCAGAGTAAATCTCACAATGGACTCCATATTGGTAATGTCACAAAAATATCAACATCAAACTATTTGGCCCAAGTCCAAATCATGGGTAGGGAAGTTCTTCTCATGAGGTTTCAACTAATGAGAAGTATAAGCAATTATCTTATTATCCTACATCAACACTATGCCTAAGCCAAATCCAAAAGCATCATAAAATAAGATAAAACCTACACCCTCCATGGATAAAGTAAAGATAGGAATCAAAGTCAACAACTCCTTGACCTTTTCGTAGCTCACCTCACAAGGATCCCACTACTGAAATACAATATTCGTTTGAGTAAACATGGTCAAAGAAGATGCAATAGAAGAGAAAACCTCTATAAAAATGTTGATAATATTTTGCTACTAATGAATCTCAAATTATCAATAGGAGAAGTTGGTATAGTATAATTATGAATCATTGCATTTATTATTTGATTGATAATAATATCATTCTTAGTCAAAACATGACCCAAGTAGCAGATAGAATTCAACAAAACTTGCACATGGAGAACTTGACATATAATTTCTCATCTCTAATCTTTGAAGTATAGTTCTCAATTTTCTAACATGATCGGCTCATCCTTGGAATTAAAGCGAGATATCATTTATAAATACAATCACAAAAGAGTTAAGATACAGTCAAATACTTGATTCATCAATTCCAGGAATATTATTAGGGCATTGGTCAACCCAAATGACATGAACAAGAACACATAATGACCATACCGAGTCCATAAAGCCATTTTTTTAACATCCAAAGCTCTAATCCTAAACTAGTGATTTTCGAATCTCAAATCAATCTGAGAATCCTTTAATAAAACTTGAAGTTGGCCAAATAAATGGTCAATGCAAGAAAGAGGATACTTATTCATGATGGTCACCTTGTTTATTTTCTAATAATCAATACGCATGCATAAAGAACTATTCTTCTTCTTCACAGATGGAAAATGATCACCCTAATGAGACACATTAATCCTTACTCAACAAATCCTGCATCTTCTCCTTTAATTTCTTTATCTTAATTAGGGCTATCCTATAAGAAGGAATAAAATGGTCTTGGAGCCCTGATCAACACCGATAGCAACGTTAATATCTCCGTCTAGAGGCATACTAAGAAAGTCTATAGGAAGCATATCCTTGAACTCGTTAACAACTCAAAAAAAATCTAAAGAAGGTGGTAAAGCAATGCTAGTATTAAAAACATAAGCCAAATAAAACAAATACTGCTTCTCTAATATACGACAATTATATAGAAAAGATATAACTCCCTTTGGGCCGGTATTAAGAGTACCTAACCTTACTATACTTTGGGGGAGATAATGTCATCGTCTTGGCAAAACAAACCAAGTATCATGATAGGAAGATATGCAATACATACCCAAGATAGCATCAAAGTAAACCATATCTAGGATAATCAAATCTAGCTAGGTCTTACTCCTCATAAAGATCACTATACAAGATCGATACACTCGATTCACCACTAATAAATCTCCTACAGGGGTGGAAAAATGAGGAGGCATATCAAGTATATCATATGAGTCATCAAAACCAATAGCAATGTATGTATACATAAGGAAGAATGTAGACCCAAGGTCAAATATCCCAAAAGTAGAATGATGGAAAATTAGGATGATACCTATTATAACTGCATCAGAGGCCTTCCCCTAAGGTATCACACGTAGATTAAACAACCCAATGTTAACAACCACAAACTCCTAGATCTCTATATTGATCACATCTAGTACCTCCTCCGCCACTATGTGAACCATCTTTAATGACTAAAATAGGAGTAAGGCAATACTATAGTTTAGAACTCTATTGGGTACGAGCCTATGCCCCTCGAGAATAGTCCTTCATAATTTTTCCAAGATCAGTACTTACATATCACCCTCTACCCCATCTCACAATATAAAGTCCTAGAAAAGCCAAATGACCCCCTATCTTAAAAAAACAAGATTGGACCCTCTACTTATGTGACCTAATTTATGGCTACCTAACACTGCAAAAATCATAGACCTACTTGCTAAACCCTATAAATATGCATGCACTTGTCTACCATAAGAACAACAATAACCACTACCTAATAAATCCCTGCATCAAGATATATGTCCACTAAAATCACCCTATTAACAAATCTTCTAAGCACTGCCACCGCCCTAAGTACCCTGATGAATCAACTTGAGCATCTTCACATACTTAACTATAATATGAATAAAATCCCCTAACACCACTATCTGAGTTGTGTCCAACTAATAAGAACCTATTAATCCCTTTACAAACTTCCTAATCTTCTCGAACTTAGGGGAGATAAAGGCTGCAAAATATCTAGATAATACATAAAAGTGTGCCTCATACTCTGTAATAGTCATTGAGCCTTCTCTGGGTGATCAAATTTATCCCTCATCTGATCCCTCAAACTATAAGGCATGGGCCTTTCAAAAAATACCTCAAAAATATAATATATGCCATAGTAAGAAAACCAATAGTTTGTAATATAAAAGAGACCTTCACCACAACCTAGCTATATCGTTCAACTGATAATTAGTATAATAAAGTCCATTGGACTTAAGGGATCCAAGGTTGAGAAACCTCTCCTAATAATCAAACACTCATGGGCATTCTCTCTAATGGCACCATTAAACTTTGAAAGAGACAAGAAAATGAATCTCTCAAACTTATAAATCATTAAAATAAATCACAGAGGAATAATTAACAGGACGAAAAATAAGCCTTGTAGGCAGTGAGTAAATATGTAGGGATTTCATATAAGATAGTTGTTGTAACACCCTCAAAATTTGAGAGTTTTATTTTTGGTCTTCCCATGTTAAAAATATTAACTTTTGACTTAAATTGAATTTAGGTATGTTAAGAGGGTGCCTCGAAATAGTTTTGAAATTTTAGGATAAGGTTAGAGGTCATTTTCAAATCCCAAGGCAGTAAGCTCCATGATATTTTTGTGTCACGGAGGGAGCCCTCCATAATATGCTACGTGCCATACTACTATGTAAAAGTCATGAAGTCCTTATTTTATTTCACTTAGGAGTTTTTTCACCTATGTACGACCCTTAAACATAATATTATTTTGGATTAATTTCGATTAATTTTTGCTTATCATATTTGGTTGTTTGTTTATTCTTGTTTTAATTATTTTAAGGATTCGCATACCTTAGAATACATATATTGTCAATATTTTGATCTCAGGAGAGGGAATAGGGACATAGAATATGGGAATAAATAAAGTTTGGGTTTTTATTCTTTTATAAAATAACGAATTAAACTTAGCGTCTAGGACAGGGATGTACATAGATGCCTTTCTTGATTCATACATAGGATGATAGCTTTAAAGAACTTAATTGGATTATTACATTCCCGTTCAACGATGTAGTTGTAATATCCATATTAGGTAAAAGATTATAGGTTGGGATATCATGATCATGCAATTAACCCTACGAATCAACAACCAAAATAAGCAAGTTAACGAATAAAATTCAATAACATAGTATGATTGTTCGAAGTTCTTTGACCCTCGACTTTTCTCCATTGATTTTTCCAAGAATTTATTTTTATGCATTATTTATTTTATTTTAAATTTACAAAATTACAAACTCTTTTTTTTTCTCAATTAGTTAGACTAAAATTAGATAGGTGGCGAACACAAGTCCCTGAGAGATCGATACTTGGGCTTCTTTGAAGACACTTTACTACTTGATAAGACCACATACACTTGCGTGTGCGCTTGGGTGTTGTCAAGTTTTTGTCACCGTTGTCGGAGACTTGTTATTAGGCAACTATCTTATTTTTAATTTTTCTATACTGAGTTGTAAATAGTTTTTGTTTTGTTTCTTTTTATTTTCATTTATTTTTATTTTTCTCACACTTTTCTCAAGATGCCAGCCTGGGATAGATGGTTTTCGAGTGATGAAAATTCTTGTTGTTTTTATGGAGGACACCACCTTGTGCCTTATTGTCCAGATTTTTATGAAAGTGCCTGGACGGAACCTTCACAATATGATGCGAATAATTTGAGAAAGTCTGAGTACTCGGAAAATGATATTATGGAAATTATGATGGAGCCAATACCACCATGTCTACAGTGGCTAAGCAAAGAAATATATATGGAGGTTATTAGCCAATATGTGGAGCAAACACAAGAATCACAGCCACTTAATTGTCATCTTGATCTTGAGACTGAAATTGAGGAGGTGAATAAAAGTGAGTGTGTAGTAGATTGTGTAAATTATGAAGTTGGATTTGTTTGGATGCATTCAAAATACTTTTCTACAT
This sequence comes from Capsicum pubescens, assembly GCA_030864215.1. Taxonomy (NCBI): domain Eukaryota; kingdom Viridiplantae; phylum Streptophyta; class Magnoliopsida; order Solanales; family Solanaceae; genus Capsicum; species Capsicum pubescens. The sequence continues at coordinate 78,947,393 of CM061545.1, read as the reverse complement.
TATGTTTAGATGATGTCTTGTCAGTGGAATCATCTAAAATAGTGGAAGAGTGTGAAGATGAGGAACAAGAATCCTATATTCTTGATTTTACACCGGACAAGCAACAAAAAAACACGCCTCACTTCAAGTCCTAGTGGTTTATCATTCATCATCCATTACTTGGTTCATTAATCTATGTACCACCTTCATATGATCGAGGAAAAAAAGATAGATGTGATGTTGGGGGTGAAATTTATATCCTCAAGGTGGAGGAAAAAGTTGATTGGGTCATGCCGCGATACTAAATTAGGCGTTTCTTGGGAGGCAACCCAAGTTAATTAGGTATGTTTTCTTTTTAATTTTTAGTTTTTATTTCACATAGTTTTTGTTTTTGGTTGAGTCACAGATTAATAGGAAGTTTGAGTACCATAAACTTAAGCTTGAAGCATGGCAAAGCTTGAGTGTAGGGTCCCATAAATCTCCTTTATGTGTAAAGATGCTACTAGCTAGGCCTAGAGGCCTCAGGGAGTATTTCTATCTTTTTACTTTTAAATTCACTTTGGGCACAAAGTAGATTTTTAAGTGTGGGGTGGGGGAGTTCCCAAATTTTGGCTCAATTTAAAAAAATTAAGGTTAGGAATAAGTGAGATATTCTTGTTGGTGCTATTTTTGACTACATGATGCAAGTGGGTTTATGTTTAAAAAGCATGTTGAATGAATGAATTGCTACTTTTAAGACTTCTAGGCTCATGTTTGTGACTCTTGTATTTGTTGGCTCAAATTTGAATTTATACTAATGTTTGGTTGGGAGTCTATGATTATCCTATTGAGTTGAGCATATACGATGTGTGTGTGAGATTTTTGTGTATTCCTTGTTGCATGTGATGTCTAGAACATGCCCGGTGTGTGTGTAAAGCGGAATAAAGAATGTGGGTTTAAGAGATGATATAGGCATTTCTTTGATAGTCTTGTTTTATACCTTATATTTTACCTGCCTTTATGCATTATCTTGGTTAACCCCATTGAGCCTTTAGATTTTTCTTTGGCAACCTCATAAGTAGCCTAATCCCTTCTTTGATCCAAAAAAGCTCCTAAGTGCTTTAACTGAAAAAAATAATAATTTAGTAAGGAGTTTGAGAAATTAAAGAATAAAAAGGTGAAATTGATGCCCCAAGGTAATAGTTATTAGTGTATAATTGATGAGTGGAGGATGTTTGTGATATAATTTATCCAAAAAATATTGCCACGATTGTAAAAAAGAGAAAAATTAATTCATGTGGTAGTAAACTATGTGTCTACCAAATGTTTGTGAAAATTCTTAAAAGAGATGGAGAAAAAATAAAAGAGATGGGTAGACAAAAGTGGTGTAATTTGGTTGTTGGAGATTGGTTTTAAATGTATAATGAAGTGTATTAAAGCACTTAGAGAGGTTAGTCTCTATTCTTGACCAAAATAGTTCCTACCCGTCCCTTAGCCTAAATTTCAACCCAAAAAAGTCCTAATTGATCCTAAGTTCATCATTCCAATATTATTGGAGTGTTACACTAAGGGTAAGCCTATGGTTCATTATGTGTAACTTGTGAATTCTTTGTGAGAGTGAGCGTAATTTGATTCATGTACCCATTACATTATAAATTGCATTATTTTGAGTGTTTGTGGGTAACTCACTTGTTGTGAGGGGAACATGTTTGATGAATGTTGGTGATTTTTATGATGTCCTTAATTGAAATATATGCATGAGTTTGCTACTTGAGGAGTCCATTCTTGAGGCTAGGATGTTTTGGAGTATGATTCTTGAGCTTTCAATTGTGTATAACATGTGTAGGGTTGTAAACTTGAATTCCGTGTAGTCATTGTAGTGCTATATTGAGTGTCTTGCATGTATTAGAAGTGTGGAGTCTCTTAATATCATGGTGTTTATAGTTAAGATTTTTTCGAGGACAAATAAGGCTTTGAGTATGGGGTGGTGATGTTGGGTGAATTTATGCATTCTAGCGTTTCTATTCTAGAAATTTTAGCCATGTTTTGAGGATGATTTTTATGCTATATGTGTTGATAATGATATAAATAAGCATTTATGTGTCCAAGTATGTGTTTATGATATTTAATGGTGATTTCACATGAGTTTTGATTCAATTTGAGCATTTAGAAGTCAACCGAGAAAACTAGTGTAACTAACTTAAGCTAGGTGTTTTTCTAGTCTCTTTTGTTGGGTTTTAATGTGTTTTAATGATTTACTAAGGTTGTTATTATGTATTTATATGTAAAAAAAAACTTAGTTACAATGTTCAAGGGTCAATTGGAGCAATAAAAGAGTCAAAACAATGAGTTAAAACTCAATGTGAATTTAGCCTATGCTTAGCTCGTGTTTTTAGTTCATCGATGAGGATGTTGTGTTGTTTTGAGCTCTTAATTAATGTTTTAAATGATTTAGGATGCTTGGTTAATGAATTATTATGATATATAAAGGATATACAAACTTCAAATCAAGTGGAAACAACTCAAGAAGGCTCGAAATGGCTCAACGAAAGCACAAGACACAAACTGGACGCAATTTTGACCCTTGTAATTTATTGAGCGCGTGTAGAGTGTAGGAGAGTCCAATGGATGAGTTCAAAACATCACTAGATTCATAAGAGGCCTAAATTTTCTACCCATAGTTGCGTGTATCCTATAATAGGGTTTAAGGAGGATCTGTGACGCGTTGAAATCGCGACTAGCTACTGGAATTTGACAGATTTTTTGACAATTGTGAATTAGCATGTCAGGGCAACGCGGGGAGCACCAAAATCGGGAAAATTTCGTCCACCTGAAGGAAAACAACATGTAAACCTAATCCAACTTTGTTTATAACTTGTCTACTATAAATATAACGTCCTAAAAAATGTCTTAATCATATTGGGACCTCTTGGAAACCCTAGATCAACTTGAAACATCATTAGAGGCTACCACAACTTCCTTTTAGGTTTTATTATTCTTTAATTTAGTTTTTTTATGGTTTGTATCATCACTCCAAGGGATTGGATGATTAATATTTCCATTCAAGGTTAAACCCTCTTTCCGGGGTTACAGCCATAAAAAAGGTGAAATTGTTTCCAAAAACATGATTACTATTGTTTTAGATTAATTTCGATTAATTTTTGCTTATCATATTTGGTTATTTGTTTATTCTTGTTTTAATTATTTTAAGGATTCGCGACCCTTGGAATACATATATTGCCAACCTTTTGATCTCGGGAGAGGGAATAGGGAGATAGAACATGGAAATAAACAAAGTTTGGATTTTTATTCTTTTATAAAATAGAGAATTAAACTTAGCGTCTAGGACAGGGATGTACTTAGATGCCTTACATGATTCATACGTAGGATGATAGCTTTAAATAACTTAATTGGATTATTACATCCCCGCTCAATGATGTATTTGTAATATCCATAGTTGGTAAAATATTATAGGTTGAAAAATCATGATCATGCAATTAACCCTACGAATCAACAACCAAGATAAGCAAGTTAACGAATGAAATTCAATAACATAGTTTGATTGTTCGAAGTACTTTAACCCTGGGATTTTCTCCATTGATTGTTCCAAGAAATTATTTTTATGCATTATTTATTTTATTTTTAATTTACAAAATTACCAACTCTCTTTTTGTTTAATTTTTCTCAATTAGTTAGACTAAAATTAGCTAGGCGGCGAACACAAATCCCTGAGAGATCGATACTTGGGCTTCCTTAAAACCACTTTACTACTTGATAAGACCACGTACACTTGTGTGTGCGCTTGGGCTCTGTAATTTAGCCACGACCCAGTTCATCAATCTAAGGAAAAGATGAAGGTAATTAGGGATAGGCTCAAGACCGCCCAAATTCGCCAAAAGTCTTATGCAGATTTGAGGTGAATGGAATTAGAGTTCAATGTTTGTTATTGGTTTTTCTTGAAGGTATCTCCCATGAAGGGAGTGATGAAGTTTTGGAAGAAAGGGAAACTCAGTCCTCATTATGTTGGCCTTTATTAGATTCTGAATAGAGTTGGGAATGTTGCCTATGAGATGGAATTTCCTGCAAGTTTGGGTTCTATTCACCCTGTGTTTTATGTGTCTATGTTGAAGAAATGTGTAAGTGATCCTTCCTTGGTGGTTCCTATCGAGAGTGTCGGTATTTTGGATTACTTGTCAACCGAGGATGTCCCGGTAGAGATTTTTGATGGACAAGTTCGTAGATTGAGGACTAAAGATGTAGCTTTAGTATAAGTCCTTTGGAGAAATCAAAAGGTGTATGTTAAGATACACAATCCAGACTAAAGTTTTAAAGTGCATGTTAAGTTTTCTTCCCTATCCCGATATGTGATACATATATATATATATATTGGTTTTGTGCATTAGATTTGAATGATTTTGAACTATTGAGAATGGCATTATGTTATCCTTTATTCTGGAGTTACATAGTAGCATTCAAGATGCTAACCATCTCCGGACATTGTATCCCAACAAGATCCAAGCACCCAAAATACTTCTGCTTTTCTTGCACAGTGATAGGTGATCATTGGATAAGTTCGTGAGTCATCTTGAAGTAGTGAGCTTCCATATGACATATTGTTTTCTTTGTTTTAGCTTTGGCTGTCGTCGGGGGTATGTACCTACATAGATTGATTTTGGTTATTTCTAGAGCCTTTGTGGATTACTATGGATTGGGACTATGTTGGATTCCTATTTTAAATTAAGCTATTCACTCATCTTACTTATGTTTGGTGGCTTGTTTCCACTATTGTTAGAATATATTATGTTCTGGTTGACTAGGCAAAGGTTGTGGTCTCCGATCCTCTGTTGATTGGGGATACCCAATATGGCCAGGCTCTGGTTCGAGCCATGACAGTTGTACCCCAGAATTTGAAATGCCACAAGTGGGATACTGCCTTGGTTGCTGAATACCTCTTGAAGTTTGAGAAATACCCAGCTTACTCAAAGAAAAACCAGCCAGGGGAGCACCATCCAGATGGATCAATAGATGAATTAATAAATCTTTTACTATTGGGGTAGCAGTGGAACCTGTGGGACTTGAGATTGCCCTACATCCTCTGTCTAATCAACATTCTTAGTATACTTAACCTTAGGCTCAAGATAGGTAGCCATAGCACACCCTCTAACTATGTCAGCTCCTTGTGCCCGTCCTTTATCTCTTGGTCTATTATAACCCCTACCTCGCCACTTATTAGGGTCCTAACAACAAGTGTTGGCTCAGTGTCCTCAATATCTCTACACATAGTAATCACTATTTGTAAAGAAATATTTAGAATACAAGTTAAGAACATAGGATATGAACAACCACATGATAAGTAATCAAATAGAGAAGTTTTCCTAAAGATATATTATACCCTCTCAAAGACAGATACGAATGCCAATGTACCAATCTCTGAGACTGCTAGAAATCCCACTCTTACACTTAGGAGAGTAAGAACCTAGCATTCTGATACCAATTTATCATGACCCTAAAGTTAATGTCATGATGGCACCAACCACGACCCGGACATAGTAGGTAAGTGAAATCTCACACTAAAAGAAAGAGTGATTATATGAAAATAAAAAATAAACCCATATATGCAAAACTTCTAGAATGAAATCAAACCATAAAATGTCAAGAACAAGAAATCAAATAAAATATATAAAATCCCAAATATATAAGTTTCACAAGTGTAAAAAACATATAATACGACTCAAAAATTTTGAAAATAAAAATGTTTGTCTCTGAAAGGTAAATAAAGACAACTAGGATAAGATAAGGTTTAGAATCTACCTTAAACTTTAAAGCTCACCTGTACCTCAAAATGTCCACTTTGATAACACAGACTCAGTTGTCGTGAGCCATACTCGAACTAGGATATACACCAAAAGGGCACAATAGGGATGAGTATGATCCACTTATACTTAGTAGTTATCATAGGCCAACTGAGCAAAGCATAAATCAAAAGAAATAAAAGATAATGTGTATGTAACCTGCAAACAAAAAGATTCCCAACGATAACTCATGCCATCCCTACTAAAAGTTCTACAATATGTAATAAGTTAAAAAAAGACAGTTATACATGGAATATATATAAGGAAGCTAAGTAAATAACAACAAATACATAGAGGAATACAAATGGTACAATGTAATGCAATGCAATAAAATAATGCAATGATGGTGAAACTTTCGCATACACCTTCCTAGCCTCAATACTTCAATACAGGATCCATGGGGAGTTCACATCACATATACTTTAACATAATCTCATTATCCTATTTCTATTAACCACACTGACACGTCTCTCGATAGAGACATTTTATAAAGTATCCCATTTTCTGTCAAAAATCTACATTGCTAAATCAACCCTACCGATAAATCCCTTGGTATGGTGTTTCATAAAATATCTTATTTTATACTAAAATACATATTTCTCAATGGTGCCAACCACATGAATAAGTTAATATGGAATGAGTTTGTAATTCTCACAATCAATCAATATAAAGATAATGATAAATTTAATCCAAGTAAAAAAAAGATCAAATTTAACTCAAGATGCCAATAGTTCATGTTATCAACCCTCACTCAACACCACTGGAATGATTAGTTATATAAGACATCAATAATATCTTTTTAGAGAAATAAACTTTTTTAAGGTGTATAAAAACAAGTCAAGATCCCACTCGAGCAACATGACTATAATTAAGGTAAGTCAATGCACAAATAAGGTCTACAGTATCATATAAATCCCTCACTCAGGCATTAAAACAGTTATGATCTCTTAAGTCAATAGCAATGTACAATTATGCTCCCATACGAGCACACGATAAAATAGTAATATTGAAATATAACTCTCATGACTAAACTCTCTAACCCATAGCATGCTTTTATATGTTCATTAACTACCAAACTCAGTCTAAAAAAATTTAGTCATAACCTACCTCAAAGTGCAAAAACCAAAGCCTAGAACCTTCAATGTTGAGACTTTCCCTTTTGAAAGGTCTCTCCACGAGCAAAAACTATCAAAAGCATCATCTACACATCAAACTAAATCTAATCATACCTATATCAACTATTTTTAAGATAGGTTCAAAATGGGTTAAGAAATAGAATGAAAATGAAAGGGGTAAAACTAAAATATTTATTTCAAAATATGTTTTCCATAATAATAGAAATCCAAAGTGTATACCCCTCTTGAAAATTAGTTGAAATTGATGTTCAAATCAAAGAAAATCCAATTTAAAGTTTAACCAGCAAAAGCCCCAAAAATCCATTTTGAAATCAAGAAAACAAGGTTCTTTTGAAGATATAATCAATGGAATTTAATGGATATGTGATTTTGGAGATTGCCCGAGCAAGAATGGTGGAGAAAACTCTAAGAATCACCCATTTTCAAAACTTCAAGGTCCAAAACTTAATAAAATTCATGAAAATAAACTACTTATATAGTTCTATAAATAATATCTTGAGATTGTGAACCAAACCGTGATCGTGAGGGCTAGTGTTGACTTGGTCAAATAATTGGCCATCACATTTGCAGTCAACCTGTTGTGTTCACAAAAGCTAAAAACCAAGACACATCGCGTTAACAATTAAAGTTGAAAACCTAACCTTACTTGATTAACATTTACATCACGGCCACCACCCTCATAATTGTGCTAAAGGAAATTATCCTTCTCCATGTTTGTAGCTAGAGGCACTCATTTGCGAAGACGGATGCTTGAGGCCCCAAGTATCAACAAAAATATTGAGTTTGCATATTTTCAAATTCTCCGAACTGACCCTCATTATTTATTTTGAACCCCACATAACTATACCATATATGATACTAGGCAATTTTTGATATTTTGAACTTACTGAAAATGTTTTCATAAAGACATTGTTTGTAACAAATTAGGCTCTAGGACCCCTTAAAGCTTAATTTAACTAGATTTTGAATTAAATCAAAATCCTAAATAAAGTATTTGGGCCTGAACTACCCATACTACTAACCCAATATTATGATTCAGATCTAATGAAACTGTTCAAATCATCATCCGGAGCCTGAAATCCCAAATGTTGATCAAAGTAAGCTAATGGAATTTTAACACCTTGGAAGATCTCAAACTCTCTTAAATCACTCCAGAATGTATTAAAATTTTTTCCAACCATCTCTACGACTTATAAATAGCATGTAACAACTACTAGGAAGGGCGAGACGATTAAAATACATAAAAAAAAATTACAATCATGATTGTTAAAAGTTCTCAAGGAGGTTAGTTGAGTTTATGTGAGCTTTTTATTTTAAAAATTAGAACTTTTTACTTCGATCTCATTTTGATAATAATCAGATGAGAATTTTGTCAGTTCTATTTGCTACAAAATATTATTTTTTGGTTAGTAGAATCTTTAGTTTGGATAGATCTCAAGTAGTTGGAAGAAAAGTTAGAGGTTTAAGGCATAAAGTTGACATTCAACAAAATTCACTGAAATCTATCTATGTTCGATAATTTGACAATTCTATTGAGTCAAAAATATCATTTCCAGTTGGTAAGCATACTTGATTTAAGTTCACAGAGATCCAAGTGAGTTTAAAGAGCGGATTTTGAGCTTGTTTAGTTGGTTTTTTTATTGGTGTATTTATTGGAATTAGTACAACCACTCATGTATGGTTCTTTGTAACACCTCGAATCTGGTACCCAGAATGCCACGCGGTGCTCATGACCCTGAAGGAACAGAAGCTAATCTATGACTGATATCTGTAACTGAGCACTACATAAAATACTGTATAAATATGGAACAAAAGGCTGAAAGGCCATAAGGTTCAAAAATTTGATAAAACATAACATCCAGAGATACGGCATATCAATACCAAAACAACTGAAATAACTATCTGAACATGCTAGTCTAAAAGAGTCTAAACTATCTGAATAAGGAGTTGATGGGACATGTCCCAAACTAACTCCAACTGCTGAAATAAACTAAGTACTGAAAGAATGAAATAGTCAAATAATAACATCCTCGAATAATGAGGACTCGCTGCTAGTCTGTCTACTGAATGGCTGAACTACTAAGGATTCTCTGGAGCTCATGCTTCTAAGCCTATGGTATAAAACACCATAGCACAAATGCATTAGTATGATTGAATGTACTGGTATTCAAGTGAGGTAGGCTGAATGCAAGAGGTTTATATGCATGAACAATACTAACTGACTGAATAACATGAACGCGAGAATACATGTATGAATATGTGAACTGTGACTGAGATCATGACATCACTAAATCTGAATACTGAAAATATAAGTTTCATATAACTGATATACTATTATCTGAATGACTGTGTCTGATAGTCCTATTGCTGATGGACCTAGTTGAGCTTCGTACTAAACTGGGTGACTATATCTAACAGTCCTGAATTCTGTAGAACTATCTAAGTTCTATTACTAAGACTGAGACTGAGATTGGAGCTGTGGGAAGTAGTCATCTAACCGACATGCCCTAAATAATGCATTATAGCTGAGTTGTGGTCCAATCTGTAAGCCCAATTAGAAGGGTGTCAATACCATGCCACTGGTAAAGACAAGCTATAGGTGACCCTCATCTGGCAGTGTCCCCAAAAGAGAATGGTTGGACCCTCATCTGAAAGTGTTTATCCACCTCATCAACCCTGATCTGTCAGTGCTGATGTATCAACCTATGTTGGCTACATAGTTCTGAAATGCAAGGATTGCTTCTAAGGATCACACCCTCAACTGTCAGTGTGTTTCCTCATCCTTGGGTTCACTCGGTGCTAAATCTTACTCCCATCTGAATACACTCTGAACATAATTAACTGAACTGAACTGGACTGAGTTTATTTAGTTTCGTTGATTGACGGGATATTACTGAGATTACTGAGTTACTGAGATTTTTGAGTTGTCCTAAGTCATGAGTCTAAGTGAATTCCACTGAGCTTGTCTTGACTGAGAGTGTCTTGAAAACTGACACTGGCTGTAGGCACACAGATAAATTATTGGGGACAAGGACCCCTAGGATTCAATAGCATGAAACTAACAAGACATGACACTTTTTGATACATGACCATAGTCAACAATTCCTAGTACAATCATTGGAGATGTTCATAAAGTATTCGCATGGTATAAGCTTACACATGAAAAGGAATTCATGTAAATATATCATAATTTCATAAGCCTAATCTCATTAGCATTACGTCAATCCATTACAAATCATGAAAATAACGTGGGAGTCTTATCGAACATAAGGGTGAAACATAGGTTCATCATTTTGGTCCCAATTGAGTCATAAGGCATATTTCCTATTCTCTTAGGCATTTTATCAAACACCTTGCATGCATAAATATAGCTTAGGAATGGATATTAAATTAATTCATCATGGTTACTTAAATCAAAAAAATTTAGTAGATTTCAATCAACATGCTAGCATAAATTAATGAAAACATATTTAATGATTCCAACTTGGGTATCATACACAACATCAACATGATCATAATCAATCCACAACATAAACATCACAATTTTTAATTTCAAATTAGATTCTTGGGCTTCATGGACGAAAGGAATCCATGAATGAACACTTGACATACCTGGGTGGATGATTTCTTGAAGATTGGTGGAGGAAAGCTTGAGTTCTTGACTTGGGATTAAGCACCTAGGGTTTCTTGTTCTTGGAGAATTGAACTTTGAGAGAAACCGTAGTTTGGTGTTGTGAATGAATAATGAAGTTATGAGCGATGGTCTGATATAATTAAGAGTTAAAATGGGTGGAAAAAGACACAAATACCCTTTTAAAAATGGCATAAAAATTGTTGAACGGGATCTACGATGGCTCGTGTGACCTAATCCTATCACAAAAGAATGCTAAGGAGAAGGTACTATTTTCTTACAAAACAAGTATCTAAGTAGCCATCTACCCTACACTTAGGCTAAGCAGTGTCCCCAGTGCAAATAACAAGATAAAGAACCTAGCTAGTACTACTCCTCATCCACATTAGGAGTCATGCCACCTGCATTGAGATCATCATCAGATCCATTTTTCCTGTGTTGATCATATCATCCACATCAGCCACACATAATGAAACTAACTATAATTAAGATGAGGCTGGTGAAGTCACCACCCCACACTTAATTTGTTAGTATCAACCAATTATGTGTTATTATCGAGTACTCAGACATCGCCAACATACACTTTGACATGGTGCATCAACATTAATCATAATACAATTCACTTACTTCAATTCCACTAAGTCTATTTCAATGAAGCACTTTTTGAACAGAATCATGCTCTACACTTTCAACCATATCAAAATATACAAAACATCATCACTTTCACAACATCGCCATGGCAAGAATTTAATTTGTAATCCTTAAGAAATAAATTAACTATAACATAGAGTCACAATAACTAAGGATTAAGAAAGTAAAACTTACCTTGAAGATGGAAGATTAGTGAAGGACAAAGAGAATGGTGGGATCTCAATATTGTATGGATTAAGGGTGAAATAAGGATGAATTTGGGCATTTAGGGTGTGGATTCTATTAAAGGGTGAAATCCGGATCGGATTAATCCAATTAAAAGTCGGGTACTAAGCTAACTTGGGAAGGGTATGCGATGCACAAGGGAAGGAAAATATTTAAGTGTGCGCCGCACAAGGTATTGCACACATTAAGGTGTGAGGCACATTGGGCATCGCATAGGTGAGGCAGTGGGTATGTGCGTTTTAGTGTGCGTCGCACATGTTATCACACAAGGGTAAGTGTGCATCGCACAGATTAGATTATGCGCCACATCGATTATCGCACAAGTTAAATAGTAAGGGTGTGTAACGCATAAGCCATCGCCAAAGTTAAGGTGTGCGATGCATTAGTTATAGCATACGTGAGGTTGATCTTAGGCTATGTCTTAGCCGACGCCTTTGCCATGGCCAATGTAAACTTGGGCACCACACACCCTGTAGTACACTTAAACTTGGATGCCATGCACCCAATTCTTCATATAAAGCATTGAGAAAGGTCCGTACCATGAGGGATTCACCCCCGTACCCCCATCGAGATCAGTGGTGGGCTTTGGGATAGAGAATATCGGCCCAATCCCTACGCTACCACTACAGACCTCATTGAAAGTCACAGAATAAAGTCACACCACGAAACTTTTTGGGTCAGATTAACATAAATTGGGGCATGACTCTAACACGAATCATTCTTAAGACTTACACATTTGACCACTCCAACTTTCCTGCAATGTTCCGATCACTCCTAAACTTACCACCGTTGACATGGCTCAATTCCAAACTATATTTGGTACTAATATCCTCCTTAGTACTTCATGCATCTACACTTAATTAAAAACAACAAAAATGATTAGAAGGATGGGTTGCCTCCCACCAAGCGTCATAGTTTCGGTCGTGGCTCGACTCTTATTTTTGCATTTTTGTTTAATATGATAAAATAAAAATAAAATTATGGGTTGCCTCCTATGCAGTGCCTAATTTAATGTCGCATCTCGACTCGATTATCTTGACTACTCAGACTTCGTCAAGATACATCGATGATACCATTTGTACCTCATTTACTGGATCAAGAAAATGCTTTATTCCTAGTCCAAAAATATTGAAGTCACTTACATCCTTGCTTGCAAGTTCAACCAAACCAGCTACGGTCTCCACAACATACCTATCCTTAACTGGTAAATCTCACTCATCTTCATAGAATACATCAACAATCGAGATGAAACTCATCTCCTTTTGTTATTTCATAGACCGACATACTTTAAAACTAACTTCTTTCTCATTGAGCCTAAATTTTAGCTTATTTAGCTCTATGTCAACTAACACTCTCCCAGTTGCTAAGAACGGCCTACCCAAAATTATGGGTACTTCAAATTCCACTTCACAAACAAGAATTACAATGTCGGTAGGAAATATAAAATCTGCAACATTTACAAATACATCATGTAGAAACCCAATCGGCCTATTTATTGATCTATCTGCCATTAGAAGCCATATATTAGTGGGCGTAGGATCTCCCAAACCTAGTTTCTTGAAAACCGTCAATGGCATAAGATTTATACTTTCCCCAAGATCACATAGGGCCTTTCTAAACTTTAGCAATCCAATCGTACATGGAACAGTAAATGCTCCCGGATCAACTTTCTTTTGGACAATAGATCTTATAGCAATAGCACTACAATAATGAAGATTGTCTACCGTTTCATAGCTCACAGTTTTTTTCTTCATCAACAGGTCTTTCTATTCCAGTGCTTCAACTAAGGGCACATTCAATGTCAACTGCTTCAACATAGACATGAATTTTCTAAACTTGCCATCATTTTCTTTCTTCTTTAATCGTTGTGGAAATGCGGGTAGTTGCCTTGGGATTTCAGTTGGAGCAAATTTTACCTCCTTTCTTATACCTTGCTCCACATCACTAACATGCTTCAGCTTAGGTGGTTGTTCTACATTCGCACTCTTCTTTTTTTAACTTCCCAACTTCACAGGTACCATTGAAGATTCATCAACCATCTCCCAATATATTTCAACTACATTAGTATGAGAGGATTTTCCCAATGTTGGACTAGAAAATATCTTACCGTTTCTAGTGGTAATGGCTATACACGATCCATCATTCCTCAGATTTTGAACTGTATCACTTGGTAAAGTCCCATTCTGTCTTTGGTTGAATGCTGCGAATAATTGGCTCATCTGCTACTCCAGTTTTTTAATAGAAATTGAGTGAGAGTTTACTAGTTAACTCATGGAATATATGTCACTCTTCATAGTAGTCACCCCATAATTGGTCGCCTCAACTCCCTTTAATAGTTTCTCCATCATGTCCACTATGGATATTTTGCCTGAACTAGTGGCAGCATTATCACAGCTTCCAGGAGGTACATACAGTCCACTCCTATCACTTTTATTCTTTCAATCTCCTTGTTTGTTCCAACCTTGGTTTCCTTGACCATTGGTCCGAAAACCCCCTTGGTTATGCAAATAGTTGGCCTCTTCCTTGGTGTTTGATTTAGCTCTTTTACCGTGGGACCCTACAATTTTTACCTTTTCTACATTCCCTGATAGTAAAGGTTTTGTGAGAAAATCCATCTGGGTTTTCATGTGAGCCATATCCTGATCACGCTTCTTTTCTCTCATACGCTGCTCTGTAGATATTATACTAAACCCAGTAATACTTGCTACCACAGAATCTCTGATAAGCTAAGATCTACTTGTCTTAGTCATTATTTGTAACATGTTCATAGCCTCAGTAAAGGTGAGCTCCATAAAAGCTCCTCATTCAGCATTATCCACTATTGGCTTTGTAAGTGAGTCCAAAACTCTGTTGAATATTTCCATCAAGTGTTAATCAGTCATTTTATGGTTTGGGCATTGAGTCAACTTCTTTTTAAACCTCTCTCAAGTCTCATACACAACTTCATTATCCAATTACCTAAAGTTGTTGATATCATCCCTCAACTGGAACACTCTAGAGGGCGGAAAGAACCTTTCTAGGAAAACTCCTTTCAATTGCCTCCAGTTTGTTATAGAATCAGGCGTCAACTCATTCAACCACATAGTTGCCTCTCCAGACAGAGACAGTGGGGAAAATGTTAAACGAATAGCATTTTTTCCCACTCCAGGATTATCAAATAACTTATAAATACTGATGATATTCACCAAATGTAGATTTGGATCATCACCAGGTAATCCACAAAAGAGTCCTTTCAGATTTAGTAGCTGGATCATAGTACTGGTGATGTTGAATTTAACCCCAGGATCTAGTGGAGGTATAATGATTGCCCCTGAATATCCAGTTCTATATAAATCATCCTCATCATTGTCAACATCAAACTGTGAAGCTTAGAGGTCTAGTCTTCCTCTGAATGGATCATTTTGATTTACAGGTGCAACTACCCCTGCTGCACGCCTCCTATTAGCCAGGTCAATTAAATCATCATATCCCAGGTACTCTTCATCTATATTAGGTACTCATCCTGGGTTATATATATTCTGTTGATTTAATTGAGCATTATCCAAAGAGGCTAATCTTACAGCTTCTTATTGGTTTGCGATTCTTTCAATTAGATGAGGTTCAGGATTGAAGGGTAATAATGGTTCTCCTAAACTTTTGGTTCGTGGCCTAAACAACAATGATCCTATAATGAACAAAAACAACAAATAAACGTAAAATAATAAAACTTGACAAACAGTCAATTAACACACATAAACTCAATCAACAACTGTATCCTCGACAACAGCGCCAAAATTTAATATGCCCAAATTACACCTCTCTTATGAGAGAGTAAGCGGTCGTTGTCAAATATATAACCCAAATAGGTTGGGGTTGAATTCCACAGGGAATATGGTGATAATTAAGTTGTATGATGATTAGTTAATTTTCAATCGTTCATTTCTGTAAAATAAATAGGGGGATTTGATTCAGTTCACAAATTAATGGTTTCAGTTTAACAAAATGAGATATGTGTAGCAATTTTCGAATTTAGAGAAATAGCAAGCTAGGGTTATGTCCACCTTGTAGTTTTCAATACTTTCTATCTATGGGCTTTACGAATTCATACATACATCGTGCTTACAGAGAAACATATTGTACTTAATAACATAATCCTAGTGTTTCTCTACCATCAAGGACAAATTCACTTTAGTTCTCTTGATTCAAAAGTGTTTACCAAAAACAATATGAAATCTCCAAGTAGTTAATCCTGTTAAGGCATTAACATATGAAATAGGGGTTGGAAATTCTAATTTCTTATCACTACTCTCTTTTTGGAACATCAACTTTGATTTTGAACAACTTGTGTTTTAAGGCATATCCTCTATGTTTGTAACCATGAGAATTCAAGATAAGCGAAGAAAGTATGATGTAAACAAATCAATGCATAATGAATTCGAAACCCAAAGTGATAGATTGTATGATACAAGGCTTCCATAACCCTAACTGATAAACTTAGCTACTCATGGGCAAAACGGAAATCACAATAGAAATATTCATCATACCAAAAACTAGAACGATCTTGGTGGAGAAGATTAATAGAATTTTTCCTTAGTGTAAGCCGTCTCTCTCCTCTCTCAAAATAATACAGAATAATGAATTATGAATAAAAATTCAGCATTAAGCCTTTTAATAATCTTCTCATAATTGCCTTCTAAGTCCCTGAACTAATTATAAATGACAAACTAGTCTTGGACATAGTTTCTAGGCGCCACATTCGGTCCAGACTGCTACTCTCTCTTGTGTCATATGCCATCCACATTCCATAGTCCCATTATGTCTTCATCTACTTTATTAATACTTGAAATCATGCTAATCACATCGGTTAGCTCAATTACATAGAAGTAGAGTAAAAACATAAGAAACTAGGCACTTTTTTCTCTAAACTTAGCTAAAATATGGATAAGTTATGGTGCTTAGGCATATAAATACACCCAAGATCAGCAGCCCGGAGTCTTTCTCTGATTAACAGAGCTTTTTCTAAGGCATTAAATACTAAGTCATGCCCTATAACTGAGGCTTCACTAACCTCGAACCAACCGACTAGAGATCTGCATCTCCTACCATAAAGAGCTTCAAATGGATCCATCCGAATACTGGAATGATAGCTATTATTGTATGCAAACACAATCAAAGGAAATTTTTCATCCCAACTACCCTTGAAATCAATTGCAGGTGCCCTTAGCATATCTTCTAAAATCTAAATTGTCCTTTTTGCTTGACCATCTATCTGAGGATGAAAGGTTGTACTGAGATGAACTTGGGTACCAAGACCCTTTTGGAATGCTTTCCAAAAATAAAAGGTGAACTGGGTACCTCTTTCTGAGATAATAGATAGCGAAACACCTTGAAATCTGACCAACTCTCTGATGCAGATTTTGGCGTAATCCTCGGCTGAATAAGAGGTATGAACTAGAAGGAAATGAGCTGATTTGGTCATCCTATCTACAATGACCCAAACTGAATCATGCTGGCAATGAGTACGAGGAAAACACGTCACAAATTCCACTTCTTCTCACTTCTAAGTAGGAATACTGAAATCTTACATGGACCCATTAGTCTTATGATGCTCTATTTTAACCTGCTGGCATGCAGAGCACTTATCCACAAACTTTGCAATATCTCTATTTATCCCTCTCCATAATAAATCTCCCGTATGTCGCGGTACATCTTTGTGGCCCCTAGATGAATAGAGTAGTGCAAACTATGTGCTTCTGCAAGAATTTGTTACCTTAAGTCATCTACACCTGGAACATACAGACGACCCTAACAATGCCGCACACCATCTCCCCCTTGGGAGAAAATCTCTACTTTCTGATCCCTGGCCGACTCTTTCAACTTAACTAGACTGGGATCTCTATCTTGTTTTTCTTTCACCTCAGAAACTAGAGATGATTTTGAACTATTCTGAACCCATATATTACCCTCTGAAGAATCAACTAGGCAGAGACCTAGTCAGGAAAGATGATGAACTTCCTAAGATAACTTCCTCTTACTGTCCTCAACATGAGCAACACTACCCATAGACATACTACTGAGAGCATCGGCCATCACATTGGCCTTTCTCGGATAGAAAAGAACACTCATGTCATAATCTTTCAAGAGATCTAACCACCTCCTCTGATGTAGATTGAGATCTTTTTGAAAAAAGACATACTGAAGGCTCTTATGATTTGTGAGCACATCTATATGAACTCCGTATAGATAATTCCTCTAGATCTTCCAGGAAAAAACTATGGCTGCTAACTCGAGATCATGAGTAGGATAATTCTTCTCATAGGGTTTAAGCTGTCTTGAGGCGTAGGCTATGACCTTACCATGATGCATGAGGACACAACCCAAACCTACTCTTGATGAATCACAATACACTATGAACCCATAAGAACTATCTGGAAGAGCCAAAACTAGAGCTGAGGTGAGTCGAGTCTTCAACTCTTAAAAATTCTTCTCGCAAGGATCTGACCACTGAAACTTGGCTTTCTTTCGAGTCAATCTGGACATAAGGGATGCAATAGAAGAAAATCCCTCAACAAATAGTCTATAATAGCCAGACAAACCTAAGAAACTCTTGATATTTGATGGAGATACAGGGCGAGGCCAGTTTTTAACTGCTTCGGTCTTTTGAGGATCAACTCTAATGCCATCACCGGAAATGATATGACCAAGGAATACTACTGATCTTAGCCAAAATTCAAACTTACTCAATTTGGCGAACAATTGATGATCTCTGAGAGTCTAAAGTATGATTCTGAGATGGTCTGCATGATCACACTCACTGCGGGAATAGACAAGAATGTCATCTAAAAAAACTATGACAAACATGTCCAAGTACTGCTTGAACATACGGTTCATCAAGTTTATGAAAGCGGATGGGGCATTGGTAAGACCAAAGGACATAACTAAGAATTCAAAGTGACCATACCGAGTATGAAAGGCTATTTTTGAAATGTCACATTCTCTGACCCTGAGTTGATGATAGCTTGATCTGAGGTCCATCTTAGAGAAATAGAAGGAACCCTAAAGTTGGTCAAACAAGTCATTGATTCTGAGAAGTGGATACTTGTTCTGGACCATGACTTTGTTGAGCTGACGGTAGTCTATACACATTATGAGAGAACCTTCTTTCTTTCGCACGAATAAGACTGGTACGCCCCATGGGGATATACTAGGTATGATGAATCCCTTATCTAAGAGATTCTTCAAATGATCTTTCAATTCTCTTAGTTCTTCTATGCCATTCTATATGGAGGAATAGATATAGGCTGAGTATGTGGAAAAAAATCAATGCCGAAGTCTATTTCCCTTTCGGAAGGAATTTCTGGAAGATCTTCGGGAAAGACATCTTAATATTCATTCACGATTGGGACTGATTCAAGACTAGGAGTTTTGGAACTAGTGTCCTAACTTGAACAAGATGGTAGACACATCCTCTAGATATTATTTTTCTTGCCCGAAGGTAGGAAACAAGATGACCTCTGAAAGCTGAAGTACTACCCCTCCATTCTAGGACAGGTTCATTCAGGAAATAAAACTGGACAATTCTATTTCTGTAATCGACTGTGGTATAGAAGGAATGAAGCTAATCCATCCTGAGAATGACATCAAAATCAGTCATCTCTAATTCGACTAAGTCTGCTAAAGTGACTTTCTGAGATACCATAATCGGACAGTTCTTGTATACCTATTGGGCTATGATGGTTTTACCCATTGGGGTAGAGACTGAGAAGAGCTCTGCTAGAATTTTGAGATTGACTTCAAAATCAACTTCTATGTAGGGAGCAACAAAAGACAAAGAAGCTCGTGAATCTAGCAAAGCGCAAACATGCAAGTTAAAGATCTGTAACGTACCAGTAACCACATAAGGAGAATTTTCCTGATCTTTCCGAGACTGGAGATCATAAAGTCTATTTGGATGTTGCCCACTAGTAGCACTGGAAATGGCACCCTGTTGATTTGGGCGACCGAACTGAGATGAGGAACAGTTTTGCTGACCCTGATAACCTGACTGGGGACAATCTCTGACTTTGTGGCCTGGATTGACATATCCAAAATAGACATCGCTACCAGCTTTACAAACACCCTTGTGGTTCTTACCACAAGTCTGACAAAGGGGATTAGTTCGTGCATTGCTAACACTACCTTGAGACTTATAGTCTAGCACCCCATCTCTATTACTGTCATTGAAATTAGGAGCTGGAGCACTGGCTGGATAAGGAGTTAGAACTAATAACTTAGGATGAAACTAAGAACGGTTTTCTCTCACTGACTTAGGCTGATCAAAATTGAAACTACCTGTCCTAGCTCTCTTATTCTGCTTCTCCATCATCTTCATCTTTTGTTCTTCTATCTGTTGAGAATGGGTCATAAGCCTGGATATTTTCATGTCACTATTCAACATCTTGGATCTACACTCATTGACTACACTATCATTTACCCCAAAAACAAACTTACTCATCTTGGCCCTGTTATCTGCAACCACAGGAGGAGCATATCTGGATAATTGAGTAAACTTAAGAGAATACTTTTTCACCATCATGTTGCCCTCCCTGAGGTTTATAAATTCTAACACTTTCGATTCTCTTAGCTCTAGGGGAAAGAATCTATCTAAGAATGTGGTGACAAACTTCTCCCACTCAATAGACCCTGCATAAACTGACCTCTCTGACTTCTACTGTTTGAACCAAGTTTGAGAAACATCCTACAACTTATATGCAACTAGATCAGCACTCTCACTAGGAGTAACCCCCATGATTTCTGTAACCTTTTGAACTTGATCAAGAAATTCCTGAGGGTTCTCATCTGACTTAGACCCGAAAAAGGATAGAGGATTCATTCGGGTGAAGTCTCGAATCCTAGCTGCAGTTGAATTGGCCAATGGGTTAGCCGCAAAAATAGTCAGTCGTTCATTCTATGCAGCAACTGACTAAGCAAGAGTAGTGAATGAAGCTCTGAACTCTACATGAGAGACATGTTTTCCTAAAGGATCTTCGGGCTGAGGGGCTGACTGACTTCCAGTTCTCTTCTTGAGAGGCATGTTTTGTAAACGGAAGAGAAAATGATTAGACTAAGAGATTTACTTGAGATTATGCTCACTGGCATGACATAAATACTGAAAGATAGGAAACTGTTACCAAAATACCTCATAGCCTCTTGCACATAAAGGTGGCGCACAACACACCCATGAACAAAACTCTACTAGATGCAGATTTCAGACTTCCTAGGACTCTATTGAACCTTAGGCTCTAATACCAAGTTTGTAATGCCTCAAATTTGGTGCCTGGAATGCCACACATTGCGCATGACCCCAAAGGACCACAAGCTAACCCATGACTAATATTTGTAATTGAGCACTGCATAACATACTGTATAAATGTTAAATAAGAGGTTGAAAGGACATAAGGTTCAAAAATCTGATAAACCATAACATCTGGAGATATGGTATATCAATACTAAAATAATTGAAATAACTGTCTGAACATGCTAGTATGAAAGCCTCTAAACTGTCTAAATAAGGAGTTGATAGGACATATCCCCAACTAACTCCAACTATTGAAATAAACTAAGTAATGAAAGAATGAAATAGTCAAATAATAATATCCTCGAATGATGAGGACTCACTGCTAGTCTAACTACTGAACGGCTGATCAACTAAGGATGTTCTAGAGCTCGTGCTTATGAACCTATGGTATAAAACACCATAGCGCAAATGCGTCAGTATAATTGAATGAACTGGTATGCAACTAAGGTAGTCTAAATACAAGGGGTTTATATACATGAACAATACTAACTGATTGAATAACATAAACGTGAGAATACATGCATAAATACGTGAACTATGACTGAGATCATGACATCACTAAATGTGAATACTGATAACATAAGTTTTGTATAACTGCTATATTATTATCTGAATGAGTGTGTTTGATAGTCCTATTGATGATGGAACTAGTTGCATTCCATACTGAACTGGGTGACTGTATCTGACAGTCCTGAATTCTATAGAACTATCTGAGTTCTATTACTGAGACTGAGACTGTAACTGTGGGAAGTATTCATCTAACCGACATGCCCCAAATAAAGCATTATAGCTAAGTTGGGGAATAATCTGTAACCTCAATTGGAAGGGTTTCAATACCGCACTACTGGTAAAGACAAGCTGTGGGTGACCCTCATCTGGCAGTGTCCCCAAAAAAGAATGGTGGGACCCTCATCTGACAGTGTTTGTCCCCCTCATCAACCCTCATCTGTTAGTGTTGATGTCTCAACCTATACTGGCTACATAGTTCTGAAATGCAAGGATTACTTCTAAGGATCACACCCTCAATTGTCAGTGTGTGTCCTCATCCTTGGGTTTACTCACTGCTAAATCTTACTCCAATCTGAATAGACTTTGAACATGATTAACTGAACAGAACTAGACTGAGTTTATTGAGTTTCATTGAATAACGAAATACTATTGAGATTTTTGAGTTACTGAGATTTTTGAGTTTTTCTGAGTCATGAGCCTGATTAAATTCTACTGAGCATGGCTTTATAGAGAGTATCTTGAAAACTGACACTGGATCTAGGCACATAGCTAAATTTCCAGGTACAAGTACCCCCAGGACTCAATAGTATGAAACTGACAAGACATGACACTTCTTGACATATGACCATAGTCAACAATTCCTAGTACAATCATTGGGGATTTTCACAAAGTATTCGCATTCTATAAACTTACACATGAATAGGAATGCATGTAAATATATCATAATTTCATAAGTCTAATCTCATGAGCATTACGTTAATCCATTACAAAGCATGACAATAATGTGTGAGTCATATCGAACATAAGGGTGAAACATAGGTTCATCATTTTGGTCCCAATTGAGTCATAAGGCATGTTTTCTATTCTCTTAGGCATTTTATCAAACACCTTGCATGCATAAATATAAGCTTAGGCATGTACATTAAATTAATTCACATGGTTGCATAAATCAACATAATTTAGTAGATTTTAATCCACATGCTAGCATAAATTAATGAAAAGACATTTAACGATTCCAACTTGGGTGTCATACACAACATCAACATGATCATAATCAATCCACAACATAAACATCAAAATTTTTAATTCAAAATTGGATTATTGGGCTTCATGGACGAAAGGAATCCATGAATGAAGACTTGACATACATGGGTGGATGATTTCTTCAATATTGGTAGAAGAAAGGTTGAGTTCTTGACTTGGGATTAAGCACCTAGAGTTTTTTGTCCTTGGGGAATTTATCTTTGAGACAAACCCAAATTTGGTGTTGTGAATGAATAATAAAGTTATGAGCTATGGTCTGGTATAATTAGGGGCTAAAATGGGTGGAAAAAAACCCAAATACCCTTTTAAAAATGGCTTAAAAATCACTAAATGGGATATTTGATGGCTCGTGCGATGTTCCATCGCTAGCTCGATGGTCCGTTGTTCTGACCGTCGCACGTGGACCAGAATAGGGACTCACTGCCTAAGTAGCGACGGCTTGGGCGACGGTCCATCGCAAGTTTGATGGTCCGTCAACTTATCCATTTCACCTTAGCCAGAAGATTGACTTATTGCCTTAGCTGTGATGGTTTAGGTGACGGTCCATCGCTAGATCGATGGTCCATCAACCTGCCCGTCGCACTTGGGAGGTTCTGACAGCTCTCAGTAAAACATCCATAACTTTTTACTCCGATACAAAATTTGGACGAAATTGGTATCGTTGGAAAGCAAATTCAATTTACCACATGATAAAAAGTTAAAATTAGGGAAATTCTATCTTATTTAAATATTAATCATTTAGGAAGTCATCACTAACTATTCTGGAGTCAGTCAAGGCTAAGAGTGCCCGTTCTTGCTGAACCACGATTATGGAGTCAGTCAAGGCTAAGAGTGCCCGTTCTTGCTGAACCACATCCACATTGGTGAAGATGCGGCTGCAAGATATCCCTATGTTTATGAGTTTGCTCCCGCAAGATGAGTCTGATCCTGCAAAAGTTTATGTGGCAAGTCAATTCTGCCACTCTAGAATTTTTCCTCACCTACGATGTCACTCCTACGACCAGATTATTATAGATAACTTTAGGTTTTCTCATTTTCTAATTTTAGTTCCTATACATCAATTTTGGAGTTTGGAAACTCAATTTTGGGAGATTCAAGGTATTTTTCAATTATTATTCTTTGGGTATGAATCTTATACTATTTGTACATATTCTTCAATGATTTATTAATAATTTAATCTTAAAATCATAATTTTTTAATTTGAAAATTTAAATATTTTTGGATAAAGTTAGAAAAGATATATTAATTATTTGAAGGCAAATTATAACTCCATTTTTGTAAGATTTAATATTTAAACTCCGTAAGTTATGAAAAAAGTAATTATCAAATTAAAATTTAGTTTTGTTCTTGCAGGTTTGGGATGGACTTTTTAGTCTCAAAATTTAAATATTATGATAGGAATGTCTATGATTTTGTTTCCTTATGTAAAATACACAGTTGATCAAATTGTGTTTGTTCAAGGGTTCTTTAAAAAAGGAAAACTTCAATTTGAATTTTTAGACTTTCTTTTAGGCAAGTTGAGAATTTCTTTAACTGTATTCCAAAGTGTTTATATGTTAGCTACTTGTATTGAGAGTTATAGGGAGATGTAGTTCCATTAAAGATGATTAATAAGGATATGGAGATCCCATATAGATCAGTATAAGAATTTATAAAACTACTAGCCCTATAAAGAGTTAAAATGAATATTTGATTTAATTAGATTGTCTTCCCATGTAATGGATATATGGATTTATTGTGAGAAAAGTGAAATGGTGATTTATTAGACAAGATAGTTGTTGATAATGACTGTAGCTCCCCTTATAAGTGTAATTTGAGAAAGTTGGATGAGATTAAAGATATTTTGTCTTATGGATGATGTTTTGTGTTGAATATGGCCTTGTGTGCATAGGTTGAGATATTTGTGTGTATCTTATTATTGCAAATTATGCATATTCACTCATATTTATATAATGGCATTGTTAAATAGATATTATCAGAAAGATAATTTAAAATAACCTCCATGCCCAATGGAAAAGTATTTTGGGTGAATTTTACTAATTTATTACATACATACTCGATGTGAGAGTGTTTTTAATGAGTTTTATTGATTTTGACTAACATGATTGATGAAAACTATTTTGGGTGGGTATATGGACCTCACGAGTCCCTAAGGAATTTCAACTAGTTTTATGTAGAAACAGGTGCACCTTGTAGTATTCATTACATTATATTACATTCTTGTCATCATCCCATTTGATTGATACAATTATTATTATGCATAGAGACTTAATGTATTGTTACTCTTATTCTGATTTGAAGAGTTGTGGATTTTGTAAACTGTTGTTTCCCATATTATTGTTGTATATTTTCTAGATTAGATATAGTCATCCTGATTGCCAGGTGATCAAGAATTGTAATAACCTGATTCGTGAGATTTTTACTTAATGTGATTTGACTATTTTTCCCTTCTTCGTAGTTGATACATATTAGTTTTGGGGATTGGAATAGTTCGGTCCTCGATACATACCTTCTTTGTAGTTGTTACATATTAATTTTGGGGATTTGGGATGGTTCGGTCCTCGATGTATCAGGAAATATTTTGGAAGAATTGAGACTCTTTGAGACTTTAAAAACCATTAGTTTGACCTTCAATCAACATTTGATGTTTCGAATCTGGAATGACAATTTGGATAGTTTCATTATATTCGAATTGTCGAATTTGAGTTAGGAGTGGGATTGGCTTGATCTAAAAAATTTTAGTTAGTATTTTGATACTCCATTTGAAAACTACTGAATTTTGCTAAAGAGGGATATCGGGAGTTAATTTATTGAAAATAATCCTTTTTTTAAAATCCCACTTTTCCATTGACTCTGAAACATCGAATATATCCTAATAACATATATGATTTATTTTTGTGGGTTCTAAATGTATTTGGAGGGGTCAGTCGACAACTTTGCAATTTAGTAAAGTTACTGATGCAACTGGATTTAGTGCAGCAGCTTAAGCAGTCAAGGAACCACTTAAGTTATAGCTGCTTTAGTGTACAACCATCACTTTAGCAACATACACTATAGCGGTTCTGGACCACTTAAAGAAGGCTGGCCATATGTGGTTTGGCCCTTTTAGAAACTCTCAACTGCCTAAGTGGTGGTCGTTTAAGCGATCAATTAGCTTTTCTTTAGTGGCCATCGTTGTATACATATCCTTTTTGAGATTTTTCACCATTTATAAACCTTTGAGCTTTGGGTTTGAACGAATTTTGGGATTTCATTTCCATTTGATCTTGGGTAAGCTTAAAACCTTATTTTAATTATTTTTACATTGGTCATATCATCAAACACACTCTTTAATCTTGATTTCAAAAAGAGATTTTGAGAATTTTATTGGTAAAGCTTAAAAATATTTTTACTTCGATTTGGACCTCATTTTTACATAGATTTTCAACTATAGACTCCTATAACCTTGGAAAATGTGTTTCAAAAATAAAATTATGATTTTATCCCTTTCATTTTTTAACTAAATCGATTTTGGAGTCAATTAAAAAAATCAATATGGGTATCACTAGACCTTTTTAGCACGTAGATGTCATATTTGTATATTCTAGTTGATTTCGAGATCATTTAAAAATAAAAGCTCTATGTTGAAGGAATTTAGTCTTGAATATCGATGCTTTGATGTAGGTTGTTTTAGGACCCCGCAAAATTCTAAGCTTAACTCAGTCCGTTAAAATTTGAAAAGAGGTCTCAGACTTAGAAATTTCACCTAAGTGTTTATACTTAGAATTATTTTAGCCTTCATAAGTTGGCGATCCTATTTTACGACCCTTATGACCTTAAAACGTCGATCCTTGGATTGAATCATGATCACTTGTGTCAATAGGACACTCCGGGTGAGTTTCAGATTTTTTGGACCTCGTTTGAATCATATTTAGGTGACCAAATTAGTGGGTCGACGCGATCTCGATGCTTTGTGTCTCCCATTGCATCGACATATAATTTTTCCCCAGCTTTCAGTGCAATTCCAGTGAACCAATGCAAACTCAATGCGGCACGATGATTATCGCATTGATTCCATCGACGCGGTGTGTCGGTATGCGCATTACTGGACATGCTTAGCAGTAATTAAATCAGAATCCAAAGAGGTATTTGGGACATTTTTCCCACTTCTATTCATCCCCAAAACACAAGGTTAAACCCCTCAATAGGGAAAATACTCTCATTATTCACTAAAATCCTCTCAAGAACAAACCGTAGTCCATCAAGTAAAGATCAAGATTCAAGAAATTCACCATCAATCTTCACGAATTCAAGAATCAAGGTATGTTAGGTGTTCATCCAAGGATTTTCTTCCACCCTTGGAGTTCAAAAATCCTTTTCAGATTACAAGTTGATTGCTTTCACGAACTTCATGTTAAATTTGATTGTATTCATGATTATGATGTAATTGTGTTTATAATCCATGATTAATTGTAAGTTTCTTGAGAAATAAATAGTATGTGTGTGTTTTTATATGGTTTCGTGTTAAAAACCCTTGAATTTGAGAGTTTGGGATTTTGATCATGATGCTTGCATGTTGTAGTATAGTCATGTGTATAAATTATGCTCCCCAAGTGTTTGATAAATTGATCATGCGAGTTGAGTAATGAAATCATATCATGTTAGCAAGTATACAATTTCATGCCATGCAAATGTTTGCGAAAATGCCTCAATGAATGAATTGTGACAAAGTGTCTAGCTATCATGCTTTCAAGATTGTGCTATGTTTTACAATTTATGCAATCAAGTCCTGGGGGTATTTAATACCCGAAAATCTAGCTATTTAGCTAGATTTATAGTAGTTTCAGAATAGTCTCAATAATGTCACATATAGTAGTACTCAATCAGATAAAAGAACTCAATATATTCAGCCAGTTAACAGAACTCAGTGTATCCAGTCAGTTATCAGAACTTAATGGACTCAGTCTAGTTTAGATAGACAACACAATCAGTAATAGTTCAATCAAGCCTAGTATAGTCTAGAAATAAGTTCAGTGTTTATTCAATTAGGAGTAGGAATCAACACTGAGTGAACCCAGGGATAGGGGCATTTCTTTCAGTAAAGGGTTTGACCCTTAGTAGCAGTCCCTTCTTTATAGAACTATGTAGCAAGCGTAGGTTGATATGTCTTCCTTCCAGTCTAGGGTTGATACATCTCGTATGAGTGTTTCTGCTAGCAAGGGTTGATGAAAGAGCTTTTTGTCAGAGAGGGTTAACTCATAGCCATTATTAGTATTCCTTGACAAGGTACTAACACCCTGCCAACTAGGGTCTCAGGTTAGACCCAAAATTAGTTCATAATTAGGGTATGTTGGATAGATAAATACTACCATAGTTTTAGTTTCAGTTTTAGACTCAGTATAACACCTCAGTTCAGTTTCAAAATCAACATTGTCAGATACAGTCACCTAGCTCAGTATAGAACTTAATTCAGTTGTACAAAATTAGGATTGTCAGAAATTGTCACTCAGTTAATAGTAATACAGTATCTGTAAACTCAGATATCAGTAATTCAGTTTTCAAAACTCATTATCCAGTGTTAATGAAATCTTAGTTAGAGTTTATGTTGTTATGTGCATTGCATTACATAATCAGTATCTACAGTGGTTTCAAATATACATGTACTCTCATTCAGTTATATTCATGCCATTCAGTTAGTTATTGTTTATGCATATGAACCCATGCATTCAGCGTTACCTCACCTAGCATACCAGTATATTTAAAGTACTGACACATACCTTTCTTTTGCACTATGATGTCTTATATCATAGGTTCAGACGCACAGGCTCCTAACCATACTTAGCAGCCCATATTATCAGCAGTAGAGTTAGTGGTAAGTCCTCATAGTTTGATCACTGAGTTGTTATTTCAGTTTTAGTATATTTTTAGTAGTCGAGTTAGTTAGGGGCTTGTCCCATCAACTCCACTTTTAGATAATTCAGTTAGAGGATTTTCAGGCTAGATTATTTAAGATAGATGTTCAGTATTTAGTATTTACATATCAGTATTTGATTTAGTTTTAAAGCTTATGAAAATTTTCCACCTAATTTCTGTATTATACAATATTATTATTTAGTGATTGTAACAGGTACCATTCATGGGTTATCTTGTGGTCCTTCGAGATTATGAACACTATGTGACGTCCAGGGTACAGATTCGGGGCATTTCAAACTTGATATCAGAGCCTAAGGTTCAGTAGAGTCCTAGGAAGCCTAAAAGCCACATTTAGTAGAGTCTTGTGCATGGGTGTGTTGTGCGCCACACTTATGAACAAGAGTCTATGAGGCATTTTAGGAAAAGTTCCCCTTCTTTCAGTATTTATATCGTGTGAGTGAGAATGATCTCATGTTACACTCTCAACGTAATCCTTTTATTACTTCCATTTATAGAACATGCCTCCTAAAAACAACAATGGAAGAAGAACAAAAAATCAGCCAACACCTGCGCCCGTCCAGCCAGATCCTATGGACGAGCATGTTTCCCATGCAGAGTTCAGAGCAACTTTGACCAATCTAGCTCATTCTGTGGTAGCCTAGAATGAATGCCCTGCTTCCATTCCAGACAACCCCATGGCCAATACTGTTGTCGCTAGAATTTGGGACTTCACCCGAATGAACCCTCCGGCCTTTACCTGGTCTAAGTCAGAGAAGGACCTACAGGAATTCCTTGATCAGGTGCAGAAAGTCACACATATTATGGGGGTAACACGAGTAAGAGCATGAAGTTAGTTGTATATCAGTTACAAGATGTGGCTCACTCATGGTTCAAGTAGTAGAAGGTAGAGAGGGTCGCAGATGAAGGGCTTGTAGAATGGAAGAAGTTTGCCACTGCTTTTCTGGATAGGTTCTTCCCACTGGAGTTAAGGGAAGCGAAGGTTTTGGAGTTTATTAATCTGAAGTAGGGCAACATAACAGTGAAAGAGTATTCACTCAAGTTTACTCAGTTAGCCAGATATGCCCCTCATGTGGTAGAAAATATAAGATCTAAGATGAGTAAGTTTGTGTCTGGCGTGTCTAACAGTATGGTCAAGGAATGTAGAGCCACAATGCTGATAAAGAAGATGAAGATATTCAGGCTCATGGTCCATTCCTAGTAGATAGAGAATGCTAAGAATAAGGAGAAGTAGAGGGGTAACAAGAGATATAGAATAGGTAGCTTCAACTTTACTCAGCTTAAGTCAGGGGGGGGAGTCATTCTCAGTTCTGCCTAAAATCTTCAGTTCCAGCTCTATCCTCAGCCAGTGCTTCAGTGCCGAAATTCAGAGATGGCAATAAAGATAGAGTACCAGGCCCTAAACCTTAGGGTAGTGATAGCAGTTCTTGAATAAATCCCCTTTGCCAGAAGTATTGAAGAAACAACCAGGGTGTCTGCAGGGCTGGCAGTGATGTATATTTTGGATGTGTCAAGCCAGACTACAGAGTCAGAGAGTGTCCTCAGGTGGGTTCGCAGAGTCAGCATAATCGTCCTTCATCTCATTCCTGTAGCCTAATCAGTAGGGTGCCGCTTCTGGTGAAACTAGTGGGCAATGCCAAAATAGGCTTTATGCACTTCAGTCCCGACAAGATCAAGAAAGTTCTCCTGATGTGGTCACTTGTACGTTACAAGTTTATCATTTGCACGTTTATGCTTATCTAGATCCAAAATCTTCTTTGTCCTTTGTAAATCCTTATATAATTGTTGACTTCGGAGTCAGTCTCAAAATCCTAGAAGATCCTTTCTCAATATCTACCCCAGTGGGTAAATCTATTATAGCCCGATGGGTATACAGGAACTGTTCGGTTATAGTATCTCAAAAAGTCACTTAAGCAAAATTAGTAGAATTAGGTATGACCGATTTTGATGTCATTCTCACGATGGATTGTCTTCATTCATGCTATGCTTCAGTTGACTATAGAAATAGAGTTATGTATTTTCAGTTTTCGAATGAACCTGTCCTTAAGTGGAGGGGTAGTACTTCAGTAATTAGGGGTCATCTTGTTTCCTACCTTAGGGAGATGAAAATAATATCTAAGGGTTATGTTTATCATCTCATTCGAGTTAAAGACTCTAGTTCAAAGACCCCTAATCTTGAGTCAGTTTCAGTAGCATGTGAATTCCCATATGTGTTTCCCCAAGATCTTCCAGGAGTCCCTCCCGAGCGGGAAATTATCTTTAGAATAGACCTTCTTCTAGATACTCAAACCTATCTCTATCTCTCCATTCAAAATGGCCCCAGCAGAACTCAAAAAGTTAAAAGAACAGTTAAAGGATCTCCTAGATAAGGGATTTATCAGACCCAGCGTATCAAGAGTTCTATTTGTGCATAAGAAAAATAGTTCTCTTAGAATGTGTATAGACTACCGTCAGCTAAATAAAGTCATAGTCAAGAACAAGTATCCACTTTCCAGAATTGGTGACTTATTTGACCAACTTTAGGCCAGCTACTTTTCTTAGATAGACCTTAGATCAGGCTATCACCAGCTCAGAGTCAAAGAATGTGACATTTTGAAAACAACTTTCAGAACTCGATATGGTCACTTCAAATTCCTAGTTATGTCATTTGGTCTAACTAATGATCTAGTAGCCTTCATGGACTTGATGAACCGCATGTTCAAGAACTAGTTGTACATGTTCATCATAGTCTTCATTGATGACATTCTTATCTACTTCCGCATTGAACATTATCATGCAGACCATCTCAACATAGTATTACAAACTCTTAGAACCCATCTGTTGTTCTCCAAATTCAGTAAGTGTGAATTTTGTCTAATTTTAGTAGCTTTCCTTGGTCATATAGTTTCCGGTGATGGCATTAGAGTTTATCCTTAAAAGACCGAAGCAGTGAGAAACTGGCCCAAACCCATCTCTCCATCAAATATCAGGATTTTCTTAGGTTTGGATAGCTATTACCAATGGTTTGTTGAAGGATTTTCGTCCATTGTATCCCCTAGGTCCATATTAACTCAGAAGAAAGTCATGTTCCACTGGTCAGATTCTTGTGAGAAGAGTTTTTAGGAGTTAAAGACTCGAGTCACTACAGCTCCAGTTTTGACTTTACTTGATAGCTCAGATGGGATTGTGTTATATTGTGATGCTTCCAGAGTGGGTTTGGGGTGTGTTTTAATGCAGAGAGGTAAGGTCGTAGATTTTGCCTCTATACAGCTTAAGCCCCATGAAAAGAGTTACCCAACTTATGATCTTGAGTTAGCAGTTGTTGTATTTTCCTTAAAGATTTAGAGGCATTATTTGTATGGGGTACATGTAGATGTGTTCACAGACCACAAGAGCCTGCAATATGTATTTTCTCAGAATGATTTGAACCTACATCAGGGAAGGTGGTTAGAGTTGTTGAAAGACTACGACATGAGTGTTCTGTATCATTCGAGAAAGACCAATGTTATGGCTGATACTATCAGTAGGATGTATATGGGTAGTGTTGCTCACATGAAGGATGGTAAGAAGAAGTTAGTCCAGGAAGTTAATCAGCTTGCCCGACTAGGTGTCTACTTAGTCGATTCAGCAGAAGGTAGTGTATGGGTACAAAATAGTTCAAAATCATCTCTGGTTACTAAAGTGAAGGAAAAGCAGGATAGAGTCCCAGTTTAGTCAAGTTTAAAGAGCCAGTCAGAGATCAGAAAGTAAAGGTTTTCACCCAAAGGGGAGATGCTATATTGTATTTCCAGGGTCGTCTATACGTGCCGGGAGTAGATAACTTGATGCAAAAAATTCTTGTAGAAGTGTATGGTGCGCGTTACACTATTCATCTAGGGGCCACAGGGATGTACGACGATTTGTGGGAGATCTATTGGTGGAGTGGGATAAAGAGGGACATTGCAGAGTTTGTAACTAAGTGCTCTACATGTAAACAGGTTAAGATTGAGCATCAGAAGCCCAGTGGATCTATGCAGGAGTTTAGTATTCCCACGTAGAAGTGGGAGAAAGTGAACATAGACTTTGTGATAGGTTTGCCCCGTACTCGTCGTCAGCATGATTCCATTTGGGTCATTATAGATAGTATGACCAAATCAGCTTACTTCATGCCAGTTCATACCTTTAATTCAGCCGAGGACTATGCCAAAGTCTATGTCAAAAATTTAGTTAGGTTTCACGGAGTCCTAGTATCTATTATCTTAGATAGAGGTACCCAGTTTACCTCTCATTTCCGAAAAGCCTTCCAAAAGGGTCTTGGTACCTAAGTTCACCTTAGTACATCCTTTCACCCTCAGACAGATGGTCAAGCAGAAAGAACCATTCAGACTTTGGGAGATATGTTAAGGGCGTGTGCCATTGACTTTAGGGTGGTTGGGATGACTACTTTTCCTTGATTGAGTTTGCATATAATAATACTTATCATTCTAGCATTCAGATGGATCTGTTTAAAGCGCTCTATAGGAGGAGATGTAGATCTACCATTAGTTGGTTTAAAGTGGGTGAGGCCACAGTGGTAGGGCCTGACTTGGTATTTGATGACTTAGAAAAAGTTTAGTTGATCAGGGAAAGGCTTAAGACAACTCAGAGCCGACAGAAATCCTATGCAGGTGTGCAAAGAAAGGATCTCAAGTTTGAGATTGGTGAATTTGTGTATTTGAAAATCTCTCCTATGAAGAGGGTGAAGAGGTTTGGTAAGAAAGGGAAACTCAGTCCCCGATATGTCGGTCCCTACCGAATTCTCGGCTGTTTTGGAAAGGTAGCTTACGAGCTTGAGTTGCTTTAAGACTTTGCTTTAGTGAACCCAGTGTTTCATGTCTCCTTGCTAAAGAAGTGCATAGGTGACCCAATAGTTGTAGTCCCGATAGAGGGCATTGATGTACAGAACAGCCTCTCTTATGAGGAAATACCAGTCAAAATTCTCAATTTTTAGGTTCGCAGACTAAGGAACAAAGAGGTTCCTCTAGTCAAAGTTCTTTGGTGGAATAAGTCCGTTGAGAGAGCTACTTAGGAAGCAGAAGTATATATGTAGATCAAGTATCCTTACCTCTTTTTCGTAAACACAGACTCCACTCAAGGTAACAGTTATCCTTGAATTTACTCAGTTCCATGCTCAAATTACCTTTACAACTCTGTATCGGTTCAGTTGCATAACATTCACGTATCATGCATACCTTCATAAAAAAGCTCAGTGATGTGTCATGTTTTCTAAACATAGTTATGCTTCAGTTATGTATGTTAGTATGATAACTCAGTATATCAATACTTTCAGTCATGTAATAATGCTGCAGTTGTGCATGTTTAGTATATATAGATTCAGTCTATCAATATTCACAACTTAGTCAGTCTCATTTGAGGATGAATATTCCCAAGGGGGAGATATTGTAAGACACCACAAAATCCTAAGCTTAACTCAGTCCATTAAAGCTTGAAAAGAGGTTCCAGACTTAGAAATTTCAGTTAAGTGTTTATACTTAAAATTATTTTAGCCTTCATAAGTTGACAATCATATTTTATGACCCTTATGACCTTAAAAAGTCAATCCTTGGATTGAATCATGATCAGGTGTGTCAATAGGTCACTCTAGATGGGTTTCAAAATTTTTGAACCTCGTTTGAATCATATTTAGGTGACCAAAATAGTGGGTCGATGCGATCTCGACGCATCACGCTGTCCATCGAATCGACAAATAATTTTTCTCCAGATTTTAGTGCAATTTTAGTGAACCAAAGTGGACTCAACGCGGCGCGATGTTCATCATTTTGATTCCATCGACGCGATACGTCTATATACACATCATTGGGCACGTTTTTTAGTAATTAAATTAGCATGTAGAGGGGTATTTGGGATATTTTTCCTACTTCTGTTCATCCCCAAAACACAAGATTAAACCCCTCAATAGGCAAAATACTCTCATTATTCTCTAAAATCCTCTCAAGAACAAACCCTTGTCCATCAAGTCAAGATCAAGATTCAAGAAATTCACCATCAATCTTCACGAATTCAACCATCAAGGTATGTTAGGTGTTCATCCAACGGTTTTCTTATACCCTTCGAGTTCAAGAACCCTTTTCAGATTATAAGTGGATTTCTTTTATGAACTTCATGTTAAATTTGATTGTATTCATGATTGTGATGTAGTTGGGTTTATAATCCATGATTAATTGTAAGAGTCTTGAGAAATAAATAGCATGTGTGTGTTGTTATATGATTTCTTACTAAAAACCCTTGAATTTATGAGTTTGGGATTTTTATCATGATGCTTACATGTTATAGTATAGTCATGTGTATAAATTATGCTCCCCAAGTGTTTGATAAATTGTTCATGCGGGTTGAGTAATGAAATCATATCATGTTACCATGTATGGAAGTTCATGCCATACAAATGTTTTTTAAAATGCCTCAATAAATAATTGTGACAAAGTGTCTAGCTATCATCCTTTCAAAATTGTGCTATGTTTTACAATTTATGCAATTGAGTCCTAGGGTATTTAATAACCGATAATCTAGCTGTTTACCTAGATTTAAAGTAGTTTCAGAATAGACTCAGTGATGTCGCGTATAGTAGTACTAAGTCATATAATAAAACTCAATATATTCATCCAGTTAACAGAACTCAGTGTATTCAGTCAGTTATCAGAACTCAGTGAACTCAGTGTAGTTCAGATAGACGGCACGATCAGTAACAGTTTAGTCAAGCCTAGTACAGTCTAAAAATTAGTTCAGTATCTATTCAATTGGGAGTAGAAATCATCACCAAGTGAACCCAGGGATGGGGGCGTTCCTGTCAGTAAAGGGTTTGACCCTTAGTGGCAGTCCTTGCATTACAGAACTACATATCCAGCGTAGGTTGAGATGTCTTTCTGCCAGTCTAGGGTTGATAAATCTTGTATGAGTTTATTTGCCAGCGAGGGTTGACGAAAGAGCTTCCTGTCAGAGAGGGTTAACTCATAGCTATTGTTAGTATCCCTTGGCAAGGTGCTAACACCCTTCCAACTAGGGTCACAGGTTGGACCCCAACTCAGTTCATAATTAGGGTTAGTCGGTTAGATGAACACTCCCGCAATTTTATTTTTAGATTCAATATAAAACCTCAGTTAAGTTTCAGAATCAAGACTGTCAGATACAGTCATGCAGCTCAGTATAGAACTCAGTTCAGTTTTACGGAATCTGGACTGTCAAAAATAGTCACTCGGTTAACAGTAATGTAGTATCAGTAAACTCAGATATCAGTCATTCAGTTTTCAGAACTCATTATCCAGTGTTAATATAATTTCAGTTACAGTATACGTTGTTACATGCATAGCATTACATTATCATTATCTACAGTAGTTTCAGCTATACATGTACTCTCATTAAGTTATATTCATGCCATTCAGTTAGTTATTGTTCATGCATATGAACCCATGCATTTAGCCTTACCTTACCTAGCATACCAGTAAATTCAAAGTACTGACACATACCTTTATTTTAATCTATGATATCTTATATCATAGGTTCAGACGCATGGGCTCCTGACCTTACTTAGCAGCCCAGATTATCAGCAACAGAGTTAGTGGTGAGTCCTCATAGTTTGAGTATATTTTCAGTAGTCGAGTTTTTTAGGAGCTTGTCCCATCAACTCCACTTTCAGACAGTTCAGTTAGAGGCTTTTCAGGCTAGACTATTTCAAACAGATGTTCAGTATTCATTATTTACATGTCAGTATTTGATTTAGTTTTGAACCTGATGGAAATTTACTACCTAATTTTCGTATTATAGAGTATTATTATTCAGTGATTGCAGTAGATACCAGTCATGGGTTAGTTAAGTGTCCTTCGGAATTATGAACACCATATGACGTCCGGGGTACAGATTTGGGGCGTTACTATTATGGCTTAACTTTCGTCAAGATGTGTTGGATAGTTAATAAATAAGTAAAGCATGGTGTTCCTGTATGAAGGCTTATATTCTTGTTGTTGTTGACTTATGATATAATATATAGCGTGTTGCCCGTATGAGGCCTTTATTTGTCATCATTACCCTTATTTGTGCATTTATATGAGCTTATTCTTAATATGATACCTTTGGAGGGTCTTAAATATGATAGACCTTATTGAGCATTATGTTTCTTTCTCGTTATAGAAATACTCGAGTTATGGGTTGATATGATATTAATGACATCTTATATGCATATATATTTTAATAGTGCCATACAAGAACTGATATCATGAAATGTTGACATATTTAGTTTATTATTAGGCGCACTTATACAAACTTAATCGACTTTTTATCTACTAATATGATTGTGCACATTATATCCTCATTTCATACATACATATTCATAAGATATCGATTCCATTAAGTATTAATATTTTGAAAGAAAATGATATATTTTTGCAGAAACCTTGATCCATGAACACAAGGCAGAGAAGTGGGTTGAGATTTTGAGATAGTGTATGATTGTGAACCCCATATGGGTCCTATTTTGTGAGCATTGAGGCTCGATGGGGGTATAAAAAAAGTCATACGATGACTTTCAAACTATTCACTTCATCATTCAATGCATTGCAGTTATATATGAATCTTTGTGTTTCTTTTATGTTTTTTCTTGTCATGAAATCAATTTCTATGTACCTTCATGAATACGTAATTCTATTTATTTTTGTTTATATATTAGAATTGTTAGTGGAGACATCGTGAGCTACCGTTTGAGAACTTTTTCTATTGCACCTGATGTGCTCATAGCATTTTTTTACTTGGATTATTTTTTATTTTGTTCAGTTGGCCTATGATACTTACTGAGTACAATTGGATAATACTCACTCCTACTGTTCCATTTCAGTGCAGATCCTAGTACGAGTATGAGGAAAAAAAGCTGACCTTATGCTTGTCAGAGTTAGTGATCGAGGTACGGGTATGCTCTAGGGTTCTGGAGTTGACTCCTAACTACTTCTTATCTATCTATATGTCTTTATTTGTATTTAGAGATAGATACTTTTGTTTTTTATATTTTTTAATTTGTATTTAGATGCTCTATACTTATGACACCAGATGTCGAGGGTTTTATGGTATTGATTTCATACTTCCACTATGTTTGTACATGTGTTGACCTAACTTTGTTCTAAAAGTCTCGCTTATTCCTTTTCTTAGATATGTTTTTATTTTTTTTATTTTAGGGTGATTAGCTTATCTTCTAAGACTGGGTCAAGTAGATGTCATCATGACCTTAACTTTTGTGTCGTGACAAAGAAATAGTCGGTAGTAGTATTATTAGGTGGTTCTCTTTATTACTTTTAATTAGGGCCAGTCAATGATGTTATTACACACATATGGTTCAATACTCATGCTTGTTTATTTCTTCACTTAAGGTATAGGTGACAAGCCACATAATCTCAACCATTCAACTAGAGTTTGTATTTGGACCTTCTCGGAGATTCACAGGTAGTGGTTGATCGATAATAGTGCCTACCAGACCTCTTCAATTCTACTTTATGTTGTTTTTCCATGTATTGAGTTACTTTAATCTTAAAGAAATATTTTCTTACTCTTAAAGCCATGTAATGTGTGATATTCGGATTTTGGATGGTTGTTGACATTTGTTCTGCCTTATGATTTGATTATTTGATTTAGTATCAAGATTATATCAATTATTTCATTTCTATTTTGCTTATTTACTTGGGTAATATTTTCTTATATGTTGAACTATCTTACTTATCATTGAGAGTGAGATAGGTGTTATCACAATTTGAGATTCGAGTCATGACAAGTTGGTATCAGTGCATTAGGTTTATTGGGTTCATACGTACAAGCAGAGTCTAGTAGAGTTTGTGGATCAGTTTGAAAATATTTGTTATCTACCTTCAATAGGCGACTAGACTTTAGAAAAATCCCCTTTCGTCTTTCTTATTGTGTGAAGATTAGCTTCATCGGGTAACTAGATTCTTATTTCATTCTCTCACAGATGGTGATGACTCGTGCTATCGTAGGAGAGAATAAGAGTCCATTTCAATACATATACCTATTGTCTGTGTTGGGATATATACATGAGGCAGAGAATGTGGTAGAGATTGAGATGGTGATGAAATTTGTGAGAAAGTGCATTTTTAGAATATTTGAATCTCCAGGGCAATCATTACTGATGGACAAACTCACTTCATCAATAATTTATTTCGATCGGTCCATTAAAAAAATCTTAATCAAATACTATGTAAAAAGTATTGTTTCTAATATTAGAAGTTCTTTGCATTTTCTACTAGCATGCAAGTTTCCAACACGACTAAGATATCGTAACATACATTGGGCATAGATTCACTTACAAACAAGACAAAATTGTAAGTGCGCTGGAGAGGAAATCGGTGAATTCTTTTTTGTTCCAACTTAAAAATAATATGATCGTGATAATTGAGCATGGACACAAAATCTATATCAATTAGCTACAATATCAGAGTTTTACTATGTTGTAACAAAGTAATATCACATTGAAGAACATTATAAAGTTCACATTTCAATATAACATAGAAGAGTTTTGAATCCTTCCTAGATAAATTTCTAAGTATTCAGTTCCTCTCAAGGATGTCACATCGGCTCCATGCAAATGACTCAGAAATAAGTATAATTTTAATATTAGTAATTTCAAACTCAATAAATAACATCGAATAATAATTCTTGATATTTGTTCAACTATTCTGTCGGTTTGGCATATGTTATTATAACTTTTATCCCAAAACTATCTTGCTCAAGTTCTTTTCTTTAATTAGAAATGTCATCATAGGAAATATAAAAATAATCAATGAAGCTAAAAAATATGTAATTTGATAACCACTAAATAATATGATGAAAAGTATGAAATCCCTCTACCCTCAACCTCTGATCTTAGATTCCAACACTAAAAATGAAAAGGTCTCTTGTATGGAGTGATTCCATTTAGTTAGATTATTTGCAGTTTCTTGTATGGAGTGATTCCATTTAGTTAGATTATTTGTGGAAAGTTTAGATAAATCAGGCCAATAAGTTCCATATGAATATAATTGGCCAACATAAAATAACTTTTATAAAAACTACAATACAAATATGTGAAGATTTATGTAAATACATAATTTCAATTTAACTGAAAATAAGAAAAACAAATTTAGGAAAAGACTACTTATGGGATAGGACAAAGGTTATAAAACTTTGCTTAGATTATTAATGTATTAGCTATTTTATTATAGAGGGTTGTTTAATCTATTTTTCAGAATACAATTTTAGACATACTATGAGTAGTTACTTGTTGAAAGTTATATCCTTGTAGAAAATAAGAATCAAAATCAAAGAAAGTATTTAAAAAATAACAGAGGGAGCATATTTTAATGATTTTTAGATAAAATTATAAATTCTAGAATAATATAAAAATCACAATGTAATACTTATATCAAACTAAATTCAGAAACTGCATGTCAAAATTTAGCAAATTCAAAAAGACAAATATCTCAAAAAATTCAAAATAAATTAAGAGAAGAGAATAAAAGTCCAATAAAAAAAGATTGCAACATAAAAGAAGACTAGTCAAGTAAACTAGAAACTATCTATAAGTTATTATTTTACATACAAATATAAGCACATGTCTCATTCCATATCAATTTAATGTGCAAAAATGAGATTCAGATATTGAATTAACATCTTGTATAGACAAGTGACTTAATTTTTATTTTTATAAGAAATTCAATTATCCCTTTGGAGGAATATCATAGATTTGCATTGAATTCATTTTGAACAAAATAATACTACAATTCTATCATTTTTTTTTATGTTAATAACGTAGTTTGACAAAAATAAGCCGTTGAATATATAATTTGAAATGCTATTTTTGAAAAATGATTAAAACCTTTATTTTTTATAGTATGAAAAAATAATTGAAGCGTGCGATAACAATATTTGAGTGCCAAGGAGCTTCCATTCCATCTTAATATTATCTTGAGACACATCATCCCTTTTGCACTCGATAGCAATGGTGAGCTTTTATAGCATGATTGCATGCTTGAGAAAATATTTCATCAAAGACGGTACTGATTTATTTTTACATATTGATTTATAATTTAAAATCATATTGACAATCTTGAGATGCAGCAACGAATAGTCTGAATTATGCATCTACAGCCTCCTACTTCGTTCATCCTCATATATATATATATATATATATATATATATCAAGACTCCACAAGTTTGAACATATTTTCTAAGTTTATTCAGTACTCACATATCTTCTGATCAGTTAAATCTCTCTCTTTGTAATCTTTTAGCATTATTTATGAAAAATATCATATTTTTCATTAAGCTTTGTGATTTCTTTTCTAGTGTAGTGGATATTAAGTGTGTGTGTGTGTGTTTGTGTGTGGGGAGAGGGGGGTTGAATTTAAAAGCAATTAAGAGGTACAAGTTGGAAAAAAATATGATGATTTTTTCAAAAGTGAAGGGTATAAACAAACCTCAATGCACCATGAACCTAGTTCAAAATTTTTGACATGACCAATATTGGGAATAAGTTCCTTCAAACAACTAAACTCCTTCCTCTGTAATTGATCTCCAACTTGAAAATGCAATTAAAATAAAGGACTACATTGACAGTGAAACTACATTTTTCATGCATATCCCATAATAAGATTTCAAAAAATTGAAAATGTTGAATATGTGGGCTAATATCTCAAGACATATATCACATTAATCAATTTCTAAGTTGTCTGTAATCAATTTACTTAATTTCACATTGTTGATTTTCATACAACAAAATTCCTCAAAAAGATTCAATTTCAAAAACTCCAAGTTATGACAATCATATAATACCTTTTTCATGACATCCTCTATCAAATATATGTATCTCCATGAGACCACTCCATTTCACATTAACATAAGGGTTAAATTTACAGTGTTCTAAAATCAAATTCCTCAAGAATACATGTGCATACGCAAATTGAAAAAATTCAAATGTACCTTCAGATAAATAGTTCAAATCAAATTTTTCAACCTCAACAAATTTTATTTCAAAATATATTCATAAATCAACATCTTTAAAAAATCTCTCCTGGCGAATATCTAACACCACACTAAATTTTTTGATTTCCGAATAAACCTCAGATAATGAAGCTCTCTATGGAAGGAATCATAAAATCAAGAATCTTTTTTTTTGTTCATTAGAGTGGTGAAATAAAGAGTCAAAATCGAGTGATATCAAAACAGACTTCCAAACAAATTTTCATCGCCTAGATAATATACTAGTTCTCATAACTTCTATTTTTGTCTAACAACACAAAAGGACGTAGAGTGGGATTGACTTTGATAAATCCTTAAGTCGGTATCCTGCCACAATGATTTTTTTTGGTCGCGCGAACACATTTTATGATCCACAACTCTCTCGCTCTTTTTGGAGCATTACATTGCAAAAAAAAATCACTGCTACTTCATCAGCCTACTCTCGACCACACAATTTCTATTTTCCAGTCTTTGATCCTATACATTTGATCTTTGTATATAATTTTCTATCCAAACTCTATCTCTATAGTTTACTCTACAACACAATGATTTTCCTTTGTATTTTCACAAAGTAAAACATTCAATTGTTGTATGGTAAAATTAACGACTCCTTTGATCTTATAAGGATAACCTAGGTCAATTTAGTTCTGATCAAATTGAAAAATGAGTTATTTATCTTCCTAGTAGAAGGTTCTTATCTTTTTCAACCCTTCAAAAATAATTGCACACTAGACATAAGAGTCATTTAATTATTTTTCTTATATGTAGAACTTAAAAATCAACTAATAACTCTTTATATACTTATTACTCTTAATTGAATAGGTAAGAAATCTTAACATTAAATTATATGTATTACTTTATTTAAATTTTCTTCAATTAGGTAATTTATACTGTATCATGTAACCACACTACCTTCAACGATAATTTTCATAATATTTAAAACTTCTAAATTAATTAAGATTTTATTTATTAAAATTTTCCTTATTTGATAGTACTAGAATTATTTATAAATCTATAATTTAGATGCATATATTTTTAGCTATTGATGAGGATACAGATTAGTTCTTTAAATCGAACACACAATTTTAATGGCAATTGTAACATCAAAAGTAAAACTTGAAACTCAAAAACAACCTTGAAAAAAGTGATGGAGTAAATGGAAGAAGATATCTCATTATGTCATGATCAAAAATCTTATATTATCATGAGACCTGCTATAATCAACAGTAGACAAATCAAATTTATAGTCCAAAATAACAAGTAATGGGTCAATAAGAATAAGAGAGATACATGAGGTGAAAAGACCAAATATAAAGACTAAACACAAGAAATAGGACCCCTACACACACACGTATATACACACTAGTCTCTCGGCACGTGCGTTCAACGTGTATCTTGAGTCATGTTATATACTCCCTCCGTCTCAAATTATGTGTCGCCGTTTCCTTTTTGGTCTGTCCCAAAAAGAATGTCGCCTTTCCTTATTTGGTAAATTTTTAAAAATACAATTATAATTTTACCCTTAGTCCCACTTGACTATAAATACTATTACTTCTTTTTTTATTTATTTTTTCAATTAAAAGTGATTCTACTTGATTTTAAATACTATTACTCTATTTTTTAAGAAGAATAATTTTGTAACTTTAACAAAGTCAATACTTATTTCTTAAATATCATGCCTGGTCAAATGAAGACACATAATTTGGGACGGAGGGAGTAAAATTTTGTAAAATAAAATCATAACCCGTTTGGCAAAACTTTTGAGAGGTTAAAATTTTTATTTTTTTTAAAGTGAGATATTTGACAAAAAATAAGTTGTTTCTAAGAAGTAGCAGAAATTGCTTTCATAAGTTAAAAATATAGGTTTTCCCCTAAAGCACTTTCTAAAGTAAGCTTGAGAGAAAATATATTTAAATCGACTTTTTAAAGCTTTGTCAGACGCTAATTATTTTCTCAAAAATGCAGGTTAAATTGATTAGGCAAACACAATTGTTTGTCATCAAAAACACTTTTAGAAAAATATTTTTATAAAATACATTTAAAAATAAGTTAATTTTCTAAGTCTGTTCAAATGTGCTATCGGTTTATTGGAACAATGTTTTGAATTATAAATAGTGTAAACAACATAAATCCTCTAGACAATGAAAATAATTACACAAAATCCCTTCTTGTTTTCTCTCTCCTTTTTTTGGCAAACATACTCATACATTCGGTCACATATTATACATTGGTCGAATGTATGATGTAGTAGCTAATCCTATATTTAAAGTAAGAGAATTTTTAATTATTTTACAGTTCCTTAATTAAAGGTTGTAATTAGCCAACATTAAGTCGTTTATTGATAGAACATGTAACTGATAGTTGAATTTTAAAAATTTTGTTATACATAATTTTTTTTCGTGTGATTCAAGATTTGGAAAGCCAAAAAACAATCACTTTCTTCTACACCCATTCTTCAAAACTACTAAAATCTTCTTCTACATACGTTCTTCAATACTAGTAAAATCAATATGAATATCCCCATATTGTTGCGACATTCTAAAATTTGGGAGTCAGAAATTAGTTATACATCATACAAAAGTGGCGCAATTATAATTTCGATAAATGCGGACGAGTGGATCACAACCGCAGGACTTGCGGTTTCTTTCCAAAGGAATCATGAAGAATATGATATGGTTTTCTATGTGCGGATGCT
The DNA here is from genome assembly GCA_030864215.1 of Capsicum pubescens. Lineage (NCBI taxonomy): Eukaryota > Viridiplantae > Streptophyta > Magnoliopsida > Solanales > Solanaceae > Capsicum > Capsicum pubescens. Next base: position 78,903,244 of record CM061545.1, on the reverse strand, counting down.
TTGAATTGTTTTGGTTGTATAAATATTTTTATTAATTTTTTTTAATTCCGGAGCAAGTAATATATATATTTTTTATTGATTATATGACAAGTGGGTTTGATGGACATCAACCCATACTCCACTGCTAATGGCTCTAGCAATGGCAAATGAGTCAAAACAGCCTTTTTCTATTTCAATTTCCAACCCTCGTCACTGTGTTTTCTAGATTACATATAAATACTTTAGAATTAATTTTATTATTTTTTTATTTATCGAATATAAAAAGTAGTTATTTATTTTTCAAGAAAATATTTCCAACTTGCCAAATACCCACCAGAAAATGGTCTATTTTTGCTCTAAAAATATAGAAAACTTCACTGAATAACATTAGTTATTTCATCCATTTCATTATCATCTTAATAAAAATAGTTGTTTCAATTTATTTGTCTAATTTATGAAATTGAGAAATATTTATCATTTTCTTTCAATACTATCCCTATTATTAAATGAGTATAAAAAGTATACTCCCTTCATTCAAAATTATTTGTAACTTTTAACTTTATACACCTATTAAGAAAATAATGATTGACATAGTGATTTTACCATATTACCCCTTTTGATTTATACCCAATCTCAATAGTTGGATCCAAAGTCTTAAATGGGCTAATTTGGTGAAAATGACCTAAAAGACTAGAAATCAACCATTTAAGGCTTATAATGATAACAAGACAATAAATATAGTCTCAAAGGTAGATAAAACATAAAGAATCATCTCATGATCTAGTAGTGTCGGTACAAGAACTACTACAAATGAAGCATAAGTATAGAAATAGTCAAATATAATCTGTCTCGAAAATAAAATACTAGACATAGATAATGAAAGGAATGGGGGTAACTATGACTTCGAGAGCTCATCCTATCTCTGAAATCAACTCAACACGCTTGTCATGCCAACAATGGTTACAAGCACCTAGATCTGCACCAAAAAGGTATAAAAGTGTAGTATGAGCACTAAAATTATAGGTACTTAGTAGGCATCATCGTCCGATTGAGCTAAATCATGATATAAATATGATAAAATGCGAGACTAATAAGGCCAGTCAAGGTAAAAGGACAAACCTGAAAATAAGCTCCAACCCCACAGTGCATAAATAAATAAATAAATTCAGAATAGTAACATAAAAATCACACAATTATAACTTATAAATTGGCCTCCATAAACCAATGAATATTGAAAAGTAAATAACCCCATGCGGACCCTATAAGCTCGAAGGATACAATCAAAGAAAAATAAATGATCGAATAATCATAAATTATCAATTGCTATGTCATAACCAAGAATTCATTCATACGGTATCATATCATAAATAACTCTCAATATTGGACTTGAACCAAAACTTAATAGCATTATCATCATTAATATCATTTGTCATACTTGAACATGAACTCATATTGTAAATATCATCATCAAATGCCAGAGTTAAACCTAGACTCATATTATCAATATCATCATCAATTGTCGGACTCGAACCGAAACTCATATTAGCAATAAAGTATCGAGTCTTACTCAAAATTAGCATCAACTGTCTAATACAAATCAACACGACCATTAAGTTTCTATCCTTCTCAAATTCTCAAAACAAGCATTTCAAAGTGTATAACAAGCGCATAGAGGTCTACAAAAACTAACACAAGTCTTGGCCTAAGGTAGGCTAGAGGGGCCTATGTATAATCCTCGAAATTCATTTTAAGGCAAATTCTATCCTGGACTAGGCTAAGTATCTAAATACACTTATAGATGTTAAATAAGCCACCAATAATCCTACGATAGAAATTCTACCTTAAATATGAGCAACTAAGTCAATTACGCCTAAATCAACTCAAGATAGCCTAAACAGTCCAAATAATCCAAATATTTTAAATCATATCTCCAACACCAAAATTTTATACCATATCTAGCATAATATCATAATCATACTACGAAATAGCTCAATCTATGAAGAGGTTAAACCTAGCCAACTAGATGCCAAAGAAATGATCGGAGGATCCACTAAACCAATGATTTTCCCTTTCGAGAAGCATCCACAAGCCACCATACTATAAAAATCATAATCTACTCATTAAAATGAGAACAATGATGCCCATATTGCACTATTGTACTTCGGGTCAAAAATTACATAAAAATCCCATGTGGGGTCCATCGGAAAAATTGCACTTTCAAAACCAACGCAAATTCCTCTATGCTCAAAGAACATTTATTCTAAACAATGGGTGAGTTCCGAGTTCTAATGGTGCTTCAATCAAGACACAAAAATTTTCGGTATTTTAGTAAAAGATGGAGGAATTAACCATGAAATTGATGGAAGCTTACCACAAATTCGAAGAAGAAACACATAATTTAACTTCATCAAAGCTCCAAAATCACCTTCAAATTATTCTCCCAAGTTATTCCACTTTTTAGGGTTCTATAACCTTGAGAATGGGTGAAAAATGATGAAAATCAAGCTAAGTGGTTTTTTTATACCCTTTCCAGGTGCTCGGGTACTGCATTGCTTAAGTGACCTAGTTTAGCTTTAACAACACATAGCAACTGCATAGGTACCGCTTAAGCGGTACCTTTACCGCTTAAACTATAGGGGTTCCACTTAAGTGGACCTCTATTGGGCTTACCCAGTTGTTTAAGAGATGGACCGATGCTTTAGTGACCACTTCACTTAAGAGGTGCATCATATTTCTAAGTCTCCGCCAACCCCTCGAGATTTATATGTAATTCCGTATATGCAAACAAAATATGATACCCTATCAAATTCGATATTTTAAAATCAAAAGGACTGTCGAAATTTCCATCCGAGTTTGTTTCAACGAAAAGTAGATTACACACCAACTTGCCATTTTTCTTAAATTTTGGTCAATAGTCCAAAATGAGTTCGAGAGCCTTGGGACCAAAACCAAGGGTTCAAAGAGACTAAAATTGGCGTTCCAAAGCTATTGAAATAGTCAAAATTTGCCTACGAGAGTGTTTGTGTATTATCTCATGATCCAAAAACCAAATGAACTGCTAGGTAATTGAAATGCATGGTCCAACAAGTTATATAAAAGCTCTAAATAGAAAAAAATGAGCAAGAATATAAAAAATGACCCGTAGGGTCATTACAATATCCACTACCAAAAGAACTTTCATCTGTGAAAGTAAGGATTAGGATGTACTTGAATCCACGAACATGTGAGGACCGCATCTTGCTCTTGAACTCCGAATTAACCTCCTCTATTGGGCAGTTCCTCCACTGAACCTTAACCACTAAAATATCTTTAATGCTCAACCACCTGACATCACTAACCAATATGAGCACCGACTCCTCTACGAAGGTAAACCACTCATCAAACTAGACTGAATCTCATCTAAGCACATGAGATGGATAAAGAATGTATTGTCGCAAGATTAAAACATGGAAAACAAGATGGACAACAATATCTGGGGTTAAGTCTAACTCATAAAATACCTTACCCAATATGCGAAGAAACTCAAAGGGTTCAATATATCTTGGGTTGTGTTTACCTTTCCTCTCAAACCTCATCACACCCTTCATGGGATATATATGGAGAAATACCCGGTCATCAACTCTAAATCTTAAGGGACGAAATCTGTGGTCTACATAAGCCTTCTACCTACCCTAAGTTTCCCTCAACCTATGCCGAATCACCCTGAATCTATCCAACAACTCTTGAAGCAACTCAGTACCATGAGGTCTAACATCTGAGGTCTCAAACCAACCAGTCGAAGAACTACATGGCCTACCATATAAAGCCTCAAAAGGCGCCATATCAATACTCGAATAATAGCTATTATTATGTGAAAACTCTGCCAATGCCAAGTGCTGCTCCCACTGACCTCCACAATCCATAACTCAGGATCAAAGTATAACCCCAAGAACTTGTATAGTCTACTCTGACCGCTTGTAGGTTTGAGGATAAAAAGGTTGTACTAAGATCTACCTGAGTACCTAACTCCTAAAATTCTCTCAAAAATCTAGAAGTGAGCACTGAAATTTGATCTAAAATGATAGATATAGGCACATCATACAAATGGACTATATCACGAACATAGATACGGGCTAACCTCTGGAAACTGAAGGACATTTTAATTTAAATAAAATATGCTAACTTGGTCAACCATTCCACAATGACCCAAATACCATCAGAACCATGGGAGGTGCGACGCAAACTACTATCGAAGTCCAAGGTAATCCACTCTCACTTTGACTCGGGAATAGGTAACCTCTTAATCAAGCCATCTAGTCTCTGATGGTCGGCCTTCACCTGCTGACAACATAGGCAACAAGCAACAAAATCCACCACATCTCTCTTCATACTACTCAACTAATAATGATGCCTTTAATCTCTATACATCTTAGCTATACCTAGGTGTATAAAATATCTAAAGCTGTGAGCCTCATGCAGAATCGACTAAATCAAGTCATAAACCCTCGGAATGAAAACGCAACCATTAAACCTCAAAACACCCATATAATCTATACTAGACCTCTTGGAATTACCACTCAACACATGATCATGAATGATGCAAAGTATCTTCTACTTAAACTGATGACTTTAAATCTTCTCAAATAGTAAAGATCTTACCTCAACATTAGCAAGAATCATCCCGGTGGCCAAAATTTCATGTCGCCCCATAATGTTGGCTAAAGACTGAACATCTATGCCAACGGTATCTGAGAAACTAAAATACAAGACAAGTTACCCATACTCACTGCCTTATGACTCAACGCATCCGCTACCATATTTTTCTTTCTCTGATGATACAAGATAGAGATGTCATAATCATTAAACTATATCTATCTACGTTGTGTAGAATTAAGCTCTCTCTGGGTCATAAGATGATGAAGACTATGATGATCCATGAAGATATCACAATGCATGTCATAAAGATAATGTCTCCAAATCTGAAGCGCAAGAACTACCATCTCAAAATCATAGGCGAAAAAACTACCGCCGCCAACTCCAATTTATGAGCGGGGCAGTTACACTCATTCACCTTTAGATTCCTCAATGCATTAGCAATAACACGACCTTGCTGCATCAACTCGTAACCCAAACCAACACCAGAAGTATCACAATACATGATAAATCCTTTACCCTCACCAGAAACAGCCAAGATAAGAGCTGAAGTAAGAAATCTCTTTAGATTTCTAAAGCTCAATTCACATTCCCTGGACAATAAAAAAAGAACCTCCTTTCGAGTCAATCTGGTCATCTACGCTGCAATAGTACCAAAACCCTCAATGAACCATCTATAGTAACTGACCAAGTAAATGAAGCTTTGGACCTCAAACAAAAATATAGGCTTGGCCCAAACACAAATAGACTCAGTCTTTGCTAGGTCTACTATAATCCTATACTTAGACACCACATGCTAAAGGAATGTCACTAGCTCAAGCCAAAACTCACAATAACAGAATTTGGCAAAAAAACATATGATATCTTAAATTCTAGAGCACAATCCTCAAATAGTGCATATGCTCCTTTCTACTCCTAAAACACACAAGGATGTCGTTGATGAAGACAAACACAAAAGAATCCAAATAAGTCGTAAACATGCAGTTCATCAAATCTATAAGCATGGTTGGGGCATCATTCAACCCAAAAGACATCACTAGGAACTCATAATGACCATATCGAGTCCTAAAGTTTGTCTTTGGGATATCCTCAGTGCGAATCCGCAACTGATAGTAACTGTACCTCAAGTTAATCTTAGAGAACATCACTTCTCCCTGAATCTGGTCAAACAAATTATCAATGCACGACATAGTATACCAGTTCTTCACTATCACCTTATTAAGCTTCCTATAATAAATACATATACAAATGAAACCATCTTTCTACTTCAAAGACAATATAGGAGCACCCTAAAGAGATACACTCGGTCTAATAAAACCCATATTAAAAGGTCCTAAAGTTGATAATTCAGCTCCTTAAGCTAGACATGAGCCATATGGTAAGGTTCCCTAGAAATAGGTTGGGTGCTCGACTCAAGATCAATAATAGACTTAATATCATGCTCAAGAGGAAGACCAGGAAGATCGGTAATAAATACATCAAAAAACTCACAAACTACAGGAACAGAGTCAGTTGATGAACCTTCCATACTAATATCATAAATATAAGTGATATAAGATTTGAAACCCCTCAAAATAAGTCTCCTAGCCTGAACATAAGAAATAATCCCCATCAGCTCATAACTAACCGCTCCCTATCACATAGTTGTCGGTATGTCAGGCATGGCAAAGGTAATGGTCTTGGCAAAATAATCCAAGACTGTAACATAGTGGGATAACCAATCCATGCTCAAAATTACTTCAAAATCTACCATATCTAATATAATAAGATCAATGTGAGTATCAATCTCTCAAATAGTCATAACACATGATCTGAAAACTCGATCCACTACTACAAGAATCACCCATTAGAGTAGATACATATAAAGACACAAATAATGAATCCCAAGATTACTCTAATCGTGGGGCATAATAAACAGACATAAGAATAAATGGATCTCAAATTAAATAAAGCAAAAGCCGACTAATGGTATATCAATATCGTACTATAATAACAACATCTAAAGACTCAACCTCGGGTCTTGTAGGTATTGCATACAACTGACCATTCTCTCCATTTGGTTGGGCTCATGACAGATCTCTTAGCCTACCTGCTTGAGAACCTCCATAAGCACCCTAGGGAATACCCCTACGACCATACATACCACCTTTAGATGGGGAGTGTATCGCCCTAATTAGAGGAATACTCTGAGCTGAAGGAACTATCTCTCCACGACTGGGGCACTCTCTGGAGAAATAACCCAAAGTCTCATAACCATAACATGCTCCAGGCGCTATACCAAAATCAAAAGATATAGCTAACCTAGAATAACCACCACGACTAGAATAACCAAAAGATGAACCCATCAAAGATTGACCACTTCCCTGGCCAAGATGATCACTAAAACTAGACTGGCCTCTAATGGTAATCTAAAGTATGGCCTGAACGAGCCTAATAGACTAACCTTGATTCTGGTAGGTCAAACAAAGAGGGTACCTACCCTAAAAACCACAGACTTTGAAGAGTGGGCCACTATGGAACCTACTAAAACTACCCCAATACTGTAGCCTCTTATCGTTGTCCCCTTAGGATTCGCAATGTATCTTCTCCATAACCTGAGGATGATCAGTAACCTTAGTAAATGATCTACTCATAAAAACTAAACACTGTGCAGACATGCAAAGAGGAAGTCACAATCCCCAAACAAAGTAATAAACTCTCTCATACTTAGTAGTTAGAATAGATATAACATGCTTAGCCGACTCATAAATTGAGCTTCATACTCCATAATAGTCATGGAGCCCTACTCCGACCTTGAAAATTGATCTATCAATCTATCCCTAAGGCTATAAGGTTTAAACATCTCTAAAAAGATCTCAGAGAATTGTATCTATATTAATAAAGGAGATACAACAGACCTAGAATCAAGATAACCTCCCCACTAATATGGAGAGGCTAAGTCTAACTAAAATATAGTGTAATCTATATCCTGAGACTCAAATAAACCTAAATTATGGAGCCTTTCCTCATAAGTAATCAGGAACTCATAAACCTCATCGCCCGATGCACTATGAAACCTAGGCGAAGCCAATCTCAAGAATCTACCCAACATCTTATTCTCCTTAATATACATAGTAGGTTGGGCACAACCAGCTGAGAAACTACCAGTGTAGGAGGGACCTTAAATTTGGGATCTTTATATACATGTTACGCCGCTTCCCTATACCACTCTGATCCATAAATTATGCACCATTAGATGGTACACCAAAAACCAATCACAAAAGTTAAACTAAATCACCTCTAAGCACTGAAGAAGAAATAAAACTCAATGGATCCAGGGTTTGTTCGTGGTCCACCGCTGGTTGGGGTCAAAGAATCTATGGCTAGGGTGTAATAATAGGGTCTGGTAAAGGCCCTCTATCCTGGACCCTAGATAGGAACACATCTCTATGGTGTCTATAAACTCTAGGTCTTAAATAAATAATGATAGGATCCCTAGGATTAGACTCAGGATCCTCATCTAATGTAGTGGTAACACGTGTCCTATCCATCTGCAAAAGCGTGAAACCAAAGGATTCTTAAGAAACCAACTCAGAATCTTAGCACAAAATGAGTGAAAGAAGTGAAGAACTCTTAATAATGTCCTATATCCTCCCAAAGAAATTTTACCTAAAACATGTGAAACTAAGTCAATTATGCCAAAATCACGGTCTCAAGATTGCCTAAGCAGTCCAACTAACCCAGATATTTTCAATCATACCTCAAACACCTAAATTCCATCCCATATCTATCATAATATTATAATCATACTATTAAATAGCTCAATAGATGAAGAGGGTAAACCTATCCTACCTGAACGCCGAAGAAAAGCCTGAAGGATTAACTACACGAATAATTTCCCCTTCTGAGAAGCTTCTGCAAGATTCCATGCTATCAAAATCACAATTATTTATCAAATTGAGAACAATGATACCCATACTGCACTATTGTGTTTTATGTCCAAAACTACACAAAAATACATATAGGGAACGTTTACGTAATTCACACTTTCAAAACCAACATAACATCCCACTGTGCTCAAGGAATATTTATAAAACCAACACACGTCCCTCTAAACTCAAGGAATATTTACCTTAAAAAATTCGTGAATTTCGAGTTTGAATGGTGATACGATCAAGCCACCAATATTTTAGTGATTTTAGAAAAAGATGGAGGAATTAACCATGAAATTAATGGAAAATTACCACAAATCATAGAAGAAAGATGATATTTAACTTCACCAAAGCTCCAAAATCACCCACAAATAGTTCTCCCGAGGTTTTCCACTTATTCGGGTTCTATAACCTTGAGAATTGGTGAAAATGCTAAAAATGGGGCTAAGTGGGGGGTTTTATACCCTTCCCATGGCTCAAGTACCACTTAAGTAGAAACTAGGAGTCTCAAGCAGTCACCGTTTAGCGTCTGCATGGGTACTGCTTCAACGGTACCTTTTCTACTTGTGGTAGGGATTCCGCTTAAACGGGCCTCCATTGGGCTGAATCAGCCGCTTAAGCACTGGGCTAGTAGCTTTAGCGACCCAGAAGAGCACTTAAGCTGTGGACCAGTACTAGCTGATACTTGGAGTTTTTTCCAAGTCTCTACCAACCCCTCGAGATTCATTCAAAATACTATATATGCAAACAATCTATTTTTCCCTAATAGATTTAATGTTTTTAACTCAAAGGCGCAGTCAAAATTTTTATCCGAGGTCATTTTGATGAAAACTGGGTCCCACACCTCCTTGCCATATTTGTTAACTTTTGTCCATTGGTCCAAAATGAGTCTGGGAGACTTAGAACCAAACAAAGGGTCCACCTAGCCTAAAATCAACGTTTTAAAGCTATTGGAATAGTTAGAATTGGTGTATGAGGTTGTATGACTAGAGTTTGTGCCCAATAGTCAATTTACACCAACGAAGACTTCAAAATGAGGAATCGGCTATAAAAACTAAGTGAACTACCTAGTAACCGAAATGTGAGCTCTAGCAAGTCATAAATTACTTGGGGCATCTATAGGAAAGCTCTAAATGTAGAAAATGAGAAAAAATACATAAAATGACCTGGAGGGTCATTACAAACCTGAAGTCAAAAACCGCTAGTAACAGACTACCAAGAGAAATGAAGGGAAAATAGGAAATAATTATGATAAAAGAACAATATACACAAGACAACCCCAAAACCTACTGGAATCAGTATTAGAGATTCTTAGTATAATAAGGCTACAAAATAAAGTACTAAATGAATATACTAATACAACCTATCTCTGAATGCTATATAGATATTAGTCTAGTATATAAGAGAAAGAATAGTAATATTCTAAATGCCAGGAGCTTACTCAAAACCTCTGAACAATATCTGCTCCACATAACACACACAACAATGGGGTGAACCCGTACTATAATTTAGAGGATGCAAAGGTGTAGTATGAGTACCAACGCATGGTACTCTGTAGGCCATTACCGATTGATCCCCAAAGATAATGTAAATACAAACAACATACAAGGAGGAATGTAAATTACACCCAAATATCTAGGAAAGTAACATAGTAAAGCTAACAAGGTAATAAAGATAAACTATCTTATTCTTCCATACTCAGGGACCCAAGCACTATACCATAATCGTTGGCCAAAATATAAATAAAGAGCTGACAAAGAATATATAGTAGAATACAAGCCAAGGAATGGGTATACAACATAAATAAATGAAGGAAGGGATATATGGTAACACCATAACTATATAAATACATAGATATATACATAAACAACTAACTCGAAGGTACAACCTAAAGCAGTCATACTAGCATCATGAGGACTCCTAATCATAGTAGGAACTAGGGCTAACATAACTAGGGTCCCTAGGCCATTCATCTAAATATTGGATACTTATGTGTAATAAAATAACCGAAAGAGAAAGGAATCAAACTCATACCTCAAATCTTAGTACCAATCTAGTAGCGAACCTATCATGAACTAACCATAATAACAATAACACATTAACTGGATAGCCCAAACAAAAAATAAATAAACCGGTCCCAATAACCCAAAAGGTCCAATCAGCACACAATAGATAACAAGCAACAATTATCACCTATACCTATACAGACCCCATAAGGCTTATAGATATAAGATATACTGGTGAAAGATAATACGCATGCAAGGATAAATGAAAAGTAAGATCCATACTACTATAACCAATCAAAGTACCATAATGTAACCCTGTATATACACATTCTTTAACTCGATGGGTCGCAAAGGCATGACCTTCAACGACCTATCTTCTCCAGTATGATTGTTCACGGAGGAAGGGGCCCCTAAAGGGTTTGAGAGTACCCGATACATTAAGTTGGAATCGATATATGATTTTCAATCATCATCATCACCCTATCTCTCCTCCATTCAGTACCGGATATATATTTATATATGTGTGTGTATATATATGCATGAACACAAATCATGGCTAAAAGAGTGTAAATCTTTATCTCTATTGTCCGCGGAAAAGCCAACGCTAAATCGTCATAAAAATGTAGAAAATGTTGAAATCTATTTTGACTGAAGTAAATAGTAGTAGTAAAACCATGGACCTAAATTTATCTCGATCAAATCTATAAAACATCATTTCCTTGTCTCAAAATATCATAAACCATTCATTAAGGTGGTATAATTTTCATTATGAAAGGATCCAATTTAAAAGAGAGAACTGGGAATAAATCCTTTTTTAGAAAAACCATTATAGAACTATAGTTTTAGTAGGAATCATACTCTTAAGTGAGCATGAATGTACTGAATCTATGCATGCCATCACAAGTATCTAAATAATATAATTACAAGTGTCTAAACATCAATAAACTAAACCACATCCTCTACAAAAATTAAACACTCGCCCAGAATCCGACTAATATCATACTCACGACCTTGGGCCCAATAATATACAACCAATATAATCATATCATAATTTTAGAAACCTTAATAATCTACTGATTAAAGTAGTAAATCTCATATTAAAGGTTTATATGCCTCAATGATAAAATGATAACTATCAACTTACACGTCAATTAAAGTGCAAGGAGATCGTCGTCAACATATTTACCCAACTTTGAGTCAGGGTCGAATCCATGAGGAAAAATGTGAGTGGAGATTTAAATAAGTTTGAAATTGAAGTTTCTTACTAAATTCAAACTTAAAATACAAATATTATGAGGGATTTTAGACGTTTCAAAGATATGATTACTGTTTGACTTCTAAATAATTAACTCGGGGTTACAAATAATTAGAGTATAATCAATTAGAAATGGATCTTGGGATTATGCTTTACTCGGGAAATTTTTTGCAAAGGAGCATGATGATTCGGTGCAAATTATAATTGTTAGTGACGTAGTAGGCTAGGTTGAAAGTCCTTGAGGTTAGTTTGTCAACAAAGCCTCAAAGATGTCACTCATTGACCCTTTTGAGTACCTAACATATGTATTAATTAGTGCCCCCCAAATCCTCAATTTAGGTATTTCTATTTCTAAGATGATACCCAAGGTATAGTCAAACTCATAATCAACCTTATGTCTAAGATAGTGATAGTTAGCAAACTACACCCATTAATTATCTACTTTTTGCCTTGGTTCCCACATCCCTCTTTCGAGGATGGTTTGATCTTTCAAGAGTTTAGGATTTTCACCGACAAACCCATGTGGGGATTTGGGGATTTTACCCACAAATTCCAACTAATTTAATCAAGCAATAGTAAAACCCATCACTAACACACTAGTATATACATAAAGGAATCACAACCCACACACAATTACACCCTATTCTAACATAATCCCAAGAGGAAGAACTAGCTCCACCTATGATTAACAAGGAAGATATACCAAAAAATATCCATCAAACTACTTTGTTGAAAGATAAAGAAAATGCAAATTTCAAGCTCTAGGGTTCAACAAATCTTCAATGGAAATTGCCAATCCTTCATCTCAAAGCTACTCTAATGTATTCTTCACCCAAATATTAGTATAATAGTTGTCTTCTCAAAACTGGAAACTAAAAATGTGGATAATAGTCCCCAAAATTGGTCCTCTCTTTATGAGATAAGGTTTGAGCTTCTTACGGGAATTTAGGGCCGAATGTGTGAATTTACAAATATGCCCCTAGGCTATGTTCCTACTTGGCCGCGATCGCGGTATATTGACCTATCTTGACTGTTCACGATCACGACCCTCAGACCGCGATCTCCGTAACTGGGGTTTATTTCTGCTCTAGGTCGTTCAGTTATACTTTTTTTCTCTCTTTTGATCCTTTTTAGTTCAAGTCCATTTCTTTTCGTCTCATAACCTGTATAGCTGCAAAATATGGATATTAGTGTATTTAATCACACATATGTCTCATTTACACATTTAAATCATAGTAATATGCACCAATGTTGAGTGCAAATAAGTGGTAAATTCACCACTCATCAACACCCCTAACTTAAAGACTTTCTTGTTCTCAAGCTATACCACCTCTTACCATGAGACAATGCATATTTATACCTAAATTTAATGGCCCACAAGTAGATCTTCAAACACGGGCAAAGCTATTTTTCCCATCACCCCTTAATATAAAATGACATATCCAAGGATGCAAAAGTCTTCAAAGAGAAACCATGCAACAATTACTAATGCTCTAGAAGTGACTCGACTTTGACCCCAATAACAACATCCTCTCGTTGCCTCATTTATTCAGGAGGTGACAAAATCATCCACCTAAACTTGGTTATATGCCTCCTCACAAGAAGGAAAATTCTACACACCAAGTTATCAAATATGCCGCAAGGAATTTGAGCGCAAAACTCTCTCTCTCTCTCTCTCAAGAAATATCGATGCTAATAAGTACCATTCCATAGGCTTGCCCGTATTTTCAATCATCATTACAATGAAAATACTTAGTTGGAAATCACGAAGGGATTTTTGATCTTGTAATGTATGTTTTTGGGTAGGTTAGGATATCTTTTAGGAACAACATGGTTGTACCCTCTTTGAACATCTACATCACACTATTCCATCGAACTTTTGATCATGGACTACTTCTTTGTGTATTCACTTTTAACTCATGTGCCTACTTTTGTTTCCTTGGTTCACCCATTTTCTTTTCATTTCTTTTTCTTGCACACTTTGTGTTACTCTTTCCTTTGTTGAATCCTTTTCTTTTTTTATTCATTTGTTTTTAATGCTTAAGACAATAAGCTTTCACTTACAACTTTGTGGCCCTGAGTTACCACTTCCAATTTTCACCACCTTCAACTTAGGCTTATAGCCTCAAGTTGCAGTTTTAAATTCAAGAAGGGTAGGGTTGAAAAGAGGAATAAAAATTGAAAGTCTCACGGCTTGCAATGTGTTTGCCAAAGAAAAGAATCAAGAGGCTCAAAGTAGGTGACTAAGGATAATGTCTATAAAAGGGTAGGCTTTTTAGGCTAAGGTGGACTTCGAAAGTCACAAAGATGGCCGAAGATCATCTCACCAATCAAGTACAATAAAAATTAGCCGTGAGAGACTAATGGAGAAAGTTCTAGATGGTACAAATACATATGATATTTTGACAAATAAGCTCACCACAAATGGCATTAAAATTCTCCAAAGGGGCTCAATTTACCCTCCCTCTAGAGACAAAAATAGAGTATCTACCAATTTCCAGAAGTCAAAATTTTTGGAGTCACAAAAAGAGAAAGTGAATTGTTACAAGGTCGCTCACGTCCATGCCCTTGATTTCAAAAAAAAATTTTGGATGGAGGGGGATGTTTACTTTGTATTTGCACCACACATAATTTTCTAAATATGGCATCAACCCAAGCCTTTGTCTCACATTTTGGCTTTCGTAAAGGAAAACCATATGGCTACTAAAACTTCGCCAGAGGTGTAAGTACGATCCCAAATTAAAAATGCCAAAGGTACTCTAATTTACTTTGCATTTATGACCTCGATGCTACGTGTACTCAGACTTCCCCTGCATCTATGGCTCAAAACCCAAGAACGTCACTTTTCCCTTAAGAATGTCATCACTCAATCTTTCATAGGGAAAAGATCATCTAATATCATCATAACTTAAATAAAGATAAAGTAAAACAAAAATATCTAAAAACAAACCAAATATCTAATCCATGAAATTTGGGCACCATCAGTGTGCCAAATAATGCAACCCAAAAAACAAAATAAACGTCATCCAAAATGTCATAAAAACATCCATAAAACATCTAAACAATACAAATACAGGGATCGAAACCCCAAACAGGAAATATAGTAGTTTTCCTACTACATAATCAACAAAGCAAGAGAAAAGGGTGCTCCCTGAATCTGTATCAAAAATCATTCTCTCCTACTAATTCTGCACCATCACCACTAGCATTAGAACCTGACCACTCAGTAGGGGCCTCTTATCACTCTCTACTCTGGGAGAAGGTAGTCTGTCACGGGTTTTCAGGACATACTACAGGCCCTTGACCCCTTTCCACATCTTGCTAAAGAACTTGTCTCTCTTCTTCTCTATTTTCTTTATCTTCTTATGGGAGATGCTAAGATCCCTGTGGGAATCTGCCAGTGCTGAATATGCCCTCTAACGCCTAGCAACCGTGGCTCCCTGCGTTTGCTGCTCAACCTGATACTTCTCATAATTTGAATGGCACGCATATTAATAATGCCTGGTAGAGGGCTCTCCCTTCCCTAAGGCAAACTTGATTCCATCTCCTTGATAACCCTGATATCCATAACATTATCCTCCAGAGGTTCTATAGTAGATGGTCTGCATAACTTAGATTCCTTAATTGTCAACTTGTCCACGTCAATCTTTCTGTTTTTACTGTGACTAAGTGCACCCTCACCTAAAATTTTGAGTGAAAAAATTTGGGGGTTTGATTTCACCTAGGTATTTTTTGAATAATCCTCTACTCCGACCCTCCTACATAACTCAGTTTTGAGATAAGGAAAAAAAAATGTACCACCTGGACTCTTGAAATACCTCTATTTTGACATCACAATCTGGCACACATTTAGATAGTGCTAGTTAAGATACAAGACATTATTCGAGTTCTCACCTGTATGAAAACGATCATATGTGTGCATGGCATAACACGGCGAAAAATGATATTCAATAAAATCTTGGCCTCTATTATGAAATCATTCAAGGAGATCCCTCTCTTACTGGCAGCCCAGGAAACCTCTTTGCCAGGGTACAGTATACAAGCCATCCAGGTCCCTAGCTTATACCCCTTAGCTTGGAACTCAATTATATCTACATCTGGGAGAACATATAAGTCATTGATCTGCTCGACTCCAAAGTTCACCTCCTTTCCTCAAACCCTCATCATTGAGTTTAAGAGGGATACTTTGACAAAATTGCATATAAATCTCGTACCTAGTGCTCATTTGCAATACAAGGGCTCGAGGGAAAACATATACACCCGGTAGAAGCAATCCTATTAAAAATTTTAGGTAATTTCTCTAGAACCTTGTCCATGTAAATACCCCTCTCCCGAAGTAGCTTTGTCTTCGGGAGGTCATTGTAGTAGAGGTTGTGATATTTTGGATCCATGAAATGGATATGGTAATAATCCTTGTTTTAGTGGCCGAGTACCTGTACACATCACAACACAAACCATTATTAGTAGCTCTACACAAAAACCATGCTAGGATTATGAAATGTGGCAATCTCAGACCCTTGATCATGATTACGACCCTGATGACTGCGATTGCGGTACCCGAGGACAATTTCGCAATAGTACCATATACCAACTTTCAACCCGAATTTGTGTTACAATTAACCATATAATCACCGTGCTTACTAAACTTAAACCCTAAGTGTTTGATTATGCTCTTGAAATACAATGAATTTCGCAAGGAGTTCGTCTGAGTATTTAATCAAATAGGTGGTGTACACTCTGATTATATCCTATTTAGGCTAAATTCTTGGTACTCGAGACTTCCTCGTTGGTGTGTACACCATCTACAACAACTAACTAAAAAATAATGGCATACAGGAATGGATGTAGCATTAGAAATAATATTTCAGGCCTACTCATAAAACATAGGTTTTAAGCTTAAAAAAATATAAAAAATAGGTAGTTGGAACCATTTACCAATTTACAGGATGAAAATGAGGTGAAACGCATATTTGAACACTCAACACACAGTCAAAATTTAGTGTAATTTGAGAGAATTTGAAAAAAGAGATGCGGGGGAAATGGTAGTCGGATGGTCTTTTAAGCTGCATTAGCCATGATTGCGGTATGATTTCCGCGATGGTGGACACTCGACCACAATGATCCTAGTAACACAAGACGTGATCGGTACCTGAGACTAATTTTTAGGTCCTCTGCACTCCCTGCTCAGTTCAAAATACAATAATTTCACACCTTCCCTTTTTTAATTTCAATCAACACTTCTTATAGCAACATTATTTCATGGATTATGCATAAACAACAGTAAAATCTACTCTATCATGCAAAAATAAAAGGATATGTGCAACTTTTGTGGCATGATGGGTTAAGTGGCAAGAAACCCCTCCAACTATCATTTGTGTTTCCACTTAAAAGATTTGAATCTCCATCACAACTCTCGCTCTCTATGTATTGAGCGATAGTGGGACAAAAGATTCAAATCTTCCAAGATGAAACATGACATAAATGGGGACACGGAGGCTCGATTTCTTTCTCTCCATTTCAAGACATAAACCTTTTACCCAATTTTACATCAAATATCTGATTCGGCTCCTTGAGTAATGGTGGGAATAGGCCACTAATTAACCATCGGAAGTTGAGCTCCTTGGCCTTCGATTGTGGGGTTCTCATATGCCCTTTTGGAATATCTATCTCTAAAATGTAAGGATGGTTCTCCTTCTCCCAAAAATTCCACATTTGCATAGGTGGATGAACTCTCATCATGTCAACTAAGCTCAATGTTGAAAAATGGCTCGAATGAGGTCTAACCCTTAATTCCAAAATTGCATCGCTATTGGCATATTTAGCTCGAAATAGACTATAGTCTTTATAAGGGATTTGCTTGGATTCTTCTTTTGACTCTAGCACTATTCCTCATTTTTTGTATCTTCAACTATGTTATGTTCGGTTTGTTGGGAAATCATTGATGACTCCTCAATTTCAACCTCAGTTTGAAGAATGGACATATTCATGGTACTTGCAAGATCATCCTCCTTGCCTATTTCTTCAATCTTTTCAATTTCCCTTTTGAATACCTTTTTGGATTGATATAAGTCATGCAGTTCCTCATCCAACGTAGTTGCCTGTTCCAAAAGAATTTGAAGCATTGCTTCAATAATATTGTATCTGGCATGTTGTTCTTCCTTTTTCACTTCATGATACCTATCAAACTCATAAGAAAAACTAGCATTTTTGTCAGCGTAATGAGGGGAGGGGGCATTTGGGAAATCACTCCAATGTTCATCTTGAGAACCAGATAAAGAACAATCATACCCCCAATAGGATCAAGATAGTTCCTCTATCTCTCTCCGGGGAGCATAGCTACAATCTTGCTAAAAGTGGGGTCCATCAGAATATCAACATGGATCATCAAGATAGGATTTTCAACTACCAAAATCATATTTGCCCCATGATGACATAGTAACAAGTAATCAAAAATAAAGATCTACCTAACACAAGAAACAAAAGAAGCTGGCAAATAAATATTTACGAGTTTGAATTCAAGCAAGTAAGATAAAATTTCAAACTGACTCAATAGGCTAAATTGTTCCCTAAAACTGGTACCATTTTTTATAATGCTCAACTTACACGTCAATTTAAGTACAAGGCGATCGTCATCAATATAATTAACCAAATTTAAGTCGGGGTCGAATCCACGAGGAATAATGTAAGTGGTGATTTAAAGAAGTTTGAAATTAAAGTTGTTTGTTAAATTCAAACCTGAGATACAAATATTATGGGGGACGTTAGACGTTTCAAAGATATGATTACTATTTGATTTCTAATGACTAACTCAGGGTTACAAATAATTAGAGTATAATCAATTAAAAATGAATCTTGGGTTTATGCTTTCCTAGGGGAAAATTATGCAAGGGATCATGATGATTCAGTGCAAATTCTAATTGTTACTTTGGTAATAGGCTAGGTTGAAACTACTTGAGGCTACTTTTCCAACAAAGTCTCAAAGATGTCACTCATTGACCCTTTCGAGTACCTAACAAATGTATCAATTAGAGCTACCCAAATCCTCAATTTGGGTATCCCTATTTCTAAGATGATACCAAAGGTATAGTCAACCTCATAATCACCCTTATGTCTAAGATAGTGATAGTAAGAAAACTACACCCATTAATTATCTACTTATTGCCTTTGTTCCCACATCCCTCTTTCAAAGATGATGTGGGATACAAAAGTTCACCCAAACCCTTCTTTGAAGGATGGTTTGAACTTTCAAGAGTTTGAGATTTTCACCCACAAACCCATGTGGGTATTTGGGGCTTTAACCCAAAAATCCCAACCAATTTAATCAAGCAATAGAAAAACCATTCATCAACATACTAGCATATACATAAATGAATTCACAACCCACACACAATTGCACCCTGTTCTAACATAATCCCAAGTGGAAGAACTAGCTACACATAAGATTAACAAGCAAGATATACCCAAAAATTTCCATCAAACTGCTTTATTGAAAGATAAAGAGAATGCAAATTTCAAGCTCTAGGGTTCAACAAATCTATAATGAAAATTGCCGATCCTTCACTTCAAAGCTACTCTAATGTATTCTTTACCCAAATATTAGTGCAATAGTTGTCTTTTCAAAATTGGAAACTAAAAATGTGGATAATAGTCGCAAAAATTGGTCCTCTCCTTATGAGATAGGGTTTGATCTTCTTAAGGGAATTTTGGGTTTAATATGTGAATTTACAAATCTACCCTTGGTGTGTGTTCCCGCTTGGCCGCGATCGCAGAAGATTATCCACGATTGTGGACACCGCATCTGCGGTCAATACTCGTGATCATAGTATATTGGCCTATCTTGACAGGTCACAGTTGCGGACTTCAGGTTGCGATTGTGGTAAATGAGTCCTATTTCTTCTCCAGGTCATTCAGCTGCATTTCTTTTCTCTTTTTTTATCCTTTTTCATTCAAGTCCACATCATTTAGTCTCATAACCTATATGTCTGCAAAATGTGGATATTAGTTTATTTAATCACACATATGTCACATTTATACATTTTATTCATAGTAATGTGCATGAATGTTGAGTGAAAATGAGTGGTAAATTCACCAGTCATCTGACAATTTTATCCTAGAAGCATAATAAATATTTCATCTTTAGGGTTGATTCGCCTTTGTAGCCTTCGAACTCATAAATTAGGCTAAGTCATGGTTTTCTACTCAATATCACACCCTAACATTCCTATCTAACATGCAACATATATAATACACTATCTCGTGAAGAAGAGTAGATAGCAGCCTATCTCGATGCCAAATCGCAAATCCTTAAATTGCCCATAAATCATCCGTTTTTACTCTATGATCTCAAAATATCGCTACGCTATCAAAATTGTAATCTAAACATCATTAGGAGTAAAAAAAGACCTATATTACTGTACTATGGGTTGGGTCATAATTTGGGTTAATAATAGGACTATGGGGCCTGCAAACAGAATAAAAAATGTAATTCAACATAAGGTCCCTCGAAGGACAAGGAATGTGTGCTTAAAAGTTGAGCAAAAAGAAAGCGCAAATTGGGTCTCAAATCAATCCTTGAAGTTTAGAAATTTTAAGACTTAAATCTAAGAAGTTACCATGAATTAGTATGTAAATTGAAGGAAAAATTAATTGGAAATGACCAAGGAGTGTTATGCTAGCTTACCTTAGCTTCAAAGGATGATTTTCCAGTTTTTCCTCTCTTTGTCCTCTCAAATTGGTGTGCAAATAGTGGAAAATCAAGTGGAAAAAGGGGATAAATAGTCCCTAAGAACTGCTAAACGAATACCTGAGTGCTAAAGAGCCTACCACTAAAGTGACATCTCAACTGCTTTAGCGATCTGGCAGAGGGAACCACTAAAATAGCCCCTATGTGCTAAAGATAGGGTCCTCTAAAGAGGCTACCTTGCTACTAAAATGACCAATTTCCCAAGTCCTATTAAGCTGCTCAAGGGGAACTAAAGAACATGTTACTAAAGTGGTACCTAGATCACTTAAGCGGTCGCACTAGGTACCTGATACCTGATTTTTGCTAAGTCTAAAGTATACTTTGACCGTGTTCTCGGGATTCGTTTGGAACCTCGTGTGTGCAAACGAACTATGCTACCATACCAAATCCGATATTCCAAATTCAATGGAACAATAAAAACTTTTATCAGAGATTATTTTGAGTAATTATGGGACCCAAATCTATAGTTCTGTTTATAATTCGCCTAATATCCTAAAATGAGCTCGAATCCTTTGTGACCTGAACCAAGGGTCCCTTAGACTAGAATTAATGTTTTAAAGTTGATGGAGTTGTTATAATTATTATTAGAGATCATTAACTAGGAGTTTTGGTCCGAAAGCAAATCCTAAATAACGAAAGCTTTAAAATAGGAAAATGAGCCTAAAATCCAAATAAACTGTCCGATAACCGAACCAATAATTCCAAAAAGTCATAAGTGACCTATAGCCACTGTGAGAAGGCTCGAAACACCAGGTCATTACAATATCCACTACTAAAAGCACTTTTATATATGATAATCAAATGGATAGAAAGAGAATGTACTTCACCAACCTTAAAAAACTAATCTATCAAACAATCCTTAAGGCTGTGAGGCACATACTTCTCCAAGAAAATCTCAGAGAATTGAATCTATGTCAATGGGGGAGATCTAGATGGCCCGAAATCAAGATGACCTCCCCACCAATGTAGAAAACCCAAGTCCAACTAAAAATTAGTGTAATCGACACTATGAGTCTCAGCTAGGCCTAAATTATAGAGCCTATCCTCATAAGCAATCAGGAACACATAATCCTAGCCTAGTACACCAAAAAAACTAGGAGAAACAAATCTTACGAATCTACCAACATTTTCTACTCCTCAATAGACATAGTAGGCTGGGCTACTACCGGCTAAGCAACTACCGAGTAAAAAGGGACATCAAATTTGGGAGCTGCAGCTTCAGGCTATGCCTCTACCTCAATACCACTATGATCTATAAACTGTACACCATCAAATGATGGAACACCATCTAATCCCAAATGTTAAACCAATGCATTTATGAGCTGGAAAGAAAAAATAAATCCTAGTGGATCCTAGGTTGATCCCTAGTCCACTATTGGCTATGGTAGAAGAATCTCTGGCTCGAGAATAGGAATAGGGTCTGTTGAAGGCCCCCTATCTTGACCCCTAGTTAGGGGCATATCTCAAGGTTTTCCACGACCTCTAGATCATCCATGAACAATGGCAAGATCCCTAGGCTTGGTGTCAGGATCTTCGTCTCGTATAGCGGTAGCACGTGTTCAAGCCATTTATGAAAGAGTTAAACCAAAGGGATTCTTTAGAAACCAGCTCAGGATCTTAGCACAAAATGAGTAAAGGAAGTAAAGAACTCCTAAGAATGTCCTATAGCCTCCCAAAGATAAGAGACACACATTATCATTTTGATCTGTGGGACTCTACTAGACACTTGCTCTTGGATCAATAATGATGGTGAAACTAGGATCTATTACAAATTTATCACGACCTAATTTATGAGTCATGGTGGAACCTACTTTATGCCACCAGTAGGTAAGCTAAACCGTATTCTGGAGCTATAAACAATCAGCTAATTTGGTGGAAAATGGCCTAAAAGGTCAGAAATCAAACATTTAATGCTTATGATGATAAGGTACATAAAACATAAGCAACCATCCCATGACCTAGTAGTGTAAGTACAAGAGCTACTACAAATGGAACATAAGTAAAAAAATAGTTTAATACGATCTAACTCAAAAAAGAAAGACTTGTAATAGATAATGAAAGGAAATGGGAAAACTCTGACTTCAAGAGCTCACCCTATCTACGAAATCAACTTAGCATGGTTGTCACATCAGCCACAACTAGTAGTACCCGAAACTGCACTAAAAAGGTACAAAAGTGTAGTATGAGTACTAAAACCACGGGTACTCAGTAGACATCATCGATCGAATAAGCTATATAATGATATAAATACGATAAAATCCAAGATAAATAAGAGAAGTCAAGGTAATAGGGTAAACCTAGAAATAAGATCCAACACCGTTATGCATAGATAAATAATTAAAATTAGAATAGTAATGTAAGGATCACACAACTATAACTACTAAATTGGCCTCCATATGCCAATAACTGCGGAAAAGTAAATAAGCCAATGCGAACCCCTATAAGCCCAGAGGGTACACTCATAGGAAAATAAATATTTGAATAACCATAAATTACCAATTACAAATTACCATGCCATAACCAAGAATCCATCCATACCATATCATATCATAAATAACTCTCAATATCGGACTTGATCTAAAACTCAATAGCATCACTACCATTAATATCATTTGCCAGACATGAACCAGAGTTCATATTGTCAATATCATATTTAATACTAGACTTGAATCAAAACTCATATATCAATATCATCACTAATTGTCAAACTCGAACCAAAACTCATTATTAATAAACTATCGGGTGTTACTTAGAATTAGCATCAACTCCCAAATACCACCCAACATGACCATTAAGTATATAACCTCCCCAAAGTCCCAAAATTGAATTTCAAAGCATATAGCAAGATTATAGAGGTCTGCAAAAGCTATCACAAGTCTTGGCCTAAGGTTGGCCGAAGGGGCCTACGTCTAATCTC
This sequence comes from Capsicum pubescens, assembly GCA_030864215.1. Lineage (NCBI taxonomy): Eukaryota > Viridiplantae > Streptophyta > Magnoliopsida > Solanales > Solanaceae > Capsicum > Capsicum pubescens. Next base: position 78,879,801 of record CM061545.1, on the reverse strand, counting down.
CAAAATCTATTTTAAGGAAAATTTTATCCCGGACTAGGATAAGATATCTAAATCCACTTATAGATGTTACATAAGCCATAAATAATCCTAGGTTAGAAATTCTACCTAAATTATGAGCAACTAAGTCAATTATGCCTAAATCACAATCTCAAGATAGCCTAAATAGTCTAACTAAACCAAATATTTCCAGTCATACCTCCAACACCAGAATACCATACCATATCTACCATAATATCATAATCATACTATGAAATATCTCAATCAATGAAAAGGGTAAACCTAGCCTACCTAGATAGTGAAGAAACGCCTGAAGGATCCGCTACACTAATGATTTCCCCTTCCAAGAAGCTTTTGCAAGATGCAACACTATCAAAATAACAATCTACTTATCCAAATGAGAACAATAATAACCATATTGAACTATTATGCTTTGGGTCTAAAATTACATAAAAATTCCATGTGGAGCCCATTTGTGTAAATCAAACTTTAGAAACCAAGACAACCTCCCTTTATGCTGAAGAAACATTTACACTAAAAAATTGGGGAATTCAGTCTTAAAGGAACCCACAGTCTATATGGGTTCAACTCTCCCTATTGAAAGGACCCTAATGCGTATTACCCGCACGAACCAAGGAATTTTAAAGAAGAGCTAAAGACACCAATGCTATATCCATTAAAAAATATAATGTGTGAACCAAGCGCACAACCATATAGACCCCCACATCGACAAACATTGTTTCCAGTATTAGTCCTCTCTGGGACTACACCTTTACAGCGAGCTACATAATTCTATTTAAGCCTAATTTTAAACAATTTGTACATAAGCCCAAACATTAACCCAAGTGTTTTATATTAAGTCATTTACCACTTGGTATCATCATACCAATTATGCTTGCAAGCTCATGTAATCTTGCCAAACCAATCCATGTAACTATTCATCTCCCAAGTTTCATTTTAAAATCCAAACCATGGGCACCAATGGCCTTTCAAATCTATTTTAACCAGTTATCCATTATTATAATGCAATGGGTTCATAAATAAGTTGAATTATGCAATTATACAACAACAACAAGAACAATAACAAACCCAATGTATTCCTACAAAGTAGGGTCTGGGGAGGGTTTGATGTACACAGTCCATACCGCTGCCTCCGAAAAAGTAGAGAGGCTATTTCCGATAGACCCCCGACTCAAGATAAAGAATAGTAAATAAAGGGGGGGGATAGGTGACATAAAAGAAAATAAGGAATAAGAAATGATAAAAATAGTAATAGTAGAAATATGAAATATGAGAAAATACTGGCGACACGAAATAAGATAAATAGGAACTAAGACATAAGAAAAAGGCCACCCACCTATGTACACAGTCCTAGGGTTACTTCCCCGGCTACACAAGATCTCTCCTAACTGTATGCTACAACCCACACAATTACACTAGCCTTCTACCCTTATCCGCATCCTCCACACCTTCCTTTCTAGGGTCATGTCCTCAGTCAGCTGAAGTTGATCCATGTCATGTCTAATCATCTTTCTCCAGTATTTCTTCAGGCTACCTCTACCCCTTCTGAAGCCATCCAAAGATAGCCTCTCACACCTATGAACTGGGGAATCCGAGCCCCTCCTCATCACATACCCAAACCATCTCAGCCTTTCTTCCCGCATTTTTTCCTCCACTGAATCCACTCTCACCTTCTCCTAGATAATCTCATTCCTTACTCCATCCCTTATAGTAAGCCCACACATCCAATACAACATTCTCATTTTTCCACCTTTAATTTTTGGATGTGGGGGTGCTTGACTGGCCAACACTCTGCTCCATACAACATGGTCGAACGGACTGCCACTCTATAGAATTTGCCTTTAAGCTTAAGGGGAACCTTTTTATCACAAAACACCCTTGAGGCGAGCCTCCACTTTATCCATCCTACTCTAATACACTTAGAGACATCCCTGTCAATATCACTACTCCCCTGAATAGTAGACCCAAGATACTTAAAATTGTCCCTCTTACGAATGTCCTGTGAGTCCAACCTCACCACCACTTTGTCCTCCTGCCTCAAGTCAATAAACTTGCATTCTAAATATTCTGTCTTTGACCTACTCAACCTGAACCCCTTAGACTCAAGGGTTTGCCTCCAGACCTCCAATTTATCATTCACTCCCCTCCGCGCATCTCATCTATCAGCACTACATCATCCGCAAATAACATACACGAAGGAACCTAATCTTGAATACTCTGCATCAACACATCTATCACCAGCACAAAAAGGAATGGACTAAAAGTCTATCCCTGATGCAACCCTATCTCGCCCGAAAACTGCTTTGAGTCTCCTCCCGCTGTCCTCACCCGGGTCTTCCCTCCATCATACATGTCCTTAATAGCTCTGATATACTCCACCAAAACCCCTCTCACCTCCAATCATCTCCAAAGAACCTCCCTCGGGACTCTATCATACGCATTTTCTAGGAAATGCAATTATAATTGTTCAAAAACCAAATATACAAAGTGGGTTGGGAATAATGTCATTGCCAAGCCAAAAAGTCATCAATTTGGGGAAACCCATATTCCCCATTCCAAATCCCATAATAATGCATCCATTCAGTATAAAAACCATAAATTTAAAACATAAACCATCAATTTAAAACTTGGAAAAGTAATTCATGTAGTATCAATCAAAACCCCTCAACCCAATTTCAAACCCATTATTTTAACCAGATGGATAATGAGTAAATAAATGCCAAAATGTAAAACTAAAGTTAGGGAATGATATACATACCAAAAATACACAAGGAATTAAAGATAATTTGAAGTTTGGAGACCAAATGATGAATTCACTATAAAACCCTTAATGTTCTTAGATTTTGAGTTTGAGAGAGAATGAGAATGATTTGATCTTTAAAGACTGAAGAGAATGGGGTTATTTTATGTTTGAAGGTCTTACAAGGGGCAAAAAGACCAAAAGACCCTCATCCCTAGTGAAATAACAAAAATTGGGCATTTACACAGCAGCGTGGCATGCTAATATTACAGAGGCTACCCTCTGTGCCATGCCGTATCATAGAGGTTATCCTCCGTGACATGCCAATATCGCTGACCCTCACTGCCTCGGGGTCCCCAAATGACCCCAAACCCCTTCAGAAAATTTGAAAATTCTCCAAATTACCCTTTTAACATCTCTAAACATAATTCAAGTAAAAAATTGACATTACGCACGCTGGAGGATCAAAAATAAAATCATTAAAATTTTACGGGGTCCCACACATAGTAAAGATAAGGAGGTAATTAGGATAAACTATTCTATTCTAGCCATACTCAGGGACCTAAAACTGAACCTTATGTCCCTAGCCGATATAAAAATAAAGTGTAGACAGAGAATATATAGTAGTATAAAGGCCAAAAAATGGATATACAACATGAATAAATGAAGGAAAGGAGGGATATATAGTAATACCATAACTACATATATAGAAAATTATATATATAATCAAGGTTAACTCGAAGATACAAACTTAAGCAGTCATACTAGCATCTTGATGACTCCAAATCATAGTAGGAACTAGTTCTATCATAACTAGGGTCCCTAATCCATACGTTTAAACATACGATAATTATATATAATAAAATAACCAAAAGAGAAAGGAATCAGAATCATACCTCTAATCTTAGTACCATTCCACTAATCAACCTACCATTACCTAACCATAATAACAACAATAAAGTAATCGGCTAGACCAAGCAAACAATACCTAAACCGGTCCCCATAACCCAAAAGGTCCAATTAGCATAAAACACATAATAAGCAACACTCATCATCTATACCTATACAACCTCCATAACATGGATAGATATATGGCATATAGGCATGTGTATGCAAGGATGAATTCAAAGTAAGATCCATACTACCATAAACAATCCAAGTACCATAATGTAACCTAGTATATACATCTCTTCTACATAGATGATTCACAAAGGCATGACCTATGACAACCTCTCTTCTCTGTAAAGATGGATCACAAACAAAGGAGCCCTTAGGGGTTCAGGAGTACCCGTTTACACTGACTTTCTCTCGATTTAGGATTTCCAATCATCATTATAATCTCGCTTTATTCCATCTAGTACAACATATATATATATGTATATATGTGTGTGTGTGTGAATATATTGATATATATTTAATGTATATATGAATGGACTCTAATAATAGATAAAAGAGTTTTAAGTATGTAAATCCATTGTCCAAGGGAAATTCCGAGGCTAAATCATCATAGAAGGGTAGAATGGTTGGAATATCTCTCGATCGAAGTAAATAGTAGTAGTAAAATCATAGACCAAAATCTATCTCGATCAAATCACTAAAACATCATTTTCCTATCTCAAAATATCATAAAACATTCATTAAAGTGGTACGATTCCCATTATGAAAGGATCCATTTTAAAAGTGAAAAGTGGGAATAAATCCCTTTTTAGGAAAATAGTAATAAACTCACAGTTTTAGTAGGAATAGTACCCTTAAGTGACCATGAATGTACCGAATCTATTCATGCCCTCACTAATATCCAAACAATATATTTACAAGCGTCTAAATGTCAATAAACTAAACCACATCATTTACAAGGATAAATCACTTGCCCAGAATCCGAATAGTATCATAATCATGACCATAGGCCTAATAATGTACAACCGACATAATCATTCCATAATTTGAAAAACCATCATAATCCACGAAGTAAAGTAGTAAACCTTATATTAAAGGGTTATTAGCCTCAACTATGTCTAAAATGATAACAACCTAGGGCAATAAGATCCTAGAAGCGTAATAAGTATTTCATCTTAAGGTTCGATTCACCCTTCCAGCCCCCGAACTCATAACTTAGGAAAATTCATGGTGTTCTACATAATATCACATCCTAACATTTCTATCTAACATAAAACGTATATAATTCACTATCTCATGAATATGAGTAAATAGAAGACTACATTGATGCCGAATTATAAATCCTTAAATTGCCCATAAATCATCCTCTTTAGCTCCCCAATCTCAAAATACTGCCACACTATAAAAATCGTAATCTCCACGTCACTATAAGTAAAACTAGACCCTTATTTCTATACTATGAGTCGGGTTAAAATTTAGGTCAATAGAAGGATTATGGGGCCTGCAAATGGAATCTAAAATTGAATTTAATATTAGGTCCCTCGAAAGACAAACAATGTGTTCTAAAAAGTTGAGCACAAATGGAGCACAAATTGGGTCTCAAATCAATACTTATAGTTTAGGAATTTTAAGACCTAAATCTAAGAATTTACAATGAAGTAGGATGGAAATTGAAGGAAAAATTAATGGAAAATCATCACGGAGTGTTATGCTAGCTTACCTTGGCTTCAATGGATGATTTCCTACTTTTTCCTCTCTTTGTGCTCTTAAATTAGTGTGAAAAGAAGGAAAATTAGGTGGAGAAAAGGAGACAAATAGCCCCTAGGTCCCACTAAACTAGAGACCTGAGATAAATAGCCCTTAGGTCCTGCTATAACAGACACCTGAGCGCTCAAGCACCTACCGCTAAAGCGGTATATTAACCATTTTTGCAGTCTGAAGCTTGGCACGGGTACTGTAAAAATAGCCTCTAGGTGCGGAAGAGAGGGTCCTCTAAAGTGGCTACCTTGCAGCTAAAACAACCTTGCCAACTACCCAAGTCATCTTAGGAAGCTCACAGTCCACCAAAGCACCGCAAGAGGCACCCTGAGCACATAAGTAGTCACACCAGGTACCAAATACCTGATTTTTGTTGCATCCAAAGTGGGCTTCAACCGGGTGCTCAAGATTCTTTTGGAACCCCATTAGGGAAAATGAACTATGCTAACATACAAAATTCAATATTTCAAACTTAATGGAACCATCCAAACTTTTATCTGATATCGTTTTGACTAAATATGGATCCACAACTATAGTTTATTTTTTATATACTCCACCCAAAAGCCTCAAATGAGCCTGAAAGAGTCGGGACCTGAACCAAAGGTCTTCTAGCCTAAAATCAATGTTCCAAAGCTAATGAAACCATTGAAATTCTCATCTGAGGTCATCCACTAGGATTTTTAGTCCAAAATTAAATCTTAAACACAAAAAACTCCAAAATAGAAAAATGGGCCTAAAATTTAAACAAACTTCTCAATTACTGAGCCGATAGTTCCCAAAAGTCGTAAGTGACTTGTAGCCACTATTGGAAGGATTGAAACACTAGAAATTCATGAAAATTAAGGAAATAACCTAGAAGGGTCACTACGATATCTACTATTGAAAGGACTTTCATCTACAAAAGTCAAATGGATAGAAAGAGCACGTAAGCTCTAATAGATGAGAAACTAGGTCTGGATGCTTAGAAAAAGACTCCCCAGGTAACCTCTAACAAGAGACAACACTTTCAAGGTATTTAGCCACCTATATTTCTTTTCAATAAAATTTTGTACTTCACTCCTCAAACAACTGAAACTCAACCTCAACCACCAACTGGACTCTAATCTAACCAAAGAGTGCTGATGTATATATATATCCAAACCACGACACACAAATACCATACTAATACCAGTTGAACCAAGATAAGACACATCCAAGACTAATTCAATCAAAGAAATGACTTATGAATCCAACCCAACACCCAAATATGACATTTTTTTGCCTTTCCAAACTTGTTATACACTCCAAACCAACAAAAAACTTACTCGAGTCATTTCCATACAAATCTATCAGACTAACCTTGAAGAACGAAAGCTTATCCACTTAAAATCAATATTGGTAAGCATGATAATAAACCTATAAGGCGCTACCTGGACACCCAAATGGAGATAACCAAGTGATGTCACCCGAAACTACCCTCCTTAGAAGTATAAAATAATCGATGCCAAAATATAGTAACCCAATTAGGTTGGGGTCGAACCCATAGGGAATAATAGGATAATTATATCTCTCAAACTTATTGAAATCACTTGGTAGTGCAGAAAAGTAAATGGAGGGAGTTTTTGTAGTCCATACAAAGTAACAAAACTCGAATGCTTTTATTATAAAAAATCAAAAAAGAACACTAGGATTGTGTCCCCTATGGATTTCTAACTTCATAGGATTATCGTGCTCCGCTGAAATCATCCAATATCTTGCATGCGGAATCTGATAAGTTATACATCACTATCCATCTTGTGAACACCTTTAGTGAATTTCACTCTTTACTTTTTGAGTCTCTGAGTGTTGATTTACTAACCCTTATCTAATCTTGGAATCAAAATATATGCTTGTGAATAGTATAAGTCAATAAACTAATGAAAAAATATCAAAAAGGGTATTTATAGATTACATGGAAACCCAAGGAAACCTTTCCAAGAGAAAATAGGAAACTTGGAGGTTGTGGCCACCTACAAAGCCACTTATGGGCCGTAGATAGAACCTATAGTTCTTAGGTGGCCCCATATAGGTGCAAAACTCAAAAAATCCTATAACATCTTCAACACTTTTCAGCTTCTGATCCTTGTATTAGTACCTATGGGCAGTAGGTGTGATATAAAAGAAAATTTATTTCTAAGTGCACCCCCAACGTAAGTGTAGTTCCAAGGAGGATTAGTCATTAACTTCCCGTATGTACCATACCAGCCTCCAAGCCTACATTATATACTGAGTAATATCCTATAGTGATCCTAATCAGACAATCTGAAAGAAAAGTTAAAGAAAATAAGGGCAAGCTTATGGTATTTTGTGCACATTCTAGGAACTTCTTTGTTAGTGTGAGTGTCTCTTGGTTGTCCCTGTATTAATATTCATGATTCTATTGAGTGAATGATACTTCTTTATTGTAAGAGTAAATGGGTTATGTTGCTAGCTGCTTATTTATTCGAGTAGTGTAAGTTGTATATATGCATGATTGTCTATTGCTAATATAATGCCATACCTTGATTTCTTTGGGTCGCATTATTATTCTTCATAGATACACACAGTTAGTTTTGAAGTGTTAAAATTGGAGGGGGTAATATTTTTGAGCTTAAATCTGATGATTAGCCATAAACGTCTTGAGTTTCTCCTAGTTAAGCGTCATTGTGTTGTTTATTGTGTTTGTATTGCCTAAGGACAAGAAAATTTTCTAATTTTAGGGTGTCAATGTGTTATGGTTTCATAGAACTTTCGACACTTAAAACTATGAAAATAGTAGTTACTTAGGTTATTTTGTTAGATATGATTTGTTTTGTGTTGTGTTTTACAAGAAACCAGGTTTTGGGAGATAAATAGGAGAAAATAAGTGGAAAAATGAGTTTTGAATACCTACGTGGGAACCTTCAGCCCATAGGTACTACCTACGTGGCGTAGGTGCCTAAACAAGAGTCAAAAGATTGAGTTTCAGGGATTCAAAAGATTGAGCTTCGGGGATTCAAAAGAATGAGTTGTGAGTGCTTATATGCACTATCCCTCTTTTTGACTACTTCATTGAGCGCACTAAATAAGTATAAGTTGCAAATGAATATTCAAGATCAAAGGCGCGAGAAATATATCAAAATTCGTAGTAAGGCTGGAAAGTACTACTGCCGGTAAAGCTACGTAATCATATAATAAACAGTTTTAAATATATTTCAAAAATAATAAAAAGAAGGATTTAAGAGTCATTTCTAGGTTAATAAATATTCCATATCCAAAAGATTAATTTAAGTCAGACATAGGTCATTAAAGAGACCGTGCTAGAACCACGGGACTCGAGGGGTGCCTAACACCTTTCCCTCGGTAAATAGAATTCCTTTTCCGGATTTCTAGTTTGCAGACCAAAAATAAAGAGTCATTTTCTTTTGTATAGGTATAAATAAGGTGACTTGTAACACCCAAACTCAATTCCAAGTGGCGACTCTGTAAATAAAATAATCCCTACTCAAAACGTCACTTTAATTGTAAAAACCCATTTTCTCTAAAACCAACTCCCTAGTGGGGTCAGATGCGGTAAAAAATAGGGGTGTGATATGTATCTACTCCAATAGGAGATTCTTTAGGGGTAGATCGGGTGTACCAATCCTGTAGTGTGACTTTTTCTAGGCATAAGTCTTGAGTAGATTTGGTTGTATTAATATGGTTTATTTCGACGTCATCTTGGCTATAGATTGATTGGATCCTTACCATGCTATCCTAGATTGTTACACTAAGACTATAACTTTTTCTTCATTGGGTGTGCCGTGGATAGCTTAGAAAGGTGATCTTCATTCAGGTTCTAAGAGGGTTATATCTTATCTTTTAGCTTGTCAATTGGTTGAGAGGAGATGTTTTTTTTACTTGGCTTGTATTCATTGTACAAGTATTTATTTACCTCATTCTTTGGATTTTTTTCGTATTGTCCGTGATTTCATGGATGTTTTCCTTATGGATTTTCCTAGTATTCCTTTGGATTGTGATATTGATTTATATATTGATATTGAACTCGGCACCAAGCCCATATCTATTTCTCCTAATAGGATGGCCCCAACCGAGTTAAAGGAATTGAAGGATCAATGTAGGAGTTATTTGATATAGGACTTATCCAACCTAGTGTATCACAGCCTCACGGTTTCCAGGAGGAATATACAAACCACTCCTGTCAGTCTTATTCTTCCAACCACCTTGATCTCGGTCCTTGTATCCAGATTTATCATAATAGTTCCGACCTTGGTTTCCTTGGGAATTGCCTCAGAAACCCCCCTGATTATTTAAGTAGTTCGCTTTTTCCTCAGAGTCAGATTCATCTCTTCCCTGTGATACAACGGCCTTAACCTTTTCGGTCTTCCCTGATAATAAGTTCTTGGTAAGAAGATCCATCTGCGTTTTCATGTAAGCCATATCTTGGTCATGTTCCTCTTGTCTACGCCTCTGCTCTGCAGTCAAGCCAATAGATACGGTAGAGCTTTCTACCTCAGAATCCCTGGTATGCCAAGCTCTACTCTACTTTGTCATACGATCTAGTATATCACTTGCCTCAAGAAAAGTAAGATCCATGAATGACCCTCCTGCAGCATTATCAACCACTGGCTTAGTCACCAAATTCAAAGACCTGTATAATATCTCCATCAAGTGGACATTGGTCATATGATGATTTGGGCACCGCATAAGCTTCTTCTTGAACCTCTCCCATGTTTCGTGGAGAGCATCAGTTGGAAGCTGTCGAAAATTACTTATCTCATCTCTTAATTGGGATCTTTTGGATGGCTGAAAGAATCTTTCTAGGAAAGCGTCTTTCAATTGCCTCTAATTTGTAATAGAATCAGGAGTTAGCCCGTTCAGCCATAGAGTTGCCTCCCCAGACAGAGACAATGGAAATAAGCGCAGCCGAATTGCATTCTGCCCAACTCCTGGATTGTCAAACGACTTGCATGTTGAAATAAAATTGACCAGATTCATATTCGGATCATCGCTTGCCAGTCCACCAAATAAACCTTTGAGCTGCAATAGCTGAATCATGGTGCTAGTGATATTGAACTTGGCTTCATATGCCAAGGGCGGAGGAATAATATCCCCTGTGGCACCAGCTCCATCCAGATCGTCACCATCATCATCAAAAGGAGCCTGCATAGCTCGGCGGTCAGGTCTCATTCTAGATTGACGATCTCTCCTGTGCATAAGTGTTGCCACTTCATCAGTACGCCTGGGATTCAGTAACTCATCATCACCCAGGTCCTCATCATCAGGATTTTTTGCTCGCCCTGGGTTATCAATATTCTGTTGATGTACTTGAGTAGCTGCCAGTGCAGCTAATCTAGCCTGCTCCTGTTGAGCCGCCCTTCTGTCAATGTCACGCTGTACATCCATTCTGCCAATAAGTTGAGGTTCAGGATTTATGGGTAATAATGGATGACCAGAACTACGAGTATTTGGCATGCACTCAACAAATCCTGAATAAAACAAAAACAACAACTAAAAGTAAAATTCGAGAATCTTTGACCAAAGGGTCTAGTAACTATCACAACTTAGTTGACAACCATATTCCCCGGCAACGGCGCCAAAATTTGATAACGCTCAAACTACAGCTCTCGTAAGAGTGTAAGCGATCGTTGTCAAATATAGAACCCAACTGGGTTGGTTGTCGAATCCCATAGGGAATACTTGGTCACTAAGTATGCAACGATTAGTAGACTGTTGATCAAAAATTCTACGAAAAAGGGGGAATTTAATTGTAGCGTGAATTAAGAGTATCAAAGTAACAAAGAAAAACGGAAAGTTTAGTAGGTTTTAATCAATGAGAATTGTAAGTTAGGGTTATGTCCACCTTCTGAGTTTTACGTATCTATTGGCTATGAGTTATGCGGAATTCAGACATGCATGCGCTTATAAAGATTCATATTCTATGGTAAATCCTAGTGTCTTTCGACCATCAAGGATTATATCACTTTAACTCTTTCGAGCTTAAAGCGTATACTAATGGTACGAATTCTCCAAGAGGTTAGTCCAGTTACGGCACTAACTTTTAAACAGGGGTTGGTAGCCCTATTTCCTTGTCATTCTCTCTTTTTCAGACATGTAACTTTTCTTTCGAACAAGTTAATGCTATACTGGCGTATTCTATATGTTTGCAACCACAAGAATTCAATTAAGATGAAGAGAGTAATGATATAAACAGCATACGTATCAAGAATTCACAAACTCATAGCAATAGATAGTATCTCATAAGGCTTCCATAACCCTAACAGAGAAGTTTAGCTACTCATAATTGTGAAGGAAAACAACGAGGATATCATCATACCAAAACAATAACAATATCACGATAAGGAAGTATTGGCGTCACTTGTGGCGTGAATTCCTTGCTAGTAGCGTTTCTCTTGTCGTGAAAATTAAAAGTCGAATAGATGAAGAATAATTTCAACAACGAATTTAAGAATAGAAGAGAGTAAGAATGAATTGAAAGAGAATGAGTGAGAATAATAAAAAGCTTGCTGAAAAATTCAGCAAATAGGGTTTTTATAACATCCTTGTCCTAGTCCTACTGAAATAGGGTTTTTATCCTTGTCCTAGTCCTACTGGGTTACTGCATACTTGTCCTAGTCCTACTAAGTTACTGCTGATCCCCCAAGTCTTTAGAAATGCTGTTTTTGCCCGGGACAAGTTCTCCATGCATCACTTTCAGTCCACAAGCTTCCAGAAGCTGCCTTCCTTCTTACGTGAAGTTTCCATTGGCGTCCAACAGTCCATAAAATGCTGAAATCTTCATCATTTATTCCTGAAAACTTGCTAATCACGTTGGTTAGCTCACTTACAGGAAAAAGAACTAAAAGTGCAGGAATTATATACTTTTTCCTTTAAAACTTAGCTAAAATATGGGTAAATTAAGGTGCTTTAGGCGTGTAAATACGCCTAACATCATAGATCCAGAAAAGAAATTTGGTAGCTTATCCGGTTCACACTTATTGCACGATTCAAGACTTGAAAGAACAGCAACCTTTCCTAAATGTCTTATAGCCTCTCGAAGAAAAGTACAGACATCTCCGTACCGTTCCGCAAGACTCTACTATACACGGCTTCATACACACCCTAGGACACTTGAACTCTATGCTCTGATACCAAGTTTGTAACATCCCGAAAATCAAGTTCCGAGATGCCACACGGTGGGTAGGGTCACAAGTGACCCCAAGCTAACCCTTTTCATCGGTATAACTCAAAATCACCTGTTTAAAACATAATTCTGAGAGAATGAAGCTGAAAATGTCTCAATACAGAATCTGTTCAGTACAATATTGGAACTACAAGATGACAATTCTACTAACACATATACATATACAAGAAGGAGACTGAATACATCAACCACTACTACTGTCTATGAAGCATCTACTAGTGTTGTCTGTACATAGTCGGGTCATGACTCCCAACTACCACACTCAATACGACCGACGAAAGAAGATACCATGCTCCCAACTAAAATAACCGACCCAATCCCTGAACTGCGAGGACTCTTTATCTGCTGACCGGAAACTGCAACTAAATAAAATAGTAAATGGGGGTCAGCATAAAGATAATGCACTGAGTATGTGGGGGTGCATGCAAAACTTTAAATAACATCATCAATTTCATGAAAACATGCATACATACAATGATGACTCACTTGGCTTGAGTTATACAAAATCATACTCTTCATACTTTCATAATAAATAGTTCAAATGGTAAAATCTCATAATCCATGTAAATCATAAAAAATCATAAATTATGATAAATCATCATAAATTATCATATCATAGGAAATCATAATTCATCATAACATCTCATCTCTTTGACTCAAATCTCGGAGTGACTCGGTAATTCAAGAAACATGACTTTTATGGACAGGGGTGTTTCCTATAACCGACAACCCCATGAGGCGCGTGGAATACCAACGTTTGCCCTCCTAAGGAGAGCAATCCCATTGGCAGGAGTGTTGTACTCTTGCCAGGGAGTAAGACCTTAAAGGTTTCATAATCATAATTCGGATCTATGGCCAACAATATCATCATCAACAACCCTACGGTGGCACATAGGTTTGGGAAAATACCAAATTTCCCTCTCGGTGCTAAGTAATACTCCCCGACTAGCTCAGAACGCGTTAGGAAATCCACCACAACGTCACAAGGGTCTATCATAAAGACCAAATCAAATCTCTTTCTCATTTATCAAATCATATCAATTTGTGGATTCCTAACTCAACACATTTTAGCTCAAAACATTTTAATTTTCCTCAACATCAACAAGGTATCAATGCATTGAACCATAACCGACTCGACATTTGGACAACGATATGAAGACTAAATACGTAATATTTTCAACAATTCAACTCATCAAAATCATCTGGAAAAATACCAAAATTCATCTCAACATCTATATCAAAATCAATCTTTCTCATAGTCAAAATCATCTCGACTCTGCGAGTTCAAGGTCAATGTACTCAAATGACTATTCTTTAAATTCGACAATTAAATCATGACAACAACTTTTGAAAAGCACTTGAGACCTTCAATTCATAATAAGAATACATATCCCGTAGTACAACTCAAATCACGACTTTTATCTCGAAAGCCATTAGAAATATCAATTCATTGTAGCAGTATGCAATTTATAGCATAAATTCTCAATTTAAGAAGTAGAGTAATGAAGTAATCATGTATATCCATATTGGAAAAAAATTCAAAGTTTTATAAATCCTTCATAAAGTAATTTGAGTCTATACCCATTTTCGAATATTATGAAATTTCAATAATACAACTCAACCTTTTTAAATGTCAAAATGTAACAATTTATCAAGTCATGACAACATCAATATTTTTGAGAAAATATCAAGACTCATGGTAATATCTCAAATGTTATATCTCAATATGCTCAATGATTTAATTTCGTCATAAAGAAGCTTTAAGCTTATCATAATTCTCAAAATCATTCCAAAATACCATTTCAACATATATCTCGAAATCGTTCAAAATAAAAATACGAAATTTATAATTATAGATATCAAGACATCTTATGTCTCAAATATATATTCAATAATTCAAATCGTCATTGGGAAGCATAAAGCTTGACACATATCTCAAAATATTATTCGAAAATACCATCTCGACATACGTCCCAAAATCATTTAAAATACCACCTCGTGGTAAAAGTGTGTAATTCGCAATGATAATTATTAAATCATATCATGAAAACATTGAGATAATCATATAAATCAAAGTTTACTCATTCAATAATCATAATATCATAATCTAAGACATTCCCCACGGAAAGTTTATAATTCATTCTAGAAGATAGAAGCCAACACGTTTACGCACAAAATTTCAACGAAAATTTCCTGGTGTATTACATCATCTCCCCCTTGGAAACATTCATCCTCGATTGTCAAAATAAGAACAGAATACCATGGAAATGAGGAAAAAAGGCTTGAATAATGAAATCAATCCACTTACTTCACTCCAAACTTTCGAATACTTCATAGAACATGCGATTCCTAATGAGAATGGTCACATAGTTGGATCTTAAACAAAGGAGACTGATTTTATGGAATCGATATCTTTGGTTTATTCAGATACTGAGAATCAAAGGTCTCGAAGGAGATCTCATCAAAAGAAGGACCACTTGAGCCCAAATGAAACGTCCCTCAACACTCCCTCCAAAACATTCAAATGACATTGTTCGGGGAGAAAATGAACCATAATTTAATACAATCCTATCGTATGGAAACAAGGACCCATATGGCATAAATTAAGATAGGAATTTCTAGGTCTTGGGAAACATAACTCCATGCTTCCAAACTTAGCAACACTTCCCAACTACTCCATCGACTATGTTCAAGCCTAACTCCAAGTACTCATGAGATACGCCACATAACACTATAATATTAATCTATATCATGAACCTCAATACACACTAAGCCTCACAACTCCTCACTTCAAACATAACTCTTATTGCTACTCCAACAACCACATGCAATCTTATACTAGGGATCTGCTAACTTGCGGTGCATTCTTTTAGATATACAACCATAACATTCAAGCCTATACTCATAACCACATACGTACTTCGCACATGCACCTCTAAACGAACACTCATAAAGCATGTTCCTTGCTTTCTCTAAGATTCCATCCACTACATCATTCACACATACTGGTTAATTATTTAAATGACACACATAACATTTTCTCAACCAATTGAACTATACACAAAAACTCTGTATTACTATTCCTACAACCTCATAGAAGTGCATAAAATAAATGCACAACAATCTTTCCAAATAAACATTTAAAACTTCAACTAACCACGGCATGTATCAAGGTCTTAGCCTCAATCTAACTTCACTTCACCGCCGTGAGCACACCACCATCTATCATAGATAAGGAAGTATCTTTTGTCCCTTCTAGACAACTGCTCAACACTATTAGCTTGACTTATGAAAAGGTAACAAAATTTTAAAACATGAAGACCTGAAACATGAAGGGATAATGTAAATAACTTGACTCTTTCTATTGAGGACTTAGGAATAAAATATCAAATACAATGGGTTCATTAAGGTATCAAAATTGAAGACACCCATAACGGAAACTGAATCTCACTGATCAATAAGAGTATTGCCTGAGTACTGGAACTGAACATACTATAAAACTTGAGTATATGAGTCATGGGCGGCATGCCCTGAATTAGAGCTCATAACTTATGGAATGTGATTCCAACTGCTAGAAGAACTAGAATTTCTCATTTTTGGAAACTAGAAGAGTATGTAATTCTCCATCACGTATATGAACATGAATTAAGATCATGGAACTAAAATGTAAAGCATGAGTAGGTTTTGGGACAGCTGAAAATACTAAAATAATATTTGGTCAAGCACCGATCTTTCTCACAACAAATTTACAACTTACTGGTACTTCTACTAAAATGTAAAAGCTTGACTTGACTACTTGTTCTATCATCTCCACCTTAGCTTTAAGCCACCACTCAAATTCTCAAGTGCTTACTAATTTCGAATCTCCACGAATATCTCTATCTCCGGAATGTACACCATCTAGTGCTTCAACTCTTATTTCTATTAGCTCAACTTGAATACTTTCTAATCTTTTGATAGACCATGCTGCTTCTGTCTTCTCCCTCTAATACCATGCCTATGAACTTATTTTTCTAACCCATAAGAATCAAAATCACACTTAAGAGGCTCAACATTTCTAATCATACGCCACGACTTAACTTAGCCATCAAAACATCATCCATCGTCTAACTAGTATATATCCATCTAACAATCCCATGGCACGACTCACTACACCACATACACTAATCCTCAAAATTAAAGCTGTCCCATAATATCTTGGGTGAACTTTCTCATCATAATAATATTAAACTTAATTACATGTCAACTACACTTAAGCTCCTGTGTACACTGTTCAAGCCTATTAGGTCACTTCCAGCAACTAATACCATTAATCCGGAAACCGTCACATTCGGCTTCATGATCACCAATCGTTCAAACTTAAGGTATCATACTCCACATAATTTACAAGTCCATCTCATGCATAACTCCCACGTGAAGATTATAAAACAACACATCCATGAACACTATCCCACTTAAACTTCATAACAATAATAATTGGTCCTAATCATATAGCCTATCTTATTCACGATCCATTAACACATCCTTCTTTCACCCGTCACTACTATTTATCCTTCATACATAACTTAACATAGTTCATAGCTCTCTACGTCTTAACTTAACTTCCTTTTGCAATCTGGAGAGCACCTAGATTAACAACACTTACCCACCGAGTACTTCCATCACTAACCTATACTCTCTGTCATACATATACCGTCAATACCCATTTCATACCTCGAATAAACTATATCACTTTCTATTAACCCAATTGCATACAAAAAGGGATTTGGCTATACTTATGCTCAACAAATCACACTTACCATCCTTCTTACTACTACACCTCCACATCCCACATTTTCAGCCAGCACAAGGAACAAGATGAACTACAAGTTGCTAGTGGATCGAAATAGGCCGCACATGGCTCCACTAGGCTTTGAATATGAGTTTTGAAAAAAAGTTTGAGGTGAATAACAAAACAACTGTGCTAGTGAATCGAAAGAGCCCCACACGGCTTCACTAGACTTTTATTTTTTTATTTTTTTATTTTTTCAACAGCATGATGATAGCAAGATTACGGGAGATAGGAACTTGGCATACCATATTCGATGATCAAGGAGTACGCATCCACTCAGTCTTAGCTGAACAAGTCATAAAGAAGAGGACATAACATGAAACTTCAGGAACTTATAACACACTGAGAGGCCCTTTTGAAGCCACTTTTATGAGACTTCTAAAACATTTTGCTAATCAATCTGAAAACATTATCAGGGAAAGAACCGGCACTTACTGCTCATACTATCTCAAGAATAGCACATAGATAGAAAAGTACAAACAGTCACTTATAGATCCTGAAAAGAAATTTGGTAGCTTATCTGGTTTAAACTTATTGCACGATTCAAGACTTGAAAGAACAGAAACCTTTCCTAAATGACTTATAGCCTCTCAAAGAAAGGTACAGACATCTCTGTACCGTTCCGCAAGACTCTACTAGACATGGCTTCATAGACACCCTGGGACACTTGACTCAAATCTCGGAGTACTCGGTAATTCAAGAAACATGACTTTTATAGACAGGGGAGTTTCCTATAACTGACAACCCCACGTGAGCCGCGTGGAATACCAATGTTTTCCCTCCTAGGGAGAGCACTCCCATTGGCGGGAGTGTTGTACTCTTGCCAGGGAGTACAACCTTAAATCTTTCATAATCACAATTCAGCTCTCTGGCCAATAATATCATCATCAACAATCCTACGGTGGCACATAGGTTTGGGAAAATACTAAATTTCCCTCTCGGTGCTAAGTAATAATCTCCGACTAGCTCAGAATGCATTAGGAAATCCACCACAACATCACAAGGGTCTATCATAAAGACCAAATCAAATCTCATTCTCATTTATGAAATCATATCAATTTGTGGATTCCTAACTCAACACATTTTAGCTCAAAACATTTTAATTTTCCTCAACATAAAAAAGGTATCAATGCATTGAACCATAATCGACTCGACATTTGGACAACGATATAAAGACTCAATACGTAATATTTTCAACAATTCAACTCATCAAAATCATCTGGAAAAATACCAAAATTCATCTCAACATTTATATCAAAATCAATCTTTCTCATAGTCAAAATCATCTCGACTCTGCGAGTTCAAGATCAATGTACTCAAATGATTATTCTTTCAATTCGATAATTAAATCATGACAACAGCTTTTGAAAAGAACTTGAGACCTTCAATTCATAATAAGAATATATATCCCGTAGTACAACTCAAATCATGACTTTTATCTTGAAAGCCTTTAGAAATATCAATTCATTGTAGTAGTATGCAATTTATAGCATAAATTCTCAATTTAAGAAGTAGAGTGATGAAGTAATCATGTATATCCATATTGGAATAAATTTCAAAGTCTTATAAATCCTTCATAAAGTAATTTGAGTGTATACACTTTTTCGAATATCATGAAATTTCAATAATACAACTCAACCTTTTTAAATGTCAAAATGTAACAATTTATCAAGTCATGACAACATCAATATTTTTGAAAAAATATCAAGACTCATGGTAACATCTCAAATGTTATATCTCAATATGCTCAATGATTTAATTTCGTCATACAGAAGCTTTAAGCTTATCATAAATCTCAAAATCATTTCAAAATACTATTTCAACATATATCTCGAAATCGTTCAAAATAAAAATATAAAATTTACAATTATAGATATCAAGACATCTCATGTCTCAAATATATATTCAATAATTCAAATCATCCTTGGGAAGCATAAATCTTGACACATATCTCAAAATATTATTCCAAAATACCATCTCAACATACGTCCCAAACTCATTCAAAATACCACCTCGTGGTAAAAGTGTGTAATTTGCAATGATAATTATTAAATCATATCATGAAAACATTGAGATAATCATATAAATCAAAGTTTACTCATTCAATCATCATAATCTCATAATCGAATTATTTAGACATAATCTCACTTGCAAAATCATGTAAAACCATAATAAAATTAAAGCTTTGGGCACAAGAATGGAAGATTGCTCTTGTTCAAAACCCCACATACCTTGAAATTGACTTCTCGATTATGGAATACTGTTCACACAAATAAAGGGTTCTCCTCGAAGGTCTCGAGATGATGAGTTCAGTTATCGGATCAAATTTGAATTTCTACGGTGAAATTGGAAGATATTTGGAGCTCAAAATGGACCTAGGGTTTAGTTCTCTCAATGTTTTTGATGGAAGAACATGAATTTTATGTCTCAATATAGGTATATATGGATAACTTTCGTCCATGAAGTGAAGGCATAATGACCAAAATTCCCTTAAAAATCAAATAATTCTTGAATCTATCCTTTGGTGGACTGTTTTGATAGTCTGAAGTAGATCAACCATAACATTTTACTCCGATATCTAAATTGGATGAAACTAATTTCATTAGAAAGAGGACTCTCATATCTTTCCGTTAAAATATAGTATCTCACCCAGATCATTGTTTACGAGGAGTTATGATCGTTTGAAGTTGACCTAAAAATTCACTTTTGATAGACTGAAGTAGATCGACTATAACTTTTTGCTCCGACAGAAAAATTGGATGAAAACAATTTCATCGGAAAGAGGACTCACAGAGCTTTCCATTGATATATATTAGATAACCCATATCATTATGTACAAGGTTTTATGGTCATTTAAATTGGAGAAAAAATACGCCAGGCCTCAATACTTTTTCCTGCATGTTTTACTGTTCACTACTATTCATGGTTCGATCGGAATGTTCATAACTCATCGCTCGGGTGTCTTTTTTGGATGATCCACGTATATTTGGAAATATTATTCGATTCTATACGCAATGGTGGGTCATAATCTAATACATTCCACAGGAAAAATTTATAATTCATTCTAGAAGATAGAACCCAACACATTTACGCACAGAATTTCAATGAAAAATTTCTTGGGGTATTACAATTACCCATATAGTTATTTATATTTTTACCATTTACTTTGAATGGGGCTTCCCCATAACGCTTCAAATACAAATAACCATTTGGGAACACTCTCACCACAGTTAATGGACCATACTATCTACATTTCAATTTGCCTAGAAATTAGATAAGTCTCGAATTATGCAACAATACCTAGTCATCTGGCTCAAATATTCTTTTCTTGATTTTTCAATCATGATGTAACTTCATCTTCTCTTTGTATAATGCAAAACTCTCATAATCCCATAGTCAGAATTCACCCAACTCATTCACCTTACTCTTTCTCACCTTGGATGCATCATTCCACTCAAAGTTCAACTTATTCAATGCCCACAATGCTTTGTTCTCAAGTTCAACAGGTAAGTGACATGCATTACCATACACCAACTGATATGGGGAAGAACCTATGGGAGTCTTGAGAGCTATTCTATAGGCCCATAATGCATCATCGAGATTCCTTGACCAATTAGTCCTATTGGCATTAACAATCTTTGCCAAAATAAACTTTATCTCTCTGTTAGACACTTCAACCTGTCCGCTAGTCTGTAGATGACAAGGTGTTGCCACCTTATGCTTTACACTATGCTTCTCAACAAAATTTTTGAACAAGTAGTTGCAGAAGTATGACCCTCTATTACTAATGATTGCATGTGGTGAGCAAAATTTAGAAAAGATGTATTTCTTCAAAATGGTAGTGACACTTCTTCCTTCATTATTGGTGAGCACAACCACTTTCACCCATTTAGATACATAGTCCACTGCCAAAAAAGTGTACTTCATACCAAATGAACTAACAAATGGACCCATAAAGTCGATCCGCCATACATCATACAACTCTAACTACAGAATGGGTTTCATAGGGAGTTCATGGCATCTAGAGATATTTCCTTGAAGTTGGCATTGGTCATAGGTTAAATAAAAGTCATGAACATTCTTGTATATCGTAGGACAGCAGTACCCACATTGTAAGATCTTGTAGGCTGTGAGAGTTCTCCATGGTGACCCCTAACTGGTGAAGAATGACAAGCCTCAAGAATGCTCATCATCTCTATTTCATGGATACATATATGAATAAACCTACCGCACAAATTTAGAATAGGTAAGACTTATACTAGAAAATCTTCCTTACCTCATGCATAAATCTCTTTCTATACTGGAAGGATAGATCTTCTGGGATGAGATCACATGCCAGGTAATTTGGAATATTAGCAAACCAGGGAACTATATCTTAGGATGCTTACACAACCTACACATCTGGAAAAGTATCATCGATTTCAAGCCCATATTCTACTTTCTGCATTGCTTCATCCTCAAGCTTGAACAAATGATCAATAACTTAATTCTCTGTACCCTTTTGATCTTTTACCTCAAAATTGAACTCTTGCTGCAAGATAACCTCATGGATCAATCTAGGATTTACATCTTTTTTCACCATCAAGTATATGAAGGATGCATGATCTATATGCATAACAACCTTAGTGCCAATCAGATAAGACCAAAATTTCTCAATGGCAAAAATCACTGCTATTAGTTCTTGTTCATTCACAATATAATTATTCTAAGTAGGGTTTAATGCCTTACTTGAATAATATATAAGGTGAATAATCTCTCTCTTCTTTGGTCTAGGACAGCATGTACAGCCACACCGCTTGTATCATACATGATCAAAAATAGCATAGACCAGTCAAGAGACACAATAATAAGAGTAGGCACTAACTGATCCTTCAAACACTTAAAAACTTTTAGACATGCCTCATCAAGATCAAACTTCACTTCATTCTCAAGAATTTTTCATAATGGATTTGCAATGTTCAAGAAATCCTTGATGAATTGCCTGTAGAAACCTGCATGGCCCAAAAAGCTTTGAATTTCCTTAACTAAAATTCATGGTGGTATCTTCTTAATCACCTTAATTTTTTCCTTGTCAACCTATATTCCTATTTTTGAGATCTTGTGCCCAAGCACAATTAATTGTTTCACCATAAAGTGACACTTCTCCCAGTTAAGTACCAAGTTGTATTCCTCACATTGACGTTGAGCATTGTCCCAGTGAATCAAACAGTCATCAAAAGAATCACCAACTATAGAAAAATCACCCATAAATTCATCAATGAGTCATCAAAGGAATAACAAACTACAGAAAAATCATCCATAAATACCTCAATGGTGTCTTCTATCATGTTAGAGAAGATGGACATCATGCATTTCTAAAATGTTATTAAAGTATTGCACAGCCCAAATGGCATTCTCTTGAAGGAAAATGTCCCATATGGGTAGGTAAATATTGTCTTCTCGATATCTTCGAGAGAAATCATGATCTAATTTTACCCCAAATAGCCATCCAAAAAATAATACCAGCCCCTTCCTGTAAGTCTATCCAACATCTGATGCATGAACGGAATTTTGAAGTTGTCCTTTTGGGTCTATGTGTTCAATTTTCTATAGTCCATGCACACTCTCCAGCCTATGACTGGTCTCATTGTCACTAGTTCATTTTTCTCATTTTACAAAACAATAATGCAACCTTTCTTCAAGACACGTTGAATGGGACTGACCCACTTGCTATCAGCAATGGGATAAACAACACCAGCATCCAACCACTAAATGATCTCTTTCTTTACCATCTCATGCATTGGTTGATTCAATCATCACTGCTGCTCAACAGTCGGTATATAGCCTGATTAAAGTTGGATTTTGTGAGAGCAAATTCCTGGAGAAATACCAAAAATATCTACAATTGTCAATTTTTTAGCTCGTATGAACTTTTGCAATACAAAAAATAACACCTCTACCTCAGTCTCCGTCAAATCCAGAGTAATGATTACTGACAATGTGTTGCTGGCCCCCAAGAGAACATAACACAAATGGGATGGGAGGGATTTTAACTATAATATTGGTGTCTATTTAATCAATTAACGAGAGGAGGGAGTGGTTCCATGCTTCAAATACAAATCAAGTTTCCTTGAAGCATAAGTATAAGAACCTCTTCCATATAGAGCTCTAACCATTGATACGCATAAATTATAACCTTCTTATGAAAGTGTAAGCGGTCTCTGTCAAATATAGAACCCAACTGGGTTGGGTGTCGAATCCCACAGGGAATACTATGTTCACTAAGTCTTGTGGTTGTTATTAAACTATTGATCGAAGGTTCTTGAGAAAAAAAAGGGTTTTGATTTATCAATTGTATAAAATGTTTGTCACAAAAAGTAATCCACTTGTTGATTGTATTAAAAATAGTAATACAGTGAGAGTATTCAAACTAGAGTTATGGTTACCAAGAAAGTTAAGAAGCTAGGGTTGTGAACTATTTTGAATTCCCTATAAACAATTCTAATTGCAAGAGTAAGAGAATTCTATGGTTTACCCATTAGTTTCACTACCTAAATGAGTAATTTTATCCCTTAATTCTTTCAAACATAAGGAACATATGATTTTTTCAACTATATTCTCACATGGGTTGATCTGGCTAAGGCATGTACCCTTTATCCAAAGGTTAAAGCTTTTAGATTTGTGTAAACTTTTTCTTTTCCCTACAAACACATTTCCTTTCAAACAAGTGATGTTGTCACTTTTAAAGTTTGCAATGAATAAAAGTAATTAAAGTGAAGAAGGGTTTATGCAATATCAATTAATCATAGGAATCTACTAGATTCACAACCCAATTCAGCTTTTCACATCAAGGCTCCCATAGCCCTAGTCATGGGAGTTTAGCCACATATCTCTATAATAGAAAGAGAAGAATTCATTGTGTTCTTCATAAATTAATTCAAGATTTACTTACAAAGGTTGCAAGAATTTGTTCTTCAATTGTCAATAGAGACGGAATGATTGGATCCACAAGATTTCTTAACACCCCAAAATTCTAGGTTACAAAGAGTTTCTAGATATGGAGACTATGATAAAAGATAAAAATAAATGATAGATCCCCCATAATAAAACCTAAAAATAGTATTTATACATTCCCAGGTAAAAAGAATCTAAAATTTGAATTCAGAAAACTACGTCCAAACTAACGGCCAAAGTGGTGGTCCGTTGAGGGGTTGACGGTCCACCATTTGGTCCGTCGTTGAGTCCTTCAAGAAGTAATGTTCTGGATAAGGCTGATGGCCAAACTGGTGGTCCGTTGTAGATCTGACAGTCCACCATTTGGTCCGTTGCTGAGTCTTTCAGGAAGCATGGATAAGGCTGACGACCAAACTATTTGTCCATCGCAGATCTGACGGTCCACCATTTGTTCTGTCGTTGAGTCCTTCAGGAAGCAATATTCTAGATAAGGCTGATGGGCAAGATGGTGGCCAAGAACAGATCTGACGGTCCTCCATTTGGTCCATCGCTGAAAGTTCTAAAACCTTGGGTTCTGCCTAAGACTTGACGGTAAGGTTGATTGTCCATCGAAGGTGTGAAAGTCCATCATTTCAACCGTCAGAAGCACTTTTCTGTCACTTTCCTAAGTCTTTTCCTTCATCTAACTCCTTGCCCTGAAAAACTAAAAACCAGCGTCAAATGCAACCTTGGTTGCTTGAAAACATCTAATTTTCCTAAGAAAAGATGCAAAATGTCTCGTCAAAAGCCGGAACATCAACACCCTCAACTTAAGATCATTGTTTGTCCTCAAGAAACTCAACATCTAATTGTGAACATGAACAATATCATTACCAAAAACCTACGAATGAATCATTTTGTCGCAATCATTCACTCACATGAATTTAACACATTAGGCTCTACACCCAACATTGATTATAATTTAGCACACACACATGGATGTTATATCTCACAAAGAAAAAAAAACTGAAGTAGAACTCCATTTTCCCTTACAACAAAGTAGTCCACCAATCATTATATTATGTGGACACAATATAAGATCTCTCAGTCACAAAGAAGTTACAAGCATAGTCCAAGTGCCTATAGGCTTGCCTTTGCCATACGATTCACCCTTAAAGTTGATTCATTAGGATCTAACAGGTCATTTCTAGGATTGTAATGAGGCTTCAAGATAGGTGAGGATACTCTTTTGGGTAAAGTGACTCAATAGGGTTTAACTCTCCTTGCCCTCGCAACTTTTTACTCCCAAGCTGCTATTTTAATCAACTTGCTTACAATCACCCTTAATCAAATTTTTTTAGATCATCAACCACCCTCAACTTATATTGATGCAGTAATCCGAGGTGCACAATATCTTTAGATAGATCAGGGCCAAATTCCTTTAAACTATATTCTAAACAAACTTTCCACTTAGTGCTTACATTTTCACAATAGCCACCCTCAACTTAGGTGTTTTGCCTAAGTTGAGGTACACAATGCCTGATATTGGGCCAAGGCCAGAGTTGAATGCTAATGCCCTACGAAGAGTTAATTAGATATATAGCAAGTGAAGAAAACTACTAAAAATCTCAAAACGGGTTCGAGTGAAAGAAAAATCTTAGAGTGGTTAATTATATAGGCTAAGTGGACTAAAAATACAAGTAGGCCTGCCATCCTATCCTAATGAATCAACTAGAAGATAGTATGAATGACTCAAGTATGTTCTAGGCATTAGACTATGCAAGAACTGAAGATAAATCCTCACACACACAGTGGCAACTGAGTTAAACTTCTTCTGCTGCTGTTACGATTTCCATAACATAATTCATGCACCTCTTTCATTTTAATGCCAAATGCAGACTCACTGAAGGTTATGCATACATGCTACGTGGTTAAAGTAAATAATTATATATTCATTCTCATATTCTTATGCCAACATGATTCATTATTCATATCTACAAAGGGATACTGAAACAGGGAAATTTTTTATAAATAACATTAAGCACAAAAATAAAAATACCCTAGATAGGAAATTAAAGATGTGAAAATAAAAACACCCTAAACATGACGATTCGACTAGATAGCACATGGCAGGAAAATAGATCGGCAATACAACCCACCATGGTACAAGTAGAAGTACAAGTACACCATCCCCGTCAGAAAAATAGTTGCATTGTCCTTATGCATTGGTTTAAAGTACAAGGAAATGGTTTTACTTGTTTTACCTCTTATTCATCTAAGGTGTCTGTGAAGTATGGCGAGGCTCCTGCGTCCTCACCTGATGTGATGTTGTCCCCTTTGGTGATAGGGGTGCTCATAACCTCACCCTCCATGATTGGAGAAATCGTCTCACAAACAGATCCTGCACTATGCCCCCTTGCTGGGGCAATGCTAGTGGATACCCCTGCTACTTTATCTTCTTTTTTCTTTCTCATTTTTTCTTCATCCTTCAGTGACTTCTTCCGAACCCTCTTAATATCATGCCGTTCTTGTTGTTCTAGTGTCATTTCTGCTCGTTTCCACCACTTTGCTTCTATCCTTATAACTTTTTCATCCATTTGCTCCTTCCCTTTGGTCATCACTGGTCTTCCCATCAAGTCCACTATACCTTCTTCAACATCAATTTCCACCAAGGTTGGGTCAAAAATAGTCTGTTGTGGCTGCTTATTCTTCAGCTCTGCAATCTTCACCTTTTCCCATACAAATTCAGCCATCAGCTTGGCAAAATCAGAGAGGGACAGAGAATCGAGCCTTTTGTTGATACGAAGTTCCATGTTATGCATCCAAGCCTGAATGGTTTTGTATCTACGAATTGCATCAGCCATAATTTCATCAATAAAAGGCTTGAAGTCTGCAACCCACTTATCTAGCTGTCTCTGAAACCTCTTTTGCGTCGTGATTGACTTAGCAAAGTTTTTTGGTGTGAATCTGTACTCAGCAAAATCTGCTCCACCCATAGATTGTGCGGTACCTAACCTCGTAGATATGCCTTGGGGTACGAACTCAAGTAGCACATAGGTGGTAATGAGAAAAGGCATATCTGTACGGATCTCTGTAGTATCATGAGCTGGTGCAGAATGAGTTTGGTAAGCTGGAGGCTTTGTGACACAAATCTTGAATTTCGAGTTGTCTTTCGACTTCTTAGTGTCCTATTTTTATGCAGCCTAGATTTCATTAGCTACTCCGCGAATAAAGGGTACACCGGCCTGTCTGCATAAAGCTGTGATTAAGCATGGAAATGGCAATGCACTGGAGACTTTGTGGGACCTCACGAACATCTCAGCTGCAATTATCTTGCTAAAGTTAACTTGAAGTCATGAGATCAAGCTTTCCACCAACACGGCTCTGTCTTTATCCAAGTATCCATCCCCTTCTGTTGGCATTAACCTCTAACGAACAACAACCCAACAGAATTTAGCCTTAAAACTAAGGGAGTATTTTCCAATACACTCCCGTAAGTTGGTCAACCAAGAAGGGTTACCATCCTCAGTCAAAAATGAAGCCACCCACTACCTTGTAGCGGAAGCATTTCTCAATCTGTACTTACGATCAGGTACAGCAAGCAGGGCCTTGTACTCTGGTCCAAATAACATCCTATTGATTATTTGGATTGAAATATCAACAGTGACTCCTCGGACAGGTACAGACTCTCTGTTTGGCAAATTTGTAATTGATGTCCCCTTTGGGCAATACTGTTTTACCAGTGCATGATAATTTGCAAAGAATTCTCTTACCCAATTTAGTTGATAGGCTCCTGGTGGCTGGCTCATCCATGCTAGTTCATACTAAATAAAACGGAGTTCCAACTCAGGATATTCATGTAAGTCCTTTGTCAAAATCTGATGCTCTTCCGCAAATGACCTTTTGATCCCTCTCGCAATGGGTGTTAACCCATCATAGAACTTCTCACATGCTCTTTCTATCTTCTATCTAATCGCCTCCCGAACTTGAGGATCCTTTTTTCTGACAATATTAAATCTTTAGGTTCAGTTTCTACGTTCTCTGCTTCAGCTTTACCTTCTACATTGGCATCCTCAGTTTCAACATCTGTAGGTTTAGGCGGAGTGACATCAACTGCGGCCTCGTCTATGCTCGAACTGGTACTACTAGTACTATCATCACTCTCCTCTTCAGACTGGGAGAGTGGGAGATTTTCCCTTCTACTTTGTCTGGTGTTGTATCCTGATGCAAGTTCGCCTCCACCCTTTTGAGATATCTCTCCTCTATTTACTGGTAGTTTGGGAGCCATAACACCTGAAAAAGAAGTAAGAAATTAGTTCAAAGCTCAAAAGTAGTCAAATCATTTCATTTTGTGTCTTGACGGTCAAAGTGATGGTCCACCAGTGATGGTACAGTCCACCAGTTTGGCCGCCATACCTTAACTAGTGTGCAAAAAATTTTAGAGCCCTACGACGGTTAATTTGGTGGTCCGTCACAAAGTTGACAGTCTATCATCTTGTCCATCGTGGCTTATCTAGTAAGTGCCATTTCAATGAGTCCTGCGACGGTCAATTTGGTGGGCCATCAAAAAGTTGATGATTCACCAGTTTGGACGTCGCACCTCCATCTTCATCTACAACTTTTGATTCGACCTTATGTCGAGCAACTCATATGCCAGATCAATTTTTAGCTATAGCAACGCCATGAAATTCACATTTGAAGCACTTCTCTTCTCATTTTAAGTAATTTAATTTGTTCAGACTTCACCCAACAGGATACATTAAAGTTTCAACTCAAATCATCCATACTCAACATAAAAGAAGCACTTTACTTCTTATACAAAACAAAAAGAAAAGGTTATGCCCATAACTTTGTTTTGCGGTAATATACTTGGAACTTCAAGAGAAAAACTTCACTTAGAACTTTAGCAATTGTTTCACTCTTTGTTTGTCATGAAGAGAGGGAGAGATTGAGCTTGATTAAATAAGGGAAGCTGAAGGAGATGAGGAGTCTTAGATAAAAGAACTCCCTTCAGTTTCTTTTAATCCTAAGGTAGTGGAATAGGTAAAGTACGCAAAACAGTTTAAATGAATGCGATCACTTAATTTTATCCTTAATAATCGATTGGGTTAAATACAGAGCACTTAAGAAAAACACAGATTTAACCCGAGTTATTTTGGAATTAGGGTTAAAACAACGATGATCCTAACGGTACGTTATATGTACGACGGACCACCGCCCCGGCCGTCGCTACTTACCAATATTTTGGTGGTTTTTCTTCATTGTGACGGTCAGTGGGATGGACCACCAAGATTTTGATGGTCCACCAGTCTGACCGTCAAACCTTACCAGAACTTAGGTCACCCATCTTGAGTTTGACTATAGTTTTGACGGCCAACCAAGATTGTGACATCCCACCACTTTTACCGTCAACTCAATCTAGTGAATAATTTTTTTTTCCTTTTTTTTATGGTTGAAGTAGTGGTCCGTCAGATGACTGGTGGTCTGCCAAATCAGCCATCAGTTTTATTCCAGTAGCTCAGATTTGTGTCCTATCTTTAACTATCTCCCTCCTTCCCCTTTTTACTGAATTTTTGTCCTGCGCATATAAAAAATGCACAAACATATAACATGGACTCTAACTATGGTTACAACAACAATTTGTGGGTTTCCTCCCACTAGCGCCTGATTTATCATCGCGGTATGACTCAGATATCTCGATTACTCAGGCTTCATCGAGATAGAAGGTATCAATACTTTTTATCGAGTCTTTTGGACCGATATAAACTTTGATTCATTTCCCGTTAACTTGGAAGACGTTTTCGTCTTCATTTTGAAGTTCCACTACTCCATATGAGTAGACTTGACTGACTTTAAATAGTCCTGACCACTTTCACTTGAGTTTACCTAGAAACAATTTTAGTCTGGAGTTGAATAGAAGCACTAAGTCATCTTTTCAAAAATCTCTACTTTCAATCCTTCGTTCATGGTACTTCTTCATTTTCTCTTTGTAAAGATTTTCCCTTACATAAGCCCCAAGATGGAATTCCTCCATCTCATTCAGTTTCCCCAATCTTAGCTCTACTGACTTTTTCCAATTGAGATTTAACCTTTTGAGAGACCACAACGCCTTGTGTTCCCTCTCGATTGGTAAATGACATTCTTTTCCATAGACTAACTAATATGGTGACATACCAATTGGTGTTTTAAAAGAGTCATCTAGCTTTCGAGACCAATCTTGCCTATTAGCGTTCACTGTTTTGTCTAGGATGGCTTTAATTTCCCAATTCGTTATCTACGCTTTCCCACTAGTTTGTGGGTGGTATGGAGTCGCTACTCTATGATGTTTCACCCCATATTTCACCAAAGCAGCCCAGAACACATTGTTGCAGAAATGAGATCCTCCGTCGCTTATAATAGTACGTGGTACTCCAAAGCGAGAGAAGATGTTCTTCTTGAGAAATGCCATAACTCTCTTCCCTTCGTTGTCAGACAAGGAAACGGCTTCGACCCATTTCGAAACATAATACACAACAACTAAAATGTACTTTATTCCATACGAGCTTACAAAAGGGCCCATGAAATCAATGCCCCAGACGTGAAATAATTCTACTTCAAGTATCTTAGTCAAAGGCATCTTATGCCTCTTGGAGATCGAACCCTACCTCTGACATTGCTCATACTTTATCACAAACTCATGAGCATCCTTGAATATTATTGGCTAATAGTATCCACTCTGCAAACCTTTCTAGACGTTCGGTCACCTGCATGGTGACCTCCAATTGGGGAAGCATGACATGATTCTAATATGCATAATACATTAACTTCTGTCACACATCTCCTTATAATGTTGTCAACACATCACCGAAAAATATACGGCTCATCCCAGAAGTAGTGTGTCACATCATGAAGGAATTTCTTTCTTTGATAGAAAGAAAGATTTTCTGGAATGACCTTGTTCACCACATAGTTTGCAAAATCAACATACCAAGGCACTTTCTCAATAGCAAAAGCTAAGATCTCCTCATCAGGAAATGTATCATTTATCTAAACTTCCTCACCAACTACTTGCTCACTTTGTATCCTAGACAGATGATTTGTACCTTAGTTTTCGCAACCCTTACTATCTTTGACTTCAAAGTCAAATTCTAGGAGTAGCAACACCCATATAATTAAACTTGATTTTGCGTCCTTCTTATCCATCAAATACCTCAAGGTTGTGTGGTCAGTGTGGACCACCACCTTGGTCCCTAGTAGATAAGCTCCGAATTTCTCAAAAGTATAACTACAGTACGGAGTTCTTGTTCGGTAATGGTGTAGTTCTTTTGAGCTCCATTCAGTGCTTTTCTAGCATAATAAATTGGGTGAAACAATTTGTCCTTCTTCTGTAGGGAAACACTGCTTGCATCACACATGATCTCAAACGGTTTTGACCAGTCTAGTGCAACAATTATAGGGGCCTCAACCAGCTTCTTTATAAGGAATTCAAATTCCTTCAAGCAATCAACATCAAAGGAGAACTTAGCTTCCTTGTACAAAAGTTTGCAAAATGTATTTACCACCTTTGAGAAGTCCCTTATAAACCTCCGGTAAAAACCAGCATGCCCAAGGAAACTACGCACACCCTTCTCTGATATGGGAGGTGGTAGTTTCTCTATAACTTCAACGTTGGATCTATCAACCTCTATCCTTTTTCTGAAATTTTATGCCCCAGAACAATGCCTTCCTTCACCATGAAGTGGTATTTTTCCCAATAGAGCACCAAATTGAATTCCATACACCATTGCAGAGCTCTACTCAAGTTCTCCAAACATAGCTCAAATGAATCTCCAACTACAGAAAAATCACCCATGAACACCTCCAGGTTGTTATCCACCATATCTGAGAAAATAGACATCGTACAACTATGAAAGGTGGCTGGTGCATTAAATAACCCAAATGGAATCCTATTGAAAGAAAAGGTTCCATACGGGCATGTAAATTTCGTATTCTCCTGATCTTCAGGAGCAATATAGATCTGGTTGTAGCCTGAGTATCCATCCAATAAATAATACCACCCACTTCCTGCCAACTAATCAAGCATTTGATCCATTAAAGGCATAGATAAGTGGTATTTTAAGGTCCATGAGTTTAGTTTGCGATATTTTATGCAAATTCTTCACCCAGTCACATTCCTGAGTGAAATCAACTCATTTTCTTCATTTGCACAAACAATCATCTCTCTTTCTTAGGCACATATTGAACTGGGCTCACCCATTTACTGTTGGAAATAGGATAAACCACCTCTGCATCCAACCACTTAAAAAATTCCTTCTTAACTACCTCTTCCAATGGTGAGTTAAGATGGTGTTGGTGTTCGATGGTCGGAGTACAATCTTCTTCAAGTTGTATCTTATGAGTGTAAATGCCAGGGGGAACGCCAATAATATCTTCAATAGTCCACCCTATTGCTCTTTTGTACCTCTGAAGAACCAAAATAAGTGCTTCCACCTACTTCTCTCCCAAATCAGCTGCAATAATAACGGATAGTGTGTTTCCAACACCTGTGGCTCTTCAACAGATGGCTTAGCCAGTAGTCTTGCTCGATTAGAAAGATCAAGATTTAATTTCTTAGGAGCATAAGAGTATTAACCCAGTCCTATCAAAGTGCAAATAGTCTCTTCATACTTCTCAATGCCTCCACGATCGAAATTCATCAGCACTGTAGCTAAAGGCTCTACAACAAATTTTTTCTCTATTGGCACCTATTGCTCATCCTCATAATATAAATCAACAATTTAGAACACACTCATTTCTTTATGCTGCTTCATTGATTGGCATACATCAAATCACACCACATTATCGTTCAGCCTAAATAAGAGCTCATTAGCTCACTAATCAATCAACACACTTCCAGTTATGAGGAAAGGTCTACCCAATATTATGGGTACCTAGAATTCTAACTCACAATCCAGAATGATGAAATATGCCAGAAATAAGAAGCTAGCCACCTTCACCAGCACATCATACAAAATACCAACAGGTCATTTTACCAATCTGTCTGTCATCACAAGTCACTTATTGGTGGGTGTGGGGTCTCCCAAATCCAACTTTTTATAAAAAGCTAGCGACATCAGATTAATGTTCGCTCCCAGATTATATAAGGCTTTTTCATAGTCAAGAGGTCCAATAGTGCATGGGATAGTAAATGCTCTTGGATCAGCCTTCTTCTCCACCAAGGATCTTGTAGAAATAGTACTGCAATGATGGAGACTATCTTCTGGTTTGTAACTCACCGCCCTTTTCTTCGTTACTAGATCCTTAATAAAATTAGCATATCCTTAGTGGAGAAGAAGGTTGATCCTTCTGGTTTCTACAAAATCATTCATAGTTAGCTACTTCAACATTTCCATGAATTTACTAAACTTCGTATCATCGACCTTCTTTTTCAATCTCTGAGGAAAGAGAAGTGATGATTTTGGGAGAGTATTAACCACTACTTCCTTTTTATTCTCTTTCCTTTTTTTCCAACTTATCAACCTACTGATAATTTGAAGGGATATCAATGTTATCCAGCTTCTCAGACTCTACTAGATTACCTTCTTCAAGATCATGATCTTCTTTGATCACCTCATTGTTTACATCTTTGCCCAAAGAAGGGCCTGATAAAACTTTACCACTCTGTGTGGTAATAGCCATGCATGAACCGTCAATCTGAGGGTTCTAAATTGTATCACTCAAAATTGTTCCACTCTTTCTCTGATTCAATATTACAGATAGTTGGCTCATTTATTGTTCCAATTATTTGATCGAAGTGGAATGTGAGTTTACTAACTGACTCATAGAGGACAAATCAGTCTTCATTGTAGTCACCCCAGAGTTGGTAGCCTAAACTTTCCTCAAAAGTTTCTTCATCATGTCCTCAATTGACATCTTGCCAGAGCTAGTTGCAGCATTATCTCCGCTTCCTGGAGGTACATATAGCCCACTTCTATTATTTTTTCTCTTTCAGTTTCCTTGCTACCTATCCTTATAACCAGCCTTTTCATAGTAGTTCTAACCTTGATTTCCTTAGCTATTACCTCAAAAACCCCCCTGATTATTCAAATTATTGGCCTCTTCTTCTAAATAAGAATTATCTCTACCTTTAGCCATAACAGCCTCCACCTTTTCAGTCTATGCAGATAATAGATGCTTGGTCAATAGATCCATCTGTGTCTTTAAATGTGTCATGTCTTGATCATGTTCTTCCTCTTTCTTACGTTGCTTCGCATTCATGCCAATAGCCACAGCAACGCTTGCTACCACAGAATCCCTGGTATGCCAAGCTATGCTTTATTTGGTCATCCGATCAAGCATCTCTGAGGCCTCTTGAAAGGTGAGATCCATAAATGATCCCCCTACAGTATTATCAATAACTGGTTTTGTAATAGAGTTCCAAGCCCGATAAAGAGTCTCCATCATATGAATATATAGCATGTTGTGATTTGGGCACTGCACTAACTTCTTTTTAAACCTCTACCAAATTTCATGAAGAGCTTCGGCTGGGAGCTATCTTAAATTACTAATTTCATCCCTGAACTGTAGCCTCCTGGAGGGCGGAAAGAATTTTTCAAGGATAGCCTCCTTCTATTGCCTTCAGTTGGTTATAGAATCGGGCGTCGGTTTATTAAGACACAATGTTGCCTCCCCAAAAAGAGACAATGGAAATAACCTCAAGCGAAAAGAATTCTGACCTACTCCAAGATTATTAAAAGATTTGTAAATGGTGAAAAATTCACCAAATGCATGTTAGGATCATCTCCTGGTAGACCGCCGAATAACCCCTTTAGATGTAAGAGTTGGATCATCGTACTGGTGATATTGAATTTTGCACCAGGTGCTAGAGATGGAGGAATAATAGCTCCAGACGCTCCTGCTCCATCCATTCAGCTGTCATCGTCATTGAGATCATAATAAATAAGTTGGTGGTCCTTTCTTTCCCTGAAAGGGTGATTCCAATATACATTGTGATCCACAGGTGCAGCTACATTCCCAGCACACCTTGGGTTTATAGGATCCAATAAGTCATCATCTCCCAGGTCCTCATCATCAGGATTTGTCACCCGACTTCGGTTATCAACATTTTCCTGATTTATTTGAGCATTAGCCAAGGTGGCTAATCTTTTTGCCTCTTGTAGATCAGCAATTCTACCGATCAACAGAGGGTCCGGATGAATTGGTAATAATGGTGCACCTAATCTCCGTGTATTGTGCATACACAATTATCAACTGGCACTAACAAAAATAACAAATAAAAGTAAAGTTTCAGGACACTTTGACCAAAGAGTCGATTAACAATCACAAACTTAATTGACAACCGTATTCCCTGGCGATAGCGCCAAAATTTTAGATGCCCAAATTACAACCTTCTTATGAAAGTGTAAGCGATCACTGTCAAATATAAAACCCAACTGGGTTGAGTGTTGAATCCCACAGGGAATACTATGTTCACTAAGTCTTGTGGTTGTTATTAGACTGTTGATCGAAGGTTCCTGAGAAAAAAAGGATTTTTTGATTTATCAATTATATAAAATGCTTGTCACAGAAAGCAATCAACCTATCGATTGTATTAAAAATAGTAATACAGTGAGAGTAGTCAAACTAGAGTTATGGTTACCAAGATAGTTAAGCAACTAGGGTTGTGAACTGTTTTCAACTCCCTATGAACAATTCTAATTGCAAGAGTAAGTGAATTCTATGGTTTACCTATTAGTTTCTCAAACTAAATGAGTAATTTTATCCTTAATTCTTTCAAAAATAAGGAACATATTATTTTTTCAACTATATTCTCACATGGGTTGATCCGGCTAAGGCATCTACCCTCTATCCAAAGGTTGAAGCCTTTAAATTTGTGTAAACTCTTTCTTTTCCCAACAAACACTTTTCCATTCCAAGAAGTGATGTTCTTGAGCTCACTTTTCAAGTTTGCAACCAAGAAAGTCCATTAAAGGGAAGAAGGTTTTATGCAATATCAATTAATCATGGGAATCTACTAGATTCACAACCCAATTCAGCTTTTCACATCAAGAATCAAATAACCCTAGTTATAGGAGCTTAGCCACACATCTCTATAATAGAAAAGAAGAAATCATTGTGTTCTTCATAAATTAATTCAAGATTTACTAACAAAGGTTACAAGAATTTGTTCTACAATCGTCAATAGAGATGGAATGATTGGATCCATAAGATTTCTTAACTCCCTAAAATACTAGGTTACAAAGATTTTCTAGATATGGAGACTATGATGAAAGATGAAAATAAATGATAGATCCCCCATAGTAAAACCTAAAACTTGTATTTATATATTTCCAGGTAAAAAGAATCTAAAATTTGAATTCAAAAAACTGCGTCCAAGCTGACGGCCAAAGTGGTGGTCCATCGAGGGGTTGACGGTTCACCATTTTTTCCATCGCTCAGTCCTTTAGGAAGCAATGTTATGGATAAGGATGATGGTCAAACTGGTGGTCCATCTTAGATCTGACGGTCCACCATTTGGTCCGTTTCTGAGTCCTTTAGGAAGTAATGTTCTAGATAAGGCTGACAACCAAACTGGTGGTCCGTCGCAGATATGACGGTCCACCATTTGGTCCATCACTGATTCCTTTAGAAAGGAATATTCTGGATAAGTCTATGGCTAAGAGAGTGTTCCATCGTTGATCTAACGGTCCACCATTTGGTCCATCGCTGAAAGTTTTGAAACCTTGGGTTCTGCCTAAGACTTGATAGTAAGGTTGGTGCTCCATCGAAGGTGTGACGGTCCACTATTTCAACCCTCAGAAGCACTTTTCTGCCACATTACATAGTCTTTTCCTTCAACTAACTCCTTTCCATAAAACACTAAAAACAAACATCAAATGCAACCTTCGTTGCTTGAAAACATCATATTTTCCCAAGAAAAGATGCAAAATGTTTCGTCAAAAGCCGGAACATCAACTATCTCGTCGTACTCCTCAATTCCATTACTGTTGCTAATGCTTCAAAACCCAACCACTGTTCAATTGGAACAACAGTACATCAACTTTATTAATAATGGTGTCTATCATAGACACAACTCTCATATCATCCGATTACTTTATCGACTAACATACATTGAAAATTACTTGTTCATCATTAAGTCTGAACCTTATATTCCCCAACTCCATATCAACTAACGCTTTGTACATAGCTAGGAAGGGTCTTCCCAAGAAAATAGGTACTTAGAAATCCGTCTCAC
The DNA here is from genome assembly GCA_030864215.1 of Capsicum pubescens. NCBI lineage: Eukaryota > Viridiplantae > Streptophyta > Magnoliopsida > Solanales > Solanaceae > Capsicum > Capsicum pubescens. Next base: position 78,842,252 of record CM061545.1, on the reverse strand, counting down.
AATCAAGTATCATGAAATCCACCGGGAAGATGAAGGATGTCACCTGTACCAACAATCACAAAGTGTACCAACTCATTCTTTTATGATTTGGTCAGCCATTAATAATCTTATCGATGTTTGTTTAGGTTCTCCTAAACCTTATTGCTTAAACACAACCAATGGCATGAGATTATTAATTGCTCTTAGATCACATAAAGCCCGAGAGAAGTTGAAAGACCCAATAGTGCATGGAATGGTGAAATCTCCAGGGTTTTCCTACTTCCCTACTAACAATCGAGAGGAAACCATACTACTGTGATGAAAATTGTCAGTAGGCTCATAGCTGACAGTCTAATTTTTAATGATCAGATTTTCATGAATTTTGCATTTCCTGGAATTTGATCTAATGCCTCGACTAATGAAATATTCATAGACATGTCCTTCAACATAGATAGAAACTTTTAATATTTGTTGTTTTCCTGCTTCCTTTTTAATCTCTGAGGATAAGGTGGTTGAGGTTTTAGAATGGTTTTTAGAATAGGCTCTTCAACCTTACCCTTACCATTGTCTTTTGTACTACTATCCTCAATATCTAATGATTTCTCTCCATCTACATTAAGTGCTCCCACAACAGCAATAGGATTGACATTATTCTTTGATTCATTTACAGTGGTCATGGGCGGATCTATGGTGGTTTTACCACTCTAAGTGGTAATGACTTGGAAATGACAATCACTCTTTGGGTTTTGTACTGCATTGCTAGGAAGAGTGCCAGGCTTTCTTTGATTCAATGTGGTCAACATTTGGCTAAATTGCTGCTCTATTTGTTTGATTGCAGTAGCATGCAACTCAACCTTATGAATCAACCCTGATAGATCACCCTTAATATCCTTAAGATAACTCACTTGACTTTCTTGGACTTTTACTAATTTTGACAACATTGCTTCCATTCTAGACTCGGTATCACACTACCTGTTGCAACATATTTTTTGCTCTTTTCTTTTTAGTCATCGTTGTTCCTCCAATCACTATCTCATTCCCTACTCCTATATCGGTACTTATCACCAGAATAGTTCTAACCTTGATTTCCTTGCCCTTTGGCTCAGAAACCCTCCACTTAATGATCCAAATACTTTTCTTCCTCATCTGTTTCAGAATCATAAGTTCTGGAAGTAGATCTCTATGCCCTTACTATGTTCACCTTTTCAGCTGTCATTACTTCAAATTGTTTTAAAAGTAGCCCAATATCAGTTATGAGTTGTGCAACTTCTTGTGCTACTATATTATCACTACCTCTGTAGTCACTTACATCTCTAATAGCATATGTATCGGCCCCTCTATCAGCCTTCCAAGTATGAAATCCTTGATTAGTGACAGAAATCTCATCTAACATTTCTTGGGATATCTCCCAATATAGACGCATAAGGTCTCCTCCAGAGATTATCTACCACTGCCCTAGAGCTAACACTTAAGGATCTATAGAATATCTCCCACATGATGGATACAGGAATCCTGCGATGAGGTACCATGCTTAACTTCTTTTAGAATTGAAATCCTCTTCATACATAGACTCTACAGGTAACTATCAAAAATTAAAGATCTCAAATTTTAACTGCAACATCCTAGCAGAAGGGAAAAATCAATTCAAAATCTATCTATTGGGAGTTCCCCCAACCACAATGATGCTTCACCTATTAGTGAAAAAGGGAACAGTTGTAACCTCAATGCTTCCTGATCCACCCTACGAATAGTATATGAAGTGCATATCCTAGTAAAGTTTGCAAGATGCATGTTTACATTATCTGTTGCTGCCCTCCAGAATACACCATTCTGATTCAGTAGCTGAATTATTGTACTAGTAATATCAAACTTCACATTAGTTGGTAAATTAGGTGAAATAATGGTTCTAGTCTCAGTAGGCTCAACATAACCCATGGCTTCATCTTTATCATACCGCGGTAGATACTGATAGGCTGGGACTACTCTAGCTCTACCACCACACCCATTATCATATTTACATCGAGTGGTGCTCAGTGATCTTCTACTTATCTTGGCAATGCTATATGTTCCTGTTGAGCCAATTGAGCCTCCTCAACTACTCTTCTCTCTTTAGATGTATTTTCTAAATATTGTTCTATTTATCTATTGACAACATTATATGGATTAGCAGGAGGAGGAGGTACACTCTGAGGATCTTGAACCCCCGCAGGAATACCATCTTGAACTTGCTTTGACATCCTTCGTGGTGTTTTTAAAATTCTCCTTGGTTTATGATCAATAGTGAGTAAGGGGTTTCCTTTACTCCTGGTGCTAGGCATTCACCAGCGTATACCCAACAAAAAATAGGAAATAAAAACTAGAGAACTCTATCAACTTCAATTAATAATTCATATCATTTTCCCTGGTAACGGATCCAAAATTTGATGTATCCCAAAATTAACCTCCAAACAAGTATTCTACGGTCTATCCCAAATATAGTAATGCAACTCATGTTGGGGTCAAACCCACAGAGAATACATCGAATAGTATCTTAAACTTGAAAAAATCCATGATAAGTGCAAAAAGTTAATAGGGGAATTTCAATTCAATAGTAAGTAACCAATCTTGAATGTTTGCATTTGTAAATAGTAGAATATGAACATTAGGACTGCATTCCCCCTGGCTTTAAAACTATGTAAGATTCTCTTGTTCAATCCACATATTCTCCTTCTCAGCATGAAAAGTTGACAAGCTAGGTACTATTAACCATCTTGTGAATGCAATGATAGATTTCACCCTTTACCTAATGAGTTTCAGGGTGTCTCCATGTTTTCCCATGTCTATAACCTTAGTACAAATCTCACCTTTTGAGTCTTGAGTTGATAGATAAGGTTTGATAGCCTCGAATCACTATTGCAACCTTATTTTCCCAATCTTAAACTCACTTGTGAGGACATTCTAGAATTCAAGAAATTCCCAGGCTTCTACAGTAGTTTGGGTCCAATTAATACGAAGAAGGTTGAAATACATGCAACAATAGTAGAATTGATAAATCTCTCACTTCCTGTACGTAGTTAATCTGCCAGGGTTCCCATAACCCTAGTTAAGGAATTTAGTTGCTCATGTTAATGTTATAATCCATAATAATTAATGAATAATGCATGTAATTAATTGCATAATGATGCAAGAGTAAATACAAAATCTCCAATTGAATACAAAATTAAAACTTCAATAACAAAATCTTAATGATCAAAGTATGCTAAAAGTATCAAATGTTCTATAAAAGTGCATCAAAAATGTGTAACCTAATAAAGGAATAATCCTAAGGTATTTATAGTATCTCCAAATAATAATGAAATCCAAATAAAAATGGAATAGAAAAAGCAAGTCGGCAATTATTACGACTCATAGTCTTCTTACGAGTCGTATACTATTTATCAGAGGCATTCTAGTGAACTTTTTTCTCCAAGTCTTCAAGATTCTATTGTCATTACGATTCATCACCATGAATCACAATGAGTCCTTACATATTGTGGTCTTCACTCGTTATCACTTGAGCCTAATTATTCAGGATCTTACACACTAGTCTCATTATGATTGCTCACTATAAGTTGTAGGCAGCCGTTATGACTCATAGCCTTCTATGACTTCACTTCTGAACTCAACATAACTCACTATTCTATTTATGGATGCATGTTATGACTTGTATTCACTTCTTATAAGTCGTGGTCATCTGACAGTTAGCTCCTCTGGCTTAGACTTAGCCACTGCAATCTTTACAAATTAGGTTACGATTCATATGATGTCTTAATGACTCGTAGCCTGACCAACATTTCAATTTTTGCAAAAGTTTCTTTAGTCTTTTCAACTCAAGACACTTTGTATCTGATTTACCTATAAACATGCAACAAATGTATCATATCCTCCAAGATAACCTAAGTCCAAGAATAAATTACTTAGTTTAAGAATTAAATATGCCACTAAATCTTAGTACATCATAGACCCGATGGGACTAAACTGAAAATCACGTTTGTTGGTACGGGGATCTATATGACTGTGTGATTTGTTGACACATTATATTTTGGGATTGCTAGAGCCTTGGTTTCTTTAGTCGTTTCTTTGGATTTCTCTATTCATGTGGCTAACAGGCATTTGGCCCTTTAGTAAGGGGAGAAGAACCCATATAGCCCATAGGTGCCTTTATGATATAGTTAACTACACAGTTCATGTTTACAGTTTAAACTTTCATGTTCATGATCCATGTCCCTATCCTGACATCTTATATATTTAAACATAATTGTTGCGCTTATGGTTTAGATGTGTTTTTTAGCATTGACATCTATTTTATCACTTTCCCTAAGTTATATGCAATTGCTTACCTTATTGAAAGTCCTTGAACGCTACATCATTTCATGATGTATTGTGCCATGTGGGGTCCAAAGGGTTTTCTGTTTCTCCTAAGTAGCATTAGGAGACTTGATATTTTTTGGATCTATTGTGAAGTTGTGATCCTCCATTCTTTTGGAAGGGCCTATCATTTCCCTGGTTTATTTATTTGCTTAGTTCTTTTTTTGGATACTCTGGTCTTAGTCGGAGGTATGTCATGACATAGTTGAAATTTTGGTTTTAGAGGATTTTGTGGACAAGTGTGGGTTGGATTGGTTTTATTGATAGAGTTTACATTTAATAAATATCCTTCTTATTACTATTTTGTAGGCTTTCAATTTATTATTTTATTGTGTTTTGGATGTTAGGATGAGGGAGTGGACTTTGACAAATGGTGAGCTTAAGATACTCATCTCAACTAGGCCTTGGTTTAGGTAGTGACAACTTGGTAGGTTATTATTGGTGTTTTTTTGAGGGATTTTCATATATTGCAGTTCTGTTGACCAAGTTGACTGAAAAAAGATTTCCTTTTAGTGTATTGATGCTTGTGAGGTGAGCTTCCAAAAACTCAAGGATTTGTTGACTTTTGCTTCTATCTTTACTTTTCTCAAGGAGGGCACGGATTTCACCATCTTTTGTTATACTTTAGAGGTTGGATTAGGTGTAATGTTAATGCAGGAGGGTAAGGTGATTGCTTATGCTTCTCATTAGTTGAATCCCCATAAGTGTAATTACCCTACCATGATTTGGAATTGTGCGAGGTTGTTTTTACTTTAATGTTGTGCAGGTACTATATGTATGGAGTTGGTCATGAGATTTTCTTAGATCGTCATAGCCTTTAGTACTTATTCAACAAGTGAGTTCTTAATATGAGGCAACGTTGTTGGCTTGAGTTTCTTAAGGATTTTGACTTGACTATTCTTTATCATCTAAGCAAGGCTAATATGGTTGAAGATCCTTGAGCTGAAATTCAACTAGCAAGGGTAGCTTGGTGCATCTTTTGACCCAAGAGAGGCCTTTGGACTTAGAGGTTCAATATTTATCTAACCATATAGTTAGGCTTGATATTTCGATACCTGGGTGTGTTTTGGTATTTGTGGAGGCTAGGTCTTCTTTGATGGAGAAGATTCAAGTTCATTAGTTTAATGATGTGAAATTGAGGATAATTTGGGATAAGGTTTTGAGTGGTGAGGCTAAGGAAACTTTACTTGATTTCATTGGTGTTTGGGGGATTAGGGGCTGAGTTTGTAGGCCTAGAATGGGTGACTAGGTTAGATTGATTTTGGAGGAGGACCATTGTTCTAGGTATTTCATCCATCTGAGAGTGACTAGAATGTATCGTTACTTGAGGAAGAATTACTAGTAGGGTAGTATGAGGACGGATGTAGCAGACTTTGTAGCGCGTTACCTATGTTGCTAGCAGGTGAAGGACGAGCATTTGAGACCTGGTGGACTACTTTAGAGTTTAATTATTCCTAAGAAGAAATGGGAATGAATCACTATAGAATCTATGACTGGATTTCCTCATACTTCTTATGGTTTTAATAGTGTTTGGGTGATCATGGATCAATTTACCAAGTCTGCTCATTTCATTTTGGTTTAGATCTGTTTTAGTGCTAAGAGTTTAGCCCATATCTATATTCCTAAGATTATGCGTCTTCATGGGGAGCCAGTCTCTATCATTTCAGTTTGACGTTCTATGTTGACATCTCACCTTTTGATGACTTTTTAGTATGAGTTAGGTACTCGGGTTGATCTTAGCAAAACATTTCACTCTCAGACTGACAGTCAGTTAGAGCAGACTATCCATGTTTATGAGGATATGCTTCACACTTGTGTGATGGAGTTTGATGGCAAATCGAAATAATATTTATCCTTGGTAGAATTTGTGTACATAAATAGCTACCATTCTAGTATAGATATGGTTCCTTTTAAGGCCTTATATGGTAGGTATCGTCACTCTCTAGTTTGTTGGTTTTTGGTTTTTGAGGTTAGACCTCGAGGTACGAACTTACTTTGTGAGCCTTTGGATAGAGTTTGGATCATTTAGGATATGCTTCAAGTGGCTCAAAGTATGAAAAAGGGCTATATGGATTGTAGACTTCGTGTATTAAGATTCGGTGATGGTGATTGTGTTTTTCTTTGGATTTTACCTATGAAGGGTTTAATAAGGTTTAGGAAGAGGGTCAAGCTTACCCCAGGCATATTAGCCCATTTGAAATTCTTTGGAATATCTGTGATGTGGCTTATGAGTTAGCTTTCCCTAAAGTTTTATCATCTGTTCATTAAGTTTTTCATGTTTCGATGCTTTGTTGTTACATTTTGGATAAATCTCATGTCATTCATTGGGAGTCGGTTCAGTTATATGAGAGGTTGTCTTTTGTTGAGGAGTTGTCTACATATTGGCAAGGGATGTTAGACGGTTGTGCTCCAGAGTTATTCTTGAGGTTAAGGTCTAGTGGAGGCATCAACCTATATATGAGGCCACTTGGGAGGTTGACTATGATGTACATATTTTTTATCCTCAGTTTTTTGCGGATTCAGATATTTCTCTTGCTTTTAGTTTGAGAATGAACTAGATTTTTAGTGGTGGATGATATAGCGACCTGATTTTAATGAATTATGTGAAATCTGAGTTTCTATATAATTTGACCATTTACCCTTTCCTGTGGTTGCATTGGTGTATTTATGAGGTTTGGGGATGATTGGCATGGTTCCCAATGTATTTTGGTGCAATTTATGTGATACTATGATTTTTGGTGGATTCTAGAGCCTTATAATTGACTTCAGTCAACATTATTTGATCTGTGTTACGGATGGAGAAATGGACTATGTCGGAAGATCCAGAATGTAGATTTTAGGGTGGTTACATTATTGGTGTGTTTTATGGATTTTAAATCTCATTTCAATCCTCGGTTTAGAAAATTGTGATTTTTGATATCAGGGGTCAACTTTGTGAAAAAAACGTCTTTTCAAAAATTTGATAACTACATTGAGTCCAGAGCATTGAATTTTATAGGTAGCATAGTTTTTTTTATTCATGGAATTTTTATTGAATCTCGAGGGGCTCGCCGAGACTTGGAATACACCAAGTCCCCGACTGGTGCACGACTCAGCTGGTGCACCTGCGATCGAGATTCTACTAGCGTGATCATAATTGTTGCCTGCAGAACTGTCATGATCATGAAATTTGTCCGAAATTGAGATACCCTTGAAAGGCTAGGTACTGGTATTGCGACAGTTAGTTTGAGATCGTGATGCCTTGGTATATAAATACTTGATTTACACTATTTTCACTTTTTTTTATACTTAGAGCTTAAGGTTTCATAATTTTGAACTATTTCTTCCACTTCTAAGCTTGGGTAAGCTCCATAACACCTATTTAAATTATTTTCTTCAATCTTTATTATCTAATTCTTATTTTAAACTTGAATCAAGTATGGAATTTGGGGATTTTGGCCTGTAAGGCCTTAAAATTACAATTCTCAAATTTAAACCCCAATTTCTACCTTTTCCCGGATAAGCTTTTAGCCTCATAATTATCAGTTTTTCCTCAATTTTATCTCCAAAACAACTTAATTCTTTATTTTTAAATGGATTTTGGGGATTTTTACACGGTAAAGCTTGAAAATGTTTTTTCTGTGATTTGAATCTCATTTTTAACTCATTTTCTCTTGAATTTTCAGTTGTAAATTCCTAAAAATATGGGGAACATGTTTATATAATAAAATGATGACATTTCCATTCATTTTCAAAAATCTATTTCGGTGGTCCATTATGATCCCAACATAAAATTAGGGAATATCAATATTGTTGTGTTTCTTTTGATGCATAGATTCTACATTTTTATGTTTTAGTTGATTTTGAGTCCATTTGCGAGGAGTAAGATTGTGGATTCAAAGGTTACATTCCAGATTTTGGCAGTTGAGGTAGGTTATGGCTTAACTTCTTTAAGACTGGGCTGGGTAGTTAATGTTGATACAAAAGCATGTTAAGGGTGTAGGAACTAATCAAAATGGCTATCTTGATGTGTTGTTCCTGTGTGGGGGCCTATATATGATGTTATGTGATGGTTTTGGAACATTATGTGCTATGTGTTACTGTGTGAGATCCTATGTGATATTGATAGCCTTGTATACCCGAATGATAATTGTATCTTGTTTGATGAAAAGTCTGTTGTTGTACCAATTATATGTTGTGATGTATACATACTATATTGGCATATGCATCATGTTGGATTTCATGAATGGTTGGAAATAATGAGTGGATATTTGGATCACGTGATTGTCTATTAGTTGGTTGTGGAAAATACTCATTGTGGTTGGTTGTTGAAATACTCATTGTGGTTTTTTTGGTGAGCATTACATCCTCATATTCATTCATGAAACATCGTTACCCCCGTTGAAATACTGAGAAACACTGGCCGTTCTTTTTTCTGACAGCAAATGTGGCCTCTTGTAAAACCTTCCCCGAGGGATGCCCCAGGGAAGAGATATGGATATATGTATATTTTTATATGTCTTGCTGTTTTAGCTACGTAGGTGTATATGGAGACTTTGCGATGGTCTCGGAGGTTGTGCGATATTCTCAGCTCATGCATTACATCACTATCATTCTTATTGTATTTACTTTATTATGCTTGTGATGTGATTGTATATTTTGATTGACTTGTTACCTATCCATTTGTTCTATCTTTCCATAATTGTACTTGATGTTCTCGTATATGTTGTTCTCTTTTCCTTGCTTATATGTGGTATAAATTTATACTTGTATTCCTTTTTGGTGTTTTGCTATGTTATATGTGGATATTATAGAACTGTTAGTGCAAGTGGTGTGGGCTAGCATTATGGGACATTTTCTAATAGTACGTGACGTGCCCTTAGTGCGTATTTTGTATGTTTTATTTTTTACTTTTCTAGGTCGACCTATGACACCTACGACCGTATTCACTCCTATTGTACCCCTTTGGTGTAGATTCAGGTTCGGGTGCGCCTCATGGTGTTTACTTTCTGGTGTATTTTGGAGCTTTACAAGGTAATGTTTGATTTCAGGCATCTAGATTCTACTCTAATCATTCCTTGTTAGACTGCGTTTTTATTCCATTTCAGAGACAGTGTTTTATCCTATTTTGGATGTCTTTTGTATTTGTCTTCGAGTTGTACTAGTTATGGTCTTACCATTTGATTCTAGATGTTGGGATGTGGTATTATTGAGTATGCGTCTTTCCATATTTGTTATAATCGTATGGTTTTGCTTCTTTCAAGAAGTATTGCCTTAGGGTTATTTTTGTCTTTTCCCCCTTGTGTATAAATTTGGATGATTTACTTTCTTGTCAAGGTTTACCGCGACAAGTGCCATCATGACCCTTTAATTTTGGGTCGTGACAGAAGACCCAGCAGCATAAGTGTTAATGCCTTTCTCTACCTCTCGAGTATGCCACCCTCTATTGGTGAGAGAGATCTAATCTAATATCTGCCATACTAACTCCCAATGTAGGCGCATGAATGCACCACCAGTCATAGTGTCCACCATAGATTTTGAACATGTTTTTAAGGGCTCAATAGCATATTTCAAGCAAGTTTCTTCTCGCAATTCTATGCTTTGGCACCATTATCAACTTCTTTTTGAACCTTAACCATGCCCCATACATTGATTCAGAGTGTAACTTCCTGAAATTATATATCTCATCCTTCAAATGTGGCATTATGGATGGGGGAAAGAAACGATCTAAAAAATTCCTCCGCAACTCATTCCAAGTAGTGACTGAACCTCCTGGAAGTTCCCCTAACAATAATGAAGCTTCACTGATTAAACAAAAAGGAAACAACCTGAGTCTGTGGCCTTCCAGATTTACCCTAGTTATAGTGTATGACGAGTAAATCCTAATAAAATTAATAAGGTGCAAGTTTGTGTCATTAGTGGGGAAGCTCGCAAACACACCCTTCAGGTTCAACAGATGGATCATAGTACTAGTGATATCAAATTTAACATTCACATGCAATATGGGAGGAATGATATCCCCTATCTCGGCAGGCTCAACGTATCCCAAGTCCCCCTCTCGATCATCATATAGTGGTAAGTACTGATAGGTTGGGAGTACTTGAGCTCTACCCCTTTTAACACTACCTCGATTTTCATCGAATTCTGTTTGATGATTTTCTTCCTATCTTTGCCTAGCCAGCTCTGCCTTCTAAGCAATACGGCGGGCCTCTGCATCCTATGCCGCATTGGTTTTCTCTCATAACATATTAATAGTAAAATCTACAGTCTCTTGAATCACATAAGGTGGAGGGGGAGGCAAATCATTTGGGTTATTCCTAACACCTTCAATCTCACCTTCTTGTCCTTGTTCTGACATCCTATGATTCGGCTGTATGATCCTTTTTGATTTAGTATAATTAGGAGTAAAGTATAGCCTTGACTCCTTATTCTAGGTGGCACATCTCCCAAGAAGAATAGAAAAATAAAACCCAAAGACTTCAACAACTTCAAGAAATAATCACAACCGTATTCCCCAGCAACGATGCTAATATTTAGATGTCACCCAATAGTACACATCCTAAGAAGTATAAAACGGTTGATGCCAAAATATAGTAACCCAACTAGGTTTGGGTCGAACATATAGGGAATAGGCCAATTATATCTCTCAAACTTGCTGAATTCACCGAGTAGTGCGGAAAAGTAAATGGGGGAATTTCTGTAATCCGTAGAAAGTAACAAAACTCTAATGTTTTTAGTTGTAGACAATCTAAAATGAACTCTAGGATTGTGTTCCCCTGGTTTTCTAACTCCTTAGGTTTATCGTGCTTCGTTGATCTTACCTAATATCTTGCATGAAGAATCTAATGAGTTATGTATCACTAACCGTCTTGTGAATGCCTTTAGTGAATTTCACGCTTTACCTTTTGAGTTTCAGAGTGACTCTTTACTAACCCTTATCCTAGATCCAGATTAATTATTACGTTTTGAATCTCTAGTTAATTAGATGAGATGGCGGAATTATAGGATGGAGGTAAATCTCAAATTTTTGTCATGATCTTTTTTCCTAATCTCTACCTCTCTTTGAAGTTAGTAGTGAATACAAGCGGGTTATTAAAGTTTGCAACCGCTAAGAAATCTACTAAACTGAAGATGATCATAATACATGTAAGAATATTGGCTGGGAACAACATTGCACTTCCCCTACCTTGTTATTCAGCTAGGGTTCCCACAACCCTAGCTAAGGGATTTAGCCCACTCATATTTGTGAAAAATTTCATGGAATTCATAAGTGAAAGCATAGAATCAATCTCATAATAATATATGAAGAAAACAAAAAGACTCAAATTAATAAATCAAACAAAAACTAAGAACACAAGAATCCCAAGATCAAAATCAATTATTGGAATCAAAATATATGTTTGTGAAAAGTATAATGGCATAAACTAACTAAAAAATGTCAAAAGGTTATTTATAGATTACATGGAAACTTTCCATAATATAAAAGGAAAACTGGATTTGGCGGCCACCTACGAAGCCACTTACGGGCCTTAGGTTGCACCTACAGTCTGTAGGTAGGCCCATATAGGTTCCAGACTCCAAAATTCCTGCATGCTCTTCAACACTTTGCAGCCTCTAGTCCTTGTACTAGAGCCTATAGGCCATAGGTGGCACCTACGGGATATCGATGGGTAATTGTTGATAATAGGGCACAAACTTCCAACTTCTAAATCTCTAAAACTATATCTTCTGACACTTCTTCTTGCACCTAATCCACCTTGGTAGTACCTACGGACCATAGGTGCCCACGTAGGTGGTCCAAAACTCAGATTTTCACTACTTTTCTCATATTTAACTCCCAAAACCAGGTTTCCTCCAAAACATATCATATCTAACAAAATGAGTTATGTCACTACATATTTTCATAGTTTTAGGAGCCAAAAGTTCTATGAAATCATAGAATATCACCTTAGGCTGTAATCTAAGCCACTACTACAACTGGTCCGAGTGACTTTCAAAACTGAAATCTAGGAGTTCGAAGTACAAGCGCTCACCACTGAATGACCCACTCTAAGATAGCACACGAACTGATGAATAAGCCATGCTGAATCCAATTCAAAAGCATACTACTCCTGCTCATTAAATCATCAAAAATCCCCATGATAACTGAAACCCAAGGTAAAAGATGAAGGAATTAATATTGTACCTACGGACTATCACCTGAACACATATAAACGACAATGCATCTGAACTGAAAAAGGCTAAATAGTTAGGAAAAGAGTAGGCTTAGACAGCATATAGATAAAGCCTCAACTGAGAAAAAATTGGAAATGAAGGATACACCCAAGCTCTACAACTTAAAGCTAAATCTCAACACAAAGAGTAAACCGCCCAACCGTAACTATTAAAAAATATCCGATATATGGGCAAACATCCATACCCCAAGTCTATCATAACGTTCAAATCACTATTCCAAGGTGTCAAATCCAAAACTGAGCTAACTAGTCTGATCTAAGGGAAAATACCCAATGGAACTTAGTATCAAAATGAAACATATCCTTGCTGAATTATGTTGAAGCCAAAATCAAAACATAGATAAAAACAAAACCATATTAGAAGATAAACCATGGTTGAAAGCACAAACAATCAACTCTATATCTGATAGAGGGTATGAAACACCAAAGCATACCCAAGAACTCACCAAGGCTGCAAACTATGCTATTAATAGCCAAAACTTTAACAACTTAGGGAAATACAACCTTTGATGGAAATTGGTCAATCTAATGCTACATCTTAGACATGAATACACAATTCAACACCATCTTATGAAGTATCATAGAAAACCATCTATCTCTAACTCTCTAAACTCTACCTGAATAAGAACCACATCACGACAAGAACGGAGTACCCAACTCAACACTAATACTAAGACCAAATCTACCACTAGGAGATGAACCCAACAAACCTAAAATGTGAATCCAAGACCTCCCAACATTAGAATTAAGGCCATTAAATGGTTATGAACTAGCCAAATCAAAAGAGCGAACAACAAATTGATCAACCTAAAAATGGGCTATATATTGAGGGATAGCCAATACTAGAATCTCAGCAAACCAAAAGGCAAGTCCTAAGACCTACAACTCAGAAACAGGAAATGAAATTGAATTGCCAACTCTAGAACCATATAAGTCCACCCTACTATCGCTTCCATAACCCGCTCAAGAAATAATCTACCCTCACTAGTAGAAGAGAAAATGACCAATCTTGTCTTTCTATAAGAGATAAATGATCCAACCAAGCTAGACACCTAAGCCAATAATAATAACAACAAGGAAGGAAATTCTAACAAGATAATGTTATTCTAGTCATCTACCAAGAGAGGATCGACTAACATAAAAAATTACAATAATAACAACAAGAATGCAAATATCGGTACAAGGAATAGAATGCACCAAAAAGGAAATCAACAACAAGTAACACTCTAGGGCCATAAATAGGTCAATATGCCAAGGTAAATAGGACTCGAGCTGAAATGCTGCACCCCAAGGAAGGCTTCAACACTAATCTAATCGATCTACAACTAAAAGAAATCATCTATGGGGATAGTCATATATTTATTGACTTTATATCAAGGCACACAACAATCGATATAAACCTACCAAGGAATAACATAATGAATCGGTATGAGAACCCTAATATACTCAAAGAAAAAAATAAAGGTAGGAAGTAAAAAAGTGCACCTATAATTATGGAATACAAAGTCACATGCCTGACGTGGATGAGGGAGAATAAATATGAGAGGGTCTAAACTTGAACAGAGCATCTGAATCACCAATTGAGGCACTAACTATACTACCCTAACTGAAGGTGCCACAATACTAAGACTGGTCTTGATGATCCAAAGGACTAATAATCCTATGCCTTGGACACTTTCTAGACCAATGACCAGTGTTTCTGCAGTATTAGCAAATACCTAAAGCCCTAACCAAGTGAGAAACACAAGCTGACTCTATCTTGTAGACAAAATAAAGTCGAGGGCACTCCCTACTAAGATGACCATCCTCCCTACAATAATAACATAACTAAGGAAATCTAAGATGGAGAGGAATATATATATTGATATAGTATAAAAATCCAACTCATATGTTGAGCAGTCTATAGACCAATGATCAATCTATCCAATATCATAAAAAAACTCCCAAAATACTCTGAGGTGATGCCCCTAGTGACCAAAATGGTTTCTACGGCATAAAGACCCATAATGAATACTCCATAAGGCTCAAATGGAACTTCTCTTATTGTGGTCACCATGGTTAATCTGAGAGCCACCCATAATATAAAACGCTATCTGCATAGAACTGATTGGATAAAAGTAAAGCTGACCTATATCGGGAGGATTCTCACTCCTAGATGAAATACCAATAAGATTTTACTAATGACATGTCCTCTTACCTCCATATCCATTAGTCTCAGTATATGCTCTATTTGTGACCCTCGTATGCTCAACAACTTAAGAGAAAGAAGACCCATCTTCTATCAAATGCTTCAATGAAAAATAGAGTGGCAATGCTAATCCCTTAATAAATCCATGCACCATATCTTGCTCTGAAGGATATAGCATAGTATTAAGCCTGGCCCACTTAATAAACTCAATCTCGTACTTTGAAACCTACAGGAAACCCTGCTAAACACTAGCAAAACAACTCTAGTCTAAAAACTACTCGAAGAATCAAATGTTATCCCTGGAAATGCGGTATCTCCATAAAGACTTAAAATCCCTAATGCTGAATTTTAAAGGGCTGAGGCGGTCATAAACTCTATCGGACGTTGGGCTGGCCCCAAATTCTCTAACTGACATTGAAGATATTCGACATCCATCTTTAACTCCCTAGTCTAATGTTGTGCTAAAAAATTAGAAATAAATGACAAAGTCCCATCAACATCTATGTATAACCTCGCATAATACATTTGGGACAAAATAGAGTCAAAGAAGGTACTTGAGGCTAATAGTGATACGGACGCACAACAAGAAGTTAAGTACAAAATTTCCTAAGAATGCCCTATAGCCTCCAGAAGATAGAATACAGACATCTACAAACTAATCCACAGGACTCTACTAGACAGTAAGCTCTCGTACCAACACACAGGTAAACCTAGGATCTAATACCAATTTATCATGAATCAATTTTTCAGATCATGATGGCACCTACAATGACCCACCAGTGGATAAGCTAACTCATAGTCTGGAACTGATAGTAATGGACTACCAAGAGAAATGAAGTGAAAATGGGAGTAATTATGATAAAAGACTAATATACATAGGACAACCCCAAAACTCGGTGGAATCATTACAAGAGCTTCTTAATAAAATAAAACTACAAAATAAAGTACTAAAATAATATAGTGATACAAGCTATCTCTAAATGCAATATAGAGATTAGTGTAGTGCATAAGAGGGATAATAGTGATAGTCTAAAATCCAGGAGCTCACACTAAGTGTCACAACTCGAACCAAGGCCTAGTCTTTATAGGTATCTCAATTCCACCGTCGGCTGGAGACCACCCCCTTAGCTTAACCTTCAAAGCACAATAAATGAATACAGCGGGAGCCAACCAAAAATACTAAATAAGATAGATGAATCAAATAAAATATAAGAGTCTAAACAAGACAACCAATTATCCCAATATTGTCCATAAAAGCCTCCAGTAACAAGAATACCAAACTAAGTCAGGGCATACCCCCGACTATGACTAAACAGAATCCAAAAAGAAAGACTAAGGAATAAATAAAATAGGTGAAATAACCTAGCCTTTTGAAAGGTGGAGGCTCACCACTTCACAACAGACCCACAGAAGTACCAAATCACTTAACGCTGCATGCGAGCAATTAAAAACCATCAAACCCTACACCATGAAATGATGTAGCATACAGGGATGGTTAGTGGGGAAAATCACTGGCATGTAACTTAGGGAAAGAGATAAAATAATCCCATTTAACAAAACCAGTAAAAAACCACATACACAATATTTATATATACATATAGAGGATGTGTGGGAGGTAAAAAAGTCATGAACATGAGATTTTAATCCATTAGCCTATATTGTGTAGCTCGCTCCATTCTAAAGGCACCCATGGGCTATATGGGTCCAAATCCCCCAGTTGGAAGGGCCCTAGTACGTGTTAGTTGAACAAACCAAGGAAAGAAAAAAACACCAAAGGATAGCCATTAAAAATATAGTGTATATCCAGACACACGAACGTATAGACCCGTATGCCGGCAAACGTGGTTTCTAGTGTTGGTTCCCCCGACATTACACCTTAACGGTGAGCTACATAATTCCTTTTAAGCCCAAATTAAAATACTATGCACATTAACCCAATCATTAACCAAGGAGTCATTTATTAAGGTATTTACTAAATTGGTATCATCATACCAACATGGTTGCAAGCTAATTTGATTATGCCAAACCAGTCGATTTAACCATTAGAATCCCAAGTTCCATTTAAAATCCAAACTATTTCCAACAAGGGCATTCCAATAAATATTTTTATTATCCATTATCTTTTTGTCCAATGCAATATTTCTAAAGTAAGTTAAATTATGCAAATTCTCTAGTCAAAAATAAAGTTGTAAAAGTGGATTGAGTTTAATGCCATTATCAAGCCTAATTTTCATCAATTTGGGGTAACCCATGTTCCCCATTGCAATCCTCACAAAAATGAACCATTCAGCCCCAAAAATCATCAATTAAAGCATAAAAACACATTTAAATTATGGGAAAAATAATTCAACTAATAACCATCAAAAGCCCTCGACTCAATTTCAAACCCATGATTTAAAATTAGATGAATAATTAGTATATAAATGGAATAATGTAAAACTCAAGTTGAGGATGAGAAACATGCCTAAAATACCAAAAAATATTAAGAGAAATTGAATTTTGGAACTTGAATGATGAATTCTCTTTAAAATCGTTGAAGTTTCTTGGTTGGAGAGTTGAAGGAAAAAAGAATGGACTTTGATCTTTGAAAACTGAAGAAAAAGGGTCAATGTTATGTTTAAATGTCATCCAAGGGGTAAAAAGACCAATAACCCCTCACCCCAAGTAAAAAAAATAAAAACTAGATAATTTTTACCTAGAGCCATGGCATGCCACTATCACGGTGCTAATTCTCCGTATCATGCCTTCGTATCACGCCCTTATCGCAGAGGATAAATAACGTGGCATGCCACTATCATAGAGGCTTACTGCCCCGGAGTCCCAAAATGGTCCTTAACCCCCTAAAAATTCTAAAACTTTCCCAAAACACTCTTTTAAATCCCTTAACATAATCATGGTCAAAAATTGACATTACACACGTCAAGAGGTCAAAATAAAGGTCATCAAAATTTTTGCGGGGTCTTATACTAAGTCTCTGAACGATAGCTACTCCACATGATACGTACAGCAATAGTGAAAATCCATACTATGATCTATATGCTACAAAATGTAGTATGAGTACTAACATATGGTACTCAGTAGGCAACTACTAGCTAAGCTCCAAAGATAATACAAGTATATAAAAACATAGAAATAGGAATTAAATCACACCTAGATATGAAAGATACTAACATAGTAAAGATAAAGAGGTAATATGGATAAATTATCCTATTCTAGACATACTTATGGACCGAAGCACTATACTGTATATCACTGATCAATATACACATAAAGAGCCGAAGAAGAATATATACTAGTATACAAGGCCAAGATACACACACACATATATATATATATACACACATACATGCATAAATAAATAAGGCTACTCAAAGGTAAAATCTAAAGTAGTCATACTAAGATCTTGTGGCCTCTTCATCTTAGTAGGAATTAGTTCTATCATAACTAGGGTCCCTAATCTATAGGTCCAAACATAAGATAATTATGCGTAAAAAAATAGCAAAAGAGAAAGGAATCATAATTATACCTCAAATCTCAGTAACAATCCAATAATGAACCTGTCACAAACTAACCATAATAACAATAATACAGTAATCGTCTACCACAAACAAACAATACCTAAATTGGGCCCCATAACTTAAAAGGTCCAATCAGTACACAACACAGAACTAAAAACACTTATTATCTATACCTATGAAATCCCCATAAGGCAGATAGATATAAGCCGTATTGGTAATAAGTAATGCTCATAAAATGATAAAGATAAAGTAAGATCCATACTACCATAACCGATCCAAGCACCATAATGTAACTTAGTATACACCTCATCAAACTTAATGACTCATAAGGGAAGGACCTACATTGACTACTCTTCTACAGCACGACAGTTCACAGATGAAGGGGTCCCTAGGGGGTTGGGAGTACCGTATACATCGACTTGATCCTGATTTAGGATTTTCAATAATCATCATCATCCTCACTCTACTCCGTTTAGTATCAGATACATATATATATATATATACATATCATAGACTCAAACTATGGATAAAAGAGCGTGAATCTGTAAATCCATTCCTTGGAGGAAATTTCAAGACTAAATCATCATAAATGTGTAAAAAGGATCAAAATCTCTCTCAACCAAAGTTAATAGTAGTTATCTCGATCAAATCTATAAAACATCATTTTTGTTTCTCAAAAGCTCATAAATCATTCATTATGTTGGCACGATTCTGATTATGAAAGGATCTATTTTAAAAGAAAAAAGTTGGAATAAATACCTTTTTAGGAAAACAATAAGAAAATCATAGTTTTAGTTAGAATCATAACCTTAAGTGAGCATGAATATACTGAATCTATGAATGCCATCACCAATATCCAAATAATACAATTAAAAGCATCTAAACACAAATAAACTTAACCACTACAAGGATAAATCACTTGCCCAAAATCCGACTAATATCATAATCACAACCTTAGGCCCAATAATATACAACTGACATAATCATATATTAAAAAAAAACCATTATAATTTATCGAGTAAAGTTGTAAACCTTATACTAAAGGATTATTAGCGTCAACTATGTCTAACATGCTAGCAACCTAGGGTAATATGATCATAGAAGCATAACAACTATTTTATCTTAAGGATTGATTCACCTTCTAGCCCCCGAATTGAGAAATTAGTTTAATTCATGGTGTTTTTACCCAACATCACATCCTAATATTCCAATATAACATAAAAAATATATAATACACTATCTCATATAGAAGAGAAGATAGAATCCTACCTCAATGTTGAATCATGAATCCTTGAATCATCCATAAATCATCACTTTTCTTCATGATATCAAAATACCACTACACTATCAAATAGTAATCTACATGTTGTTCGGAGTAAAATTAGACCCATATTGCTATGCTATAGTCCGAGCCAAAATTTGAGTCAAGAATGGGCCCACGGGGCCCATAAGTAGATTCCAAAATTGAATCTGACATGTGGTCCTTCAATTGACAAGGAATATATGCTAAAAATTTGAGCACAAATCGGGTCTCAAATCAACCCTTAAAGTTTTGAAATTTTAAGACCTAAATTGAGGAATTTATAATGAATTGGGATGAAATTGAAGGGAAAATTAATGGGAAATGAACAAGGAGTGTTGGTCTAGATTACGTAAGATTCAATGGATGATTCATGATGTTGCCCAAAGCCACACCTCCAAACAAGGCTAAAGAAATTGATGCAAAATATAAAAACCCAACTCAGGTTGGGGTCGAACACACATAGAATATCTGAATTATTTCTCTAATTTGCTGAAGTCAAAAGGTAGTACTAAGGAGTAAATGGTGGGTTTGTTGTTGAAAATAGTGACCAAACTTAAATTCTTTGGTTGTAAATAGTTAGAAATGAACACTAGGCTTGTGTTCCCCCTGGATTCAAACTCTGTAGGCTTCTCATTCTCAATCCAACTATAAAACTGTCGTACATTTAGAATATAGTAAGTTAGGTATCACCAACTACCTCTCAACATACTTTGTTTAATTTCACTCATTTTCTCTCGGTCTCAAAGTGTCTCCTTACTAACCATTACTTTGTACCCCAATTTCAACTATCTTCTCTCGGTCTTAAGTTGATTAGATGAAAGTTAATCATCTTAAGTAGATAATGCAGATTAGTTTATTTCGGCAATTAACTCCAAATCACAGTTATGATATCCTTTTCCCAATCTTTGCCTCCCTCTTGGGTTCGTATTGATTAAAGACTGGATCCTAACATTTATAATCATTAAGAAAATATAAAGTGTGATGAAAACCACAATATAAGCAACAACAATAATCTAGAAGGATTGAACACTTTTCCTACTTCGTTACTCGGTCAACGTTTCCACAATCTTAGCTAAGGGAATTAGCCACTCATCATTATGAAACAATCAATGGAATTCATGTTTGAATGCGTTAAATCAATATCACAATAATGAATGAAAAAAACAAAGTAACAAATTGAATAGTCAACCAAAGTCAAGAACAAAACAATTCCAAGATCAAAATTGAATCTTGGAATGAAATATCTGTTCGTAAGTATCAAGGGTGCATAAACTCCCTATAAAACATCAAAGTAGTATATACAGAATACATGAAAACCCTAGGAAACAAATCTTGAATAACAAAGAAAAATTAAGGTCGGTGGATATTTACAAGGCGACCTACGGGATGTAGATGGCACCTACGGTGTGTATGTGGTCCCATGTAGGTGCCCTGGACTCAAAATCTTCTTAATACTCTCTAGACGTAGCTCTTATGAAATATATTCTGGCACCTACGGACCATAGGTGGCACCTATAGGACATTGGTGCTACCTACGGGTTGTAGGTGCCCTCCGTAGGTAGCAGGGTCTTCGTTTCTCAGCTTCTGAGCCTCTGTTTCTGAAGCACTGACACATCCTCCTATACCTATTTCAGTTGTCCGAAACTTTAATTTTCACTCCTTTTCTTTAGAGTAGTTCCAAAACTTTATTTCCTGCAAAACAAAATACGAAATATATCTTGTCTATCAAAATGACCTAAGTAACTTTCATATTTTCACTATTTTAAGCTTCAAAGGTTTTGTGAAGCTATAGCACATCAACAGCCTCAACTTAGAACATTTGCATATCCTCAGGCACACAACACAAAAAAATAACGACGCTTAACTAGGAAAAACCTAGGCTATCTACGGTAGTCAATCAACAAATTTAAGCTTAAAAACATTTCCTCCTCCTATATTAACACTTAAAAACAAATCATGTGTTTACATGAAGCACAATAATGTTACACAAGGGAACCAAGATATTTCATTACATTAGCAACAAGAAACCATACATATATTCAAGTGAAACTACCTAAAAAAGTAAACAACTAGAAATACAACCCGTGTGCCCTCACAATAAAGAAGTCCCGCTCACTCATATGAAATCTTGCATGAGAATGCAAGAATGGTCAACAAACACTCACATTCATAAGAGAATTTCAATCAATGCGCATCAAATACCATAGGATTGCCCATGTTTTCTTTACCATAGCTTTAAGAGAGTCAAGGATCACTATAGGACTTTATTCAACTTGTAATGTAGGCTTTGGGGGATAGTATGTTACATATTAACATTTTTAGTGACTAAGACTCTTTGAAAATACACTTACTTTGGGTTCCACTTATCAACCAATTTCTTTTATTCCATCCTTATTTCTCCCTTTTTATTCTTTTTATCGCACATTTAAGTTGGGTGTGATTCTTTTATTCTTTTTTTCTATTTCTTTCCTTTCCACATTTTACTTTTCTCTTCTTTTTATTTTTCTACCACACTCATCCCTACTTTATTTACTCTTATTTTACCCTTTTTTATACCCACTTTACATTACACACCTCTATGATAGCCACCCTCAACTTAGAAAATTTTCCTGAATTGAGGTGCACAATTTTCATGGAGGACCTGGGCCAAAATAGGTTCATTGTAACACAAATGAGAAGGTGAATGGTGTAATAAGAAAAATAGGCTATAAAATCTCAAAATAGGGATCAAGAGAGACTTATTTACACATGGAAGGTCATTTAGGCTAAAAGTGAACTTATTTTAAGAACGACCAATGATTCTTTCATAATCGACTATACTACAACCTAGGAAAGACTAATTAGGCAATTTCTGGATTCAACACACAAAGAGGACTAAGTAGTATCCACACACACATGGCATAACATCAAAACACAAGCTACTACCTATCCAGTTCATGCAATTGTTAGCTACGATTATTATGTTCCTATCCTAATTCCATAATGAAATTCACAATTTTCACACATATACACATCACACGGTTCTAAAACAAATTTTAGGAGGGGCATAATTTTTCTCAAAAATCAACAAAATAAACCATGTCAACTGTACTGGAAACTAAAATATCCTAATTATACAAAAACAATCACAATATGAAACAAAACACATTATGACACAAAATTAAACTAGACATGTCTATTCTACAACTACACCACAACCCATAGTAAAAGAAGCATGGCTACAAAAACTCGTGGCCACTATGGTATACCCCACCCCAACTAAAAGACTACATACTATCCATAGTGCATGAAAATAATATAAAACAAGGGAATGAGGATATACCTGGGATTCACTTGGCGTCTGTATCATGCTCCCCCCCTACAGGGTATCTAGACTAGTAGAGGTGGTGGTGGTGGTGCACTACTCGAGGATGCACCTGTAGCTAGCTTAGGACAGCTCTAGCTCTACCTATTAACAAATGCAATCTCCCTCAAATCATGTTTAGCCTATTTCATGGCTTGATCAAATGGAATGTTAGGATCTTGTAGCTCCACCTCTCTACCTCTCTTAGTCCTAACTACAGGGTCCATCTCCTCATTTTCTGCTATCACGACTCGAACTAGGGCCTTGCCATGACGGGTATCTCAAGTCCACCGAGGATTGGAGACTACCCCCTTTGCCTAGCCAAATAGAACACGATACAGCTAGCAGTAGATAAATTCCAAACATTTAACAAGATTGAATAAATGTAAGCTCAAAGGAGTCAATGAATATAAAAAACAATACCAAGTCTACAAAAATCCACAAAGCCTCTACGACAAAACTGAACATAATCTAAATCAGAATATTCCCCCGATGATCGCCAAAGAAACCATATGTGTGGTCTAGGACATAAAAGAATAGAAAAACTATGAAATAAAACTCTTCCGGAGAATGTAAGCTTACCATTTCAAGTTAACTGTTGACACCCCAAAATCCTATCATTACATAGGAAAAGTAGAAGTATCTTGGGTGCCTGCATTGTGTGGAGATACAACATTCAGAGATAGTTAGTGGGTTGAGCGATAACATATAACTCAGGGATAAAGGATAAAATAATGTCATGATTAAAAATTTTAAAACATCAAAAACCCATGCACACAATTATATAGATACACATATACATAAATATAACATGCAGGTATAGTGAACTAGGCTTAGCATAAACTTTTAAGCATTAGTCTGGATCGTGTAGCTCAACCGTTATAAAAATGCACTCACAGGCTATATGGGTTCAGCTCCCCGTGCTGAAAGGGCCTAGTGTATGTTAGCCACATGCACCAGAGGTATCAAGGAAGACCATGGAATGCCTCGACCCCACGTCAATCAAAGATACAAAAATATATAAAGTGGGACATATGCAAATGGTCAGCAAGACCAACACTCATGCCGATAAATGTGAGTTTCCAGTATCAATCCCCGAGACATCCACCTTCATGGTTTAGCTAATAACCCCCTTTAAGCCCATATTAAAATAAGTTACACATATCCTATTTAACTAACCTTGGAATGAAAAATTAAGGTACACCACAGGTATCGTCATAGCCATACGTTTGTAAGCTTATACTTATTCCATTTTAATTATATCATATCAACTTCGGGGAAAGCCAAGACAAAATCAAGTTTTGGGAATGTCTGGACCCCTTTTATATTTTAAAATCACTTTAGGAATGACAAGATCCACGAAGTTTTAATTTCAATCAAAACATGGACAACATAAAAATCTGTGTTTAACCTTTTAACCATTTATGTAATGTTATAGTGTGGGTAAGTAAGTCAAACCATATGACAAATCTATATTTCAAATTTAATTTTGTAAATGGGTTGAGGGAACACAGTTTACAAAACCGATTTCAATGCCTAGATCATCAAATTTGGGGAATGCCTCGACCCCCGTTCCAATTTCCACACCCATTCACCCCAGTAGTTTAAAAACATTCAATTCAAAGCAGGAATAATTCATAATAATCATGGGAAAACAATTTATGACTCAACCATGACAAAACCCTCAACCTATGTAAAAATCCACACTAAATTTCACACCAATAATCATTTAATACATATGCTTTAAGTAAAATAAGTTTAAGGGTAGAGTCATATGCCTTACAGTATCACAATTATGAAGAGAATTCAACTCTTGGAAGCTCTAGTTTCCAACCTTGAGAAACCCTAAATGTTTTTACAAGTACCAGAATCCGAGGTATTACATTCTCTCTCGCTAGGATCATTCATGCCTGAATGATGAGTCAAGGCATCCATTAGCAAGATTTAACACAGAACACAACCATATTTTCCTTTAATAAAGTCAGAAAATAACGACAATAAGAAAACATATACCTTAAGCATGATTACTCAAAACAGGTAAAAAAAATAGATGTTTGGACTTTATTTCCTCTCCTATTCCCCGAGCGGCTTCTTCCACACCAGGTAAAACATCTAATAACCCCTAAATATAACAACATTTCACCACCAATGCTTTCTTCTATGCATACAATACTCCAAAATTTTAATCTCCAAATTTCCCCCTGCAAAACACATAACTACAAGGGCCTAAGTATAATTGCATATTCGTTCCATTCCAAGGCCTAACTCGGAGCTAAAGGTGATAGCATAAGCTGTGGGACCCTACTTCACAGCCCTTCAATAATATCAATACATTTAATCACTATAGCCAAATAATCTCAGGTCTTAAATCGGAGAGTACTAACCATATATCACCACGGTTTGTATCTAGTAATCAAACCATCCACCCCTATCTTTCCTCGACCTACTTCATTGATTTCCCATCTTTGATCACTATAAAAAAGGTTTCACCCATCTCTCCTTCTTATTTAGTTCACATAACTCAAATCCATCTTATTATTCAACCCTCATCTATGGACTTACATCCACTCCCTTATCTAGAGCATTACTACACCTTGATAGCCACTACCATACTACCAAAAGGATGGTCACGAAGAAACTACAATACAAATGTCAAAGAGGGGAGGGTTACTTCTCAATTATGACTCATTTCAGTTGTACTACTCAAAGTAAGACCCGTGAAATAAGACACTGCATATTAGGAATGAAATACTTCATAGAACCTACCTAGATCATGAATAAAGGGTCATCTCAGCAAAAACATAGCATAGCATAAGTTTCTCATGTTAGACATAGTGAGAAATACGACTGCAAAAATCATAGGTAATATAGCATAAAGCTGAGACTTATATATTCAAGAAATAAGATAAGGACTTCCACTTAAAACTATTGCCTCTCATTTTAAGGACTAAGAATGGTCGTGACTCTGCATATATAGCATCACTTTGGGCCAGTACATGAGATAAAATGAATTGGTAGCAAATAGAATACATAGTTCCTTAGAACTACATATAATGTGAGACATGACTCTATGGTTCATGAGTGTCATTCCCTAAAGCTTTGAATTCTGGGAAGCTTGAATTTTCAAGAAGTGTTATCTCTTATAGTTCAAGGGTTTGAGCATCAACATAGGTTTCTTCGAGAACTCAGACCTTAGGCATAGGCAATATATATATATACATACGACATTAGTAGAATATCCTCTTAAACCAAAGTAGTAGGAGTTTGATAGACAGAGAGGAGATTTATCATGACTCTTCCCTGAAAATCAGCACCATGAGAATATTTAAGATCAACCTTAGTTCACCATTTTCCCTGAACATTTATAGTATGAAGACACTATCTTTCAGATACTAATTTTATCTTTTCCTATCCTCCTTAGCAAAAGCTATCACCCTTTGAGGCACTGGCTCACTAGTATACACATTCATACTTTTTCACTCCTTAGTATACTAGCATCTAACCTCTAATCTCATAACCTCACACTTATCACACTTCTAAAAACTACACCAATGGCTCACATCGTTTATCTATGTTCTTTTTAGTTTAGTTCTGAAAGGCACCATATAATACTCCCTAGACTTCTCCTTAGTAAGAGGTTCAATAACATAAACTAGGCGCACCTCACACCTACATACTTAAAATATCATCTAACAAGATGCTAATAGGGGTCCAACATATCCTTATAAACTTAATTCACTTCTCTACATAATGAATTTGCCCTACTTTGATATCTCAATAATAAACCTTTGGTATATCTAATAATTACCAACTCTTTTATTTAACAAGTTATTAGCCTAATCTCTTTCACACATCAAATCAAGACTACAAATTCACTCCCACGATTCATACATTACTCTCCTCAATCTAGACTCTCATCACCATAGTCGACACCTAAAGCTCAAACTTAGTGTCTGGTAACAATCGTGCACCCCTAACGAAGAATTCTACATAATATTGTAATCCATCAAATAGAGAGGTCACCCGAAATTCCTTATTTGACTTAAATATGGTTCACCAATAAGAACCCTATTCAACTACTATAGTCCATAAACATTTAATGAAAACCATATTCTCACGCACAAAAGCACAGAACCATCCCATAGAGACATACTAAGATGGATAAAACCCTTATCAAGAAGATCTTTTAACTTCTCATTAAGTTTTTTTAACCCATATTGAGCCATTATATAAGGAGGTATAGAGATAGGATGAGTGTCTTGAAGAAGATCGATCCCAACAATTAATTTATCTATCAAGAGGAACACCAGGAAGATCATCAGGGAAGACCTCAGGAAATTTATTAATCACGGGAATAGATTGTTAAGGAACCTCCAAGCTAGAATATGTAACTTAGACCAAATGATAAATACACCCCTTGGAAATCAATAACCATGCTCTAAGATAAGATATGAACCTTTCCTTAGGCATTAGGGAACTACCTTTCCACTCGATCATGGGTTCATATAAGAATTGGAAACTGACTATGTTGGTCAGATAATTTAGAGAGGCATAGTATGAATAGAGCCAATCCATCCCAAAGATAAAATCAAAATCTACCATATCTAACTCTATTAAATCCACCAAGGTCTCCCCACCACAGATAAATACCACATAATACTTAAAGACCCTTTTAGCCACAATAGAATCACCCATTAGCGTAGACAAACAAAATAGATCGATAATACGCTCAAGGTCAAAACCAAAATAAACAACCACATATGGGGTTATATTAGAAAGAGTAGACCCAAATCAAGAAGATGATATACGTCATGAAAGAAAAGCTGTAACATACTAGTAACAAATTCAGGAGATGCCTCAAGTTCCTGATGGGTGGCAAGAGCATAAAGATGGTTCCGACCAGTGCCGATACTAGAAGTAGCACCATTGGGTGCTGGGGATGAAAAAGTAGAAATTAGAACCCTATTAAATCTAGTAAAAACCCTTGAAGGATACTCTCGTTGCATGTGACTAAGATAACCACAACTGTAATATTCATTCCTTCCCTCGTCACACTGTCCATGATGCAACTAATCACAAAACCAACAAGGATGATAGGGTAGGGCTAACTGAGCTCCACTTGCTTGAAATTTCCCCCATGTTTCTCAAACACACTATTGAACCTAAAACGATAATCACCAGAAGACCGAGGAGAAGGAGCACTAACAACTTCATGGGAACTCCCCCAATTCCTCTTTTTATTCCACTGCCTGCCATCTCTACCACTATCTTTCTAACCTCTCCCCTTCTCAGAATATCTATTTCTTTCACTCTATCTATCTCTTAATTTTGTTTAATTTCTTCTTTTACTAACAGGACCGAACTAGCATGATAGAAAGGCCACTATCTTGGTCAACAGATAAACAGAACGAAAAAACTCATTATTAGAAATATCTCTTTGAGGTGACTAGGAATAAGTGTCACCAGTTGGAAAAGTATCGGTGCGGACCCGTGGAACTCCAAGAGGTCAATCAAAAGCATGGACCCTAGAACAGGTCTATACCCCAAAAATAGGACTAGTTTTATCCATATTGCCCTCAAGTGAGACACAAAATCCTCTATGAGCATCAAATCTTTGAGGAAGCATGATCTGAAAAGCGATTAACCATAATTTAAAGATTTTTCAAGACCTTAGACTCTATAGACCAAAAATAGAATACAAGAAAAAGAAATATTCTAATATGGCTCGTAACCTCTCCCTTATAAGTATGGTATGCTACACACCTATAAAAGAGACTCTATTTTACACAAGAGACTCTATTTGACATGGTTTTATGTACACCCAGTGACACCAAACCTTGGATCAGATACAAACTTGCCAATACCCGAAGAAGGTCTTGGCCTTGACGGGTATCTCTAGTCCACCGAGGATCGGAGACCACCCCCTTTGCCTAACCAAATAGAACATAATACAACTAGCAAAGGATGAATTCAAAATATATAACAAGAAAAAATAAATGTAATCTCAAAGGAGTCTAAGAATATCAAGAATAATACCCTGTCCACCGTAATCCACAAAGCCTCTACGATAAAACCAAATTTAATCTAAGTCATGAAGTCCCCCGGCGATAGCTAAAGAAACCATATAAGTAGTATAGGACATAAAAGAATAGAAACATTATGAAATAAAGCTCTTCTATAGAATAGAAGCTCATCAATTCAAGATAACTACTGACACCTCAAAATACTATTACTACACAGGAAAATTAAAAGTATCTCCACTGCCTGCATCACGTTAGGATACAATATTTGGAGACGATTAGTAGGTTGAGTTCTATCATTTAAATCAAGGATAATGGATAAAATAATGACGTGATAAATAATTTCAAATCATTAAAAACCCATGCAAACAATTATATGCATATGCATACATATAAATATAGCATGTAGGGATAAAGAACCAGGCTCAGAATGAACTTTAAAGCATTAGTCTTAACTTTGTAGTTCAACCATCATAAAAAGACACCCACGGCCTATACTGGTTCACTCCCCTTACTGAAAGGGCCCCAGTACATGTTTGCCATACGTACCAAAGGTATTAAGGAAGACCAGGGAATCCCCCAACCCTACGTTAATCAAAGTTACAGATATATAAAAAGTTTGACATATGTTAATAATCATCAAGATTAACCCTCATGATAGTAAATGTGAGTTTTTATTATCATTCCCTCGGGACATCCACCTTGATGATTTAGATACACAACCCTCTTTAAGACCATATTAAAAAAGTTTCACATATCCCATTCATTTAACTATGGAATGACATATTAAGAAACAAGATAGGTATCATCATACCCATACTCTTGTAATCTTACATTATTCTATTTAAATTATATTCTATAATCTAGGGTGGAAGCCATGACCCCCTTTGTTCATTAGATAAAGTTTAAGGAATACCTCGACCCCATTTAGTTTATAAAATCCTCTCGGGGAATGCCTCGACCTTAGAGGTTTCAATTTTAGTCAAAACATGTCCAACAAAGCCTTGAAAATATGTGTTTAACCTTTTAACCATTTATGCAATACGATTGTATGGGTAAGGAAGTCAGATTATGTGACAAATTCAGTTTCACAAATAGGTTGAGGGAACACAATTTCCAAACCAATTTCAATACCAAGATAATAAAATTAGGGTAATGCCTCAAAACCTATCCCAATTCCCACACCCATGTACCCCATTAGGTCAAAAACATTAAATTCAAAGGATGAAGTATTCATAATAATCATGGAAAAATAATTTAAAACTCAACCATGACAAAACCCTCAATCGATGTCAAAACCCACATTCAATTTCATATAAATACTAATCTAATATAAATGATTTAAGTAAAATAAGTTTAAGAGTAGAGTCACATGACTAAAACTATCACAATTATGGAGAAAATTCAACCCTTGAAAGCTCTAGTTGCCAACCTTGAGAAACCCTAAGTCTTTTTGCTTAAGAGGATTTGAGAGTTGTTTTGATTATGTTATGGATGATATTAGGGTCTCCAATAGGGGTTTAATTCATGGGTTATTGTGAGGGAAAAGGGGAAATGTCCAAAGTGCCTCTAATTAAAAGTTGAGAAGTTGCCGTTAGTGACTAAGGGTCACCCACGATTGGTGAGGAAAGATTACATCTCATCATCATGAGTCATAGTCTGAGCAGAAGGATGGGGCACACATACTGTTCTGACTAATATTAGAGTCATATGAGTATGATAGAAATATTATGATTTGTGTAAAGGAGTTGTGGTCACAACAGAAACAAAAGGATACCATGCTGGTTTGTCTATAAAAGGGATTGTGCAACTCTTAAAGAGTCCATACGACTCATTATGTCCTAGTCATACTCAGGTCAAAGAGTCTATGCAACACACTGGTCACCCTATGATTAGAACACTATGACTTGTTATCAATCTTTATGTTACATTAAGTCATGTCGTATCCAAGGCTGAAACAAGGTCAACCTTCACTGGTCACCCTATAAATTGGGTCCCATGACCCATAATGACACCTTATGACTCGTAAGTTGAGTCATACATTGGGTAGTAAGCTCAAAGCTCAAGAATTATCCAAGGACAAAAATTTGAGGTGTTACATCCGCAAATAAGTCAAAATATAAAGGTCTATGTGGAGGTATCGACTTAATAACATGAGGTACAACTAGAGGGATGGGGTGAATATTACCCTTAGTAAGAGAGTGTATCTCTGCCTATAGTATGTCCACCTCCTCTATAATCTCACCTAGATCAGGTGCCTCCATATCACATAACCAGACTGATACTAGACCCTCAAAAACATATATATGGGAATGCACCTTTTCTCTGAAGTATGACATCTCAGCCCTGTGTGCAGCTTGTAATCTAGCCTAAACTGTCTCTAGTATCATTCGAACCTAAGGCCAGATCTTCTCAGACAATGATTCCACCTAAGCCTTAATATTCTCTAGTCGGGTGGTAGTAGCACATTAAATCTACACTAAGCTCTATAAAATTGCTTGTGATACTAACACCATACATGTGGCACAAGATATGGTAGAGGGGTGAGGGGGCACTAAAAATTTCCCAACTAGATTCGAAGTAGAAGTTGGGACTAAAGTAGATGTGGCTGGGGTACCCTCACCAGGATTGCTCATATTGGGGCCTCTCTCTACTCCCTAATCTCAAAATCCATACTTGCATATACATCTCCACCCTATATATTACTCAGATTCAAAGAAATTAATGGGCCTTCAGACTGGTCCAAGATCACTTTGGAGGCACATAGGATTTCTAGGAAAGAACTAGGTTTGTCGAATCTTCAATCATAATCATCTGGGATACACCCAACGCCTCGACCCTATGGTCAGCACCTGGAACCTCAAGAACACCAGCCTTATCATACAATGATTGTACAAGGCAAGGAAAGAGAAATGTCATCATATCACTAAATGCCCACTTATGAAGCTCATATCTAATAATGGATAAAAAATCAATATCATAACTAGCCATCACCCTTACAATCATTGCTACACCATCCCATTTAAGTAAGTTGTCTATTGTAGTCGAACATAAATGACACCACAATACTAGACACCAAAACTTTATGAAATAATTCAGTATTGCCTTCTTAATCACACCTTGCCCCTCGACCTTGAAGCATCCACACCAAAGGGTGAAATATTACTTTCAATCGATCTTTCTAAACCTACCCTCTCATTCCTATGCTTAGCATATTGCATAGTGCATCTATCATATCCTAATCTCAATTAGTGATCACACTCTAATATAGACATATAAGCTATATAATTAGGTCCGAATAGAACTTGGTGAATGGTCATTTCTTAAATATCAACCATGATATCTCTTAACAATGTCCTTTCTAATTGGGCCTGCTTTATATTTCTATCACTTTTAGGTATATTCAAGGATACTATCATGATCTAGAAAGAATTAAACTCGTGCACCACTGTCTGGTTGTATGAATACTTGGTTTAGTCATCCACCCTAACTCATAATAATCAAATAAAAATTGGAAAGGTGGTGCTACATCCAACCCAAATAACTGAATTTGTCTCTCCTCCCAAATAGTCCTCTTGGGATTATCGTTCACAGTAACATATATGTCTTTATTATAATTAGTCCATAGACCCTTAACAAGCCCATTTTGGTTACCTGATTGATAGGCTCGATCGAAATATGAGTAGGGTCAGAAACCTGGTTTGTCTGGGATGGTGGATATGATAGGATGTCTACGTTGTACCCTATTCATACTGGGGTAACGCAAATGATCGCTCAGGGAATAGTTCTATAGACTCATATTGGGACCCCTGCTCCGTTGGGGGTCATGTGTATCTACCTTTAAAAGTGTATTAGACTCCACCTTCTCCACCTTCTCATTATCATCTCCCCCTCAGACTGGGGAGAATATGGCAATGAAATCCTGGTTGACTTTATTCTCGGCCTAGGCGCTGGTATGTAGGACGTTGGCAGAAACCTAGTCCAAGTAAAAGTACGCTATCATCCCTACTGTGCTACTATTGGGATCAGGATGCCCAAAGTATCTCTAATAATAGTCTTACCTGCAGCCTGTTTTGGGGATTTTTTCCTTGGGCGATCTTCTCTGTTCAGGGAAATTGGGTTCTTCTCTGCAAAGACACCTCTCACAGGGGTTTCATCCTGTTGCCTTGATGGTCCTTCCTTCTTTTTGGAAGACTTTGGAACCATATGTACCTAAAAAACCAAGTGTTAGTCCTCAAAAGATAGTAAGGAATTACAAAAGTTGAAGTAAAACTCAATATTGTGAGACTTTGAATTTTTCCTAAATTTGCATCTCTATAACATATACTCAGTCCTAAAAATCCAATTTTACAACATTCAGTTAGATAAACTTTTAAAAACAACTATGGCACATAAGAATTTTGTGATTCCTCGACCTTTTCAATTTCTACTCATATTTGCAGCATGATCATAGAGTATTTATTAAAGAAAAATGCACCATCTTAAGATGTTATGCTAATTCTAGTCTCTTACATACACGTTGCTTGATTTATATGTATTTTGCATGAAAATAAAAATACTAACTCACTTATTTCAAGTTTAGCACAATGTAATATTATTATGAACCAAGAATTTTTACCTTTTGTTTAAAGAATCAAAAGTGAAGTTTAAAAAAAAAACCTATCTTTAAAAAGCAATATGTGAAATATGGACAAGTTGGTACTATGCCAAATTAGTTTTCTTTCTTTTTAGGAAGTGTTGGAGAAGTGAGGAAGTTTGAATTTGATAAAGAATGATAAATCTTGAGGTTTGATAGAGTTTAGAAGCGGGTTAGGGTGTTTAAATGGCCCTAGTGTATCGAGTTTTGTTTGGTTCAGTTTGGATTGGGTTGGCCCCATAATTTAAAAGAAACTAGGTCCCAAAAACTGTCATTTATGGCACCACCAATGGGGCATAAGTGGTACCTATGACCCATAGGTTCCCTATTTTTGGTGGCCCTAATTTTTCTGGCCTTTTTCCTGCTCTCTGGACTTCTTTCTCAGACACACATTGCACTACTTATGAGGTCATAAGTGTTATTTACGACATCATAAGTATGATCACAAGTTAATTTCCAGAGATCTCCAATAATCCTCAAAATTTCTTTTTGAAATTCAATGCACAACTTACCTGTCCTGAGTGGGATTTATGACCTTCATGAGTTGGTCACAAAGTCCCCTTACCTGGAATATTTTGAATTAAGGAATGTATTACCATGTTCCAAGTTGTCCCTC
Source organism: Capsicum pubescens (assembly GCA_030864215.1). Taxonomy (NCBI): domain Eukaryota; kingdom Viridiplantae; phylum Streptophyta; class Magnoliopsida; order Solanales; family Solanaceae; genus Capsicum; species Capsicum pubescens. Next base: position 78,808,050 of record CM061545.1, on the reverse strand, counting down.
ATTCTATTTTACATATTAAAAGAAAAACAACGTGAATACTAAAATAATGGGTTGTCTCCCACCAGGCGCTTAATTTAATATCGCGGCACAACATGGCTAAGTTAGATACACAGACTTTACCAATAAGCCCATGGGTTGCCTTCCATGCAAAGCTTAATTAAACATCGCAGCACGATGCGGGTACCTTGATTACTCAGAATTCATCAAGATACCCCAAGGAGTAGCCTCCGAGGTTATCAACACAATGAATAGCTGACACCACTCTCACACCGATTGGCTGCTTCAAAGTTCTGCGGATGTTGAATGTGACTTCCTCATTATTGACTCTAAACTTGAGATTTCTCTTCTCTATATCAACCTATCTCTCTACCCATATCCATGAGTGGGCTTCCTAATATGCTGGGAATCTTTAACTCAACCTCACAATACAAAATGACAAAGTCAGCTAGAAAAATTAAGTGTTCAACTTTCACCAAAACATTGAATGATATGATCATAAGTTTCTAAACAGTACATTCTCCCGTTAACAACCACATAATCATTTATTCTGGAGGGCTTAAGCCCAACTATTTGAACACAGACAACGACATTAAATTAATGTTGGCTCCCAAATCACAAAACTCTCTGGCAAACCTGGATGTCCCAATGGTACATGGAATCGTGAATTCTCCAAGATCACCCTTCTTTTGGGCTAAAGACTTAGAAGTGATTGCACTACAATGGTGTACCCCACCAACTTACTCAAAGATAACTACTTACTTCTTCATCACCAACTCCATCATAAACTTTGCACACCCAAGCATCTGCTCCAAATACTTAAGAACAAGAATGTTCAAGCTCAACTCTTTTAACATGGCAATGAATTTCTTGAACTTCCCATATTCCTTCTTCTACTTTATATTTCAAGTAAAAGGTGGGGAGGTTATGGAATTGTCTTCACTATAGGCTCATCAACCTTGACTTTACCTTTTTTCTTCTCAGTATTAGCATCAACACCTGTCGCATTCTCTGACTCAGCTTTAAGTTGCTCATCTACCAAAACATTATCATTCTGCGTCTCATCAATAGTAGGAAAAAGGGGATCACTAATAGACTTACCACTCCAAGTGGTTATATTCAGACAATGATCGCCATTCTTAGGATTCTGAACTGTATTTCTTTGAAGGATACCCGACCGCCTTTGATTCAAAGTTTTTGACATTTGCTGAAACTACTACTCTAATTGCTTTATCATAGTAGCATGCAATTCCACCTTTTGGGTCAATCCAGAGATATCTACCCTAATTTCCTTAAGGAAAGTTTCTGACTTTCCCGAACCTTAACCATCTTGGACAATATAGCCTTCATCCTATACTCAGTATTACGACTGCTTGGTGAACATACCTTTCCTCCTTCTCCTTGTAGTCATCTTTTCTTCTCTAGTCATAATTATGTTGTCTACTCTGATCTCTGTACCTACTCTATAATAGTTCTGACCTTGGTTTCCTTGCATCTTTTCTCAGAAACCTGCCAACTCTCAATCTAGGTATTTTGCCTCTTTTTCTAAAGAAGAATCGGTCCTAGCCGTGATGGGTATCTCAAGTCCATCGTTGATCGGTGACCACCCTCTTTTCCTAACCAAACAGAGCTAAATACCTTAGAAGCAAATGAATTCCAAACATATAACAAGATAGCATAATCAATAACCCAAAGAAATCTAAGAATGTCAAAAACCAAATACCAATACCAAAGACCACAAAAATATCCACAAAGCCTCAGTCAAAACCAAGTACAATCTAAGTCGGACACACCCCTGTGATAGCAAAAAAGATCCAAAAGAATAATATATGGAAATAACCAAAGATGAAATGAGGTATTCCAAAGTATGGAAGCTCACCACTTCAATCAAACTCACGAGCTATCCCTCAATCACCTAGTCATTGCACAGGAAAAGTAAAATTATTTTTGGTGCCTGCATCACATGAAGATACAATATTCGAGGATTTTTAGCGGGTTGAGCGCTAGTATGTAACTCAGGGATAAGGGTATAAAGTAATTCCATTAATCCAAAACCATTTCAAAATTAATGCACATGTACACATGCAAGCATATATACAAATACACATATATAGGAGAGGGAACAAGTTTTATCACGAACTTCAAATCTTTAATCTGGACGGTGTAGCTTGACTGTCATAAAAACTACCCACGGGCATTATGGGTCCACTTTTATCCCCTTGGTTAGGCCCTAGTGTGTGTTAGATGCATGAACCAAGATATCATAGAAGGTTCGGGAATGCTCTTTCCCTACGTCAATCATGATGTAGATATATATAGTGTGACATAAGCACACGGTCATCAAGACTAACCCTCACATCGGCAACTATGAGTTTCAAGTATCGGTCCCTCAGGACCTTTACCTACATGGCTAGCTACACAACCCTCTTTAAGCCCAATTAAAACATTTAACATATAACTCATCCATTAATTTAAGAATTTAATTATTAAGACATTATGAAGTGGTATCATCATAGCGACTAAAGCTTCCAAGCGTATGCCATTAAGCCATCACTTGGGGAATCCTTGTACCTCAGACTCCATTATTAAAATTAACTTGGGGGATTCCTTGTACCCCAACAGTTTTTCAAGACCATTATTAACCACTTGAAGGAATCCTTATACCCTACAAGGTTTTTCAAGTCATCCGTAAACATTTTACTATTTATGAAATGCATTAGTTTTAAAGAAATAAGTCGAGCAAAATGATAAATCACATTCCAACACCTCTAAACAAGGGTAAAGTGGTCAATGCAAAAATATAGTAACCCTACTCAAGTTGGGAGTCTAACCGACAGGGAATATGTGAATTTTCTCTCTAATTTGCTGAAGTCAACATATCGTACTAAATAGTAAATGGGGGCTTTTGTTGTTGTAAACAGTAACCGAACTCAAATTCTTTGGTTATAAATAGTTAGAAATAAATACTAGGCTTGTGCACCCCCTGGATTCTAACTTTGTAGGCTTCTTATGCTCAATCCATCTATAAAACTATTGTTCATATAGAATCTCGTAAGTTAGGCATCACCAACCGCCACTCAGCATACTTTGGTGAATTTCACTAATCTCCTCCCGATATCAGAGTGTCTTCTTACTAACCCTTACCTTAGACCATAGTTTCAACTATCTTTTCTTGGTCACAAGTTTATTAGATTCTTGTTAATCATCTTATGTAGATAATGTGAATTAGCTTATTTTGGAAATTAACTCAAAATCACTGTTATGATGTACTTTTCCAAATCTCTACCTCTCTCTTGGGTTCATAGTAAATACAGGCTGGATCGTAATGTTTGTAATCGTTAAGAAATCAATAAGTGAGAAGAAAACTACAATGCATGCAACAACAATAATCTAGAAGGATTGAACACTTCCCCTACTTTGTTATTATGAAAAGGTTATCACAACCCTAGCTAAGGGAATTAGCCGCTCATCATTGTGAAATAATAAATGGAATTCATGTCTGAATTCATTAAATCAATTTGACAATAATGAATGAATAAAAATCAAAGTCTCAAATTGAATAATCAAGCAAAGCCAAAAACAAAACAATCCCAAGATAAAATTCAAATCTTGGAATAAAATATATGTTTTTAAGTATCAAAAGTGTGTAACCTTACTAAAAAACATCAAAAGGGTATATATAAAGTACAACGAAACCCTAGGAAACAATTCCTGGACAAAGAAGGAAAGCTGAGGCCACTGCCTACTTACTAAGCCACCTGCGGGCCGTAGGTGGCACCTACGGACCATAAGTGGTCCCACATTAATTCCCTTACCTCAAAATCTTCTGAATGCTCTCTAGACTTGGGTATTCTACAATATATTCTTGCACCTACGGACCATAGGCGGCACCTATGAGCTATAGGTGCCTTGTGTAGGTAGTAGGCTCTTCTTTTCTCTACTTCTGAGCCTCTATTTCTCAAGCCCGGAAATATCCTCTAGCAACTACACACTGTAGGTAGTACATACAGCCCATAAGTGATCACTTCAGTTGTCTAAAACATCAATTTTCACTTATTTTCTTCATAAAAGTTCCAAAACCTAATTTCCTGCATAACACATCATATATAACAAAAATACCTAAGTAACTTTCATATTTTCATCATTTTAGCACATCAATTCCCCACCTTTTCCTCTCTTTGAACTCTCAATTAGTGTGAAAATAGTAGAAAATTGGGTGGAGAAAGGGGGTAAAAAGACCCCAGGTACCGCTAAAGAGGACACCTCAGTGATAAAGTGGCATATCAACCACTTTAGTGGTTTGGAAACTTTGTGTGGGTACCGCTAAAGTAGACTTTAGGGGATAATGTAAGGGTCTTCCAAAGCGGCTACCCTTCCACTAAAGTGACCTAGCTAACTATTGAAGGATGCTTAAGAGGATCAAGGGGCGCTAAAATACACACTACAAAAGTGATACGTTGATATTTTTAAGCTCTATCACTACGTACCAAATACCTAATTTTTTACTAAGTTTAAAATGGACTTTGATTGGGTGCTCGAGATTTAATCAAAACCCTATGCGCGTGCAGAAAAACTATGCTACCATACCAAATTTAATGTTCTGTACTCAATGGATCCATTTAAACTTTCAGCTAAGATTATTTTGACTAAATGTGGGGCTCACACCTATAGTTCCATTTTTTATATAATCTGCCTAATAGCCAAAAATGATTTCAAACACCTCGAGACCTGAACCAAAGATCTTCCTAGCCTAAAATCAACATTTTGCATCTGATGGCACTGTTGAAATTTTCAAATGAGGTCACCTACTTACATATTTTGTCCTAGACCAGAAGTTAAACAATAGAATCTTCAAAATAGGGAAATGAGCCTAAAATTAAATGAACTAATTAATAAACAAACCGATAGTTTTGGTAAGTCATAAGTGACCTGTAGTCATTATATGAAACCTTGAAACACCAAAAATGCATGCAAATTAATGAAATAACCTAGAGGGTCATTACAATTTCCGTGCTTTCTCTATATTTAGATGCTTTCTTATATTGCTTGGTAACTCCTGGAAAATGTTGTGTCCTTTTTTAATTTATTTATCAATTACCTCATCAAAGAGTCTGCAATATTACTTCCTTCTCTAAATATGTGTGACTTGCGAATGTAGTCATTGTAATCTCCTCCTTATGATCTCAATCCTCTCCACTATTTCCCATGGAACTTCCTGCTTCTTCTAAATTATCCCTAATAAGGATTAAAGAATAAATTTCTAGTATGGTCTCCTTCATTTCTTTCTCTTAGAAATATTCTAGTGCATCATATATTGCCAATGACTCAGCCTTTGTATTTGCAGCAATCCCTATACCTCTTTGTCTAGCATAAATCAGTCTCTTTCGTCATTTCTTAAGCTAAAATAACATGAGCTCATTCCTAGATTTTCTTTACATGCACCATATGTGTTATTGTCATGACCTAATTTAATGAGTCATGATGGAACCTACTTTACCCAACCAATAGGTTAGCCATATCGTAGCCTAAAACTTTATCTAATGGGCTAATTAATAGAAAATGGCTTCAATGTAGAAATCATGTGAGTAAATAGAATACAAGCCATAAGACATAAGAATAATAACATAACTGAAGGGAAATGATGAAAAAGAATAACCATATTCCACTACCTAGTAGGTCAGTACAAGTGCATTCAATCAAAAAAATATGAGTACTATTAAGTCAAATATACAACAGTCTCAAAATACAAGGAAAATCCTAAAATAGAAGATGGAGAGAAGGTCAATTCCAACTCTGAGAGCTCACCCTATCTCCGAACTCTAACTAGCACAGTCACAACATTGACAACAACATCTAGTACTCAAATTTAAACAAAAAAATATAACGTATAGTATGAGTACCAAAGCCACGAGTACTTAGTAAGCATCATCAACCGACTGAGGTAAATCACAATATAAATATAATAAAATGTGAGATAATAAGCTAAGTCAAGGGAAAAGGGTAAACTTGAAATAAAGCTCCAAATATTAAAAGTAAACAATCAAAATAATAATATTAAAGAGAAAATAGACAGTTCTAATGTAAATAGGTCCCCATAATGTTAGAAGATACAAACACAAATAAATAACACAACACAGGACCCGATAAGCTATGTGGGTGCAATAAAATGGAAGTAATAAATATAATTACACCAACTATCCATATCTTAAAACCATAACCATAGATAATTTCATAGCGTAAAAAAACAGAATCAAACCCGTGTCATAATCATTATAAATAACCAACTAATTCTAGACTCAAACAAAAAATTATATCTCAATCCAAAATATCATCATGAATACAAGATTGTAATTGAAAGCAATAACATTATTTACGAAGCTTTAGTCGGTCTTAATATCATAATTTGATACTTGAACCGGTCTTAACATCTCCTTAGTACATGTCTATAATAAGGAATAACATATACAAAACCGTTTATGTCTCAAGAATATAAGCAACACAACATATAAGGGCCTATTCAGTCTACAAGGAGCTAACAATGATAATGTTGGCCGAAGGTGGGTCAAAGGGGGGCTCACTTCTAACCCCAAAAATCCCTTCTAAGACAAATCCCACCGAACTAGTATAAGGTGTAAAATATCACTACCAGGTGTAGGATAAACCTCATTGATTCCTAAGATAGAAATTCAATTTAAGGGATGGGTGGTTAAGTCACATACACCTAATTATGGTTCCTTAATGGCTAAGTAATCCAAATTACACAAAATATACCTCAAAGTCCTAATTTCCAACCCAAAACTAGCATAATATCATATTAATATTATAATTAAGTTCAATAAAAGGGAAAGGTAATCCTAGCCTACTTGAATATTGAAGAAAGCCCAACAAAGTCAACTAAATTTGTAATTTCCCTTTCTAAGAAGCTTCAACATAATGTCATGCTATCAAAATAGTAATCTGGACATCAATATGATAAAAATGGTGCTTATATTACATTTTTATATGTTGTATACAAAATTAAGTCAAAATCCCATGTGGGGCATGCTTGTGAGTTCACTTTAAATATCGTCCACATGTCTCTCTATACTCAAAGTTTATTTACCCTCAAGAATGGGTAAATTCTAATCTCAAATGGTACCACTATTAACTCAATAGGAAATAGGAATTTATGACTGATTTAGAGAATTAAAACAAGAATTTCACAGAAACTTACAAGTATTTATACAAGGAAATGATTATTCTGAGCTCACTACCACCCCACGATCACCTAAAGATTAGTCTCCCAATTTCCCACACTCTCTAGGGCTTTTTGGCTTTTGAGACTTCTTAGAAATAAGGGATAATTAAGTAAAGGGCTGAATTTAATGCCCTCTAAGATGCTTCTTTATCAACTACTTGACCTCTTAAGTGATCACCACTAAAGTGTTGTATGTATCACAAAAGTGATCACCGTCTTCGGTTGGCCTCCGCTAAAGCGGTAAAAACATTGCTTAAGAAACATTCACTTAAACGGACTTTGATAAAGAGACCAAGCTGGAATAACCTTGGCTACTTAAGAGACCACTTGTCTACTATAATGACCTCTGCTTAAGCGTCCAAAGGTCTGCTTAAGTGGATGCACCAGTTGAATCCCGCACTAGCTAAAACTAGGAATTTTTAAGTTTCCACTGAACCATTGGGATACATTAGAATCTTATGAACTTAAATGAAATATGCTACCCTAACAATTTTTACATTCCGGACTCAATGATGCCATCTAAATTTCCATATGGGGTTATGTTTATGAAATGTGGGCCACACACACAAGGGCCACTTTTACCAAATTCTGACCAATAGCTCAAAATGAGCCGGAAGCCTTTGTACCCAAACCAAAGGTCCTCCTAGAAAAAATTAAAAGTTCTAGAGTTGATGGAACCCTCAAATAGGCAAACGAGGTTGTTAACCTGATGTTTTTGCTCGATAACCAATCCTTACTAGCAAAGACTTAAAATCGCAAAATTGGCTCTATGAACCAAACAAACTGCTTGGTAACTAAACTATTAGTTCTGATATGTCATTAGTGACTTAGGGAAGCTATGGGAATGCTCTAAATTGTGGAAAATTATGGAAATACAGAAAATGACTTGGAGGGTCATTACAATTATACTTTACCTTATGTCCCTCTGGAGATTTTCAAGTCACATATAGTAGTGTTGTGTTATTATTACAGGAAAAATACATAGTGATAATTTTATCCACAAGTAGATGCATTTGATTAAATTCTTACTAAATCTTGAATTTTCATCACTATTCCTACAAAACTTGTATTTCCTCCCTGTTAATTGCTATTCATTCTCTTCAAATTATCCACATAATGATGGCCAACATAGCTCTATAAATTACTTTGAAATTTAGTGGACCTTTGTGTTTCTATAAAGTTATGATGAGACATTATAGGTGCATTCATTCAATGTTTATTCCTGCAAAAAAATATTTTTTAATCTGTCCCCTCTTTCTATTTCTTTCACATTAATTTCTATCTAATTTTACTATAAAATCAACTTGATTATTTCCCATCCACTATGGCACATGGTTTTGTATGTTCACTGCTTGGAGACATTTTACATCCCTATATGTGGCCAATCATTTCCTATAAAACATTGGACAATAATTTATGTTCATCTCAGTCTCCATTCCTAGTGAAATCATTTAGCTTCAGTACTTCTTCAAGGGCATTTTTTATCCTTCACAAATACAAAATATCTTGTCTTGTTCAGTTATCAAATCAAAAGCTTAAATTTCCTTCTTTAGTATGCTATCTTAGGTAGTGTTCCACCTAATCTTTAACTGTTTCTATCTTTCACTAAACATGTGAAGCTCCAAATCCTTGAGCCACTATAGTACAAAACATTTTATAGCCCCATATATAGGAGGAAATGGTTCTAAAGTTCAACCAAAGTTTAGAAAATAAAGCTTTAGACATGTCATATGGTGATCTAATATCAAATCCTCTTTCTTCCTTTAGATAGAACATGCTTTTTCAAGACACCGATGTTTATACTTTGATATAGTAGCATTATCCAAAAAAAAATCTTTGCAAACAAATTATGAATCGTATGTATTTCACTTTCAGGGGAATTCATTGCTAACATCAGATATACAGGCATAAATTACAAACCATGTTTTGTTAGAGAAAATATCTATGGTAAAATCTTGATAACTTCTTTTAGAATAAGTTACAGGACTAATTCCTTAGTATGGGAGTGATTTGGAATTTAATAAGGTCATACAATACCCCTAGAACAAAGTTAAGTTGGACGTCTTCTTATTGATTGAGCTTTGAGTTAAGTTAAAACTGGCGTCAAATTCAAGTTAGAATATATACTAGAATAAAAATATTTATGGGGACAAATACCTATCAAATGAAATATCTTTGAGTTTTCTTTCCAATACACCCAACTATTCGTAAATCACCTTCGGAGTAAAAAGTTATGGTCGTTTTAAAGAATATTGTTCAGGTTGAGAAATTAACCACCATAAAAGTAGTGTTGTAGGAGTAATAGGATAGTTTATAAACTTATTTTTTAATGATATTTAGGTTTTAAATCAAAAGCTTCTTCCCCAAGCCCTAGGGGGCGATTTTCCATCTTGTTGAATAATAATTCTTTATTGAGGTAAGTCCTTCCATCATATTCCTCATATTTCAATCCTTTAATATCCTAGAATTATTAGAATAATATTTAATGGTGAAATTGATGTGAATTTGTTCCCTAAGTTCTTGAGATTTTGTGGAAAAACTATGGGTTAAGTTAATATCATGCAAAATTACTTCTAGATTGTTAATTGTGATTTATAGCATGAATTAGTTGTTCTAAAGCATGAAATTTAAGTCTTGGGAACCTTGAATTCGATAAAAATGAAACCTTTAGCCTTAAAACTCTATTAATGGAGATAAGTAGAGTATGATAGAACTAGTTAATGGTTAATTGACCTTGAATGAAAGTTAGACCATGAATAAGGATAAAATTAGTGGATTGAATTCCAAATTATTTTTTAAAATAGTAAGACTTTATTTCTCTTATAACTGTTTGACTCAAGATGATTGGATCAACAGAGTCATAAAAAAAGTAAACAACAACCTTGGTGCGACTTGATTGTTCCAAGATCTTCGGTCGAGGTAGGTTATGATTTTACGTGTAGTAGACTTGGATTAGTTGCATGGAATAACTCTAGTTGATAGGATATTTACATGTCCAGGACTACGAGCATAGAATTTTAATGGATAAGACATAAAGTTAACATAATATTAATTTAATAGTGTGTTATTGTGTTTGTATATATTCCTTGTTGGATGTTTGTGTTTTAATGACTTACTTGATAATTTATTGAGTTTAATATACGAATGTGCAGTAATAAAAGAATTAGGTGACCTTCTATCCATAGAAATAATATTTAATACATTAAAAAGGATGAAGCCAATATTATTTATATTTGAAGTATGACATATTTTTGCTAGAATATAGATAAGTGGATTGACTAAGATAAGCAAAGGTGATGATAAAACTTAAGAACCTAGAGTCAAGTTTGGCAAAGTGCTAGAAAGTAAGATGTGTAAAGGTCTATGACTCTATCTTAAATTATAAGTTGAATAGAGCTGATTGATTTAATGACCAATTATAGGAAATCGCTCCTTGAACTTAATGATGACTTGACTGTACGGGTTACGAGTTAGTAACTGAATTTACCCATTTCAATCCAAATAGAAGAGAGTTGTATTAGTTAATGAAATATGATAGTTATTTAGAGTGTAGATATCAATCATGGTGGAATGTGAACTCCTAAAATGGATACTTGATTCATTGTTCTTCAAATATGTTGTGATTGATGATTGAGTTTAATAATGCTCAACCGAGCAAGTTTTAAATTGGTCTTCGGGCATATATGTGATTTTATTTATTTTTGGACATTCATTATTACGTGAAATGATGAATTTGAGATTATTGACTACATTTACTTAGTTGACATTGATTGTTTGTAAGTTTCATTTTGATCATGTGGATTGCATCTCATTTCAAGTAGGTATATATGATTTGCCTTTTTGCATTACTTATAATTATTGAGTATACCTTGCATTTATATTGATATTGATGATGATATCGAGATCATGATGCTCATGATATTGAAATTATACTGTTGGGATGATAAGTTGATGATATTGATGAATATATTTAGACCATGATATTTATTTGATGAAAATGATATTGACGATGATAAGATTTAAAAAAGAAAGTGATGATATGTATTTGTTACATACATACATTCATCATATGCATTTAAATGTACATTCATATTTATATGTTATTGATTTTTCCTTGAGTGAACTAAGTTATGTTGATGATCAATCATGGTTCATTCTATGGACAACGTATAAGAAGAGATATTATGACATAACCCAATTTCATGAGTCATGATAGCGCCTACTTTAATATTCCAGTCCGTAAGGCAAACTATAGCCCAAAAATACAAGTAATGGACTATTTGGTGGAAAATAGGGTAAATATTGAAATGACACAAGTAATTAGATTACAAGACATAAAATATAAGGATGGTAATACAACTCAAGATAAATAAGGAAAAGAGTCGAAATATCCCATGACCTTGTAAGATCAATACAGGAGCCTCTAGGAAAAGCATAAAAGTACTATAAGTATAAAATGTTCAATAGTCTCGAATAAAAGGACCATCCAAAATATAAGAGGGAGAGAATCTCTGCTCCGACTCTGAAACCTCACTCTATCTCCGAACTCAGACCAACACAAGTACATACATCAATAGTGGCAGTTAAGACTCGGATCAACATCAAATAAGATGTAGAAAGGTAGTATAAGTACCAAAATAATGGGTACTTAGTAGGCATTATCGACCGACTAAGCTAAATAATAATAAAAGTACAATAAGATGTGAGATAATAAACTAAAGTCAGGAAAAAGGCAAACCTAGAACAGTGCTGCAAATATTAAAAGTAAACAACCTAGTATATTGCATTAAGAAGAACATGTATATCTATAGCCTAACTGGGCCCCCATAAGCCCAGAAGGAGAAAATAAACATAAATAACCCAACAGATCCCGCATAAGCTAGATGGATGCAATCAAGAAAAAAGTACCAATAGTACACTCATAAGATATCCGAACATCAAAACATAACAATGGATACTTCCATACCATAAATATTAAACTAAACTTAGTTTCATAACCATCCTAAGTAATCTCTCAATACCAGACTTAAATAAAAAATAACATCTTGAATATCAAAGTCGAATTGGTTTCATAACCATACCGAAAACACCAAACTCAAATTAGTTTCATAACCATCATAAGTTATCCCTCAATACAAGATTTGAAACCAAAATAGTATCACGAATATCAGATTCAAACCAGAAATAATATCATCGTAGATGTTGGTTTCAAATCGGTATTTACATCATAATTGTCGCAATTAATATCATAGCTGCCAAACTTGAACCAATTTTAATATCATAATTGCTAGACTCGCATTGGTCTTAATATCATAGTTGTTGTAAAAGAACTGGACTTAATAAATCCAAGGCACAAGCCTATTCAAAGTCAAAATATATCTTAATCCTCCTCAGTATCACAAGTGTAAATCATATGACGGGAGAAGGACTCTTAGGTCTACAAGGAGTTAATTATCATCTTGACATAAACTAGGAAAGAGTGGCCCGCTTCTAGCCTTAAAAGTCCATCCCAAGGAACTTTCAACCCCAAGCTGAACTAATTTCCTCAGGTCTTGCTACAAGGAGCTAAATAAGTTTAATTATGATCTAAGGTAGAAATTCAAACCATGGAATGAGTAGTTAGGTCAAATCAGCCTAAATATGACTCTCCAACTAACTAAACAATCTAAACTTTGATAACTATGTGATCAAGTCTTTATTCCTAATACATGACTTGAATAATATTATACTAATACCATAATAAAGGTCAATCTATAAAGAGAGTAAAACTAGCCTACCTGGATGCCGAAGAATGTGCAATAAAGTTTGCTAAATTGGAGATTTTCCCTTTGAGAAGCCTCTGCATGATGCCACACTATCAAAATAGTGATATACACATTCATATGAGAATAATGATACCCACATTGCATTTTAATGCTTTAAGTACAAAATCGAGTCGAAATCCCATGTGAGGTCCACTTGTGGAATCACACTTTTAAAATAGTTAACACGTTCTTCTATGCTCAAGGATCATTTACCCTCAAGAATGAGTAATTTTCCAGATCAATCGACACTCAATTCAACCTATCAAGGAACTAGGGATTTATGACTACATTAGAGATTTAAATCAAGAATTAGATGGAAACTTACAAGTATTACAATGAGGAAATGACTTTCCTAAGCTCAGCTACACCCTATGATCACCCAAAGATCAATCTGCCAATTTTCTAAGATCTCTAGGGTTTTCTGGTTGTTTAGAGTTGGATAAAATGAGGGAAAATTTTGTGAAGAGGGATATTTAACTTCCCTACGGTTACTACTTAAGCAGTCAATTGATCGCTTAAACGATCGCTGCCAAAGCGGTGCATGGTCAGTTAAGCGACCCTTACACCTGGATGACCTCCGCTTAAACAACATCTTCTTAAGAGGTCAAGCCTCCGCTAAGAGACAGGGGTGGGGACCATCTTGGATGCTAAAGAAACTCACTTAGTCGATTAACCGACCACTGTTAAGAGACCGAAATTCCACTTAATCCAGTGAACCAGCTGAGTCTATGCACCAGCTGAAACTTAGCTATTCATCGACCCCTCGGGATTTATCTAAAAATAATCGATGTAAATGATCTATACTACCTATCAAAATTGACATTCCAGACTTGACATCGCCATTGGAATATCTATTCAGAGTCATCTCGAGGAAATGAGGGGCCCATACCAAAGAGCCATTTTTATCAAAATCTACCCAATAGCTCGTAATGAATCTAGAAGCCTTGGTACCCAATCCAAAGGTCCCCCTAGCCTAAAATCAACGTTCTAGAGCTAATGAAACTCTAAAAATTGGCTTATGAGGTCGTAAACCTAAATTTTATGCTTGATATCCAATCTTTAATAGTGAGGAATTCAAATATGAGAATTGGCTCTACAAAACAAATGAACTACCCGGTAACTGAGCTACCAGCTCCAGCAAGTCATAAATGACTTGGGGAAGCTATAGGAAATCTCTAAATGACAAAAACGTATGTAAATACATAAATGATTTGGAGGTTCATTACAATATCCACTACAAAAAGGACTTTCATTTGTGAAAGTCAAGGGCTAAGGTGTACTTGAAGGCTCAGACAGGTGCAGATACTAGCTCGCATATAGATATCGATCTCTAATGTAGCCTCCTCTAATGGGAGGCCCCTCCACTAAACCTTAACCACCAAAATATCTCTAGAGCATAACCTACTGACATACCTAGCTGATATTAGAATTGGCTCCTCCAAGAAGGTCAATCTCTCATCCAACTGAATCGAGTCCCACTAAAGAACATGTGACTCATCAAGGATATAATTCCACAATATATAAACATTAAACACTAGATGAAAAATATCAAAATCTGTGGTCAAGGACAATGTATAAGACATCCCTCCAATTGTGCAATGTATCCCAAAAGGATAAATGCATCTAGGGCTGAGCTTGCCTTTTCTCCCAAACCTCACACTCCCTGCATGGTTGATACTGAAAGAAACACTTAGTCTCTAACTCTAAACCTCAATGAACAAAGTCTATGATATGCATAATCCTTCTGTCTACTTGAAGTTTCCCTTAGCCTATCCTAAATCACTCGAACTATATCCAAAGACTCCCAAAGTAATTATCATAGGGCCAAACCTAAGTGGTCTCAAACTAGCCTATTTGAGATTGACACTGCCTACCATATAATGCCTTAAATAGTGTTATGTCAATACTTTAATGGTAGAAATTATTATACAAGAACTCTGTTAAAGATAAGTGTTGCTCATATTGACCTCCCAAGTTGAAAACACAAGTTCGAAGCATGTCCTCGAGATGATGAATAGTCTCTTCTTACTACTCGTTGGTCTGAGGGTAAAAAATGGTATTAAGGTCCACTTGAGTACCCAAATCCTCCTAAAAATCCATTCAACAGCTAGAAGTAATTACCGAGCCCTGTCTAAAATGATAGCCATGGGTACTCGATGCATGTGAACTATCTCATGAACATAAATATTGGTAAACCTCTCTACACTAAAGGACATCTGAATTGAAAGGAAATGAGTGACTGGGGAAACCAATCTACAATGAGCCAAATACCTTCAAAACCATGGGAGGTTTGAGGAAAACCACAAAAAAGTCCATAGTAATCCTCTCCCACTTCCACTCGGGAATCTGCAATCTCTGAGACAGGCCACCTAACCTTTGATTCTCGGCCTTCGCTTACTGAATACACAAGCAATGAGCTATGAAGTGTTCTACATATCCTTCATGCCACCTAACTAGCAATACTGCCTCAAATCGCTATACATCTTCCTTGTCCTAGGCTGAATAAAGAATTTAGAACTCTAAACCCCACTAAAAATCAACTGAATCAAGTCTCCAACCCTTAAAATAAAAATACGACCATTATACCTCAAAATTCCATCATAATCCATGTTATCCCTCCTAAACTCACCCCTCATAACATGATTATGAATGCCATAAATTCCACTATCCTAAAACTCATGACATTAAATTTGCTCAAACAAATTAGAACTATCCTCAACACTAGCAAGGATCCTCCTGGAGTCGGAAATATTAATTCACACCATCAAGTTGCCTATGGAATGGATATCCTATGCCAATAATCATGTTCTATAGAAATATAACACTTTCGATGCTTAAAACAATAAAAATATATGTCACGACCTGATTTCCTTGGATCATTATTTAGCCTACCATTACACACCAGTAGGCAAGCCAACCTATAATCTGAAACGGCTAGTAACAGACTACTCAATAATACAAGGAAAAGAATGCTGAATATATGAAATAAAGATCAATACATAGAAAAATCCCAAAACCTAGTGGTATCAGTAAAAGAGCTTCTAATATAAAAAGAGTACAAAAGTGAAATATCAAAAGAAATACATTGATACAACTTATCTCTAAGTACAACTTAGAGACTAGTCTAATACATAAGAGAGAGATAAGAAATACTCTGAATGCTAGGAGCTTACTCTAAGTATCTAAACCAAGGCTGGTCTGCATGATGCACACATCAACGGAGATACCCCATACTATGATCTGCAGGTTGTAAAAGTGTAGTATGATTACCAAATGAATTGTATTCAATAGGCAATTGCCAACTGAGCTACAAAGATAAAGTAGATAAATACAACATATAAACAGAATACAAACTAAACATAAGAATCCATAAATAATATGACAAGTCTACAAGAAAATAAGGAAAAATAATCATGTTCATGTCCAAGAGTCTAACATAATAAGACTAAGGAAGCACCAGGATGAACTATCCCATTCCATATTTATTAAATATACATCAATGTTATACCGTATATCTCAGTCAATATACAAATAAAGAGAAAATCAAAGATATGTAGTAATTTACAAGTCAAAGAAACGACTATTCAATATAAACAACGAAAGAAGGGATATATGGTAGTACCATAGCTTCATATGTCTAGATATATGTAGGTATATATATACATATAAATATAAGGTCATCTCAAAGCATAACCTATATCATTATATTCTCATTTTGAGACCTCATTATAATACTATCATAATTTAAATACTATTATACTCTATTTTTCTAATCCATGTGGCTAGACATGAAATAATCATGTATAATAATGCAATCATAAGATAGGAGAGGTCAAAAACATAACTCAAATCCCGATACCAGATCAATGACCAATCTGTCATAAGCTAGCCATAATAAAGATCATAACAATGATAATAACAGTATCAATAACAATTTGAATAATTGGCTACTCTAGACAACCGAATACCTAGTCAAGCCTATGTGTACCCCCAACGCCCCAGGCTCAGAAGCTTTAATCAACATAAAATAACATAAGGCATATTTTTTACCCATATATATAAAAACATCCCATACTGGCTGATAAATATAGGTGCATACTGGTGTAGGAATGATTGCAAAGTACACAATCAGTATAACAACTCATTATAACTATCCTCATTAGGACTATGATTATTTTAATCAACCTCTATCCTTTTCGTGTATCAACACATCATCAATATATTCCCTGACGGGTATCAACATTATCATAACAATATCCTTCGAACTTGTAGGGTATCAATATATCATCAATATGTCCTCTAGCCTAGCCAGCTAACAAAACATAATCAATAGTATCCTTTGGCTTTTTCAAGTATCAACATATCATCTATATATCCTTCGACTTTATCGGGTATCAACATCATCATAATAGTATCCTCTGTCCTTACAGGGTATCAATATTATCACACTAGTATCCTCTGGCCTTGCCAGGTATCAATATCATCACAATAGTATCCCACGATATTGTCAGGTATCAACATCATCATAACAGTATCCTCTGGCCTTGTATCAAAATTATCACAATAGTATCCCCCGGCATTGTCGGGTATCAACATCATCATAATAGTATTCTCTGGCCTTCCCAGGTATCAATATCATCACAATTACCATTACCAAATAAGATACACTAAAATCCTCATAATCATAGACATATCACCATAAATATCTATCTAGTCAATACTTCCCAACTACTTGTTATTAGCTAACCAACACTTATTATTATAAGATAACCAGTATGCTAGTCATAACATAACCCCTAGTTATAAGCCTAAACCTTATCCTTCATATAATCTTATTCACGAGATAACAACTAACCACTTTTTATTTAATAGTCAACATCTAACATCTAGGCAAGTTTTTTCATTAGACCAAAATCATTATTTAACCACCATTCATTATTATCAACTAATCATCATATATCTATTAATAATTACTAGACAACAAATTACAACTTGTCACCTAACCATCTTTTATTAACTAACACCATTCATTAATTAACCCTCGTTAGCTACCATGTTTCAACTAGGCTAGATTCATTAACTAATAAATTAGATTCCTAGCCCTCAAGTGCTATAGTCCCCTAATAGATAACTAGTTACCACATAGATTAACCGTATAACAAGAAGATCAGTCATAAGAACATATTTAAGCTATAATTACATCATTTATAATGTTAAATAATCATGAACGTACCAAATCTATGCATGCCATCACCAGTATCTAATCAGTGGAATAATAAGCATCATATCACATCTTCCTCCATCCCATACTAGAGAGATGTGTATAGAAATATATACATTTTCATAAAGTGTAATCACATCATTTATAATGATAAACACTTCTCAGCTATTTAATTAATATCATAACATGGCCTTTGTCCCATTAATTTATCCAAAATAATCATAAACTTCATAACCACGGCCTTAGGACCACACACATCTTCAAGACTCATATCAATAATCATATTTCTAAGTCATGGCATATCTCTAATCATCTCACATATAGGAGGCATATCACGTATAAGAGGAATAACATTAATAATCATATAATCATCCATCACACAAGAGGCATCTCATATCTTGGAGGCATAATATATATACATGTAATCATCTCTCACAAAAAAAATCTCACATCTAGGAGGCATAATATATGTATACATGCAATCATCTCTCACAAAAGAGGTATCTCACATATATGAGGCATAATATATATAGACATGTAACCATCTCTCACACAAGAGGTATCTCACACCTACGAGGCATAATATATATAGACATGTAATCATCTATGGGATATATTCTATCATAAGGTCATACATCATGATTATGAGAAATATCACTTTTCTACAACAATTTACATATCCAAGAGGAATGTCATCTCTGGTGGTCCAACAATCATGACTAAAGAAAATAGTAACTCTATAGGCCAATCACCAAGTCTAAGAGGATATAACATCTCTTTAGGAAAATCATCAATTCTAAGAAGAAATAAGATCTCTATAGGCCAATAATTAATTTTAAGAGGAAATATCATCTCTATAGGCCACATAACATATCTAGGAGGAATATCATCTCTAAATGCCTTATATCACTTCCACAAGGAGATCATAACCATAACTCAAAACCCATAATTCGGAAACATCAATACAAGTTACCAAGATATGAAGTAACCTTATTCAAAGGTTTTTTGGCCTCATTTATGTATAATGTCCTCACTAAGTCCACAATACTTAACACAAGCTTAGGCCTTAGTGGGACGAACGATACAACTTCTAATCCACAATTTCCATAATTAGGCACAGTATGTCCCAAACTAGGCTAAGGAATCTAGTTCATCTACTATATGTAAAGTAAGAGAAATTAAACACAAAGATAGCAACTTAAACTAGAAACAAGGGAACTCCAGTCAAATTTACCCAACTTATGCTTTCAAGACTACCACACTAGCCCAATAAGGCTAAATATACAAATCATGCTTCAAATGATAAAAACATATTCCAAACAGAGGATTATTTAATATCCATGTTATAAATAATCTAAACTATAAAGTGAAGTCAATAGGATACGAAAGGGTTATAAACAAGCCATCTTACGGGTCCAAAACCCTTATCTATTCCCCAAAAATCAACAATTAAGGACAAGTTATCCTACTCATAATCAATCCTAACATCCATATTCACACGCAACATATATCATACATCATCTTTGAATAAAAGTAGAAAGAAGCCTATCTCAATGTCAAACCGGAAAACCTCACTTCATGTACCACATTCTCGTTTTCTCTTTACAATCCTCAAAATTCCATCACACTGTAAAAAACATCATCTACTCAACAATATGAGTCTAATGATAAGCACTATTGTCCTTCAGGTTCAAAAATGACACCAAAACACCAAGTGGGTCCTATATAAAAAAAATGAGTTTCTGAGACCAACCCAATAGTCACACATGCAAAAGAAATCATAAGCCTGAAGAAATGGCTGAAAATTAAGCATACTTTGGGCTAAAATCAAACCCTAAGCTAAATTGGGGTTTTGGGTACAAACTATGAAATTCAAGCATGAATTAAAGAAATTCTTACCTTAATCTTGAAGATAATCGTGATACAAGATGATAATTAGGCTCCCATGTCACTCCAATGACTAATTTTGAGTTGTTACACTCATTTTAAGGTTTCTAGGTCAATATAGTGAAGGGGAAATACCCCTAAATACATCTTGGGACCTTTATATATCCTCTAAAGTTAAAGATACGCTGCTATCTCTATCATATGGGCCACGATCGTGTTCCCGCGATCGTATGTCTTGGCCGCGATCATGGTTTCACCAAATGACAACAAATTCAAAAATAAGTTTTTGACCCTCGCAACTCATCTAGAATCCCAACATAATGCAATAGTTAATTGTGAGAGTAAACCATATTTAAAATCCATTGTAATCATCAAAACTTTTATCGGAGATCAGTTTAGGCAAAAAGTGGGGCCCACACCTATAGTTTCATCACTTTGCATAAAATTCGCTCAATATCCCAAAATAAGTCCGGGAGCCTTGGGACCTGAACCAAGGGTCTACCTAGCCTAAAATAAATGTTCTGTAGGGGATGGTGAAGTCAAATTTTAAAACCGAAGGGTTATTACAATATGCAAGTTTCTTATGTTGTTTTGTTAGATTTGATGTGTTTTGGGTATGTTTTGTAGACAAATAGGTTTTGGATGCGATTTTTGTTAAAAGGATGAAAAATAGAGTTTTAGGCTTCTTACTTGATTAATTTTGGGTATTCATTAAACTTTTTGGATGTACGTGACAAAAGTATATGACAAAAATTAAAGATTTGAAGTTTGGTTTAATGTATTGGAGGGCCTGACACTTATTTATGTCTACATGTGGACCATATGTACCATATGTCGTCTGTATGATACTATGATAAGTACAAAAACTGAAGAACCCAAGAGTGAAAGAGCTGAAAATAAACTTTCGACACTTATCTATGTAAACACGCGGACCACATGTAGTACATATTGACCGTATGTGTGTAGGGTATGTATATAAAGTCCAAAATACCAAGAGAAGAAGGCTTAGGGAATTTTTTTGGTACTTATATGTGCCTACATATTCCTAGGGTCAGGATGCTTGTGGCACATGTGCTAAAGCCAGTCCGCATGTAAACACCGGTTAGTGGCCATCGACCCTTGTTTGTCCTCTTCTATCTGGGATTTGATTTTAGGGTTTCCTCATGTACTATAAATAACCTTTATGTATTTTTAGTAATTTATGAACTATTGATAGTTACTAACATAATTTGATTCCGAGATTCCATTTTGCTCTTGGAATTCTCTTGTATTGATTTTGGTTGATTAGTTCAGTTAAAGTTTTGGGTTTTCAGCTGTGATTATTATGATCTCATATTATTCTTTCAATAATGAATTTTTTTGATTATTTTTCAATCATGTGCGACTAAAAACCCTTACCTAGGGTTGTGGAAACTCTGGCAGATTGACCAAGTAGGGGAAGAGCTATTGTTGTTCTGAAACGATACCCACACATGAATTGTATTATCTTCACTCTAATAGTTATCTTATCCATTGTAAACGTTATGATCCTTCCTAGATTATTTCTACCTACTATAAAAGGTGAGTAGTGGCTAGGAAAATATAAATACAATTGTAATTTGAAGTTTATCTGTCGATCCACACTACTAGGTATTATCTACATAAGATGGTTATCTATCATCTAATAACTAAAGTCTCAAAAGGTAATAGTTAACATGGATATAGGATAAGGGTTAGTAAGGATACAACCTTAAACTCAAAAGGTAGAAGGTGAAAACTATTAGCTAGTACAAAAGATAGTTAATTGTACATAACTTATCATATTCTACAGGCGAGGTATCAGGTTCATTCAGTAAAGAATGATAAGACTATGGAGTTGACAAACAAGGGGGAACACAATCTTATTATTCACCGATAAATGATTACATCCAAAGTTGATATTCGCTACTAGTTTGATATTGCTACTTAAATCCCCAATTTACTTTTCTAGTTTTATATTTGATTATAACAGATTAGAGCCATGCTTTCATGTATTTCCTTGGGATTCAACCCAAACCTTTGTTGGGTTACTATATTTTACAATGACTATATAATCTTTAGATTAAAGGCGTAGCTTGCGCATTATCAAATTTTGGCGTCGTTCCCGTGGAATATGATGTAGAGTTGTGAGTTGAGGCTGTTATAGTTTTTGGGTGCTTATGTTTTTGTTCTTAGTTGGGTATATGCCGGTGTATTCCTAGAACACATAGTAGAGGAAATACCTTACTCTTAGTGAATCCAAATCCAAAGAGGTTCCTACAAATACCTAGTAGGATATCAGTACAAAAAAAAGATGATATTCCTGAAAAGGTTCGTGATAGTATACCTCCCCCCCCCCTCTTAAAGAAGTTTTGTACATTATATATCAGTAGATATGGGTGGTATTAGTAGAATCTTCTAATCAAAGGAGGGAATAAAAATCTCATTTCTTAGCTCGAAATCATAGTTAGCTGAGAAGAGACAATCAACAGAACATCAAAGAGCAATCAATGGAAATTAGAATAGAGTTAGAGGTGGTCGTGCTCAAGTGATCTCAGCTTATCAATAATTACATCCATATGAGGATGATGAAAAGAATATAGGCTACATTGAGCCGATATAGACTAGAGCCATTATTCCTCCTATTTTACCCATAGGCATTAAGTTTGACATAATGAGAGCAAAGATTTAACTCTTAAATTTGAAGGGTGTATTTGAGGGATTACGTACAAATGATTTAAACATGAACTTTGCAAATTTCATTGGGATCTGTAGTTTGTATACAAATCCAGGGGTAAATCAGGAAGCTCTTAGATTGAGATTGTTCCCCTTCTCACTTATAGTAGAAACATATTTATGGCTATGGAAACTTCAAAGAGAATCTACCACTACATAGAATGAGGTATGTAGGAAATTCTTGAATAGGTTCTTTCCTCCATCAATGAAATTGTAGTTTAAGGATGATATTTATAATATCAGGAAACTACAATCTGAGTCTATGTACGAGGCTTGGTTTGGGTTCAAGAATAAGTTGAGTGTGGTTCCCAACCATCGAATTTTAGGGAAAAAAATATTAGAGTTATTCTATAGAGCCCTGGCCATAAGTTCCAGATCCATGGTATACACTATCTCTGGAGGAGCGCTTATGAGATTGCGTCGCGATGTAGCTTCTAATATTCTAGAAAAAATCTCTCACACTAAATAAGGTTGGAAAACTAAAGAGACTGAGAAGGGTTCTGGCACTTATGCTATTGGTTCCCCAGTGACTAAAGAATAGTTGATGATTCTGTGGCACAAGAGATTACGCTTCTAATGACTGATCTTGGTTTATAGGCTAAGTAGTTTGGAATAACAAATTAAGAGAAATTAAATGTAGTAGAAGCACAGGGTGCAGCTTCCATAGCTTATGAGTCTTAATTAGAAGAGTAGGCTAGGTATCTGGATCATCAGTTGGAGGATTTTTGAGCCCTAGGGAAAGGAAACCATGGTTGAAACTATGATAATAATATATATAGAGACCAAAATAGTGACATAGATGGTGACTGGAGATAAAGAAATAATTATAATGAGAATAGAGACAGGTATATTACATCTAGCAGACGAGATACAAAATCAAAAATGGAAAAAATATTGACCAAACTGGTAAAGGGGCAAGAAAGTCAGGAGGCTAGCCTTAAGGATACAAGGCTAATATTTCAGGTTTGAACAAGAAGGTTGAGTCTCACGTAACATCTATAAAGTAGTTAGAGCATCAATTTGGGAAAATGTCTACTAGTTTGCATCAAAGGTATCCAAGTACCCTCTAGAGTAAAATGGTGTAGAATCCTTCAAACATTAGTCATTGTCTAAATATTACTACTGATAAAGGTTCCACTACTGATGATCTCTCTGTACCCACTATATAGAAGGTTAAGATCAATAGCACTAAGAGCAATGAAACATACCTGAGGTAGAGTTTGAGAAATCGACATGGGCTGATAATGATTTTGAGTATGATAATGGTTAGGATTGGTTCTTAGAGCCCAATGATCATATGAAACCTTATAGTGTTTCCCCTTTTATATCGTT
The DNA here is from genome assembly GCA_030864215.1 of Capsicum pubescens. NCBI lineage: Eukaryota > Viridiplantae > Streptophyta > Magnoliopsida > Solanales > Solanaceae > Capsicum > Capsicum pubescens. Next base: position 78,783,839 of record CM061545.1, on the reverse strand, counting down.
AGTAGAAAAGAAGAAGGATCCCAGAGTAGTCACGATTCCATGTTTTATTGGGTTTTTCAATGTCAAGTAGGTTTTATGTGACTTGGGATCAGAAGTACATACGATGCCACAAGTTTTCTACAAGCTTTTGAGGATAGGGGAACTCAAACCTACATCCATAAAGTTATTGATGACAAACTTATCTATAAAGAAACCAGTGGGTATTTTGTGTGACGTAGAAGTAAGGGTGGCTTCCTTTATGTTCCAGGTTGATTTCATGTTTCTTGATTGTGATATAAATTTTCAAGCCACCATTATATTTGGTAGAACCTTTCTATCCACTAGTAGGGTGTTAATTGATATGGACTTGGGGGAGATCACCTTCAAACTGAATGATGAGCAAGTTGTTTTTCTATAGGTATGACAATGCAATAGCCAGATGATATATGAGTGGTGTCTATGAAAGACACTATTGAGAAGGATGTTGTTATAGAGGATAGTGTGATAGATATACCAGATGTTGAGGAGAGAATAGAGGTGATAGATACTCGGCTACTAATTTTTAAGACCGAGGAAGCGACATTATATAAACAGATTCAGACATAAGTCTGGACTACACTAGAGATGGCTGAGTCTAGACTGCAGTTTATGCACCAGGCTATGATCTTAGAGTTGTGAGCTAGGTTTCACTCACTGATAGATGCTATTAAGGATCGAGTATCATCCCGATTAAGTAGGATTAAGATGTCAGATATAGGAGACATTAAGGTAAGGTAGACCTACGTAGAGTAGAGGTACACACTCTTACTAAGAGCCACATATCATCCATCACTCTAGTTGTATCTCAAATTATTTAACCATCACCTTTGAATGGTCCTAACCACTTTAATTTATTCATGGAGGTCCTCATAGTTGGGACAAAGAGAGTTTGAGAGAGGGACCTATAGAATCTAGGCAAGCCACATGAGCAAGACCTTAAAAGGGCAACCAAGATTCGATAGAGACTATATTTGTTGATAGGTAGAGGAATGTTGAGCTAATTTCGGGTGAATTTTATCCTAGTGCAACACAACTACCATGGCCTCCACTAGTGAATATACCCCCATCGAGGGATGATTATGAGATGGACGCCTAATGCATCCCACGTATGTCTTCTTTTTGTCTATTTTATATTATTTTAGCACATTAGAGATAGTGCACAATTTTTATTTGGGGTGGGATATAACATAGCCGTCGTATGTTTTAGTTGTTATGCTTCTTTTTCTGCCAGCTGCAGTATAGTCGTAGAACTAGTATTTCTAGGATAAAATTTGTGTCATATTATGTTTTATTTTGTATTGTGTTGTATTTATGTATAATTAGGATATTTTTAGGTATTTAGGGAAGTTTGTCAAGTTTTTGAGAAGAAAATGATACTCCTTAAAAGTTTTATTTTAGAACTGTGTGAATGTACATATGTGTGAACGTTGTGGATGTTGGTAAGGATTAGGATTAAGGACATGATAATCACTTGCTAACAATTACATGAACTATATAAGTAGTAGTGTGCAATATTGAATCTGTGTCATGTGTGTATGTGTGATACTACTTAGTTTCCTTTGTGTGTTGAATTCAGAACTTGCCTTGTTAGTCTTGCCTAGGTTGTAGGATACTCAGTTTGGAAGGATCATAGGTCATTTTTTATTTTAGTCCCCTTTTAGCCAAAATGACCTTCCCTATATGAAATAGTGTCCCTTGATCCCTGTTTTAAGCCTTATAGCTTGTTTTTCTAGTTTCACTAGTCACCTTCCTATTTGTGTTGCAATAACCTATTTTGGCTCATTCCTCCTTGGATAATATAACCTCAACTCCGGCAAATCAACAAATTTGAGAGTGGAAATCATAGGGATATGTGATGTAAAGTGGGTACATAGAGGGGTAAAATAAAAGATACATTAGTAAGGCTAGGTGTGGTAGCAAAAGAAAAATAAAAAGAAAAATTATGAAAAAAGCAAAAAAAGTAAGAATAAAAGACCACACCCAGCCTGAATGTGCAATAAATAATTAAAAGGGAGAAATAAGGTTGGGATAAAAAGAAAGATGTTTAATGAGTGGAACCAGAAGTTATTGTAGTACTAAAGAGGCTTAGTCACTTGATCTATCCATATGTACCATACCAGCCTCCCAAGCCTACATTACAAGCCTAATAAAGTTTTATAGTGATCCTAATTTGACTATTTGAAAACTAAGGTAAAGAAAATAAGGGCAAGCTTATGGTATTTGATGCACATTGATTGGGACTTCTATTCCGAGTGTGAGTGTCTCTTTACTGTCCCTGCATTTAAATGCATTATTTTTATGACTGAGTGGGACTTCTTTATTGTGAGGGAACATGAGTCATATTACTAGCTGCTTACTTGTTTTTGTAGAGTATAACATGTCAGTATATGAATGGTTATCTATTGTTGATGTAATGCTATCATTTAATTTCATTGTGTCACATTGTTGTGCTTTATGTTTATACACAGTTGGTTTTGAAAGATTTAAGATGGGAGGAGGCATTGTAATTAGAACTCAAAGTGTTGACAAACTGCCTTGGATAACTTAGATTCTCAAAATTAAATATTTTGTTTTTACTCATTGTGTTTTGTTACCTGAGGACATGCAAACGTTCTGTGTTGATGTGATATATAAATGTAGCACTTTCGACACTTAAAAATATAAAAATATGAAGGTTTCTAATGTTATTTTGTTATATATGATGTATTTTTGGTATGTTTTGCAAGAAACTAGGTTTTGGATGCAAAGTTCATGAAAACATGAAAAATAGATTTTTTGGCTACTTACTTGATCAATTTTTGGTATTCGTGAAACTTTCAGAATGTACGTGACAAGAGAATGTGATGAAAGTTAAATATTTAAAGTTTGGTTACAAGTATCAGAAGGACTGGGACTTACCACTGTATGAGACTAAGGTAAGTACATGAATTGAAGATCTAGAGAGTGAAAGAGCTGAAAACGAACTTTCGGCACTTATCAATGTCAACATCCGGACCGCATGTAGTATATGTGGACTGCACGTGTGTAAGGTAAGTGTCAGAAGTCCAAAATCCAGAGTGAAGAAGGTGTAAGAGATTTTTTTTGTCACTTTTATGTGTCTACATGCACCCTCAGGTCTAGGCCGCATGTAGACACAGGTAAGTGTCCACCGACCCCTTTTTATCCCTTTTTTTTGGACTTTGAATTTATGGTTTCCTCATGTACTATAAATAAACTTATATATTTCTTATTAGAAGTTACACATTCTGGATACTTACAAATATTTTTTGATTTTGAGATTAAATTGTGGTCTTGGAATTCTCTTGTATTGATTTTGGTTTCTTAATTCAGTTTAAGTTTTTGGTTTTCAATTGTGATTATTGTGATTTCATCTTATGCGTTCAATCACGAATGTTGTTGATTCTTTTACAAGAATGAACGACTAAAACCCTTATCTAGGGTTGTGGAAACCCTAGCGAATTACGAGGAGGGGAAGTGTTATTATTGTTCTGGACCGATATCTATGAATGCATTGTATTATCTTAACTTTAATAGTTTTCTTAGCGGTTATAAATATTAGAATCCAACCTAGGTTATTTCCACTAACTCCAAAAGATGAGTAGTGACTAGGAAAAGATAATTACAATAGTAATTTGAAGTTTGACTGTCGATTCACGCTACTAGGTATTATATACGTAAGATGGTTAGCTGTCATCTTATAACTAGATACATAAAAGGTAATAGTTAACTAGGATCTAGGATAAGAGTTAGTAACGCGACATCCTGAGACTCAAAATGTTAAGGTTGATATATTTTAGCTAGTCCAAAAGACGGTTAATGGTACATAACTTATCAAATTCTTAATGCAAGGTATTAGGTTTGTTCAATAATTCATGATAAGCCTATGGAGTTATGAAGCCAGGCGGAACACATCCTAGTATTCACCAATGACTAATTACATCTGAAGTTGATATACGCTACTAGTTTGATATTGATACTCAAATCCCCCACTTACTTTTCCAGTTTTGCCCATTGATTACAACAGATGAGAGCCACGATTTAACGTATTCCCTTGGAATTTGACCCCAACCTTTGTTGGGTTACTATATTTGACAGTGACCGCATAATCTTCAAATTGAAGGTGCAACTTGGGTCTGTTAAAAAAATTCTAAAAATTTCAAATAAAAGACAAGATACCCATACTAACCACATGTCGGCTCAAGGCGTCTGCTACCACATTGTAATACCCCGTACTTCTACCTAGATTAAAATCATCCCAAAAATATTAAAGACTTGCTTTAAGAGATGAATTCACTATACCATGTACTATTGGGTCATCCCAATTTGCCATATACTTATGTGACTTAGGTGACAACTTAAATTTGATGTCACTGGCCATATTCAAGAAAATGGGTTTCAACCCTCCATAATCAACTTCAATGTTGTTGTTAATGATTGACCACAAGATGAAGAAACCTGTTGGCATTTCATTTGATATGATTGTGAGAGTGGAAAATTTTATATTCCCAACTGAATTTCTCATCCTAGACTATGAGTTTAACACCGAGATGCCCATTATATTAGGGAGACCATTTATGGACATAGGTAGAGCGATGGTTGACATGGAGAAAAGAGAGTTGAAATTCAGATTCAATGGTGAGAAGGCCACATTGAACATCTAAAAATCAATGAAGTAGCCTACCAATATGTGGGTGGTGTCGGTAATTGATTTTATTGATGACTCTAGAGGGTACTCTTATGGGATCTTGATGAATTCTGAGTAATCAAGAGACCCGCGTTGTGGCGCGGCATTAAATCAAGCGCTGCATGGGAGGAAACCCATGGGCTTGTTGGTGAATTCTGAGTAGCTAACATAGTCACATTGTTCCGTGACGTTAAATTAAGCACTGAGTGGGAGGCAACCCACTATTTTAGTGTTCATGTTTTTGTTGTTTTTCTTTTGTAGGTTTTAGCTTATGGAATTGCTCGGAATATAGTAAGAGTTCTACATTCATCAATTTCCAGGTAAGAGGATTATGTCACCAACCCATCATAAACACAAGTCCCACACGGACCAGATAAGTTCAATAATAAATTGAAAAGTCAAAATTTTGAGGATGAAAATTAAAAGTTGTGGACTTTGGCACCTACTCATACTTTTGGGACTGTAACTTTACGTTTTGGGATCATAAGTAGTTGGAAAAATATCAAAAAGCCAAGTTTGGATTGCAGGAGAGCGGGCAAAATTTTTTGGCCCTGCACTTGCACCCTGTACCCGTTGGCTGCTAATATGCCAAAATTACATCTCTCTTATAAGAGAGTAAGCTGTCGTCATCAAATATATAACCCAACTAGGTTGGGTCAATCCCACAAGGAATATGGTGTGAATTCAGAGGATTTGTGATTTAATCAACTAATAGCTAATAGTTTTCTTTAACTGGGGTTTTTTATCAACCAATTTATTGGTAATGTTTTAGCTTGTTTTAGAATCTCAAAGTCAAGGTTGCAGTATTTCAAATCAATGATGTTGTAAAACTAGAGTTGTGATCACTATGAGTATTAATCTTTATTGAATAATAGTTATGATATTCAATTCTCATGACCTGTGGGAAACATCAAATTATCATTATCGATGATTAATGTAAGTATTTTTCAACCTACTTAGATGTTAGGCTCCCTAATTCTTACAAAACTTAGAGAAATCGTCTATTTACACTGATTTTACCTCGAGTTGATTAATCTTGGTACAACATTAATCATTAGATCAAAAATTGATTATTCCAAATCCCCATTGATAATTCACTTCCTTTAAGTGATTTCTTAATTCAAGCAAACATACACAAGGCTTAATTTATTTTTTGCAACCAATAGAAAGAGATTATTACAAAGTAATTATTAAGATGATCCCACAATTAATTGAATCTCATTCAACTATTAAATCAAGAAAATCATACTCATAACTCCCACAACTCCAGTTGTGGGAGTTAGTTCCTCATGAAATAGAAACTGATATCATAGATTGAATCCATAATTTCAAAAAGTTAAAAAATAAGAGATCAAAATGTTATTCCCTTTGAAGTTTCACCAGAAATTTCCAAAAACTAAACCAAAGACTGAAAATTGGATTCAAAAATTAAAAGTTCAAAATTATAAAAGTTGTTGTCTTTGGAATAAGTTCAAGATGCCTAATGAAAACCTAAAATCTACTATAAATACCCATAACTTTTAGAATTTGATATTCAAAATCTAGAATTTTCGCACAATAGCTGATGACAAGGTTGATGGCTTATCATCTTATTGATAACTTGTCAACTAAGTCATCCACTTGAGTATTCAACATCCTTTTTTGTCTTCAGGTTATGACTACAAGCGATGGCTTATCAGTAAGTTTACCACTTGTCACCCAAGTCATCAACTAACTTTTACACCTATATTCTGTTTACAAGTGACGACTTCAACTGATAACTTATCAATAGGTTGACAACTTGTCACCCAAGTCGTCAACTTAATTCTTTAACATATTGCTTCATAGCTACTTCACCACAAAAATGTCCTTCTTGTCATGGTTTTCTTAGGTTTTCATGCATATTGACTTTTATTGCAAAATCACATGAAATACGATCAAAAACAACAATAATTACTTAAGAACTTACAATTATTCCAAGTTATAAAAGCCTTAAATATGCTAACACAAAACTATCAAATCAACACCCTCAACTCAAAACACTTGCTTGTCCTCAACCAACCATCTAACACAGTATTCTACACACAATCCAAACATCAATGCAAAGAGTAACATTTCTATTTTTCATTTCGAACCCATTAAGAAATATGTTATCTTTTTCTGGCAAGCAACATCAAGATTCCATACATATCTTTAAAGTTCACGCAGACAAACCACTACTTTAACTCAGAGTATTCAATCAAATGTTCAGAAATTACCACTACCATTCACATGCCCTCACATAGAAGAAAGAAGTTCCTTACTCCAAACATTTCATGTTTGTTTTAGGAACTAAACATCAAATCTCTGAACTAAACATCAAACCTCTGACTCTCAGAACAAAGTTTCAAATTATGGACCTACATGCCATAGACTTGCCCTTACCATTCCATTTGGGTTATGAAGTAGTCATACTAATATCACTGCAGGGCTTTCTTGGCTTGAAATGAAGGCTTAAGTACTGTAAAGGTCAATTTAGTATTAGTGACTTAGCCTCCCTTTGTTCATTCACACCACTTGGTTACAACCACTCATTCATTTGCATTTATCTTACAAACTATTTTGTATCCTTCTCAATATTACCATTCAACCCTATTTTTATACTATTATTACTATTATATATATATACTAACTTTCACAACATCTTTTACACCTCCCAATCTCCATCCCCACTACTGTAGCCACTCTTAACTTAGGTGATTTGCCTAAGTTGATATGTAAAATGTCCAAAGAGATAATTAGGCTAAGACAAGGTCTTTATTACGAAATTAGTGAAAGGTGGTCAATTTGTGAAACAAAGAAAAATTCTAAAGGCTCAAAAAGGGATCAAAAGGTATTTAATATATAGCAATGGGTTGTTTATTTTGGCTAAGTGGTTTACTTATCAAAAATGACTTGGGATCATTTCTCAGTTGACTACTTGCAATCCTAAGAAAATGATTTGGGCAAGTTCTAGATGCACGCACACCTCACACTCTAATGGCATAGAATTGTACTGTCGTCACCAATTACTCAATCAAAACCCAAGCTTAAGCACGGAATACCATATTTGTATACTTCCATAGACAGAAATGGTCTCCCTTGTACCTAACATCAATCTCATAACAAATATTTTGATGGGTTTCACAATTTTCAAAATTTTATTTAACACCAAAGTTGCTACTCAGTCATATCTACTCTTCTTGCATACACAACACGTAAACTACCAACAAAAGAAAAAGGAAAAACTCCTAAACATGTCAATTCCTAGATAGCACTCAAGGGCATAGAACGCAGACAATACACACTTGAGGATGCAAGTACCCCCACCCCCATAATTAAAAGGAAGAATTTTTCTCAATTCAAACTTATTAAACTTTAAAAACAAGGGTGAGAAAATACCTGCAGCACCTTAAGTGTTGTGTCATGAACCGCTGACTGTGCTACTGTATCATCAGCGGGAAGAATATCAATAGTGGAATCAGCTTCCACTAATGCATCAACAATAGTGGTTGGTGGAGTAAATAACTCCCTAATGGGCTTAGGAGGTCCACTAGAAGAGGCTCCCACAGCTCAGTCCCTTAGTGTTTCTTCTAGCAGTTCACTATCCACTTTTGATTTCCGCAATGCCTCTTTCAATTTTTTTTTCTTCTTCTTCCTCTTTTTATTTTCTAGTCTCTTCTTCTCATCACTCTCGCTTATTTTTCTTTTTTCTTTTCCTTTTATTAACTAGTTTCCCAGTAATATCAAATAGTGTCGCTTCTTCTTCCAATTCTTCATCAATAGTAACTAGGAATGTCAAAATCTGACGACTCTGCAAAGACATAATATTAGCTATAGCCTTTTCCAGTATTGCTTTAAATATGCAAGATCAAGCAAAAATATTTATCTCAGCATTTTATTTACCCCCCACTCCATGTTATCAATGCGGTCATGAAGATTCTCAAAAGAAGCAGTGGCTACTTGTATTTGCTTGTTCACAAATGGCTCAAAATGTTTAGTAAACAGTTTCAACTAGTATCAAACCTTTTTCCTTGTTTCACTACATTCATAAAATTCTTCTGGATGAATGCATACTCAGATTCTTCCACTCTGATCACTGCATTTTCTTCTGTCTCCAAAGTGGGTACAAAACCTATAAAATGAATAGATTTTGGTAATATCATCAGCACATTTTGTGTAGAGCTTGTGGCAGTTACAGGGGTCTGAACTCCCTCGTAAATCAGATTATCACTTCCTTCACTCGCTCCCTTACCTAAAGTCAATATAGGCCTACTCTCATTACTTCTATAAAAGTTGTAAGTCTTCTTGGCTTGAACCTTAGTAGCTATACCTATGATGATCGGAACATGGGCTGCTTCGCACAACCTTATTATCAAAAGAGGAAATGGATATGTTGTATCGGGTCGTGTTGCTCGAATCTTAATCCATCTTCAATGATTTCCCCAAAGGTCATTGTGAAACCGGACATTAAAATTACCACTAGCACCGCTCTATCCTCACCCATGATATTGTCTCCTACAGTAGGCATCAACTTATATCTTACAACTCCCCTACAAAATTTTTCTACTTCAGACAATGAAGCCTCAAAAATTCGTGCACTTTTATTGTTCAACCACTCAGGTTCTTCTTCAGCTATGACTTGTGCTAACCAAGGGCATTGATTGGCCTTATTTCATTCTATGATAAAACTCTGGAGTAGTGACTGGAGTAATAAAACTATGTCCATGCTAAAACCTATTGATGGTACGATCTGATAAATCTACCATGACCCCTCTCACTGGTATCCGATCCATATTTGTATTTTCTATGACCTTTTCTCCTTTTTGGCACAAATTCTCCAAGGTTTCCGTGTAGTTGGCATAGAACTCTCTAACCAAAATTGGACAATAGGATTCTCATTCTTTAGTTTCCCATGCTAGGTCATATATCTTGAAAGCCCTTTCTATTTATGGATATTTGCTCAACCTGAATGTGATTATTCTCACTTCTTCACACAAGGTCCTCTTGGTACTCTTTTTTCTAGTACCCAAAAATCCCTCGTGATTTATCTTGGAGGCTCTTTTTACTTTCCATCATACATTATTATGGATGCAAGGATTTTTTCTCTTTATAACATCGCCTCATTTCGGATAGTCTTTTTCCATAGGTTGCTCAAAAGAAGGAGAATAAGAATCTTCTTTTCCAGAATGCTCTTTCTCAACCACCACTCTTCAGATAGGGGAGTTGTTTATGCTATACAAAGACTCTACCTCGTGCGGCATCTTTGTTGTTCTGCTCCTTCTTGTTCATTTTCAAAATCTGTGAACAGTCTCCGAGTCAAGTTGTCTTTGTTCACTTTCTTACTATTTTTTTTTATTTTTCTTTTGGAGGTTTCATTATATCTTCATCAGCAACCAAGAATCAGTTGATGTACAAGAGTAAGGATACACAAAGAGTTATGACATTCTATACAAATTCAACTTCCACTTAGCATCTTATGAATCACATTGGTTTACAATTCAATTGCTTTAAATGAACATTGGTTATACATCATCATCTTTATTATCATTCTTGAAAAGGATCAATCATATTTGGTAAACATATGGGTGATGACTTGGTTGATTAGTCATCACTTAGGTGATGGCTTATCAACTTTATCGTTATCCCTGGGCATAATAAAAGCATACTTCAAAAGGATAGGTGACGACTTGGTTGATAAGTCATCACATGAGTGACGGCTTGTCAGCTTTGTTGTCAACCTAAGGAAGAATTCAAGAACTTCCTCAACTTAGGTAATGACTTGGTTTATAAGTCGTCACTTAGGTGTAGACTTGTTAGCCTTGTTGTCAATTAAAAATAGAATCCTCAACAATTTATGTCCTTGAGTGATGGCTTAGTTGATAAGTTGTGACTTGGTTGATGACTTATCAACATAGTAATTTTCCCAAATCATATCTAAAAGTTCCATCATTTCTAATTTACAGGCTAAAATTTAAAACTTGTTACCCTATTTCCAACTTTTTAACCCTAATCATCATCTCCAAAACATAATACATCACCCATTTTAATTCAAAAATACTTGAAAAATATGGGTGCAAGTGATTTACACTTAATTAAAGCGTAACTCTTTCACCAAAAAGGATGAATTTCATTACTCAATGAGAATTGAGCAACTTTTATCAATACAAAGTTTTCTTGATTTGGATGACCTAATCAACTTTGTACTGATTAATGCTCTTAGTTGAATGAAATCCTCCTTACTTTACACTAGAGAAAAGAAAATCTTTGAGAACATACTTTTAAGACAACTTGAAATAGCAAACTCTTCTTGAGAATATGCAACTCAATATGAAAAACAAGAATTTTTATATTCTAGGCTTTGTAAATTCAAAAAGGTTTTTACAAAGAAGAAGAGCTATATTGATAAGTTACTTGCTTGGGCCAGTTGAAAAAAGAAAATGAGTAGTAGAAGATGAAAATAAAGAGACGGGAAATATGAAGACCTTGCATTTCTAAAGACTTTTTTTGGGCTTTTCATTTTTCAAAAAAAATTCTTTTTTTTTAATAAATAAACAAAGATTAAAATTTACGAACAAGAAATAAAAGATACAACTTTTTGAGAGGGAGTTGAAAATAGAAGAAACAAAGGGTTATTCATCCATTTGGATTGGGTTCGAGCTTAGATCGGGTTATAGGGTTTTGGATCGAGTTAGCATGACTTAACTAGGCCAAAATTTAGGTGACGACTTATCAGTGGGTTGATGGCTTGTAAACCTTGTCGTCACCCTTATCCTAATTATAGTCGTCCTTTGATTTAGTTGATGACTTCAAGCGTTAGTTTCTTAACTTGTTGATGGACTATCAACTTTGTCATCAAATCTATCCAGTGTGTACATCTTCTCTTGCTCCAGTTGATGACTACAAGTGATGGGTCGTCAATTTGTTGATCGCCCATCAACATGGTCGTCAACTCCATCTATCATAAACACTAATACAAACTTTATTCCTGCACACTTTAGCATACACATTACTCAAAATGACTTAAAACAAACAAACTACTTACAACATCAAAGTTGGGTTGCCTTCTAATAGTGCTTGATTTATCATCACGGCACAACTTGTTTATTTTGAATACTCAGTCTTCGTCAAGATAAAACTTAGACAACAACTTTACTTCATCCATTGGGATAATATAACTCTTGATCCTTTGCCTATTGACCTTAAACAAACTTCTTTTTTTGTTTTCAAGTTCCACTGCACCCGATGGGAAAACCTGAGTTATTTTGAATGGACCAGACCATTTTGATTCTAACTTGCCAGGAAAAAGCTTAAATCGTGAGTTAAACAAAAATATCCAATCACCCATTTGAAATTTATGCTTTTCACTTCTTTGGTCATGGTACTTCTTCATTCGTTCCTTGTATAGGTCAGATCTCTCATTGGCATGGTGCTGGAACTCATCTACCTCATTTAGCTGATCTAGCTTCAATTTAGCTGCCTGTTTCCAATTTAAATTCAATATCTTAAGTTTCCATAACACTTTATTTTCCGATTCAACTGTCAAATAACAAGCTTTACCAAAAATAAGCTGATAAGGCGACATTCCTATTTGCATTTTAAAGGCAGTATTGTAAGCCCATAGAGCATCATCAAGTTTCTTTGACCAATCACTTCGGTTTGCATTTACAGTCTTATCAAAAATTGACTTGATCTCTATGTTCGATACCTATACTTTCCCACTAGTTTGCGGGTGATAAGGAGTGGCTACCTTATGTTGTTTAACCCCGTACTTTAAAAGCGTAGCTCGAAACATTTTGTTTTAGAAATGCGCCCTCCATCACTTATAATAGTTGTCGGAACACCAAAATGTGAAAAGATATGCTTTCTCAAAAATGCCACTACTCTTTTCCCTTCATTATCCACCAAATATACATCTTCAACCCACTTGGACACGTAGTCCACAACAACTAGACTTTATTTGTGACCGCAACAACTCACAAATGGTCTTATAAAGTTGATGACCCAAACACCAAATAGTTCCACCTCTAGCATCTTAGACATAGGTATTTCATGATGCTTAGATATCAAACCATGTCGTTGGCATTGATCACACTTTTTCACAAAATCGTAAGCCTCCTTATGGACTAAAGGCCAGTAGTATCTACTTTGTAAAGAATTTCTTGCAGTATGATCACCTGCATGGTGTTCCCCAACCGGGGAAAAATGACATGCATCTAGGATCCCCTGTATCTCCACCCCCGGTACACATCTTCTGATGATATTATCAACATAATGCATAAAAAAATAAGGTTCGTCCCAAGAATACTTAGTGGCATAATGTCGAAACTTCTTTTTTCGATGGAATAATAGGTTTTCTGGGACGATATCACTGACCACTAAGTTAGAAAAGTCTGCATACCATGGCACCAAATCATGAGTAGCCGGTAGACTTCTCCATATTCATTTGATCATTTTTAAACCTATACAAATGTTCAACGACTTGATTTTTACATCTTTTCCAATCTTTGACTTTAAAGTCAAAGATTTTAAAGTCAAACTCTTGATGTGATAGCACCCATATTATGAATCTTAGCTTGGCATCTTTCTTTTCCATTAGATATATCAACACTACATGGTCAGTGTGAACTACTACCTTAGTTCCCAAAAGATATACCCAAAATTTCTCAAATGCATACATAATAGCCAGAAGTTCTTGTTCTATCACAGTGTAATTCTTTTGTGCCCAATTTAAAGCCTTACTAGCATAATAAATGGGGTTAAACAACTTCTCTTAATTTTTCCCTAAAATAGCTTTGAGTGTAACCCCACTTGCATCACACATCACTTCAAATGAGTTAGACCAATCTGGAGAAATGATGATAGGTACAACAACCAAAATTTCTTTAAGGAATTGGAACGCCTTCACACAGTCATCATCAAACACAAACTTGCTCTCTCTTTTCCAACAACTTGCAAAGCGGATTTGAAAATTTAGAAAAATCTTTGATCAACCTTCGGTCGAAACTTGGATGGCCAAGGAAACTACAAACTCCTTTAACTAAAATAGGTGGAGGTAGTTTTTCAATGACTTCGATCTTAGCTCTATCAACCTCAATTCCTTTTACTAAAATTTTATGTCCCAACACGATGCCCTCCTTCACCATGAAGTGACATTTCCCCCAGTTTAGAACAATATTGGATTCCTTACATCACTACAATGTGTTGCTTAAATTTACCAAGTACAAATCAAATGAGTCACCAACCACAGAAAAATCATCCATGAATACCTCCAAGGTATCCTCTACCATGTTTGAGAACATAGACATCATACATCTTTCAAACGTAACCGACGCATTACACAATCCAAATGATATTCTCTTGAATACAAAGGTTCCATTGAGGCATATGAACTTCATTTTCTCTTGGTTCTCAGGTGCAATTGATATCTTATTGTAGCCTATGTATCCATCGAGAAATTAGTACCAAACCCTTTTTGCCAACCAATCAAGCATTTGATCCATGAAGGGTATTGTAAAATGAGCTTTCAACGTCCAGGAATTCAACCTCCTATAGTCTATACATGCTCACCAACCAGTCACTGGTCTGAGTAGAATTAGCTCATTCCTCTCATTTGCTACAATCATCATGCCTCTTTTCTTAGGCACGAACTGCACAAGGCTCACCCACGTACTATCAGAGATTCGGTAGACCACCCCAACATCAAGATACTCTATTATCTCCTTCAATACTACTTATTATACTGGTGGATTCAACCTGCGTTGGTGCTCAATAGTAGGCAGGTATTTCTCTTCCAACTGAATCTTATATGTGCAAATACCAGGTGGAATGCTTATGATGTCAGCAATCATCCTCCCAATGTCCCTTTTGTAGTGCCTCAAAAAAGAAATAAGAGCTTCAACTTGTTTCTCTATCTGATCTATTGCAATATTAACTGGTAATGTGTTTCTATCTCCTAGAAATACATACCACAAATAGTCAGGCAGCTTCTTTAGTTCCAACCCAGTTGGCTCGTCAATAGATGAATTAGCATGTGGTGTTGGATGATTTTTTAAGTCCAAATCAAACTTTTTGGGAGCATACGAGTATGACCCTATTCCAGTCAATGCACAAATAGTCTTCTCATACTCATCAATCCCTTTACTATTAAAGTTCATCAACATTGTAGCTAATGTCTCCCCAAAAAACCTTTCCTCAATTGGTACTTCTCGATCATATTCATAGAACACATCAATAAAAGAAACAACATTTATCTCCTTCTGTTGCTTCATAGATTGGCATACATCAAAACTAACCTCTTCGTCATTGAGCCTAAATTTCTGCTCATTAAACTCCAAATCAATTAGTAATCTCCCAGTTGCTATAAATAGTCTACCCAAGATTATGGTTACTTCAAAATCCACCTCACAATCAAGTATTACAAAATCCAATGGGAATATAAAGTTATCCACTTTAACAAGAACATCATCAGAATTCCCACCAGTATTTTTATCGACCTGTCAGCCATCAGAAGTCGTATATTAGTAGGCGTAGGATCTTTTAAACCCAATTGTTTAAAAACTTCCAACGATATGAGGTTAATGCTTAGTCCAAGTTCGCAAAGATCTTTTGAAATTTTAAATGATATGATCGTACACGAGACAGTGAATGCTCCTGGATCAACTTTATTTTGCACTAGTGATCTCGTAGAAATAATGGTATAATAATGAAGATTATCCACCAGATCATAGACCACTTTTCATTTCTTTATGACAAGGTCTTTCATAAATTTAGCATATCCCGACATCTACTCTAGTGTCTCAACTAAGGGCGCATTCATTGTCAACTGCTTTAACATAGCTGTGAATTCGTTGAACTTAGTCTCATCTGCCTTTTTCTACAATCTGTGGAAATAGAGGAGGTAGTTTTGGTATTCTTGTTGTTGTGTCCTCTACTTCCTTTCCTTTGTCTTTCTCAACATTATCAACTTTTTTCTACTTAGATTGATGTTCCAAATTTTTCAAATTTTCAAACTCCACTGGATCTTCATCATCTACTTCCTCTTCTAACTCCATTACATTACCTAGAGAAGGTTTATCCAAACAAGGGATTGGTAACATTTTACCACTTCTAGTTGTAATAGCCATACATGAACTATCATTCCTCGAGTTTTACACTGTATCACTTAGCAATGTACCACTATTCTTTTGATTAAATGTTGCTGACAATTGATTCATCTGTTGCTCTAGTTTCTTAATAGATGTTGTATGTGAGTCAATCAATTGACTCATGGATGACAAATCACTCTCCATCTTCTTTCATCCAGCATCAGTTAACTCCATACCTTTCAAAAACTTAGCCATTATATCCTTCATCAACATTTTCCTAGAATTGTATGTGGCATTATCAAGGTTCCCCGGTGGTTTATATAACCCACTCTTATTAGTCTTTTTATTCCATTTACCTTGGTCACAATCTCAATAACCAGCCTTATCATAATAATTCCTACCTTGATTTCTTTGGCCATTGCCTCGGAAGCCCCCCTAATTGTTCAAATAGTTTGCCTCCTTCTCAGAATGTTATTTAGCTCCCCTACTATGTGAACCCATAGTTTTTACCTTTTCTATCTTCCCTAATAGCAAGTGTTTTTTGAGAAAATCCACTGTGTCTTTATATGAGACACATCTTGAGCATGCTCTTCTTTTTTCCGACATTGCTCAGCTAATATCATACTAGAATAGGTATTGCTTGTTACCTTAGAATCCCTGGAATGCCAAGATCTACTTGTCTTATTCATTATCTCTAACATCTCTACAGCTTCAATAAAAGTAATCTCCATGAAAGCTCCTCCTGCAGCATTATCTTCAATTGTCTTTTTAATTGAATTCAAATCCCTGTAGAATATTTCCATCAAATGCACATCAGTCATCTTGTGATTTGGGCATTGAGTCAACTTTTTTTTGAATCTTACCTTTGTCTCATGAGGAGATTCATTAGGAAATTGCCTAAATTTGCTGATCTCATCCTTAACTGTAAAATTTTGGAAGGTGGAAAGAACCTTTCTATGAAAGCTCCTTTAAATTGCCTCCAGTGTGTTATAGAATTGGGCGCCAGCTCATTCACCCATATAGTCGTCTCCTTAAACAAAGATAGTGGAAACAATCTAAGATGAATAGCAATTTTTCCCACTTCAAGTTTATCAAGTGACTTACAAATGTTGATGAAATTTACAAAATATAGACTCAGATCATCACCAGGTAATCCACCAAAAAGTCCATTCAGATTGAGCAGTTGGATCATAGTACTGGTGAATTGAATTTTACCCCATGAGATAGTGGTGATGGAATGAATGCTCCTGTAGCTTCAGATCCATCCAAATTAGCATCATTCTCATCATCGAGGGTGAATTATACCTCATGTTGTTGGTGCATTTTACATCTTGCTTGCCGATTCTAATTTACCGGTATAACACTTTCAGCAAGTCACCTATTTACAGGATCAACCAACTCATCATCACCCATATCCTCATCATCCACATTGGGTACACACCCTGGGAATCCAGTATTTTGTTAATTCACTTGAGCAAAGCGGCCAGTCTTGCAGCTTCTTGTCGTTCAGCCATACTTCCAATTCTATGAGTTTCTAGGTTGAATGGTAATAATGGTCTTTCTGGTCTTTTGGTCTATGACATGGTTCATAACCAACCTACAAATACAAAAAATGACAAATAAAAGTAAAATTAGGATACTTAACTAAGAATTAACTAACACAGTATACTTAATTGACAACCATATTCCTCGGCAATGGCGCCAAAATTTGATACACAAAAATTGAGAACTATATTCCTCCACTAGATAAGGAGAAAGAGGAGGAGGAGACAGACTCAGAGTCTACTCCACAGGTTGTAACTCAGGATACCCATTCTAAGGAGAGGTCCCAGGATTTATCTGAGGATGCTGAGTAAGAGAAGTAATCAGTGGTACCCTATTTTGAAGAAGGTGCCACCATATAGATACAACATTCAGAGGTACCTCAGTCTGAGGAGGGTAAAATGTTGGCTTCACATGATTCATCAGTCAGCAGGGGTCAATTTGTACACACGTACATGCCATAGAGGCACCTCCGAGGTGGTGTGTAGAGGATATATGGGAAATTTATAATATAGATAGTCGTATCTTGGATACTGGAAGGACTAAGAGACTTATTTATGAGGAGTGCAGGGTTGATCTATCGGGACTGAGGAGATTACCCAATTGCAAGCATCTTTTGATCGATATTAGTTAGAGTGGATGACTAGACTAATCGACTCTTTTATCCTAGCTATGGTGCATGATTTTTATACATCATACTGAGATATATTAGATCTTCTTGTGCACAAATTTCCAGGATTGATGGGGCACATGGAGCAGCCACAGCTTGATCGTACACCTGTTAGTGGGGTCAGAAATAAAATTTCTGCAGAGACTATCCGCAGAGTCATTTTCAATCCTGATTATATTACTTATGCCTCTACAGCTGAGTGATACTACAGACTTAGAGTCACAAATGATTCATATATTATGTGGGAGGCAGATCACATATGAGAGAGGTTCCAGATCGCTAGATGGATAGCCAGCTATATTTCAACTTTGGGTGATGCTACCCCATGGATTAAGGGCCATGGTGTGATCAAGATGGGTAAATTGACCTTTGAGGCCAAGTTTTGTTGGTTTCTCATTCAGTATTGACTGTTATGTACTACTTTAAATAATTTGTTGACTTGGGAGGGAGCCTATTTCTTGTATGATGGATGGATATTCATTGATGTCATAGCTATCCTCTGACATGAGATCCATTATAGAGTATTTAGGGAGTTAACTAATCTAATGTTCCCTTGCATGATTCAGATACTACGTGATGAGGCCGATATACCTAAGATACTAGGTGTAGATGAGAGGGTACATTCTATGTCTACTATACAGACAAAGAGTATGAAGGTTCTGGTGCCCCCAAGCTTTCCAGGAGATTTATAAATCTAGCCGCAGTACCTAGGGCCCAGTAGTTTCCACAGAGCCTATTGATTCACATAGAGGTGATGTGGGTATTGGTGTTGATATAGAGATAGGGGAGGAGAGAGAGGCTACAGATTTGAGAACATAAGTCGAGAGGACACCAAGTACATTTTCTTCAACCTCAACTTTGACCTTAGTGTCGGTTGGCGTATCTTCAGTGACTACTTGCCCATCCACTATAGCTCCTACTATAGGTATGATTAATATATCCATAGAGGTTTTATAGAGTTTAGTGGATAGCTAAAGGGCCACAAATACTCAATTGAGGGTTTTTGAGACCGAGATGACTACTCTCTAAATGCAGATGAGATCAGGGGTTCAGACTAGATTCGAGCAGAAAGAGGCCAGATAGGAAGTCACTCAAAGAGCTATACTATCTTAACTAAATGTTGACTTCTAGGCATGTCTTGATGAGTTTGAGATATAGTTTACAGCCCGATTTATAGAGACAGGGTGCCCAACTAGCCTTACTTAAAGCACTTATTCATCCCCTTCTCACAAAATTTGCGATGGACCTATCCACAGAAATGACAAGGGGGATAATATGGGGCTAACTGAGCTCCTCTAGCCTAAGACTGGGTATCCTGTTCCCTAAACCCTCTGCTTTTGACCACCACCTTGGTCTGAATATCAAAACTTCTTGTTCTGTCTTTCACTCTTCTCTGTTTGCTTCTTCTTTTCCTTTTCCACTTGTTGTATATACACCATAAGTATAGATATTTCTATATCCTTATTCAATAGAGTGGACTTGATTTCTAAAGTAAAATCATGGGACAAGAAGAAATCAAATTTCCTCATTCTAGACCTTATGCTAGATACTAACTCAAAAGCATAATGCATTAGATGATGAAACTTCAAGGCATACTCCTTTACTATCATTTTGCCTTGCTTAAATTCACAAATTCCTCAGCCTTCATCTCCCTCAACTCCTGAGTATAAAAACTATCAAGTGAAGAACTAGAAAAGTCATCCTACAAAGAGGACTCAACATTATCGCCCCTAGAATGGTCCCACTCTTCATACCACTGATACACTATATCGTTCCACTAATAAGCAGTGAACTCCAAACCCTCCACATTAGTAGCATGCATCATACATAAAATCTTCTTTATATTATCAATGAAATTTTAAAGATCCTCCTCAGCCTATGAACCAGTGAAAGTTGGAGGACTCAACCTCATAAATTGGCGAACTCTAGTGACCTCAGAAGATGGAGAAACATAAGCAACACACTTAGTATGAGAGTCAACCAATTAGGTAAGCAAATGGATCAACTATCGAAACTCAGTATTAGATACATCAGCTTGAGGTTTCCAAGAAGGTCTAGGGGGAATTTGTGAAACTCTATGTGGTGTAGAAAAATCAAAAGCCGGAGCACTAGATTGGGTCTGAACTCTATAAGCAGCACGAGCTTCGTCAACATTGTCCTCAGAAAGGATAGAAGATTTTTCACGAGCATAAAATCTTCTAGGAGAATAATCTGAAAAGTGAACATACGAGAATTGGAGGAGATTTCAGGATCTTAGACTTTATAGGCCAAAATAGAACAACAACAAAGGGAAATATTCCAAACTGTCTCGTAGCCTCTCCCTTATAAGTATGGTGTACTACACACCATAAAAGAGAAACTACTTGACACGACTTTGGACAACGAATTACACCAAACCTAGGCTCTTATACCATCTTTGTCATGACATGAACAAGGGTCTGGCCGTGATGGGCATCTCAAGTCCAGCAACGATCGGAGACTTCCCCCTGCTCCTAACCAAATAGGACACAATACCCCATTAGTGACTGAATTCTAAACACATAAAAATATAGTATAAGGTAAGCTCAAAGAATTTAAGATATGTCTATAACCAATAACCTTTATCCAACCAAAACAACCAACACCACCACCCAAACTCTACCAATGATAATGATAATGTTAATGCTAAAGTAAATGTTTTAATTCTAGTTTGTGAAAGAAAACCGATGGAATGATCAAGTTTTCCAAAGAATGAAAGCTCACCATTTCACCACACATAATCGACGAACTGAGTCAATCCACCTAACATTATGCAGGAAAAGTAAAAGTATCTTTGGTGCTTTCATCATGGGGGGATTACAAGGTTAAAAGATGGTTAGAGGGTTTAGAACTAGCATGTAACTCTGGGATAAGGATAAAGTAAAGACAATTAAAAATTTAGTTCAATTCAATGTACATGTTCTCATACATGTGTGCATATATATATTTATATATACTTATATAACATGTTGAGTTATGGAACAAGGATTAACATGAACTTTAAAACTTTATCCTGGATTGTGTATATTAACCGTCATATAACAGTGCCCACAGGCTATATGGGCCCCAACTCTTACCCCCTAGTCAGACCCCAGTGCGTATAGTTGCATAAATCGGAGAATAATCTCATATATATGTGCAGGGGACTCGAGCCTCTCAATTATATACTAAGGTGACTTAAGAACCCAATGATGTAATGTAATATAGGGGAATCAAACCTCCCAATAATAATAATAAGGTGGACTCAAACCACATGGTCATAAGCGAGGGGACTCGAACCCCAAGCTATTTTGACTCCCCCACTGGCAAACATAATTTCTAGTATTGGTCCCTTGGGATGTGTACTTTCATGTATTATATATACAACCTTCTTTCAAGCTCTATTAAAACACTTATCAAACATTCCCATTCATTGAACCATAATACATATTTAGGCATACACTATCGATATCATCATACCAACTACACTTGCAAGGTATGATCAACGTGCAAAATTGTTTTGAATTTGGAATTAATATCTAGGGATGTTCACACACTAAGGAATTTTTATTAACACCTATGTACAATTAGGAATAATTATATTTGGTTCTATACACATTCGATGAATTTGACTATTTTTACCTTAGAAATTTAGGATATTACATTCTTTGAACTATGTTTTGACTTTGCAGATCTCAATTAAGTTAAGTAGAGATATACATTTAATCTTTTTTAAAGTGTCTATGTGTTATGTTATTATTGATTAGGTTTTGTGAAATGCCAAAAGGGTTCCACTTAAATGTATATTATAGTATTTCTATAGGTATGGGAGTTTATTGATGGGTTACATTAATCAAATGGATATCTTGCTTGATTTATCTATTTATATATGATTTTATGGTAGATTATAGATAAACACCTTATTGATCTTAAGTAAAATGATAGTGGGTATCTGTAATACCTCATACTTCTCCTAGTTCAAATTCATCCCTTGAACATCAAAGCTCTTGCTTCAAAGATAAATATATTTTATTTCATGTGAAATTTTTAATATTTTGACTTTTTATCACGTGGGAAATCAAATAATCTTCTCGTCGATACCAAATTTTCCAAATCCGATACTCGGGTGAAGAGTTAGAGCCATTTTAGAAAAACAATGTACCACCTGGCACATTAGCGCATCGCGGAGCCAACCAAAATGGCAATCGTCAAAATCCAGTGAGCCTCCGAGATTATGGAGCATCGTACCAAGGCTTAATTTCAGAATTTTCAAAGTCCAGTAGCTCACCATGATTCCACCGCGTTGCGGTGAAGCTTTTGTCGGCGTTCCAGTTCCAGATTTTAATTCCAAGGGCAAAACAGTCATTTGCTATATCTATATATATTCTTTAACACGAGATTCAGCCACATTAAACCCAAATATTGTTGTTTTCTCTCAATTTTCCTCAAGAACAAGAGCTACGGTTCCAAAATCAAGACCCCAATCATCAAGGTTTCACCATTAATCTTCCGAGGATCAAGTAGTAAGGTATGTTAGATGTTGATTCTTGAGTTCCCTCCACCCAAGAAGTTCAAGAATACCTTTTAATATTTAAAGATTCGATTTTATGAGTTTATTATGATTCATGAGAATTGAAGTTCTTGCTCATGTTATTGTTCAGATATAGTTCATACTTTAGAATACAAGTTGCACGCTTTGATCTTGATTCGAGTTAAATTGTATTATGTCCATGTTAAATCCCTAAATTTACAAGATAGTTGATGAAATTATGATGCTTATGTGTGGAATTTGTTGAATAACCAAAGCATGCACCCCATATGTTTGATAAAATGCTTATGTGAATGAATTAGAGCCATTATAGCATGTTGACTAGAAATCCCCAATTGTGTGTAAGTTCACGCATGCCAAGTGTTTGTTGAAAATCCTTAGTGAATGAATTGTGACATGTTAGCATGAAATTCCTCAATTATGTGTTTTTAATGCATTCTAAGTGTTTGATGCAAGACCTTGTAGAATGGAGTGCGAGCCAATAGCATGTCTCCCTATACTATCGCAAGTTTATGATTTCCAAGTGGTTAAAGAGATGCTTTAAGGATTGTAATGGTGAATAAAAGTTCATGGTCATGATTATTCAAGAATGTTTATGTTTTACTTTTATGTTATTGAGTCCTGGGTGTATTTATACCTGACAATTTAGTTGCAAGTCTAGAGCCCGTGTCAGTTTTCACGATAATCTCAGTTAAGCCACAATCCTTAGAACAAAGTAAGTTACAGAACTCAGTACACTCAGATAATTACAGAACTTAAGAAATCTCAGTAATCTCTGTATCATTAGCATTCCAGATGTAGTTCAATACTCAGCTCAGATCTTAGTAGTATTAAGTAATCAATTGAGAACTTAGTAGCATTCCGTCAGATAATGGAACCAACTTAACTCAGTTAGATTAGTTAAGAAATATGAGAAGTAACAAATTCAGCTCTATCTAAGATCAGTTAAGAATCAGTTTAGAGTCTTTCAGTTGGGAGTAGTAACTAGCACCGAGCGAGAGAAGGGATGACGAATTCCCCATTAGAGAGGCAAAGTCGTTAGCAACAATCCCTGAAATACAGAACTGTGTAGCTAGCACAGGACCAGGACTCACCCGTTAGATTAAGGCTTGACTATCATACTATCTTAGGCTTTCCTTCTTGTTCGGGGTTACTCATTAGAGAGGCTTGACCATAGAAGAGGTCTTTACCCATGGCATGGTATTGACACCCTTCCAGCTGGGGTTACAGGTTGGACCCCACTAGTTTTGAGTTGGGGCATATCGGTTAAGTGAGAACGCCTACAGTTACAGTTCAGTCTCAGTTATCGCAGTAGCACTTAGAAATCAGGACTGTCACATATAGTTATTCAGCTCAGTAAGGAACTTAGATAGTTTCATAGATTCATAGACCACCCACTAGAAAGGTCTTGTCTTACATGAAGTTAACCAGTATCAGTACTAATGGATTCAGATATCGCCTGCTAGATAGGCCTGATCTCAAACTCAGATTCAATCATTCCTTATCATTATTACTAGATTTGAAGATCATCCGGTAGATAGGTTTGATCTCAGTTTCAGTCAGTAGATATTATTAAGCTCAGAGTTCAGTCATCAATAGACTCAGTTATTCAGACTCTCAGTGTTAGTAAACGTAGATATCAGTATTAGTAGACTCAATTGTCAGAAGTTCAAATATTCAGAAGGTAGTATTCAGTCCATGTATGTATCCTCATTTAGTACTCTCATCTTATTCAGTTAAGTTATATTCATGCATAAGCCCTTCCATTTAGCCTTACCTAATCTAGCATACCAGTGCATTCAAAGTACTGACACATATTTTTCTCTTGCGCTATGGTATCTTATACCATAGGTTCAAATAAGCAAGAACCAGAGCACCCTTAGAAGTCCCAACTCAGCCAGCAGCAGTTGACTTAGCAGTAAGTTCTCATCATTTGAGGATGATCCTTATTTTATTATGGCATTAGAATAAGTTTATTTTTAGTACACGGAGTTAGTTGGGTACATGTCCTATCAACTCCACAGTTCAGATTGTTTAGAGGTTTTTCATACAGATATATCAACTTCACAGTTAGATGTTTGAACCTTATGGCAAGTTTCTGCTAGTTTTCCGTATTTATTTCCTATTTTATGCAATTCTTAGGTACAAATATCAAAAGATGGGTAGCTTTTGGTCCTTCGGGGTCGTGAGCACCGCGTGGCATGCCGGTTCCAGAAAATTGGGGCGTTACAGTATCTATTTAAGAGTTTGAATCATGGTTAGTGGGTTTTGATTAAATGACAAAAATTTAGTTAACAATTAAGATATAAATAGACTTGTAGTAGTTGAAGTAATTATTGAGGTTAGTAGTCTCTTATGTTATAACCAATGATAGTATAGTTACATAGTTAAGAAAAAAATCTTGGCTTAGTTATTAGGTAAGCAATGAAGGTAAACTTTAGGACATGTTGTTAATTTTTATATTTCTACTTTTAGTAATTTTAGTCAAATGTGTCATGATTGGGGAAAAATGGAACTTACCATGTAAAACAAGTTGGTTTGGGTAAGTTCTCTATATCTACGTTGTTTGGATTGTTTATTATTATTGTGATGCTTATTTGAGGGCTTATATTAATATTATTATTAACTTGAGGAATTATTATTACTGTGGCACCTGAGTGGTGGCGCTGATTGTTATCATTGGCCTAATTTAAGCATTATTTGTCTTATTATTATTATGATACCCTAGTCGGGGTTCTAATTGATATTATTGTCCTTTTAAGAATTATATCCCTTCACCATTATTATGATGCCCAAGTGAGAGGTTTGAATTGATATTATTAATGTCTTACATGACTCTTTACCATTGTGGTGCCATGTGGTGGCTTATATCATAATCTATTGAAATTGGAGGATATTTGAGATCATTTATACCATTATTGAGTTGATTCATTACATTATATTGATTTGGTTATGATCACACATCCTTATCTCATTCATTCATATTCATGGAAACTATTACCATAGAGAAACACCATTTTTGAAAGAAAATGAAACACTTACCAAAATCCCTTAATTGAAAATATGACAAAAAGGTTGATTGATATATAAGATTGTTATAGTATATGGGTTTTGAACCCTCCATGGGTCTTATTTTGGAAGGTTTAGCTCGGAAGGTATATATGAGGTATCATGTGATGGATGTAACACAATAGCTTACATCATTATCAATTGATATTATTTCTTTTTATGTTTGATATTGCATCTAACTATTTCCTATCATATTGTATTATCGTGATTGAACCTTGATTGTGATATTATGTAATTTGAATCTTATATTACTACAGTTTGTTGCATTATACCTTCTCCTAGGTGGTTTGATGGTTGAAACATTATGAGACATAGAGTATTATGATAGCCTGATCTATTGAGACTGTTATGTCATGCCTACTGTTAGTCGACTATGAACCTTCTCTACCTTAGTCAGGATTATTGGTTTGAGGATGAGTTGATATTATATACTATATTGTGAGATTCTCTTTTGATATAACTTATCTCTATTGCCATTGATCTTAAATTTATACTTGTCTATCTTAATGCATTAATTTGATTATCTTGATAAATACATAATCTGCTCGGATAGGTTGGGACTTTTCTGACTGCAGACCAATTTAGAGTAAATTGGATAGTTAGTGTGGTGGACATTGCCATCACTTGAATTAGGGTTAGTTATCAATGGCACATGCTCAGTACACATTTTTCATACTCACCTTTGCTTCTTTTTTTTCATTTTTTGCACCACATGCAAGTATTGATCTAAGTAGCAAAGCATAGATTGAATTCTAGAAAAGCATAGATTGTGTTCTCTTAGTGTTGGCATTGAGGAAATTGAGGTAGAAGCAGACAGGTTTTAGAGATTACTCGAGTCTCTCCTTTTCTTATCTTGTGCATTCTCTATATTTAAGATAGTTTAGATTCTTTGATTTATATTCTATTTTAGAGGCTTGTACTAGTGACAATCAAACTATGTATCATTGAGATTATATTTCATTTTGTATCAATTGGGGTTATTGCCATTATTCTTCTTGCACTTATAATTTTTTTATTATTGATTTTAGGTTGGTATAGGCTTACCTATATAGGAGGGTATGAGAGGTTCCATCACGATTCCTATTTTGGGTCATCAGAAATTGGTATCACAACCCAATTTCATTAGTCTTATTAGTATAAGTAGAGTCTTGCCGATGACTGTGGAGACATCCATTATATATATTTGAAAGGCTAAATGAATTTCTTCTAAATTCATTTCCTTATTACATGCCATGCGTTCATAGCTTCATGTAACTCAATTGTCATGACCCGAGGCTACCCCTAGCTGTGACACGATGCTTAAGGCCACAAGTGAACCTAAGATAACCCATGTACTGGTGCCTTCTGAGTGCTCTAAATAAAATGGATACTGAAATTGAATGTTCGGAAGATAAACTGATAAAATATGATCCAATTAGGGAATACTGATATTAATATAAATAACATGTCTGAAAGATAAATGATAACATCTGTAAGATAAAATGACTGTCTGAACATCTAGTCTGACATCTAAAAGCCTCTAATATGAGGAGTTGATAGGACAAGCCCCCAACTAACTCTGACTGATTGACATAGAATTAACTTCTGTAAATAACATAAATAAAAATATCATCCTCAATAGTTGAGGACTCACCACTACTGCTGGGAGAATGCTAATATGTCTAAGGATGCTCAGTGAAATGCGCGTCCGAACCTATGTTATAAGACAACATACCACAGAGAAAAGTATGCAATCAGTACTTTGAATGTACTAGTATGTGAGCTAAAGACTACTAAAATACATGTGAAATCTGAACATGGATGCATGAACTTGTAAAACTTAGAATGCAAGACCAAGTATAATATATAATGACATGATCTGAATAACTAAGTAACTGGTATCTGAATAACTGAAATAATCCATAAAATTGACTGAATAAATACTGGAATCTATCTATTTGGTCCAGAAAACCTTAACTGAGATAAACTAAATTCCGAATCAAACTGTGGGAGCTATTATGTAACATACATAAACCATGTGAGCTTATCATGAAGTCCAATATCTGGCGCACATTGAGGAGGGTTTTTCTATCCTTTCCTTTAGATTAAACCTGAAATGGAGTGATCACTAAACTAAGCCCATATTGGGCAAAGGAAAACTCTCTCTGGTGCAACCCGTAAACCTAAGGTGGCACAAAGTTTCTGGGAAGCAGGATGTGCCAAAATAATACTTCCCTCTCAGTGATAAATCGTACTCCCGACTGAAAGATACTTAAATACTAACTGATGCATACACTGATAATTGATCTGCTCATATAAGATATTTTAAAATAACAGTGCATGCCTAATCTTAAGAAATCATGAACAACAAAAACTGATAATTTGATATCAAATAATACTGGGTATAGCAATAAAATCATGAGTTGAATAACTCATAACTTGAAAAGTTTGAAATATAGGTAAACATATAGGATCGGGTGTTCATAACTCGTCATCACTGAAATAAAGTCATAATTCAATGATCCAAACATGAGACATTTCAACAGTTTGATAAATTACATGAATGTAAACATGGGAATGAGTTAACCTTGGGAAAATATCATGCTTACACTGTTTAAAGCATAATGTGAGAATTTGACATAGTATTGACTGGACATGACATAATTTGGGGAAATCCTTCAAATTGATCTTATTCTTGAGAAACCCTAATTGCTTTAGGAAGAAGAGAAAATCGTCCCTATTGACTATCTTTGGTGAAATTGAGGATTATGTCATGATTTGGGGCTGTTGGGCTCTTTTATATGACCCATTATGAATCCCAAACGACATGGGTTTGTCTTTTAAGGAAGTGGGAAAGACATAAAGGCCCCTAGAAAAATGTGCAAGAAAAATGTACCCCTAGTCGTAAAGACTCAGCTTGTGGCTCGTAACGATTGGTTACGACTCATGGGTTGAGTCGTAGCCTGGGATTCTGGGTACATTCTAGTTTGACTATGACTTGCCACCTAACTACTCGTAATGATTGATTACGAGTTCTAAGATGGAGTTGTAGTTAGAAGCTAAGGGCTTGGGTCACACACACTGGTCTAGTTGCGTGTCCATGCAAAGATTCGTAAACTCTAGATATGAGTCATAGTCTAGACTCATAACCATTGGAGAGGGTTCATATCCATACACACTAGTGTGACTATGAGTCCCTCTATATGACTCATAGGCACCGATTATGAGTCATGTTGAGGTATCGTAGTCACTGGGCTCAAGGCAAAATAATTCACTAAAATAGTTACAACTCACTCATTATGACTCATCATAAGTGGTAATGATTCGTTACCCTGAGCTGTAACAATGGCAGTCCTTCTAGGCTTTCAAGGAAGAATTTCCACTACACCTTGCCATGGCCTCAATCTAAGAAGAGGTTTGATGCATTGGAAATCTAACCTCATGTGCTACTTCTTGGGATGTTTAGAACATTAAAACTTGGGGTATTACAATATATCCCCCTTGGGATCATTCTTCCTTGAATGAAACTAGTTAGGCTAAGAATTCAAAGAAAACTGAGGTCGTGCACTAAATACTTAAGAACTAAAACATGATTAAAACAACTGAGTCTGAGAGATAATACCTGGACTGAACTGAATTCATGAATACTACAATGAGATGAGGATGTTTATAAAGATAAGATAAAAGATGAGAGAGAGAGAGAGAGATTCAATTTAAGAGAAACCATTAACTCAAGATGGATCTGAATTCATGAAGATGGATCTAAATTCGTGAAGAAATGATGAGGATACTTGGGTCGCATATCTGCTTCTACTTCCCAAGTAGCTCCCTAGACGGATTGATTTCTCCAAAGAACTTTAACCAGGGGAACTTCTTTATTCCTCAACCTATGAACCTAATGATAAAAGATCTCAACTGGAACTTCTTCATATGAGAGACTATCTTTCATATCCACACTTTCCAAAGGAACCACAGAAGCTGAATCATCAGTGCATTTCTTTAGCAAAGAGACATAAAACACCGGATGCACTGATGGAAAATCTGTAGGCAGCTCTAACTCATAAGCTACCTTGACAAAATAACTCAAAATCCTATATAGGCCAACATAACGGATACTGAGCTTCCCTTTCATGCCAAATCTCAAAACCCCTTTCATGGGCAAAATTTTTAAATAAACTAAGTCATCAACCTCAAACTTAATGTTTCTTCTCCTTACATTAGCATAAGATTTCTGACGACTTTGAGTTGTCTTCAGCCTTTCATGAATCAACTGAAATTTCTCTATCACCTCAAACACTCAATCTGGTCCTATTACCGTAGCCTATCCTAACTCAAACCAACCGATAGAAAATCTACTTCTCCTTTTATTAAGATCTTCAAAAGGAGCCATCTGAATACTAGAATAATAACTATTATTGTAGGCAAACTCAATCAAAGGTAAATTATCATTCCAACTACCCGTAAAGTCAATAACACAAGCCCTTAACATGTCCTCTAAGGTCTGAATAGTCCTCTTTTCTTGACCATCTGTCTGAGGATGAAAAGTTGTATTCATATAAACTTGGGTACCGAGGCCCTTCTAAAATACCTCCCAAAAATAATACGTAAACTGAGTACCGCTGTTTGAAATAATAGACAACAGAACCCCATACAAATTTACTAACTCCCTGAGATAGATTCTAGCAAAATCCTAAGTTTAATATGAAGTATGAACTGGTAAGAAATATTTTAACATGGTCAGTCTATCTACAATGACCCATATAGAGTTATGTTGGTGATACGTACTAGGCAATCCTATCACAAAATCTATGTTCACCACCTCCCACTTATAAGTGAGGATGCTAAACTCCTAAAGTGTACCACTAGGCCATTAGTGCTTAATGTTAACTTGGTGACAATTTGAGCACTTAGCCATAAACTCTGCAATATCTTTTGTCATACCATTCCACCAATAGATTTTTTGAAAATCCTGGTATATTTTGTTGGCTCCTAGGTGGATAGAGTATCGAGCACCATACATCTCAACTAATTTACGCTTCCTTAAAACATCAATACATGGGACACATAATTTTCCCAAATAATGAAGAACACACCTCCCCCTTGGGAGAAAACCTCTACCTTCTTATCCTTGAATGTCTCATTCAACTTGACTAAACTAGGATACTTGTCCTTCTTTTCTTTTACCTTAGTAACCAATGAAGATTCTGAACCATTCTGAACCCACGTATCACCTTCGGTCATATAAACAACCAAATTCCTAATATAGCAAGCCGATGAACCTCATGAACTAACTCTTTTTTATCATCCTCAACATAAGCAACACTACCCATAGACAATATACTAAGGGCATTTTCCACTATATTGGCCTTGCACGGGTGATACAACACACTTATATCATAACCTTTCAAGAACTCAAGCCATCTTCTCTAATGAAGATTGAAGTCTTTCTACATGAACACATACTATAAACTTTTTGATTCGTTAACACATCAACATGAACTCTATAAAGGTAATGCCTCCAAATCTTTAA
The DNA here is from genome assembly GCA_030864215.1 of Capsicum pubescens. Classification (NCBI taxonomy): domain Eukaryota; kingdom Viridiplantae; phylum Streptophyta; class Magnoliopsida; order Solanales; family Solanaceae; genus Capsicum; species Capsicum pubescens. The sequence continues at coordinate 78,752,717 of CM061545.1, read as the reverse complement.
GTCAAAGACAACAGCTACCAACTTAAGATCATGGGTTGGATAATTATTTTCATGGGGTTTAAGCTATCTAGAGGAATAGGCTATGACCTTAACCCTCTGCATTAATACACAACCAAGACCAACTCTAGAAATATCACAATACACTACAAACCCATATGTGCCATCTGGCAAAGTACAGATTGGAGCAGAAGTGAGTCGAGTCTTCAACTCTTGAAAACTTTTCTCATAGGAATTTGACCATTGAAACTTGACTTTTTTCTGGGTTAGTCGAGGTATAGGAGAAGAAATAAAAGGAAACCCTTTAACAAACCATCTATAATAACCAGCTAAACCCAAGAAACTCTTAATATCTGATAGAGAGATGGGTCTAGGCCAATTTGTTACTACTTTGGTCTTTTGAGAATCAACTCAAATTCCATCATCAAAATCGACGTGAAGAAGAAAAGATACCGACCTTACCAAAATTTGCACTTACTGAACTTAGCAAATAACTAATGATCTCTAAGGGTCTGCAACACAACCCTTATATGGCCTGCTTGATCAATCACTCTACGAGAATAAACAAGGATGTCATTAATGAGTACTATGAAAAACATATCTAAATACTTCTTAAACACACTATTCATCAAGTCCATGAAAGATACAGGGGAATTTGTTAGTCCAAAAGACATGACTAGGAATTTGAATTGACCACACCGAGTTTTGAAAGATATCTTTGAAATATCACATTCTTCAACTCTAAGCTGATGATAGACATATTTGAGGTCTATCTTGGAAAAATAACTTTCACCATGAAGTTTTCCAAAAAAGTCATCAATCTTGGAGAGAAGATACTTATTCTTGATTGTGACTTGATGATAGTCTATGCACATTTTAAGAGAATAGTCTTTCTTTCACATGAATAGAAATGGAGCACCCCACTAGGAAACACTATGCCTTATGAATCCTTTATCCAAGATATCTTTCAACTACTATTTTAATTCCTTAAGCTCAACTGGAGCCATTCTATAAGGTAGAATAGAGATAGGTTGGGTAACTAGAAGGAGATTTATTTCAAAGTCTATTTCCCTTTTGGAAGGAATTTTGGGAAGATCTTTTGGGAATATATCTAGAAATTCCTTTACTATTGGAACTAAATCAAGACTTGGAGTTTCAAAATTTGATTCCTTGACTCAGATGAGATGGTAAACATACCCTTTAGATATCATTTTTCTCGCCTTGAGATAGGAAAAATATTGACCCTTAATCACTGAAGTACTACCCCTCCATTCGATAACTGGTTCATTGGGAAACTAGAACTGTACAATTCTATTTCTAAAGTCAACTAAGGCATAGCATGAGTGGAGCCAATCCATGTTGAAAATGACATCAAAATTAGTCATCTCTAACTCCACAAGATCAATTGAAGTAACTTACCGAGACACTGTGACCGGGCAATTTATGTATACCCGTCTTACTACAATAGACTTACCCATTAGGGTAGACAATGAAAAAGTATCTACTAATTTTTTAGGACTAACACCAAAGTCTACGACTACATGAGGAGTCATAAAAAAAAGTGAAGCTCCGGGGTCTAATAATGCACATATGTGAAGATGAAAAACTTGCAATATACCCATAACCACATCAGGATAACTTTCTTGATCACGCTAATTTTAGGAGCATATAGTCTATTCTGGCGCTTCGTACTGGTGGCACTGGAAGAGGCACCATGCAGAGTTGTAATACCCCGTATTTTCATGCTAAAATTCTAACTGTCGATCTTACGCGTCTAAGCTCTAATCCAAATTAGTTGAATGTGAATACAAGTTTAATGATCATTATCCTAGTCTATGGAGTATTTTAGAGGTGAAAACTATTCATAACAATGACCTAGAATAAAGTTGAGCTAAGACCAATTGATTCATCCGAAGTTGACATTATATTCTCACGGGTCAATTTCAAACGTTTATATCTCTTAATATAGATGTATATTTTCATACCAAGACCATAAAATTTTATATAATTGAATTAGCATTCCAACGCTACCAATTTCACAAAAATCCGATACCCGAGTGAAGAGTTATGCCCATTTTCGTGAGAGGCAGTAAGGGTGTGCGATGGGCAATGCGTCTCCCAATCAAATGTGTGCGATTGGGAGTGTGAGGCACACTTAAATGTCTCCTATAAGGTGTGCAACGCACACTTTAAGGTCTTTCATGGATTGTGCGCCGCATACCTCACTTCCAAGTGCCAAAAACACCCCTATATATGTCGATAACATAGGATTTAACCCCAATTATCCAAAACCTTTTTACTTTCATCAAAAAAATTGGTCAAGAAACTCCATTAGGGTTTCAACTTGAGAACCCAAATAAATCAAAAACTAACCGTAGCTTTTCTATAATTTTTAGATATTCGGAATCCTTATTCCGAGGGATACAAGAAGAACATAAAAATCTCGGGAATAGCATGCAAGAGTAGAAACTTCGTTCTAAGGCTTCAATTTCGAGGGATACAAGAAGAACACCCTTTCATTCTTGTGCCCAAAAATACTTTCTTTTACGAAGTTATGGATTTCATATGTTTTACTATGATTTTGAAGCATGAATTTATATCCTATATTGATTATCATGAGATTATGATATTTTTGATATTTTAGAAGTGGAATTATATGAGAATGATGATATTTTGTGCCTTATAAATGAATTTTTCAGATTTTGAAGGGATTTATATATGTTTATGATGCAAAGCTTGAATCTTGATAAGTTTTAATGTGATATTGAGATATGAGTTTTGAACTCTTTTTGAGATTGTTGTTTTTGAGAAATCATGTGTTATAAGAACCTTGAGTTTGAATTATTTGAGATGATAAAGAAGCTTTGACCTTTTGGTAGTAAAAAGGGGTTGTTTTTAAACCCGAGATGAGAAAAGAATTCCACTTTTATTGATTTATTATGAAAGGGGTAGCATGATGTCTCCCATTGTGAATTATTGAACTATTTTATGGTGGATTTTCTTTTGAAAAGATCTGAGCTAAGTACAAAAGTAGTCTTTAGCACCGAGCGGGAGGTATAGCTGTTTTGGTACTTCCCTAGAACTACGTCCCTCCGTAGGATGTGAACCTAAGGCTGATTTAGGTGATTACTATTTTTGGATTGATGATTAAGGTCCTACTCCGATGGAAAGGATAGGATAGATCTCCCCAACATGGGTAAGATGTTGGACTCCTTGTAGCTCATATAATTTATGTCGGTTATAAAAAACTCCCAAAATGTGTGTGTGTACTCTTCTATCTAAGATAAAAACATATTCCCTTGAAAGACTGATTTTGAGAAAGTTGTTTTCGAAAGATTGAAAGGATATATATATTCTAAAGAGAATTGTTATGATATTTGATTGCTTTGATAATTTGAAATCGAGATGGAAGTGAATTGAGAACTTATTGTACTGACTCACTTGTTTTACTGTACATTTATTATTCATCCATGATTTCGATGATTTAATTCGAGCTAAGTGAGTTATTTATATCAGCATGCATAATTTTATAAACTGTGATGATAATAAGATATTATTTTATATATGCATTGCACCCCAATATGCACGGTATATTTCCATGGTATTGAACCACATATTCGTATGTGGGCTATATTTTCTTGGAATGTAGGTACAAGGTATAGTATGGACCTTCAGATCCAGTCAGTTCGTGGTATCCAGTCAGCAGGTGATGAGTCCTTTAGATTCAAGGGCTTGGGTTAGTTATGCAGAACTAATAGTGTTGTATTTTCTTTATTCAGTCATATTGAGTTGGGTTAGTCGGGAGTCATGACCCGTCTACCTAGATTCAGTACTAGTAGAGGCTTCATAGATAGTTAGTAGAAGTTGATGTATTTCGTTTCAGTTATGGTTGTAAAGGTAGAATTGCAATCTTGTAAATTTATATTATATTGATCAAATTCAAAAAGAGTTCTTTTCCGTAGATTTGCATATATATTTGTACTTCTTATTCAGTTTCTTATGAGATATGCCAGTAGAAAGGTTAGCTTGGGGTCACTTGTGACCCTAAGCACCGTGTGACTTCTCGAGACCCGAGTTTGGGGCATTACAAACTTGGTATCATAGCACAGAGTTCAAGTGTCCTAGGGTGTCTATGAATCCGTTTCTAGTAGAGTCTTTTGTAACGGTACAGAGACATCTGTACTTTTCTTCGAGAGGCTACAGGGCATTTAGAAAATGTTTCCCTTCTTTCAAGTCTAGGATCGTGCCATGAAAATGTTCTCCAAGAAACTTATATAAATTCTTCTCTTACTCTATTCTGGCCAACTCTGTCTCATTTCGAAGGTATCAAAAATAGTTGAGCTTCATTCTTCATCGATAGTTATGGGACTGTAAGAGAGCTAGAAAGTATCCTGTCAGTACTTTTGAGCCCTGAATATTGAAGTGTTTTATCAGGTCTATAGAAATTATGCACAAAACCCGAGTCAGATGTACTTTTGAATTTCTCCTCAGAATCCATAACGACAATCTATACTTCCCTATCTATGTTTTTGAAGTAACATGTTCGGCAAGTTCCAGTTCTTCCCCAGATAATGCTCTTATAATTGCTAGCAGAAGTTTCAGAAGTTACATAAAGAGACTTGAGAGGAGCCTTCTAGTGTGTTATAAGTCCCTCAAATTTGAAGTTATACCCTCGTTCTTTTTATTTATTCAATTAAGACAGAGTAATGTGTATTCTTAGATCATTGAATATCATGTGTCAAGTTTCTATCTCTTGTATTATGTAATCTTGTTAACATTGTGTTTGTGAAAAAACAAAGTCTAGTGAAGCCATGTGGGGCCTATTTCGATTCACTAGCATAGTTGCTTTGTTATTTATTTTATTTTCTTGTTCAAAACACAAAACCAAAGTCTAGTGAAGCCGTGTGAGGCCTATTTCGACTCACTAGCAAATTATTGTTTATCTTGTTGTTCTTGTATTGGTTGAAAGTTTGTGTTTAGAGGGGTAGTGACGAGAAATGTGGTAAGGGCAATTTATTGAATATATACAGACGAATCTTTTTGCATATATTTGAGTTAATAATGAAGTGTTATGTCCTTGTGTTTTAGTTTAGCAGAAGGTAGAGAAGGAGTTATTTGTTAAGGTGAATTATAGTTAGCTTGGAGTATGAAAAGAGTTGTTGACGGTATTTATTATGCTAGAAAAGTATAGGTTATTGATGAAAGCACTTTGGTAGATGAGCATCGCTAATTTGGGCTTTCCTGATATTGCAAAAAAGAAGTTTGGTTGAAATTTATAGAGCTATAAAAGTAATTTAGGTGTGAAGATGGGTAAATAATAATGATGTGAAGAAGGAGAATGTGTTAACGAATTATGAATAAGATAGGCCATATGATTATGATCAATTGTCATTGTGTACTAGTTTTTCTTAATGTTGTGTTCTTTAGTTTTGAAGTGAGAATTGTGTGTAATATTTGGTTGTAAATAATTTTTAGCACTAGACATTAAGTTTGAACAGTTGATGGTTCGGTTCTTGATGCTAGTTATATGGAGGTGATCTAGTAGGCCTGAACAGTGTACGCAAGAGTGTAAGATTATGTGTTCGTAATTAAGTATGATGTAGAGGTGTGCCCAAGGTGCTATGGGGCTGTATTATTTTTCTAGGATTATTGCATATTGTTTGGTTAGTAGTAACGTTGATTTGCAAAGTGGAGGAAGGCTAGTTAGATAATTTATGTTGTTCTTGATAGATAAGTTAAGGAGTTATGATTGAAGATGTTGAGTCTTTTTAGTATGATGTTATTCTCATGGTTTGGGAAAAATATAAGTATAGAAGTGTGATCTTGGTAGGCTATGATTATGTGACTAGAGATATAGATATGGTTGCAAATGAGAGTGTAATTCTTTGATGATGATTATTGAAGCTAGGAATTAAGGATGGCATATGGATGGGTTGTTCAAGAATGAAGTTGGCAAGTTCGAAATTAGTTTATTCTTGTGAGTTTAGCATTTATTGGTAGATATTAGAATGATGAAATTATGTCTTAATCTCGAGGATATGGAGTAGACCATCATGCTTAGAATACCAGCTTTAACCTAAGGGGGAGATGGTTAGAAAAGAACCAAACCAAGTTTTGAGAATTAGATTTTGATACATGTCAATAATGAGTTATAATGAGATAGTGATCCCTTCTTACTCTAGAATATTCCTTAAATTTCAGTCATTATAACACCAAATCCATCACTTGCGGGATAAATCCATGCCACATGCCTATGCTTATACCCATCATGTATGCTCAAGCCCATTATAAGCTTTTACCAAGTATGTAACAGCTTCACTCTGTGATTTGAATTATCTCTCATGAATCTATGAACTCCAGTCTTATGTTGAATAGCTCATGATAAGTATAAACTCATGTTTCAAAGTATGACCAGTTTTTAAACTCATAATACTAGTGAAGTTCGCATTATATCATGCATGTCCTCAGCTTAGATTTCTTTAATGAATCCATGCCTTTGATATTTTATTCCTCAGGACAAAGATAAGTGTTAATGTTATGTATTGTAGTTTTCGTGCTTCAGGCTCTTATGTGTTAGCCTTTCGGTGACCTCTTCCTATGTTAAGATTGTGGCGATGATAGTGGATAAGCAATGGTTTAGATGTGAGAGAGTTGATGACCCTCATTAAGAAAGATTATTTATTCTTTTCTATCTAAGACTAAAGTGTGGAGTAATATTGAGGCCAAGTCTTTAATACATGTCATGGTTAGTTAGAAATTATGTGTATGTTTTTAAGAAGAGTGCAAGATAATTGTTGTCGATAAAGGTTTAGATAATATGTGGAGTATGCCTTTAGGGGTATTTTCCTTATAGTTATATGTGGTTTTAATGATAGGCTTGAATGTTATGTAGGGTGTAAGGTGATGTATGCAATATGCGCTAGTGAATCCATATCAAGAGTTTTGAATTAGTCATTAAAGTGGTAAGGTATGTTATGCTTAGGGTGAGAAGTCTAAGAAGATATAGAATATTGAATTGTGTGGTTTAGACTAGTATTTTGGAGTGGCATGTTGTATCTTATGATTTTTGAGTTAGTCCTGACATTGGCGAGAGGACTTAGTTTACTTTAAACCTTGCAGAAAGATTTATCAGTGCCCATGTGAGAATTATGAGTTGAATCAAATAAGTATGATATTTAAGGGGAATAGTATAGTTGAGAGAGCATTTGAGAAGTGATGCTTAGCTTGAAAGTAATAAGTTGTATTGCCTACGGCCTAGCAATCCTATCCTAGTTTATGGGTTATATATTTATATTCCATTCTATGGAGTTATATCAATGTTGTGATTCCTTAGTCAGATGTTTTGTTCAGATCAGGCCCAAATCCGTTGCTCCGTAATGTTAATAGAATTTCGTAGAAAAATATTGAATAAATACTCCATTTGAGTATGGGCAGTCAATATGATTCAGTCCTTATAGCCTGCAATCCAGTTAACAAGCAAGCCGATAAGCTCTTATAGAGTTCCAACTTCTCATCTAGTATTACTATCTAAAGTTTCATGAGTATTACTATTTCGTGAGGTAATTTCGTTCAATCCAAGCATCATGTTTCAGATTTAGCAATTTAATCATGACTCATTTCATAAGTGTTCAGCGCATAATCTCAATTTTCCAAGTATTTTAGTCCAAACGGTGTAATACCCCTTGTATTATCTAAGTCTTGTTGTCTCATGATTCACACTTGCATAAATTATCACTTCTCAGTTCGAGATGTATAAATGGATCATGAACACTTCAAGTGATTCCTCGACTCTCAACATGTATTAGTTCCTTGAAGCAAGTAAAGTAGAGTCAGCTCAGAATTCAGTTTTATGATAGAAGTTTGAATGATTCAGCTCAGTTCATGCATTAGTTTCAGTTTCAGATATTAAGTCATGATTTAGTTCGTAAGTATCTAGTGTAGTGTCACAATCTCTTCCTAGTATTTTCACCAAATTATTATTATTTGGGGACGAACAATCCCAAGAGGGGGATGTTGTAATACCCCGAGTTTTCATGTCATAAACCTCTCATCTTTTTCCCATGAGATCAGATCCAGTGCAAATTAATTGTTACTCATAAGTTGACACTCTTATTTCTATCTGAGCCATATAATTATTTTCATGACAATTCAGGAGCATGCAGTTCAGTTCAGTGACTCACTATGTTTAAGATTCAATGATTCAGTTTATATCAGTTGTACAAGTTATCTTAAAGACTGAGATTCCTCTGTGTTTTATCTTAACTATCCACATTCAAGGACGAATGTTCCCAGGGGGAGATAATGTAATACCCCGTATTTTCGTGCTAAAATTCTAGCCGTCGATCTTACGCGTCTAAGCTCTAATCCAAATGAGTTGAATATGAATACAAGTTTCATGATCATTATCCTAGTCTATGTAGTAGTTTAGAGGTGAAAAATGTTCATAGCAATGACCTAGAACAAACTTTAGCTAAGACCAATTGATTCATCCGAAGTTTGACATTCGATTCTACAAGGGTCAACTTCAAACGTGTATATCTCTTAATATAAATGGAGTTTTTCATCCCAAGACCCATGAAATTGTATATAATTGAATTATCTTTCCAACGATACCAATTTCGCAAAAATTTGATACCCGAGCAAAGAGTTATGCCCATTTTTGTGAGAGGCAGTAAGGGTGTGCGATGGGCAATGCGCTGCCCAATCAAATATGTGCGATTGGGAGTGCAAGGCACACTTAAATGTCTGTTATAAGGTGTGTGATGCACACCTTAAGATCTGCCATGGGTTGTGCGTCGCATACCTCACTTCCAAGCGCCAAAAACACCCCTATATATGTCTATAACACAAGATTTAACCCCAATTATCCAAAACCCTTTCACTTTCATCAAAAAAATTGGTCAAGAAACTCCATTATGGTTTCAACTTGAGAACCCAAATAAATCAAAAACTAACCGTAGATTTTCTATAATTTTTGGATATTCGGAATCCTTATTCCGAGGGCTACAAGAAGCACATAGAAATCTCGTGAATAGCGTGCCGGAGTAAAAAGTTCATTCTAAGGCTTCAATTTCAAGGTATTTGAGGTTTTTCAACAAGAACACCCTTTCGTTCTTGTACCCAAAAATACTTTCTTTTATGAAGTTATGGATTTCATATGTTTTACTATGATTTTGAAGCATGAATTTATATCCTATATTGATTATCATGAGATTATGATATTTTTGATATTTTAGAAGTAGAATTATATGAGAATGATGATATTTTGTGCCGTATAACTGAATTTTTCAGATTTTGAAGGAATTTATATATGTTTATGATGTGAAGCTTGAATCTTGATAAGTTTTAATGTGATATTGAGACATGAGTTTTAAACTCTATTTGAGATTGTTGTTTTTGAGAAATCATGTGTTATAAACACCTTGAGTTTGAATGATTTGAGATGATAAAGAAGCTTTGACCTTTTGGTCGTAAAAAGGGGTTGTTTTTGAACCCGAGATAAGAAAAGAAATCCACTTTTATTGATTTATTATGAAAGGGGTAGCATGATGGCTCCCGTTGTGAACTGTTGAACTATTTTATGGTGGATTTTCTTTTGAAAAGATCTGAGCTAAGTCCGGGAGTAGTCTTTAGCACCGAGCGGGAGGTATATCTATTTTGGTACTACCCTAGAACTACGTGCCCCCGTAGAATGTGAGCCTAATGCTGATTTATATGGTGATCACTAGTTTTGGATTGATGATTAAGGTCCTACTCTAATGGAAAGGATAGGACAGCTCTCCCCAATGTAGGTAAGACGTTGGACTCCATGTAGCTCACATGGTTTATATCGGTAATGAGAAACTCCCAATGCGTGTGTGTGTACTATTCTATCTAAGATAAAAATATATTCACTTGAAAGACTGATTTTCAGAAAGTTGTTATTTTCAAAAGATTGAAAGTATATATATATTCTAAAGAGAATTGTTATGAGATTTGATTGCTTTGATGATTTGAAATCGAGATGGAAGTGAATTGAGAACTTATTGTAATGACTCACTTGTTTTACTGTACATGTATTATTCATCCATGATTTCGATGATTTAATTCGAGCTAAGTGAGTCATTTATATTAGCATGCATAATTTTATAAACTGTGATGATATTAAGATATTATTTTGTATATGCATTGCACCCCCATATTCTCGGTACATTTTCATGGTACTGACCCACATATTCGTATATGGGCTATATTTTCTCGGAATGTAGGTACAAGGTATAGTATGCACCTTCAGATCCAGTCAGTTCGTGGTATCCAGTCATCAGGTGATGAGTCCTTTTGATTCAAGGGCTTGGGTTAGTTATTCAGAACTAATAGTGTTGTATTTTCTTTATTTTGTCATATTGAGTTGGATTAGTCGGGAGTCTTGACCCGGCTACCTACAGTCAGTACTAGTAGAGGCTTCATAGATAGTCAGTAGAAGTTAATGTATTTCATTTCAGTCATGGTTGTAAAGGAAGAATTGCAATCTTGTAAATTTAGTATTGTATTGATCAAATTCAAAAAGAGTTATTTTCCGTAGATCTGCATATATATTTGTACTTCTTATTCATTCGCTTATGAGATATGCCTGTAGAAAGGTTAGCTTGGGGCCACTTGTGACCCTAATCACCGTGTGATAGCTCGGGACCCGATTTCGGGGCGTTACATGAGTAGGGCGACCTACTAAAGCTGATGAAAAATTAAACTGGACTTGTTGGCATAAATCCTTTCCATTTTGAGCAATCATTAGACAATCCTTGATCCCATGGCCAAGCTTTCCACACCCAAGGCAAACATCATTGTCTACTCTGCATTTACCTTAATGATTTCTACCATACTCCCTGCAGAGAGGCTTGGTATGGCCACTTTTTACACTACCCTATTCCTTAGAACCTAACACTCTATCTCTACTATCCTGCCTAAACTTAGGCACTGGAGAATTGGCTGAAGATGGGGCTGGAGCTAATAATTTCTGGCAGAACTGAGAACAGTTACTGCCTTCTTACTTTGGCTGTGAGAAGTTGAAGCAACTTTTTCTTGACCACTTATTATCTGTTTCCTTCTTCTTAAGCTTCTCTTTTTTAATCTACTGAGCATGAACCATAAGCCTAGAAAGTTCCATCTCCTTAAGAAACATGGTGGTCCTACACTTCTTGACCATACTATTAGATACACCAGATATAAACTTTCTCATCCTGGACCTAGAGTCAGCCACCATAGTAGGAGCATACCTCGCCAACTAAGTGAACTTAATCGAGTACCCTTCACACTCATGCTACCATACTTTAAGTTAATAAACTCCTGAACCTTAGATTCCCTCAACTCTAGTGGGAAGAATCAATTCAAGAAAGTTGTGGCAAACTCCTTCCACTCAATAGGCCCTGCATTAATACCCCTTTCTTCCTTCCACTGCTTGAACTAGGTGTGAGATACTCCTTTCAACTTATATGTAACTAAGTCTACACTCTTACTAAAATTCAAATCCATGATATCTATCACTATCTATTCAACATCCGAATCTCTTGTGGATCCTCCTCAGACTTGGATCTAGAGAATAAAGGTGGATTCATCCTAGTAAAATCTCATATTTGAGCTGCAGTTGTATTCAACACTGGATTGGCTGGAGAAACTACCTATTGGTTGTTTTGGGTAGCTATAGAGTAGGACAAGGCTGTGAAAGAGGCCCTTAACTTAGTTTGATAAACATCATCGTTCAAGGGATCTTCCTGAACAGACGGTGCTAGCTGATCCTCATTTATCTTCCATTATTCCTTTTGGGAGGAATATTTTGTACACGTAATAAAGAAAGATTTAGAAATAAGGAATTCAATAGATCTTATGCTCTTTGGAATGACATGAACACTGAAAAAGGGAAATTTTCCTAAAATGCCACATAGCCTCTTGCCAATAAGTGTGGCGCGTTTTATACCCACGCATAAGACTCTACTCAATGTTGTTTTTTGAATACCTAGTACACTTTAAAACCTTAGGATCTAATAACAATCTTTATCATGACCCGAGACTACCCCGTGGTCGCGATACGTTGCTTAAGGCAACAAGTGACCCTAAGCTAAACTATGTATGGGTACCTATTGAGAAAACTGAATAAAATGCATACTGAAGTAGTATGTGCAGAAGATAAACTGATGAAATATGATCCAAAATAGAATACTTATCTAAATATAAATAACATGTCTGAAAGACAACTGATAACATCTAAAAGATAAATTGACTGTCTGAATATCTAGTCTAATCATCTGAAAGCCTCAAACATAAAGAGTTGATGGGACATGCCACCAACTAACTCTGACTGACTAACATAAAAGTAACTACTATAAATTACTGAAATAAAAAAATCATCCTTGAAAGATGAGGACTCACCAAAGTTGTGGCTGGGAGAATGCTAATCTATTTAAGGATGCTAAGAGAACTGCATGTACAAACCTATGTTATAATACAATATACCGCAGAGAAAAGTATGCAATCAGTACTTTGAATGTACTAGTACGTGAGGAAAGGACTGCTGAAATATATGTAAAACTGAACATGGATGCATGATCATGTAAAACTGAGAATGCAAGATCAAGTATAGTATATACTGACATGATCTAAATAACTGGTATCTGAATAACTAAAATAATCTATAAAAATGACTGAATAACTACTGGAATCTATCTACTTGGTCAAGCAAACCTGAACTGAGATAAACTGAGTACTGACTGAGACTATTAGATCTATTATGTAACAAAAAAACATGTGAGCTATCATACAGTCCAACATCTGACCCACATTGAGGAGGGTTATTCTATCCTTGCCATCAGAGTAGAACCTGAAGTGGAGTGATCACTAAACTGAGTCCATATTGGGCAAAGGGAAACTTTCTCTAGCAAGTCCTGTAAATCTATGGTGGCATGCAGTTTCTAGGAAGTAAGATGCGTTGAACCCACACTTCACTCTCGGTGCTAAATCCTACTCCCAACTAAAAGACACTAAAATAATAACTGATGCATACACTGATAATTGATATACTCACATAAGGTATTTTAAAACTAATAGTGCATGCCTAATCTGAAGAAACATAAAAATGTAAAACTAATAATTTGACAAAAAATAAACTGGTATAAACATAAAATTATGAGTTGACTGACTCTTTACTTGAAAATTCTGAAACGTAAGTAAACATATAGGTATCGGGTGTTCATAACCCGCCAACACTGAAATAAAGTCATAATTCAAAGACCCAAACATGAAACATTTCAATAGTCTAATAAATTCCATGAATGTAAACATCGGAATGAGTTAACCTTGGGAAAATATCATGATTATACAGTTTAAAGCATAATTTGGTAATTTGGCATAGTATTAACTGGACATCACATAGGGTTTTGAACTTTAAGCATGTAAGAGCATGATTCTCATGGATTAAACCTATTAACATGCTTGAATGTAAAACTAATGAGGAAACATGTATTAATTTCATAATTTACATTGAACTTGATCATAACTAGAGTAACATTCATACCTGAACCAAAAAGAGGGGTTTTGGGATCAATAGGATAAAGGAACCCATTGATGAATACCCCATATACCTAAAGTAGAAGATTTGTGGAAATCCTTAAAATTGATCTTGTTCTTAAGAAACCCTAATTGCTTGACAAAGAAGATAAAACCGCCCTTCTTGACCCTTTTTAGTGAAATTAAGGATTATGTTGAGATTTGGGGATTTTGGGGTATTTTATACCACCCTTTGTGAATCCAAAACTACATGGGTTTGGCTTTTAAAGGAGTGGGAAAATACATAAAGTCCCTTTGAAAAACATTAATAAAAACATACCCCCAGTCCTTACGACTCAGCTTACGACTCGTGGTCTGAGTCGTAGCCTGGGATCTAGGATTATGGGTACATTCTGGTTTGACTATGACTTTCCACCTAATTACTCGTCATGACTTATTACAAGTCATAGGATGGATTCATAGCTAGAAGCTGAGGCCTTGGGTAACACACAATGGTTAGGTTATGGGTCCATGCAAAGACTCATTAGGTCTGGTTACAAGTCGTATGTTGGACTCGTACCCACTGGAGAGGGTTCTTGTCCATACACACTAGTGTGACTACGAGTGACTCATAGGAATTGATTATGTGTCATGTTGAGATATCATAGTCACTGGTCTCAAGGCAAAGGGATTCACTAGAGTAGTTACGACTCACTCATGAGGACTCATCACACGTGGTAATGATTCCTTACCCTGATCGTAACCATGGTAGTATTTCAAGGATCACAAGTAAGAATTTCCATTATTTATTTCCATGACCTTGGACTGAAACTAGGCTTGATGCATAGGAAAGCTAACCTTATAGGCTATTTCTTGGAAGGTTCAGAACATGAAAACTTAAAGTATTACATCAATAATCTTTTATTCACTCTCTCATAGATGGAGATAAAATATTTTTCTCTGGATAGAGACTCAAACCCATGACCTCAATTTGCAACAATAATAGAGATCGAGGCAGGGGTCCGATTAGAGCATCTAAACTAGCTTGAGGTTAAGTCAGGATTGCCTCTTCAAGTTCTGGAGTTCCTTATAATGATGGGTCTATTGAGATAGAGGGGTTGATTTTGATACAGACACCACCTGTGGTAACGTACATACCTATGCTTCAGGATTGTTTGTTACAGGTATTGGGTTTCCTCGAGTGAATGGATCCTAATATTATTCTGGATGATAATATAGGGTTTTTCAGTTCAAATTACATTTGGATACTACAGATTCTCATAGTATTAATGAGATATTATAAGGGATTATTCCATATCTATTGACCTTAGACTTTATGTCCATGAAGGGATTGAGTAGGTATGTGAGTCCATGGGGATAGGTCCTCCTCGATTTGATGGGAATCCTAGGCTATATGCTTACAGGTTCTTAATTGGTCTAGAAATGGCATAGGTTGGGCTTGGTAGAATCTATTGGAGTAGATTTTATCACTTTTAGTTATTTAGACCATCCAAATAATAGTAAAGGATTTTTTGAGAGTAGACTAGATGGGTCAACCGAACTCTCATAGGATCAGTTTTCTCAAAAGTTACTAGAGGAGTTTGTATGGGAATATGACAGGCATGCGGGAAAGTGGACCTATAGATCTGACTATAGTAGCAATATGTATGGTAGAGTCCATGATTCTCATGGTTATTCTCAGAGAAATTTAGGTTAGGGTAGCCAATTAAGTTTTTCAAGTCTAGTTTAGTTGACACTTACTCTTACAGGATACTTTATATCTAGAGATCTTAGGCACTATAGGAGAAATTATGTAATACTCCAAACTTTCTTTAAGTCAAATCTAGTCTCCATAAGAGTTAGTAATGACTTCCTAAATGATTAATATTTAAATCAGAGAGAGTTAGTGATTGAATTATCTTTCCAACGATACCAATTTAATCCAAATCCGGTATCAGAGTAAAATGTTATGGATGTTTTATAGAGAACTGTCGGAACTTCCCAGAAGTGACCGTCAGGCTGACGAACTATCGAGCTAGTGACAGACTGTCGCCCAAGCCGTCGTGACTAAGGCAGTGAACCTATCTTCTGGCCAAGTGTGATGGTCAGGACCGACAGACCATCGAGATTGTGATGAATCGTCTCCCAAACTATTATAGATGAGGTAGAGAGTTCAGGTTCTGGCCAAGTGCGACGGTCAGGACTGACGGACCGTCGAGATAGCAACAGACCGTCGCCCAAATCGTCGCCACTTTCAATCAGCGATTTTAAACCACTTTTAAAAGGATATTTGAGTATTTTTCTACCCGTTTTGAACCCTAATTATACCAAACCAGAGCTCATAACTTCTTTATTCATCCACAATACCAAATTAGGATTTCTCTCATAGATCATTCCCCAAGAACAAGAAACCCTAGGTGTCTAATCCCAATGTAAGAATTCAAGCTTTTCTTCACTAATATTCAAGAAATTATCCACCCAAGTATTTCAAGTGTTGATTCATGGGTTCCTTTCACCCATGAAGCTCAAGAAACCTTATTTGAAATATAAGCATTGGATTCCATTGTATGAATTGAATTATATCCATGTTTATGTTGTTGTTTGATTTCCAAGTTGAAGTCTTTAATGACTATCATGAAAATATATTAGTATGTGGTTGAAATTCTTGCATTGAAAGTGTAAAATATTGCCATGAAGTATTAATTCAATATTCATGCCTAAGCCTAAAGACATGCATGCAAGGTGTTTGATAAAATGCCTAAGAGAATAGGAATTTTGCCTTATGACTCATTTGTGACCAAAATTGATGAATCCATGTTTCTCCCTTTATGTTAGATATGACTCCCACGTTATTGTTATGCTTTGTAATGGATTGATGTAATGCTCATGAGATTAGGCTTATGAAACTATGATATATTTACATGCATTCCTATTTATGTGTAAGCTCATAGCACGCAAATACTTCATGAAAATCCCCAATGATTGTACGATGAATTGTTGACTATGGTCATGTGCCAAGAAGTATCATGTCTTGTCAGTTTGATGCTATCAAGTCCAGGGGATACTTGTACCCGATAATTAGTTGTGTGCTTAGACCCAGTGTCAGTTTCATAATAATCTCAATTATGCCATGCTCAGTAGTATTCTCAATCAATTTCAGAACTCAGTAGAATTCAGTCATTCACATGATTCAGGAAAACTCAGTAATCTCAGTCAATTATCAGATCTCAATAATATTCCATCAGTCAACAGAACTCAATGAACGCAGTCCAGTCCAGTTCAGTTAATCATGTTTAGTGTCTATTCATATGGGAGTGGGATTCGGCACCAAGTGATCCCAAGGATGGGAACTCACCTTCTATTAGTGGGTGTGATTTTTAGAAGCAATCCTTGCACTCCAGAAATATGTAGCCAGCGTAGGTTGTGACATCAAACCTACTAGAAGAGGGTAGATAAGGTGGCTTAACCTGTTATATGAGGGTCCCACCATTCTCCTTAGAGTACCTTTTAGATAAGGGATTACTCATAGCTTGTCCTTACCAGTGGCACGGTATTGACACCCCTCCAATTGGGGTTACAGATTGTACCCCAACTTAATTATATTATCTAATTTGGGGCATATTGATTAGATGACTACTTTCCACAGTTATAGTTTTATTCTCAGTCTTAGTAATAGAACTCAGATAGTTCTACAGAACTCAGGACTGTCAGATACAATCACTCAACTCAGTACAAAACTCAGCTAGTTCCATCAAAACCTAGACTGTCAGACACAGTCACTTAGTATCAGCTATATCAGTTATCAAAAATCCATGTTATCAGTATTCAGACTTAGTAATCATTGTTGTCACGATATCATTTATAGTTATGTATTCATGCATGTATTCCTACGTTTATGTTACTTAGTCAGTCAGTATTATTCATGCATATGAACCCTTGTATTCAGCCTACCTCTCTTGTATACCAGTATATTCAATCATACTGACGCATACTTTTCTATTGCGCTATGGTGTTTTATACCATAGGTTTAGAATCACGATCTCCATAGCATCAGTAGCATTCCAGTTTCAGCAGCCAGACTAGTAGTGAGTCCTCATCATTCGAGGATGTTATTATTTGATTATTTCATTCTTTCAGTACTTAGTTTATTTTAGCAGTTGGAGTTAGTTGGGTACATGTCCCATCAACTTCTTATTCAGTCATTTTTATAGGCTTTCACACTATAGCATGTTCAGATAATTATTTCAGTCATTTTGGTATTGATATACTGTATTTTTCAAATGTTATGTTTTATTAGATATTTGAACATTATGTCCTTTCAGCCTTTTATTCCGCATTTATAGAGCATATTATGCAGTGCTCAGTTACAGATATCAGTCATAGGTTAGCTTGTTGTCCTTTGGGGTCATGAGCACCGTGTGACATTCTAGGTACCAGATTCGGTGCGTTACAAATTACCTATAGTATAGACAGAGATATGTTTTATAATTTTCACATAGAGATGATAGGTCTCAGTATCATGTTCCTTCATGGTGGACTAAAGGTAGGAGGTTTTGGTACAATAGTCATAGGTACAGTTTTAGGACATTTTTAATCTATCTTGGTAGCATTGGATTGTGGTTCTACATTCTCCTATGTGCTTACTTATTCTGTATTAGGACTTGATGCAATTCCTTAGTTTCTTTCCATAGATATTCATATTTCTCCCCCATAAATGATTTTTTAGATCAGGTGTGTAGATCATGTGTTATGATTCATATAGAGTATATCATTTTCTTAGATCTGATTATTTTTCCAAAATATTATGGATTTTAGTGTGGTTTGGATATGATATTCTCAATAGTTATGTAATAGGATAGTGGTGAATATAGGATGCGTACAACTGGTAGAATTCTATATGATTATCTATAGGTGTTAGCAGTATTTTGCGTGCATAACTTAGTTTGTTCTTTAATATTTCATCAATATATATCAGTGGTTTGAGTTAGCACTTTGATGATAAGATAGACATTATGGGATAACTTGTGCTACTAATCAGTTTAAGGATAAAGACCTGGTGATGGATAAAACTCGTGGCATGTTTGACTCAAAAGTGTACCAAGTAAAGGTTCTAGTTGGATAACGGAAGATTTTCAAGTGTTTAGACTTTGCAATTTTCCCACTACTTGGTTATTAGCTTTGCTTGCATGGTAAGATTTATAGTGTTGAGACACTCATCAGTTAGATTTTAATAGACTACATATATAATTATTAAATACATCTGGGTTATTCTGTAATTAGTTATTCTTCAGTTCTCTATATATACAGCTGTAACCCCTTCAATATCATTGAGATCAATTAATTCTTAAATCTGTATCATGGTATCAAAGCTAGGGTTTCTTCTTCCGCCCAAACCCTAATCTCTCCTCTTTTCCGACGTGTGTGCGCCGCCGCCACCGTCTACACCACGCCGCACGGCCTCCCTCCTCCGCCGTAGGTCGGCGCCATGGACAAGGTTATTGATCCTCTGTCAAAATTACCGTCTGGAGTAAAATTACTGCTCAGGAATCTCCACAATCTCATCCCCGAAAAATTATCTGACAACAACTACCCGGCCTGGGCACTTAACGTCCGCACCGCCCTCGCAGCCAACTTGCTGCTCGGATGGATTGACGGTGCGGAGAAGCCGCAGCCCGAGACAGCCGAGAAGGACGGCGTCAAGCTCCCAAATCCCGACTACCTTCCGTGGATGATCGTAGACACTCAGATCCGAGCCTGTCTTCTCGCAGTTATTAGCCCCTCTGTGCACAAACACGCCCGGGGTTTTCTCACATCGGCTTCACTTTGGGACGCACTAGCCACACGGTACAACTCTGTGTCCACGGCTCATATTTTTCAGTTGCGTGACAAATTGCATACTCTTCGGAAGGGAACGAAGACGATGACTCAATACCTTGATGATGTGGCCTCTATTCTGTCTGACCTAGATGCTGTGAACGAGATTATTCCTGAACGAGACGTGGTGAATGCCGTGATACGTGGTCTTCCGGCTGGCTATTCCTCTCTCAAACAGCATATTCGCCTCTCGCCTGTCGAAATCACTCTGAATCAACTGTCTGGATGGCTTCATGCAGAAGAATTGAATCTAGACATGGAACACAAATTACTGCTCGGAGAAGCCAGTTCCACCCCTGGCGTCACGGCTCTTTACTCGGCTGGCAGCGGAGGCTCGGCCAGGGGTCGCGGTGACGATCGCCGTAACCAAGGGCGAGGCAGCGGCGGCGGTGACCGTCGAAACACCGGGCAGCAAGGCAGAGGCGGGCCTCCACCGAGGGACGGCTTCCAGTCAGGCCGCGGACAGGGACGAGGAAACCAGCGGATGCCCACACGAGATCTTTCGACGTGCCAAATTTGTGCTAAACGGGGCCATTCTGCGGCTAATTGCTGGTATCGTTATGATGACTCGCAGAATGTAAATAGCCAGTCCGGAGGATCAAGGGCGATGCATGCGTCCACAAACGCTCAATCTGGCGATTGGTATCTAGACACAGGTGCTAACACCCATGTGACGACGGATTATTCACAACTTCAAGCTCCTCATCCGTATCATGGCTCAGAAACTATTACAGTAGGCAATGGTCAATCCCTTCCCATCACAAACACCGGCTCTGGGTATGTCTATACCCCAAATGGTAAATTTCATCTCTCAACCCTTCACCACGTCCCTTCCCTCACATCCAATCTTTTATCTGTTTATCGCTTTACTAAAGAAAATAACTGCACCCTCATTTTTAATGACACCAATTTCCAGATAGTGGACAATACCACGAACCGGGTGC
Organism: Capsicum pubescens; assembly: GCA_030864215.1. NCBI lineage: Eukaryota > Viridiplantae > Streptophyta > Magnoliopsida > Solanales > Solanaceae > Capsicum > Capsicum pubescens. Next base: position 78,732,387 of record CM061545.1, on the reverse strand, counting down.
GGTACACGGGCCGCTGTGAGCATGGGCTATACACTCTTCCATCCAGGTCTCCGTCTGTTGTGAGTCAAGCCATTCTCTCGTCAACCTGGCATCGCCAGCTTGGGCACCCATCATCCGCCATCACCAAATCCATTTTATCTTCCTTAGGTTTTAATTTTTCAGAAAAATTACATTGCGAGTCCTGTTCAGTGTCTAAATCTTGTCGTTTACCTTTTTCACTGTCTGAACACAAGGCCACTGCGCCATTTCAATTAATTCATTCTGATGTTTGGGGTCCAACCTCAGTTCCTTCTGTTCAAGGTTTTCGTTATTATATCTGTTTTGTTGATGATTACAGTAAATTCACTTGGTTTTATCCTCTGAAATTTAAATCCGACGCTTATACTATTTTTGTAAACTTTGACCGAATGGTTCAAAATCAATTTAATGCCAAAATCAAAATTTTTCGAAGTGACAATGGCAAAGAATTTGTCAACAATGCATTTGGTGTTTTTCTTCAAAATCTAGGGGCTCTTCATCACACTTCATGTCCATATACCCCTGAACAAAATGGCGTTGCTGAGCGCAAACACCGTCACCTAATAGAAACAGTTGTTGCGCTCCTCCATGATTCCACCTTACCTGTTTCCTTTTGGGTTGATGCCCTTGCTACTGCCAACTACCTCATAAATCGCATGCCCACTCACACTCTCTCCAACTCTACTCCATATGCCCGTCTCTACAATCATCCACCCGACTATATCCATCTCCGCCCATTTGGGTGTCTAGTTTATCCCTGGTTGCGTCCGCACACTCAACATAAACTTCAACCTCGGTCCACCCCTTGTGTCTTTCTAGGCTATCATCCCACTATCAAAGGTTACAAATGTTTCGATCCTGTATCTCAGAAAACATATGTTTCCCGTCATGTTCGTTTTGTGGAGGAACAATTTCCTTACACAAGTCTTTCCTCTACTCCATACTCCCCCAATCCACTTGGCGTTGTGCCATTATTTCCGTCCTTTTCTCACGCTCATGCTCCGGCTCACTCGGCACCTAACCCGGTACCCCACTACACCACTACCCACCCGAAACCCCAAACCTCCCACCCGAACACCCAGCCGACTGTCACACAACCCACCACTTCCCTACATCATACTCCTAACACACATACAGCCACCCCATCCACCGCTGCACATCCCAGCTCCCACGGCAGCCCCACCCAACCCCCGCCCACGCATCATACAACTCCACCACCCCTTCCTAATCACCCTCCACTCAACACTCATCCTATGACAACCCGAGCCAAGGCCGGTACCTTCAAACCCAAAGCCTACCACACTCAAATACCCTTTGATGCACATCCCACAACTGAGCCTACTACCTACAACCAAGCCTCCAAAAATAGTTTCTGGTGTCAAGCTATGGATGAGGAATTTCAGGCTCTGAATGAACAACGTACATGGGATTTGGTACCTCTGCCTAGTAACCGAAAGTCTATTGGGTGCAAATGGGTGTTTCGCATCAAACGAAATTCAGATGGATCTCTTTCTCGCTATAAAGCACGTCTGGTTGCAAAAGGGTATCATCAGGAGTATGGTGTGGATTATAAGGAGACCTTCAGCCCTGTTGTTAAGCAACAGACTATTCGTCTGGTCTTGTCTCTTGCTCTTCACTATGATTGGCCGCTTCATCAGCTAGACGTCAGCAATGCCTTTCTTCATGGTCATCTTGAGGAAGAAATCTATATGGTTCAGCCACCGGGATATGTTAATCCCAACCGTCCTCACTATGTTTGCAAGCTTCGCAAATCACTGTATGGCCTGAAACAGGCCCCTCGTGCCTGGTACACACGTCTCTCTACTTTTCTGCAGGGTCTTGGTTTTCGCACCTACCATCATGACAACAGCCTCTTCACCCTTCACTGTTCTCGAGGGACAGTCATCATTCTTATCTATGTGGATGATATTGTTATTACAGGCAGCTCGTCATCACTCATCACTGAAATTACTGAAGCTATGCATCGTGACTTCAAACTTAAGGACCTCGGTCCTCTGGAGTTCTTTCTTGGCCTCGAACTCATCCGCAAATCGGGAACCATATTGATGCATCAGACAAAATATACCCTTGAACTTCTAAATCGGGCTGGAATGACAGACTGCAAACCCGCGGTCACTCCCATGGCAGTCCGCCAATCCCCAGGGCCGAATACTCCCTTTGCCGATCCTACACTATATCGGAGCCTCGTCGGTGGACTTCATTATCTTGCTGTTACTCGTCCGGACATCCAATATGCAGTCAATCGAGTCTCCCAATCAATGCATGCTCCCACAGAACAACACTTTCAGGCCTTGAAACGCATTCTGCGCTATCTTCAAGGTACTCTTCACTGTGGAATTTTATTTTAAAAGGGCTCGTTTGATATATCTGTTTTTTCTGATTCGGATTGGGCTAACGACAAAGATGATCGAAAGTCCACTACTGGATATATTGTTATGATGGGACCGAATCTGATTTCCTGGTGCACCAAGAAGCAAACGCGAGTGTCCCATTCCTTCACAGAAGCAGAATATCGTGCCATGGCTGCGGGTGTTGCTGAAGCCATGTGGTTACGATACCTTACGGATGCACTTGGCATTCCCCCGATGAAACCACAGATTTATTGTGACAATCAGTCCACTATTTGTGTTACCAAAAATCCAGTCCTTCATGATCGTATGAAGCATGTTGGGTCTGACTGTCACTTTGTTCGCGATGAGGTACTTGCAGGAGCGATGGCCACGCACTATGTCCCATCTACTGACCAGCTTGCTGATATTCTCACCAAGCCTCTTCCGTTACAGCCTTTTCAGTCTCTCTGCTCCAAGCTGCCCCTCGTTACCGCTGATCAGCTTGCGGGGGGATAATAGACTACATATATAATTATTAAATACATCTGGGTTATTCTGTAATTAGTTATTCTTCAGTTCTCTATATATACAGCTGTAACCCCTTCAATATCATTGAGATCAATTAATTCTTAAATCTGTATCAGATTTGAAAGAATTTAACTTATAAGGGTACTAGCTTTTGATTTGAAAATATTTGGGAATGGAAAGGCACCTAGCTCGTAACATCTATTAATTTTGAAATTAAAGGGCTTAATGAAGTATTTTGCTTGTGAATTTTGATTTTGAGTATGCCACATTATTCCATGGTTCTTGTGTTTCAGAATTGAAAATTCAAAATAAGTTAAGGGAAAGATAAGGAGCTTACACATAAATTTTTTGAAGTATTTAGAATTGTGATAAGGGCACGAGTTGGAAATTCAAAGTTCTAAAAGTATGGTTTGTCTATAACTTATGAGGAGATTAGGAGTGACTTTCTAGAGATTTGATTTGTGTTTTAGTTGTCAGTCATTGATATATAATAACTTTACATTTTTACCATAGATTAAACTATTTATTATATAATGGGGTACTTATATATATGTGATTAAAAGGGGATTTTTATTCTACTAGATAATTAAGGATTACGGTTGATCAAAACATCATGGGTATTTAGAACTACATGGATTGATATGATAGGTATTATTAAATTTAGCGATATCTAAAGTGTGTGCGACTGTGGTATGTAGAGTTTTATGGCGATTCATTATTTTCTACTACATTTGATCATGAGGAAATGACTATTTTAATATTTATTAAGGGTGCTAAGTCTTAAGTTTGAGGCTTTATCTGAAATTCATGTCGATTTTTTACCTAACTGATTTAGCTTGAGGAGATTGTACTATCCAATTTGAAAGTTATGGTATCAGTCTTGAGTAAGTTTTATTTAGTCTATAAAATACTTTTAGAGGGCTTAAAAATAGAGGAAAGTTCTCTTTTGAGATAATGGAAGGAATGATTCAGTACCATAGAGAGTTGCTATGTGATTCCATGGGTCCTTTGGTATTATGTTAGTACAGGGATGATATTGGTTTTGTGGTATAGTTAGGGATTTGTAGTATCTTTGATAGATTTAGGTTAACAAGATATGTTCAAAACTTCTATTGTGATCAACTCAGTTTTTAGGTATAGAGAAAGTTCAAAAATAATGCAAAACGGTTTCATTGATAAATTTGGATTCAGGTGCTATAGTTGTGACTTGTGACCTAGAGGTTCAGAGTGTGAAGATTTTCTAGCTATTATAGAGAAATTGATTGTTCTATAGATGTGATTCTACTTAAGAGCGCTTGCATGAGGTTTACTAGGATATTTTTGACCCCTTGTCTATTTTGGCACTTTTCTTACCTTTACATTTGAGGGAAAACGTTAGTCTTAGTGGTGGATTATGTAACAACCCTCATTGTAATTTTTATAGTCTTCTATTTTTTGAATACTTTGTCCTTCCCTATTATTTCTTTATATTATTTATGAGTTATGAAAATGGTTTGCACGGGCCTTGAAAGTGTTCGAGATTGATTTATATAAATTTGTGGTTTTGAGTAGCCATTAAAGTGATCTAATTGACTCTGATCAATATTCTATACTTTTTATGGGGGTTCTTCTAGTTTCATTAGATTGTAACTTCCATTTTAAGTTAGTAGAAAAGTTTGTTTGGGTCCTAAGGCCCTTTTGTAATTTTTGAGTGTTTGGTCGCAATACTAGTTTATTATCTTAGATGTAGTTTTGGGAGAAAATTATTGGTAATGAATTCTGTTGTGAAATGTGATGATTCTATTGGGTCTAGAACATGTTCTATGATTAATTTGCACTATTGATTTTATATTTATAAGGTTTTGAATGAGCTTCAAGGGTCAAAAGTAAGTTTAAGAAATTATTGGTGTTAGTAAAACTACAAAAGCGATCATATGTCCACTAAAATGATATCTATCTAATAAAGTGGTAATATGTACGTTAAAGTGGTCATCTGGCCACTAAAATAGTTATCTGACTGCTAAAGCGTTACACAAGTATAAATACGAGATAGATTTTGTTTTTTTTGTATTTTTGAAATTTTGGGAGCAAGAAAGCTTCTTTTGAGGCAATTCTCAATGAATTTTTCTTGTATAATCATTGGGTATGTGATTCTTCCTTCATTTTTTATTTTTTATGATTATCAACCTTGTTTGTCATGATTTTAAACCATAAGCTGAGTTTTGAAATAAAAAGTTCTAAATTTCAAGGACGATTTGAAATGAATTTTCATTGATTTTTGGGATTTAAGGTCCTTTTAACATGAGTAAATTGATTCTGATAAAAGTTTTTTAAAATTTCTCATTTTAAACCATGTTTGATAAAAAAAGATTTGGGATTTTACTAGTAAAGTGAAATATTGATATTTTTATGATTTGTAATCTGATTTCGACTCAATTTTCATTGGATTTTTATATTTAGAACCCTTAAAGTATGAGAACATTATTCTTTACAAAAAGTTCAATTCTCCTTTTATTTTTGGGGTTGATTTTTGAAGTGGATTCTGACTCAAAACCAAAGTATATCAAAATTGGTATTGTTGGTCTTATATTTACATGTATATTTCATATTTGATTAGATTGAATACATTTGATGATATTCGAAAGATAAAGCTTCTGGAAGGTCCTTCAAACCATATTTTGGCTATATAGATGTTCTTTAAGAAAAGTTGAGATGTACCTTAATTCTTTTTGAGGTATTTATATGTCATGTACTTTTTGCTTGAATTTTTTGAATTACTAAGGGTTGGGGGTCCTTCTTAGATATGATGACAAGCATCCCCACGATGCCATAGTTTACTGATAAGTTGAATTAATTAAATGAATATCTTTTTTAATTTGTCTACTTGTACATCTTTTTATGATAGATTGTAGATAGATCTCTTAGTGATCCTGAGTAAAATTATAGTGGGTATCTATTTAGGAGTTTGAATCATGTTTAGAGGATTTTGATGAAATGATTGGAATTTATTACCATTTTGGGCATAAACAGACTTGTAGTGGATGATGTAATTATTGGGGTTAGTAATCTCTTCAAATATGACGATGATAGTATAGCTAAATAGTTAGGAATCTTGGCTTAGTTACTAGGTAAGCAACGAGGGTGGACTTTAGGAGATGTTGTTAACTATTATAATTCTCCTTTTGGTAATTTTAAAATTTCATGATTAGGGGAATAAAACTTATCATGTAAAACAAGTTGGGGTTTGGGTAAGTTCTCTATATCGCCGTCGCTTGAATTTTGTTTATTATTATTGTGTTGCTCGGTTGGGAGCTTACGTGAATATTATTATCAACTTGATGTATCATTATTATTGTGGTGTACGAGTGGAGTCTTTGATTGATATTATTGGCATAATTTGAAATTTTTTTCCTTATTATTATTATCGTGATATCCAAGTGGGGCCTTGTATTAATATTATTGGTCTTTTTAGAGAATTATATGCTTTACCATTATCACGGTGCCCAAATGAGGGGCTTGAATTGATATTATTGATGTTTACATGACTCTTTACTACTGTGGTGTCAAGCGATGACTTCTATCATGATCTATTGAGATTTGAGGAGATTTGAGATCATTTAAACCATTATTGAGTTTATTCATTACATTATATAGATTTGGTTATGATCATGCATCCTCATATCATTCATTCCTAGTTATAAAAATTGGTTCAACAAGTAAACGTCATTTTTGAAAGAAAATAAAACACTTTACAAACCCTTGATAAAGGAATGTGTTAGAAGGGTTGATTGAGATTTGAGATTTTGATAGTATGTGAGTTGCAAACTCCGTATGGATAATGTCCTAGAAGCTTTAGCTCAGAAGGTGTATACGAGGTACCATGTGATGTCCAACATCATTATCACTCCATTATATTCCTTTGTATGTTTGATATTACGTCCATATTTCCTTTCGTGTTGTATTATCATGATTGAACCTTGTTTGTAATATTTTATATTCTGCACCTCATATTACTACATTACATTGCTTTGTAACTTCTCTTGGGAGGTTTTGTAGTTGAAATATTATGATACGTGGGGTATTATTATGGATTTATAGATTGAGATTGTTATGTCACATATAGTGTTTGTGAGAAAATTCACCTCATCTACCTTTGTCGAGATTATTAGTTTGAGATGATGAGTTGAGATTATTATGTTGTCAGATTCTTTTTTTATGTGATTTATCTCTTTCACCATTGATCTTGAATATATACATGTCTACCTTAATGCACTAATTTATTTGTATATATAAACGTGCTACTTACTAAGATAGATTGGGAATTTTTTAAGTGCAGGCTAGTTCATGGTAAATTGGATGATTGTTGTAGTGGTCCTCACTATAACTATGGATTAGGGTTGGTTATTAATGATGCTTGCTGAGTACATAAGTTTTATACTCAGCCTTTCTTTTTTTTTTTTTTCCTTTTTCTACACCTTATGCCAGCTATTAATACAAGTAGTAGAGCATAGATTGTGTTCTCTCAGTGTTAGCATTATGGAGATTGAGGTAGCGATTGATGGGTCTCAAAGCTTACCCGGATCTCTCTTAATCTTTAGATTATTTGATTATATTCTGCATTAAATGCTTTTACTAGTGATAATAAAACCTAGGATGTATCATTGAGTGTATTTCTTTCTTTATTATTTGGGTTTATTGTCGTTCTTCTTCTTCTGCTTCAAATTTACTTTGATTATTAAGTTTGGATTATGATAGATTTACATGTACCGAAGGATGCTATAGGTGCAATTGCGGATTTTTTTTCTGGGTTGCCACAATGTTGTCCTAGTATATGGACTTTGTGAATACCATATGGGTCCTAGCTAGCTAGCTATAGCAGCAGATGTATACGATATCTTATATTATATCATATTGAATTCATCCTGTGAATTCCTTATAATGTGCTTCATTGTGATTGAATATTGTGATTGGTGGTTTATTGATATTATACTGGTCTAAGAAATCATTACTTGTAATGGTGTTATTGCCCCTACTGTTGTTGTTATATGTTATAATAGGCGTGATTTTTCTAAGTACAGGTCTATATGGTTGTTATGAATGGTTTGTTTTTGTTGGTTCTCACCATCATTTTGGATCAGGATCAATTGATGATGTTGTTGAGTGCATATGTTTGGTACTTACGCTTGTTTATTTTCTTTAATCTTATATGCATATACTGAGTCGATAGTCTTTAGATGTTGGTTTTATTATTACCTGGTGATTTTTTTGGAGATTCCTGAGGTACTGAATGCTGATCCCAAAGACTATTTGATCTCCTCTCTCCTAGACTTTATATCTTCTATCATATTTTTAGACATTTTTGGACTATATATTTTATTTTGTTATCCCGAAGAGTGATAAACTATTGATTACTAGACCTTGGTTGTTATTGATGTTCATACAATTTTGTATTCATTTGTTTTGTTACTATTTGGGTTTGTACTCTATTGTTGTGCACCGCTCTTATCATCTTTTGTATAACTTGTTTAATTAATATAAAATGAGGTAAGATTTGTAATTAAACTCAAAAAAAACAAAAAGTTTGAATGAGCCATGATTGAAAATTTGGTAGTTAATCAAATTATAATGCCAAGATATGAAGTTTGTATTCTTCATACTATTTAACAATCTAGGGATTCATCATCAGACAGATTTTTCTCTGTTACTTGCTTATGAGAATATGATAAATTATTCTCTACAACTCGAAATAATGAGCTTATAATACTGCTAACTTAAGGTGATCAAATGTTTCCTTCAAACCAGTTCACAATGTAGTCAACTTTTGTAGTACACATGTTAAGGAATTGGTTCTTCTATAATGCTTAATTATAAAAACTACCCATCCTAGTTAGAGACTTATTTAGAAATTGATTATTGAATAGTGTTTGCCAATCCTTCCCCATTATTTGGTAATTATCAAAACATGAATATAGGTGAATTTAAACAGGTTCTAGCACTTGAATTTAGCTTCACACAACAAGAATTAGGAACATATTATGATTAGGACGAGAGATAAGTGGGTTATGTTGTTTATGATTTGCTAAGCATCTATCTAAATATTCCATTATCAACTTGTCAGGATTCAAAATCAGGACCGTGATGGCACCTATCACAACATCTATGATAGTTATGCCTAAACCTACCTTAACATTCTCAGATAACATAATAATTAAGTAGAATAAGTAAAGATAATTCAAAACCCTATAATAAACACAAAAGCAGTCTAATAAGAAAGATACAGAATCCAACATCAATCTCAAGTTTGATAGTCATAGATTTAAGCCTCTAACAACAGTAATACATGGAATAAGTCCAAAATTGTCTAAAATGCAGATAAAAGTGTAAGACTGAAATATAGAGGAAATCTAGGGAAATCAAGATCAACAACCGCTGGAATCAATAATCCATGGCAATGGCAAGATCGTCTAGGGACCACAAATTCAAAACCTACAAGTGAGGAGCAGAAATAACAAGCATGAGTACATATCACGAGTACTTGTAGCATGTTTGACTTACCCTAATTCAAAGTAATGGCAAGTTACACCAAAACTAATCATCCAAAACAACCAAATGAACGTGCACTCATGAAAGATACTTAATCTAACATAATACAATAATCACTATAGTCATTTTAATATCACAACACAGTTAAATATATCCATATAGCAAGTAAATCAGATATCTAGTTACTCAAATTCTCAATAATCATCACATAATCATCCATATGCCTAGTACCACCTGAGTAAGAAAAATGGATGAATAAATGTAATGCATATACTATATTCACATCTGCTATTATTTAAAGTAAGAAGGGACTCATGAGGATACATGAGGTTCATGTACTACACAAATATGCACTCCGATCCTAATATATATTATGCATGTGAGCACTCTAATCCAAAGAATACATATTGTGTGCAAGTGTGAAATTTTCTCCAATATTAATAATATATATAGTGAGCACCCTGATCCATGTTAAATGTATTATATGATATGATACCAATAATACATTTTAATAAGGCATTTTGTGTCACAATTCAAATAAAATATCAATTCAAAATTAACTTAAGTTATCAAATAAGAGTGTCATTATCAACTACCGTGCCCAACAATTTATTTTATAACAACAGTTCACATCAACCATGATAATAATTCGGGGAAAATAATCCAGATAAGTTAGTTAATTACTTTAGTCTTTTACATAACACCAACACCCACATAAGTTCTCATCACTTCACCTATTCCCTATTACTTCAAATACAAGTAATTAGCACATAAATACTTTGAAAAAGAGTCAAAAAAAAGTCTTAACTTGTCTTAAACAAATCCAAAGAATCAAATAGAAGTTTTATCCTTCTGAATAGCCTCTAAACGAGCCCGAACTTGGCAATATGAATTTTATATTAGAAAATGAAACTAAGGGCACTATATTGTTTTACTTCAACTTTGGGTTAAAACATCAACCTAAAAGTCAACCCCAATCACACAAGGGCAAAACTAAAATTTTATTAAAAGATCACATTATCCGTGACTCAAGGAGGTTAGATCTAAAATTTTGCTAAAAATAAAGTAGAAATGGACCTTGAAATAATCAATTTATCAAACTTTAATTTTACCAAAAAATAACAAATTTTAAAGTTGAAACCCTAATATTCAAAAGTAAAATCATGAAGTAATTAGTGGAGAATGATAAAATTTTGATTTAGAAACTTGCCTTATTTTTAAATCTTGAAAGTCACCATTCAAATCTCTCAAAATTGAGTTCCCGAGCTTTAAAAATAGAGTTATAAAAAATAGATTTGAAAAGGGAAAACTCATTGTTAAGGCACAACAATTTCTACTCTAATGAGATTTTAACCGTTGGTGCAGCATCGCCGAAGTGGCTAGACCTCCGCTGAAGTAGATGTCACTAGACATGGGGGCTCCCATGGTGTATGGCTCATACGATCATTATTGAAATATCCACAACAGGAATAAAAAAATTAAAATTTTTAAATCAAATCAAATTTGAGTCGGGGTTAACCGTTTATTTTATTTAACAGTCATTCTGAGTATAGGATAAATGAATTGGTCCCAACCTACTTAAGGGTAACTGTAGTGATCCCTTGACTACTATAGTGAGGTCGTTGTGGAGATAGTGTGGTGGTTAGCAGTGTCAGACTAGTATCACATGAATTAAACTTATTTTTGTTCAACACTTATCTAAACAGAAACCCTAGGTCTATTCCTAAGCTAAAATGACTATAACAGATAGGCAATGCTCTCAAGAAATATGTCATCAAAACTATTAGACTGCGAACGTGGGAACGAGGTTGCATGTATTTTGTGGCAGCAACTTATCGTCGAGTTAGTTATGGCTTTATGAGCAGTATGCTATGATTAGTAAATATATACATAGTATAGAGTTGCTGGAAAAAGCATGATTATGCCTGTGGGCATGGCATTTTGAGAGGATAAAAAATTAAATTAACATAAAATATCTACAAGTGATGATGTGTTGATATAAGAATCCGTTGATGTGTGATAGGTATTTCAATGACTTCTTTGTTGTGACGTAATATGAATGTGTTACAATGTGAATAAAATGAATGTGGGTGGTGATGGAGAAATTGTGTGTACATGTAATCTATAAACCCCATTTCTAATAACTTAAGGAGGGTAAAATCAATATCGACGTGTTTTAATGGTGTGATTTCCCTTCTGTAATACTCCCTCCGTTTTAAAAAGAAAGACCTACTTTGACTTGGCATAAAGTTTAAGAAAATAAAGAAGACTTTTGAATCTTGTGGCCTTAAATTAAAGTAGTGACAAATGTATCAAAATGTCCTTTAATCTTGTGGTCATAAACAGGTCATGTGGAAATTTGAAATTAAAGTATTGCCAAAAAAAGAAAGGGATCATTCTTTTTTAAACGGATTAAAAAGGAAAGTAGGTTATGTTTTTTTAAATGGAGGGAGTATTTTTTTGTGAATTTATGATAAAGGGATAAACAGTGTAATAATATAAGGGTTCTAAAGGAGGCTTGACTAAGTGCTAGGGTGAAATCATTGTAAGAATATATAACTAAGTTTAAAATTGTAAATAGAATAGGGTTGGATCATCTAGTGAATGGCTAATAAAGTGGTGTTTATGAATCTAGTAATGTTTGAACGTAAAGGCTATCCTATTAGTCATTGAATCCACCACTCCTTAATGTAAATAACATTGGTTGGGTAAGTAAATAAAATATGTGAATTTGATTGGAGTTAGACTTAATATAGTCTCTTGTATGTTTCTAATGTGAATTGTATGTTGATTGGTCTTCAAATGTACTTGTGTTTGATTGATTGCTAATTCTTGAATGAAAAAACTACTAAATGTAGAACTGTGGAATTAATATAAGATTGTGATGTGTACTTGTAAATTGGGTACACTTGTGATATTATCCTGAGAATCAAGGAAGTGTGGAATCATATTATGATTTGTTGAGAAAGTTAAGAATATGGGTGTCAAGTGGGCCGGGCTGACCCGGCTCGACCCGTCACGATCCGGCCCTAGTAACAAACCCGGCCCGGTTTGACCCGGTCCGGTAAGCCCTAGGGCTTTAGGGTTCTGGGTTCCGGGCCGGTTATTTTTTTAAAATGGGACCGGCTAACCCGGCCCAGACCAAGCCCGATCCAGGCCCGCCGGTTAACCGGCCCGGCTCGGCCCGAATACCATTATTTAAAAAAAAAAAAAAAATTGGGCCAAACTAGCCGTTGGCCCAACGGCTATATAGCCATTTTTGGGTCCAAACGGCTAGTTTGGGCCCATTTATTAAAAAAAAAATTAATTTTAAAATATATTTTTTAATCCCAAAAAAAATTCTATAAATACCCTACAACTTCAAATCATTTTTCACACAATTTTTCACTCTCTCAAATCTCAATTCTCAATTCTCAATTCTCAATTCTCAAATATTCAATATATTTAATTTCTTAAAGTGTTCACTTTAATTTTTTAATTTTTCATTTACAAAGTACGAGCGGAAGTTTCTAAAGTCGCAATTTTCGGATACTTCCAAAATTTGGTATTGTCGTTCCATCTCTTACGTTTAATTTTTATTTATTGTATTAATTGTTTAATATTTAATTTTATTATATTTGTGTATTTTGAATATTTTTAGTTTAATTTAATTTATATTATGGATAAATTAAGAAACCTCGCTACTAAATGTGTTAAAAAATTTTGTCCCAGAAGCGGTAGTGGTAGTAAAAAGAGAATTACTAGCGGTAGAGGTAGTTCAAGTAGTAGATATCCCCGTGTGCCTTCGCCTTCGGTACCGCTTGGTACACCTTTTGAGGAAGAAATAGGTATAGGTGCTCACGATATGGATTATGTAGAAGCTCAGGAAAATTACGGTATAGAAGAAGAAAATGAAATAGATACGGTTAATTTAGACGAAGATAATGAAAATATTGTTGAGACACCCGCAGTAGGAGATGTTAACGTTAGATCTGAATCGGTTAATCTCCCTCCCCGTGCTCCCAGTGCCCCAAGACCTCGTAAAAGAACTAGTATTGCATGACAATTTTTTGAACGTATATCAGATATCGAGGTGCAATGCAATATTTGTCAACAATCATATAAGCATAGAAGTGGAGGCAAGCAAGGAGGTATGGGTACGTTAATGAGACACGTAGCTGAAGATCACAAAAGAGAGTTAAATATTGTAAAAGGTGGTGGGGATGTTGGTGGGCCAACGCAAACTAGAATGGACCCAGCAACCGGTCACGTAGCGAAGAAATATAATAAATTGAGGGACCGGGAAGAAATAGCTAAAATGGTAGTTGTGGGTTGTTTGCCTTTTAATTTTCCTTCTTCTGATGCCTTTATTCGTTATATACAAGCAATTTATAATCCTATGTTTAACGGTATTCCTAGAACTACTTGTTCGTCTGATATTTTTAGACTTCATTCACAATATTGTTTTTATTTATCAACATTGTTAAAAAATATTCAATGTAGATTATCCCTAACTTCTGATCTTGGTCATGCTGTAAATAAAAATAATTATTTAACTGTTACTTGTCATTGGATGGATAGTAATTTCGTGATGCAAAAACGTATTCTTACTTTTTTATATGATGAAGATCGTAAACATACTGGACAATTTATTGTTGATTCTAATGTTAAAATTGCCGGATATTATGGTATCGAAAATAAATTTTTATGTATTGCTTTTGATAATGCTTCTAACAACAACACTGCCATAAAAAAATTAAAATTTACTCTATCTCCGTCCTTGCCTGAAATTTTTCATATTAAGTATGCATGTCATATATATAATTTAATTGTAAAAGATGGTCTTGAGTTTTTTGAGTTTTATATTGAAAAAATTCGCCTTGCTATTGGTTTTATTCAAGGAAATAATCGTAGATCGAGAATTAGAGAATTTAAAGTTAAATGTCAAGAAAATGGACTTACACCGATTTTGATGCCTGAGGAAATTGATACTAGATGGAATTCTACGTATGAATTTTTAAAAACTTGTTATAAATATAGAATTCCTATTACACTAGCTTTTAACCAACATTGCGGTTCATTTGTTGATTCTGCTGATTGCATGCTACATAATTCTGATTGGGTTGTAATTAATGATCTTGTTAAGTTTTTAGAAAAAATTTATGTAGCTACGGTTGAATTTTCCGGTGCTTATTATCCTACTGTTTGTAATATTTTGGCATATATAGCCGATATTTCTGATTTGCTCAAAGAATATAAAAATAAAGAAGGTTATAAAGAAGATGTTGGGGCCATGTTTACGAAATTTAAAAAATATTTTTTCCCAATTCCACCTATTTACTTGGTTGGTGCTATGCTAAATCCGTGCATGAAATATAATAATATGTGTCACTTTAGTACTCTTATTTATACTAACTTAGAAATAAATACTAACCATGATTCTGAACAAGTACAACCTGATTTGTGGACGGCTACGGCTGATGCAAAGGATTATATAGAAAAATGATATAATCACTATGCTGATTTATTTGATTTAGCCGTACCTATAAATATCACTCCAACTGTCGCTCCTCATCCTCCCGGGGAGCCATCATCTTCTAAAAGGCCGGCACATAGTGGTTTTTCTGATTCGTTTTATGATTTAAATTGTTGGAACAGTGTTGATGAGAGAACTTACACATCAACTTATCGGGAAGAGCTGAAATATTATCTTCGGACGACACCAGAGGATCGTAGACTACGGATCAAAACGTTGGATTGGTGGAGGAGTAATGAAACACAATATCCTGTGATTTCAAGATTAGCTAGAGATATCTTGAATGTTCCAATGTCAATCGTTGCATCAAAGAGCGCCTTTAGTCAGGGACGACAACAGCTTGGAGACAACCGACACTCATTGGGAAGCAATGCAATGAATGTTCTAGTTTGCCTCAGAGATTGGATTAGAGCGGAAAGAAGAAACGAAGGAATGGAACCGGAGCCGAGCGATGAGCTGAAACTTGAAGAAATTATGACTTCACGAGAGAACTCAGCAGAATCAAGTCCAATGCATGGTTTTGCCCCCGTTGACTTCGACTATCCTATGCAAGTTCCCATTAATATTAACATGAATGAGTTGGAAAAAATGATGCATAATTTATAGATTTTTCATTCATGTAAATTATAAATTTTGGATCATTTTGTAATCAATAAAATTTCCCAAATTTATTCACTCCTTAGTCCTTGCTTTTTATATTTTTTCATTTAACCATTTAAAATTTAAAATTGAATTTCTAGTTTTATACTTTAAATTAAAAACTTACTTCTAATATGTTATTAATTTACTACTAAATATTATTAATTTATTATATTAAGTAGCATATGTTTTGTATATTTGTGTATATATCTTCTATAGAAATGTATATTTAACGTATACATGTGTATATGTTTTATAAATTAGTATATAAGTATATCTATATATATTGTAATGTATATATAATGTAGTATATTTTATAAGTAGTAGTATATATACATTGAATGGTGCGTATACACGTGTATATATCTTCTATAGAAGTGTATATTTAACGTATATATCTTCTACAGATGTATATATTTAATGTATACAAGTGTATATGTTTTACAAATTAGTATATAACTATATATATATACATATTGTAGTATATATATATGTATATTGCAGTATATATTTTATTTAAAATAGTACATATATATTGAATGGTGTGTATATATGTGTATATATCTTCTACAGATGTATATATTTAACATATACAAGTGTATATGTTTTACAAATTAGTATATAACTATATATATATACATATTGTAGTATATATATATGTATATTGTAGTATATATTTTATTTAAAGTAGTACATATATATTAAATGGTGTGTATATATGTGTATATATCTTCTACAGATGTATATATTTAATGTATCCAAGTGTATATGTTTTACAAATAAGTATCTAACTATATATATATATACATATTGTAGTATATATATATGTATATTGTAGTATATATTTTATTTAAAATAGTACATATATATTGAATGGTGTGTATATATGTGTATATATCTTCTATAGACGTATATCTTTAACGTATACATGTGTATATGTTCTATAAATTAGTATGTAACTATATATATATACATATTGTAGTATATATATATGTATATTGTAGTATATATATATGTATATTGTAGTATATATATATGTATATTGTAGTATATATATATGTATATTGTAGTATATATTTTATTTAAAATAGTACATATATATTGAATGGTGTGTATATATGTGTATATATCTTCTATAGACGTATATCTTTAACGTATACATGTGTATATGTTCTATAAATTAGTATGTAACTATATATATATATATTGTTGTATATATATATGTATATTGTAGTATATATTTTATTTAAAGTAGTACATATATATTGAATGGTGTGTATATATGTGTATATATCTTCTAAAGTAGTATACATTTAACGTATACAAGTGTATATGTTTTATAAATTAGTATGTAAGTATATATATATATATATATATATATATATATATATATATATTGTAGTATATACTTTATTTAAAGTAGTACATATATATTGAATGGTGCGTATATATATGTATATATCTTCTATAGACGTATATCTTTAATGTATACAAGTGTATATGTTTTATAAATTAGTATGTAACTATATATATATACATATTGTTGTATATATATATATGTATATAATAGTATATATTTTATTTAAAGTAGTACATATATATTGAATGGTGCATATATATGTGTATATATCTTCTAAAGTAGTATATATTTAACGTATACATGTGTATATGTTTTATAAATTAGTATATATATATATATATATATTGCAGTGTATATATATATATTATACTATTATAGCATATGTTTTATTTAAAGTAGTACGTATAGTCATATATAATTATATATTGAATGGTACGTATATATGTGTAATTGTTTATATATTTTTTTAAAAATATATATTGTATATTGGAGTGTATATAGTGTATATTGGATTTATTTATTTATTTTTTAAACGGTTTTGATCGGTTTTTAACCTGGTTTGATCGGATTTTGGTGGGTTTGACCGGGTTGGGTTAAGTGGGCCGGGTTAGGGTGGGTTTTAATTTTTTTACTGTTTGGCCCGGCCCGGCCCGGCTCGGATAGCGTCCAAACCGGCCCTTAACCGGCCCTCAACCCAGTTAAAAAGGAAGGGTCGATTCCGGGTTGGCCCGGCCCGGCCCGTTTGATACCCATAGTTAAGAATATGAAAATAAACTCTCAAGTTTTGATTGGTCCGTGTTCGATGTGAGCTTATGGATGAAAAGTATTATTATGAATTGGGTACCATACCGATATGATATACTAGTATTACCATGAAGCAGTTGGCACACCTGTAACACCCCAAAAGTCCCTAAGATTATATCTCAAACATGGAATAGAAATCATAAATTTCTAATTTTTGGCTTAGAATGACTCATTGCACGAGTCATATAGTTAGGCCACGAGTCATTATCTAGCTCGTGGTGGGCTGCCCATCAGTTTAAGACTCCATTCACTAAGACTCAGATAATATTCATGGTGAGACTGTATGAGTCGTGATATCATCCATTATGAGAAATTGTATCAAAGTCCTTAAATATGTAATTTTCATCCCAGTAGAAATGACCTAAGGGCACGGGTCATTAGGAAAGACCATGAGTTGTTTGGACACTCATCCAGATGAGAAATAAAAAAGTCAACATTCTCTCTAAAAGATTATTAGACCTAACCATGACTCATAGCCAAATCTCATGAGTTGTGGGCAGAAATTGTACCCTAGGCTAGAATTCCAGCCCATGGATCACAAGTCATGGGACGACTCGCAGGTTTAAAATACGAGTCATACCCAGATCCACAATGATTGTTTTTAGAAAATCAGCTATGTTCTAATAAGGTTATTTTCATCTTGAACCTAAATTATAATCCTAAATACGTTGTTTTATTGTAAATGAAGAGGAGGATAAAGGGACTTAAGTGTTTCTTTTCCCCTTATTACTTTAAAACTCTTAGAAACATAAGTGAGAAATACATTTTCATTCCCTTAAGTAAGAAACTGGGGTCCTTCTCAAGGCTTAGAGAATCCAAGTGTCTTGCAATAATTCTTCATTCAAGTATGTGCAATTTCAACAATGGGTAGAATTTCACCCTTGTCTCCTAAGAAGCTTTTAATTAAATATTAAATTCAGATATTATGATTCTAGGGTTCTTATTCATTTTAAGAATTTTCTTCAAATCCAGTACTCTTATGATCATTATATGTTAATTAAATATTTTTCATGATTTTGGTATCTTGCATAACTTAGAAATTCATGACTTGATATGTAGCCTGATTTTATAGTATATTCACAGGAGTAGTTTTCCATGCTTAGCCTAATTTTACGTATTTTCATATGAAGTAGTTTTCTTTCAGCAAATTTGTCATTTTATGAAACATACGGCCCCAATATACTTTTGAATTATTATAGAAAAGTATTATTAGTTTCAGTATATAAACTTTTAAAATACTTTCAGATTAACAAGTTCTAACCCAGTTATAAGAACAACTATCAGTATTAGGAGTAGTACTTAGCATTGAGTTGGACTAGGGCCCTAGTTTCATCCAAAGTCCTAGAAATACATTCCACTTTAGGTATATTTAGACCTCCTAGTTTGGGCGTGTAACACATCAAAAGTTCTTAAGCTCCATTTAAGACTTATTATAGAAAACCAACAAAACATTTCACAAAACAACTCAAAAAATGAGTCGTTGTGAGTTCCAACAACTCACTGGGTGAGCTATCTAAAGTCCAAAAGACTGGAATTTTCCCTAGTAAAAATGAATGCTAATGATGAACCATTGCCAGTCATAACGGACCATCCCAACACTCATTCTAAAGAGAATTTCCCTAAAGTCCAGATGGATGAAAAAATCCATCCTAGTGGCAACGACTTCTAACGATAAGCCATTGTTAGTCATGACGAGTCATCGCCCATGTCCATAACAACAACCGCACCCTGGTATATTCGCACATACTAGTGTCTGGAGAAGGATGAATATACGTAATCCATACCACTACCTCAAAGGTTAGGTAGAAAGGCTATTTTTGATAGACCCCCATCTCAAGACCAAATAACAAAGGAAAATACAAAATATAAAAACAAGAAACAAAAGATAGTATAAAAAACAGACAGTAGAAGAAATAAGATTATCACCAAATAATACCACCAACAATCTACATAAAACTGCAAATAACACCTAAAAACTCCAAGAACACGATACTACCCATGAAATACTAGAACTACTAGATCCAATCTTACTAACCTTTTATCCTAATGTATTTCATCCGCACCTTCCTATCTAAATTAATGTCCTTGGTAAGATGTACTTGCTCAATATCATGTCTAAGTATATCCCTCTAATATTTCTTTGGACAACCTCTATCTAGCCTGAATCTATTTATAGCCAACCTCTCACGCGCTACACTGGGGCATCCATTCCCATTACATCACATGCCTAAACCAGCTCAACCTCATTTCACTCATCTTGTTTTCTACAAAAATTACTCCCACTTTGTCAAGTATAACCTTATTTCTGATCCTATCCATCCTAGAAAACCAATACATGTATTGAAACATCCTCATCTTCTCCACCTGCATCTTTTAAATATGAGAGTTATTAACTGGCTAAAACTCCATCCATACGATGTAGCTTGTCTAACAACCACTATGTTGAACTTGCCATTAAGTTGAGGGGGCACCTTCTTGTCATACAAGACTCCAAATACCAGCCTCAATTTCACCCATCCTACAAATGATATAATATTTTCTTATGATAACATATAGTATTAACTATAGTTTTATTGTCATTTAAGTCGTCATCTATGTATATTTTAATACTCTTGAAAGTTAAAACTATTACCCAGTGATGATGAGCTTTGATGACGGGTCATCAGGCATCATGATGAGTGATTATAACCACCCCCATTTAAGCTTCCAAAATCCATTTCCCTCATAACAACTCCGATGAAGGGTTATTGAAAGGGTTGACCAGTTATCCTAAGACTCATCTGTCACTTAACAACATTTTTTATACATTTTTATGAGGAACTTTTAGGTCTTTTTCAACTCTTTTAAAACCTAAAATACATTGTTTAAGACTACTCTAAGTTGTATTTAAGGGAATTAGTTGATTAGTTCGCCTCATTCTCCCTTACACACTTAGAAAATTCTTAGAGAAAGAAATTTTTTTCTCTCCAATAAAAGAACGCTAGGATTGTTCTCCAAAATCTCTAAGACTGCCATAATTCTCTAAATCACAGGCCATGAGGGCCTCCTTTACTATTATGCCCTAAAAAAAAATTTAAGTTCACTTTTTATGAAATTCATGAATTAGGGGAGGTTCCTAAGTATTCTAATTTTTATGATTTTTTTTAGAATTTTTGTTTCTATACATCTTATGACCATGAATACAGTTTATGCATGATTTTAAATAGATATTTTATATATGGTGCCATTTTAGGGACACACGATTCGAGATTCTTAAACTATTAGCTTATAACACAGAATTGAAGAATCTTTTTAGCTGATTATTTAGTATACCATGTTTATTATGATTTTTAGAGATAGTAAATTACATATGACTAGTCCTATGATTTAAGTCATCTTTAGTTATAGTAAATTGAAATAGTTTATGCATTTTACTCAGCTTTAGTATGATTATGAGCCTATGTATATGATTATGGAAGTATTACTTAACACTAAGAGGACATAGGTTCAGATAACCCAAGTCCCTAATTACGTACCACTGAAGGTAAAAAGAAAACCTTACCAGTTGAGAGTGTCTCCCTTAGCTCAAATGGGTTCATGAGTGAATCCACAAAAATCATAGTTCTTACCCTTGGTAAAGTATAGAACACCCTCCCAACTTGGGATACATGTTGGATTCCATATTCCCCACATGGTCTTTATCAATTATGGGAACCTCCCACAGTTTTAAACTTAGCATAGTACATGATCTTCAGTTCAATTGTATTTTATTAAATTCATGAATTTTCATGTCATTATTTTATATCTGTGTTTATGTGTTTATTTAAGCATCTCAGACAGTGTTAAACTTCAACATTTATATTTGCAACACCAAACAAATCCAAGATAATTAGGACCATTCTTCAAGTACATGTAAAATAAAACATTATGTTTTGGTTATATGAGGAGTGATTTAGACATATATTAAGGCCACAAGTAACTTCTAGCTCATAGAAAAGTCAAAACCTTCCTTACCAATTGAATTCTTGAGAAGAATCTTGCTATAATCAAATACAATCAAGAATAACTTCTACATTACGAATACTTTTAAATCTCAAGACCCACCAAATTATATGTATTTAATTTATCTTTCCAACGCATCCAGTTTTGTCTTAATTCGATATTAGATTAAAAGGTTATGGCCAATTTACAGAAGCACTGTCAAGCTGTCAGTAACAATGACTCAGACACTACAAGTCATCGTTAGACCCTATGGGTCATTGTGAGACACTGAAAATCCATGAGTTTAATAGTAGTGACAATAGCCGGAACCAAAAATTAAGTCCCTAGGCTATGACTCATAGCCAGACCCTACGAGTCATCACGTAAGCCATTGGTATTGCTTCTAATAGTTTTCCAGATGATTTTAAAGGGTTTGTTTGGTATTTTCCCACTCTTTTAACACCAAAAACACACCATTGAAGCTATCTAAGGGATGAATAATAATTCTAAAATATACTCAAGTACCCCCATTCGTTATAATTCACTCAATACTTAAAAAATATAAAGAGAATGAGCAATTTTTTGCCTTCAAGCAAGGGGTAAGGTTCTCAAACTTAGGCTCCAAATTCAAATGTGTCATCAAGGTTTTAAGTCTTAAGTATGTAGTATTTCATCAGTGGTTTTCTTTCACCCATTGAGTCCCAAAATTAACTCTATTTCCCAAGTTTAACTCACCCTTCAAGCTTAGGGTTTCTATGTAAAGTGTGAATTCCTTTAGCTTTCAGTTTCTTTCTTTGAATAAACTATGAATATATGTTTTCCCATAAATATGAGAATATTTACAAACTCATGACTATGAAATCTCATTAAATTTTTAATTTCTTGATTTTGGGCTTGAGTTATGAAATTTCGTACTACGTTTAGATTATAGTATTGCCATGGTTAGTTGCAATCTTTAGAGATGGTGTGTTATGAACACTCAATGACCTAGGATTATGCATACACTTATGAGTGATAGATCCTCCATATGACATGTTATTTAATATTTTTTTATTATGCATTTCTTTTTCAGTTTTCAAAATATTACTATTATTGAGCATTTTAAGTTATCAGTGTCATTCAGTTGAGAGTAGTACTTAGCACCGAGCAGACACATGGATGAAGTATCACCCGTTAGTAAGGTTTAGAACTTTTGTATAAGTCCCTATGTCCTAGAACTATGACACCACCATAGATTCTAAAGGGTCACCCATCAAACCAGGCTTAACACCTTAGTTTATTCAAACATCAGTTTAGTGGATCCACGTAGTCAATGTTCATACCCTTGGTAAGGTACTAAATACCCATCTAACTAGGGTTACTGGTTAGACCCTAGTTAGAACAGATTGGGGTATGTCAGTTAATGGTAGATCCCACAGTCCATGGTTCATACTTCAGATTCAGATACTTGCATGACCTTGTATTTAATTATCCGACTTATCATAAAGTATATGCTTATTACTGGTATTGCATCAGTTGGCCATGTCACATGTATCATATTCTGCATATGTTAGTTTTTTCCCATAGCACATACTAGTACATTCAAAGTACTGATCGTACATTTTCATTGCGCTATATTTTCTTAAAATATAGGTTCCAAATTTTAGCATCCAGATCAGGCTTAGTATGATTCCACATCATATCAGCAACAATGTATGGTGAGTCCTCATCATTCGAGGGCTATTTATCAACATTTAATTTTAATAGTATTCTAGTTTTAGATAGTAGGAGTTATTTGGAAGCTTGTCCCCACAACGCATATGATTTAGAAGCTTTCAGACAGATAGTTATATTTTTAGCATGTTGATTAAGCCAGATAGTCTCATTTTGACTTCTATTTTTTATTTTTATTTTATCATAATCATGGTATTTCAATTTAGTTTTTGCCCAGTATCTCATTATTTGCTTCATTATTCTTAGTGTTTTGCCAGGTTATGGGTTGTCTTGGGGTCACTTGTGACTCTAGGCATCATATTGCTGCAAGGGGGTAGTCTCAGGTTATGACAAATTTAGTATCAGTGCATCAGGTTTAAAGTTTCCTAAAGTATTTAAAAGCCATGTAAAGTAAAGGCTTGTTCATGGGTGTGAAGCGCACCACACTTATAAGTAAGAGGCTAATAAAATGTCTTAGGAAAATGTTCACTTATTTTATGTTAATATCATGAAAAAGAGTGTGGACTCTATTATAACCTTCTTCTAACTCGTTCTCTACATGTATCGCGTCTCAAACTATGGCCTGGCCATGATGGGTATCTCAAGTTCACCGAGGACCACCCTCTTTGTCTGACCGTTCCGATCACATATAAAACATATGACCACAAATGAGTTTCAAATACATAACAAGATACAACAAATAGTGACTCAAAAGTGTATGAATGTCAACAACCAAAACTCGTCAAGATACAACAAATAGTGACTCAAAAGTGTATGAATGTCAACAACCAAAACTCGTCCACAATAATCCACAAAGCCTCTATACCATAAAAATAACTTACATAAGGACATGCCCCCAACTCTGACAATGACAATGATAATGTTAATGTGAAGTCTTTAATTTTAATTCATAGAAGGAAACCAATGGAATGATCAAGTCTTCCATAAAATTAAAGCTCACCACTTCACCACAAATAAACGATGAACCGAGTTGATCTACCTAACACTTTACAGGAAAAGTAGGATTACCTTCGAACCCTATATCGCATGGGGATACAACATCTGGAGATGGTTAGCGGATTGATAAATAGCATGTAACTCAGGGGTAAAAGGTAAAATAATTCCATGATCAATAGTTAAAAATCCATCAAAAACTAATGCACACGATCAAATGCATATACATATACATATATATATATCAAATGTTGGGATAGGGCTCAAGGTTTAACATACACTGTAAAACTTATTAACCTAGATTATGTAGCATAATCATCATAATAAGGAACCTACGAGCTATATGGGTCTAGCTCTCCCCTAGTCGAAAGGGCCCAAGTGCGTGTGGCCACACGAACTAGAGGATAACCACATATACATATACACTATAGGGGACTCGAACCTCCCGACATATGTCAAGAGTGACTTAAGCAATCAGTCATAACACATGGGGGACTTGAACCACCCGATCATTTAGACTCTCACATCAACAACTGTGGTTTACACTAGTGGCCTCTAGGGACCTCCACTTTCATGACATAGCTACACAACCCCCATTAACGCCCAATTAAAACACTTTTCACATATTTTCAGTCATCAAGA
Organism: Capsicum pubescens; assembly: GCA_030864215.1. NCBI lineage: Eukaryota > Viridiplantae > Streptophyta > Magnoliopsida > Solanales > Solanaceae > Capsicum > Capsicum pubescens. The sequence continues at coordinate 78,707,402 of CM061545.1, read as the reverse complement.
ATGGAGTCATATATTAAAGTATTATCAATTGGTATCGTCATACTAACTGTAGATTGAAAGCACATGTTACTTTGCCAAATCCATCAATATGTCAATGGGACTCTAACCCAATTTGTCAATGAGACTCTACAGTTTTACATAGAAAACAAACCATGTAGCTAAGTAGTAATCTAACCCAACTATCCAATAGGAATCCCAAGTCCCAAATAGGAACAAAATCATCAAGCCAAGTGGGACTCAAACTCCTCGGCCAATAGGACTCCAAAGTTTCAATTCAAATTCAATTCATCAACATTAAATCCTTTTTATAGTCAATTCAGGTTCCATTACTCTTTTATACTGTGAAAGGTCTCAAAATACATTTCAATATGCATATTCTCATGTTCAAAGACAATTCCACAAGATTGGGTTGAGTTTATTGAAAGCTTCAAATTATTAACTCATCAAACTTGGGGAAAACCATCATCCCCATTCAATTCACTCACCCATGCATCTAATTGATTTCAAAACCACCCTTTAAACCATAAAAATACATATATAAGAATGAAACATCACATAAAACACAATCATTCAAAACCCTCAACCCATATAAAAAAACCAACAATTAAACCACACGAGTAACCATTTACACACATGTTTTTAACAAAATAAGTTTTAGGGAAAAGGTACATGATTGAAAGGATCACAAATTTGGAGAGAATTTGCCCTTGAAACCTCTAGACAATTAACCTTGAGAAAACCCTAATGCTCATGCTTGAGGAAATTTATGGGAAGAGAAAAGTTATTTTGTGGTGTTTATGGATAGAAATGGGGTCCCAATAAAGTTTTAAAGTTGTAGGTTATGTTTAGGGAAAAAGGGAATATCCAAAAAAACCATTAAGATAAAATTTGAAAAATTATCGCCAGCGACTAAGGGTTACTATACGACTCGTAAGGAGTCATTATGACTTGTAGGGTCCAATTCGTAATTAAGACAAAAAAATTTTGGTACACACTAGTCACCTTATGATTGGAACCTTACGAATCGTATAGAGTCATTGCTACTTGTTGAGTCTAGTTGTACTCAAGGCAGAACACTTTGGGCATCATATTGGTTTGGCTACATAAAGAGACTACATGACTCATAATGAGTTTTTATGACTCGTGACCTCATGTCGTCACCAAGGCAGTAACTTAGGCAAAACTCACTATACACCCTACTATTTTGGTCCTATGACTCATCAAGACACCCTACGACTCATAGAGAGAGTCATAGTCAGGGCAGTGAGTTCAAAACTTCAAAGTTTTTCCAGGGTCAAAAATCTGGGGTGTTACATTCTCCCCATTGAGATCATTCGTCCTTTAATGATGGGTCAAGGAATTCCTTGGCATGATTTAACATAGAAACACACCCATACTTATCTTTAACAAAGACGGAAAACAAAGATGTCAAGGAAATCACAATTTTCTTGAACAAAGTCAGAAAACAAAGTTGTTAAGATTATCATATACCTTAAGCATGATTATCTAGGGAAACAAGAATAGGTATTTGGACTTCATGTCCTCTTCAACTTCCCAAGTAGCTTCTTCAACAGTATGGATCCTCCAAAGAACCTTTACCCAAGACAAATCTTCTGTCTGCAACTGATGGACTTGCCGATCCAAAATCTCAACTGATACTTCGTCATAAGACAAAGAATTTGAAACACGAACACTCTCTAAAGTAACTACCAAAGAAGGATCACCCATGTAATGCCCCGAGTATGCACCCCGGAAGCCACACAATGCTTTAGATCCCGAGAGAGCATAAGCTAACCCATGAGCTGGTACCTACCGTGAGCATCGAATAATAATACTGAAAGTAATGCAGAAATTAGGCTGAGTTTCCATAAGGTTCAAAATCTAAAATACTAATAAAATATAACATCTGATGAAAATATCTGAAATACTGAATATACTGTCTGAACTAGTCTAGTCTGAAAAGCCTCAAACTAAACCATCTAAAAGTGGAGTTAATGGGACAAGCCCTCAACTAACTCCGACTACTGAAATACTAAAGCTACTGAAAATACTAAAATAAAATCATATCCACGATAAATGAGGACTCATTACTGAATCTACAATTGTTGGCTGAATCTGTCTATGCGTGGTCAGGAACCCGAGTGTCCAAACCTATGATATGAGACATTATAGCACAAAGAAAGAGTATGCGTCAGTACATGGAATGTACTGGTATACTATATGTGGTAAGGCTAAATGTAGGGGTTCATATGCATGAAAAGTAACTGACTGAATAATATAGAGTAACTCAATAAGAACACAAGAATAACTGAAACTGCTATAAATACTGAGTATGCAATATTGTACATATACGTGTATACGGTATCTGAGCTTTCACTAAAGCTGATTACTGCTTTTTGATAACTGAGTAATTGATATTTGAGATTACTGATAACTTAGTTACTGAATTTGATTAACTGTGTCTGAAAGTCCTGATTCTGTAGAACTGAACTGAGTTCTATACTAAGGCTCAAACTTATACTGTGGGAAATAATCATCTAACCGACATGCCCCAAATAAGATAACTGGGTCCAACCTGTAACCCCAATTAGAAAGGTATCAGCACCGTTCCATGGGTAAAGACAAGCTGAAGAGTAACCCTCATCTGGCAAATACTCTAATGAGAATGGTGGAACCCTCAATTGGCAGGTTAAAACACCGCATCAACCCTCAACTAGTAAGTTGATGTCTCAACCTATGCTGTCTAGGTAGTTCTGGAACACAAGGACTGCTTCTAAGGATCACACCCTCTACTGGAAGGTGAGTGCCCATCCTTGGGTTCACTCGGTGCAAAATCCTACTCCCAATTGAATAGACCGTGGACTGATTACTAGACTGTATTGGATTTAACTGAATTGTTACTGATCGTGTTGACTGACTGAACTGGACTGAGTTCTGTAACTGACTGAATTTATTGAGTTCTGTAACTAATTGATAGTGCTATTGATCGTGACACTACTGAGGCTATTCTGTAACTACTGTATCTATACGTAAACAACTAGATTTTTGGGTATTAGATACCCCCAGGACTTGATAACGTGAAAGTAATGCAAAACATGATCTTGAAAAACATAGCAATGTCCACTTGTTCATAATTCATTCATAGAGACATTTTATCAAACACTTGTAGGGCATACACTTGTGCATGATTGGGACCACATAATTACATGTCACGATTTCATCCTTTACTTTACATAGGCATTTTAGCAAACACTTGGGGAGCATGGATTATTTCACATAATAATGGCCAACACATGAACATCATGAATACAATACTCAGTTTTAAATTCAAGGGTTTAGCATGCACTTCATATAATTCATCACATAAGCAATGTTAATTTCATGGAAACTTATAATTAATCATGAACTGAAACCCAATTACTATCATAAACATGAGTACAATTAATGAAGCATGGAAATTCATGAAAATTCAATCTTGTTTTTTTAAAAGGGATTCTTGGACTTGATGGATGAAAGGAACCCATGAATGAACACCTAACATACCTGGGAATATTAAATCTTGAAGGTTCTAGAAGGAATTCTTGAGTTTGTTCTTGATTTCTTGAAACTAGAGCTTTTGCCTTTTGAGAGAAAATGTTTTAATCTTGAGAGAAAGTGAGTAAATAATGAGATAATAGGTTATTTAGGGTTTTAATCTTGTGTATTGACTGAATAGGGCCATGGAAAAAACCAAATTACCCCTGAGAATAAATTAAATTTTGTCATTAAAAACCCCGAGTTTTACCTCAACCGCGATGCGATGGCATCGCGGTGAGCCACTGGAATAGGGCTGGCACTATTCAACAAGGAATGAATGTGAAATGGACCCTTGGCATGATGCGGCACCATTGCGGAGCCTCACTGGAATTTGACAACTGGGAAAATGGCAAGTGGCACGACGCGGTGGGATCACATTGCCATACTGGAAAATGACAATTATGAACTGTAGCATTGGTGCGATATGCCACTATCTCAACCTCCATTTGGCTGGTCTTCGTGACGCGGTGATGTTCCAGGTGGCACACAATTTTACAAAAATAGCTCTAACTCTTCGTCCGGGTATCGGATTTGGGCGAACTTTATATCGTTGGAAAGCTGACTGAATTTCCTATGCAATGGGAAGATCTAAACTGAAAAATATGAAGTATTTTATAAATTTTATTTATGAATAATTATGTACTGGGAGTTTAATTAATCTAGAAAAATATGGGGTATTACAATATCTCCCTCTTAGGACCATTCGTCATCTAATGAGACTGATTAAGCTGAGAAACACTGATAGTTTGAGCTTACACACTGAACATGCATATTTGATGCATGGAATACATGACTGAAGCTACTGATAAGCTAAGTTTTCATACTGAACATGCATATCTGATGTATGAGTACATGACTGAACTGATTCATGAATGCGTGACTGAATATGCAACGGTAATGGATACCAAGCGTGTAACTATAACTGAGGTTTGTACTGAATCTGAACATGGAACTGAGTAAATCTAAGGATAATTGTTACCTTAAGCTAAATATGATTTTAGGAAGAAGAGGTGAGGATACTTGGTCTGCATATCTACTTCTGCATCCCAAGTATCCTCTTCAACGGACTGATTCCAAAATAGAACTTTGACCAAGGGAAATTCTTTGTTCCACAGTCTTTCAATCTGACGATCAAGGATCTGGACAGGAACCTCTTCGATAGAGAGACCATTCTGAATATTTACATCCTCTAGATGAACTATGACTGTTGGGTCACCAATGCATTTCTTCAGCAAGGAGACATGGAATACTAGGTGCACTGAAGATAGATCTGAAGGCAACTCTAGCTTGTAAGCTACCTTTCCAAAATGACTGAGAATTCTATAAGGACCGATATATCGGGGAATGAGCTTTCCCTTCTTGACGAACCTCTTCACCCATCTCACGGGAGAGATTTTCAAGTACACAAAATCACTGATCTCAAACTCTAGATTTATTCTTCTCACATTTACATACAATTTTTGTCGGCTCTAGGCAACCCTAAGCCTTTCTCTGATTAACTGAACCTTATCTAAGGCATCAAACACTAAATTAGGCCCTACAACTGCGGCCTCACCTACCTCAAACTAGCTAATTAGAGATATACATCTCCTATTATAAAGAGCCTCTAATGGAGCCATCAGAATACTAGAATGATAGTTGTTATTATATGCAAATTCGATCAAAGGAAAGTGGTCATCCCAATTACCCTTAAAATCGATCACGCATGCTCTTAACATATCTTCTAGTGTCTAAATGGTCCTTTCTGCTTAACCATTTATAGGTAGGTGAAAAGATGTACTGAGGTAAACTTGGGTACCAAGACCCTTTTAGAATGCTTTCCAGAAGTGAGAGGTAAACTGGGTACCTTTATCTGAGATGATAGACACTAGTACTGCGTGTAACCTGACCAACTCTCTGATATAGAGTTTGGCATAGTGTTCAGCTGAATAGGAAGTATGAACTAACAAGAAATGAGCTGATTTGGTCATCCTGTCTACAATGACCAAAATAGAATCACGCTGACGACGAGTATGAGGAAAACCAGTCACAAAGACCATGTTCACTACTACCCATTTCCATGTGGGAATACTAAAATCTAGAATGGACCCACTAGGATTCTAGTGCTCAATCTTAACCTGCTGACACGTAGCGCACTTAGCTACAAACTCTTCAATATCTCTCTTTATCCCACTCCACCCATAGATCTCCAAAAAATTACAGTACATCTTAGTGGCCCCTGGATGAATAGATTAATGTGCATTATGCACTTCTGTAAGAATTCATTGCTTTAAGTCATCTACACCTGGCATACATAGCCGACCCTGGCAATGCAACACATCAACTCCTGCTTGGGAGAAAACCTCTACTTTTTTATCTCTGACTAACTCTTTCAACTTAACTAGACTGGGATCTCTATCCTGTTTTTCCTTCATTTTGGAAATTAGAGATGATTCTAAACTATTCTGCACTCATACACTACCCTCTTCTGAATCGACTAAGTGCACACCTAGTCAGGAAAGCTGATGTACTTCCTGAACTAACTTTTTCTTACCATCCTCAACATGGGCAACACTACCCATAAAAAATCTACTGAGAGCATCTGCCACTACATTGCCCTTGCCTGGATAATACAGAACACTCATGTTATAATCTTTTAATAACTCTACCCACCTTCTCTGATGCAAATTCAAATTATTTTGAGAGAGCACATACTATAAGCTTTTGTGATCTGTGAACACATTAACGTGCACCCCATACAAATATTTCCTCCAAATTTTTAATGGAAACACTATGTCTACTAACTCAAGATCATGGGTAGGGTAATTATTTGCATGGGGCTTAAGTTTTCTAGAGGCATAGTCTATGACCTTACCTCTCTACATGAGGAAAAAACCCAAACCTACTCTGGATGCATCGCAGTACACAACAAATCCATCTGAACCATCTGGTAATGTTAGGAATGAAGTTGTAGTGAGTCGAGTCTTCAACTCCTGAAAACTCTTCTCACAAGAATCTGACCATGAAACATGATATGGGGGATGCAGAGATAGGTCTAGGCCAGTTTCTTACTGCTTCAGTCTTTTGAGGATCAACTCTAATGCCGTCACCAGAAATAATATGACCAAGAAATGCTATTGACCTTAGCTAAAATTTGCACTTACTAAATTTGGCGAACAACTGATGGGCTCTGGGAGTCTGAAGTACGATTCTGAGGTTTTTTGCATGATCATTCTTACTATGGGAATAAACAAGAATTTCATTGATAAATACTATGACAAACATGTCCAAGTACTTCTTGAACACTTAGTTCATCAAGTCCATAAAAGATGTTGGGGCTTTAGTAAGACAAAAGTACGTGACAAGAAACTCGAAGTGACCATACCGGGTTTGGAAAGCTATTTTCAGAATGTCACACTCTCTTACTCTAAGCTGATGATAGCATGATCTGAGGTCTATCTTAGAAAAGTAACTGGAGCCCTAAAGTTGATCAAACAAGTCATCAATTCTAGGAAGTGGATATTTATTCTTAATTGTGACTTTGTTCAATTGATGGTATTCTATACATATTCTAAGAGAATCATCTTTCTTACGCGTGAATAAGATTGGTGTGCCCCATGGGGAAATGCTGGGTTTGATGAAACCCTTACCTAAAAGGTCCTTTAATTGTTCTTTTAACCCTTTGAGTTTAGCTGGTGCCATTCTGTATAGTGGAATAAAGATGGGTTGAGTATCTAGAAGAAGGTCTATTCCGAAGTCTATTTCCCTTACTAGAGGAACTCAAAGGAGATCTTCAGGAAATACATCTAAGAATTCATTTACTATTGGAACTGACTCAAGACTAGGAGTCTTTGAACAAGAGTCATTGACTTACAAAAGATGATAGAAAAATCCCTAGGATATCATTTTTCTTGCTCTAAGGTATGTAATCAAAGGACCCTTAAGTGCTATGGTACTACCCCTCAATTCAAGTACTAGTTCATTTGGGAACCAAAAATGAGCAATTTTATTTCTATAATCAACTGAGGTATAACATGAATGGAGCCAATCTATGTCAAGAATGACATTGAAATCTATCTTATCTAATTCTACTAAGTCTGCTGAATTGACTTTCTGAGATATCATAACATGACAGTTCTTGTATACCTACTGGGCTATGATAGACTGACCCACTGGGGTAGAGCCTGAGAATGGTTCTGTTAAGACTTCTAGCTTGATCTTAAAGTTTACGACTATGTAATGAGTTACAAAAGATAAAGAATCTCTTAGATCTAATAAGGCATAAACATGTATGTGGAAAATCTGTAACGTACTAGTGACCATATCAGGAGAACTTTCCTGATCTTTTCTGGACTGAAGTGCATAAAGCCTATTTGGGCGTTGTCTACTGGTGGCACTAAAAGCAACACCCTATTGATTCGGGCGAGCAGACTGAGCTGAGGAACGATTATACTAACCCTGAGAACTCGACTGAGGACAATCTCTGATTCTATGGACTGGCTTACGACACCCAAAACAAACATCACTTCCAGCTGTACAGATACCCTAGTGGTTTCTGCCATATTCTGACAAAGAGGATTTGTTCAAGCACTGATGATACTACCTTAAGATTTAAAGCCTGGTGCCCTATCTTTGCTACCATTTCTGAACTTAAGGACTGGAGAACTAGCTAAGAACGGAGATGAAATTGAAGACTTTGGGTAGATCGGGGAACGGTTACTGCCTTCCGACTTAGGCTGAGTGAAATTGAAGCTTCTTATTCTAGCTCTCTTATTCTCCCTCTCTTTCCTTATTCATAGACTCTTCGATCTACTGAGCATGGACTATGAGCCTGGATATATCCATCTTCTTAATCAACATTGCAGTTCTGCACTCCTTAACCACACTCTCTAACACCCCAGACACGAACTTGCTCATTCTGGACCTATTATCTTCTACTACATGGGGATCATATCTGGCTAACTTAGTAAACTTGAGGGAATACTCTTTCACACTTATAATGCCAGCCTGAGATTGATGAACTCTAACACCTTGGCTTCTCTCAACTCTAAGGGAAAGAATCTATCTAGAAAAGCAGTAGCAAACTCGTCCCACTTTATGGGCTCTGCATCTGTGCCCCTGTCTACCTTCCACTACTTAAACCATGTATGAGCTACATCTTGAGCTAATAGATATCTAACTCATCACTCTCACTAGAATTCACGCCCATAATATCTGTGTTTTTCTAAACCTGGTCGAGGAACTCTTATGGATCCACTTTTGAATTAGATCTTAAGAATAGGGGAGGATTCATTCGGGTAAAGTCCCAAATCCTGGCTGTAGTAGTATTGGCCACAGGGTTGGCATGACTAGCAGCTGGCCATTTATTCTGAGCTTCTACTAAATTTTCTAGAGTGGGAACGCAACTCTAAATTCTGCATGAGAGACATGCTCGTCCAGGGGATCTGCCTAAACGGGCTGATGTGCTGAATGGTTTCCTGTTCTTCTTGCATTGTTCTTTTTGGGAAACATATTCTATAAACGGAAGGAAAAAAAAGAATTAAACTGAGAGTTTAACTTGAGATCATGCTCACTCGCATGACATAAATACTGAAAGAAGGGAATTTTTTTCTAAAATTGTCTTATATCCTCTTGCCCATAAGTGTAGCGCGCTACACACCCATGCATAAGTTAATACTAAGTATGAAATACAATGCATAGATGTGTATACTATATTTGAGATTTTACTGAAGCTGAGTACTGATTTCTGATAACTGAGGAACTAATATCTAAGATTACTGATAACTAAGTTATGAAATTGATTGACTGTGTCTGACAGTCCTGATTCTGTAGAACTGAACTGAGTTCTATACTGAGACTGAAACTAAGACTGTGGGAAGTAATCATCTAACTGACATGCCCCAAATAAGATAACAGGGGTCCAACCTGTAACCTCAGTTGGAAGAGTGTCAGTACCGTGCCATGGGTAAAGACAAGCTGAAGAGTTACCCTCATCTGGCAGGTACTCTAATGAGAATAGTGGAACCCTCAACTGGAAGGTTAAAACACCTTATCAACCCTGAATTGGCAGGGTAAAACACCTCATCACCCCTCAACTGGAAGTTTGATGTATCAAGGATGGAATGCAAGGACTGCTTCTAAGAATCACACCCTCTACTGGCAGGTGAGACCCCATCCTTGGGTTCACCCTATGCTGAATCCTACTACTAAATGAATAGACTGTGGACTTATTACTAGACTGTACTGGATTTGACTAGATTTTTACTGGTCGTGTTAACTTACTGAACTGGAATGAGTTCACTGAGTTTTGTAACTATCTGAGTTTACTAAGTTGTGCAACTGATTCAGAGTGTTGTTGATCATGGTACTACTAAGACTATTCTATAAATGCTATAGCTCTAGGTAAATGGCTAGATTTTCGGGTATTATATACCCCCAGGACTCGATAACGTGAAAGTAAAGCAAATTATGATCTTGAAAAACATAACAATGTCCACTTGTTCATAATTCATTAATAGAGACATTTTATCAAACACTTGGGGAGCATGGATTATTTCACATGATAATAGCCAACACATGAACATCATGAATACAATACTCAGTTTCAAACTCAAAGGTTTAGCATGCACTTCATGTAATTCATCACATAAACTATTTTAATTTCATAGAAACTTATAATTAATTATGAATTGAAACCCAATTACTATCATGAACATGAATACAATTAATCTTGAAGCATGGAAATTCATGAAAACTCAATCTTGTATTTTTAGAAGGGATTCTTGGACTTCATGGGTAAAAGGAACCCATGAATGAACACCTAACATGGAACGCCCCAAATCTGGTACCCGGAACATTACACGGTGGTCATGACCCTAAAGGACCACAAGCTAACCCATGACTGATATTTGTAACTGAGCACTAAATAATATACTATAAATAAGAGGATTATAAACTATAATTCCATTAGGTTCAAAACTGGACTAATACTGCATATAAAACAATGTCTATAATGGGGTATAACAATACCCAAAACTGAAGTAAACTCTCTGAAACATGTTGTAGTCTGAAAGCCTCTAAACTATCTAAAATCTGTGGAGTTGATGGGAAATGTCCCCAACTAACTCCGAACTACTGAAATAATAAATTAATAAAATAATTATGATATCCTAGAATGATGAGAACTCACGGCTTTAGCTGTTGAACGTCTGATCTACTAAGGATGCTCGGGAGCTCGTGTTTCTAAACCTATGGTATAAAACACCATAGCGCAAATGCGTTAGTACGATTGAATGTACTGGTATGTAAGTGAGGTAGGCTGAATGCAAAGGGTTCATATACATGAACAATACTAACTGATTGTATACATGAACGTGAGAATACATGCATGAATACATAACTGTAAATGAGATCGTGATAGGAAAGAATACTGAGTTCGGACTACTGAGTCTATTGACCACATGGATTTACTGATATCTGAGTTTACTAGTAACTAATAACTGAAAGACTATTTCTGATAATCCTGATTATAAATAACTGATCTAAGTGCTATATGGAACTGGATGGTTGTATCTGATAGTCCTGAAATCTGATGGAACTAGCTGAGTTCCGTACTGAGCTGAGTGACTGTGTCTGATAGTCCTGAAATCTAATGGAACTAGATGAGTCCCATACTGAGCTGAGTGACGTGTCTGACAGTCCTGATTTCTATATAATTAGACTGAGTTCTATTCTGAAGACAAAATCTAAAATTGAATTTGTGGGAGGTAATCATCTAACCGACATGCCCCGAATCTGAACTGGTGAGGTCCAACCTGTAACCCCAGTTGGAAGGGTGTCAGTACCGTGTCACGGGTAAAGATAAGCTATGAATAAACCCTCTCTGACAGGGAGCTCTTCCATCAACACCTCCTATAAGGAAAACTCAAATGAGATGTATAGTCCCTAGACTCGTAGGGGTACATCTCTACCTACGTTGGCTACGTAGTTCTTGAATGCAGGGATTACGTCTAAGGATCCCACCATATACTGACTGACAGTGTGTGTCCTCATCCCATGGTTCACTCACTGCTGAATCCTACTCCCAACTGAATAGACACAAAACTGATTTCCTAGTTCATACTAAGCTGGACTAATCCGTTACTGATTTTACTGATTAACTAGATTGAGTTGATTTCACTGGATTTCTATTGACTGAAGAAATACTACTAAATTATGCCACTGATAGAATGCTACTGAGTTCTTCTAGCTGACTGAGTTTACTAAGGTCCGAACTGAATACTACTGAGACATGATAACCGACTGAGCTCACTGAGATTCTTGATATTACTGAGATTACTAAAAGGGACTGGACTGATACTGATTTTACTGAGTTTTCCTAAGTCACATGAATGACTGAATTCTACTGATCATGGCTTGACTGAGAGTATCGTGAAAACATGACAATGGATCTACGCACATAGCTAAATTGTTGGGTACAAGTACCCCCAGGACTTGATAGCATAAAAGTAAATCATGGCACAAGCTTAAAAGACCAACAATGGCTACATATATCCATAATTCATTGACTAATACATTTCATCAAAAACTTTACATGCACTAACTTGTACATGAATGGGGATTCCATAATAACATGCTATGAAGGCACTATTTTCTTAACATAGGCATTTTATCAAACACATGGGGAGCATGCTTTGGTTATACAATAATCAATAAATCAAATTATCATGGCTACATAATTCATCTTGCAAATTGAAGGGTTTATCAAGAATACCACGTAAATCATCACACACTAAGATCAATTCTTGAAATTAATAGTCTATATCATGGATAAAAACCAAACAACAACATGAACAAGAATTCCAATTCAAATAAACCATGAACATTCTTAAATATACAATCTTTGAATTGAAAAGGAATCCTTGAGCTTCATGGGTGAAAGGGGCCCATGAATCAACACTTGACATACCTTGATTGTGAGTTTCTTGAAGTTCTTGGAGGGATTCTTGAGATTTGCTTTTGAAACTTGGGGCTAGGATTTTCTATCTATGAGAGAGAGTGAATTATTTCTTGAGAGATGTGGGTAAACAATGAGATAATAGGTTTTTTTTGGGTTTAATATCGTGTATAGGCTTATTTGGGGTTTTTGGAATTTACCAAACAACTCCTAAAATTAAATGACGGAACCTAAAAAATCCCGATTTTACATGCTGGCGCGACGTGGTGAAATTGCGCCAGCTCACCAGAAACTGGATAATTGGGAAACTAGTTGGTGGCGCGATGCGGTGGAAATCGTGTTGCCACCTTGGTTGCAAACTGGAATCTCACCGCGATGTGGTGGTATCTCATTGGAACACTGGAAAAGGACAATTTTCATTTAAACTGGATCTGCGACACGCTGATGGCTCAGGTGATACACTGTCTCACTAAAAAGGCTCTAACTCTTCGCCCGGGTGTTAGATTAGGGCGAATTTGGTATCGATGGAAAAATTATAGAATTTCCCACACAAAAAAAAAGTGAAAATCTTGAAAATTCCTCATATATAAAAGTATATTCATATTTAAATCATGTATTTGACATCTTCGAGACAAATTTAAGCTAGGTAGAATTACGGGGTATTATCTAACATACCTGGGAAAATTAAATATTGAAGGTTCTTTAAGGAGTACTTGAGTTTGTTCTTGATTTTTTGAAACTAGGGCTTTGCCTTTTTGATTCAGACTGTTTTAATCTTGAGAGAAAGTGAGTAAATAATGAGATAATAGGTTATTTAGGGGTTTAATTTTGTATTTAGACTTATTAAGGCCATGGAAAAATACCGAATTACCCCTGGGAATAAATTAAATTTTGTCACTGAAAATCCCGAGTTTGGCCTTCACTGCGACATGGTGGCATTGCAGTGAGCCACTGGAATTGGGATGGCACTGTTCAAAAAAGGACGAATATGAAATGAACCCTTGGCGCGATGCGGCACCATCCAGAGTTTCACTGGAATTTGATAACTGAGAAAATAGCTAGTGGTGCGACACGGTGGGATGGCGTTTCCAAATTGGAAAATGACAATTGTGAATTGGAGAATTGGTATGATACACCATTATCGCAGAGCTTCACTGGAAACTAACGACCTCCATTTGGCTTGTCTCCGCGACGCGTTGATGTGCCAGTTGGCACACTGTTTTACAAAAATACCTCTAACTTTTCGCCCGAATATTGGATTTTGGTGAACATTATATCGTTGGAAAGCTGACTAAATTTCCTACGTAATGGTAAGCTCTAATCTAATTAATACGGAGTATTTTAAAAATTTTATATATGAATACTCATGTAATGGGAGTTTAATTAAGCTAGGGAAATATGGGGTATTACAAGCCACACACTTCTTTAACATCGATACATGAAAGACCAGATGGATAAAAGCCAAGCTCAAAGGTAAATCCAATTCATAAGCTACATTGCCCACTCACCTCAAAATATGATATGGACCAACATAACAAGGAATGAGCTTTCACTTCCTTCCAAACTGCATCACTCTCTTCATGGGAGACACCTATAAGAACACCAAATTATCTATATTAAACTCCAAGTCCCTTCTCCTTATATCCGCATTGGACCATTGGCGATTCTGGGTAGTCTTAAGCCTTTCCTGAATTACCATCACCTTCTCCTTGGATTGATGAACCAAGTTAGGATCATATAACCTATTATCGCCAGCCTCAAACCTATCAGTAGGAGACCTACACCTCCTACCATAAAGAGCCTTGAAGGAAGCCATCCCAATACTAGTATGATAGCAATTATTTTACGCAAACTCTTTGAGAGGCAAATGATCAACCCAACTACCACCAAAGTCAAGCACACAAGACCTTAGCATATCATCCAAAGTCTGAATAGCCCATTCTGCTTGAACATTCATTTGAGGATGAAAAACAGTGTTATGGCTTACCTTAAACCCCAAAACTCTCTGGAAAAATGCCAAAAAATGAGATGAGAACTATGTATTGTGATGAGATATAATAGAGATAGTCACACTATTCAACTTGGTGATTTCCTAAAGGAAGATATTAGTGTAGTCCTCTATCGAATAGTTAGTCTTCACTGGTAAAAATGAGCGAACTTGGTCATCCTATCGATGATGACCTAAATTGAATTAAATTAATTTCGATATCACGGAAGACTTGGTGATTAAATCCATATTAATCACTTCCCATTTCCATATGGGCAACTCAATCTCTTGAGACAACTCACCAGGCCTCAAGTGCTTCACCTTCATTTGTTGACGAACCATACACCTGGCCACAAAATTTGCCATATCCCACTTCATGTTATTCCACTAATAGATCTCTTTCAAATCATGGTACATCTTCATCGAACCATGATGAATAGTGTACCTTGACTCATGAGTGTCAACCAAGATCTTTTCTCGTAGTCTGTCAACATCAGGAACACACAACCTACCTTGGTATCTCAAGATACCACAACCACCAATCTAAAAAACTATCACTTTTTGTTGGCCCACATCATCCTTAATCCACATCATTATCGAATCCAAAACCTGGTTTTCTTTCATCTCAGCACCAAGAGATGACTTCACCACCTAGCGCACCACCATACCTTCATCCTCAGAGTCCAAGAGATGAATCCCAAGATTATTCAACCGGTGAATATCCTTCACTAACTCTCACTTCTCCCCATCCACATGAGATAATCTTCCAATAGATAACCTACTAAGAGCATCAACAACTATGTTAGCTTTACCTAGATGATAATGGAGACTCATGTCGTAGTCTTTGAGAAACTCAAGACACCTCTTTTGCCTGAGATTCAACTCCTTATGGGTAAACATTTATTGCAAGCTCTTATGGTTTGAATAGATATCAACATGAATACCATACAAATAATGGCGCCAAATCTTTAAAGTAAACACCACATCCAATAATTCTAAATTATGCGTCGCGTAATTCTTCTCATCAACTCATAACTGTCTAGAAACGTAGGCCACAACCTTACCATGTTGCATTAAAACACAACCCTATTCTACATGGGATGCATCACAATAAACAACAAAGCCAACAGTAGCCTCGGGCAGGGTCAAAACCATAGCAGAAGTCAATATATCTTTCAACTTCTCAAAACTACTTTTGCAAGTGTCGGACCATAATAACTTCACTTTGTTCTGAGTCAATCTAGTCAATGGAGCAGCAATCAAAGTAAAACTCTCCACAAACCTCCTATAATATCCGGCCAAGCCCAAGAAGCTCCAAACGTCGGTAGGAGTTGTGGGTCAAGGCCAATTCTTACCAGCCTCAACTTTCTATGCATCCACCATGATCCCTTCACTAGACACAACATGACCCAGTTAGGTCACAACATTCAACAAAAATTCACAATTAGAGAATTTATCATACAATTGCTACTTCTTAAGGGTCTGCAACACTACCCAAAGATGATCGACATGATCTTCCTTAGTCTTAGAATACACCAAGATGTCATCAACAAACACAATGATAAATAAGTCCAAAAAACTGATGGAAGACTCAGTTTATAAAATCCATAAATGTTGTTGGGGTATAATTTAAGCCAAAAGACATAACCAAGAACTCATAATAGCGATACCGAGTATGAAAAATAGTCTTAGGTATATCCCTCTCCCTAATTTTTAGCTAATGGTAACCCGAACTAAGATCAATCTTAGAGAAGTATTTATCACCCTAAAGTTGGTCAAATAGGTCATCAATCCTAGGAAGAGGATATTTATTTTTCACCGTCATCTTATTCAATTGATGGTAGTCTATACACATTCGAAAGGACCCATCCTTCTTACGCATAAAAAACATATGATCACCCCATGAGGAAACACTAGGACGAATAAAACCCTTATTAAGGAGATCTTTCAACTTCTCCTTATGTTCTTTCAACTTAACCGAAGTCATTCTATATAGAGGGATAGAGATAGAAAGAGTGTCAGATAGAAGATTAATCACAAAATCAACTTTCCTATCAGGAGGAATACAAGGAAAATCATTAGTGAACACTTTAAAAAACTCAAAGACCATAGGGACAAATATCAATGAAGGACCCTCGAAACTAGAATCTTTGGAATGGACTAATTGGTATAGACACCCCTAGAAGATCAACCTCCGGGCTCTATAATATAAAATAAACATTTCCTTAGTCACTAGGGAACTACATTCCCACTCAATCACTGACTCATTCAGGAATTGGAAACTGACACTTTAGGTCCAACAATCTAGAGAGGCATTACAAAAATGGAGCTAATCCATCAACCAAGATAACATCAAAATCGACTATATCTAATTCGATTAAGTCTACCAATGTCTCCCTACCATAGATAGATATCACATAACCCTTATAAACTTCTCTAGTAACCATAGAATCACCCACAAGGGTAGACATAGAAAAGGGGTCCAAAATACTCTCAGGACCAAAGCCAAAATAAACAACCATATATGGGGTCATATAAAATACACATTACAAGAAAAGAGTTATAACGTACCAGTGAAA
Organism: Capsicum pubescens; assembly: GCA_030864215.1. NCBI lineage: Eukaryota > Viridiplantae > Streptophyta > Magnoliopsida > Solanales > Solanaceae > Capsicum > Capsicum pubescens. The sequence continues at coordinate 78,690,325 of CM061545.1, read as the reverse complement.
ACATTCGGATAAACCTTAGATTCTTGATGAGTGGCAAGAGCATAAAGGCAATTTTAACCAGTGTCGAAGCCAGAAATAGCACCCTTTTGTGCATAAGCTGAAGATGTGGCAATTAAAACCTAATTAGCTCTAGTAGTACCCCTGACTGAAGGACAATCCCTCTGCATGTGGCCTAATTGACCATACTTCTTATTTCTCCCCTCCTCAAAAAATCCATAATGCACTTACCTATAGAAATTGCAAAGAGGATAAGATGGGGTTGACTGAGCTCCACTAGCCTGGGACTGGGCACCCTGTTCCCTAGGAACATTACTGTTCTGGAAATGGTGATCATCAGATGACATAGGATATGAAGAACTAGCCAAATAATAAGATCCTAAATTTTCCCATGTCTTCTTCATAGACCACCGACCGCCATCAGCACTACTATTTTTCTGAACTTCACACTGTTCTGAATACTTGAACTTCTTACTTTGCCTCTCCCCAACTACATTCTTCCTTTTCTTATCAACCTTATTTGTTGCATGTACACTACCAACTTAGAAATATCTATGTACTTGTTCAATAAGGAGGCCTTATATTCAAACACCAAGTGACATGACAACCTAAAAGAAAACTTTCTCATCCTCACCCTCGTAGAAAACACTAACACAGGAGCATAATAGGACAACTGGTGAAACTTCAAGGAATACTCCTTAACAGTCATCCTGCCTTGCCTCAAATTCACACACTCCTTGGCTTTTTCTTGCTTCAACTCCTGAGGAAAGAAATGGTCAAGGAAGGCACCAAAAAAATCATCCCACAAGGATACTATAGTATCTTCAGTATCATCACCAGAAGAACACCAGGATAGTGTTCAACTCCGCATGGGTAAAGATATATTTCAAGCTCTTTTGGTTTGAATAGATATCAACATAAATACCATACAAATAATGGTGCCAAATCTTTAATGTAAAAACCACATCCAATAATTCTAAGTTATGCGTCGGGTAATTCTTCTCTTCAACTCTTAACTGTCTAGAAACGTAGGCCACAACCTTACCATGTTGCATTAAAACACAACCATGTCCCACATAGGATGCATCACAATAAATAACAAAGCCATCAGTAGCCTCGGGAAGGGTCAAAACCATAGCAGAAGTCAATATATCTTTCAACTTCTCAAAACTACTTTCGCAAGTGTCGGACCATAATAACTTCACTTTGTTCTGAGTCAATCTAGTCAATGGAGCAGCAATCAAAGAAAAACTCTCCACAAACCTCCTATAATATCCGGATAGGCCTAAGAAGTTCCAAACGTTAGTTGGAGTAGTGGGTCAAGGCCACTTCTTAACAGCTTCAACTTTCTATGCATCCACCATGATTTCTTCACTAGACACAACATGACCCAGATAGGTCACAACATTCAACAAAAATTCACAATTAGAGAATTTATCATACAATTGCTACTTTTTAAGAGTCTGCAACACTACCCAAAGATGATCGACATGATCTTCCTTAGTCTTAGAATACATCAAGATGTCATCAATAAACACAATGATAAATAAGTCAAAAAAATTAATGGAAGACTCAGTTTATAAAATCTATAAATGTTGTTGGGGAATTAGTCAACACTAAATACATGGCCAAGAACTCATAATAGCGATAACGGGTATGAAAAATAGACTTAGGGATATCCCTCTCCCTAATTTTTAGCTGATGGTAACCCGACCTAAGATTAATCTTAGAGAAGTATTTAGCACCCTGAAGGTTGTCAAACAGGTCATCAATCCTAGTAAAAGTATATTTATTCTTTACCGTCATCTTATTCAATTGATGGTAGTCTATACAGATTCGAAGGGACCCATCCTTCTTACGCATAAAGAGTATATGAGCACCCCACGAGGAAACACTAGGACGAATAAAACCCTTATTAAGGAGATCTTTCAACTTCTCCTTATGGTTTTTCTACTCAACCGGAGTCATTCTATATAGAGGGATAGAGATAGAAAGAGTGTCAGGAAAAAGATTAATCACAAAATCAATTTCCTATCAGAAAGAATACAAGGAGGATCATTAGTGAACACTTTGAAAAACTCACAGACCACAGGGACAAATATCAATGAAGGACCCTCGAAACTAGAATTTTTAGAATGGACTAAATGGTATAGACACCCCTAGAAGATCAACCTCCGGGCTCTATGATATGAAATAAACCTTCCCTTAGTCACGAGGAAACTACATTCCCACTCAATCACCGACTCATTCAGGAATTGGAAACTGACACTTTAGGTCCAACAATCTAGAGAGGCATAACACAAATGGAGATAATCCATCAACCAAGATAACATCAAAATCAACTATATCCAATTCGATTAAGTCTACCAATGTCTCCATACCACAGATAGATATTAGATAACCCCTATAAACTCTTCTAGTAACCATAGAAGCACCCACCAGGGTAGACATAGAAAAGGGGTCCAAAATACTTTCAGGACCAAAACCAAAATTAACAACCACATATAGGGTCATATAAAATGCACATTACAAGAAAAGAGTTATAACGTACCAATGACAACATTCGGATAAACATTAGATTCTTGCTGATTGGCAAGAGCATAAAGGCAATTCCAACCAGTGCCGAAGCCAGAAGTAGCACCCTTTGGTGCATGAGCTGAAGATCTGGCAATCAAAACCTTATTAGATCTAATAGCAACCCTGACTGAGGGACAATCCCTCTGCATGTGGCCTAATTAACCATACATCTTATTTCTCCCCTCCTCACAAAATCCATAATGCACTTACCTATAGAAATGGTAAGGGGATAAGATGGGGTTAACTAAGCTCCCCTAACCTGGGACTGGGCACCCTGTGCCCTAGGAATATTACTATTCTAGAAATGGTGATCATCAGATGACTTAGGATATGAAGCACTCGTCAAATAATAAGAACCTGAATTTTCGCAAGTCTTCTTCGTAGACCACCGACCGCCATCACCACCACTATTTTTCTGACTTTCACCCTGTTCTGAATACTAGAATTTCTTACTTTGCCTCTCCCTAACTACATCCTTCCTTTTCTTATCAAGCTTTATTTGTTGCATGTACACGACCAACTTAGAAATATCTATGTACTTGTTCAATAAGGAGGCCTTACATTTAAACACCAAGTGACATGACAACCCAAAAGAAAACTTTCTCATCCCCGCTCTTATAAAAGACTCTAGCATAGGAGCATAACAGGACAACTGGTGAAACTTCCAGGAATACTCCTTAACGGTCATCCTGCCTTGCCTCATATTCACACACTCCTTGGCCTTTTATTTCTTCATCTCCTGAGGAAAGAAATGGTCAAGAAAGGCATCAGAAAAATCATCCCACAAGGATACTTCAGTATCATCACCACTCAACTAATCCCACTCCTCATACCACCAATATGCCATATCCTTTATGCGGTAAACTCTACATCTTCCGAGTCAGAAATATGCATTTCTCAAAAATCTTTTCCATTTTATCAACGAACCCTTGAGGATCCTCCATAACCTTGGAACCAGTGAAAATCATAGGTTTAAGCCTTATGAACTGGACGACTCTAGTGGATTCATTAAAAGGAGAAATAACCCTCTCATGCTCAGACTAGAGAGACTAAGTGGTCACCAACTGAGTCAACAGATGAATAGAGCATCAAATCTCAGCATTAGAAATGTCTTCTTAGGGTAGTGGGCATAATCATCATTAGCCCGAGGGTCACGATGAGGATTGGTAGAGACTGGTGGAACTCTATGTGGGACATTATAATCAGGAGTTGGAGCCCTAGATCAGGTTTGAACTCATAAGTATAATGAGTTCTATCGATATTGTCTTCAGACGGGACAAAAGAGTTTCCACTACATCAGATCTTCGGGGAGGCATGATCTGAAATGTATACAAATGGGTATTAGACAAAATTTAAGACCTTAGACTCTATATCCCAAAATTAGATCACAAGAAAAAGGGAAACATTCCTAGATGCCTTGTAGCCTCTCCCTTATAAGTGTGGTGTGTTACACACTCATAAAAGAGACTTTATTTGAGATGCTTTAATGGAAACCCAATGAAACCAAACCAAGGATCTAATACCATCTTTGTCATGACCCAAACAAGGGTCGGGACGTGACAGGCATCCCAAGTCCACTGAGGACCAGGGATCTCCCCCTTTGTCTGATCATACCAATCACACATAAACACATAACCACAGATGAGTTTCGAACATATAACAAGATAAAGAAAATAGTGACTCAAAAGTCTATGAATGTCAAAAACAAAAACCCATCCACAGTAATCTATAAAACGTCTATTCCATAAAAACAACTTACGTTAGGACATGCCTCCAACTTTAACAATGACAATGATAATGTTAACGTTAATGTAAACTATTTAATTCTAATTCATGGAAGGAAACCAATGGAATGAACAAGTTTTTAAGAATGTAAGACCACCACTTCACCACAAACGACCGACCAACTGAGCTAATCCACCTAATATTGCGTAGAAAAAGAAAGATTGCCTTTGGACCCTGTATCACATGGGGATACAACATTCGAAGATAGTTAGTAGGTTGAGCACTAGTATGTAACTTAAGGGTAAAGGGTAAAATAATGCCATGATCAACAATTTAAAATTCATAAAAAACTAATGCAGACGATCACATGCACACATACACACACATGTATATGTAAATCAAATATTGAGATATGGTACAAGGTTTAACATACACTTTAAAACTCATTAACCTGGGTTGTGTAGAATATCCTTCATAATAAGGAACCTAAGGTCTATATAGGTCCTGCTCTCCCCTAGCTAAAAGGGTCCTAGTAAGTGTGGCCGCACGAACTAGCAAACAATAACACATACAAGTGCACTATGGGGGACTTGAACCTTCTAGCATGTATCAAGAGTGAATTAAGAACTTAGTCATATAACATGGGGGACTCAAACCACCCAGTCATTTAAACCCCCGTGTCGGCAGCTACAATTTCCAATAATGGTCCCTAGGGGCCTCCACTTTCACGACATATATACATAACCCCTTATTAAATACCAATTAAAATACTTTTCACATATTTAAAATCATCAATAAAGGAGTCATATGGTAAGGCATTATCAAGTGGTATCATCATACCGACTATAGCTTGTAAGGACATATTAATTTTCAAAATTCATCAATATGCCAACGGGACTCTAACCCAATTAGCTGATGAGACTCCAAAGTTCCACGTATGAACCAAACCATATAGCCAAGTGGGACTCTAACCCAGCTAGCTAATGAGAATCTAAAGTACCAAGTAGGAACCAAATCATCTAGCCAAGTTGGACTCTAACCCCTCGATCAGTAGGACTCCAAAGTTTTTAATTCAAATTAAATTCATGGCCATCAAGGCCTTTTTAAAGTCAGTTCAGGTTACATTTCTCGTTTATACCATGCATGGTTTCAAAATACTTTTAAATATGCATATTCTTATGTTCAAAGCCAATTCCATAAGATTGGGCTGAGGTTATTGAAAGCTTCATGACATTAAATCATCAAACTTGGGGAAAACTATCTTTCCAATTCAATTCACACACCCATACATATAATTGGTTTCAAAACCACTATTTAAACCATAAACAATGCTTATGTAAACATGAAACATCACATAAACAATAGTCATTCAAAACCCTCAACCCATATCCAAAAAAAATAATTAAACTGCATGAGTAACCGTTTAAGAACATATTTTTAGCAAAATAAGTTTATCGGAAAGAGTTACATGCCTGAAAGGATCACAGTTTTTGAGGGAATTTTCCCTTGGAAGATCTAGACAATTAACCTTGAGAAAACCCTAATGCTCTTGCTTGAGGGAATTTGTTGGAAGAGAGAAATTATTTTGGTATGTTTATAGATGGGAATGAGATCCAAATAATATTTTAAAGTAGTGGGTTATGTTTAGGAAAAAAGGAAATTCCCAAAACACCCTTAAGTTAAAAGATGAAAAATTATTGCTAGTGACTACGGGTCATTATATGACTCGTAAGGACTCACTACAAATCGTAGGTTCCGAGTTGTAATCAAGAGAGAAACTTTTAGGTACATATTGGTCACCTTATTATTGGAATCTCATGACTCGTATACAGTCATTATGACTCGTTGAGTCTAGTCATACTCAAGGCAGAACTCTATGGGCATTATATTGGTTTGGCTACAGAAGGGGACTATACGACTCGTAATGAGTCCTTATGACTCAAGACCTTAAGTCATCACCAAGGAAGTAACTTAGGTAAAACTCACAGGACACCCTACGATTTGGGTCCTACGACCTGTCAAGACACCTTATAACTCGTAGGGAGAGTCATAGTCAGGGCAGTGAGTTCAAATCTCCAAAATTTTTCCAGGGGAAAAAATCTAGGGTGTTACAACACATTTACATAATATTCCTTCTAAGAGAATTAATGGAAGGAGAAATCGGAATCATCAAGCACCTCCACCGGATTCATCAAACCCTATGAATGAACAAGTATCCCTTGCTGAATTTAGGGATACTTTCACAATATTAGCCCAGTCCAAGATCACCCAAAATAACCAGTAGGCTATTTCACCAGAAAACCCCAAAATAAATATGGTATAAGCCATAATCCGAGTCTTCACATAGATGAATCCTCTGTTATTTTTTGGTTCTAAGTCTAAAGAGGACCCATAAAAGTTTTGGATAGTATTCAAAGAGTTACTAAAATTATTAGCGTCACTCTAACTAAAAGTGTTGATTTGGTTGCTTATTAGTTGTAAGGAATAAATCACACCTAGTTTAAACAATTGAAGAATGATAGAGGTTAAGATGTAGGATCAGTAGAGTAGGATGAGTTTGTTGCTACATTTTTGGATAGATTTTTCCCACTTGAGATAAGGATAGCCAAGGTGCAAGAATTCATAAATTTGAAGTAGGGAAACATGAGTGTGAAGGAGTACTCTCTTATGTTTACTCAATTGGAAAAATATGCTCCGGCTATGGTTCCTGACTCTAAGGCCCGATTGATCAAATTTCTGTCACGTGTCTGAGGATATGGTCAAAGAGTGTAAAATTGCTATGTTGGTATCACGACCCAATTTCTCAAGTCAATATGGCACCTACTATAACCCGCCAGTGGGCAAGACAAACCCGTAGTACGGAACAACTAGTAATGGATTACCTAAAGAAATAAAGGAAAGAATGTGGAATAGATGTAATAAAAGATCAAATGCATGGCATAGTCCCAAAACCTAGTAGTATCAGTACAAAATCTTCTAATAAAATTAGAGTACAACAACGAAATACCAAGGAATTACACTAATACAACTTATCTTCAAATACAATATAGAGACTAGTCTAGTACATAAGATGGAGAAAAGTAATATTCCGATGTCAAGAGCTCAATCTATATCTCTGAACCATGGCTGCACCACACGATTCACACATCAACAATGCTAACATGTACTATGTTCTATAGGTTACAGAAGTATAGTATGAGTACCAAACATGTGGTAATTATTAGGAAACTGCCAACTGAGCTCCAAAGATAATGGAGATACATATAACATATAAATAAAATGAAAACTACACCCAAGTGTCTGATAATCATATAAGATATCCAATGACATAAGAAGGAATAACTATCATATTCATATCTAAGAGACTAGCATATTAAGGAAAAGAAAGTAATAAGGATGCGCTATCTTATTCCATCCATACTTAGGAATCGCAACACTATACCGTATATCATCAACCAATATACAAATGGATGTTGGAAGAAGGATATATCATAGTATACAAGGCCAAGGAATGAATATATAATATGAGTAAATAAAGGAAGGAAGGGATATATGGTAATACCATAGCTATATGTAAACAGGTATAGCTATATTTGTATAAATGAGGTTAATTCAAGGTACTACTTAAATCGTTAGGCTAGCATCTTAAGGCCTCAAAATCACAATAGGAACTATTGCTAGAATAATCAAGGTTCTAATTCATATATCAAATCATCAAATGATCATGCATAGTAATATAATCGTAAGATACAAGAGGCCAGAATCATACCTCAAGTCTCAATACCGAATCAATGACCAATCTTTCATAAACTAACAATAATCATAAAATGATAATAAAAGTATAAATAATAATGCGAGCAACCAGTTAGTCCGGACAACAATACCTAGCCAAGCCTATCACGTACCACTGTTTCCCCAGGATCAAAAGGTTCAATCAACATACAACACACCACAAGTCATAGTCATCACCCATACCTATGCAACCCTCCCCCCATATGGTGATAGGCAATGCACATGCAAGAATGAATACAAAGCATATAATCAATATCATAATGTCATCATCATAACCATCTCCATCATAATCATTATCATCATAACTATCATCATCATAACTATCGTCATCATAATCATCCTACAGCCTTGAGGGTATGTAGTTTCTATACATAAAGCTAGTCGGACTCGAACCTGTAGATGTACACATAGGCACATTAATATAATCATCCTTCAACCTTGCTGGGTATTAATATCATCATCACAATGTCCTCTAGTCTAGTCGTGTATCAATATATCATTACAATGTTCTCCAGTCTTTTTGGGTATCAATATATCATCATAATATCCTCCAATCTTGCCGAGTATATAAATATATCATCATAGTCATCCTTCGGCCTTGTCGGGTATATAATCAGTATCATCATAATCATCAAAAAATATATATAACATCAATACTAAAATTTATCATTGAGTTTTATCTGTAATTTAAATCATCAATACAAAATCTTCTTTCGTCCCATACTGGAGAGATATAGATATAGATATAATAGGTACACGGACTAAAGTAGTGGCTAAAAATAGTGTAAATCCATAAATCCATGGCCGAAGTAAACAATGGGATTAAATTGTTATAAAAGTGTGGAAAGGGTCCGAGTCTCTCACGATCAGAGTAATTAGTAGTATCAAATTGTAAACTCAAATCTATCTCGGTCAAATCTTTAAATCATCATTATTAACCTCTTTTACATGTAAGCTATTCATTAAGACAGACAGTTATTATTATGAAGTAATTTATCTTTAAGGAGAAAAGTGGGCTTTAACCCTTATTTAGGAAAGACAGTAATAAGATCATATTTTAGTTAAAATCATATAATTTACCAATTTAATGTTCATGAATGTACCAAATATATACATGCCATAACTAGTATTCAAATAATGGAACCATAAGCATCAATATATATATTCATAAACTACAACCATATCCTTTATGAGGATAAACACTTCCCGAATGTCCAACTTATATTATAACATAGAATTTGGCTTAATAATGTGTCCAAAATAATTGCAACATCATAATGAAGGCCTTTGGCCCATATACATATCATTCAATAATTATATCTATAAATCATCACATATATATAAGCCATGGCATATTTACGAGGTGTAACATCTCCATAAGCCATAAATCATATCTATAATCATCTCATATTAGGAGGTATAATATCAATAAGCATTTCACAAATAGGAGGCATAATATCAATAAGCATAGCACATCTCTGAGGCATAATATCAATAATTATCTCATATCTAGGAGGCAAATTATCAATAAGAATCTCACATCTATAGGCCATAGATAATATCTATGTATATGCCTATATTATCAAGCATGTAGATGGAACATATCATAAATCAAGTCTGAAATATCATAGCATAGCATAGCTACAAGCTATAATTCATAATTCAGGGAAAGTAATCATAATTTACCATGTCCGGAGTAACCTTATTGTAAAGGCTTAATAGTCTCGACTATGCCTAACACCTGTAACTAAGTCCACAAGGGATAACACAAGTCTTGGCTTAAGGTGGGTTGGAAGAACCCACTTCTAATCCTCAAGTTCCATATTTAAGCAATTTATGCCCTGGACTGTGATAAGGTATCTAATTCACCTATTGATGGTACATAATCCATAATCAACTCTAAGATAGGAATTCCACCTAGAAACATGAGCAATTAAGTCAACTCCACCTAAATTAGGGTTTTAAGATCACTAGAATAGTCCAAATAAGGTTAATCATACTAACCATGATTTCAAATGCTTAAACCATATCCCAAACCTAGCATCATATCATATCCACTCTAAGAATTAGTTCAATATCGAAAGAAGGCTATAGGATTCTAAAAGTGTAATAAGTATTTCACTATACGGCTCTAAACCCTTATCTAATCCCCAAAATTCAATAATCAAGACTAATTCATTCTACCCACAATCAATCTTAACATTCACATTCACATGGAATATATAAAACACATTATCTTATGAAGAAAAGTAGACAGAAGCCTACCTCGAAGCTAAACTACAAAATCCTTGAATCGTTCACCAAATGTCTAGCTTCACATCATGATCCCAAAATATTATCATTCTATCAAAATCATAATTTTCTCACCAATACGAGAATAACAATACTCATATTGCACCATTGAGCTTTGGGTCCAAAAGTCGCACCCAAATCTCTATGTGGGTCCATTTATAGAAAATGCAGTTTTGAGACCAACCCAATATCCATACATGACTATGGAATCATAACCCTCAATATTAGGTAAAGACAAAGATAATTTAGGACTAAAATTAATCCCTCAAGATATTGGAGTTTTGGCTAAGAAATCATTAAAATTTCACCAAGAAAGGGTGGAATCTTACCTTAGTTCAAAATATAATCACAAAAATAGATGTTAAAAAAGTTTTACAATCACCAACAAGACTCAATTGTTATTTATCACACTCATTAGGTCTTTTGCACTCAAAGTATGGATGAAAAATTAGCTAATCGACCTAAGGGGTCTATTTATACCCCTTCCAAGTAATCACGTGTTGAAATTGTACAATAGGGTTGCAGGAGCATATGATTTAATTGACACCACCCTTAGTGCGATCACATTATCTCCTCTGCACACTATGTGCGATCGCCAATGCCAAATATACGTTGAAACTTGAAAATCTTCCAAGTTTTTTCTAAGACATCTGGATTCATTTGGAATCCAATATATGTAAATGAACTATATAGCTATACTAAAGTTAATTTTTTAGACTCAATGGAAAAGTTACATTTTTCATTCGAGGTTGTTTCAACCAATTGCAGGTCCCACACCCACATTTTTAATTTTTTAACTTTCCAACTAATATGTTAAAATGAGCTCAGGTGCATTGGGACCCAAACCAAAGATTTACCTAGCCTAAAATATATATTTTGGAGCTATTGATGTAGTCAAATTTTCATCTGAGATTTGTTTTGCTGAATTTTTTGCACAGTAGCTATTTGGAACTAGTGAAGACTTCTAAACAGGGAATTGGCTCTAAAAAACAAAGAAACTGCGATAATTGAAATGTCAGTCCCAGTAAGTCTTAAATGACTTGGGGATGCTATGTGAAAGCTCTAATAGTGAAAATAAGCAAAAATATGAAAAATAACCAGGAGGTTCATTACAGTTGGTTAAGGAGATAACCATCTCTAGATTGATGGTCCATGCTGAATAGATTAAAAAGAAGAAAAATAAGGTGAAGGAAAGTGAGAGTAAAAGGGTTATAATAGGTAGCTTTAATTTCTCTCAACAGAGGTTAGATATTGGTAATCGTTCTTAGTTTCTTCAGAAATTTTCAGCTCCAACCCTAACTTTTACTAGTTCTCTAATTTCCAAGTTTAGGTAGGATAATCAAGATAAAATGCTAGGATCTAAGTTCCAAGGTAGTATGAATAGTATTTATAATAACCCAATTTGCAAAAAATATGGTAGGAACCACAAGGGTGAGTGTATGGAGGGTAGTGATGGTTGTTTTAGGTGTGGGAATTCAAGCCACTAATTGAGGAAATGTTTAATGGCTTCAAATAGAGATAGGGATGCTCCCTTAAACAACTTCAGCAGGTTGCCCGGCACAACAGGGTGCTCCATCTAGTGTAGCTAACAAAAAATATTAGAATAGGTTCTATGCCATTCAGACCCGAGGGTATCAAGAGTGTTCTCTAAATGTGGTCACGGGTATATTGCAAGTCTTTTATATTCATGTTTATGTATTATTAGATCTGGGAGCCCGAGTTTCCTTCGTGGATCTCTATATAGCAAAAGACTTTGGTGTCATCCCAAAAATCCTCTCAAAACCCTTCTTAGTTTCTACTCACGTCAATAACTAAGTATATACAGACATGTATAAAAAAATTGCCTAATCACAATATCCTAAAAAAATTACCTTAATCGATCTTTTGTAGTTAGGCCTGATCGATTTTGATGTAATTCTTAGCATGGATTGGCTCTACTCTTAATATGCCTCAGTTTATTGTAGAAATAATGTACTCCAATTTCAATTTACAAAGGAATCATTCGTAAAGTGGAAGGGTAGTACCTCAGTGCCTATAGATTGGTTTGTCTCTTTTCTTAAGGTACGGAAAAAAATCTATAAAGGGTGCATCCATCATCTTTTTTTGGGTTAAGGATTCAAATTCCAAAACTCCAACACTTGAGTCAATTCCTGTGGTAAATGAATTTCCAAAAGTGTTTCATAAGGATCTCCCAGAGTGTCTCTCAAGTGGAAAATTGACTTTGTAATAGATCTCCTTCCAAATACCCATCTTATTTTAATACCAGCATATAGAATGGATCCAATTGAGCTTAAGAAATTAGAAGAAAAATTGAAAGATCACCTAAATAAGGGTTTTTATCAAGCCTAGTATCTCTCTATAAGGTGATCCAGTTCTTTCCATGAGCAAGAAAGATGGTTGTCTCAGAATGTGCATCGACTACCGTTAATTAAATAAGGTTACAGTTAAGAATCAGTATCCATTCCCAGGATTAATAATATGTTTGATCAGCTTTAGGTTGTCAATTATTTCTCTAAGATAGATTTGAGATCCAGTTATTATTATCTCAATTTACAGAATGTGACATTTTGAAAACAACCTTTATAACTCGATATGGTCACTTTGAGTTTATTGTTATTTCTTTTGGACAAATAAATACTTCTACAGCTTTTATGGACATAATGAAAAGAGTGTTCAAGCAGTACTTGGAGATGTTCACTATAGTCTTTCTAGATGGAATCCTCATTTACTCTTAGAGTGAGGATGAATATTTAGATCTTTGAGGAATGTCTTTCAGGCTCTCAAAGATCTCAAACTATTTGATAAGTTTATCAAGTGTGAATTCTGGATGAAATTAGTAGTATTCATTGGTCGTATAATTTCTGGTGAAGGCATTTGAGTTGATCCTTAGAAGATAAAAGCAGTGAGAACCTCGACTAAACCCATCTCTCCATCAAGTACAAGAGTTTCTTGGGCTTGGATGGTTACAACAAAAGGTTTGTTGAAGGATTTTCCTATATTGCTTCTCCTATGTCTAGATTGACTAAGAATAAATTCAAATTCCTGTGGTCTAATTCTTGCGAAAATAGTTTTCAAGAGTTGAAGTCTTGACTCATCTTTGCTTCAATTTTGACTCTGCCAGAGGGTTCAGATAGGTTTGTGGTTTATTTTGATGATTCAAGAGTTAGACTTGGTTGTGTGTTGATGTAGTAAGGCAAGGTTATTACAAATGCCTCTCGACCGCTCAAACCTAATAAGAAAAACTACCCGACTTATGATTATGAGTTGGTAGCAGTTGTTTTATCCTTATAGATTTAGAGGCATTATATTTATGGGGTTCATGTTGATGTGTCCACTGATGAAAAGAAACTTCAGTATGTATTCAGCTAGAAAGATCTAAATCTTCATCAGATAAGGTGGTTAGAGTTATTGAAGGATTATGATATGAGTGTCTTGTACCATCTAGGTAAAGTCAATATTGTAGATGACACTCTTAGTATATTGTCTATGGGGAGAATTGCTCACATTGAGGAAGATAAAAAAGTGTGAGTTTGTGGGGTTCACTAGCTTGCTAGATTGGCTTTTTAGTTAGTTAATTCAATCAATGGTACTATCATGGTTCAGAATGGTTTGGAATCTTTGTTTATAACTAAGATGAAGGAAATAGAAGATAGTGATTCTATTTTTCTTAGGTTGAAAGAAGTAATCCATAGTCAGAAGGTTGAGGTTTTCTCCCAAGAGGGAGATGGTGTTCTTGGTTGTTAGGGCAGGCTATGTGTTTAGGATGTAGATGACCTGAGATGGTGGATATTAGAATAAGCTTATGGTTCTTGGTATTCTATTCACCCTTGAGCCACTAAGAAGTATTGTAATATATGGGAAGTCTATTGGTGGAATGGCATGAAAAAATATATCATATATTTTGTGGCTAAGTGTCCAAATTTCATACAGGTTAAGGTTGAACACTAGAGACTTTATGGTACACTTCAAGATATCAGCATTCCTTCTTGGAAGTGCGAAGTGGTGAATATGGACTTCATTACAGGTTACCTCATACTCGTCAACAACATGATTCTATTTGTTTTATCATTGACCGAATGACTAAGTTGATCCATTTGTTGTTAGTTAACACTTTAAATTTTGCCAAAGATTATGCTAAAATCTATCTTAGGTATTTGATGAAATTATTTAGAGTCCCTTTGGCTATCATTTCTGATAGAGGTACCCAATTTACCTCTTAGTTTTGGAAGACGTTTCAAAAGAGTCTTGATACCCAAGTTCATCTTAGTATGAATTTTAACTCACAGGATAATAGTCAATTAGAGAGGACAATTCATACCTTAGAAGGCATGTTGATAGTGTGTATGATTGATTTCAAGGTTAGTTGAGATGATTATTTGCCTTTGAATGTGTTTTCTTATAATAACAGCTATCACACTAGTATTCATATGGGCCCATTTGAATCTCTTTATGGTTAAAGTTTTAGATCTCCTATTGATTGGTTTGAAGTTGGTGAAGCTACCTTAATAGGGAAAGATTGAGTTCATAAGGCTATGGAGTAAGCTCAGATGATTGGAGTAACGCTAAAAACTGCTCAGAGTCATCAAAAATCTTATGCAGATGTGAAAAAAATAAAGCTTGAGTTTTCTATTGGTGATCTTGTATACTTGAAGGTTTTTCCCATGAAAGGGGTGAGGATATTTGGTAATAAGGGAAAGCTCAATCCCTGCTATGTTGTTCCTTATAAGATTTTTGGTCGCTATAGAAATAGAGCCAATGAGTTGGAATTTCTTGCATATTTAGAGAGTATGGGTATGTAAGATAGCCTCTCTTATGAAGATGTCCCAGTTGAGATCCTTGATCGTCAGGTTAATAATTTGGGAAATTAGGAGGTCACTTTGGTAAAGGTTATGTGGAGAAATCAGCCAGTTGAGGGAGATACATGATGGGTGTATTTTTGCAATCTAGTGCGATTCTAGCCTTTTTAGCCTTGTTTTGAGGATGATTCTATGATAAAATGGTGGATAATAAGATAAATGTGTATCAAAGTGTTAAATCATGTGTTTATGATGGTAAGAGTAAGTTTCAAACAAGTTTGTACCTAAAAGATTCATTTGGAGTTCATCCCGGAAAACTAGTCATTCTAGCGTAAGCTAGGTGCTTGTCTAGCCTCTCTTGTTGGATTCTATTGCATTCTATGTATTACTTATGGTTTTAAATTTGTTATTATATGAGTAAATAAGTTTTATCAGTGCAAAAGGGTCAAGTGGATCAACACGAGAGTCAAAACAACAAGTTAAAGATCAAAGTAAAATTTCCCTATGCTTAGCTCTTGTTTCTATTTCATTGTGTTGGATGTTATGCTGTTTGGAACTCTAAATTGTTGTGTTTAATGCTATAGGATTCTTTATTAATGGATAATTATGATATATGAAGGATATAAAAGCTTGAAATCAAGTGTAAACAACTCAAAAAGGCTTGGAATGGATCACAGAAGCACAAAACACCGCTTGACGCCAATTTAGACACCTGAAAAGTATTGGGAGAGTTTGGATGCATGTAAAATATTATGTGAACGTGAGACACATCAATAGACTTAGTAGGGACCCAAAAAAGTGTGTACGTGTGATATGTGTGAATCGCATGCTCCATTCTGGAGCAATACAGTGTGCGCCACATGCTTTACTTCAGGGGTCCAATGCCTTAGAGAAATTTAAGAAGCCAACTTCCAGTGAGTGCATGCGAATAAAATGAGACACATTCTCCACTCCACACCTGGGAGTTTCACTCCAGTTCGACTCCAACACTGACTTGGGTTACCCTTATGCTATATATACATGTTTTATCACGCTTTTACATATCTTTTGACATATTTTGGAGAGCAAGGGGCTGCTACAACTTCATAATTAGGTTTTTAATAATTTTATTTAGTTCATACATGTTTTTAGTCATTAGTTACAACCTTGTAATTGCAATTATGACTATGTGTGGCTAAACGCCCTCTTTCTGGGGTTGAAGCCAAGAACATGAGTATTATAGTTTTGAATTGAATTCGTTTGATTTGCTTATCACTGTTGGTTGTTTTCTTATTCTTGTTATAACTATTTTATGTATTGATCACCTATCAAATACATCTATTGTCAACCTTGTGAACTCGAAAGAGGGAATTGGGAGATAGAACATGAGAATAAGCAAAGCATGATTCTTTATTCTTTATAAAATAAGAAACTTGAATTAGTATCTAGGATAGGGATGTACTTAGATACCCTACTTGATTCACATGTAGAATGATATTTGTAAAGAGCTTAAGTGAATTATAGCATCCCCGCTCAACGATGTAGGTGTAAGGTTCAACTTAGGTAATAGATTAGAGGTTGGGAAACCATAATCAAGCTATTAACCCTACAAATCAACAACTAAGATAAGTAGAGTAATGAATGAAATCCAATAGCATAATATGATTGTCCAGAGCGCTTCAACCATGGGTTTCTCCTATTGATTGTCTCAAGGTTTTTACTTTATGAATTGTTTAGTTTTAATTTACAATTTCCAAACTCTTTATTTGGTTGCTCTCGCATCAATTAAATCTAATTTAAGAGCTGAAATCAAATCGTTGCCAAATCTAGTCTCTGTGGGATCGATAACTCGGCTTTCTTGAAGACCACTATATTACTTGGTAGAACATGTACACTTGCGTGTGTGCTTAGGCGCTGTCAAGTTTTTGGTGCCATTTTTGGGGACTTATTACTTGGCAATTGTTTATTTTAGTTTTACATTTAGGTTTATTTGGTGGTTTTACGTTTGGTCTTTATTTTGTTCTTGCAAGAAACAAGTTTATAGGTTGATAAGATGGCAAGGGATCGGGAGTTTGTATGTAATGCCCTGAGTCTTTACCCCAGACACTACACGGTGCTTACATTCCTGAGAGACCACAAGCTAACCCATGACTAATATCTGTTGTGAGCACTGAATTATAACAATGTAATAAATGCGGAAATAGGCTGAAATGCCATTAGGTTCAAAATCTAAAATACTGATAAAAGACAATCTCTGCAATAATATCTAATAAAACATCTGAAAACTAAAATACTGTCTGAACTAGTCTAGTCTAAAAAGCCTCTAACAGAACTGTTTGAAAGCAGAGTTGATGGGACAAGCCCCCAACTAACTCCAGCTACTAAAATACTGATAAACTAAAATACTAAAATAAAAGCATACCCGTGATAGATGAGGACTCACTACTAAAACTATTGTTGATAATTGGATCTGTTTATGCACGGTCAGGAACCTGAGCGTCCGAAACTATAATATGAGACATCATAGCGCAAAGAAATAGTACGTGTCAGTACGTGGAATGTACTGGTATGCTATATGAGGTAAGGCTGAATGCAAGGGTTCATATGTATGAACAATAATAGACTGAATGATATAGAGTAACTGGATATAAGAGTACATAGATAACTGAAGTGTTGTAAATACTAAGCATGCAATACTATACATGTACTTGTAAACTGTAGCTGATCTTGTCTTAAGATAAGCACTGAGTTTTGATACTGAGAACTGATATCTGACGTTATTGATAACTGAGTTACTGATACTGATTGACTGTATCTGACAGTTGTGATTCTATAGAACTAAACTGAGTTCTATTCTGAAGACTGAAACTAAAACTGTGGGAGGTAATGACACTGAAGATTTACCCTCATTTGGGGTCTAACCTGTAACCCCAGCAGGAAGGGTGTCATTACCGTGCCATGGGTAATGACATTGAAGAGTTACCCTCATCTGGCAGGTACTCTAATGAGAACGGTGGAACCTTCATCTGGCAGATTAAAACACCTCATCAAACCTCAACTGGCTGGTTTGATGTCTCAAACTACGCTGGCTACATAGTTCTAGAACGCATGAATTACTTCTAAGGATCACACCCTCTACTGGAAGGTGAGCCCCCATCTTTGGGTTTACTCGGTGCTGAATCCTACTCCCAAATGAAAGACACTGAATTGAGTATACTAAACTGCACTGTATTGATACGGAGTTTACTGATTTTTCCTGAGTTCTATAGCTGACAAAGTTCTACGGAGTTCTGTAGCTGAATGACTTCTACTGATCGTCATATGAATGATACTATTTTGTAACTGACACTGGCTCTAGGTAAACAACTAGATTGTCGGGTATTTAATACCCCCAGGACTCGATAGCATGAAAAATAAAGAATAGCATAATCTTGAAAGACATAACAATAAATACTTGTCCATAATTCATTCATAGAGACATTTTATCAAACACTTGTAGGGCATAAGCTTATAGATATACTAGCATGTCATGATTTCATGATTTAATTCACATGGACTTTATGTCAAACACTTGGGGAGTACAACTTAACGTACATAATCATGAATAACATATAAACATTTCAAATACAATGCCAAAACTTGCAAATTCATGGGTTTTTAAGATGCAATTCATATAATCCCTCATAAACACTATTCTAATTTCATGAATCTTGTAATAATCATGGATTGAAAACCTAATTAACATCATAGACATACATACAATCGATTTCAAACATGGGAATTCACAATTCCATAAGCTTATAGTTTTAAAAAGAGATTCTTGGACTCTATGGGTGAAAGGTACCCATAGATGAACACCTAACATACCAGGGGATATTATTTCTTGAGGTTTTTGGAGGAATTCTTGAGCTTTTCTCTTGATTTTTGAAACTAGAGTTTTCCCCCTTTTGACAGAGAATGACTTAATCTTGGAATAAAGTGAATAAATGATGAGATAGTGGGTTATTCAGGGGTTTAATTTCATGTTTAGACCGATTAGGGCCATGGAGAAATACCCATTTACCCCTGGGAATGACTTAAAAGTCATCACTGGAAAACAATGACCTGGACTCCTAGCGCGATGCATCACTATCATGCCGTGTCACTGGAAATTGACAACTGAGAAAATGCATGGTGGCGCGACCCGATGGTATTGCGTTGCCACACTGGATGCAACCTGGAAGTTCATCGCGATGCGGTGACATCCCATAGCTTCACTGGAAAGAAGACAACTGTGAAATTGAGCCTTGGCGTGATGCGCCATTATCGCAGAGGCTTACTGGAGTTTACAATTACCATTTGGTCATTCTCCGCAATGCGCTGAAGTGCCAGCTGGCACACTGCTTTAACAAAATGGCTCCAACACTTCACCCGGGTATCAAATTTGAGCAAATTTTATATTGTTAGAAAGCTAACTGAATTTCCAACGCATTGGCAAGCTCTAAACTGAAAAATACTAAGTATTTTAATAAATTTAAATTGGATAACTCTTGGACTAAGAGTTAATTTAATCTAGGGAAATACAGGGTATTACATAGTATAACCATGCCCGGAACCTGAGCATCTTTACCATCAATGCAGGAGAGAAACAATATTTCTCCCAAGAATTCCTCAAATCCAAGAAGGCCAAGAGAATATTCTTCCTATGGCTGAACAACAAGCAGTCGGTAGGAAGGTTAGACACAGGTAATAAATAAGAGAATACTAAAGATCCCCCCATTAGTTTACTAAAAAGATCAAAATAAAAAGGATCAGAGTTTTCTGATGAGCTTTCTTTCAGAAGGAAATGGGTATACTTGAGAGAAAAGGTTTGGAATTCGACCTCGAAGTGGCAGTCCCACTTCTAACGAACTTGATTTCCCCAATTCAAAGACCGGCAACTGAGGGGGATTTTGAGTTAAAACATAATATGATGCATCTTCTTATTAGCCGTGGACAGTTTGCAGGGCTTTCACATGAGGATCCATAAGTCCACTTATAGACCTTCATTGAGCTTATAGATATATTCACTCCGGCTGGATTGACTCTAGATTATGTGAGGCTAACACTATTTCCCCATTTACTTTTGGGGGAAGCTTAAAGATGGTTGAATGCAGAGTCGACCAATTCAATCACATCATGGGATGACTTAGCCAAAAAGTTCCTCATCAGATTTTTTCCATCAGGAAAGACTGCGAGACTTCACAGTGATATAGTGAGCTTCAAACAGAAGCCTGATGAAAATCTCTATCATTCTTAGGAATGATTCAAGGCTCTTCTTTAGGAGTGTCCACATCACCAACAGTTTAATAAGGTACTTGCTCATACTTTTGTAGAAGCTCTTGATCACAATACGAATACTTTGCTCCATTCATCCGCAGGTGGTTAAGAACTTGAATTGACTTATGATGAGTTGTACACATTGTTGAACCACATAGCACAAGGAAATCAAGATTGGCATTCAGATTCTAGAAGTGCCATAAAAAGAATTGCAGGTGTATTGGAGGTGGAACAATTTACAGCCTTATCAGCATAGGTTTTTATACTATAGAATTTGATCAAAACATCATTCAGCAGCATGAAGTTGGGAGAAGCACAACCTGCAGCTACAGTCAATGCTATCCAACAAACTACAGGTTGGTGTAAGGTATGCAGAAATAGTAGTCATGTAGTGTCCATATGTGCATCAAATTCAAAATCTGTGAAGTATGTAGATAATGCTCAAAGGCTAAATAACGGTAATACCTACAACATAAAGTGGAAAACTCATCCCCCAAATCAGCCATGGAACGCCCCACAGCCTCAGGCCCAACAAACTCAGTCAACAAGCAGCACGGAGAATATGTTAATGCAGATCCTCGCTAATCAGATGTAGTTTGCTACCAACCTAAAAAATTTGCAAGCATCTACTAGAAGTTTAGAGTTGCAAGTGGGGCAGAATTAGAAAGTATTGAATACTAGGCCAAGATCTGGTTTGCCATCTTACACAGAAACTCCAAAGCATGTTATGGAAATCACCTTGGGAAGTGGTAAAGAGCTTCAAGAAGAACCTCCTAAGGCAACAAAGAAGGTAGATGCTGATATGGTGACCCAAAAGGTAAATGAAGAAGTTGCTAAAAATTCAAGAAAGTCTAAGCACTTGAATAAAAAAGTTATTGAACCAGAGAAAAAGAAGACGTTGTCACTGCCCTTCCCTCAAAAGTACATAAAAGCAAAAGAGGCTGCCTTGTTCAAAAAGTTCATTGACATATTCAAGGAGATGCATATTAATTTACCTTGGCTGGATGTTTTGTAGAGTATTCCTAAGTATGCAAAGTACTTGAAGGAGTTGTGGAAAAGTAGGCAAAATTTGCAAGATGTGGGATCAATCACACTAGCTGAAGAGTGTAGTTCTGTGATGACTCAGAAAATTCCCAAAAAATTAGAAGATCAAGGGAAGTTTGCTATTCCCATACAAATTGGGGGAAAGGAAGTCCATGCACTAAGTGACTTGGGGGAAAGTGTATATTTGATGCCTCTATCATTGTTTAAAAAATTAGGTTAGGGAGAGCCTAGAAGGACATGAGTGGTTATGCATCTTGAAGACGGATCCATATCATATCCGGAGGGAATCATTGAGGATGTCCTCATAAAGGTTGGTAAATTTGTTATTCTTGCTGATTTTTTTGTTCTTGATTTTTTGGTAGACGAACAGGTACCAATTATTTTAGGGCGTCCATTCTTAGAAACCGGAGGGGATTTAATTGACGTTAGAAAAGGAACACTCAAGATAAGGGTAGATGATAAATATATGGTATTTTATGTTTACAAAGCCCCCATTGAAAATCTCTTATATGAAGATTTATGCATAATCAATGTGTTTGAAAGGGGTGAGTGTGGGGTTCCTAAGCCCCTAAAGACCTCTTTTGAATACCTGATTGCATGGCTTGAGATGAAACCACCATTTCCCAACATGTTAAAAGGTAAAAGAGGTCTAAAAATAATGAAAAAATGGCTCCCAAAAGGGAGTGAAAGGGTGAAGGAATATGGTTGAGTTGAGTTGGGTCGTGCCGCAATACTAAATTAGGCGTTGCTTGGGAGGCAACCCAAGTTAAATTGGGTATGTTTTATTTTTAGTTTTAGTTTTATTTCACAAAGTTTTTTTTGTTTTTGGTTAAGTCACAGGTTAATGGGAAGTCTGAGTACCATAAACTTTAGCTTGAAGCATGGCAAAGATTGAGTGTGGGGTTCCATAGATCTTCTTTACTTGTAAAAATTCTACTAGCTAGGCCTAGAGGCCTCAGGAAGTATTTCTATCTCTTACCTTTAAATTAACTTTGGGGACAAAGTAGATTTTTAAGTGTGGGGTAGGGAAATTCCAAAATTTGGGCTCAATTTATAAAAAAATTGTGTAAGATATTCTTGTTTGTATTATTCTTAATTGCATGCTGCAAGTGGGTTTATTTGAAAAAGCATGTTGATTGAATGAATTACTATTTTTGAGACTCCTAGGATCATGTTTATGACTCTAGTACTTTTTGGCTTAATTTTGAATTTGTGCTATTGTTTGGTTAGGAGTCTATGATGATCTTATGTTATTTGAGCATGTTACATGTGTGTGTGAGGTATTTTGTATATTCCTTGTAGCATGTGATGTCTAGAAATTTCCCGGTGTGTGTGTGAAGCGAAATAAAGAATATGTATTTAGGAGATGATTCAGGCAATTCTTTGATAGCCTAGTTTTATACCTTCTTTTTTACCTACCTTTATGCTAAAACCTAGTTAAACCCCATTGAGCCTTTAGCTTTTTCTTTGGCAACCTCATAAGTAGCCTAATCCCTTTCTTTAATAGACCATAATTTGATCCAAAAGGCTCCTAAGTGCTTTAATTAAAAGAAAAAAATTAATTTAGTAAGGAGTCTGAGAAATTGAAGAAGAAAAAGGTGAAATTGATGCCCCAAGGTAATGGTTATTGGTATATAATTGATGTGTGGTGGATGGTTGTAATATAATTTATGCTAAAAAAATGTCCATGAAAAGAGAAAATTGATTCTTGCGGTAGTAAACTATATATCCACCAAGTGTTTGTAAAAATGCCTAAAAGAGATGGGGTTAAAAAAAAAGATATGGGTAGAAAAAATGGGTGTAATTTGGTTGTTGGAGAGTGGTTTTAAATGTTTAATGTAGTGTATTAAAGCACTTAGAGAGGTTAGTCACTATTCCTAAAAAGTTTCTACCCGTTCCTTAGCCTACATTACAACCTATCCTAAGCTTTACATTCGACTATTAGTAGAGCATCACACTAAGGGTAAGCTTATGGTTCATTGTGTGTTACTTACGAATTCTTTTTTAGAGTGAGAGTAATTTGATTCTTGTACCCATCATGTTCTAAATTGCTCAATTGTTAGTGATTATAGGTAACTCTCTTGTTATGAGGGAACATGTTGAATGAATGTGGGTGATTTGTATGATGTCTCTGATTAAGCAATATGCATGAGTTTTCCACTATGTGAGTCAATTCTTGAGGCTAGGATGTTTTAGAGTAGTGTTCATGAGCTTTCAATTGTGCAAATAATATGCTTAGTGTGGTAACTTGCATTCCGTGTAGTCATGATAGTACTAGCTTGAGTGTCTTGCATTTAGTAGAAGTGTAGAGTCTCCTTAGATGATGAGTATTATAGTTAAGAGTTGTTCGAGGACTAACAAGGATTTAAGTGTAGGGTGGTGATGTAAGGTGTATTTATGCATTCTAGTGTCCCTATTCTACCCTTTTTAGCCTTGTTTAAAGTATGATTCTATTCTATAATGGTGGATAATGATATAAATGTGTATCAAAGTGTTAAATCATGTTTTTATGATATTATGAGTGAGTTTCAAACATGTTTGTACGTAAAAGATTCATTTAGAGTTCAACCCGGAAAACTAGTCATTCTAGCATAAGCTAGGTGCTTATCTAGCCTCTCTTCTTGGATTCTATTGCATTCTATTTGTTACTTATTGTTTTAAATGTGTTATTATATGTGGAACTAATTTTTATGAGTGTACAAGTGTCAAGTGGATCAATACAAGGGTCAAAACTACAAGTTAAAGATCAAAGTGAAATTTGCCTATGCTTTGCTCTTGTTTCTATTTTGTCGTATTGGATGTTGTGCTGTTTTGATCTCTAAATTGTTGTGTTTAATGCTATATTATACTTTTTGAATGGATAATGATGATATATTAAGGATATACAAGCTTCAAATCAAGTGAAAACAACTTTAAAAGGCTTGAAATGGATCACGGAAGCATAAAACACCGCTTGACACCAATTTGGACACCTGAAAAGTATTGGAAGAGTGTCAGTGCGTGGGAGGGATTCTGGGTGCGTGATACACATAAATAGATTCAGAAGGGACCCAAAAGAGTGAGTACGTGTGATATGTGTGTGTCTCATGCTCCATTCCGGAGCAATACAGCGTGCGCCGCATGCTTTACTTCAGGGATCCAATGCCTTAGAGAAATTTAAGAAGCCAACTTCTAGTGAGTGCATGCGAATAGAATGCGATGCATTCTCCACTCCACACCTGGTTCTTTCACTCCAATTCGACTGCAACATGGACTTGGCTTACCTATATTCTATATATACATGTTGTATTATGTTTTTACATATCTTTTGACATATTTTGGAGAGAAAGGGGATGTTAGAACTTCATAATTAGGTTTTTAATAATTTTATTTAGTTCATACATGTTTTTAGTCATTATTTATAACCTTGTGATTGAGATTATGACTATGTGTGGCTAAACTCCCTCTTCCTGGGGTTGAAGCCAAGAACATGAATGTTAT
This sequence comes from Capsicum pubescens, assembly GCA_030864215.1. Taxonomy (NCBI): domain Eukaryota; kingdom Viridiplantae; phylum Streptophyta; class Magnoliopsida; order Solanales; family Solanaceae; genus Capsicum; species Capsicum pubescens. The sequence continues at coordinate 78,665,345 of CM061545.1, read as the reverse complement.
AGTTTTGAATTAAATTCGTTTGATTTTCTTATCATTGTTGGTTGTTTTCTTATTCTTGTTATGACTATATTATAGATTGATCACTCATAGAATACATCTATTGTCGACCTTGTGAACTCAGAAGAGGGAATAGGGAGATAGAATATGGGAATAAGCAAAGTATGATTCTTAATTCTTTATAAAATAAGAAACTTGAATTAGTATCTAGGATAGGGATGTACTTAGATACCTTACTTGATTCATATGTAGGATAATATTTGTAAATAGCTTAAGTGAATTATAACATCCCCGCTGAACAATGTAGGTGTAAGGTTCAACTTAGGTAATAGATTAGAATTTGGAAAACCATAATCATGCGATTAACCCTACGAATCAACAACCAAGATAAGTAGAGTAATGAATGAAATCCAATAGCATAATATGATTGTTCAGAGCGCTTCAACCCTGGGTTTTCTCCTATTGGTTGTGTCAAGTTCTTTACTTTCCACATTGTTTAGTTTTAATTTAAAATTTTCAAACTCTTTATTTGGTTACTCTCGTATCAATTAAATCTAAATTGTGAACTGAATCTAATCATTGCCAAATCTAGTCTCTGTGGGATCGATAACTCGGCTTTCTTGAATGCCACTATATTACTTGGTAGACCACGTACACTTGCGTGTGCGCTTGGGTGTTGTTAATACTTTGGAAACAGAGGAAGATATGATGACCAATTACCCCCATCTGTTTTCTTCAAACTCAATTCCATCTTGAGGTGATAGTTTTCTCTTTACTAATTATTTTTGTCTATCTCATGTCATCCACCTATTCTAGTGTCATAACATGCATCATGAGTTTTATTCAGTCCATCTTTCCATTATAGACTTGGTTATCATGTTAGTATTTATCTCATAGAAATTTAGTGTGGGGATTTCATCTCGTTCAGCTAACACTTCATCTTAGTTATTTTTTATTCAGGGATGAATTACCCCAAGGAGGAGATATTGTAACACCCCAAAAATTAAAGCTAATATTAGGACTATTATTTAAGTACATATAAAATAAATAAACCATGTTTTGGTGATATGAGGAGTTATTTATACATATATTAAGGCCCCAAGTAATTCGTGCTCATAGCCAAGTCAAAACCTCCTTTACCAATATAATTCTTGAGAAGAATATTTCTATAGCATACTTCAAATGAGCATAACTTCTAGATTACAAAGATTTTTTGATCTGAAGACCGACCAAATGATAGATATTTAATTTATATTTCCAACTCATCTAGTTTCAAATTAATCTGCTATCAGAGTAAAAAATTATGACAAATATACTAAAGTACTGTCAGAGTTAACAGTGACGACGGCTCAGACACTACTAGTCACCGACAGACCCTATGGGTCATTTTGTGACACTACTAATCATAGGGTGACTCTTAGTGTCATAAGTGGGACCAAAATTTGAGTCACTAAGCTATGACTCTGGCTACTACTCATAGTCTGACCCTATGAGTCGTCGATACTGCTTTCAACTTTTTTCAGAAAATTTTAAAGGGATTTTTGGTCTTTTACAACTCTTTTAATACTTATGTATTTTAATCTACCAAATATATAAATAATAATAATTATAAAATACCCTCAAGTCCCCCATTCCTCATTATTCACTCAACACTTAGAAAATTTAGAGAGAAGGGGCAATTTTTCTCCTTCAAGCAAGGGCTAGGGTTCTCAAACATTAGTCTCCAAATTTAGAGGTGTCATCAAGGTTTTCAATCTAAAGTATGTGGAATTTCATCAATGGTTTTCCTTTCACCCATTGTTTCCCAAAGTAATCTCAATTTCCCAAGTTTAATTAACCCTTTAAGCTTAGGGTTTCTGTGTAAAGTCTGAATTTCTATAGTTTCCAGTCTCTTGCTTTGACTAAATCATGAATATATGTTTTTCAATAAATTTAAGCATCTTTCCATACTCATAATTATTAAATTTCATTATATTTATAAAATCTTGATTTTGGGTTTGAGTTGTGAAATTGCTTACTACATTCAGATTGTAGTATTGCTATGATTAGTTGCATTCTTCAGAGATGGTGGGTTATGAACACCCCATGACCTATGATTTCATGCATACACTTATGAGTTCTATATCCTCCATCTTAAATAATATTAAATACTTTAAAATTGTGCATTTATTTTTAGTTTTTAGAATATTACTATTATTGACCATTTTTCAGTTATTAATGTCAATCAGTTGAGAGTAGTACTTAGCACCGAGTGGATGCATGGATAATGGATCACTCTACAGTAAGGTTGAGGCCTTTTGTAGAATTCCCTAATTCTGAGAACTATGGTGCCACCATAGGTTCTAAAGGATCACCTGTCATATCAAGCTTGACACCTTAGTCCTTTCAAACATAAGTTTAGTGTATCTCAGTCAGTTACTGTTTGTACCCTTTGCAAGTTAATTAACACTCATCCAACTAAAGTTATAGGTTGGACCTCGATTATCTCAAATTTGGGTATGTTAGTTAATGGTATCTCCCACAGTCCATAGTTAATAGAGTAGATTCATATACTTGCATGACCATGTATTCAGTTGTTCTGTTGATCATATAGTACATGTTTAATACTTGTTTTTGCATAATTTCACCACATCACATGTATCATGTTCAGTCTATATTAGTTATTTCACATCTCACATACTCAGTACATTCAAAGTACTGATCACATACTTTTTTGTGTTATGTGTATTGTAATATAGGTTTTAATGTTCAACATCTAGATCACACTTAATACGGTTTTTTACCATATGAGAAATAGTGTTTGGTGAGTCCTCATCATTTGAGGTACAGTTATTTGCATTTCTCTTTGATAATATTCTAGTTTCAGATAGTTGGATTTAGTTAGGGGCTTGTCCGAACAACTTATATGATTTAGAGGCTTTCAGAAAAATAGTTATATTTTCAGTATGTTGATATTTCAAATAGTCTTAATTTTGAAATCCAATATTGATTTTTTCTTTTATTATAATAATGTCATTTCAGTTTTGTTTTTGCTCATCTCATTAATTGCTTTAGAATTCTTAGTGTTTTGTCATGCTAGGGGTTAGCATGGGGTCACTTATGACTCTGAGCAATATATTGGGACTAGGTGGTAGTATCAGGTCATGCTGATATCTCAGTATAGAATTTTAGTATCTTTCATCATATATCATACTTGCATGGCCATAAGCTCAGTACATTCAACGTACTGATTGCATGTCTTTTATTGCATTGTATCTTATCATGATATAGGTTTTGATGCTCAACATGATTTTCGAAGTCGATATGTCTTTGTGACATTCCAACAATTGAAATTAGTGAGTCCTCATCATTCAAAGACAAAAGTCTTTATTTATTTAAACTTTTCTTTCTAGTTATAAGACAATTTAGAGATAGTTGGGGACTTTTCCCAGTAACTCATCATTTAGTAAAGGCTTTCAGATATATAGTTAGATGTTTCAGCTTTATGGTTTATGCCAAACACTTTTTATTATATTATTTCTATTTTATGTTTTTTTTTATATTTTAATAATATTCAGTACTCTTAGTGTCATGTCAGTCCATAGGTTAGCTTTGGATTATTTATGCTCGAAGTATTGTCTTACAATTAGGGTGGCATCTCGGTTCCATTGACAATTTTTTTACCAAATCATTAGGTTTAAAGTATCCTAGGTGTCTGAAAGGTGCGTTAAGTAGAGTCTTATTCATATATATTAAGCGTGCCACACTTATGAGAGAGAGACTAAAAAATGTTTAAGAAAAGTCTTGCTTCTTTCATGTTCATATCATCTGATAGAGTGTGAACTCTATTTAATCTCCTTCCATTTCATTCTCTATGCAAAATGCCTCCTAGAAAAGCCAACAGAAATAGAAACAATAATGTAACCAATAAGCTCCACCAGCTCTAGAATATTCCCTGAATAGGAAAGTCTCTCATGCTGAGTTTAGGACTGCTTTTCAGGTGCTTAGCTAGGTTATGACCAGCTAAGTCAATTAGTAGGTAGTTGGACCAGCTAATTCAAATGGAGATGCAGTTTCTATGGGAGTCCAAGACTTCACATAGATAAATCCTCTAGAGTAACATGGCTCAGATATGGATGAAGATCCATAAGACTTTATTGATGAGATTTAGTAATATTATTAGCTCAGGAATCTTTTATTATATTATTTTTTATTTTGCTTCTACTTAGCATATTTTAATTATAGTTAGTATTCTTAATGTCATGTTATGTCATGGGTTAGTTTGGGGTCACTTTTGGCTTTAAGCATCGTGTTATGACTAAGGTGTAATCTTGAGTTATGACAACTCTTCAGTTTGGTGATAATGCCAGTTGTGCTATTATAACATGGCAAGGTATATTGGGTTATCTCAATGTGGCATATACATTAGACTCAATGTTTATCTCACATGGATTCTTGCACATATTCAAACTCAGTATGATTGCACATGATCTTTCATTTGATTCTTCTTATATTACTTTATGGTTTTAAGAATATCTTCATATATTAGTATTTATGAATACTATTATGGGTTATTGTACATTTCTTTGAGATTGCATACAGTACAAAATATCAATATTTCAGCATGATAATCTTTACTTTATATTTGAATACCTCACATAATCATTACATTGAAAGTACTGATCACATACTCTCTTTTGTATTGTATCTTCTTATGATATAGGTTTGGACTTTCAATAACAACATTGCGATTATCATGCTCCAGTACTACATCAACAAATATCAATGGTGCATCCTTGTATTTGAGAACAAGAGTTTTATTATCTTTCTTTTTTTTATTTTTGTTTTAGCTATTTAGAGTTAGCTGGGGACCTGTCCTAGCAACTCATCCATTTTAGAGGCTTTTAGACAGATAGTTAGACATTTTATCTTTACAGTTCATCTCCAACTTAGTATTTATTTTAGGGTTGATTCAAACTTGATAAACATTTCAATATATATTCTTGAATTTAGTTAGATTCCAGATCAGATATTCAATTATTTTAGTCTTATCAGTATTATGCCACGCCATGGGTTAATTTGGGGTCATTTGTGACTCCAAGCACCGTGTTACGTCTAGGGTGTAGACTCTGATCATGAAAAACATAGAATTAGACCATCATGTTTAAAGTGTCCTAGGATGTCTAATACTCTCATTAAGTAGTCTTTTTAATGGGTGTGAAGTGCACCATCTTTGAGGAGAGATGACAAAATATTTTAAGAAGATCTCACTTCTTTCATGTTCAACTCATGAGATAGAGTATAACTTTATTTTTCTTTCTAACTCGTTCTATACACGCTTACAAAATATGCCTCCCAAAAAGAATAATAGAAGAATAAATAATAACCAACCAGCCTCACTAGCACCAAAAGACCCCCTAAATGAACAAGTTACTCATGTCAAATTCTGGGCTACTTATCAGGTACTTCCTTAATCCATAAGCAACTAGGACAATCTGCAAATAGTTATACCTACAAACTCGAATGGGAATGCAATTGCTATGAGTGTCCGATACTTAACCTTAGATTAAATGTCTAGTGTTTTATAGTTCAAAGATGAATGAGGATCCATAGAATTTTATTAATGAAGTTATAAAGATCACTCGAATAATGTGTACCATGCCAGTTAATTGTGAGATTTGACCTCCTATTAGTTTAAAGGGGTGGCACAACTTTGGTTGAAATAGTGAAAAGATGGTCGACTTGTGGATGCAAGTCGAGTTGAATGGGGTGAGTTTGCAACTGCATTACCCAATAGATTATTTACTTATTAGTTAAGGAAAGTTTAGTTTGGGTAGATTATCAACCTAAAATAGGGTAATATGTATATGATGGAGTATTCTTTAAAGTTTACCCAGCTTTCAAAGTATGCTCTAGAGATCGTTGCAGAGCTAAAGACTCGAATGAGTAAGTTTGTTTCGGGTGTTTCATAGTTAGTGGTAAAGTGTTGTAGGATTTCTATGTTAATTAGGGAACTGGACATATATAGGCTTATGAATCATGACCAACAGATAAAGAAAGATAAGATAAAAGGAAAAAAAAGGAAGAACAAAAGGGCTAAAATAGGTAGCTTTGATTATTCTCAGCAGTGGTCGGGTAGTGGTAATCGCTCTCAGTATCAACAAAGTTCTTCAAAACATCAATTCTTTAGCTAGTTCTTCATCCTGTTGACCTCATCATGATACAAGAAAATGGCATAATGCTCTATGTCTTAAGGTAAACGATATCATTTTTCAGCATGTCCTAAGTGTGGTAAGAACGATCCAGTTGAGTGCCTTATTGAAAATTTGATTTGTTTAGGATGTGGTTAGACTTGTCCTAGATTGATGAATTTCCCCTCAGTATGATGTTGAAATAGGGGTAAAAGGGCTCAATTTACAACTTCAGTAGCCCTTTAAGGTAGCCCAACTCAACAGGATGCTTCACAAGTATAAGTGAAGGTCAGTGCTAGAATCACTTCTATGTTTATTCTTCTTATCAGGACCAGGAGATTTTTCTAGACATAATTATTAGCATGTTATGAATCTTTTGTATAGATATGAATGCATTGTTAGATCCTGGAGCAACACTTTTCTTTGTGACTTTTTTACTACGGTAGATTTTGGTGTTGATTCTGAAACCATTTTAGAATCCTTCTTAATCACTGCTCTTGTTTGTTATTTAATTATAGCCAAACGAGTGTACAAAAATTACCTTATTTAAGTTTCTTAAAAAATTTCCATAGTCAATCTAGTAGAGTTAGATATGAATGATTTTGATATTATTTTTGGCATGGATTGTTTACATTCCTGTTATTCCTCAGTATACTACAAAACTAGAGTCGTGAAGTTTTAATTTCGAAATAGACCAGTCTTAGAAAGGAAGGGTAGTACCTCAGTTCCTATAAGTTAATTTGTCTCTTACTTTAAGGCTAGAATGATGATCTCCAACAATTGTATCTACTATTTAGTTACGATTGTATCTTTAGTTATTTCCATTTGCTAATGAGTATCTTTAAGTGGTTACTCAAGATCTATTTGAAGTCCCTCCCGAGTGGGAAATCAATTTTGGAATAGACTCACTTCAAGATACCCAACCGATCCATTCCTTCTTATTGAATGGCTTCAAGTAAGATTAAGTAATTAAAAGACCTCTTAGACAATGGTTTCATTAGTCCCAACAAATCTCTATAGGATGCCCCAATTCTTATTATATGTAAGAAAGATAGTTCCCTCAAAATATTCATTGATTAATATTTGTTGGGTAAAGTCGGAATCAAGAACAAGTATCCCATTCTTGGGATAGTTGACTTGTTTAACCAACTTTAGGGTTCTAGTTTCTTCTAAAAGATATACTTACGATCCGGCTGTCATCAACTTAGAGTCATAGAATGCGACATTCTAAAAACAACCTTCAAAATTTGGTATAGTCACTATGAATTTGTTATTATTTCTCTTGGAATACTGAATTCTCCTTCATTTTTTATGGCCTTTATAAATAGAGTGTTCAAATAATATTTGGACATGTTCATCATTATTTACATAAATGACATCCTCATTAATTCTCAAACTAAGGATGAATATGTAAACTATTTGAGGATTGTTTTGCAGACTTTTAAAGATCGTCAGTTATTTGCTAAGTTCAGCAAGCATGAATTCTTATTTAATTAAGCATCATTACTTTGTCATATCAACTCCAGTAAGGTAATTCAAGTTGGTCCTTAAAAGATGGAAGTAGTTAAGAACTGGACTAGATCCATCTTCCAACAGATATTAGGAGTTTCTTAGGTTAAGCCAGTTACGATGGATAATTTGTTAAAGGATTTTCATCTATTTCCTCTTTTATATAAAAATTGACTTAGAATAAAGTCAAGTTTCAATGGTATAATGATTGTGAGAGGGTTTTAGGAGTTGAGGACTCAACTCATTGCTTCTCCAATTTTGACTCGACCAAAGGGTATAGATGGTTTGTTATTTATTTTAATGCTTCCATAATAGGCCTTGGGTGTGTGTTGATAAAGCATAGTAAGGTCATAACTTATGCTTATAAACAACTCAAGGTCATGAGAAAAATTATTTGACTCATGATCTTGAGTTGGCAGATATAGTTTTTTCCTTACAGAATTGGAGGCACTATTTTTATGGAGTTCACGTGGATGCATTTACGAATTAAAAGAACCATTAGTATGTGTTCAGTTAGAGCGATCTAAATCTTCATTAGAAGAATTGGCTAGAGTTGTTGAAAGATTATGACATGAGTGTTTTGTACCATCCTGTTAAGGCCAATATAAATGTTGTTTCTTTTAGTGGAATTTTGATGGATAGTGTTTCTTATGTGGAGGATTAAAATAAAGAGTTAGTTCGTGATGTTCACAAACTTGATAGATTGGGAGTTGATTTGGTTAATTCAACTAAAGATACTAAAATGGTTCAAAAAAATTAAGAATCTTCATTAGTGGTAGAGATAAAGGAAAAGTATGATAGTTATTATTCTTCTTAAGTTGAGAGAATCAGTCCTACAGTCAAAAGATAAAAGTTTTCTCCCAAAGGGGAGATAGTGTGCTTCGTTATCAAGGTTGCTTATATGTTTCAAATGATGACTTTAGATAGTAGATGTTGACAAAACTTACATGTTTTGTTATTTTATCCCCCTGGGAAATTTATCCCAGATTACACCTCTAATAAAGTAAAAAGCAGTTTTTGGTCAAATATAGAACCAAGCTAGGTTGGGGTCGATCCCATGAGGAATGGGACAAAATTTCTATCATTGTGTCTTTCTAAGTAATTAATAAGTAATTTCTTATAAATAAGGGTTTTGTACTTCTGACTTTAACTCAGAACAATCATTGGTTTTATTTGGTTTGTAAAAAATATGCGAGAGGAACTGGGAATGTATTCCCCATAACTTGATAACTTCGTCGGTTTGTTATACTCGTGATCTCTCATGATGCTTGGCATGTAGAATAGATATATTATATTCTCCCAAATGACTTACCACACTTGTTTAGATGACTATCCTCAAGTAAGTTTTCTCTTCTCCTAAGTTTTGCACTACTAACCCCTTTTGTGGACCCCAGACTGTTTTCCTAGATTATCGGCTCAAGCTATTATTGAAGTTTGATAGCTCTTAGTATCGGTTGCTTATTATCTTTCCCCATTTGTTACCCCTTATTTCATGAGGAGTAAAGATAAGACAAGTTTTGTAACACCCCGAGAGTACACACTGGGCGCCACACGGTTCTTACAGTCCTGAGGGATCATAAGCTAACCCATGGGCTGGTACCTACTGTGAGCACTGAGTAAAACTAATAACAAAAGGTCATATATGGAATTTAACTGAGGAATTCCATAAGTTTTTAAGTAATAAATCTGATAAAATCTATAAACAAAACTAATAATACTGATAAAATATCTGCCAGTGACAACTGAAATCTGTGTACTGACTAACTGTCTGAAATATCCGAGAGCCTCTAAACTAACTAAATGAGATTTGATGGAACAGGCCCCAACTAACTACTGAACTGAAAGCATAAAAGTAAATATAATCTATCCTAGCAATATGAGGAGTCACCACTGCTACGACTGATAATCTGGGGAGTCTATGTGCGATCTGAGAACTGAGCGTCTGAACCTATGATATGATACATCATAGCGTAAGAAAAGAGTATGTGATCAGTACTTTGAATGTACTGGTATGCTAAATTACATAGGATGATATGCATAGTTTCATGTGCATGAATCATAACTGACTGAATATATATAGCATGACATACTAAATAAAATACATGGAAACTGTAAGTGCTGAAGATGCATGACCAAGCGTAAAACATGTTCTGAATATTATCTGAAATCTGAAATACTTAATACTGATAACTGAATAACTGATATTTGTATGATATGGTCAAGTAAATCTGAAACTGAATCACTGAACTGATAACTGGACTGATACTGTGGGAGCTATCATCTAACCGACATGCCCCAATGAGAAAATTTGGGGTCCAACCTATGACCCCAGTTGGAAGGATGTTAGGTTAGTACCATGCCACGGGTACTAACATTGGCTATGTGGATCCACTAAAGTGTTGTTCCGAAGGACTAAGGGTTACCCTCAACTGGGAAGGTACCCATATGAGATCAACCCTCAACTGGAAGGTTAACATCTCAACCTACACTGGCTTCGTAGTTTTGGAATGCGGAGACTAATACTAATGGTCACACCCTCAACTAGTAGGTGAGCCCTCATCCCTAGGTTCGCTCGATGCTAAATCCTACTCCCAACAGAACTGACTCGGAGTACTAAACCGTTCTGAGATTATTTGATTATGATAACTGACTGAACTGATAACACTCGTAACATATTCTGAAACTATTTTGAAGATACTGAGACTAAGTAAAAAACTATGGTTTTAGGTATTCGTAACCCCTAGGACTCGATAGCAATAATAGTAAAATAGTACTAAACTTTAGGGACATAATATGAAAGCATTTATTCAAAATTCACTCTTGTAGGCATTTCATCAAACACTTGGTATTCATAGTTTAAGATAATCATGGGAATAGTATAAAACTTGGAGTAATAGCATTATTTCGACATTAATAACACTTAATCATGATTTATATTAGTGAATAACAACATTAAAATATGTGGGGTTTAATAAACATTAACAATTTTATGTAAACATGGTATAGAATTACAATTCATGGGAGTTCATGGTTAAAATCACAATTTAAAATCATAATAACTTGTAAAGATCACAACTTTAAATTTAAATTTGGATACATGGACTCCATGGGTGAAGGGGCCCATAAATGAACACTTAACATAACTAGGTTGATAAATTCGTGAGAATTGATGGTGGATTCTTGAGATTTGATCTTGAATCTTCAAGGACTAGGGTTTTTTTCTTGAAAGAGGGCTACTTTAGTTTGAGTAATTTGTGAAATAATGAGCAAATAATGATCTATAGAGACTTAAATCCCGTGTTTGGATGGATTTTGGGGTATGATAAAAGACCAAACAGTCCCTGGAATTTAAATCGTAAAAACTGGAAATCCCAATTTTGACACCCGGTGCAATGCGGTGCAATCTCATCGGGCCACTGGAAAGCTGACAAGCCCCATTTTTCCTAATGGTAACGCGCTACCATAGCTTTGCGCCTCTGTAAACGGACAACTGCGAACTAGGACCTTGGCACGAAGCGGCACCATTACAATGCCCCTCTGGAAAATGGACCATTGCAAAATGGCCCCTTGGAGCGACACAGTTCCAATCACAGTGACACACTGGAAAAAGGAAGAACATGAAATTGGCCTTCACCGCGACGCGACCTTATCGCGTTGGACTACTGTTTTGCACTAAAAGTGCCATAACTTCTCACTTGAGTATCGGATCTGGGAGAAATTGGTATTGTTGGAAAGCTAATTCAATTTACTATCATTTAGTGGGTCTTGATATAGAAAATTCTAAGTATATCAAAAGATATGCTCATTTGAAGTTGACTAAAGTAACATTCTTATCAAAATATCAATCGGTAAGGATAATTTTGATTCGTCTAATAGCTGAGAGCTATTTGAGACCTTAATATACATCTAACTAACTCATAAAACTACCAAAGATATATAATGTACTATGCATGAGCTTGATATGTCGCGCTAACATTGGTTTGGATTTTTTGGGTATTACAATATCTTCCCCTTTAGAATATTCGTCCTCGAATGAGACTGGTTTAAGTTGAAAACACTGAGAAACTGAGATTACATGCTGAATATGTGTGATGAAAACGTGATTATATGATTAAGTCTGGACATGACACGTGATTGAACTGGTTTTGTGAATGCATGACTGACATGAGAATGATATGGAGCTGAAACTGAGCATGGAGAAGAGACATTCTAAGAAGATTGTTACCTTAGGCTAAATCTGAGTTTGAGGAGAAAAGATGAGGGTACTTGGTCTGCATATTTTCTTCTGCTTCCCAAGTGTCTCCCTCAACTGGTTGATTCTGCCAAAGAAGCTTGACTAGGGGAATTTCTTTGCTCCTTAGTCTGCGAATTTGTTGATCAAAGATCTCGACTAGAATTTCTTCGTAAGAAAGGCTATTTTGAACATCTACACTTTCTAAGGGAATGACAACTGTTGGGTCTCCAATACACTTCTTCAACAAGGAGATATGGAATACTGGTTGCACTGATGCTAAGTCGGCGGGAAACTAATGCTCATAAGCCACCTTTCCAAAATGGATCAAAATCCTGGAAGGGCCAACATATCAGGGACTAAGTTTCCCCTTCTTACCAAACCTCTTCACTCCCTTCATGGGAGATATTTTTAGATATACAAAATTGCCAACCTCAAACTCAAGATCTTTCCTTCTCACATCTATATATGATTTTTGTCGGCTCTGGGCTTCCTTAAACCTCTCCCTGATCAATTATACTTTCTATAAAGCATCAAGTACCAAGTCAGGCCCTATTACCGCAGTTTCTCCTACATCAAACCAACCAATCAAAGATCTACATCTCCTTCCATATAGAGCCTTAAACAGTGCCATCTGAATATTGGAATAATAGTTGTTATTGTACACAAATTCAATCAAAGGAAAATGGTCATCCCAACTGCCTTTAAAGTCAACTACACACGCTCTTAATATATCCTTAAGGGTCTGAATGGACTTTTCTGCTTGAACATCTGTCTGGGGGTGGAAGGTTGTACTGAGGTGAAATTGGGTACCAAGACCTTTCTGAAAAGATTTCCAAAAGTGAGAGGTAAACTGAGTACATCTATCTGAGATGATAGATAATGGAACACTGTGCAACCTAGCCAACTCTCTAAGATAGAGACTGGCATAGTCCTCGGCTGAAAAGTAAGTATGGACAGGCAAGAAATGGGCTGATATGATCATCTTGTCTACAATGACCCAACTCGAATCATGCTACTGACAGTACGAGGAAAACCTATCACAAATCCATGTTTACTTTCTCCCACTTCCAAGTGGGAATATTGAACTCCTGCATAGACCCACTTGGCTTCTGATGTTCAATCTTAACCTGCTGACAAGTGGAACACTTAGCTAAAAACTCAACTATATCCCTTTTTATCCAACTCTACCAATAGATTTCCCGTAGATCGCGGTACATCTCCATGGCCCCTAGATGAATAGAGTAACGCTCACCATGTGCTTCTGCCAGAATTCTCTGTCTGAACTCATCAACACATGACACACAATCTACCTTGTCAATGCAACACACCATATCCCCCTTGGTAGAAAACCTCTACTTTCTCATCTCTGACTGACTTCTTCAGCTTTACTAGACTAGGATCCCTATCTTGCTTTTCTTTAACTTTGGAAACCAAAGAAGATTCCAAACTATTCTGCACCCAAACACTACCCTCAGTTGAATCAACTAAACGAACACCTAATTCTGAAAGCTGATGAACTTCTCTAACTAACTTCTTGTTATCACCCTCAACATGAGAAACACTACCTATAGACAATCTACTTAGGGCATCTGTCATCATATTGGCCTTGCCCGGGTGATAAAAAACACTTACATCATAATCTATCAACAATTCTAACCATATCCTCTGATGCACATTCAAATCCTTCTGCAAAAATACATACTGTAGGCTTTTTTGATTTGTGAACCATCAACATGCACCCCAAATCAGTAGTGCCTCCAAATCTTTAAGGAAAACACAATAGTTGCTAACTCAAGATCATGGGTAGTATAATTATTTTCATGGGACTTAAGCTTTCTAGAGGCATAGTCCACAACCTTACCTCTCTGCATCAAAACACATCCCAACCCAACTCTAGAAATATCACAGTACATAAAAAACCCATCTGAGCCATCTAGTAATGTCAAAATTAGGGTTGTAGTAAGTCGAGTCTTCAACTCCTAAAAACTCTTCTCACAAGAATATGACCCCTAAAACTTAACTTTCTTCTAAGTCAATCTGTACATGGTGGATACAATGGACGAAAATCCTTTAATTAACTGTTGGAAATAGCCTACTAAACCTAAGAAACTCCTAATATCTGATGGAGAGATGGGTCTGGGCCAGTTTTTCACCGCCTCGATCTCTTAAGGATCGACTCTAATGCCATTACTAGAAAAAATATGGACAAGGAAAAATACTGATCTTAGCCAAAATTCAAACTTACTAAATTTGGAGAACAACTGATGGGCTCTAAGAGTCTGCAATACTATTCAGAGGTTATTTGCATGATCATTTTTGTTATGGGAGTAGACAAGGATGTCATCAATGAAGACTATGATGACCATGTCTAAGTACTACTTGAACACCCAATTCATCAAGACAATAAAGGCTTCTGGGGCATTGGTGATACTAAAGGACATGAGTAGAAACTAGAAGTGACCATACCGAGTTCTGAAAACTATTTTTGGAATGTCACATTCTCTTTTTCTGAGCAGATGATAGATGGATCTGAGGTCTATCTTAGAAAATTAACTGGCACCTTAAAGTTGGTCAAACAATTCATCAATTAAGGGAAGTGGATATTTGTTTTTGATTGTGACTTTTTCTAACTGATAGTAATCAATACATATTCTAAGCAAACTATCTTTCTTACACACGAAAAAGATTGGTGTGCCCCATGGGAAAATGTTGGGCCTGATGAATCCCTTATCTAGGAGATGTTTCAACTATTTTGTAACTCTTTGACTTTGGCTGGAGCCATTCTATATGGCAGAATAGATATACGTTGTGTATCTGGAAGAAGGTCTATTCCAAAGTCAATTTTCCTTTTAGGAGGAACTCTTGGAAGATCTTCAGGGAACAAATCTAGAAATTCTCTCACTACTGAAATTGACTCAAGGTTAGGAGTCCTAGAATTAGAGTCTTTAACTCATACAAGATGATAAATACACCCTTTGGATATCATCTATCTCGCTCTAAGGTATGAAACAAGCTGACCATAAGCACTATAGTAGTACCCCTCTATTCAAGGACTGGTTTATTTGGAAACTAATAATGAACTACTCTATTTCTACAATCAACTAAAGCATAACATGAGTGGATCCAATTCATGCAAAGAATGATGTGAAAATCTGCCATCTCTAACTCAACTAGATCAATTGAAGTGACTTTTTGAGATATTGTAACCGGACAGTTCCTGTATACCTTCCTATCTACAATAGAGATCCCTACTAAGGTAGACACTGAAAAAGGCTCTACTAGGATTTTGGGACTGACTCCAAAGTTGACGGCAATATAAGGGGTTACAAAAGAAAGAGAAGATCTAGGGTCTAATAAAGGATAAACATGTAAATAAAAGACCTGTAATGTACCAGTAACCACATTAGGAGAATTTTCCTACTCCTTTTGGGACTGAAAGGAAAACAATATTTTTGGACACTAACCATTGGTAGCACTGGAAGCGACACCCTGCTGAATCAGGCGATCGGTTGGAACTGGAGGACAACTGGACTGACCTTGTTGACCACTCTTTGGAAAATCCCTAATTCAATGGCCTGGATTTCCATACCAAAAACATACATCGCTACCGGCTCTACAAATACCCTGATGGTTTCTACCATATTTCTGACAAAGAGGATTTGTACAACCACAGTTAACACTACCTTGGGACTTAGATCCTAACGCTCTATCCCAATTATCATTTCTGAATTTGGGTAATGGGTCACTAGCTAAAGATGGAGATGGGACTGGAGATTTTTAACAAAACTAAGGATGATTACCACCTTCTGACTTTGGCTGAGTGAAATTAAAGCTACATGTTTTAGTCATCTTATTCTCTCTCACTCTCTCCTTAAGCTTCTGCTCCTTAATCTGTTGAGCATGGACCATCAACCTAGACAAGTTTATCTCCTTAATTCTCATTGCAGTCCTACACTCCTAAACCACTATAAAACTATGAAAAATTCTAGTCATTTCAGTCCTATATACCATGACAAAAGAGGTCCCAGACATAAAGAATTTTAGCCAAGTGTCAAGAATTAGAATCATTTTAGCCTTCAAAATTGGAGAATCTTATTTTAGACCTTTCAGACCTTAGTATGCCAATTTTTAAGTTGATTCATGATCATGGTCACATGTAGGTCATCTCAGGCGAGTTTGTGAATTTTTGGACAAGCGTAAGGGTGAGTTTTGATGTCCAAAATTTTGAGGCGTCTTGATAGGGCCATGCCGCGAGGGCCAGCTGACACAGGCTCAGGGTCGCACTACGAGGGCTGCTTGACCTGAGCAGGGGTAGCATCACGGGGATTGCTTGACCCAAGCAGGGGTCGCGATGCAATAGGGGATCCTGTCCAGCAAATTTTACCCAAGTTTGTGGGGGAAAATAGGTCAATTTCCCCTTACATTATTCAGCTATAACACAAAATTCAATATCCTAAAGGGAATAATTCATTCTTTACTCTCAAAATTCTCTCAAGAACAAACCCTAGATAATCAAGCTCAAGATTCAAGCCCCAAGAATTCACCACCATTCTCAAGAAATCAACAATCAAGATATGTTAGGTGTTCATCCTTGGGTTTCCTTCCACCCTTGGAGTTCAAGAACACTTTTTAAACTACAAGTTTATTTATTTCATAATTTGCATGTTCTAAATTGGATTGTGTTCATATAGGTATTGATGTTTGGTTTTCAAATCAAGTTTCATTACAAGTTTCAAGTGAATTAATTAGCATGTATGTAGAATTATGTGATTCTCATGTTAAACCCTTGAATTGCAAGTTGAATGTTATAGCCATGATGTTTAAATTTTGAGGAATTCCATGTGCATTAATTATTCTCCCCAAGTGTTTGGTAGAATGCCTATGTAAATTAAGTAGCGAATTCATGACATGTTATCATGTGGTCCCATTCATGCACAAGTTTATGTCTCTCAAGTGTTTGACAAAATATCTAAATGAATGCATGGTGATTAAGTGTTCACCTTCCAGTTGAGGGTAACACCTATCTCACCTACCAGATGAGGATTATTCTTTCGTGGATCCACATAGCCATTGCTAGTACCCATGGAATGGTGCTAACACCCTTCCAACTGGGGTCACAAGTTGGACCCCAAATCAGTTTATAATCGAGGTATGTCTGTTAGATAAACACTCCCACAATTACAATTTTAGTTTTAGACTCAGTATAGAACTTAGTTCAATTCTACAAAATCAAGACTTTCAGAAACAGTCACCCAGTTATTAGTAATACAATTTTTAGTAATCTCAAATATCAGTCACTCAGTTATTAAAACTCAGTATTCAGTCTTAGTATAATATCAGATATAGTATATATATATATAGGCACAGTATCACATAATCAATATTTACAACAGTTTCAATTATCCATGCACTCTCATTCAGTTATGTTCATATCATTTAGTCAGTTACTATTCATGTTTATGTGCTCATGTATTTTAGCCTCACCTCATCAGGCATACCATTACATTCTATGTACTGATGCATACTCTATCTTTTCACTATGATGTCTCATATCATAGGTTCGAACACTCAGGTTCCTGACCGTACTTAGCACCTCAGGTGATGCAGTAGTTATAGTGGTGAGTCCTCATATTTTGAGGACAAAAGTATTAATTTAACATTCTAGTAGCTCAGTATTTTCAATAGTTGGAGTTAGTTGGGGACTTGTCCCATCAACTCCCTATTTATACAGTTAGAGGCTTTCAGACTATATTGTTATTAGTATTCAATATTTATTTTAGTATTTTGAAAACCTTATGGAATTTTAGTTATATTTCTACATATGTTATCAGTATTATTATTCAGTGCTCACAGTAGGTACCAATCATGGGTTAGCTTGTGGTTCTTCAGGATTGTACGCACCGTGTGATATCTAGGGTGAAGACTCGAGGCATTACAAACTTGGTATCAGAGCCTAAGGTTCAACAGAGTCCTAGGGAGTCTAAAATCCACGTCAAGTAGAGTCATGTTCATGGGTGTATAGCGCAACACACTTATGGACAAGTGGCTATGAGGCATTTTTAGGAATAAGTTTCTCTTCTTTCAGTATTCATGTCATGCGAGTAAGCATGAGGTCAAGTTAAAATATCTATCTAACTCAAGTTCCCCTTCCATTTATAGAATGTTCCTCCCAAAAAGACTAACGGAAAAAGAACTCGAAACCAGCCAACACCTCGCTCGTTCAGGCAGATCCCCTGGACAAACATGTCTCTCACACAGAATTTAGAGCAGCTTTTATCACTCTGGCTCATTCTGTGGCAGTTAGAATGAACACCCCAGCTACTAGTCAGGCCAACCCAGTGCCTAATACTGTTGCAGCCAAAATTTGGGACTTCACTCGAATAAACCCTCCATCGCTTTCTAGGACTAAGTCTAAATAGGACCCATAGGAATTTCTGGACACTGTGCAGAAGTTAACAGATATTATGGGGATAACTACTGTGAGAGTGTTAAGTTAGCTATATATCATTTGTAGGATGTGGATCATATATGGTTTAAGGAATAAAAGGCAGATAGGGTCGCAGATGTAGGGCCTATAGAATGGTAGGAGTTTGCTACTGCCTTTCTAGATAGGTTCTTCCTATTAGAGTTGAGAGAAGATAAGGTGTTAGGGTTCATCTATTTGAAGCATGGAAGCATAATAGTGAAGGAGTATTCTCTCAAGTTTACTCAGTTAGCTATATATGCTCCCCATGTGGTAGTTTATAGAAGGTCTAATATGAGTAAGTTTATGTCTAGGGTATCCGACAGTATAGTCAAGGATTCCAGGACCGCGATGCAAATTAAGGAGATGGACTTAGATAGGTTGATAGTCCATGCTCAGCATATAAAAGAGCAGCAAACTAAGAAGAATGAGAGGGAGAATAAGAGGGCTAAAACTGGTAGCTTCAACTTCACTCAGCCTAAGTCAGAAGGTGGTAATCGTCTTTAATTTTTCCTAAAATATTCAGTTCCATCTCTGTCCACAACCAGTGCTTCGGTGCCTAAGTGCAAAAATTGTAATAAGGATAGGGCTCCAGGCTCTAAGTCTCATGGTCATGTTAGCAGTGCCCAAACAATTTTTTTTTGTTAGAAATATGGCAGAAACCATTATGCTGTCTAAAGGGATGCCAGTGATGTATATTTCAGGTGTGGCAAGACAGGTCATAGAATAAGAGATTGTCCTCAGTTAGGTTCAGAGGGACAGTACAATCATCCCCTATCTCAGTGCGGTAGCCCAAATCTGTAGGGTGCCACTTCTAGTGCCACCAGTGGGCAATGCCCAAATAGACTCTATGAACTTTAGTCTCGACAGGATTAGGAAAGCTCTCCAGATATGGTCACTGGTATGTTACAAGTTTATCATTTACATATTTATGCTTTGATAGATCTAGGAGCTTCTTTGTTCTTTATAACTCCTTATATAGCCATTGACTTTAGAGTCAATCCCAAAATCCTAGCAGAGCCCTTCTCAGTCTCTACTCTAGTAGGTAAAAATATCATAGCCCAGTAGCTATAGAAGAGTTGTCTAGTTATGGTATCTCAGAAAGTTACATCAGCAGATTTAGTTAAGTTAGAGATGACAAATTTTGACGTTATTCACGACATAGATTAACTTAATTCATGCTATGCTTTAGTTGACTATAGAAATAGAGTTGTCTATTTTTAGTTCTTGAATAAATCTGTCCTAGAATGGAGCGGTAGTACTTTGGAACTTAGGGGTCCTCTTGTCTCCTACCTTAGAGCGAGAAAAATGATGTCCAAGGGGTGTGTCTATCATCTCATTTGTGTTTAAAACCTCAAATTCTGAGACCCCTAACCTTGAGTCAGTTTCAGTAGCATATGAATTTCCAAATGTATTTACTAAAGATCTTCTCGGTGTTCCTCTAGAGATGGAAATTGACTTCATAATAGACCTTCTTCTAGATACTCAGCCTATCTCTATTTTTCAATATAGAATAGCTCCAGAAGAATTCAAAGAATTGAAAGAACAATTGAAAGATCTCCTAGATAAAGGATTTATCAGTACCAGTTTATCGCCGTGGAGTACACCAGTTCTATTCATGCATAAGAAAGACGGTTCTCTCAGAATGTGTATTGACTACCATCAGTCAAACAAAGTCGCAGTCAAGAACAAGTACCTACTTTCCAAAATCGATGACTTGTTTGACCAACTTCAGGGTACCAGTTATTTTTCTAAGATAGACCTCAAATCAGGCTATCATCATCTTAGATTCAGAGAATATGATATTTCAAAAATAAATTTCAAAACTTGGTATGGTTATTCAAATTTTTAGTCATGTCATTTGGTCATACCAATGCCCTATTAGCTTTCATGGACTTGATGAACAGAGTGTTCAAGTAGTACTTGGACATGTTCTTCATAGTCTTCATAGATGACATTCTTGTATACTCCCGCCGTGAGAGTGATCATGCAGACCATCTCAAAATAGTATTCCAGACCCTCAGAGCCCATCAGTTATTCGCAAAATTTAGTAAGTCTGAATTTTGGCTAAGGTTAGTATCTTTTCTTGGTCATATAATTTTTGGTGATGGCATTAGAGTTGATTCTCAAAAGATTAAAGCAGTGAGAAACTGGCCTATACCCATCTCTCCATTAGATATTAGGAGTTTCTTGGGTTTGGCTGGTTATTACCGATGATTTATTGAAAGATTTTTGTCTATTGCATCCCTATGTGTAGATTGACTCAGAAGAAAGTCAAGTATCAGTGGTCAGATTCTTGTGAGAAGAGTTTTCAGAAGTTGAAGAATCAACTCACTACAGCCCTAGTTTTGACTTTACCAAATGGTTCAGACAGGTTTGTTGTGTATTATGATGCTTCCAGAGTTGGTTTGAGATGTTTTTTTGATGCAGAGAGGTAAGTTCATAGCCTATGCCTCTAGAAAGCTTAAGCCCCATGAAAAGAATTATACCACCCATGATTTTGAGTTAGAAGTTGTTGTGTTTTCCTTAAAGAATTGGAGGAACTATTTGTATGGGGTGTATGTTGATGTGTTCACAGATCACAAAAGCTTACAGTATGTTTTCTCTCAGAAACACTTGAACATGTGTCAGAGAAGGTGGTTAGAGTTATTGAAAGACTATGAAATGAGTGTTCAATATAATCCGGGCAAGGCCAATATAGTGGTTGATGCTCTCACTAGATTGTCCATGCATAGTGTTTCTCACGTTGAGGATGGTAAGAAGAAGTTAGTTTAGGAAGTTCATCAGCTTTCCAGGTTGGGTGTTCGTTTGGTTGATTCAGCTAAGGGTAGTGTATGTGTGTAGAATAGTTTAGAATCTTCTTTGGTTTTTGAGGTAAAAGAAAAGCAGGATAGAGATCCCCGTTTAGTTAAGCTGAAAGAGTCAGTCAGAGATCAAAAGGTAGAGGTTTTCTCCCAAGGTGGATATGGTGTGTTGCATTGCCAGGGTAGATTATATGTGCCATGTGTGGATGGCGTGAGGCAGCGGATTCTTGTAGAAGTGCATGGTGCGTGTTACTCGATTCATCCAGGAGCTACTAAGATGTACTGCGACTTATGAGATATCTATTGTGGAGTGGGATGAAGAGAGACATTGCAGAGTTTTTGGCTAAGTGATCTATATGTCAGCAGGATAAGATTGAGCATCAGGATCCTAGTGGATCTATGCAGGAGTTCAGTATTCTAACATGGAAGTAGGAGGAAGTTAACATGGACTTTGTGACAAGTTTACCTTGTACTCGTCATCAACATGATTCGATTTGGGTCATTATGGACAGTATGACACAATCAACCCATTTCTTGGTAGTTCATATCTCTTACTCAGTCGAGGATTATGCCAAGCTCTATGTTAGAGAGTTGGTAAGATTGCACGGAGTTTCGTTGTCCATCATTTCAGATAGAGGTACGCAGTTTACCTCTTACTTTTGGAAAGCCTTCCAAAAGGGTCTTGGTACCCAAATTCACTTTAGTACAACCTTTCACCCTCAGACAGATGGTTAAGAAAAATGACCATTCAGATTCTAGAAGATATATTTAGAGCATGTGTTGTAGACTTTAAGGGCAGTTGGGATGACTAATTACCCTTGATTGAGTTTGCATAAAATAACAACTATCATTCCAGCATTCAGATGGCTCTATTTAAGGCGCTTTATACGAGTAGATGTAGATCTCCAATTGATTTGTTTAAAGTAGGTGAGGCCACAGTAGTAGGGACTGACTTGGTGTTTGATGCGTTAGAAAAGGTGTAGTTGATCTAAGAGAGGCTTAATATATCTAAGAGTCGATAAAAATCTTATGCAGATGTGAGAAGAAAAGATCTCGAGTTTAAGATTGGTGACTATGTATTTGAAGATATCTCCCATGGAGGGAAGAGATTTGGCGAGAAGGGGAAACTTAGTCCCTGATATGTTGGTCCTTATAGGATTCTCAGTCATTTCGGTAAAGTAGCATATTAACTTGAGTTGCCTGCAGACTTAGCATCAGTGCACCAAGTGTTTCACGTCTCCTTGCTAAAGAAATGCATTGGTGACCCAGCAGTAGTAGTTCCTATAGAAAGTATAGATGTTCTGAATAGCCTCTATTATGAGGAAATCCTAGTAAAAATCCTTGATCATCAGATTCAAAGACTAAGGAACCAAAAAATTCCTTTGGTCAAAGTTCTTGGGCGAAATCAATCAGTTGAGGGAGCTACTTAGGAAGCAGAAGCAGATATGCGAACCAAGTATCCTTACCTCTTCTCCGCAAACTCAGACTCAGCTTAAGGTAATAGTATTTCTTAGATTTACTCTATTCCATGTTCAGTTACAACTACATAGCATTCTTATATCATTCATGCATTCATGAAACAGTTCAGTCATGTGTCATGTCTCCAGAATTCAGTCATGCTTTAGTTATGCATGTCAGTGTAAGTACAGTTCCTCAGATACCCTCAGTTCAGTCAATCTCATTTGAAAACAAATGTTCCCAAGGGGGAGATATTGTAAGACCCCGCAAAATCCTAGTCGTGTTTGTCCTATATAGCATGACAAAAGAGGTCCCAGGCTTAGAAAATTTCAGCTAAATGTCAAGACTTAGAATCATTTTAGCTTTCGAAATTGGAGGATCTCATATTTTACTTTTCCGATCTTAGTATGCCGATTTTCATGTTGATTCATGATCAAGGTCACATGTAGATCATCTCAGGCGAGTTTTGGAATTTTTGGACTAGCGTAAGGGTGAGTTTGGATGTCCAAAATAGCAAGGGGTCATGATAGGGCAGCGCCACGAGGGCCAGTTTACCCAGGCTCAAGATTGCACCGCGAGGGATGTTTGACCCGAGCAGAGGTCACGTCGCAGGGGTCGCTTGACCTAAGTAGGGGTCACGAAGCGATAAGGGATCCTGTCCAGCAAATTTTATCTGGGTTTGTGGGGGAAAATGGGTCATTTTCCCTTTAATTATTCAGCCTTACCACGAAATTTTATATCCTAAAGGGCAAAACTCATTCTTTATTCTCAAAATTCTCTCAAGAAAAAACCCTAGATCATCAGGCTTAGGATTCAAGGCCCAACAATTCACCACCATTCTAAAGAAATCAACAATCAAGGTATGTCAGGTGTTCATCCTTGGGTTTTCTTCCACCCATAGAGTTCATACTACTGGAAAAAGGGGCTATAAAGACGATTTAATTACCGTCCTCATAGACATCACAACCATCCCCATAGGTCTAGTGCGACGATTTCCACAACCTATACAACTGAAGGCGTTACGGTAGGTCTAATGTGACGGTTGTTCTATAACCGTCCCTATATCATGACCTTTACCGACGGTTATTGTCTTGACTGTATGGTGATGGTTATATATACTATTGCGACGGTTTTATATATATGCTATTGGGATGGTTATATATGCCATAGCGACGGTTGTATGCATATGATATTGGGATGGTTATATATTATATTGCGACGGTTGTATGCATATGCTATTGGGACATTTATATATGTTATTGCAACGGTTGTATGCATATGCTAGTGGGACGGTTATAAATGCTATTGCAACGGTTGTATACATAGCTATTAGGATGGTTATATATGCTATTGCGACAGTTGTATGCATATTCTATTGGAACAGTTATATATGCTATTGTGACGGCTGTATGCATATGCTATTGGTACGGTTATATATGCTATTGCGATGGTTAAAAATGAGCTATAGCAATAATTAATTTTATGCTATTGGGACAGTTATTATGAGGCTATTAGGAAAATTATTATTAGAATATTCAATAATACTATATTATATTAATTCAATGATTTTATAAAGGTACCATAACACAAAAAATGTACATATATATTAATCATCAAGAGTATTAGTAACAATTAATTTCCAAAATGTCATATGCAAAAAAACAACTATTTTTTGACCATTCCAAAAGATCAAAACATACACAAGTTTTGAATGTTAAAAAATAAAAGATGTTTGAAACTACTCGATCAAATTTTTCAGCAACTAGTGTAACATGAAGCCAGTGCGATCGATCTCTTAGGTCAAGTCTAGTTCATCAATTTCGTTTCTGCCATCTTCTATGTCATGATCACCTACCACAATAAGAAAAATAAAATTAAAGTCTAGCAACAAACTACACAACGACAACAACATACCCAATATTGAGATCAAGCATACGTATATACCCAAAGTTGGGAAAGATCAAGCAAACCAAGTATATAGATTGTTATCATCATCGTTTGAAGGGTATGTATTTTAATTTTCATCTTCCCACTAAGTCCTATTTCCATATTTAGTTATATACTTGATACAAATAGGAGCAACTATACATTGATTCATGAGGTTTGTGAGGTAAAGAAAAAATGAAAGAATGATACATTAGTTACAAAAATATGGCATGAATTGAGTTAAAGATAAGATATGATTATCCATTTTTATAAAGTTTATGTCCAATAGACAAACTTAACCTCAAATCATATAATACTTAGCCAATATACCTATTTATAAATATATGTAACCTTAGTGTCACTAAATAAACTAAACAAATAAAAATGGAGAACCAACACAATTACTTGTTCTGCAAGTTATTTTTCCTTGTAACATTAATTTTTCATGGACAAGTTGTTCATGGCTTCAAAATGGATGATCAGGAACGTACGTTAATGTTGTGGCATCGATCAAAAATGCATTCAGGGATGACTAATTCTGATGATGAAAATAATTTGGTATTTGATTTTGATGAAGAACAAGTAGTACATGTTGGAAATATGAGGATGATTTGATAAAAGGTGGTCTTCCAGGACAACCAAAATCAAATGTGAAGTTTAATCAGTATGCAGGTTATACTAATGTTGATGAAAAGAATGGGAGAAGCCTTTTCTATTACTTTGCTAAATCTTCTTCTAGAAATTCTTCATTATTCTCTGGCTAAATGGAGGTCCAGGATGTTCATCATTAGGATTTGGGGCCATGCTTGAACTTGGTCCTTTTGGTGTAAATCCCGATGGTAAAACCCTTTATTCCAGAACATTTGCATGGAATAAAGTTGCAAATGTAATGTTCCTGGAGTCACCAGCAGGGGTTGGCTTCTCCTATTCTAAAACTAGCTCTGATTATGCATTCTAAGACAACGAGAGGACTGTTGAAGATACATATAGGTTTTTAGTGAATTGGTTCAAGAAGTTTCCACATTACAAAGGCAGGGATTTCTACATCATGGGAGAAGTCTATGCAGGATTCTTACGAAAGGACTTGTAAAATGGAAGCACCCTTAAATAGACATTAAATAGATTCCACCATCACATACTTCCCACCAAATTCCAAACTATGGTATGATGTTACTACACACCAACCTACCAACAATATCAACTCAATAAAAGTCCCTAAAGATTGGATGGAAGTATCGATTATCCTTTCCTATTAGTAGTCACAACATTACTCTTATAGTTTTCTGTTACTAGATTTTTGTTACTATCTGCCGCTTCTTGTACGTCAATTGACATATTATAGTGACAAAAAGATGTCAACAACAATGCTATTGAATTGAAATAGACCACACATGGCTTCACTAAACTTCAAAATTACAACAAGATGAAAAAGAATACAAGATTGCAACAAGTAGAACAACAAGATGTCAACAACAATGCTAGTGAATCGAATACTAACCTTGATTGTTTTGACTGTTTCTCCCAGTATCTACAAGTGTAGAGGTAGAATCTTTTTATGAAGAAATGGACAATGTCGCTAGCATCTTAGGATCCAATAATCCTGTAATATGAAGTTGAGCAATTACATCTGTAATAACTTCTTATCTAATGTATATATCATAGTTGATAATTTCCCTAGATGATTACTGGTAAACATATTTTTTAAAATGGTAAGTAATATTGATAAAGCACAAATGCCTGAAAACATTCTCCAAAACAACCAAACAATCAAAAGGGAAAATCTATGAACTATCTATGTAAGCTTTCTACACACTGTAACAAAGTTTCCACATCATTTACAAAATATTACACCAACCAGAGAGGAAAATAATACAATCAGATCTGATTTCATTACAAAGTAACTATGCTGATCAAATTTCAATGAAAATTTTTACAGAGAAATATTATTATATTATATATTTCCCTCAAATACTAGATATCAAGCTATGTGACTCTTCACACAGGTTTGAAGAATTATCTTGTAATATTTCCGGGATGTATTCCATTGAGTTATTTTTTCACGTAGAGTTTTCCTATTTAATTTTCATGATATTTAAGATATTTGAGCTTCCATTTAAAAATCTTCATGCCATAGATCCTTTTTTATAATACTTCACAACCTATGGGATTTAATTTAGAAAGTCAAATTACGAGGATGTTTGGACCTCTTGGAAACACCTATGAACTCTTGCAAGCAGCTGCTCCAAAATTTCATGGGTTAATGATGCATCTGAAGAGTCTTTTGATGTTGCAGTTGCCAGAGCAGTTGCAGAAACTTTCCTAATTTTTTTAAAAATAGAAATACGGAAAGATCTAGTAACGGTTTAAATAAATGGAGAAGGAACCAAAAGAGATCTAGTAATGACATCCATGTTATGATATATGGCATTTTCTTATTTTGCAGACAGCGAGAGAAACAATCAAGGTTCTTAAATATGTCTACTAACCAAAATGACAGCCATGTGTAGGAGCCTATATTTCTTAACCATCTAGTATCACGAGTATACTAAAAATAAGCACAAAAAATAATCACATGCAACTAAACTGACCTCAAAGTGTGGTATATGTACCTGAGGTCTATAGAAATAGTTAAACAAATTGATAGTTGTCAAGTGTTCAACCAGCAGCTTCAGGCGGTCACTCTGAAAATGTTTACGAGATTTTTTTAGACAAATAGTAACTTTTGAAATTCTCTATAGCAGAAGAAATATTGTTGTTCCTCTATTCTAAGAAGTTCTTATATGTATGTGAAGTGAGAGTTTACCGAACTCATTTTGCAAAAGTTGAAACTTTTTATAACTTTTTTATTCAATACAACAATCTTGAGGTAAAACATGCAGATATTGTTTTAGAGAGAAGAGAGACACAAGTTATTTCCATATGCAAGGGCTTCTCACTTTGGCAGTTATGCATGTTGAAGCATTAACACCTTTAGAAAGAGAAACACTATAAAACTAGCTAAACGCAGTCTAGAAGCACCGAGATTGAATTTATATGACCTACATAGGAAAACCCATCTAAATTTAGAATAAAATGTTGCAGTATTTGCTATTTAGCACCCTCCAACCTTAAAAAAGAAACAAGTATAAATACTTCTAACAACAAAAGAGTGAACCTTTTTTCCTTGTTACAAAAGTTATGATAACAAGAAAACTCTTAATACATAATTTATTTGGAAATCAAAATTAACTCAGTGAACCCTAAATCCCATTTTCATTACTTACAACTATTTCACAGCTTAGACACTTAAAATTAAGCAAATAACAACGAACTAACAATGGACTAGAGACGGTACACAAAATAAGACAATTTCAAACTACCGAGATGTAAATAAAAACATTCTGAACAAAAAAGTACGACTAGATTTACCTAAATCTAGCAATTTCTCTTAAGGGGCCACCAATTCCACATCCAACATCCAAAATATGTCAATGGGACAAGGAACTTTCATCATGTTCCACTTGCTAAAATGAAGTTGAAAGGCCAAACAAGAACCAAAATCAAAAGTAAAACGGAGAAAGAATATAAGAACAAAAAGAAATCCATAGTACTCAAAATAAAAGATAGGATCAACATAGACAACAAATACACCTTTTGTCCTTGCTTTACGCCTAATTGTAGAGAAAGAAAGTCTTTATGTCGTTCGATACTTTCTTGAAGTGATTCCCCTTTCCATCTATTATAAGAAGGAAACTATAATAACTAATTGTCCTCTTTTATTGATGATTATTGTTTTTTAAGAAAACAGTAAGTGCATTCGTAAAATAAAGGAACAAAGTACCTACCTTGGAGCAAAATAGAAAGATTCAGCCCAACTATACTCATAAAAGCTTGTTGCAAGATCTAATTAGGAAGTCATTAAATTACTCTCCACGATGTTGAATGTCGAGCAGCACTTCTGTATTTCAAATTAGTTACTACTTACTAATCTATTTTTCGTATTTATTACATTCTATTGATCAATATAGTAATCACACTTCCAGATTTAGTTATCAGTGAATAACCCTAATAGAAATATCAAGACAAGAATTTAAATGCTTACCAATTGATAGGCAAGCTTGGAAGAAGGACCAAACATTGAGCCAAGAAACGAATTAATATTTAAATTCAAAACTTAGATTCACTTAGTGACATATGAAATCATGGTATAGATGTCGCCGTCCACCATCACATATCGCAGACCTGCAATAGAATCAAGACACAAAATTGATGGACACCTTGAGAAAGTTGCTAGCTCCAAAATTTTACAATCGCCACACGCCTCACTATCAGAGGGGTAATATTTACTCTATGAAACAAAATCCTCGCCTTTAAAAGCAATGATAAACCTATGTTTCTTTTGTCACGAATAGTTTCTTCACACTGCTTGTTTATCAGTAATATAATGTTCGTGTGAGAAAGAGTGCAAAAAGTGATACTTGTAATTAATTCATGAAAGAGAGTTAATAATTATCCACAAAGAAGATTTAACCTTTTGCGCTAATGGATTTCTCATAAAAACAACGGGATAGTGGTAATAAGATAAGAGGAGATGCTATTAAGAAAATACTTGAAAGAATTTTTTTCAAAAATAAAACATTTAAAAGAAAAAGCGGGGACCCGAAAACAAGTGCAAAATGTCACCTCAACAAGGTCTTTCTCCATGTCAATAAACTCGGAGTTGTCTGGTTCATCTTGTAAAAGTTGTCACACCTGATATATAAATAAAGTAAAAATTTTAAATATGAATTACAGGAGCTGCAAAATTTTAAAAACTATATAAACTTGAAGAAATGATTGTGAAACTAGGAATAACTGATAATATAACCGCATATCCTCTCCACAATATTTAGTAATTTTTTCTACCAGTTGATAAAACCTTCTAACAAAACCTAGAATATTCACTTCGCTTCTGTTCCTACCCTCAGACAACATCAGTCAGAGCCTCCAAAGTACAGTGAAATCTCTTAACATGCTAATATTATGCCTTCTATCAACTAAAATTATCCTTAAACAAAGATAATTATAATGTGACTCGAGGAATTGTTTGGCATGAGTTGTGATATCTATATGAATTAGCTAACAAACTGATTTCATCTTAACTCAAACACTAGAATGGGAGCCTTGGAGTAATTGGTAAAGTTACTGTCATATGACCCAGAGGTCACAGGTTCGAGCAGTGGAAATAACCCCTTGCAAAAATATAAGGTGAGACTCCGTACAATAGACCCTTGTGGTCTAGCCCTTCCCCGAACCCCATGTATAAAAAAGCCCTTTCTTCAACTCGAACACCAACAAAACTAACCTAAGCTATTTCTATCTTCAAAAAATTAACTCCTAAATTCTGTATTACACTATAAACAAGATCATCCTACTTTTCTAAGGCAACAGACAAACAACAGTCATATATTTTGGGACCTAAAAAAGTAATATCATCAGACCACAAAATCCACAAATTAGACCACAAATTCACAAAATTACCCTAAAATCAGACCAAACAATCCACGAAATTACCCTAAAATTAGATCACAAGTCCACAAAATTACATAAAAATACATATATGTTGGTTCATATACTCAAAACATGGCATAAAGAAGGAAAAACAAAATCGAAAGACAATTTTTTGTATCTTTTTTAGACCGTAAATTCACAAATTAGACCACAAATCCACAAAATCACCTAAAATCGGACCACAAAATTCATTTGAATAATATAGGGAACAAAATTGGAGACATACCTGAGAAGAAAAACATTTTCAAAGAAGTAAAATCGCAGGAAGACCAGATAAAAATCAACTTTTTGTAGCTCAGAGAAGACACCAGATGCAAATCAGCGACTTAAGGTCTAATTTAACACTACCAATACTCAAAAAGTGGCATCGTTTTTCAATCTCTGATTGTCATAATGATATATTTATGAAGACGTACTAAGGACGAGTTGGATATCCAGCATAGAACGGAGAAGAGGTTTGATTGAGCTGACCGAAAAAAATTAGGGGAAAATTATGGTATTAATCCTAGACGAATCGTGCTCACCAAAAAAAATTGGGGGGAAATTTTTTATATTAACCCTAGAGGAATAGGGATGAGCATAAAAAGTTGAGGGAAAAATATTTGCTACTAACCCTACTTGTTCTAATTTTTTTAATAAAAATATTTTTTAAAAAACGGGTAAAATTAGTATTGGCGAAAAAATTCCCGCCTAATGTATATTTTAGAAGATATAAATAAACCTATTGGAACGGTTATAATCACCGTTACCATAAATAAACCTATTGGGACAGTTTCGGAGGCTTATGGAATGGTTAACTTAAATTATTTTCTAAAATCTATTGAGACGGTTATATATCGATTACCATAGATAGCTATTGGGATGGTTATAGTAACTATTACCATAAATATACCTATTAGGATGGTTTTGGAAGCTTATAGGACAGTTAACTTAAATTATTATCCAAAATCTATTGGGACAGTTATAACCATTGCTATAGCTTTTCTATAGTAACGGTTCTATAACCATCGCTAAATAAGTGTTCTGATAGCCCTCATTTCTAGTAGTGTCAAGAACCCTTTTAAAACTACAAGTTTATTGATTTCATGATTTACATATTCTGAATTGGATTGTGTTCATGTATGTATTGATGTTTGATTTTCAAATCAAGTTTCATTACAAGTTTCAAGTAAATTAATTAGCATGTATGTAGAATTATGCGATTCTCATGTTAAGACCTTGAATTGTAAGTTGAATGTTATAGACATGATGTTTATATTTTGAGGAATTCCATGTGCATTAATTATGTTCCCCAAGTGTTTGGTAGAATGCCTATATAAATTGAGTGGTGAATTCATGACATGTTATCATGTGGTCCCATTCATGATAAGTTTATGTCTCTCAAGTGTTTGACAAAATGTTTAAATGAATGCATGGTGATTAAGTAATTAATGTAATATTTTTAAGATTTTGGCATGTTTTGTTGATGATGCTATCGAGTCTCGGGGGTATTAAATACCCGAAAATCTAGTTGTTTACCTAGAACTACAATAGTCTCACTAAAGTCATGAACAGTAGTACTCAGTCAGTTATAGAACTCAGTGAAATCAATCCAGTTCAGTCAATCAACACGATCAGTAATAGTTCAGTCAATCCAAGTACAGTCCAGTGATTAGTTCAGTTTCTATTCAGTTGGGAGTAGGATTCAGCACCGAGCAAACCAAGGGATGGGGGCTGACCTGCCAGTTGAGGGTATGACCTTTAGTAGCAGTCCCTTAATTTCAGAACTACATAGCCAACGTAGGTTAAATATGTCAACTTTCCAGTTGAGTGTTGATAAAGTGTTCACTTGCCGGTTGAGGGTGACACATATCTCACCTGCCAGATGAGGGTGATTCTTTAGTGGATCGATATAGCCATTGTTAGTACCCGTGGTGCAGTGCTAACACCCTTCCAACTAGAGTCACAGGTTGGACCCCAACTCAGTTTATAATCGGGGTATGTAGATAAGATGAACAGTCTCATAGTTATAGTTTCAATTTCAGACTCAGTATAGAACTCAGTTTAGTTCTACAAAATTAGAACTGTCAGAAATAGTCACCCAGTTATTAGTGATCTCATATATCAGTCACTCAGTTATCACAAATCAGTATTAAGTTTTAGTATAATCTCAGATGCAGTATATATATATGCACACTATTGCATAATCAGTATTTACAGTAGTTTTAGTTATCCATGTATTCTTATTCAGTTATGTTCATATCATTTAGTCAGTTACTATTCATGCATATGAGCCTATGCATTTCATCCTCACCTCATCTAGCATACCAGTACATTCCATGTACTGACACTTACCCTTTCTTTGAGCTATGATGTCTCATGTCATAGGTTTGAACTCTCAGTTTCCTAACCATACTTAGCAGCTCAGGTTATCAGCTGTAGTTATAGTGGTGATTCCACATATTTAGGATAGATTTATTATTTCAGCATTCCAATAGATTTATTATGTCGGAACTTGTCCCATCAACTCCCTATTAGACATTTAGAGGCTTTCAGACTAGACTAGTTCAGACAGATGTTCAGTTTATTTTGTAGTATTGCTATCAAGATTCAATATTTATTTCAGTATTTTGAGAACTTAATGGCACTTAAGTTATATTTCTACATATATTATCAGTATTATTATTCAGTGCTCACAGCATGTACTAGTCATGGGTTAGCTTGTGGTCCTTCGGGATTGTAGGCACCGTGTGACGTCCAGGGTGTAGACTCAGAGTATTACAACCACACTATCAGATACCCCACACATAAACTACTTATCTTAGATCTTCTATAAGCTACCACATGAGGAGCATACCTATCCAACTGAGTAAACTTGAGGGAATACTTTTTCACGCTCATGTTGCCCTGCCTCAAGTTGATGAACTCTAATACCTTATCCTCTCTTAACTCTAATGAAAAAAACCTATATAAGTAGGTAGTAGAAAACTCATCCCATTCTATAGGCCCTGCATATGTGCCTCTATCTACCTTTCACTTTTTAAACCAGGTATGGGCTACATCTTGCAACTGCTAAGTAGCCAATTCAGCACTCTCAGTTGAAGTCACCCCCATAATATTTGTTACCTTCTATACCATGTGTAAGAATTCCTATGGATCATTTTTAGATTTGGATCCCAAAAATAGAGGAGGATTCATTTGGGTAAATTCTTGAATCCTAGCTTCGGCAGTATTGGTCACTTATTTCGCCAAAATAGCGACTGGCAGAGCATTTTGAGCCACTACAGAGTGATCAATAGTAGCGAATACATCTTTGAACTTTTTATGAGAAACTTTCTCATTTAGGGGAGCTTCCTGAACTGGCAGAGGTGTTGGCTGGTTTATGTTTCTTCTTCCGTTTGTCTTTTTGGGAGGCATGTTCTGTAAATAGAAGGGAAAGTTGGATTAGATAGAGAGTTTAACATGAGCATCATGCTCATTCGCATGATATAAACACTGCAAGAAGGGAAACTTTTCTTAAAATGCCTTATAGCCTCTTGCCCATAAGTATGGTACACTTCACACTCATGCACAAAACTCTACTTGATGTGGCTTTCAGACATTCTAGGACATTTTAAAACCTTAGGCTCTGATAACAAGTTTGTAACGCCCCAGGAGTACACCTTGGATTCCACACGGTGCTTACAGTCCCAAGGGACCATAAGCTAGTCCATGAGTTGGTACTACTGTGAGCACTGAGTAAAACTAATAACAAAAGGTCATATGCAGAATTTAACTGAGGAATGCCATAAAGAAGTAATAAATATGATAAAATCTATAAAAAAAATTGATATACTGATAAAACATATGACAATGACAACTGAAACCTGAGAATTGTCTAACTATCTGAAATATTCAAAAGTATTTAAACTGACTGAATGAAAGCTGATGGGATAGGCCCTAACTAAATCCAAAAAACTATTGAACTAAAAGCATGAAAGTAAATATAATTGGTCCTTAAAATATGAGGACTCACCACTAATACGACTTATAATTTGGGGAGAATATGTGTGATATGGAAACTTACCATCTGAACCTGTGATATGATACATCATAGAGCAATAAAAGAGAATGTGATTAGTACTTTGAATGTACTGGTATGCTAAAATAGATAGGTTGATATGCATGGTTTCATGTGCATGAATAATAACTGACTGAATATATATAAAATGACATGCTGAATAGAATACATGCAAACTGTAAGTGCTGAAGATACATGACCAAGCATAAAACATGTTCTGAATATAATCTAAAATTTGAAATACTGATAACTGAATAACTATTATCTTTATGCTATGGTCAAGCAAATCTGAAACTGAATCACTAAACTGATGACTAGACTGAGACTGTGGGATCTATCATCTAACTGACATGTCTCAATGAGCAAATTTGGGGTCCAACCTGTGACCTCAGTTTGAAAGGTGTTAATACCGTGCCATGGGTACTAACACTGGCTATGTGGATCCAATAAAGTGTTGTCCCGAAGGACTAAGGGTTACCCTCAACTGGCAGGTACCCCTATGAGATCAACCCTCAATTGGTAGGTTAATATCTCAACCTACGCTAGCTACATAGTTCTGGAACACGGGGACTACTACTAAAGGTTAAACCCTTAACTAGCAAGTGATCCATTATTCTTGGGTTTGCTTGGTGCTAAATCCTACTCCCAACAGAAGTGACTTAGAGTACTAAATCATTCTGAGATTATCTGATTATGATAACTGACTAAACTGATAATACTCGTAACATATTCTGAAACTATTGTAAAGATACAGAGACTAAGTAAACAACTATGGTTTTGGGTATTCGTAACCTCCAGGACTCGATAGCAGTAATAGTAAAATAGTACTAAATTTTGGGGACATAATATGAAAGCATTTATTCAAAATTCACTCTTGTAGGCATTTCATCAAACACTTGGTATTCATAGTTTAAGCTAATCATGGGAATAGTATAAAACTTGGAGTAATAGCAGGATTTCGACATTAATAACACTTAATCATGATTTAAATTAGTGAATAGCAATATTAAACATGTGGGGTTTGATAAAAAACAATAATTTCATGTAAACATAGTATAGAATTACAATTTATGGAAGTTCAAGGTAAAAATCACAATTTAAAATCACAATAACTTGTAAAGATTTGGATATTTGGAGTCCATGGGTGAAAAGGACCCATGAATGAACACATAACATACCTGGGTTGATGAATTCATGAGAATTGATGGTGGATTCTTGAGATTTGATCTTGAATCTTGAAGGGCTAGGGTTTGTTCTTGAAAGAGGGATACTTTAATTAGAGTAATTTGTGAAATAATTTCCAAATGATGCGCTATTGGGACTTAAATCCTGTGTTTGTATGGATTTGGGGCTATGAAAAAAGACCAAATAGTCCTAAGAATTTAAATCGCAAAAATTGGAATACTCAATTTTGAGACCCGGCGCAATGCGGTGCAATCACATAGGGCCACTGGAAAGTTGATAATACCTATTTTTCCCAATGGCACGACGCGGTGCCATCGCATTGCACCTCCGAAAATGGACAACTACGAACTGGGACCTTGGCGCGATGCATCGCCATCACGGTGCCCCTCTAGAAAGTGGACAATTGTGAAATGTCCCCTTGGCGGGATGTGGTGCCAATCGCAGTGACACACTAGAAAAAGGATGAACGTGAAATTGGCCTTCACCGCGACACAACCTTATTGCGTTGGACTACTATTTTTCACTAAAAGTGCCATAACTTCTCACCTGAGTATCGAATTTGGGCAAAATTGGTATTCGGAAAGCTAATTCAATTTTCTATCATTTGGTGTGTCTTGAGCTAGAAAATTTTGAGTAGAGAAAAATATATGCTCATTTGAAGTTGACTAAAGCAACATTCTTATCAAAATTTCAATCGGTAATGATTATTTTGATTCGTCTAATAACTAGGAGCTATTTGAGACCTTAATATACTTCAAACTAACTCATAAAACTACCAAAGAGCTATAATTTACTATGCATGAGCATTAAATATGGCGCTAAGATTGGTTTGGATTTGTTGGGTATTACAAGTTCTAATGTCTATAGTAGTTAGAAAGCAATCAAATTGAAGAGAACAATAATATATGCATAAAACCTCTTTGAGAATCACTTTATACAACGAACTCTTTGTTAATTCTTCATGGTTCCCACAACCCTATTAGTGGGGTTTAGTTGATCATGATTACAAGAGGACATTAATAATTTTAAAGAGAAAACATAATCATGCACTTACAAGGAATAAGATGAAAGATCATGAATCTTAATTATGAATAAAACCCTAAAAATTGATGTTTATACTTTCAAGAAAAATATTATGCCTCAAAAGTGTCAACCGAATGCAAACTATAGCATAAAACCTGATAGGACTATTTATAGATACAAAAGAAATCCTATCCTAGATTGTATAGGAAAATAAATTCGAAATGTTTCCTCTAAATGTAAACCAAGTCATGAATCAATCTACCAATCATGAACCAAGTCATGGAAATCAGACACTACTTGCACTTCTTCAGTATCTTGTTTGCTGACACTTTCTACCAATCATAAAACAAGTCCATTATTTGGGGACTCAATTTTTCGAATGTAGGTCAATGATCAAGTTCAAGATTTGAAGACTTGGTTTAAGTTTTTGAGCTCCAATTTATGGAAATCAGATTTTTGATTTTTTTGTTCGAAACTTAATTAATGAACAGGTTTCATAGTTTGTGGATGGTTTCATGACTCGTGGATGCTTTCCACAAGACCCCTTTTGATACTTTCTGGATCTTTTTCCTTGATTTTACCTCCAAAACCTATTTTTTCGATATGTCATGGTTTCATGGAACTTTTGATGCTTAAACAAGGAGATTATGCAGGAACTTGGGTCTTTTTGTTTGATATCATGTATGTTTATGTTGAATTTGCAGAAAAATTGTTTCAAAGAAATAAAGATGATGAGTTGCTTATTTGGTGGGGAATTGGTGACCCATTAGTTGAGTTGCGACATGTGGGTTGGACCTAGGCCTCATTATTTAGGGGTGCGACTTGAGTTCTGAAGTTGATTTCCAAGCCTAATTTCCATAAATAAAACCTACTATTTGTGACTCTAACCCACTCCACATGAGTTGGAATCTTTAAATATGTTTTGAAAGTTGAAGGTTAGCTCTGATTCCTATGATTGAAGCCATGACTCGTAGGTCTAATCCACACCCAACCTATGATTCATAGGTGCTGCCGACCTAGTTTTTCTATGTAGTTTAGGATAGAATTTATTCTATACCTTTAAATACTCCATTGATATTTTATCATTCAATTACACACTTTTTACACTACTTTGAGGTTCTGAGATACATTATTTCTCTTGGAATCATTGACATTGGTTTTTAGGGTTTCGTAATAAATTTTAGATTTTAATTTTTCATGTTTTTCTTGTAAGTTCAACATTATTCTTTCATCTATGAAATATTCGTATGTTCTTATGATAAAGAGTAGATAAACCCCAAACTAAGGTTGTGGGAACCATATGAATTAAATGAAGCAGTTTAAGTGTGAAGTCATTCTAGACCCGTCTTCTCTCATATATTGGTATTTCCTTTAGTTAGATTACTTTCTTGATGGTGTCCAACATTAGGAACTCACATGTATTCTAGAGTTACTCAAGAGAGAGGTAGATATTGAGAAAAAGGAAATAACACGAGTAATTTGAAGCTACTAATCTTCATCTAATTAACTTGAGTCATAACTGGGATAGTTAATCTAAAATCACAAAACAAGGGTTAGTAATTCTGTGCTCTAAGTTCAAAAGGAGATGAGTGAAATTCATCTAAACTAAGGTTGAGAGATGATTGGGCGATACATATCCTATTATATTTTGCATGCAAGGCATCGGGATAGTTTGATAAGCACAAATAGTCTATGGAGTTTTCAAGCAGTAGGAAGCACAATCCTAGCGCTCGTCTAATATTGATCACAATTTAATTAACTAACAACTGTTACTATTACTATTAGTGTTATAAAAAAAACCTCTTTTATTTATGTAATTCCCAATTACTTTATTAAACTCTTGACAAAACTTTGGCCTGTTCCTCATGGGATTGACCCCAACTCAGTTGGGTCCTATATTTGATCTAGCGACCTCTTTATACATTTTCAGAGGTGTAATTTGAGTGACATCAAATCTTTCCATTTTTTTATGGGAATATGATTACAAATTAATTGATTGAGTTTGTTTATGTTGTTGGTTTTATTTGTTGATTTCTATTTTTGTGTTGTTTTAGAGCACACATCAATGTATTCCCCATACTCAAAGTTAAGGAAATTCCCTAATTCCATTCAGTCCTGATCTTGAGAGAACTCTAAGACAAAAGTAAAATATGGAGAGATAAGGAGTTCATGATCAAGGATCCCTACTTGAAGGGGCTCATGATGACCTAGCACTATTAAATCAGCCACCTCAGTATGGTGTTCAGGAAACTATAAAGCGGGTCACTATTTTTCTTGATGGATGAGGAAACTACTAGGAAAGTAGTTGCCCGTTGAGAAGCTAGGGAAGAATGGGCTAGTTAAGAGATGGAAGAGCATCCAACTTCACTTGATACAGATAGAATGAGAAGAAACAAAGGTCAACGACCCATCCAATAATACCTTCCAGTTTATGATGATCTAAATAAAGATTTGGGATATATTGAACCAGTTAAAAAGGTGCAATCATTCCTTCAGAATTTCCCTAAGGGACTAAATTAGATATTAGTGTGATGATCCAGTTACTAAACTTGAAAGGGGTGTTTTTTGGTCTACCTACTGATGGAGCAAACATGAACCTTATGATCTTTGTGGGGATATGCACTTCATATAATATGCTTGAGGTGATTCAAAAATCTATACGACTGAGGCTGTTCCCATTCTCTCTAACAAGAGAGGCAGCTTTGTGGTTTGGAGAGCTGCCTTGTGGAACCATCATAACTTGGAATGAGTTGAGGACACAGTTTATGGACCAACTTTTCTCACCCTCTGTAATGATGCAATTGAAAGATGAGATTTA
The DNA here is from genome assembly GCA_030864215.1 of Capsicum pubescens. Taxonomy (NCBI): domain Eukaryota; kingdom Viridiplantae; phylum Streptophyta; class Magnoliopsida; order Solanales; family Solanaceae; genus Capsicum; species Capsicum pubescens. The sequence goes on along the minus strand of CM061545.1, from coordinate 78,626,190 downwards.
TAATTTCAGGTAGTTATATTCAGAGGCACTGTATGAGACATAGATGAGGTTCAATAAGAAACTGTGGAATATTCCAAATCATAGAATCGCATAGAGAAACGTACTTGAGATATTCACAGGGCCTTGAATACTAACACCAAGTTTATAAGTAATACTATTACAAGATGATATTTAATGAGTCTTTGTTGGGAGAATGCTTTTAAAATCTTAGACTATATCAGTAAAATCAATTAAGGGTGGCATACTCGAGATGTGGATAGATCAGTCGACACTTATGCAATTGGTGCTTCTAGTGAGAAGAGAGCATCAAATGAAACAATGCCTCAAGAGGTAGCACAGCTAAGAATTGAGATTGGGCTACTTACGAAGTAATTTACCATAGTTAGAATAAAAAAGGTAAATGTTGTGGGTACTCGAGTTAAGGCTTCTAGACATGAAAATTCAGATTTTGAGAAAGAAGAAAAGTATTTAGAAAGAGAGATAGCGGGTTTCCAAGCTAAAGGCCAAGGGTCTAATCAAGACAATTGAACCTAAGGCAAGGGAATCAAGGTTGGAAGTAATATAAATATAGGTATAGGGACAGAGTAAAGAGCATGATGGTAACTGGAAGAGTAAAGATAACTACAAGGATAAAAGTGTCCTCTATGTTCCACTAGGGAAAAGGGATGCTGAGTTTGGAAGTTTGAGAATGGAAGAATCACTTGGAAAGCTGGTGAAGGGTTTAAAGAAGCTAAGAAAGTTGTCATAAGGAGTTAAGGTAGATACTTTGGGATTGAACTGGAAGGTAGAGTCACATTCAACCACTATCAAGTAGCTTAACCAGTATTTTGGGCAGATGTCTGCCACATTAAACCAATGTCAACTAGGCAATTTTCCTAGTGACACAACTCATAATCTGAAAAACGGCAGTCATTGTATAGCGATTACTACTTGGAGTGATAAGGACACTATTGATCCACCCATACTTATGGTTGATGACATGAGGAATGACCATATTGATATTAATGATGTGGACAAAGCTTAAACTAAAAAATTAGTGATGAATAATGAGGTCTCTCAAAAGCCTCTAGTTGTTGAGAAAGAAGCTAAGACTGGAAAGGGAAAGGGTAAGCAGGTCACACCATTAAAGAAGCCTACTCCCTGAACTCCTCCACTTTTTCCCCAAATATTAAAGCAGAGAGTTGAGGAAAGTAGGTACCAGAAGTTTATTTCTAGCATAAAGGAGTTTATTATGAATATCCTTCTTGTTGAATCTCTACAGCGGATGCCTGGCTATTCTAAGTTTATAAAGGATTTAGTGACAAAGAAAAGACCTATGAATATTAGGATGTTGGTGTTTTTAACCACTATAGTTCAATTACATCTCCTTCTCTTATTCCAAAGAAAGGTGACCCCGATGCCTTCACAATACCATGCATGATTGGGTCATCTAGCTTTGCCAAGGTATTATGTGACCGAGCTGTACACATTAAATAATTTCACTGGTAGTGCTCAAACAGTTCTTGAGACCTCCTAAATGAACAATGAAGTGGTTTTTTATGGTACATCATAGGTCAAAAAGCCTAAGGTCATATCATTTGATGTTTTGGTCAAGGTAGACAACTTCAACATTCTAACCAACTTGTGATCATGGATTATGAGGTTGATTTTGAGATGCCCATAATTTTGGAAAGACCATTTTAAGCCACCAATAGAACATTGAGATGAAGTTACATTGAATAATGAGGAAGTTATATTTAATTTTCGCAAAATTATGAAGCAGTCGACAAACATAATAGTGGTTTCGGTAATAAACAACTTTGATGACTTTGGAAGCCAACCCAAGGTCTACCTTGATGAAGTATTAGTGATCAAGACTCCCAAATAATGTTGCAACATTAAATCAGGAATCTTTTGGGTTGCAACCCAAGGCGTCTTGTTATTTCTACATTTGTTTTGATTTTTGTTAGTGTAATTAACATCAGATTCCCGCACCTAATGATACACGCATAGTTAACATGGGATATATTAGAAGGGGATTATATATATGGATGATAGCTTGGATCCCGAGGGAAGCCATGGAGCAACAAATACACAAGGCCATGAGTGATCAAGATTCCATTTGGGCAATTAAGAAGGGCCCTTGTGGGTTATTAACTAAATAGTCACTTTTGGGCTATTTTTGTAGTAGGATATTTGTTAAAAGTCAACGACTATAAATAGTTGTCTTAGCCATTTTCTTTACTTAGTTTTTTGATGAATATTGACAATGTTGAGATATTGTAGTTTCTTAATAAATTACTTTAAGTAAATTAGTGTAGTTAGTAGGTAAATTAGTGTTGATCTTGAAATTGTTGGTAAACTTTTGGATTGATTAATCGAAGATTTACCCATTTGTAGTTTTAGTTCCATTGATTGTTCAAGCTTGGGTTTGTGTTCGATAGTTGAAATCAATTAGGAGGAGAGGGTATCATGTCCCTCGTTTCCCATACTTTCAATACTTAAATATTAACATATTTAGTTACTTTTTAACTAGTTTTAAATCATCAAATTCGTTCTTTGATTCCTCAAGTTAAGCAACATCAGTAAATTTTCTACTTTTGTTAGTTTTTCTGAGTCTGACTTTTTTTTTTGTGTTTTTCTTTAATTTTACTCATATTAATCCATTGATAAACTTCTTGATTCAAGTCCTTTATCCTCTTATCGGTCCTTCTTTCAAGGTCACAAGAATCCACTATACCACAAAGGATATATGATCAGGAATTGATTGAGCCAAGCTAGTTCACTACCAATTTTAAGGTGACACTTTAGGAGGTGAGTTGAGATTTTACATACGAGTGATGTGAGGCTTTTTTACTAATATTACTTGTTAAGTTTTATAGATACCATGTAAAACTCAAGTCCAAGTAGGTACGGCTCCAACCATATCTTAAAGTCCATCACCCACCTCATTAAACAAGTGGTGAAAATGAGTATGGATATTATTATATTGAGAGCCAAAATAAATAGAAGATTTATAGGTATGGATTAAATGTTAGTATGGGTGGAGAGAGGGAAATCAATCCAAGTGGAGAGAGAGAAATCAATCCAACTAGAAGTGTAAGAAGGACATCGGTGCAATCCACCACAATTACTCCGGGGCAAGTTCATGAGTTATGTTAACCTCCACCAAATCAAACCTAAAACTTCCAATAACCTACCTTCCAAACGAAATACTCAAAATCTTCCAAGACAACCTATACCATATCCCCTTCCAAAACCCTATAATTCTCTATAAGAGAGTCGATCGTTTGTGGAAAACCAAATCTAATACCAAAATCCACTCCAAAACATATCAAATGCATCCTTACATGATTCCCACACATCACCCACATAAAATGTACGACAAATTCCATACCAAGAATACCAATACCAAAATCCACTCTATGATGAAATGAATAATGAGTTCAATAACGATGAATTTTGGAAGCACAGAGGTAGAGGTGGTTATGGAGTATGGATTTGTGAATTAAGGTGGGACAAAGGCAAGAAAGGTCAAGCATATGGAAATAGAGGAGATAGGATGGGACATAGGAGTGATAGAATAGGAAATAGATGAGATAGGTTTGGGGAGAGAAATAATCAAGACTAAAGCTTAAACTCCATCAAGGTCACACTTCCCAAATTCAAAGAAAGTAGTGACTCTTTCACATGAATAATAGTTTTGTAACTTTAAAGCAAAGTATACTCTCATACAATTTGAAAGGGATGTGTCTACTTGGTGGGAATCCAAGTGTAGAGACAGAGAGATCCATCATAAATATGAGTTACCCACTTGGCTAGGGTTGATTATGCTTATGGACATGAGGTACTTTACTCCAAACAACTACCAAGAAGTACTCAAGAAGGTGTATATGTTAAGGGAAGGGTCCAAAAGTGTAGAAGAATATTAAGATGAGTTTAAAAACTTCAGAATGAAGTCTAAACTTGAAGAAAACATGGAATGTATGGTGATTTATTTGTAGAAAATTTGAGGTATGACATCTTGAATCCTTTGAAGGTTAAATTCTATGATACTCTTAAAGTGGCTTTCCTTGATACCTCAGAGGTAGAAGTGGATTTGAGAGAAAAAAAGTCATACAAGGCTAAGGGTTCTTCAACTCATATGGGATAAAAATGGAGGTAATTGTAAAATAACATCTTATATGGGGAAACCTAAGAGTTATGGTCAAGATATGCAAGTCAAATTTAAGTACATATCCAAAGCAAGTGAGAAGCCACAAGGAGGCAATCACACTAAACCTAAATTTCCTCGACCTTCTACCGTTTAATTCTTTAGATGTCAAAAAATGGGACATGTTGCTAGTAAGTGTCCTAATAGTAAGAAAATTATGGATATTTAAGATGGATATAGAACCAAGGATGATTTTGATTGTGGTGAAGAGAGTGAAGGAGAGAAACATAAAGATGAGAGAGAGACCTCAGGGGATGAGGTAGAAATTACTGAGGAGAGAGTTAATTTTCTTGCCTTATAAGGAGAAAAGAACTCTTACATAAGAATTATTTGCATTTGATAGTGTATATAAATCCCTCTTATGTTTTGAAAAAGGTAGAGGTTGAAAGTGAAGCCTCACTACTTGTTCCAAAGGAGGATTTGAAGAGAATTATTCATAAGTGTATAGAGAAAGGCCTAATGGAGATCATTTATAAGGATCCATACCTTAGAGAAGGGAATGGATGATTAACTCAAGGAAGAAACATGAATAAGATTTTATGAAATGGTGGATACCTGATGGAAAGAGGTGAAACATCTATCCTATAGCCCTAAAAAAGAGTTGCCTACCAAGGAAGATCCTACAAGGAGATGGGTGGACCGAGCCTATAGGTAGAAAATGATTTATTGAATAGAAAGCTTTGGGATACCAAGTGTGGACAACAAGAATGCACATTCAAAGGCCCATATTCAAGGTTTGGATTCGAGTATGAATCCTTTTGAATAGGTGGAGGATGAAACCAACATGGTTAGCATGGGAAACATTAGAAGGGGCTTGTACATATGGATGATATTTTGGAGACCAAAGGAAGCCATGGAGAAACAAATACACAAGGCCATGAGCGATCAAGATGCCAGCTGGTCAATCAAGAAGGGCCCTTGTGGGTTATTTACTAAATAATCACTTTTAGGCTATTTTTGTAATAGGCTATTTTTCAAAATGCAAGGACTATAAATAGTTTCTTTAGACATTTTATTTACTTCATTTTTTGATGAATATTGACATTTTTGAGAAATTGTAATTTCTTAGTAAATTTCCTTAAGTAAATTAATGAAGTAATTAGTATAGTTAGTGGGATGATTAGTGTTGATCTTGGAATTATTGGTAAACTTTTGTCTTGATTAATTATTGAATTACCCATTTGTGGGTTTTTTCATTTATTATTTAATCTAGGGTTTGTTTGAGTGTTGAAATTAATTGGTAGGTGAGGGTATCAATTCCCTTGTTTCCACAATTTCAATTCTTAGATATTAATCCATATAACCTTTTTTTTAAAAAATTCTTCTTGTTCTTTTCTATTTCAATACTTAGATATTAATCCACATATCCTTCTTTTTTTCCTTTTCCTTATTTTTCTTATCTCTTTAATTCTTATCATCCAAGGTGCCATAGGTATGTTCCTAACTCCATTGTTTTAGTTTGGCCTAATGCATTAGGGATAATGCATGCTTATTTAATGGGGGTAGATCTAATTGTGGGTCTAGATATCTTCTTGGGGTTTTTGTTGTTGTGTTTCTTTTACCAAGAGTGTATCGTCATAGTAGAGCAAGAATGTATAGGATATCGTATTGTTTATTATATATGTTATTTTGTTTTGTTTTTATTAGGAGAAAAAAAAGAACCTTGGTGCAGTCAAATTTTTTGTGTATTTTTATGATAAATAAAATAATACCCCTCCTATTTTTGTGATGAACTGTGTGTTGTGAAGATATGAAATTGTGACCATTGTTGGATCTTATTATGGAATTAGTATTAGGGACAGAATAATTGTAGCTTAGCATTGCATAAATTGGATAGGTAGTAATTGATAATGTAACCATGTACTATGTGAGTGTGAGGTATTTACTTAGTTCTCTTTGTGTGTGCAATCAAAAACTTTTCTAGTTAGTCTTATCTAGGTGGTAAGATAGTTGGTTGGTACAGGATCATAGGTTATTTCTTAATAAGTCCACCTTTAGCATAAATGACCGGCAAAATGAAAATAAGTATCCTTTGATCTCGAATATGAGCCTAATGTAACCTATTTTATTGTTTAGCACATACATCTTCCCATTTTAATTACAATGAACATATTTTGTTCATTTTACCTCCTTGGACATTGTATATCTCAACTCAGGCGAATCACCTAAGTTGAGGGCGGCTATAATAAGGGTGCGTAGTTAAAGATGGGTATGAAGAAAAAGTTGAGAAAAAGAAAGTAGGTAGGGTTAGGTGTGTTGTATGAATTTTAATAAACAAGCGAGAGTTGATAAAATAAATAATAAATGAAAAGAATATAGAAAACCACACCCAATCTAAAAAATAAATAAATAAGAAAAAGGGAGAATAAAAGAAGTATGGTTTAATAGTGGATTCAAATATTTAAATGTAGTCTCAAGGAGGGTCGAGTCACTATTTCACATATGTACCATAACTTCCCCCAAACCTACACTACAAGCCGATAAAATTCCTATAGTGATCCCAGTTCAATTTTTCAAAAAGCTAAGGCATAGAAAATAAGGGCAACCCTATGGTATTTCAAGAACATTATTTGAAATACTTTGTGAGTGAGAGTAATTTTATGTAGTCCCTACATTGATATTTATTATGATACTATGAGAGTATAGGACTTCTTTGTAATAAGGGTACATGGGTTGCATTGTTAGCTACTTATTTGTTCAGGTAATGTCATTTACATACATGTGTGGTTGTTTGTTGTGAACTTGATGCCATCACTTGATCTCATCCATGTCATGATATTGTGATACATGTATACATGTTGTGGTTTTAAAAGTTATGAATATGAAGGGGTTGAAAGTTCGAATAGAACTAAATAAAGTGACTATCGTAGGTGCCTTAGGTTTCTCTTGGTTAAGTTGTTTATAGTGTTTTAGTTTCCCTTGGGCATACAAATGTTCTAAATTGAGTGTGTTGATGGTTCATGGTTTTATGGAACTTTTGACGCTTAAAACAAGGAAATTATGTAGGCATTTAGGTCTTCTTGTTATATATGATGTGTGTTTGAGTTAAATTTGCAGGAAAATAAGTTTTGAAGTAAAAATTGAGAAAAAGGATGAAGAGTTACTGAATTAGTAACCCACGAGTTGACCCACGACTTGTGGGTTGGACATACGCCTCATGAGTTGGGGTGTGACTTGAGCTTTAAATTTGATTTCCAAGCATGATTTCCTTGAATACAACCTACTATCTATAACTCCAACCCATGACACGTGATTTGGAGTCATGAACTATGTTCTAAAAGTTGAAGAACAGCTCTGATTCGCGTGATTGAAGCCACGACTCTTGGGTCTGATCCATGACCCAACCCACAAGTTGTATGTGCTACCGACCTAGTTTTCCTATGCTGTTTAGGATAGGATTTATTTTGTATCTATAAATACTCCCTTGATATTTTATTATTCATTTACACACTTTATAGACTTTTTACATTACTTTGAGGTTCTGAGATACATTATTGCTCTTGGAATCATTGACATCTGTTTTTATGGTTTATAATCAATTTGATATTTTAGTTTATCATTTTATCCTTGTAAGTTCAACATTATTCTTTCATATCTGAAATATTCATATGCTATTACGATCATGAGTAGCTAAACCCCTTAAGTAGGTTAAGTGTGAAGCCATTCTAGACTGGTGTTCTTGCATGTATTGGTATCTTCTTTGGTTTGATTGCTTTCTTGATGGTGGAGAACATTATGAACTTACCTATATTCTAGACTTTCTCGAGAGTAATTTGAAGTTGCTAACCTTTATCTAATTAACTTGAGTCATAACTGGGATAGTTAACCTAAGATCACAAAACAAGGATTAGAAATGCGACATTCTCAGTCCGAGAGGAGATGAGTGAAATTTATCTAAACCAAGGTCAAGAGACAGTTGGGTGATACATATCTTATTCGATTTCGCATGCAAGGCATAAGGATAGTCTGATAAGTACAAACGGTCTCTGTAGTTATGAAATCATGGGGAACACAATCATAGTGCTCGTTCATATTGATCACAATCCAATTACCAAAAATGGTTACTAATACTCTTACTACTACAACCACCTTTTTTTACATTTACATAATTCCCAATTACGTTAGCAAACTCTTGATATAACTTTGGCCTATTCCTCGTTAGATCGACCCTAACCAATTTGGATTCTAGATTTGATTCAGCAACCGCTTTATACTTTTCTGGAGGTGTAATTTATGTGACATCATTTTCCTACAAAACACTTGACAAACACATCATATCCACAAAAAACACACCTAAGTCCTTGCATATTTTCCTTATTTTAAGCGTTAGAAAGTCTGTAAAATCCCAGCACATCAACACCCTCAACCTAAAATATTTGCATGTACTCAAGAAAACAAACTAAAACAAATACGTATGATTCTTAACTAAGAGAAACCTAAGAGAACTACGAAAGTCAATTCATTGCATTAGCAAAAAAATTCAACGTCTGTGGTTATAAAAATCAAAATCCATTGTGTGTATATGGGAAGCCTATTACCATGACACATAGGGATAAAGATATGTCATAGAATTATAAACAAACAACCAAGAACATAAACAAATGATATTATCCGAACAAGTAGCAACTAGTAATGAAACCAATGCGCCATCACAACAAAGAAGTTTTGTGTTCTCACAGTAAAAAATGCAACTATAAATAGGGACTGAATCAAGACACTCGCTCTCTCATATAAGTTTGAACAGTGTGCATGAAAAACCATAAGCTTGCCTTTATTTTCTATTTCTTAGTTTTCATCAACTTGTAATGTAGGCTTGCAGACATGTATGGTAGATACAGATATAGTGAGTCAACCCTCCTTGACACTACACTATTTTGGCTCTACTTTGCAAGCTCACTCATTTTATTCTCCTTTACATTTATTTAGATTTTAGGTGTGATTTTTATTTTACACTTTCTATTTTTTATCTTTTGAAAACTTTGTTCATCACTTTTTTCTTTTTCTTACCACACCCAATTTGTTTTCTTCTACTAACTTCTTCTTCATACCCATATCAAATTATGCACTCCTATGATATCCACTCTCAATATAGCCAATTTGCATGAGTTGAGGTACACGATGCCCCAAAAGGGACCATGGAAAAACTAGGTTTATTCTAATTTGAAACCAAAAAAGTGAACAAGCTCCTAAAAGAAATTTGTTGATTGAGACTCAAAATCGGGATCAAGGGATACTTTTTTCATTTGGTCGGTCATTTAGGTTAAAAGTGGACTTATTCAAGAACGACTCATGATCTTTTATTAACCAGCTATCCCATAACCTAGGTAAGACTAATTGGTCAAGCTCTTTATTGCACACACAAAGTAAACTAGGTGAATAATCTCATACACACATAGCATTGGGTTATACTATCAACTACTACCTATCTAGTTCATGCATTGCTAAGCTATGATTATTCTGCCTATAATAATAATGTGATAACAAAATCCAACAATAGTCATAATTTAACATAAATACAATACATATTCTAAAACAAACTTGTGAGAGTGGTATCCTTTAAGCATCAAAACAAAAACCAAAACATGCAAAACATATTGCACTAAGGTTTCCTATATTTTCTCCTAATTAATCACAACAAAAGCATAATAAAATAAAATAAAATTCTAAACATGTCAGTTCTACTAGATAAAACTTAAGGGAAAAGAGTATGGCAATACCCCCTCCCCCCCAAGAGGACATATAGACCTGGAAGTACCCTTGCCCCATAAAATAATCATGTGTCATCCTTAATGCATTAGATAAAAGTAAAACAAGGGAGTTAGGAACATACCAGTGCTACCCTAGGTGTGTGGGTGTGATGTTGATTGAAATAACAAGACGCATTGGGTTGCCTCTCAAGCAGCGTATAATTTAATGTCGCGGAATGATGCAGGTGACTTGATTACTCAGTCTTTCTTAATTTATTCCTTGGGTTGGCCTTCAAGGTCATCTAAACTATTTATTACTGAACCACCCTCATATGCTTTGGCTACTTCATATTTCTACAAATATTAAATGTGACTTTCTCATTATTCAACCTAAATTTTAGCTCACCCCACTCCATATCAACTAATGCTCTACTAATGTCTAAAAATGGTCTCCTTCAAATTATAGGTCTAAATTGACCTTTCAATCTAATATAACAAAGTCGACAGGGAAGATGAAGTTTTGTACCCTGACTAAAACATCAAACAATATGCCCACATGTTTCTTGACCATATGATACGCCATCAATAACTGCATATTTGTTGGTTTAGGGGCTTCCAATCCCAATTGTATAAACACTGTCAACAAGATCAAGTTAATGCTTATGCCTAGGATATATAAAGAATTGGCAAAGTTAATCAATCCAATTATGAAATAAATTATGAAGGATCCGGTATCATCTTTCTTTTTGACACAAGAGAATGGGATGTGATTGCTCTATAATGGTGTAAATTATCAATAGACTCATAAAAGATTGGTATCTTCTTTATTCCCAACACTTTCATGAACTTTGTGTATCATGACATTTGTTCAAATGCTTCTACTAATGGGATGTTTATGAAAAGTTATTTCAGCATAGACATGAACTTATGGAATTTTCCATATTTCCCCTTCTTCTTCAAGAACTTAGGAAATGGAGGTGCAGGCCTAGAAATGGAGGCTAGTATCTTTGGATATTTCTTTTCTTTCCCTTGTTAAGTATTAGCCTTATTTTTATCAGTTGGAGGATTTTTCAACATCTTTCGGGCTCTCCGCACTAGCATTTTTAATTTAATTCATTTTTTTCTTGAGACATTGAGGGAAAGATCGGGGAAGTTTTGGGAATAGAACATACTTTCTTAGAGCTTCCTTTACCTTTCCTCATTTGAGAGTTGTTTACTCTTTTTTTTGGTACAAACACCCTCATTGTTTCCTCAATAACAACCTGTTTGGGTGCCTCAATAACATACTTGCACTTCTTGTGGTGATTTCATTCAATGATTATCATTTTTTAGGTTCATATTACAAAGATAAAAACATGATCTATGCTTGACCGGTCTTGAAAATGGAGTTTTTGTTGCCTATCTTTTCACTCTTTTAGAATGTGCAAAAACCTTTTGATAAAGAGACGTCTCTTTCCTTTTATAGCTGAGTAATGATTAGGGATGAAAGAATTGGAACAATTGTCCAAGTCAGTACAAAATAGCACCTGCAAGTTTGTTACACAAGAGGACAAAATTGTGCAGATGACACGTACCAGTTGTACTATACCTTGCACGTCCAGGGACCTGGTCCCTTGTAGTTCAGTTGCTCATCATCAAAACAACATATAGCAATTTTCTCTTTTTTTTATGATAACATACCAAACCATGCAATTTGAGCATAAGTGCACATTCATCACATTTAATCAGTGTGATTACCATCAGAAAATAAATGTTCCCCCTATCATACCAACAGAAGATAAATGTTCCCCCTATCATCACGTTTTCTCCATCATGCAACACAAGGACCTGGTCCTATGTTGTCATCTTGCAGAAAAAACTTCCCCCCGTCATTATGCACCTTTTTTGGTGCATTTACACACTTAACTCTATCAACATGACTCGATATGAATCTCTTCATTCATTTATTCAGCATATCACTCTTTTCTTCCCTTATCATTATGCCATTCATATTCACCTAGAACACGTGATACCTGGTCTCTACTATATGTACTCAGTAAGTATCCCCTCTTTTAGAATTATGAAAAAGTGAGAACAATAAATCAATAGTAAATTAAGCACAAATTAGTTCACTCATGGACAGTGCGGCAACACTAACATGAAGAATAACTTTGCAATTTAAAGAGAACAAGTGTAACACACAAAGAAAAGATTCATTCATAAGTAGGATAAGTATCATTGCAGTGCATAAATTAAATGTTCTTAGGGAAAAAGCCATAGAAATAAAGAAGACCTAACAAGTGAAGGACTAGGGAGAAGAGTTTGAAGGAGTAGGGTAAGGTTATTGTTGAGATTCCTTATCTCTGTATTTGACCTAAGGACCTTATCAGTTAAGATTCACACCCTCTTTTTCAGTTCAATAGTCTCAATTTTAAGCATTTTATTTTCACATTGGCTTCCTTTGGAGAGATACTAAATTGACTCCTAAGCTTGTTGATCTATTCATCCTTGGTAGCAAAATTGCCCTTTAGTTCTTTTATTTCCTTGTTAAGTTTCCTTTGATAAATGCGACCTGACTTGACACATTCATTCTTGACTAATATCTTCATTCCAATTATTTGAAGCACAGTCCCTTTGGTTTCGTTCTCATAAACAATACAAATCTGATCAAATACTTTGTTCAACCAATATCCATAAGGTAAGTCATACTTTCCATTCTTTCCAAGAACCACTTTGTGAATGTGTTCTATCATCAATGTGGGTATATTAAAAAATTCAAACCTACTAAGTCATTCCATTACATACAAATCAGTAGATGAGGCAACGCTTTTCTTTTATGACTTGGGCATAATCACCTTGTTCATAAAGTCAAAGACCAAGTGAAACTCACTCTTGAGTGATTTCCTATTAACTGTAGCCATATTTTTTTCCCATTTTTCTGCTAGTATAAGTGATCACAGATTCTTTTCCAGCTACTTTTATCTTCTTTGGACTAGGTCCCTCAAGAGTCAATTGTATCTCAGTAAAACTTCCAGACTATTTTCTAGATTTTTTTTTGTTGGCATCAGTTTTCTTTTGATCAACTAAGATTTTTCCTGGGCTATTTGACAACAAGATGAGATTTTCATCAACCCAGATTTCATCCATCACATCATCATCAGAATAGTTTTGAAGATTCAAGGATGATTCTTCATTGAAAGGTTGAGTGATTAAGGAGTTAAGCTTTGGAAGAATAGGAGAGGAGGAATGTTTTTCAGAAAGGTTTAGGAAGGAATTTTTCACAATACTAAGCTTTGTATCCCTTGAACAACAAGAAAATAGGAGAGTTTCAGCCATCAAAAAGGTTTTTTTCTTAGTAAGACTATTTGAGATTTGTTTTTTTTATTTTGTTCGAAGAATGAGTGCTTTCAGTTGGATTAGAGAGAACAATAGGCACATAGCAAGGTTTTCTAGGGGAATAGGATATGATCAATCTCAAATTTTTAGGAAACTCACCTTCCCTTTTAGAATAGGACAATTTTGTTCTAACACCAGGACAAGAGGGAAATGGCTTTTTCTTGACAGAACAGACAAAATTTACACATACAAGATACTAACCTAAGATATAGGACCAGGTCTCTCTATAGTTTGAATAAATCTCCATCTTTGTTCTTATCACATTTGTCAACCTTCAAAGTTGTTCCCATGGGTATATACCTGCAAGGATATGGTACTGAGTTAGACCAACATGTACCTAGTTTACCAAGGATACATGCCTCCCAAACATAACCAATTTTTTTAAGAGACATTGATTCACTTGATAGTAGGTCAGGCTAATTTGATCAACCCCAGCATCATCTTGTTAGATTCATTACACCACATGATACCACGATTTGTTCTAAAAATGAGTTTGAGAAAAAAATCCTAAACTTGGAATTTTTTATTAACATCACACTCATCTGCACTTTTCATTCTTTCACCATCACCATGAATGAATTCTTCAATTTCTAAGGCTTTACTATCACTAGGGATCAATAGATTTTATGACTAATCAGGAGCTCTATGCACTTCTTAATTTGAGAGTTTTAGCTTTGTTTTGCCAGGGAATAGGTCTTTTGAGCTAAACCAGTTCAACATGTGACACTTCTATTTAGAAGTGTCATGAGAGAAAGAACATAGTCACCCTTTTTGTTATTAAACTTTGAAGTCTTTCAATAAATGAGTTATTCCTGACTGCAATCTCCTTCCTCATCCCTAAAACCATGAACACAAGATGATTTTATGAACCCACTTGAGTTTGAATTCCCAGTAGGATGATAATGGTGTGATTAAATCCCTTTTGGCCCATCTAGGTAGTCATGGCTTCCTTTTTGTCCTTATTAGAGACTTGAAGCCCTTAGAATATGCTTTATTCTACTGAGTTTATTTAGTATTCCTATCCTTACAACAGTATTAACATTGTTCTTTCAAATGTTTATCTCTTCGAATGTGAGTACACAGGATTTCATCCTCTTTGCTTCCAATACAATAAACACCCTTTTATTTATGCTTAACAGGTTCGAGTTCTCTTTGATAGCCCAGACCTCTACCATCACTTACACCTTGACTAGTCAAATTAGAAAGGATTAGTGAGAAAGTAGTCCGATTTAGAGATTTGTTCAACTCTTCTTTCAAACGGACCAGGTCTCTCCCTAGTTCTTCATTCCTATGCAGTGTTGTCATAAGGTGTTTGTTTGAAGCCTTTAATTTCTCCTTAAGATAAATCTAAAGAATTGAGGATTTCTTCTACCATTTGTCATCTACAATATCTACTTTCTTCATATTATGCATTAGATTCAGATTTTCATAGTTCATCTTTGTGAACAACTCTTCAATTTCAGAAATTTTGAGAGTTAAACAATCAGTTCATGCTCTTGATTCTCAACTTTTTATATAAGTCATTATTATCAGTGGTTAGTTCATATACAGAGTCTAGCAATATATTTGTAAGCCTTTTTATCTTCCAAGTAATGTAATTATCTAGATCACCTTAATATCGGATAGAGTTACCTCTTTTTCTTTTCATCTTCTGTGTCTGCCCTGAGTAAAAAAACAAGGAATCATAGATAACTGGACCCTCTTCCATTGCTATCATATAAATAGCTACAGTCTTCACATCTTTGATTGAATCACTAAAAGAGTCTCCCCATGCTCTTAGAGCTTGCTTTACAGAATACTCAACTGTTGCCTTTCTTTTTGAATTTTCAGGGACCTGGTCCCTGATCTTTCCTTTGTCACCTACAACCTCGAGTTAATCCTAATGATACATTTTGTGCATGGGATAGTCCTTGATGAAATTCTCAAGACTTCCACATTTGTGACATACTTCAACATTTCTTCCTTTTCTTTTGAACTAACCATTACTTTTCATGGTTCTAACAATCCTATTTTCCATATAGGCAACATCAGTGTCTTCATCGTCAACTGGATCATATTAAAAAGCCTTCAATATAAGGGATTTTTCTCTTTTTGCATCATTCTTCTCCATCCCTTGTTGATTCTTGAGCTCATGGGTTTTTAAATTTCCAATCAGTTCAACCATGGTAAGGGTCTTCAAGTTTCTAGCTTCAGTTATAGCATCCACTTTACTTTTCCAGGACTTAGGAAGAACACCAAGAATCTTTCTTACTTTCTTATACACTGGAATTACCTCTCCTAAGTAGTGAAGCTCATCTGTGATTCATGTAAACCTTTTATGCATTTCTTGGATAGTTTCTTCTTCTTTCACGATAAAGGTATCATATTGAGTAGTCTACATATCTATTTTTGAATCCTTCACATCAGTAGTACCTTCATGTGCAATCCTCAAGAAATCCCAAATATCTTTAGCATTTTTACAAGCTGAGACCCTGTTATATTCATCAGGCTCTATTCCATAGATTAACAATTTCTGTGCCATGTAGTTTTTCTCAATCTTCCTTCTATCTTCACCATTGAACTCTCTTCGGCTCTTGACAAGCATTTTTATTATTTTTCCTTCATTGACTTTTTTCACTGAAATATGAGGACCATCAAGAATTATGTCCATTATTTCACTATCTTCATCCATAATGAAGTCAAACATCCTAATTTTCCACCACCCATAATATTGTTCATTGAATATAGGTGGTCTAGTGGTTGATTGTCCTTCTTCCATGTTAGGTGGAGAAGTCATACTAACCAAGACACTCTAGGTGTTAACCTTTTAGAGTGGCCTAGCTCTAATACCAATTATTGCAATACTTAGGATCTACACCACACAGTAAGGGACCAGGTCCCTCAAGATCAATCACAGGAAATCAAACAATAGAGTGCAGGAAAACTAAAGACAGTAAATACAGAAGGTTTTTTACGTGGAAACCCAGAAAGGGAAAAACTATTGCTTTCTCTCACTAGCTCTAAGGAAATCTACTATAATTAACCTCCTGATTACAGTATATATTTTAGCCTACCTGTACTCCTTGTGCTAGTAGCAGCTATACCACAAGATCACATTGGTAACTCTATGAAGGACTCTCTTTACACTGATTAACTCTAGTCAACTTCAAGCATAGGCAACTCTACCTAAGCACTCTCTAATTCAAACGAAAACACTACTCTTATAGCATGAGTAGTCTTATAGTATGAGTAGTTCACTTACAAATAATCACTCAAGAACACTCACTCACTCTTTAATCATATTACAAAGATAAGAACATGACCTATGCTTGAGCTGTCTTGAAAATAGAGCTTTTGTTGCCTCTCTTTTCACTCGTTTAGAATTTACAAAAACTGTTTGATGAAGAGATGTCTCTTCCCTTTTACAGTTGAGGGATGATTAGGGCTGAAAAATCATTGGACCGGCTATCCAAGTCAGTACAAAATAGCACCTGCAAGTTTGTCACACAATAGGACAAAACTGTGAAGATGATGTGTTCTTGTTGTAATGTACCTTTCATACAACCCGAACCAGGGCCTAGTTGTGTCAGGCATCCCAGGTTCAACAAGGATCGGACACCCCTAATACCCAACCGTAATATCCATGCACCCTATATCGGATGGATTCTGAACAAATAACTAGATAAAATAATAATAATTCAAAAACATTAAATAAAGTCTATAATCATAATCCAACAACCTCAACCAAATATCCAACCAGTACTAACCCTAATGCCAATACCAATACCAAGGCTAACACCTCCCATGTCCATAGTAGTCTGACAAAGCCTCTAACCAAAATCAAAAAACATCTATTTGGGACATGCCCCCGATCATAGCCAAAACCAATATCTAAGAAATAAAAATTAGTGAAAGAAGTACATAGCATTAAATGGAGTCTTTCAAATTATGAAAGATCACCACTTCAATCTGACTCAAAGTTTTCCCCGAATCCAAGTCACTAAGAAGGATGAATGGTAGTATGGTCGGTTCTTGTATCGAATGGGGATACTGCGCCTCAAGATGGTTAGCAGAGTGAACGCTAGCATGTAACTCAAGGATGAAGATAAAATAATTCCATCATTAAAAACCAAATCAAATAACCATATGTAATCACATTTAAAACCTTAACCTGGACTGTGTAGCTCTGTCGTCCTAAATGTCCACCCATGAGCTATATAGGTTTAGCTCCCCTTGCTGAAAGTGCCCCGGTGCATGTTAGCTGCATGAACCAGAGAATAACCTGAGATGACTAGTACATCTACTAAAATATAAAGTGTGACATCGTGCATACGGTCACCATATCCAAACCTCACATCGGCAAACATGAGTTTCCAGTAGTGGTCCCCTTGGGACCTCTACCTTCCACGACTTTGCTACAAAACCCCCTTATAAGTCCATATTAAAATCAATTACACATTCACAACCATTTATCAAGGAGTATTTTATAATACATTAACCATTGGTATCATCATACCAAAATTAGAGTTTGTAAGTCTATTCCAACCATGCCATATGACAATTAAATCAAATTAGACTCCATCGTTTCTAATTTATAGAAACCATTTATAATTAAACCATGGCCACCAAGGACTTTACAAATCCACATGAAATCAAACCATAACCAATTCATGTTCCATTTACCATTTATGCAATGCAATATTCCAAGGATGATCAAACTATGTGACAAAAATCATTCTCATTTGCATTGTAACAAACAGGTTGAGGGAACATAAGTTTCAAAACCATAACCAAGAAATTTGGGAAATCCATAATACCCCAAAATCCATTAACCATTAACATGCATCCCAAAATATCAATATCAAACAAAAGGCATGAAAACATAATTAAACCATGAGAAACATTATTCGACCATGAACATCAAAAAACCCAACCATTATTACAAAACCATAATAATACCATGAAAACCATACATTAAAACATATGATCTTTGTAAAACAACAAAAAATGAGGAATAACATGCCTTACACACCAAGGAAAATGGAGAGAAACCACCCTTGAAATCCTTAATTGATTATCTTGAGGAAACCCTAACCTTTGCTTGAACCAAGAGTTTGAGAGATATTTTTAGAGTGTTAGATTCGGAATAACAGTTTAATAAAATCCCAAAAGGTGTTTTAAGTCGTGGTATCAAAGGGGGTTAAAAAGGGGAAACGTTCACAATACCACAAACTTAAAACTGTAAAAATATTGGAGGTGGTTACGAGTTGATCCCGTGACTCGTAACCACAACATAGGATTCGCACCATTGAATCATCACCAATATAGTGATTTGGAAAACCACACACTATCCACCATATGAGTCCCTGATCTAACTTATTACCAAACCATATGACTCGTATGTCCTAGTCATACCTAAGACAAAATCCAAAGGGATTAGACACTGGACAATATATGATTCAACTATACCACTCGTATCCTATCCTCACTGCTCTTAGTGAGACACTCGTACTTAGAGTTTCTAATTTAATGAAGGATCATCCTAATGATATGTCTCCATACCTAACGATCTGTACTACCAAATCGTAACCATACCAGAACTCCAACCACCACCCACTGGACTCCTTATGACTAGGGTTACCTGACCCATACCCATATCATACACCTCGTATGATGAGTTGTTACAAAGATTGTGAACTCAAAGCATCAAAAATTTCCAAGGGCCGAAATACCACACAACCCCTATTGACTCTTCTAGCCACCACAGAGTCACCCCCCCGGGGTAGAAACAAAATAAGGGTCTGAAATATACTCCACTGAAGCTAAGATATACAACCATAAATGGGGGTCACATAAGAGAGACTGGACCCCAAATTAAGTAACTATTACACATCAAGGGAAAAGATTTTCAATATACCAATCACAACATTAGGTGATACCTCAGACTCCTAAGATATAGTTAGAGCATAGAGTTAATTTTGACCAGTGTTGGAGCCAAATGGTGCAACCTTTGGTGTCGGAGCTGAAGAAGAGGAAATAGGAACCTTGTTTGCTTCAAAAGGAACCTTACCAATAGGATAGTTCCTAATCATATGACCTGGCTTACCACAGTTAAAGCACTTATCCTCTCCTTCATCATAGTATCCCGAGTAATCTATAACAAAATCTGTAGAAATGATAGGATAGAGTTGATTGAACCCTACTAACCTAGGATTGGGCACCTTGTTCCCTATAATTGTTGATACTCTAAAAATACCTGTCACCAGACGACTTTTGGTAAGGTGCACTAGTAGTTGAATAAGACCCAGAATTTCCCCACTTCTATTGGGGCCACTTTCTGCTATCCCTGCCACTCTGCTGTTGACCACCACCCTTCTAAAAAAATCTAAAATTCTTGCTCTTTTTATCCCCTATTTCATTTTGCTTCTTCTTCTCTTCCTCAAGGTATTGCATGTATATAGCCAACCTAGAGATGTACATGTCTTTATTCAATAAGGTAGTTTTACTCTCTAAAATCATGTCTAGGGAAAACCTGAAAGCAAACTTACTTATTCTAGACCTCATGCTAGAAATCAACTCTAAAGCATACCGAGACAACTAGTGAAATTTTAAGGAATATTCCTTGACTGATATCTTGCCTTTCTTTAGGTTAATGAACTTTTCCTCCTTTACTTCCCTCAACTCCTGAGGAAAAAAATGATCCAGAAAAATACTAGAGAAATCATCCCATAGGCCTGACTCAGCATAGTCACCTGTAGACTGTTTTTATTCCTAATACAATTGATATGCCACATCCTTCAGTTGATAGGCAACAAATTTCATACCCTTCACGTTATTAGCATGCATAACCTGGGAGATTTTTTCCATCTCATCGACAAAACCTTAAGGATCCTCCTCAACCTTAATACTAGTGAACACTCCGTTAAACCTCATAAATTTAACCACCCTTGTGGCCTAATAAGAAAGAGTAACAAAAGCACCACGCTCAAACTGAGAAGCTACCAACTGTGCAAATATATGAATAGACTAATGAAACTCAGCATTCATCACATCAGCCTGAGGAGCTCGAGAAGGACTGGAAGGAACCCGAGGAACTCCAGGAGGGAAATTAGGGATTGGACCCCTACACTGGGTTTGGACCCTATAAGTAGGATGGATCCTATCAATATTGTCCTCGGGTGGAACAGTGGAGTTTCTGTGAAATTTAAATCGCCTAGGAGGCATGATCTGAAAAGTGAACAAATAGGTATTAGAGAAGATTTCAGGACCTTATAATGTACCTCTTAAAAACAAAACACAAGAAAGAGAAACATTCCTAAATGCCTCATAGCCTCTCCATTATGAGTGTGGCACGCTACACACACTTAAAAGAGACTCTACTCGATATGACTTTGTCGGACATCCAATTGACCATGAACCTAGGGCTCTGATACCAATATGACATGTCTCAAACCAGGGACTAGTCGTGTCGAGCATCTCAAGTCCAACCAAGACCGGACACCACCACCAATACCCAATCGTAACCGCCCTGCACCCTATGTTGGATGGATTCCAAACATATAACAAGATAAAATAATAATAATAATTCAAAGACATTAGATAAAGTCTATAATCATAAGCCAACAACCTCAACCAAATATCTAACCGATGCCAACCCTAATACCAATACCAATACCAATACCAAGGCTCACATCAATACCGACATCGCTCATGACCATAGTAGTCTGGCAAAGCCTTAAACCAGAATCAAAGACCATCCGATTGAGAAATTCCCCAAACCATACCAAAAACCAATATATAAGAAATAACAATGAATAAAAATAGTCCATAGCATGAAATGGAGTCTTCCAGAGTTGGGAAACTCACCACATCAATCTGACTCAAAGCTTTCTCTGAATCCAAGTCACTGAGCTGGAGAAATATTAGTATGGCCGATTCCTTCATCACGTGGGGATACAGCACCCAAAGACGATTAGAAGAGAGAACACTAACATGTAACTCAAGGATAAAGATAAAATAATGTCATCATTGAAAACCAAACCAAATTACCATATGCAATTACATATATACATATATATATTGTATTGGGGTAGGGAACAAGGTTTAACATGCATTTAAAACCTTAACCTGGACTTTGTAGCTCTACCATCCTAAATGTCCACCCACGGGTGATGTTGCCCAAAACTAACCTTTAAAAGAAATATACTGCAGTCAATGCCAAATATAGTAACCCAACTAGGTTGGGGTTTATCCCACTGGGAAAATGTTGAACAGTTTCTTAACTTGATGTAATTCGCGAGCATGTGGAAAGTAAAAAAGGGAATTTTAGAATAAATACCCATACCAGAATCTACACTCAGTTATACTTCTGTGTTGTTAGCGGTTACGAGTCTCGTTATGACTTGTTACTTATGGGTACGAGTCGTAAGGGGTCTCGTATCCACTGCAACATAGAAGTTCAACTTCAGAATTGACTCCAATTTAAAATTACTAAACTACCCTCTATTTTATACAACATTTTCTCCCCCATATCAGTCCAAAATACTTATTTTAAGCATAAAATTTCAAGCTCGACCACAACTTTATTTTTTAACTCAAATCCTAAGAACTAGGGTTTATATGTTTGACACACAGGTTATTCAACTCGAAAAACATCAATATTTCAACTTACTAACAACTTTAAGTGGAAATATAGTACATTTAAGTTCAAGAAGATTTACTTGATTTGTTTCGAATGTAGGATTTCTTGAATTTTCCAATTTCTTCCACAAATTCATGCTTAATTCAGGCAATGTTATAGAATTTGAGCAATTTGGTATCTAATTCGAAGTGAAATCGTGTTTTAGATCTTCCAATTCTATCAACAATAGAGGTATTTTTGATTTAGAAGTGATTCGAATCTCGGGTGACCTAATTTATTTCAAATCAAGTGAGTTAGGCCGAGTTGACCTGCAACCGTCGACATGGTAAGCTTGGGTAAGAGTCATGTGTACGACTTGTACCCATTCTTACGGGTCGTTTCCTCCTTTCGTAATGACCTGGAACCTTACCTGGGTTCTAAGTCAATACGACTCAATGTGATGAGTCATACCTTGAGGGTACAACTCATTATGAGAGACGTAAGGACTCCAAACACTTTTACCTAGATCTGCATAATCTCCCGGGTCCTTACAAATCTTACTCACAAGTCGTACCATTAAGATACAACTCGTAAAGAGCCTGTATGACCAACTTTCTTGAATTTTTTGGCTCTTTTCTGCAATGTTTAGTCCTGCACATTGAACAAACATATTACTCTATAAATAAATAAGCACAAAACATGGATTGCCTCCCATGCACTACTTGATTTAACATCGCGGAACGACATGGCTAAGTTGGATACTAAGATTTCACCAACTAGCATCGCGGGTTGTCTCCCATGCAGCTCTTGATTTAACATCACGGCACAACGTACTTGCCTTGGTTACTCAGAATTCACCAAGGTCCATTTCAATAATCACATTAATTTCCTTAGTGTTACCCATGTTGTGCTTTACTATTTGACCATTCAACTTGAATAAGGCTTCACCATCCTTCTTCAATTCCAAAGCAACATATGGGAACACTCATGGCACAGTAAAGGGACTATACCATCTAGGCTTCAACTTACCTGGAAACAAAAGAAGTCTTGAGTTGTACAGCAATACCTGGACACCTTTTTCTCAGTCTTACAATCATGATGCAGCTTCATCTTTTCTTTGGAAAGTGCAAAACTTTCCTATTGCCTGAGTCAGTATTCATCCAACTCATTTATGTTGTTCATTCTTGCCGTTGTTGTATCTTGCCACTCAAAATTCATCTTTTTTAAAGCCCATAGTGCTTTATGTTCAAGTTAAACAGACAAGTGGCATGAATTTCCATACACCAACTGATAAGGATAAGCACCAATAGTGGTCTTGAAAGTTGTTCGGTAAGTGCATAATGCATCATCTAGCTTACGTGACCAATCAGTCCTATTGGCATTTACTGTCTTTGCAAAGATGGACTTGATTTCATTATTAGACACTACAACCTATCCAATAGTCCGTGGATGATAAGGTGGTGCAACTTTGTGTTTCACTCCATACTTCTCAAGCAGACTTTTGAATAGATGATTATAAAAAAGTAACCCACATCACTAATGATAGCACGTGGTTGCCAAATCAAGAAAGATGTGCTTTTTAAGAATGTGGTTACACTACGTGCTTCATTGTTGTGGAGCACAACTGCTTCCACCCATTTAAATACATAATCCATAGTCGTTAGTATGTATTTCATGCCAAACAAACTCACAAAAAGACCCATGAAGTCTATACCCCATACATCAAATAATTCCAGTTCTAAAATAGGAGTCATAGGAAGTTCATGGTGTCTAGAGACATTACCTTGGCGTTGACATTAATCATAAGATGAAGTAAAATCATAAGTATTTTTGTAGATTATTGGCCAATAATACCCATATTGTAAGATTTTGTGGGTTGTGCGGGTTCCTCCATGATGACCCCCAACTGATGAGGAATGACAAGCTTTAAGTATGCTCATCATCTCCACCTCATGTATACATCTATAAATAATCCCATCCGCACAAATTCTGAATAAATAAGGTTCAGCCCAGATAAATTTCCTTACCTCATGCATAAACTTCTTTCTCTGGTGAAAGGAAAGATCTTCTAGGAGTATATCACTAGCTAGATAATTTGTATAATCTGTAAACCATGGAATTAGATCTTAGGAAGCTACCAATAACTGCACATCTAGAAAACTATCATCAATCTTGAGCCCATCTTTAACTTTCTGCATAACGTCCTCCTCAAGTCTAGACAAATGATCCGCAACTTGGTTTTTGGTGCATTTTCTGTCCTTGACTTCAAAATCAAATTATTGCAGCAATAGTACCTACCTAATCAGCCTAGGCTTTGCATCCTTTTTTCCATCAAGTACCTCAATGTTTCATGGTCAGTGTGCACTACTACCTTCATCCCAATCAAGTAAGACCTAAACTTCTCTAAGGAAAAGACAATTGCCAATAACTCTTGTTTAGTCACTATATAGTTCTTTGGAGTAGGGTTCAATGTCTTCCTGGCATAGTGGATGGGATAAAGAATCTTTTATTTTCTTTGGCCTAGGACAGCACCTAAGGCCACTCAACTTGTATCATACATAACCTCAAAAGGCAAGGACCAAGTGGGAGACTCAAAGATTGGGGCCAACACCAACTTCTCTTTTAGACTTTCAAAAGCCTTCATACATGCAACATCAAAAACAAATTTCACCTCCTTTTCAAGAAGCATGCAAAGAGGATTAACAATCTTTGAGAAATCCTTGATAAAATACCTATCAAACCTGCATGACTTAAAAACCTCCAAATCCTAGCCATAAAAATTGGTGGATGTAATTTCTTAATCACCTCTATTTTGGATCTGTCAACCTCTATGTCCCTTTTTGAATCTTGTGCCCAAGCACAATACCTTTTTTTACCATAAAATGGCACTTCTCCCAATTAAGTACTAAGTTGCATTCTTCACACCTTCTAAGAGAATTTGCCAAGTGAACTAGGTAGTCATCAAAAGAATCACCAACGATTGAAAAATCATCCATAAACACTTCGATAGTGTCTTCTACCATGTTAGAAAAGATGGACATCATGCATCTCTGAAATATGGCTGAAGCGTTAGATAACCCAAATGGAATACGTTTGACTGCAAAGGTCCCATAAGGACATGTAAAAGTAGTCTTCTCTTAGTGTTCAGGCGCAATAGTAATCTTGTTGTAACCTAAATACCCATCAAGAAAATAGTACCATCCTCTGCTGACAAGTTTGTCCAGCATCATCCGGTCCATAAAGGGCATGGGAAAATGGTCATTCTGAGTCTATGCATTCAATTTTCTATAATCAATGCATACTCTCCATCTTGTGACTAGCCTTATTGGCACTAGCTTATTCTTCTCATTAGGCCCAATAGTAATCCCGCCTTTCTTCAGAACATATTGTACCGGACTGACCCACTTGTTGTCAGTAGTGGAATACACTACATCAGCATCAAACCACTTGATTATCTCTTTCTTCACCACCTCCTACATAGGAGGATTGAGTCTACATTAATGTTTTATACTTGGAATACACTCTGATTCAAGTTGAATTTTATAAGTACACAACCCAGGAGGGACAACCATAATATCTGCAATGGACAAACCAATGACCCTTTTGAAACTTTGTAATACTGATAACAATGTTTCCACTTCTGTATCAATCAAATCAACTTCAATAATTACTAACAAAGTATCGTTATCCCCTAAACATGCATATCACAAAAGAGAAGGGAGGGCCTTCAACTCTAAGACCAGTGGCTCTTCAATGGATGGACGAGCAGGTAGAGTAGTTCTTTTCTTCAAATCCAAATCAAGTTTCTTTGGTGCATAAGTGTACAAACCACTCCCATAAAGTACACACACCATCTCATCATACTCATCAATGCCATCACTGTTAAAGTTCATGATCACGGATGCTAGAGCTTCAACACTCAACCTCTCTTCAATAGGAACAACATGAGAACCATTATCCCAAATAGTCACTAAATCAACATTATAGAATGATTCCATCTCCTCATCATGCACATCAATCACGGATACCACTTTTAACTTATCAGGATGCTTCATGGATTTGCATATATTGAATATCACTTATTCAACATTGAGTCTCAGCATTAAATGTCCTAGCTCCAAATCAATCAACATCCTTCTTGTAGCTAGGAATAGTCTTCCCAAGATATTTGGGACTTGAAAGTCCACTTCACAGTCTAATATCACAAAATCAGCAGGAAAGATGAAAGAAGCCACTTTCACCAAAACATTATATAGAATACCAACTGGCTTTTCCATAGTCTTGTCTTCCATCACTAGTCTCATCGTGGTATGTTTTGGAGCTCCCAACCCCAATTATTTAAACACTGTGAATGTCATGAGGTAGATACTAGCACCCAAATCACATTATAAATGAGTGAAGTTAAAAGATACAATTGTGCAAGGTATGGTGAAAGCACCAGGATCCTCTTTCTTCTCCACCAATGATCTTGTCACTATAGAACTACTATGATGAATATTGTCGACTAGCTCATAACTGACTGACCTTTTCTTGGTGATCAAATCTTTCATAAATTTTTCATACCCTAGAATTTTCTCTAATGCCTCTACAAGTGAGATAGTGACTAATAGCTCCTTCAACATAGACAAAAATATCTGATACTTACCCTCTTCTTCTTTTTTTGTCTTTAAGGAAAAGGAGGATGAGGTATTGAGATGGGCTTCAAAACAGGATCCTTGTCCTTATCTTTTCCTTTGTCTTGCTTGCTACTACTTTCCACCTTAACAGAATTATCATCATTTTTTTCATCAACAGTGGGTACAAGAGGATCTATAGTTGTTTTACCACTCCGAGTTGTAATGGCATGGAAGTGACCATCATTTTTTGAATTCGCAACCGTGTTACTAGGAAGAATGCTAGGTTGCCTTTGATTCAATGTGGCCGACATCAGGCCATACTGCTTCTCCAGCTATTTAATTGAGGTAGCATGTGACTCAGCTTTCTGATTCACCCCTGACGGGTCTGTCTTAATCTCCTTAAGACAACTCTCTGGAATTTCTTGCCCTTTAACCAGTTTTGACAATATTGCCTCCACTCTAGACTTAGTATCTCGACTACCTGGTGAAACATATACGTCACTCTTTAGCTTTTAGTCATCTTTCTACAGCCAATAACCATCTCTCTCTCAACTTCTGTCTCTATAATTGTCATTATAATAGTTCCTACCTTGATTCCCTTACCCTTGGGATAGGAAATCTACCACCCTATGATCAAGATACTTTTCTTACTCTTCAAATTCAATATAAAAAGTTCTAGAAGTAAATCCTTGTGCCACAACTGCATTCACTTTCACAGCAATCATTATTGTGAAATATTTTGTAAGCAGCCCAATATCTGTCTGAAATTATGCAACCTCTTGTGCCACTGACAGCGCCCAAGAGCACACGCAAGTGTACGTGGTCTTATCAAGTAGTAAAGTGTCTTCAAGGAAGCCCAAGTATCGATCTCTCAGGGACTTGCATTCGCCGACTATCTAATTCTAGTTTAACCAATTGAGGAGAGTAGCATATAGAAATTTAGAATTGTAAATTAAAAATAAAATAAACAATGCGTAAAAATAAAATATTTGGGACAATCAATGGAGAAAAGCCCAGGGTTAAAGCACTTCGAACAATCATACTATGTTATTGAATTTCCTTCATTAACTTGTTTATCTAGGTTGTTGATTCGTAGGGTTAATTGCATGATCATGGTTTCCCAACCTATAATTATTTACCTAATTTGGACATTACAACTACATCGTTGAGCGGGGATGTAATAGTCCAATTAAGTGATTAAAGCTATCATCATACGTATGAATCAAGTAAGGCATCTAACTACATCCCAGTCCTAGACGCTAAGTTCAATTCAGTATTTTATAAAAGAATAAAAACCCAAACTTATGTTTATTCTTGTGTTCTATCTCCCTATTCCCTCTCCCGAGATCAAAAGGTTGACAACATATGTATTCTATGGGTGATCAATCCATAAAATAATTAAAGCAAGAATAAACAAACAATCAAATATGATAAGTAAAATTAATCGAAATTCATTCAAAAAAATATTAATTATGTTCTTGACTTTAACCCCGAAAAGAAGGTTTTTAGACACTAATATTCATAATCACAATTCAAATAATTAAATACATGATATGAAAAATTAAAAGATGAATAAAATAATTAAAATCTAATAAATCATGTAGCAGCCTCCGTCTTTTTTTCAAAACCATGCACTATGTCCTCCAAATTAACGTGTCCAGGTCTTGAATTTATATGGTCCAACGAACCAGGTGTCCACAATTGTTTTTCCTTATTTTTGTAGGATTTGGGAAGCTTAGCACGCTGGTCCAAGGAAATTCCCACCAAATATTCCCTATTGGCCCTTGAAATAGGTGCCCACTTTAAATAAAAATTGGACAAGTCCCACATTGTGAAGGCAGAATTTTACTTCGCATCGACACACTAAAATTTTCTTTTAAAATTTTGGTTAACTGATGAACGTCCCTTCATTTTTACATGTCTTTTATAATGTATTTTTAATTAATTTTTTATTTTTAAATTATTAATATATCATCGTATTTAATTTACAAAGCCTTCTACATTATCATACACCATATACTAAAGATCAAAACAACATAACATTCTCAAAACAAGACCTCGGATAAGGCAAATTCGCAATGATCTTCCACTCGTTATACCGACTCTAGACTTAATCAAATTGAACTTTGCATATTACAAACAAGTTGTTCCACTCATAATTACACATTTAAAATATTTGGAACAAATTAAACATATTAGAATCCACCGAGACCAACTAGATACACACCTAGCTCAAGCTAGTAAAACTAATTTTTCTAATATTTGGAACAAATTAAACATATTAGAATCCACCGAGACCAACTAAATACAAACTTGTTTGAAAAATACTTTGGACATTGTAATCACACACTTGGTC
The DNA here is from genome assembly GCA_030864215.1 of Capsicum pubescens. Classification (NCBI taxonomy): domain Eukaryota; kingdom Viridiplantae; phylum Streptophyta; class Magnoliopsida; order Solanales; family Solanaceae; genus Capsicum; species Capsicum pubescens. The sequence goes on along the minus strand of CM061545.1, from coordinate 78,597,365 downwards.
ACTTAAATGCTTCTTTATATCAATATTAACACGTTAATCAGTCAAATTGCTCTCAAAACAAGGTGAACTAAGCTAGAATAATGATACAAAAATGTATAAAATCATCTCAGATCATCACCCCACACTTAAACTCTTGTTCATCCTCGAACAGCTCTTTACTCTAAGCATCAAAATCTGAGGTGACGCTACACTTCTACTAAAATAAAAACATTCAATCTAGTACTACAATGACTACAGAGAATGCAAGTTTCTACACAAAGCATGTTGTTTACACAATTGATAGCTCATGAATACTAGTCCAAAACATCCTAGCCTCAAGAATTGACTCACCTAAGTAGCAAACTCATGCTTATCATTCAATCAAGGACATCATACGAATCACCCACATTCATCAATCATGAACCCCTCACAACAAGAGAGTTACCCATAATCACTCACAATAATGCAATTTATAACGTAATGGGTACTAGAATCAAATTATGCACACTCTCACAAAGAATTCACAAGTTACACATAATGAAACATAGGCTTTCCCTTAGTGTAATGCTCAACTAATATTAGAATGATGAATCTAGGATCAAATACGTCTTTTTCATGATGTAATGTAGGCTAAGGGACGGGTAGAAACTATTTTGTCCAAGAATAGTGACTAACCTCTTTAAGCACTTTAATACACTACATCATATATTTAAAACAAATCTCTAACAACCAAATTACACTTTTTCTTCCACCCATATCTTTTGTTTTTGCCCCATTTCTTTTAAGCATTTTCACGAACACTTGGTGGACACATAGTTTACTACCACAAGAATCAATTTTTCTCCTTTTTCATAATCATGGAAATATTTTTAGCATAAATTATATCACAACCATCCACCACACATCAATTATACACCAATAACTATTATCTTGGGGCATCAATTTCACCTTTTTCTTCTTTAATTTCTCAAACTCCTTACTAATTTAATTTTTCATTAAAGCACTTAGGAGCTTTTTGGATCAAATTATGGTCTACCAAAGAAGGGATTAGGCTACTTATGAGGTTGCCAAAGAAAAAGCTAAAGGCTCAATGAGGGTTAACTAGGATAATGCACAATGGTAGGATAAATAGAAGGTATAAACAAAGCTATCAAAGAAATGACTAAATCATCTCCTAAACCCACATTCTTTATTTCGCTTCACACACACACCGGGCAAGTTCTAGACATCACATGCAACAAGGAATATACAAAATACCTCACACACACATGACACATGCTCCACTCAATAGGATCATCATAGTCTCCCAACCAAACAATAGCATGAATTCAATTTTAAGCCAACAAGTACAAGATTCACAAACATGAGCCTAAGAGTCTCAAAAATAGTAATTCATTCAATCAATATGTTTTTACAAATAGATCCACTTGCACCATGCAATCAAAAATAGCACCAACAAGAATATCTTACTTATTCCTAACCTAAAACATTTTTAAATTGAGCCAAAATTTGAAAATTTTCCCACCCCATACTTAAAAATCTACTTTGTCCCCAAAGTGAATTTTAAAGGTAAGAGATAAAAATACTCTCTGGGGCCTCTAAGACTAGCTAGCAGCATCTTTACACATAAATGGAATCCATAGGGCCCCACACTCAATCTTTGCCATGCTCCAAGCTCAAGTTTATGGTATTCAGACTTTCCATTAACCTATGACTCAACCAAAAACAACAACTACATGAAATAAAAAAAAACTAAAAAATTAAAAAGAAAACATACCTTAACTTGGGTTGCCTCCCAAGAAGCGCCTAATTTAGTATCGCGACACGACCCAAATTAATTTTTTCCTCGACCTTGAGGATATATATTTCACCCCCAACATCGCATTCATCTTCTTGCCTCGATCATAGGGAGGTGGTACAAAGATTACTGAACTGAGTAATGGATGATGCATGGTAAACCACTCGGCCTTGAGGTGAGGTGTATTTTTATGTTGCTTATCAGGTGCAAAAGAAAGAATATAGGATTTTTGTTCCTCATCTTCACACTCTTTCACTATTTTAAATGATTCCACAAACAAGATATCATCTAAACATAATGTAGAAAAGTTCTTTGAATGAGGCCCAACCAATTCCACTTCAAAATTTACACTATGTACTACACTTTCACTCTCATTCACCTTCTCGATTTCAGTCTCAAGATAAAGCTAACAATTTAGTGACTGCGATTCTTGTTTTTTCTCCACAAATTGGCTAATGTCCTCCTTATACTTTTCTTTTCTTAGCCACTGTAGACATGGTGGGAGTGGTAACTCCTCAACCTGTTCAACAACTTTAGTTTTCGAGTACTCAGACTTCCTCAAATTATCAGCAACTTTATCTACAACTAGTTGAGGAGTCAACTCTACATCTACTTTCAGCTTAATATCCAATTTCTCTACAGTCTCCCGATAGTTCTTCATGTCTTTCATCAACTGTACTTGAGACGCTAAAATTTGTTTCAGCATCTCTTCAATGTTACTAGTTGACTGATTTGGTTGGGCTTGTAGAAACTGTTGCTGGTCGTTATTCCATGATTGTGGCTGAATGAATGTGGCTGATTGTAGAAACTAGTTGACTGATTGTAGTTGTTTATATAATTTTGCCTTTCAGCATAGCTCGCAAACATTAATGAATTAGGATTGACAGCACACATATCTTAAGAATGACCACTATGGCCACAAACCATACACCATATAGAATCATCATCACTTGAAAACCATCTCTCCTAGGCTGACATCTCAAGAAGAGTGTGAGAAAAATAAAAATAAAGGAAAATAGAAAAAAATAAAAAATATTTACAACTCAATATAGAAAAACTAAAAATAAGATAGTTGCCTAGTTACAAGTCCCTGACAATAGCGCCAAAAACTTGATAGCGCTCAAGCGCACACACAAGTGTATGTGGTCTTATCAAGTAGTAAAGTGGCTTCAAGGAAGCCCAAGTATCGATCTCTCAAGAACTTGCATTCGCCGGCTATCTAATTCTAGTTTAAAGAATTGACGAGAGTAGCAAAGAGAAATTTAAAATTAAAAATTAAAAATAAAATAAACAATGTGTAAAAATAAAATATTTGGGACAATCAATGGAGAAAAGCCCAGGGTTAAAGCACTTCGAACAATCATACTATGTTATTGAATTTCCTTCGTTAACTTGCTTATCTTGATTGTTGATTCGTAGGGTTAATTGCATGATCATGGTTTCCCAATCTATAATCTTTTACCTAATTTGGACATTACAACTACATTGTTGAGCGAGGATGTAATAATCCAATTAAGTGAATTAAAGATATCATCCTACGTATGAATCAAGTAAGGCATCTAAGTACATCCAAATCCTAGAAGCTAAGTTCAATTCTTTATTTTATAAAAGAATAAAAACTCAAACTTTGTTTATTTCCGTGTTCTATCTCCATATTCCCTATCCCGAGATCAAAAGGTTGACAATATATGTATTCTATGGGTGATCAATCTATAAAATAATTAAAGCAGGAATAAACAAACAATCAAATATAATAAGCAAAATTAATCGAAATTAATCCAAAAAAATAGTAATCATATTCTTGATTTTAATCCCGAAAAAAAGATTTTTAGACACTAATATTTATAATCACAATCCAAATAATTAAATACATGATATAAAAAATTAAAAATAAAATAAAATAATTAAAACCTAATAAACCGTGTAGCAGCCTCCATCTTTTTCTCAAAACCGTGCACTGCGTCCTCCAAATTAACGTGTCCAGGTCTTGAATTTATATGGTCCACCAAACCAGGTGTCCTCCAAATTGTATCCCAATTTGTTCAATGTTGTCCAGCTGTCCACAATTGTTTTTCCTTATTTTTGTGGGATTTGGGAAGCTTAGCACGCGGGTCCAAGGAAATTCCCACCAAATATTCCCTATTGGCCCTTGAAATAGGTGCCCACTTTAAATATAAATTGGACAAGTCCCACATTGTGAAGGCAGAATTTTACTTCGCATCGACACACTAAAATTTTCTTCTAAAATTTTGGTGAACTGATGAACGGTCCTTCTTTTTTACATGTTTTTTTTATTGTATTTTTAATCAATTTTTAGCTTTTAAATTATCAATATATCATCGTATTTAGCTCATAAAGCCTTTTACATTATCATACACCATATATTAAAGATCAAAACAACATAACATTCTCAAAACAAGACCTTGGATAAGGCAAATTCGCAATGATCTTCCACTCGTTATACCAACTCTAAACTTAATCAAATTGAACGTTGCACATTACAAACAAGTTGTTCCACTCATAATTACACATTTAAAATATTTGGAACAAATTAAACACATTAGAATCCATCGAAACTAACTAGATACACACCTAGCTCAAGCTAGTAAAACTAGTTTTCCGGGTTGAACTCTAAATGACTCAATTAAATACAAACTTGTTTGAAAAATACTTTGGACATTGTAATCACACACTTGGTCACTTAAATGCTTCTTTATATCAATATTAACACGTTAATCACTCAAATTGCTATCAAAACAAGGCAAAATAAGCTAGAATAATGATATCGAAGTGTATAAAATCACTTCAGATCAACTACAACATCCTGACCAGCTCTGTAATTATTGGTTGCTCTAATAGCATATCTACATGCACCACGCTCAACATCTCTAGTATGCCAACCTCTATTGGTCACTGAAATATTATCAAGCATATCTTTCTCAGCATCCCACTGAAAATGCATAACTGCACCTCCCAAAATTATATATGGCATTGCTCTAGAACTGATATTCAATGATCTGTAGAAGACTTCCAACAAATTTGACCCTCTAATTCTGTGATTAGGTACGTGCTCAGCTTCTTCTTAAATCTAAACCATGCCTCATACAAGGATTCTTCAAGTAACTATCTGAAGTTATAAATTTTATCTTTCAACTGTAGTATCAGTGCAGGGGAAAATCTATTCAAAAATTGTTTATGCAACTCATGGAAAGTAGTGATTGAACCTCTTGGAAGTTTCCCTAACCATAGTGATGCTTCACCTATCAATGAAAATGGGAACAACCTCAATCTCAAAGCTTCTTGATCCACCCCCAGAATAGTGTATGACGTGCAGATCCCAATAAAATTAGCAAGATTCATGTTCGCATCATCAGTAGTTGATCCTGAAAACACACCCTTCAAATTCAACAATTGGATCATAGCGCTAGTAATATCGAACTTCACATTCGGTGGTAAAGCAGGAGGAATGTGGTTCTTGTCTCACCAGGTTCAACGTAACCTATATCCTCTTCATCATCATATAGGTGCAAGCGTTCATATGTAGGAGTCAATAGAGCTCTACCTCGCTGAACTCTATCTGGACGCTCAGCTACTTGACATGGTCTGGATAGTCCTCTTTGCTAAGCTAACCCAGCCTCTTCAGCTAATTGGTCCTCTTCAGCTGCTCTTTTCTCTTTCTTAACAGAAGTTATTAACTATTGTGTCTATATATCTGCAATATTCTATGGATCACCTGGAGCACGCAGAAGTGCGATATTGGGATCAACAGGTAGAAGGAGGGTCTTGAACCCCAATAGGAATACTGTCATGAATTTGTCCCGACATCCTTCAAGGTGTTTGAAGAACTCTTTAAGCTTTTGGATCAAATAAGAGTAAGGGATTGCCTCTTCTCCTCGTGTTTGACATACACCGATGTATGCCAAATCAAGAATAGAAAATAAAACCTGCGAACTTCACCAATTCAATTAACTATTCAAACTGTCTTCCCCGACAATGATGCAAAAATTTGATGTCGTCCAAAACTAACCTCCAAAAGAAATATGTTGTGGTCGATGCCAAATATAGTAACCCAACTTGGTTGGGGTCAATCCCACAGGGAAAACGTTGAACAATTACTTAACTTGATGTAATTCACAAGCCGTGCGGAAAATAAATAGGGGAATTTTGGAATTATCAGTAACTAGTAACCGAATCTTGAATCTCTTGAGTTGTAAATAATAGAAGATGAACATAGGCTTGTGTTACCCCAAGCTTCTCAACTCCGTAAATTTCTCATATTCAAACCACCTATTCAGCAGATCTACATGTAAAGTCAACAAGATATGTATTATTAATAGTCTTGTGAACGCGTTCGATAAATTCCACCCATTCCCTTGTGAGTCTCAGGGTGTCGCCTTATTTCTCCTTGTCTATGACTTTAATTCAACTTTCACCTTTTGAATCTCAAGTTGATTAGATGAGATAATGAAATGATAATAAGATGGAAGTGAATCTTAAATTACTGTCTTAATCCTCTTTTTCTAATCATAAAATCCCTTGTGTGGACGTTTGCAAGTACTGACTATCCCCAAGCTTCTACAGTAACTCTAAGGTCAATTATTGTGAAGAAGATTAAGATACATGCATAAACCCTAGAATATATGAATATCCCACTTTCTTTACTTATCTAATCTGCCAAGGTTCCCACAACCCTAGTAAGGGAAATTACTCACTCATGTTTATGCAAGAACCCATGATAATCAATGAAGAATTCAAGTAATTAATTGCACAAAAATTAGATGAATAAAATCTAAAGTCTTTTATTGAATTATAACCCAAAATCTCAAGAATAATGTAAAAGTATGTAAAATTAGTAAGAATAATGTTAAAGATTATAACCTAATAAAATATAAACCCTAAGGTATTTATAGTATCTCAAAATAACCTAGAAATCCTAATATCGAAGGAAAAGGAAAAGTAATGTCAGCATAAGGTACGACGTATTCGTCCACTCGTAAGGTCTTCTTATGAGTCATATTGTGCCACTCATATCCACTCTAGTGTTTAATCTTCCAGCCTTTAACTTTCTATGTTTCTTACGACTCCTACTCACGAGTCGTACCCTTACCATACAACTCGTGTCCTTCACTCGTATTCACCTCGGACTTCTTCCATTTAGTCTTTTTAATGGTGGTATGCTTACGGTTTATCCATACGATTCATAATCATATTTCCAACTCGTATTCTTTTGAGACTTCAACACTGAATTGCTTTTTTGGTTTCTATTATCCTTACGATTTCCTAACATGGTCTATATCAACATCTTACAACTAGTATGACTGAGTCATATCTTCTCGGTACTTAATTTCTCAACTTGGCTTTGGTTACTGTTGTTCATACAAGTCAACCTACAAGTCATATTCTATGTTGATGACTCATATGGTGACTCGTATCATCCGCAGTCTTGGTCTTTTTCAGGTCTTTTTATTCAAATTTAATCCCAACACTATTATAGACCTATTTCACCTAAAACAAGAAACAAGCCACATTATATCAACCAAAATAACCTAAGTACAAGCATAATTTTATTATTTTGAACATCAAAAGTGTCGTGTTTCCATGACACATCAACAGGCTATATGGGTTCAGCTCTCCCTACTGAAAAGAACCCCAATAAGTGTTATCCTCACAAACCAGAGAATAATCTGAGATGACTAGTACATCTCCAAAAATATAAAGTGTGACATCATGCACACGATCACCATGACCAAACCTCACATCGACAAACAAGAGTTTCCTGTATTGGTCCCCCCGGGACCTCCACCTTCCACGGCTTTGCTACAAAACCTCCTCTAAGCCCATATTAAAACCAATTACACATTCACAATCATTTACCAAGGAGTCTTTCATTAGGCATTAACCATTGGTAAAATCTTACCAAAATTAGAGCTTGCAAGACTATTCTATCCATGCCATATAACCATTAAACCAAATTAGACTCCATCATTTCCAATTTACAAAAAAATATTTATAATTAAACCATGTACACCTAGGCCTTTCCAAATCCATATGAAATCAAACCATAACCAATTCAAGTTCAATTTACCATTTATGCAATGCAAGATTCCAAGGATAATCAAACTATGTGACCAAAATCATTCTCATTGGCATTTAACAAACAGGATAAAGGCACAAAAGTTTCAAAACCATAACTAAGAAATGTGGGGAATACATAATACCCCAGAGTCCATTTACCATTAACATACATCCCAAAATATCAAGATCATACTAAGCGTTTGAAAGAAAGCATAATTAAACCATGAGAAACATTATTCAACCTTGAACATCCAAAAAACCCCAACCTTTATTGCAAAACCATGATAATACCATGAAAACCATACATTAAAACACATGCTCTTTGTAAAATAATAATAAGGGAGTAGTAGCATGCCTTAGACACCAAGGAAGACTGAGAGAAACCACTCTTGAAAGCCTTAATTGATTATCTTGAGTTGAGAGAGATTTTAAGAGTGTTTGATTGAGAGTAATAGGTTAATAAAGTCCCAAAAGGTGATTTATGTCGTGGTATAAAAGGGAGTTAAAAAGGGAAAATATCCAAAATGCCCCTACTTAAAATTGTAAAAATACCTCAGGTGGTGATGAGTCAATCCTGTGACTCGTAACCACAACATATGACTCGTACCACTGAGTCATCATAAATACAGTGAGTTGGATACCCATACAATATCCACCATATGACTCTTTGATCCCACTCGTTACCAAACCATACGACTTGTATGGCCTAGTCTTACCCAAGAAAGAAAGCAAAAGGATTAGACATTGGAAAACATACGATTGAACTATACCACTCATACCCTATACTCATGGCTCTTAGTGAGCCAAATTGTTCTTAGAGCCAAGTAAAGTAACTAAGTTTCTTATTTGATGAAGGATAGTCCTAATGACCATCACACACCTAATGGCCCATACAACCAAACTGTAACCATAAAATAATTCCAACCACCACCCACTAGACTCCTTATGACTAGGTTCACCTGACCCATACCCACATCATATGACTCGTATGATAAGTCATTACAAGGACTATGATCTCAAAGCTTAGGAAATTTCCAAGGGCCAAAACCCAAGGTATTTTAACCTTGCATGTCCAGGGACCTGGTCCCTTACAGTTCAACTGCTCATCATAAAACTACATATAGTACATGGTGAGATTGTACAAGTTGTGATGTCCTACATTCTGAAATATAAGACCAAAATCTTGAAAGACGTAATTTTTATTATAGTGGAAATGACTCTAGGGAATAAGTCATTAGGATAGAGCGTGAATTGGTAGGTAACTCATCCTGAAGAGAAATTAGAAAGACAATATTTTTTCTTCAGGATCTATTAGACCTAGCCACGACTAATAGCGAAATCTCACAAGTCGTGGGGAAAAAATTATTCCCTAAACCAGAATTCTAGCCCCATGACCATAATCAAAGGGACGATTTATAGGTTCTATGTATGAGTCATACTCATACCCATAGCGATTATTTCCAAAAAATTTGTTACATTTTAAGAGTATTTTTATCTTTTCCCTAAATCTAATCCTAAACTACATTGTTTTAAGCTTTATTAGGAGAAAGTTAAAGGGACTTAAGTTGTAAAATCCCGTATTTCTCAAGCTTAACTTAACTCTCAGTTCATGAGTTATACAATATAATTTTTTTGAAAATCTCAGTATTTTTCAGTTTAGAGCCAGCCATTGCGTAGGAAATTGAATTAGCTTTCCAACGATATAAAATTCGGCTAAATCCGATAATCGAGTAATAAGCTATGGATATTTTAAGTTTCAACCATTAAACACCATAATTCAGGACAGTAGCGCGTCGCGGGGTAAGCCAAAATGGCAATTGTCAGTTTCTAGTGAGGTACCGCATTACCGGCGCATCGCGCCAAAGCTCATTTTCATATTTATCAATTTCCAGTGAGCCAACGCAATTATACCGTGTCGCACTGAGTTTCCAGGTCCTATCCAGTATTACAACGTGATTCCACCGCGTCGTACCATCAACCACATTCCCAGTTGTCATTTTCCAGTAGTTTGGTGCGATAGCGGTATGTCGCACCAGGGCCCAAAATTGAGTTTTTTAGTATGAATTTTTAAGTCATTCTCAGGGGTAAACGGGTATTTTTCCACGGCCCTAATTAGTCTAAACAGTAGATTTACCCCTAAATAACCCATTATCTCATCATTTATTCACTTTATTCAAAGATTAAGTTATTATCTCTCAAAAAGGGGGTAAACGGGTATTTTTCCACGGCCCTAATTAGTCTAAATAGTAAATTTACCCCTAAATAACCCATTATCTCATCATTTATTCACTTTATTCAAAGATTAAGTTATTATCTCTCAAAAAGGGGCTAAACACTAACTTCATGAAACAAGAGCAAAAAACAAGAGTCTCTCCAAGACCCTTCAAGAATTAACAATCCAAGGTATGTTAGGTATTCATCTATGGGTTCCTTTCACCCATAGAGTCCACGAATCCGTTTTCAAAATACAACATTGTTGAATTATGAACTTCCATGCTTGAATTGAATTGAATTTATGTTCATGTTATTTTTGGGTTTTAGTCCATGATTAAATTACATGTATTTAGGAAATAAATCATTGTATGTGTTGAATTACATGATCTTCATGATAAACCCATCAATTTGCAAGTTGATTGGTGTAGCCATGATAACTATATGTTTTGATTATTGTATAACCTAAGCATCCTCCCCATATGTTTGATAAAATGCCTATGTGAATTAAATAAGTTCCATTATAACATGATAGCATGTATTCCCCATTCATGTATAAGTAGATGCATTACAAGTGTTTGATTAAATGCCTCTATGAGTGATTTATGGACAAATATACATTGTTATGATTTTTAAGAGTATATTATACTTTATATTTCATGCTATCGAGTCCTGGGGATATTTAATACTCGACAATTTAGTTGTGTGCCTAGAGCCAGTGTCAGTCACATCATCTCAATCATGTCATGATCAATAGTACTCTCAGCCAGTTACAGAACTCAATCAGTTACCGAACTCAGGAAAACTCAGTAAACTCAGTATCAGTCTAGTCCAGTTCAGTATATTCAGTTCAGTGTCTTTAGTTGGCAATAGGATTAAGCACCGAGTGAACCCAAGGATGGGTTTCACCTTCCAGTAGAGGGTGTGATCCTTAGAAGCAATCATTGCATTCTAGAACTATGTAGCTAGAGTAGGTTGAGACATCAAACCTGTCAGTTGAGGGTTGATGAGGTGTTTTAACTTTTCTGATGAGGGTTCCACCATTCTCATTAGAGTACCTGCATAGTACTGACACCTCATCTCATTAGACCCCAACTCAGTTATCTTATTTGAGTAGTGTCGATTAGATGATTATCTCTTACAGTCTTAATTTCAGTCTTCAGAATAGAACTCAGTTCAGTTCTACAGAATCAAGACTGTCAGATACAGTCAACCAGTATCAGTAAATTAGTTTTTAGTAACTTCAGATATCAGTTACTCAGTTTAAGAATTCAGGACTTAGCTTCTGAAAAGCTTAGTCATAGTATTTGTTTATATGCACATTAGTGCATACTTAGTATTTACGGCAGTATCAATTATCTATGTACTCTCATGTTTAGTTACTCTATATCATGTAGTCAGTTATTGTTCGAGCATATGAACCCATGCATTTAGCCTTACCCCATCTAGCATACCAGTACATTCCACATACTAACACATACTCTTTCTTTACGCTATAATGTCTCATATCATTGGTTCGGACACTCAAGTTCCCGACCATGCATAGATAGACTTAGATTCAGCCAGCAACAGTAAATTAGTAGTAAGTCCTCATCATTCGAGGACATTCTTTTATTTTATTATTTTAGTAGACTCAGTATTTTTGTAGATGGAGTTAGTTGGGGGATTGTCCCATCAACTCCACTTTCAGGCATTTTAAGTTAGAGGCTTTTCAGACTAGTTTTTAGTCTGTATTCAGTTTTACAGATATTATCACAGATGATATATTTTATCAGTATTTACAGATTAGGAACCTTATGGCATTTCATCTTATTTTCTGTATATATTTATAGTATCATATTTTAGTGCTCACAGCAGATATCAGTCATAGGTTAGCTTGTGGTTATTTGAGGTCGTAAGCACCGTGTAGCATCTGGGGTACAGACTCGAGGTATTACAAACTTGGTATCAGAGCCTAAGGTTCAACAGTGTCCTAGAAAGTCTAAAAGTCGTATCTAGTACAGTCTTGTGCATGGGTGTATAGCGCACCACACTTATGGACAAGAGGCTATGAGATGTTTTAGGAAATATTTCCCTTCTTTCAGTATTCATCTCATGCGAGTAAGCATAAGCTCAAGTTAAAATCTTAGTCTAATCCATTTCCTCCTTTTTGTTTACAGAATATGCCTTCCAAAAGGACTAACAAAATGAGAACCAAAAATCAGTCAGCATCTTAGCCCATTCAGGTAGATCCCCTGGATGAGCATGTCTCTTATGCAGATTCAGAGCTGCATTCACTACTCTAACCAACTCTGTAGCAGCACAGAATGAATGGTCAGCTTTTGTTCCGGCCAACCCAATGGCCAATACTGTTGCATCCAGGATTCGAGACTTCACCCGAATGAATCCTCCTTTATTCTCAGGATCTAAGTCAAAAGAGGACCCACAAGAGTTCCTCGATCAGGTTCAAAAAGTCACAGACATCATGGGAGTGACTTCCAGTGAGAGTACTGAGTTAGATACCTATCATCTACAAGATGTATCTCATACATAGTTTAAGAAGTGAAAGGTAGACAGGGGCGCAGATGCAGATCCCATAGAGTGGGATGAGTTTGCTACTGCTTTCCTAGAGAGATTATTTTTTTTAGAGCTAAGAGAAGCCAAGGTGTTAGAATTCATTAATCTTAGGAAGGGTAGTATAAGGGTGAAAGAGTATTCCATCAAGTTTACTCAGTTAGCCAGGTATGCTCTCCATGTAGTAGAAAATAATAGGTCCAGAATGAGCAAGTTCGTATCAGGGGTATTAGATAGTATGGTTATGGAGTGCAGGACAACGATGTTGATTAAGGAGATAGATATATCCAGGATCATGGTCTATTCTCAGTAGATAGAAGAGGCTAAGATCAGAGAGAGAGAGAGGCAGAATAAGAGAGCTAGAATAGGTAGCTTCAATTTCAATCAGCCTATGTTAGAGAGCAGTAACTATTTCTATTTTCATCCAAAATATTCAGTTTTGGCACTGTCCTCAGCCAGTGCTCTAGTACCTAAGTTTAGAAATGGTAAAAAAGATAGTGCACCAGGCTTTAAATCTCAGGGTAGTGTCAGCAGTGCTCGAACCAATCCTGTTTTTCAAACATGTAGCAAAAACCACAAGGGTGTCTATAGAGCTGGCAAGGATATTTGTTTCCAGTGTGGCAAGCCAGACCATAGAGTCAGAGATTGTCCGATATAAAATTCACCTGAATCCGATAACCGGGTAAAAAGTTATGGCTATTTTAAAGTTTCAGTCATTAAACACCATAATTCAGGCCAGTAGCGCATCGCGGAGTAATACAAAATAGAAATTATCAATTTCCAGTGAGGTACCGCGTTACTGGTTCGTCGTACCAAAGCTCATTTTCATATTTGTCAATTTTCAGCTAGCCAACGCGATTGTACCACATCGCGTTGAGCTTCCAGGTCCCATCCAGTATTGCAATGCAATTCCACCGCGTCGTGCCATCAACCACATTCCCAGTTGTCATTTTCCAGTGGCTTGGCGTGATAGCGACGAGTCATGCCAGGGCCTAAAATTGGGTTTTTAGTATGAATTTTTAAGTCATTCTCAGGGGTAAATGGGTATTTTTCCACAACCTTAATTAGTCTAAGCACGAAATTTACCCCTAAATAACCCATTATCTCATCATTTATTCACTTTATTCAAAGATTAAGTCATTCTCACACCAAAAGGGGCTAAACACTAGCTTCAAGAAATAAGAGCAAAAATCAAGAGTCTCTCCAAGAACCTTTAAGAATTAACAATCCAAGGTATGTTAGGTGTTCATCTAAGGTTACTTTCACCCATAGAGTCCACGAATCTATTTTCAAAATACAAGATTGTTGAATTGTGAACTTCCAGGCTTGAATTGAATTGAATTCAAGTTCATGTTATTGTTAGGTTTTAGTCAATGATTAAATTACATGCTTTTATGAAATAAATCATTGTGTGTGTTGAATTACATGATATTTATGATAAACTATTCAATTTGCTAGTTGACTGATGTAGCCATGATAACTATATGTTTTGATTTATTTATAACCTAAGCATGCTCCCCATGTGTTTGATAAAAATGCCTATGTGAATGAAATAAATGCCATTATAACATGGTATCATGTATTCCCCATTCATGTATAAGTAGATGAATTACAAGTGTTTGATTAAATGCATCTATGAGTGAACTATGGACAAGTATATATCGTTATGATTTTTAAGAGTATATAATACTTTAGTTTTCATGCTATCGAGTCCTGGGGGTATTTAATAACCTACAATTTAGTGTATGCCTAAAGCCAGTGTCAGTTAAAGAATCTTAGTCATGTAATGATCAGTAGTACTCTTAGCTAGTTACAGAACTCAGTAGAACTCAGTCTGTTACCAAACTCAGGAAAACTCAATAAACTCGGTATCAGTCCAGTTCAGTATACTTAGTTCATTGACTTTCAGTTGGGAGTAGTATTCAGCATCGAGTGAACCCAAGGATGGGGCCTCTCCTTCCAGTAGAGGATGTGATTATTAAAAGCAATCCTTGCATTCCAGAACTATGTAGCCAGCGTAGGTTGAGATATCAAACCTGTCAGTTAAGGGTTAATGAGTTGGTTTAACTTGTCAGATGAGGGTTCCACTATTCTCATTAGAGTACCTGCCAGATGAGGGTAACTCTTCAGTGTATTTACCCATGGCACGGTGCTGACACCCTTCCAACTAGAGTCACAGGTTGGACCCCAACTCAGTTAACTTATTTGGGGCATATCGGTTAGATGATTACCTCCCACGGTCTCAGTCTTAGTCTCAGTCTTCAGAATAGAACTCAGTTTAGTTCTACAAAATTAGGACAGTTAGATATAGTCAATCAATATCAGTAACTTAGTTATCAGTAGCTTCAGATATAAGTTACTTAGTATCAGAACTCAGGACTTAGCTTTAGACAAGCTTAGTCACAGTATATTTTTATATTTATATTAGTGCATACTCATTTTTACAGCAGGATCAGTTATCCATGTACTATCATATTCCGTTACTTTATATCATACAGTCAGCTATTGTTCATGCATATGGACCCTTGTATTCAGCCTTACCTCATCTATCACACCAGTACATTCCACGTACTGACGCATACTCTTTATTTGCGCTATGATCTCTCATATCATAGGTTTGGACGCTCAAGTTCCCGACCATGCATAGATAGATTAAGATTCATCCAGCAACAGTAGATTAGCAGTGAGCCCTCATCATTTGAGGATATTCTTTTATTTTATTATTTCAGTAGACTCAGTATTTCAGAAGATAGAGTTAGTTGGGGGATTATCCCATCAACTCTAATTTTAAACAGTTTTAGTTAGAGGCTTTTCAGGCTAGTTTTCAGACATTGTTCAGTTTATAGATTGTTATTTCAGTTGATACACTTTATCAGTATTTACAGATTTTGAATCTTATGGCATTTCAGCCTATTTTTCCATATTTGTTACAATATCATGTTTCAGTGCTCACAGCAGATATTAGTCATTGGTTAGATTATAGTCCTTTGGGGTCATAAGCACCGTGTAGCGTCCTGGGTATAGACTCGGGGTGTTACAAAAAAGACTTAGGGTTGTCCAGAGCAGACAAAAATCATATGTAGATGTGCGAAGAAAGGATCTCAAGTTTAAGATCAGTGATTTTGTGTTCTTGAAAGTCTCTTCCATGAAAGGGGTAAAGAGGTTCATCAAGAAGCAAAAGCTCAGTCCCCGATATGTCGGCCTTTACAGAATTCTCAGCCATTTTGGAAAGGTAGCTTATGAGCTTGAGTTGCCTTCAGATCTAACCTCAATGCATCTTGTATTCCACGTCTCTCTGCTAAAGAAATGCATTGGTGACCTAGCAGTCATAGTTCCTTTAGAGGATGTAAAATTCAGAATGATCTTTCTTGTGAAGAGGTTCCAGTTCAGATCCTCAATCATCAGATTCGTAGACTGAGGAACAAAGAAGTTCCCTTAGTCAAAGTTCTTTGGTGGAATTAGTCTGTAGAGGGAGCTACTTGGGAAGTAGAAGTATATATGCGGACCAAGTACCCCCACCTCTTCTCCACAACCTCAGATCCAACTTAAGGTAACAGTCTTCCTTAGCTTTACCCAGTTCCATGTTCAGCTATAATTATAACATAGTATCCAATAATGTTGCATATTCAGTCATGTATTCATGAACCAGTTCAGTCATACACTCATGAATCAGATATGTATGTTCAGTATGAAAACCCAGCTTGTCAGTAGCTTTAGTCATAAATTCCATACATCAGATATGCATGTTCAGTGTAAGAGATCTGTTTGTCAATAGTTTGGACATATATTCATGCATCAGACATCATATTCAGTGTGTAAACTTAGTCTATTCTTGTATCAGTTTAATCAGACTCATTCGAGGATGAATGTTCTTAAGGGGGAGATATTGTAATACCCCGTATTTCTCAAGATTAACTTGACTCTCACTTCATGACTTATCCAATAATATATTTTTGAAACACTTAGTGTTTTTCAGTTTAAAGCCTTCCATTGTGTAGGAAATTTAATTAGCTTTCCAACGATATAAAATTTGCCTAAATTCGATAACCGGGTAAGAAGTTATGGATATTTTAAGTTTCAGTTGTTAAACACCGTAATTTAGGCCAGTAGCGCATCGCGGAGTAAGCCAAAATGGCAATTGTCAGGTTCCAGTGAGGCGTACGCATTACCAGTGCATCACGCCAAAGCTCATTTTCTAATTTGTCTATTTCTAGTGAGCCAACACGATTGTACTGCATCGCGCTGAGCTTCCAGGTCCCATCCATTATTGTAATGCGATTCCACTGCATCGTGCCATCAGACACATTTCCAGTTTTTATTTTCCAGTGGCTTGGCGAGATAGCAGCACATCGTGCCAGGGCCCAAAATTGAGTTTTTCATTATGAATTTTTAAGTCATTCTCAGGGGTAAATGGGTATTTTTCCACGGCCCTAATCAATCTAAATAAAAAATTTACCCCTAAATAACCCATTATCTCATCATTTATTCACTTTATTCAAAGAATAGGTCATTCTCTCTCAAAAAGGGGCTAAACCCTAGCTTCAAGAAACAAGAGCAAAAATCAAGAGTCTCTCCAAGAACCTTCAAGAATTAAAAATCCAAGGTATGTTAGGTGTTCATCTATGGGTTTGTTTCACCCATAAAGTCCACTAATCCATTTTCAAAATACAAAATTATTGAATTATGAACTTTCATGCTTGAACTAAATTGAATTCATGTTCACGTTATTGTTGGGTTTTAGTCCATGATTAAGTTACATGCTTTTATGAAATAAATCATTGTATGTGTTGAATTACATGATCATCATGATAAACCCTTCAATTTGCAAGTAGATTGATATATCCATGATAACTATATGTTTTGATTATTGTATAACCTAAGAATGCTCCCTATGTGTTTGATAAAATGCCTATGTGAATGAAATAAGTGTCATTATAACACGATAGCATGTATTCCCTATTCATGTCTAAGTAGATGCATTACAAGTGGTTGATTAAATTCCTCTATGAGTGAACTATGGACAAGTATACATTGTTATGATTTTGAAGAGTATATTATACTTTATTTTTCATTCTATCGAGTCCTGGGGGTATTTAATACCCGATAATTTAGTTGTATGCCTAGAGCCAGTGTCAGTTACATCATATTAGTCATGTCACGGTCAGTAGTACTCTTAACAAGTTACAAAACTCACTAGAACTCAGTCAGTTACGAAACTTAGGAAAACTCAGTAAACTCAGTATTAGTCCAGTCCAATTCTGTATACTTAATTCAGTGTCTTTAAGTTGGGAGTAGGATTCAGCACCGAGTGAACCCAAGGATGAGGGCTCACCTGTCAGCAGAGGGTGTGATCCTTAGAAGCAATCCTTGCATTCTAGAACTACATACCCAGCGTAGGTTGAGACATAAAACCTGTCAGTTGAGGGTTGATAAGGTGTTTTAACTTGTCAGATGAGGGTTCCACCATTCTCGTTAGAGTACCAGTCAAATGAGGGTAACTTTTCAGTGTCTTTACCCATGGTACAGTACTGACACCCTTCCAACTGAGGTCACAGGCTGGACCCCAACTCAGTTATTTTATTTGGGGCATGTCGGTTAGATGATTACCTCCCACAGTCTCAGTTTTAGTCTTCAAAATAGAACTTAGTTCAGTTCTACAGAATTAGGACTATTAGATACAGTCAACCAATATCAGTAAATCAGTTTTCATTAACTTCAGATATCAGTTACTCAGTTTCAGAATTCAGGATTTAGCTTCTGAAAAGCTTAGTCGCAGTATTTATTTATATGCACATTAGAGCATACTCAGTATTTACAGCAGTATCAGTTATCCGTGTACTCTCATGTTCATTTACTCTATATCATGCAGTCAGTTATTATTGATGTATATGAACCCTTACATTTAGCCTTACCTCATCTAGCATACCAGTACATTCCACGTACTAACGCATACTCTTTCTTTGCTCTATGATGTCTCATATCATAGGTTTGGACACTTAGGATCCCAATCGCGCATAGATAAACTCAGATTCAGCCAACAACAGTAAATTAGTAGTGAGTCCTCATCATTCGAGGATATTTTTTTTATTTTATTATTTTAGTAGACTCGGTATGTTAGAAGATGGAGTTAGTTAGAGGATTGTCCCATTAACTCCACATTCAGGTAGTTTCAGTTAGAGGCTTTTTGTACTAGTTTTCAGTCTGTATTCAGTTTTATAGATATTATCACAGACAAAATATTTTATTAGTATTTATAGATTTTGAACCTTATGGCATTTCAGCTTCTGCATTTATTTACAGTATCATGTTTTAGTGCTCACAACAGATATCAGTCATGGGTTAGCTTATGGTCCTTCAAGTTCATAAGCACCGTGTAGCTTCCGAGGTACAGACTCGAGGCGTTACATAAGTATTTATTTTCCCCTCATTACTCTAAAACACACAAAATAAGAAAAGTGAAATACAATTTCATTTCTGCAAGTCAAAAACTATAGTTTTTCTCAAGGCTTAGAGAATTCAAGTTCCTTACAAGAGCTTTTCATCCAGGTATGTGTAATTTCAACAATATGTATCTTTTCACCCTTGTCTCTTAAAAAGCTATTAGTTAAACATTAAATTCAGATATTATCATTTTAGGGTTCTTATCTAATTTAAGAATTTTCTTTAAATTCAATACTCTCATATCATTGTAGAAAGTTAAAGCTCCCACTCATGTTTTAAGTAAATTGGTTTGATTCAGTGTTGAGTACATACCATGGGTTTGAGTTGGGGTTACATGAAGTCCTAGCATTGTGTGACACACTAGGGGTAGTCTTGGGGTGTTACAAACATGGTATCAAAGCCTATGATTTTAACAGCCCTAGGGAGTCTGGCAAGCCACATTACGTAGAGTATTGATCACGAAAGTGAAGCGCTCGATACTAATGATCTAGAAGCTACGGGACTTTGTAGGAACTATTATTTATTTCATGGTTATCTATCATGTCCTAAGGTTACCTCTATCTTCTCTTACTAGTGCTTTCACATGATAGTGAATGCCTCCTTATAGATCTTACGCCTATAGAAATAGGGACCAACCAGCCCCATCACCACCTGTATATCCTTTGAATGAGAATGTCTCCTATGATGATTTCTGGGTTGTCTTTCATGAACTAGCTCAGGCCATTAATAATGAGGGTAATCGTCCAATAGTAATCCCAATTCAAAAGAATGGTAACTTAGCTGTAACCAAAGTTCGAGATTTCATGAGGATGAACCCATCTGAGTTCTTTTGTTCAAAGGTGAAGAGGATCCATAGTTTGTCATTGATGAGGTAAAGAAAATCACTCAAATTATGCATGTGACAGTAGTGGAGAGTGTGGAATTGGCATCCTATTAGCTAAAGGATGTTGCTTATGACTAGGTTACTCTGTGAAATGAACACAAAGGTAAAATATTGATCTAATGAGTTGGAACGCATTTCAAACAACATTTCAGGATATGTTCTTTCCTAGTGATATGAATAAGGCTAAGTGTAGGATTTCATGCACCTCAGGAAAGATTCTATGTCAGTAAAATAATACTCCCTCAAGTTCACATAGCTTTCTAAATATGTACTTAAGTTGTTGTTGGATTCTAGGGCTTGCATGAGTAAGTTTTTTACCTGGGTGTCTAACGTGGTTGTCAAGGAGTGTAGGAATGCCATTCTAATTAGGGATATAAATATTTCTTAACTGACGACCCAAGCTCAGCAGATTGAGGTGGAGAACTAAAGAAACGAGAAAGGGATAGCAAAAAAATCTTAGATAGAACTGTTTGAATATGGTCAACATAAGTCAGGAGGGGGAAATCATTCTCAGTTTTAGAACTATTTGTCAACTCCAACACCATCTTCATCTAGTGCCCCCATACTATAGACTAAGTAGGAATAGTAAGGTCAAGCAACGGCCACTATAGCTTAGGGTAG
The DNA here is from genome assembly GCA_030864215.1 of Capsicum pubescens. Taxonomy (NCBI): domain Eukaryota; kingdom Viridiplantae; phylum Streptophyta; class Magnoliopsida; order Solanales; family Solanaceae; genus Capsicum; species Capsicum pubescens. Next base: position 78,576,804 of record CM061545.1, on the reverse strand, counting down.
CATTTTTGTAGCTTTATTTTTCCAACCTACAATAAGTGTGGTAGAAGTCATTAGAGTAAGTCCATGATAGGTAAGAATAGTTATGATGGGTGTGGTAATCTAGGCCATAGACTTCTAGATTTCCCATTGGATAAGTAAAGTAGTAAGGATACTCGCCCGTATACTCAGTCTGCTACCTCAGCCGCCTATTCAGATAGCCCAGCCTATCAATAAGGTGATTCATATAGTAATGTTGGTAGTCAGAGGAAGAATCAATTTTATGCTATGTTCTTTCGTTAGAAATAGAAGAAATCCCCAAAGGTAGTTTTTAGTATGTTTCATGAATTTTATATTGATGTTTATGTATTATTAGATACAGGGTCAAATCTTGCCTTTGTAACTCTATTTGTTGCTATGAATTTTGGCTTTAGACCTAAAACCCTCTCTGAGCCTTTGTCAGTTTCCACCCTCATTGGAGAGTCGGTTATTCCTATATGAGTCTACAGAAAATGTCTCATTATGGTTCTTCATAAGGTTACCTAAGAAAATTTAAAAGAGTTAGAGATGACTTATTTTGATGTCATTCTTGGCAAAGATTGTATTCATTCGCCCCTACTTCAGTTGATTAGTTTCCCAATGACTAAGTCCTAAATCAGGAGGGTAATTCAATAACTTGTAAGGGTCATTTAGTCTCCTATATTAAGTCCAAGAAGTTAATCTCTAAGGAATATATCTATCACCTAGTTCAGGTTTAAGGATACTATGTCTGAGACCTCAACCCTCCAATCAATTTGAGTATTCAATGAGTTTCTTAAAGAATTTCTTGATATTTTCCTAGGGTACATCCCAATATGGAAATCAAATTTGGAATTGATCTTCTTTCAAATACCCAGCCCATCTCTATTACACCTTATTGGACGGCTCCAACAGAGCTTAAGGAGTTAAATCTTCGCCAAAGAAAGTGGTTAGAATTATTCTAAGACTATGACATGAATGTGCTCTACCATCAAAGTAAAAAATATGGTGATTGATGCTTTGAGTAGATTGTCTCTGAGTTGAAAGGGAGAAGAAGCAATTAGCCAAATACGTGCATAGATTAGCTCAATTGAGAGTTCAATTACATGATATGAATGATTGTAGATTGATGTTTCTAAGTGGCTTAGAGTTGTCTATTATATCTAAGGTGAAGGAAAAATAATGTAATAAACCTATACTCAGTCAGTTAATAGATGCAGTCCATCATCAAAAGGTAGAGATTTTCTCCTAAAAAAATAGTGTTCTTCACTATCAGGGTCGTCGATGTATTCCTAATATTAATGGGTTGAGATAAATGATGTTAGAAGAGTCTTATAGTTCTAAGTATTTGATTCACGCTGATGTCACCAAGATGTACTGTGATCTACGAGAAGTCTATGGGTGGAATGGTCTAAAAAGAGATATAGTAGAGTTAGTGGCTAAGTATCCTAACTGTCAACAAGTGAAATTTGAGCATAAAATACCCATAGGTAAGTTTAAGGATATTGGCATCCCTACTTATAAGTGGGAGTTTATCAATATGGATTTTATATAGGGGTTCCTCACACCAGGCATCAATATGATTCAATTTGGCTCATCGTGTATCCAATGACCAAATCAGCCCATTTCTTGCCAGTTCAGATCTTAGATATGATTGAAGATTATGCCAAGTTATATTTCTGTTAGATAGTAAGACTCCACGGTATTTCTTTATCCATTATTTCAGATTGAAGTAATTATTTTATATCTTATTTTTGGTAATTATTTCAAAAGGTCCTTGGTACAAAGGTAAAGCTTAGTATTACTTTCTACCCTCAGACAGATGGTCAATCCTAGAGGACCATCAAAACTCTAGAGGATATGTTGATTTAGTGTGATTGACTCCAAAAGAAATTAGGATGAACATCTACCTCTAATTGAGTTTGCTTATAATAACAATTATAATCCTAGAATTCAGATTTCTCCATTTGAGGATTTATATTGGTGTCAGTGTAGATCACCCTATTAGGTGGTTTGAGGTTTGTGATGTTTCTTTGATTATGCCAGACTCTGTTCTCAAAGATATAGAGATGATTCTTTTGAATTGTGAGAGGTTGAAGACCGCTCAAAGTCATCAAAAATCATATGCAAATGTTAGAAGCAGGAAATTAAAGTATGCTATGGGTTCTTGGGTATTCTTGAAGGTGTCGCCCATGAAAGGGGTGATGAGGTTTGGAAAGAAAAGGAAGCGCAGTCTCCAATACATTGGTCTATTTGAAATCTTAAGGTGTATTAGAGATATCACTTATGAGCTAGATCTTTAATCAGAATTAGCCGTTGGTCATCAAGTTTTTCATGTGTCCTTGTTGAAGAAATTCATTAAATACCTATCCATGGTTGTTCCCATATAAAGTATTGGAGTGAAATATAGTTTGTCCTATGAGGAGATCCCAGTTACATTCCCTGATCATTAAGTTCAAAGGTTAAGGAATAAGGAAGTGGCTTTAGTAAAAGTCTTATAGATGAATCAATTAGTTGAGAGAACAACATGGGAAGCAGAGGTAAAGATGATGAATTAATACCCTTATTTATTTGATCCTAGTACTGAGCCAGCTTGAGGTAAGAATTCCCTCCAAATCTATTCTCCTCATTGACAACCTTACTCATATCTATTCGATCTATGAAATTCATGTGGGGTCAGCCAGTTCAATTGTAAGCATGTTCTTGGGGTAAGCAGTTTTAGTTTTGTGTCATGATGAGATTCAAAGCTTATCATAATATACCCTTAAGATAAATTTCTTCCCCATTCTAATTTTTATTTGAGGACTAATGGTCCAAAGAGAGAGATAATGGAATGCCCTATAAGTTTGAAAATTTTAATTTGATATCTCCCATATGTTTTAATACAATTTTAAGGTTGAATAATGATTAGGAATGTCAACGGGGATATTAGGAAGTGTTTTAGAATTTTTGGAATTAGTTTCAGGGCATAATAGAACTTCAAAACAGTAAGGGTCCATGTTTCTTCCATGCCACGAAGGCAAGGCACACCCAGACGTAAAAACTAATGGCTTGGTGAAATAAAGGTGTGCCATGCCAATTGGTTACTGCAATAAGGTTGTGTCATTCCACTGGCTTAGTGTAATAATAGAGTTCCATGCCGGTGGTCGCAGTGATACCAAAATTTTATTTTTCCTTTAGTTTTACAAGGGTAATTTAGTTATTTATGTCCAAAATAATTTGATAACTAATACTAAATGTATTTACCCATCTCTCAACATAAAATTCACCTTTCTATCTCCTTCCAAACTCTCAAGAACACTAAAAGGAAGGATTTCTCTCATAATTCAATCTCTAAGGGCCCAAATTTAGAGTTTTCTTCAAGAGAATTGATAATTTTTTATATGTGAGGTTTGAACAAGGATTTTGTTTCATCCTTGTGCCCAAAAGATCATTTTTTATATGAATTTATGGACATAATAATTAGGGTTCACCCTTATTTTATGTGCTTTTGAAAATATGATGTTTCTTTATAAGTTAAACTTCATTTAACACAAGAATTCATGCTTACTCATGTTTTTACCCATGTAATTGATCTTATCAACTGAGTTTTATTGTTTTGATATGAATTTCTATGAATTGGTAAATGTTTTCAATTTTAGCATGATACAATCGATTTACAAAAAGTCTAGGCTTATTAATTCAGATTACAATTTTAATTTTGATCTTATGATCTTAGATATGATATGAAATTCACACCTTTACTTATGAGCATAATTTAGCAAAGAAGCATGGTTTCTTTTTCGACTTATAAACATATATGCTTACTTTATGGTAAATTTCACATATTATGAGCACTAGAATATTTTGGGAGTAGTATTTAGCATCGAGGGAATGTGGGTTTACCACACAAATTCTCAAACTATATGCCACCTTAGGTTAAAGGGGTCCTTATTAGTTGAAAGTGTTTTTCTTTCCAAGAGCCAGTTCATGCCAAGCAAGGTTCTTTACCTGGCAAGGTATTGAGCACCCTTCTCAATGTGGGTAACGTTGAACTCCATGCTAGCTCACATGGTTTATGCCGGCTATAAGAATCTCCCACAAGAAAAAGTATTGAATATTGAAACTAAGTGTAAAGACTCATTGAGGTACTTGATTTTGTATTTACTAACATTTTAGCTTTCAGTTTTATTCATGAAATATGGTAAGTCTTCATACACTTAGCATACATGTTTTAATCTTATAGTCTATGTCAGTTTTATTTATTGCATTCACCCGCCACATACTCAGTACATTCCAAAAGTATTGACCATATATACATCTGTGTGGCTACATTGTTACATAATGTAGGTTCTGGTGTTCTCCCTTAACAGTACGATTAGCCATGATCACCACTTCTTACCTTTCATTAGTTGGTGAGTCCTTATGTTCTGAGGACCTGGGTCATGTTTTCTTTTAGCAGTTAAGTTATGATTATGTTCAGACTTTATGTTTTCCTTTTGGATCAACTGGGTAAATCCCAGTGGCTCTTCAGTATGTCTAGAGATTTTTCAAGACTAGTTAGTTATTTTTTTAATATTCAGTTCTTTCAGTTGATGTTTAGTTTACTTTGCTTTATTGAGATTTATTATCCAAATGAATTTAGATTAGTAAGTTAAATATTTCCCTCATGTTTTAAGGAAATTGGTTTTGATTTAGTGCTAAGTGCATACCATGTATTTTCTTTGGGGCTACTTATAGTCCTAAGAACCATGTGATGCTTAGGGGTTAGTCTCGGGGCATTACAAGTTCATGTCCAGCTTAGTATGTATTTCAGATATTGATTCAGACTATAACCATTTTGAGTATTTATTCTTGAATTTAGTTAACTTAATCAGTTATTCAGTTGTTTCGGTGTTATTGGTATTATGTCATGCCATGGTCCCGCTTTAGTCACTTGTAACTCTAAGCACCATGTTACCTCTGGTGTGTAGACTCGAATCATGAAAATATTGGTAAGATATCTTATTATTATTTATTAATAATTGGATACCATCTCTATAAAGTACATAGACCATGATGCATCCCAAGCAAGACATGACCATTGGGTATAAATAAGACATCTTAGCATGTATGTATAGATTAGAAAGTGTTGAAGGGATGAGTGTGTACTATAAATTGATGAGATACAAAGATTATGTATTTTTGTGAGTTTGGTATGGATGTGGATCTATGTTATGAGGTGAATGCTAGAATTGCACAGTATCTAATGGCTTAATGTGTTTGAAATAACACTTATATATTATTTTGTGGTGGTATTAATGTGACGACCCAAGACTACCCCTAGTCATAACACGGTTCATAGAATCACAAGTGGCCTAAGCTAACCCATGGCTTGGAAGGACGCTATGAATACTGAATAAAATAGATATACACTGAATGAAAGTTGAATGATAATGATATGAGTAAATCTAAAACAAAAAATTAATAGTCAAAGTGGAAATAACTTGAACAAACCATAAACTCAAAATCTACTAACTGTTTGGAAGCTTCTACTAACACGAGTTAATGGGACAAGCCCCAAACTAATCCTAAATATTTGAAACATAAGTAATAACATAAATAGATACTAAAAGCTAGTCCTTGGATGATAAGAGCTCACCAAACTCTGCTGATATAGGTACAGGATTGTGTTAACTGGGAGTTGGATGTTGAACGTTTAAACCTACATATAAAACAATATAGTGCAAATAATGTATATAGTTAGTACTTTGAATGTACTACATATTTGGGATATGAACTAAACTATATGAATTGAATATGCTGAAGGTGATATGATAAGATAAAAAAGGAGCTGAAATATGTAAATTAATGTAATGACCAAGTAATAAATATGTAATTGTATAATATGTTGAAGAAATTGAATACATAGTCATACAATATCTAAATCTGAATTGTAGAAGCTATCATAACTGACATACCCCAATCTGAGCTAACCAGAGCCATACTTATAATTCCATCTAGAAGGATGTTTTGTACCTTGCTAAGGGTAAGAACATTGGCTAACATGGATCCACTAAACTGATGTCCAAAAAAACTAAGGTATCAAATCTGGTCTGACGGGTGACCCTTTTAAACCTACATTGGTGTCATAGGTTCGAGACATAGGGATGTCTACTGAAGATCTCATCTTAACTGATGGGTGACACTTCATCCCTGTATCCACTTGGTTCTAAGTACTACTCCCAACTAAATATAAATGGATTGAATGGTCAATAATAATGATGTTCTGAGACTGAAAGCTAAGGCTTTATCTGAAAGCATTCTAAATTATATAAGCTTGAAGGACTGAGTGTTCAACTAACAATGCATGAGATCCTACATCACCGGGTGTTCATAAACCTCTATCCCTAAAGAATGAAACTACTCATTACCATTATATAATCTGAATATAATGGGGAATTTCTTAACAGAAGTCCAAAATCATAAATTATTCAATATCATAAGGGCTAATGGATTAAAAGTACACAATAATGATAAACTTATGGAAAACATGTATTCAAAGTTTATTCATGATAAGAAACTGGAGCACAAAGGAATTCGTAATGTTCATATAACCTTAGGCTTTGAAGAATGAATTAAAATGAAAAATTGAGTTAACTTCAAGACTCAATGGATGAAAGGAAATCCATTGATGGAATTCCACATAACTTAGAGTGAAAACATTAGTGAAAACTTTATATTTAGAACTTGAAGTTGAAGAACCCTAAGTCTTTCCTTAGAGTAGCAAATCCTTTTTATCATTATTTTTGCTAAGTGTTGCTTGATGTTTTAAGAAATGATGGATTTGGGGTATTTTAGGCCTATTATTCAAACTTCGAATAGCTTAAACCACATGGTTTATGGGTTTAAATAATGGGAAAATATTGTAATCCCCCTCAAAATTTGTAACCACTGAATTTCAAATTCCACCACAGATGACACATATAACGTTCATTGGTTAACTCATGGGTTTATGAGTAGTTTTGATGGTTCTTTGGAATCTATAATATGATCTAAATAATGTTTTATAGGACTCACTAATGATCGTTCCTTGGTTTCTCATTGGATGTCCAAGTCGAACAACTTTGGAACCATGATTTCTACCAATGATCACTAGTTCTACTAATAGTCTCTAGTTCTTTTCATTGTTAAGGAGGTGTACTTGACATATTGTAAGTTTTGAGGTTGTTTCATACAGATAAGGACATAAGACGATCATCCGACCCTCAACAGTTGTGGGTTCATTTGTGGTATCTCATAGATGGATAGTGCTTCACTAAAATTATAACACTCGAGTGTTTGGGAGTCTAAATTTAGGTAAAAATAAAACCACGTAACCATTAGATTGAGTGTATAACACCTCGAGATGGTTTCAAATGCATTGGGGGAAGTTTGGGCATTGAAAAATAGTCGATCATCACTAGGGGGCTATCACATGATGGGTCCACACCATGAGGGGCTACTGACTCAGCCCCTATACTAGGCCTCATGCTGTGAGAGGTCTGGATTACATTGGGACCCGTAATGCGAGGTTTAACCTCTGCATTGGGGCTCATTCCATGACCCCCTTACCTTTCATCAATGGAACATTATTTTATTCCTTTTCAAAGGGTATTTAGGTTCTTTAATGCCTATTAGATCATTCTCCCTTCACTTAATACGTTCCCAATCCCTTAAAATAATAGAAATCATTCCAAAAGGTCATTACTTACTTGAAATAATTAGGTTATGGTTCAATATTAGGGCTTATCGTTCTTGCATTCTTCGGGGACATTCTCTACAACAGGTATGTTGAACACTTATTTACTTTGATTATCATTATATTATGATATCTACTTGATACTCATTTATTTTAATGGTTGTTTAAATTTAGGGTTGAGGGATTTGGTTGTAAAATTCTTATTTTAGAATCCTCTTGTTTGTAATAGGTTTTCTATGTGCAAATTATGATTTTTGAACTGAAATATGTTAACTAAAAATGGTGGACTTGGTAATATAGTTTCTCAAAATTTATGGGTTTTTGCATGATAAAGATATGAGCTTAACCTCTTTATAGGTTTGGTGTTCAAGTAAGAATTGCATGATGTTTATTTCATTGGTTAAACGTTGTGTGATATAAAATAGGAAAAGGGTTTAAAAGTTTTTCAAATGCCCTAGGGGCCATGGTTATGAATTCTAAAGTAAAAGTTGGAGTATAAATGATTTAATGGGTATGGCATGGCATAATATGAATAGCTTACAAGTTTGGGTATGATGATACCGATATGAGAATGCCTTAATAAAAGACTTTATGGATTAATGGTTATGGAAATATTTTAATTGGGCATTAAGAGAAAATATGTAGCTTTATCAAGAAGGTGTAGTCCTTGTTACTAACCCTTTAAACCACGTGTAAGACCCCACAAAATTTCCTAGCTTAATTCAGTCTTTTAAGCTTTTTATGGGGTCCTAGACTTAGAAAATTCTAGCTAAGTATTTAGACTAAGTTTATTTTTAGGCCTTCAAAAGTTGGCAATCTCATTTCTCAACCTTAAAGTCCTTTAAATGTCTATATTTTAGTTAATTCATGACCAGGAAGGTCAATAGGTATTCCCAGGCAAGTTTTGTATTTTTCGAACTTCATTTGAAGCTCCTTTGGAATCGTAAAATAGTGTACCAACGCGATCTTGGCACGTCGCGTCACCTATCGCATTGGTTAATATTTTCCCCAACTACCAGCGTCAAATTCTAGTGAGTCAGTGCAATCTTGATGCGATGCGTTGGATATCACGTCAGTGCCATCGACGCACCGCGTCGACCTGCGTGTCGGCAATCCAGTTTTAACTCATTAAAAGACCACATTCTTGGGGGTATTTGGGTCTTTTCCCCCCAACTCTCATCCCCCAAAACATAAAATTTAATACCCTAGGAAGCAAATAAACTCAAGATTCCACCATTAATTTCCAAAAATTCTTCAACAAGGTATGTAAAGTGTTCATCCAAGGGTCCCTTCCACCCTTGGAGTATAAGAAAATTCTTTCAAAAACATGAATTGTGATTTCCATGTTGTGGGTTTTAATGTAATCATGTTGATGTTGTGGAATGGGTTCCAAGTTGAAATCTTTATGTGTTTCATGATAGTATGATAGCATGTAAGTTGAAATATAATTCTCTTATATTGAAACCCTTGAATTATGGATACTGAAAATGTGTTTTTTTATTGACTTTGGTAAAATAATGTTTTAACCTTTTCCCTGGATGCATTCTAGTACTGACCGTCCCCAAATGCTATATCGTTTCATGATGTAGGTACAAAGACCTTTTCTTATGATAATATACAGCGATAGGGTGTTCGTTTCCTCTACTAGACAGCTAGTGAGATGTGGTGATCCCTCCATCATTCAAAAACCATAGTTACTTTTAGGTCATTTACCATTTCCAAACTTTTGGCATTCTTTTCATAGTCGGAGTCATGTCTCAACTTATTAGATGTTTTAAAGATCGAGGCTTTATAGACGGTATTGGGTTACTATTTTTAGATTTGGTTTTAACTTATGCATTTTATTCTATGGTTTATTGAACTTCTTATATAATGGGTTAGCTTTAGTAAATTTCTTATTATACTATGCTCATGATTTAAGTCTAAGGGTCATCTCAGGCCTTTGTTGGCTTGGGATGCCCGTTATGGCCAGGGCCCCAGTTTGGATCATGACAAGCTTGGTGTCAGAGTATGGTTCAGGAACATTGGGTATCTACAAATCTATGTCAAATAAATTCCAATTTATGGGTGTGTAGCATGCTACACTTATAAGGTAGAGACTACGAGGCATTTAGAATATTTTCCTTCTTTGTGTTCTATTTTGCGATAGAGAGTCTAGTTACTATGAATTTATTCTAACTCCTGACTTTCTTATATTTTAGATCATTCCTCCAAAAAGATTTTTATGGCAAAGGAATTCAGTTGGTGCCTCCATTACAACTAGGGCTAATGTTGAGGAGGTTCGCCATACCCATGGAATGTAGACTTGGTATAGAGATCGTACACCTACTTCATTGCATCCCCTAGGGTTCCACCATCCCCAACAAGTACTTCTTGATATCCTTAGGTTGGTTTTAACTATACTCAGTCCCTATAGAGAGATGTCTCAAATATTGAGTTTTGACAGTCCATTCGCATGCTTGCTCAAATTATGGCATCGCAATCCTGTCAGTCTAATTGTGTTGGCCCTATTACTGGCTCATCTAAGGTCACTCAGGTTGACCAATTTATGAGGTTGAATCCCTCAACTTTTATGATTTCTAGGGTTGAGGAGGATCTTCAAGGTTTGAATACAAGATGGAAAAGATATTCAGAGTTGTGTATGCTAGTGATATAGAGGGGGTAGAGTTTGCATCCTACCCGTTGAAAAAAGTTGCTTTCAAGTGGTATGATGGGTGGGAAGTGTTGAGAGGTGAACATGTTAATACATTAGTATGGGAAGATTTCTCGGATACTTTTCTTGACCACTTCTCTCCTTGAGAATTAAGGGAATATAAGGTGGAGGAGTTTGTGAATCTGAAGTAAGGGAAACTGATTTTTAAGAAGTATGTACTAAGGTTCACCCATCTGACCTATTATTCTCCTGAGTTTGTGTCTAATATGGGGTCTAGGATGAGGAAGTTTGCTTCATGTCTCTCTCGTAATTTGGTACTGGAGTTTAAGGCTACTATGCTAAAAATTGACATTTATATATCAAGGCTAGTGGTTTATATATAGCATGTGGAAGATGAAAAAAAGAAGCCAGAGAAATGAAGGAAAGATAAAGTAAGAAGTCTAAGTATGCAAAGCTGGATGTGAGGTAACAAAATAGTGTAAAGGGGGAAGGCAATGATTCAAGAAGAAGACTTAGGGTAATTCTTATTCATCAGCTAGTTCTCCAATTCCCAAGCCTTCATGTGATCAGTGTTTCAAGCAAAGCAATAGTCCTAGCATGCAGGGTGCTCAGTCTCAAGCCAGTATAGCACAGTCGACCCACCTTGCCTTTTTTGCCACATTTGTGGAAAGCGTCTTCCATGGATAATGTTATGAGGGGAGGAATTTATTATTTAGTTGTGGTCAGCTAGGCCATATACAGTGAGATTTATCCTCATTTAGGGGTGAATTTTGGTCTAGTAATATTTTGGGTGCCACTTCTTCAATTTCTGTTGCGAAGGGTGCTACTTCAGGAATGGTAAATAGTTGTAATTGCCTATATGCACTTTATACTCATCAGGAATCCGAAGCATCCTAGAATGTTATCACTGGTATGTTATAGCTTTTCTCTAGTAATGTTTATGTCTTGATTGATCCCGGTTCCACCCCATCCTATGTGACTCATTATATAGTTGTACTCTTTGATTTTGGTCCCAAAAATATTTTTGACCCCTTCTCAATTTCTACCCCAGTAGGTGAGTCTATTATTGCTAGAAAAATCTATAGGGGTTGTATTTTGTCCATCTTTCTTAGGGAGACGGAGGTAGATTTTATAAAGATTGATATGGTGGATTTTGATACGATCTTAGCAATAGACTGGTTTCACTCGTGCTATGCTACTTTTGACTATAGGACCCAAAATGTCACTATTCATTTTCCTAATTAAACTATGATATAATGGGAGGGGAATTCCCTAGTACCTAAGGGGAAGTTTATTTCTTGTCTTAGAGCTTAAAATTGATATCCAAAGGGTGTTTGTATCATTTAGTGTCGGTCAAAGATTCTAACTCTGAAAGTCTCTCCTTGTAGTCTATTCCTATGGTTAAGGAGTATCCCAAAGTTTTTCCCAATGATCTTTCTAGAATTCCTCCCCATAGGGAAATAGACTTTGGGATTGATCTTCTACCCGATGCTCATCACATCTCTATTCCACCATATAAGATGGATCTGAAAGAGATAAAGGAGCACTTAAAATACCTTCTTGAAAAGGATTTTATTCATTCTAATGTTTCTCTTTGGGGTTCCCCTATTCTTTTTATGTGAAAGAAAGCTGGATCTCTCCGAATGTGTATAGACTACCATCAACATAATAAGGTGACCATAAAAAATATCCTCATTCTATGATTGTTGACCTCTTTGATCAGCTCCATGGAGTAATGTATTTCTCTAAAATAGACCTTCGTTTGGGTTACAAGCAATTAAATATTAGGGAAGCTGACATTTCCAAGACTTACTTTATTATTACTATGGATGCAGAAAATGTGTTTTGTGATTGACTTTGGTAAAATAATGTTTTAACCTTTTCCTTGGGTTGCATGCTAGTATTGACCATCCCCAAATGCTATATCATTTCATGATATAGGTACAAAGGCCTTTTCTTGTGATCATATGCAGCGATAAGGTATTCATTTCCTCTAATATATAGCTAGTGAGATGTGGTGATCCCTCCATCATCCAAAAGCCATAGTTAGTTTTTGGTGATTTTACCATTTCCATACTTTTGGTATTCTTTTCATAGTCGATATCATGTCTCAACTTATTAGATATTTTAAAGATCGAGGCTTTATAGACGGTATTGGGTTACTATTTTTAGATTTGGTTATAACTTATGCATTTTATTCTATGGGTTATTGAACTTCTTATATAATGGGTTGACTTTAGTAAATTTCTTACTATACTATGCTCATGATGTAAGTCTAAGGGTCATCTCAGGCCTTTGTTGTCTTGGGATGCCCGTCATGGCCAGGGCCCCGGTTTGGTCATGACGAGCTTGGTGTCAGAGTATGGTTCAGGATCATTGGGTGTCTACAAAGCCATGTCAAGTACAGTACCATTTATGGGTGTGTAGCATACTACACTTATAAGGGGGAGGCTACGAGGCATTTAAAATGTTTTCCTTCTTTGTGTTCTATTTTGGGATAGAGAGTCTAGTTAGTATGAATTTATTCTAACTCCTGACTTTCTCGTATTTTGGATCATGCCTCCACAAAGATTTTTATGGAAAAGGAATTTAGTTGGAGCCTCAATCCCAACTAGGGCTAATGTTGAGGAGGTTTGCCCTACCTACGGAATATAGACTTGGTATAGGGATCGTACACCTACTTTATTGCATCCCCTAGGGTTCCACCATCCCCAACTAGTCCTTCTCGATATCCTTAGGTTGGTTTTAACTATACTCAGTCACTATAGAGAGATGTCTTAAATGCTGAGTTTTGACAGTCCCTTCGCATGCTTGCTCAAATTATGGCATCGCAATCCCGTCAGTCTGATTGTGTTGTCCCTATCACTGGCTCATCTAAGGTCACTTGGGTTGACCAATTTATAAGTTGAATACCCTAACTTTTATGATTTCTAGGGTTGAGGAGGATCTTCATCGTTTGAAGATGAGATGGAAAAGATATTCAGAGTTGTGTATGCTAGTGATATAGAGGGGGTAGAGTTTGCAGATTACCAGTTGAAAAAAGTTGCTTTCAAGTGGTATGATGGGTTGGAAGTGTTGTGGGGTGAAAATATTAAGACATTAATATGGGAAGAGTTCTCTGATGCTTTCCTTGACCACTTCTCTCCTTGAGAATTAAGAGAATATAATGTGGAGGAGTTTGTGAATCTGAAGTAAGGGAAATTGAGTTTTAAGGAGTATGTACTAAAGTTCACCCATCTGACCCATTATTCTCAAAACCTTGTGTCTAATATGTGGTCTAGGATGAGAAAGTTTGCTTCAGGTCTCTCTCGTAATTTGGTACTAGAGATTAAGGCTACTATGCTAAAAATTGACATAGATATATCAAGGCTAAAGGTTTATATATAGCATGTGGAAGATGAAAAAAGAAAGCAAGAGAAATGGAGGAAAGGTAAAGTAAGAAGTCTAAGTATGCAGATGTAATACCCCGCATATTTCTAAGCTAGGAGACGAACCATTTTTCCTACATATGAAATCTCCTATCCTGTGATTCATACTTGATTACATGACTTACAATGAGTATCCTAGCGAGAAGATAGCTTATGATGTGTTAAGCATGTTCATATGAGTCACTTAAGGTAATACAAGCTAAGAGTTTTTGAATCCATCAAGTTTTTGTGTTTGATTTTGTAAGGGTCATATTTGAACGAGTATAACTCGATGTTAATGTTGTATTTCTCCATATTTCTACCCACCAAATTGTAGAGAATCTAATTAGCCTTCCAACTATACCAATTTCGCCTTAATTCAATACCCGAGCGAAAAGTTATGCCCATTTTCGTGAGAGACAGTAAGGGTATGCGATTGGTTAGGCGCCGCCCAACCAAACTTAGGTGATTGGTTAGGCGCCGCCTAACCTGGCTTGTGCGATTACTTGGGCTCCGCATAAGTCAGTTCCAAGTGCCAAAAAACACTCTGTTTTGAGTTATTTTGAGGGATATTAAGTCTTTTAACACTCCTTACACGTCCCTAAACTTAACCCTACGAAATATATAAATCCTAATTACATTACAACCCTACTAACATCTTATGTCCATCATCCAAGAGAACTAAAAGATAAAAACAACTAGGGTTGCATAATTAAGCTTGAAGATCCAATTTCAAAGAAATTCCTCCGTCAATCATCAAGAATCTTCCTTCTATGGTATGCATGAGTTGATTCATCGACTCCTTTCGTCCATGAAGCTCAAGAACCATCTTCTAAATTATGTATTATGATATTTATGTTGTTGGTGGTTGATGTTCATGTGGTTGGAGTTTGATGATGCATAAGATGGAATCTTTGTATGTTTTTTGTGAGGATATGGTGGTATTTAATATATAAATATGTGAAATTGGTGGTTGAATATTTGAAATCTTGATGAATCCACCTATGCCTAAGATATGCATGTAAGGTGTTTGTGAAAATACCTAAGGGAATAGAAATCATGCTTTTATGACATAATAAGTCCTAAATGACTATTCCATGTTCTAAGTTTATGTTCAACGTGATCCCCATGCTATTGTCTTGAATTGAAGATGTTGTATGAGATGCTCATGATATTGTTGTGATATGGAATGACCATGCTATTGAAGCCACGTAAGTATATACATGTTGTGTGCATTCCCGATCATGTGATAGTTTGTTGAGAATCATTCTTATTATGAAATCCTTACTTATGATATTGTGAATTGTGGACTCTACTCTTATGATCAAGTCAGTCAAGTGTGTCAGTTTCCTTTCATCGAGTCCTGGGGGTACTTGTACCTGAAAACTATAGCTATATGCCTAGAGCTAGTTTTATGTTTCAAGACATCCTCAGTCAAGCTATGCTCCATAGATTTTAGTTAGTCACGTGACTCAGAAAAACTCAAAAATCTTAGTAGTTTAGTAGTCCCAGTACTTTCAGTACTCTCAGTCAGACCTCAGATCTCAAGTAGCTTTTCCATCAGTCAACGGAACTCAATGAATTCAGCTTAGTTCAGCTAAGAAAATATTATCAGCTCAGTTAATCAGTTTATAAATTAGTTCAGTTCAGTTAGTCAGTTCAGCGCAGTTAATCTTTTTAGAGTCTTTCAGTTGGGAGTAGGGACTAGCACCGAGCGAATGCAGGGATGGCGGTTTTTCCCGTTATAAAGGCAGAGCCATTAGCAGCAAATCCCTGTACTCCAGAACTTTGTAGCCAGCGCAGGACAGGAGTCACCCGTCAGATTAAGGTTATACTTGACTATTATATTACCTTAGGCTTGATTTCCTGTTCAGGGTCACCCGTCAGAGAGGCTTAACCATAGTTGAGGTCTCTACCCATGGAACGGTATTGACACCCTTCCAATCAGGGAAAATATTGGACCCTACCAGTACAGTATCGAGGCATGTCGGTTAGGTTACTACCTCCCACATTCACAGTTACAGTTACAGTTTCAGTATCAGTCTTCAGAGTAGAAATCAGGAATTAGGACTACCAGATACAGTCATTAATCTCAGTAAAGAACTCAGATAATTCCATTGATTCCTGGACCATCTTTTCAGATAGGCTTGGTCCAATATTCAGATGCTTATTATTAGATCTAGAGGCCACCCGCCAGACAGGATTGATCTCAATCTCAGATTCAGTCGAGTATTCTCATTATCAGTTTCAGAGATCACTCGTTAGATAGGACTGATCTTAGACTTAGATGTTCAGATACAGTTTGGAACTCAGATAGTTTTTCCCCATAATTAGGACTATTAGATACAGTCATCCATGTTATCAGTCATTCAGTATCTCAGTATCACGAAACTCATATTGTCAGAGTCCAAACTCAAGTAGTCAGTATCTCCACGAGTTCAGTAGCAGTTACGTATATATGTATGTATGTATTCTCACATTCATATTAGTCAGCATGTTCATGCATATAAACCCCATGCATTTAGCCTACCCCCACGTATACTCAGTATTTTAGTTGTACTGACGCATTTGCGCTGTGGTGCTTTCTTTTTATGTTACACCATAGGTTCTGAGGTGTAGATTCGAGATCAGCAGTAGCAGTTCAGTAAGCAGTGAGTCCTCATCTTTCGAGGATATGATCGTTACATTTATTATTCCAGTATTTCAGTTTATTTTCAGTTTAGGGAGTTAGTTTGAGACATGTTCCTTCAACTCCTTATTCAGATAGTTTAGAGGCTTTCAGATGATTATAGAGTTTTCAGATTTAGACTTTAGTATATTCAGTTTTGTTTTGGTACTGTGATACCACCTTATTTCAGATATTTTATTATTCAAGATTGAACCTTACGCCCTCTTTGTTCATGTTTCCGTATTTTATATGTATATTATGAAGTTACAAGTACAGATATCAGTCATGGGTTAGCTTGTGGTCCTTCAGGTTCATGAGCACCGTGTAACATTTTGGTTCAGAAAATCGGGGCGTTACAACAGAGTTGGATGTGAGCTAACAGAATGGTGTAAAAGGGGAAGGCAATGATTCAAGAAGAAGACTTAGGGTAATTCTTATTCATCAGCTAGTGCTCAAATTCCCAATCCTTCAGGTGATCAGTGCTTCCAGCCTAGCAATAGTCCTAGTATGAAGGATGCTCAGTCACAAGCCAATGTAGCACAGTTGACCCACCTTGCCCTTTTTTCCACATTTGTGGAAAGCGCCTTCCATGGATAATGTTATGAGGGGAGAAATTTATTATTTAGTTGTGGTCATCAAGGCCATATACAGTGAGATTTATCCTCATTTAGGGGTGAATTTTGGTCTAGTAAGATTCTGGGTGCCACTTCTTCAATTTCTGTTGCGAAGGGTGCTACTTCAGGAATGGTAAATAGCTGTAATTGCCTATATGCACTTTATATTCATCAGGAATCTGAAGCATCCTAGAATGTTATCACTGGTATGTTATAGCTTTTCTCTAGTAATGTTTATGTCTTGATTGATCCCGGTTCCACCCCATCCTATGTGACTCCTTATATAGTTGTACTCTTTGATTTTGGTCCCAAAAATATTTTTGACCCCTTCTCAATATCTACCCCAGTAGGTGAGTCTATTATTGCTAGAAAAATCTATAGGGGTTGTATTTTTTCCATCTTTCTTAGGGAGACGGAGGTAGATTTTATAAAGATTGATATGGTGGATTTTGATATGATCTTAGCAATAGACTGGTTTCACTCGTGCTATGCTACTTTTGACTATAGGACCCAAAATGTCACTATTCATTTTCCTAATTAAACTATGATATAATGGGAGGGGAATTCCCTAGTACCTAAGGGGAAGTTTATTTCTTGTCTTAGAGCTTAAAATTGATATCCAAAGGGTGTTTGTATCATTTAGTGTTGGTCAAAGATTCTAACTCTGAAAGTCTCTCCTTGTATTCTATTCCTATGGTTAAGGAGTATCCCAAAGTTTTTCCCAATGATCTTTCTAGAATTCCTCCCCATAGGGAAATAGACTTTGGGATTGATCTTCTACCCGATGCTCATCACATCTCTATTCCACCATATAAGATGGATCTGATGGAGCTGAAAGAGATAAAGGAGCACTAAAAATACCTTCTTAAAAAGGGTTTTATTCGTTCTAGTGTTTCTCCTTGGGGTTCCCCTATTCTTTTCGTGTGAAAGAAATCTGGATCTCTCCGAATGTGTATAGACTACCATCAACATAATAGGGTGATCATAAAAAATATCTTCTTCCTATGATTGTTGACCTCTTTGATCAGCTCCATTAAGAAATATATTTCTCTATAATAGACCTTCGTTCAGGTTTCAAGCAGTTAAAGATTAGGGAAGCTGACATTTCCAAGACTATCTTTTACACCCGTTATGACCATTATTAATTTTTGGTCATGTCTTTTGGGTTAACCAATGCTTTAGCAGTTTTCATAGATCTTATGAAATGGGTGTTTAAACAGTTTTTTTATTTTTCTTCATATTTTTTATTGATGAAATCTTGGTGTACTCCAAAATTAGGTGGATCATGTCAATCACCTTCAAGTTATGTTGCAAACCCTTACAAATTAGGTGTTGTTCGCATAATTTTCTAAGTGTTAGTTTTGGCTGAGTGTTGTGACATTTCTTGGGCATGTTGTCTCTAGTGAAGGGATTAAGGTGGATCCATAGAAGATTGAGGTGGTAAAGAAATATCCTAGACCCACGAATAAGGTTATTAATTTATGTTAATGGTTGGTGAATGTTACCCTAATGGAAATAGAATAATTAATGTACTTGATAAAGATAATTGAATCAAGAAGGAAACTTTGGAACTTATGAGCTTTTTTATAAGTTGTAGTAAGGAATGTGAATTTTGGTTCTAAATTATTATATGATATTGTCTAGCTGATTATGTTGAGTTCTATATATTATTATGTGAACTTATTTTTGTTAGTCGATGATACTTATTAGTATGTGTGGTGTACTGATACTACTCTTGCTACATTTATTTGGGGATGTAGGTGTGTTGCAAGTTGACTAGAAGTGTCTTAGTAAGAGTAGCGAGCACTCATCATCAACTTTTGCATCTTACTTTAGGTGAAAGTTGAGTCATTTACTGTCTACCTTCATTTGGTAAAAGCTCTTATACCTATCTAAACTAGGTCCTTGGGAGTAATTACATTTTGGTATTTGAGTGAAACATTTACTTTATATCAAGGTTGTTTAAAAGAAATTTCCGCATAACTAATGATAGGGTGGTAAGAATTCTTCTATTTAATTAGAAAAGAGTAGGAGTCCATACTATTTCATAATTTGGGTCATGACATGAAAAAGTAACTCTTGTCATGTAGGAGTAATAGAATATTGTTTTCGTGGATTCAACAGTGCGTACAAGGCATCACCAGAGTGGATAGCTCCAACTAGCCTAATTCCGTATAAGCTGACTCCAGACTGCTAGTGTGGCTCTGCAAAAGCAAGAAAAGTCCATCGAAGTGGTTGTACCATATGACAATTACCAGCAGTGAATCTCAAGTAAAAGAACTTTTAGGTGGACCCTCAAAATACATTTAAAATCCCATAAACACAATTCACAATGTTACTAGCCAAATTCGACATTTTAGACTCAATGAAATAGTCAGAATGTCCAAATGATGTTAAGTGAATTCAACTTTACACCTTAACTTTCCAACATCTTGTCTAAAAGCTCAAAATCCTACCAAAAGTTTTGGGTCCCAAATCAACCACGTTGTTAATCGAAATTGGCATTCCAAAAATAATGGAACTATCAAAATTCTAATATGATGCTCGGATCTCTGAATGTTGACCAAAGTCAATCATTCCAATATTAAATGAAAAATTAAAAAAAATTACTTAAATCTCAACCAAACACCTTGAGAATCAATCAATCCAATCCCCTAGACCATAAACACCGAAATACAACTACGAGGGAGAGTAAGATGGTTAAAGCACACCAAAATCCAAAAATCAAGGTAAGGTTTCCTCTATAACTTCCCTTTTTTTCCTCTTATTTTACCAGAGTATTTAAAACCTCTAAAGTCATAACTAAAATCAAGAGGGGGATGAATTGAAAATCTTTTCGGAGTTGACTATAGGTTGAGTCAGTCAACTATCCTGCAGGTAAGTACGGTAGATAAAGTCAAACAATAATTATAAATAATTAATAATAAGTAATGAGAGACAGATTTTTATACTGTTTTGGATCACTGATGTGGTGTCTATTCCAGTCCCCTTGGGTTACAAGGATTTTTTTAGAGCTTTTCTTAGAACTTGAAATATAGCGTGATTCTTTTCAACCTATGTTTGAACTTTAAATATTCCAATCTTCAATATTGACACATCCTCAACTATAACTAAATATGAATCTTTCACTATATTTTTGTATCAATTGTAATCTAGAGAATATGAAGTTTAGTAAAGTAAGACAGATGTATAGTTCCAATGAAGTTGTGTGACTCTTCTCATAGTCTTCTCATGCTCTTACAGCTTATCTTGATTGGTTGTTTTTTTCTCTAAAAGGAAAACCCAAGGGAGTTTCTTTCAATCAAGGATTTGTATTGATTCCTTGATTATGAATTTCATATCATTTACTCATTTATATCAGATATGTTTGTGTGAGAGATATGATCTTCTTCTTTTCTAAATTCCATGATTTGATGATTCATATTGATAAACATCTATATTAGATATGTCTATGTAGAGGATGTGATCTTCTTCCTTTCTTGATCCTTATGGGATTCTTCCTTATACAGAATATTGGTTGACTTCCTTCTTTAATTAGTAGATTGATCTTTTTCAATCCTTAATTAGTGAATTGATCTTTGTCGATATATTTTCTTTCATACTTAGGTCCATCAGTGATTGATCCTTTGTCGAGACCTTCTCATTCCTTAATTTGACTTACTCTAATGTTGTCCTACATTAATCATATCTTAGTGTCATCATTAAAACATTTTGTGAATATATTTGAGGCTCATAATAACAATCATCTTATATTGGTTAAATATCCACAAATGCTAATCATAATTTAGGAGGTGTTGTTTGATCCTTTTACCGCCAATGTTAGAGGTTTGGGTTGGTTCAAATAAATCTATGCAAAGCAAATTGAAGAGGTTTAGAATTTCTTACAGTGTCCTTAACTTGGGAAAGGTAACTGGTTTGCTTACCTTGTTGACAAGCATCACATATGTGATCCCTTTAAAAATTTAGTTTTCGCAGACCAATAACCAATTCAAGTCAGGATAATTTTTTAAGAGGTTGCATACTTACATGGTACTTACATGGCCAAGTTTTTTATAGCATAACCAGGGATCACTAGTAATAGTATAAATACAAGTAAGAGTAGGTCAATCAACATTATTAAGTACATAAATATTCTCGACTCGATCACCAGTGAGTGTGATATTTTTTGTTTTATTAGTGATAGTACATCGAATGGAATTTAAGAGTATGTTAAATCCAATATCGCATAATTAATTGTTGCTGAGTAAGTTTTGTTTAAGTCCATCTACTAAGTATACTTTAATTAGATCTCAAGAAGGACTTATTTTAATAAAGCCAACTCCAACAATTTATCCTTTAGCGTTATCTCTAGATCTAACATTATCACCATTAATTTTCATTACAGTGCTGAAGTTTTTCTTCCCGTCATGTGTCTTGAAAATCTGCTATCTATTACCCAAATTCCTTTCTTTTAGGTCTTCCAAGCGTGTTCGTGTAAAATAAGAAGGTTAGTTTCTTTTAGGTACCCAAGAATTCTTAGGTCCTAAAGGGTTAGAGATAGTTTCTTTGGGTCTCCAAATTCATATTCCGCGAGATTGTTGTCTGCAGTAGTTATGATCCTTTTTCGAAAAGTCAAAAACGTTTCATAACTTCATGGCAAAAATAAAAGAGGGTTATTTGATTTATTTAAAAAAAAAAAGAAAAATAGAGCTGTCACTTAATTTTAGGAAAATTAAGAAATCATTTAAAAGGGTGATTTTGAAAGAAAACCTTCTGAAAATAACCAAAGGCTAGGTAAGGGTTTGAAAGAAAGTGTTAGGCACTTTCGGAAATCCACAAAGTGTGATTCCCGACGGATTAAACTTATTTGGCTAATTTTAAAAATTGTGAGTTACTTGAGCAAATCTTGAAATAATTTTATAAAGTCATGAATTTATTCAAAAAAATCATAATTAAAAGTGAATAAAATTTATTAGAAACTTTTCCATTCATTTTATTCTGAAGTAATGAAACAAACTAAATATCAAAGTTTCAATATAATTCTAACTATAATAATTTATTAGAATTAAGACTTTAGGCTAAAGAATCAACTCAACTTCTTAAACGTGGATTTAAACTATTAATAACTATAAAAAGAATTTCAAGTTATTTTATAAACTTAAATTTGCCTGAATAGCGAAATAAGGAAAAATATTAAATAATCAAAATAAAATGAATAATTTTAATGTAATCTTGCTCCCAGAGGATTCATCTAAATTAACTAAATTAAATTAAAAACATAATCAAATTAAATATAAGCAAATAAAGGAGAAAGATGAGATTTGGACCCTTTTTCAGTTGTATATACCAGTTGTATATCATCTCATTTTTCATGTTTTTTCTGTATACACACTGTATATCATCTTGAAACTTCGTATACTAGATTCATTCTTCCATTTTTACCTCTTTGAACCTTTAAATCAGCTTCCAACACCTGTATATGGTTTATCTTCATTGTATATCTTTGTATGCAACCTTGATTTTCCTGATTTTTTTGTCAATTTTTGGACTTTGAAGGAGGCTTGACTCGATACAATGGAGGCTTGGACCCTAGGATATGCAGGGATGAGAGTCTATTTGGACTTGTGGATGATTTTTTTTCATGCACAGAAGTAAATAAAGATCAGAAAAAGGTTGATAGAAATCTAAAAGGAAGTGTATTCAACAACATGGTTAAAGTTAATGATGAAAATGCTTGATAATAAAAATATGAATATCCTTCATACACCTTCAATTCCATTTATAGTATAACAATATTTAATAGGAATCCTAATCTTAATAACCTCACTTTATCAATTTATGTCAACTAATTGACTAAAATTAATACTTGAAATCAAAAGAAAGGAACAAAAATAGTTTGAATGAAAGTTTGCCTTGGGAGTTAAGAAAGTATGAAATTAGTTTTAGAAAGATTATAAAAATTCAAAGCTTAGGAATTTGTCCATATGCCTAAATCATCATAAAAATCCAGCAATTTTGAGAAATCAAAATTCACATTAAAGCATAAACACCTACTGGTAATTATTCACACGTCCGGGCAATGGATAAAAAACATATTGAATACAAATATAACTTTAGGCATTCGAAAAAACTAAAAATATTCATATAAATTCATTAAATCTTGGAGTTCATCATCAATAACTGAAAACTAACTTTAAATTTTCAAACGAGAGCAATCTATATCATACACACAGTAGATACATATGAAAGAGTGAAGTCTTTACACAGTTCCATCATGATATAGGCTCAATAAAATAAGGATTCAAACATTGAAAAGTGAAAAGGTGCGAAAGGATAAAGCTTTTACCTTTTTCAGAGCAGGAAACAGGGACTTCGAGCTTATCGGATTCTCTTCGCACCACCAAAAAACTATGAAAAAAATTCCATAGCTATATTCTAAGCCAAACGGTCTTACAAGGATTTAGCACAGAAATTTTAATTTAGAAAAATCCTTTTCAATTGGGGTTCTCTTCTGAAAAAATATCTCTTCTCTCTAACCCCTTTGAAGAGTAAATATGAGGGGTTTATATAGAACCCCAAAATCCGACATTCATGATGAATTGCCGATGTGGGATAGAAATTCAAGGACATTTTAGGGAATTCAACTGAGGGATGATCTGGAATTGTAGTGTTTGGTACAAATTTGAATTTCAATATTTAGGTGTTTTCGGGTTTGTCATTATTTTGCTGAAGGTCGTCATTTGGGTCGGTTGAAGTTGTTGATGTTGTTCGATGTTTGATTCGGGTTGCTAGAGTTTGTACGTTATTATTTATTAGATGGGTTGACTGTTGTTGTTATGTCATTTAAGGGAGAAGAAAAAAGGGAGTTGGGTCGGCGAGTTGTGTTGTTAGTGGGGTTGGGGGATGTTGTTGGGCTAGAACGGAAATGGGAAATGGGATGGGTAGTAAGGAGGGTTTTCTGGGGTTAGTTTTTAAATAACCCTAGTCAAATTAGGATTTAGCCATCTTATTTAATTTTTAGCTAAATTAAAAATTAATTGGCCAATTACATTACAATTGTGGCATTTGGATTTCAATCATGGTCCAAATTTAATAAGTTGATTAAATTAAATTGTAATTCAACATGAATCAATACCCAATTTTATTTCGAGTTTCTTGATTAAATTAAATCAAACAAATATTCTTCAAATAAATTATTTTTTAGGGTAAAATATTTTTAAATTAATATTTTACCCATTTGAATTAATTTTCTAGATAACCCTTGATTAAAATCCAACTTTTCATAAAATAATTATTTAAGTAATAAAATTATACGATCTCGTATATACGAATACGAAAATATATAATCTCTACTTATAGTGACAAAACTACCTAGATAAATATTTTTAATTTTTTTAATCTGGATAGAATAAATGTTGTAATTTTATTCAACATCAAAGAAACTCATGATTAAATTTAGTCGTGGAGGATAAAAATTAGGTGTCAACAACTACCCCTCCCTTTGGGTAGGGTGGATGCAAGTAACCCTTGGCAAAGGGAGTTTGACGTTCCTAGTTTTTGTCTGACTATAAATTAATTTCTCAAAAGGGGTTGGTTTTTGCATGATTTTGTAGAGAGTTATGGCCAAACCTCGGTGTCAGATTTTCTACATATCTCAAGTTACATGAGAATTCAAGTCATTTGTAGTTCATGAAGCTTTATTATAAAGCACGATTTTCAAAGAATTCACATGTTATTTCAATTTTTAAATTTTGGTAAAATCGAAAAGCTAAGGAATAAGAGGATTGGAGTGGTGGTTGGAATGCAGACGAGTTTTCTACATAGAGCCCAGCCTACATATCCCAATGTTAAGGAAATCAGACTTCTTGTAGTTTGACTCGATTGGTAGAAAAGATAGTCTCTTATGTTTGATGACCTTTGGTTCAAAATGAGTGATAAGTTAATTGGATTAAGGAAAAGAGGCTTTTAACCTCTTAACCATGAATGTGGGATCCTTCACATCTATAGGCAAGAATTTACCTAGAAGTAATTTTCAAAACTCTGAGTGTGTTATCACCCAGATTTGAAGGAAAGAGAAGGTTACGTCCAGTATGAGTTTAGAAATATCCTGAAAGTAAAAATGAAACCAAGATTTCCCGAAGTACCCGCATGCCTTATAAAAGGGGTGTAGTTTAATGGTGGTATAAGTCATCCTTCAGCTCGCGTCTAAAAATTTGATATTCCTCTTCAAACTATGTCTCAGTTCACTGCTAAGAAAGCTCTTGACAACAACTAAAACAAATGATTACTTGTAAATGTAGCATTACACAAACGTAAATTGGTGCAAACTTTTTTGAACATACTATGTTGGGATAGTTGTTGAACCAATTTGCATAACCTGTTCTAAAAATATTATACCACTTTGAACAGGGTGATAACCCAACATGTACCAGTAAAAGGCGATTGACTTATCTTGAATGTAACATGCCACTTTGAACAGATTGATGAACCAACATGTCTCGTTGAAAGGCGGACGACCTATTTTGAATGTAACATGCCACTTTGAATGAAGTGACGGCCCAACATGTCTCATTGAAAGGCAAACGAACTATTTTAAATGTAACATTCCACTTTGAATGGAGTGATGGTCCAACATGTCTCACTGTATGGCGGATGACTTATTTTTAATATAACATGCCTCTTTGAACAGAGTGACGGTCCAACATTTCTTACTGAAAGGCGAACGACCTATTTTGAATGTAATATGCCACTTTGAATGGAGTGATGGTCCAACGTGTCTCATTGAATGGAGGGCGACCTATTTTGAATGTAACATGTCACTTTGAATGGAGTGACGGACAAATGTGTCTCATTGAAAGGCGGACGACCTATTTTATACCGAACTATTTTGAATATAACATGCCACTTTGAATGGAGTAATAGTCCAACGTGCCTTATTGAAAGGCAGATAACCTATTTTGAATGTAGCATGCCACTTTGAATGGAGAAATGGTCCACGTGTCTCATTGAAAGGCAGACGGCCTATTTTGAATATAACATGCCACTTTGAATGAAATAACGGTTCAACATGTCTCATTGAAAGACAAATAACCTATTTTGAATGTAACATACCATTTTGAATGGAGTGACTGTCCAACGTGTCTCATTGAAAGACGAACGACCTATTTTGAATGTAACATGCCACTTTGAACGGGGTGATGGTCCAACGTGTCTACTAATTAACTGCACTAAACTTATCAGTAGCAAATGTAATGTAAGGGAGAATATGTAAACTTTTTTTTAACATGCCACATTGAAAGAGGTGAAAATCCATAATATAGTAACATATCACGTTGAAGGAGGTGATTCATATAATAATGTGTCACTCTAAATGAGGTGACAGGCTATAACATAATAGCATGCCACTCTGAAAAAGGTGATAGTCCATAATATAGTAACAAGTCACTCTGAAGGAGGTGACGATCCATGCAATTGTTTCACTCTAAATGAGATGACAGACTATAAGATAATAACATGCCACTCTAAAAGAGGTAACGGTCCATAACATAGTAACATGTCACTCTGAAGGAGGTGATGTTCCATGTAATAATATGTTATTCTAAAGGAGGAGACGATCCATGTAATAATGTGTCACTCTGAAATGGGTGATGGTCCATAACATAAGAACTTGTCACTCTGAAGGAGGTAACGATCCACAACATAATAATATGTCATGCTGAAGGAGGTAATAATCCATAATATAATAATATATCACTTTGAAAGAGGTAACGATCCATAATATAATAACATGTCACATTGAAGGAGGTGACAATCCATAACATAATAATATGCCACGCTGAAGGAGGTGACGATTCCATATAATAAAGTTTCACTCTAAAAGAAGAGACAGATTAATAACATGCCACTGTGAAGGAGGTTATGGTCTGTAACGTAGTACCATGTCACTCTGAAGGAGGTGAAGATCCATGTAATAATGTGTCACGCTGAAGGAGGTGACGGTCCATAACATAATAACATGTCACTTTGAAGGAGATGAAGATCCATGTAATAATGTGTCACTCTAAAAGAGGTGGTGGTACATAACATAATAACATGGTGTCTCAAATAAAGTGATGGTCTGATGCATCATCTTAAAGGATCGAAAACCCAAATATAATAATATGTGTCCATTTGAAATGGTGGATAACCCAAATATAATAATATATGTCACCTCGAACGAAGTGAAGATTCAGTATGTTCTCTTGAAGGGTGGATGACCCAAGTATAACAAGATGTGTCATCTCGAATAGGCTCAATTCAGTAATCTTCTTGGAAGGTAGAAAACCCTAACATATTAGAAAATATAGATGTTTATTTATTTGAACTTGATCCTTTGATCAAAAATCCTTAAAATAACTTGTCATGCCCTGAGCTTCTGGATGGAATTCTACAACTTTAAGAGGATTGGTTTGTGTTAGTTCTTAGAGGTGGTCTTGCATAACGTCACCTGCACAACTCAAGCAACACTCATTAATAACATAAGAATTTGTTGTACTAATTCAAGAGTGTAGTAGAAGACAGAGTCCAAAGATAAAGTTGTTTGACTCATGATGATTTAGAGACAGTGGTTTGGATAATATCTCCATATCTTAATTGTTACGCTCCATCATTTCCATACAAAATTATATAAAGTATTAGAGATCATAACGAAGTAATAAAAATATAAATTAAGAGAAAAAGGAAGAAGAGAAGTTATCTGGATTCTTATGGATGGTGTATCTGGTAATGCCCTTTGTCATGCTTAACATTGTCAACGTTATGACTTCACTGTTCCAGCATCCAAAGAAAAAAAAATTAATTTTGAGAGACTGGATGTGTTGGTTTTGCTTGCTCTCCTGATGCTTTTGGTTGATTATTGACTTCTGATCTTAAAGCGTAGTTTTGTGAAACTTTTGAGGATCTTCATCAAAAATTCTGCCCCAATTTATAACATATAACTCTCAAACTTCCTTGGAACTTATGACATCATTTATTAAGGAATTTTTGAGATCTTATCAAAAATCCTGCCCCAGTCTAGAATGCAAAATATATGGGTTCTTTCTGATGTAATGTAGCTTAAAATATGAAAACTTCTCAAAAATATGGCCCAATTTCAGCTTTAGCAACGTCTGGCGATCACGTTTGTAGCAAATTTTGACATTTGTAAAATTTTATAGACCTTCTCAAAAAATTTTATCCCAGTTACATGCTCCAATTTTATCTTCATGTAACTCGAAAAAAGATCCTCTTGCTAAAATTTTGAGATCCTCTAAAAGTTTTGCCCCAGTTTCTATGAAAATCTTAGGGGAATGTGATCGAACTGGTGTGGTGCCCACGTATTCCATTAAGGTAGGAATAATATCAAACGTAGTTCCACCATAACATAGAAAGATAATTTTTTTAAGGGGTTGAACAATGCTGGCATAGGCCGCCTACGTATTCCATTCTTCAAAATTCAGGTCACACGTAGTTCGTACAACTAAAAAATAAAATCAAATCATAAAGTGCGATTACAAGAAACTAAAGTGACAAAATGCTACTAAAAGAAAAAACAAGACAAGGAAATAATAACCTCAGCATGCAAGATGGAAAGATGTCAAAAGTATGCCTTTGAGGCAACATCATTCTTCTTCTCGACTGATGATGCCAATGATTATTTTGCTTTTAGTCTTTGTGAAGCAAACAAATTTAATTAGCAGGACAAATCAACCTCTCTCTAAAGAGAAAGAAAAACATTCAAAAGATAAAAATGTTAGTCCATGAATTTTAATAATTTATGAAGTGATATATAAGTTATTTAAACACATAAATCAATAAAATATAGACAAAGCAAAATAATAAAACACTTTAGCACACAAATAATTTCACGCGTCCTAGCATATATAGAACCTTTCAAGCCAAAGGTAAGCCTAGCATTTGGAAGATATATATGTCATTTGTAAGACATTCCATTGTCCCCAAAATATATTATACAAATTTCATGGATAAATCAAATGGGGATACAAAATGAGGAAAAGGAGAAATAAATGATAGCAATCCCACGCAGGGGAGCAAATTTATACTAAACCTCCTTGGGGGTCCTTCGATGTTGCACTTCTTGAAACATCTGAATGTCCTTCGAATGAAGATATTCTCTTGATTACAATAAAATAAACTATCTAAATAAGACTTTCAAATCCAAGGAACAATGGTTCATACAATCCAGCATTATATCTTTCAGATTAACATATAAGAGATGATCTTCAGTTATGACTCGTGGTCAATAGACGCAAGGTAAATTTTTTAATGGGTCCAATACTCCCCTCCCTCCAGGTATTGGATCGTCCTAGGCTAGTGCCTAAATAGAATTTTAATTTTGCTCTATCCTAGGTATCTATAGTGGGCTTCGACCAGATTTCCGAGTGGACAACTTGGGCTTGAAAATACAAATAGCCATCGAACACCTAATGTGTCAATAAATCCTTGTATCTTAACACTTTATTTAGAATTGATCAATAGAGGCCGCGACAACCACGAAACCTCCAAAATAGTTTAATAATCAAATGTGGAAGTATCACATGAATGCAACAGTTAATAACTGCGAAAATTTAAACTTATAATAGTAAAAGTAACAATTAATACAAATTTTATCCAAACAAATAAAAATCTTATGGTTAGAACCTGGATGAATCCTCAGCAGAGTCATCATTCTATTACAATCCATTTTTTAAAAGTCAAAAATATTCCATAACTTCTTGGCTAAAATAAAAGAGGTCTCTTTGATTTATTTGAAAAAAATAATTTTAGAAAAATAGATTCACCACTTAATTTTATGAAGATTAAGAAACCATTAAGAAGATGATTTTAAAAAAAAATTGAGAATAACCAGAGTCTAGGTAAGGCTTCAAGTAAATTTGAAAGAAAGTGTTAGGCACTTTCGAAAATCCACAACGTGTGGTTCCCGATGGATTTAACTTATTTGAATAATTTTGAAAATTATGAGTTACTTGAGAAAATGTTGAAATTATTTTATAAATTCATGAATTTATACAAACAATCTTATCTAAAAGTGAATAAAATTTACTAGAAACTTGTCCTTTCATTATATTCCAAAGTAATGAAACAAACTAAATGTTAAAGTTTCAATATAATTCTAACTTTAATAATTTATCCGAATTAAGACTTTCGGCTAATGAATTAACCCATCTTCTTAAACATGGATTTAAACTATTAATAACTATGAAAAGAATTTAAAGTTATTTTATAAACTTAAATTTGCCTGAATAGCAAAATTAAGAAAAATATTAAATAATCAAAATAAGATGAATGATTTCAACGTAAAATTGCTCCCAGATTATTCATCTAAATTAAACTAAATTGCAAAAAAAAAATAACAAATCAAATACAAGAAAAAAAAGGAGAAAGATGAGATTTGGGCCATTTTCCAGCTGTGTATACCAGCTGTATATCATCTCGTTTTCCACATTTTTTCTATATACACATTGTATATCATCTTGCAACTTCGTATACCATCTTCATTCTTTCATTTTTACTTCTTTAAACCTTTAAATCAGCTTGCAACACCTATATATGGTTTATCTTCGTTGTATATCTTTGTATACAGCCTTGATCTTCCTGCTTTTTTAGTCCATTTTTGGACTTCGGGGGAGGCTTGACTCAATGCTATAAAGTCTTGGATCCAAGTATATGTAGGTATGTGAGTGCTTTTGGACATGCGGATGATCTTTTTCATGCACAAAATGAAATAAAGATCAGGAAAAGGTTGATAGAAAGGGAAAAGGAAGTGTATTCAACAACATGGTTAAAGCAAATGATGGAAATGCTTGATAATCAAAATGTGACTATTCTTCCTACACCTTTAATTCTATTTACAGTATAACAATCTTTAATAGGAATACTATTCTTAACAACCTCACTTTATCTATTTATGTCAACTAACCGACTAAAATTAACACTTGAAATGAAAAGAAAGGAACAAAAATAGCTTGAATGGAAGTCTGCCCGGGATGTTAAGAAAGTATGAAATTAGTTTTTGAAATATTATAAATTTTCAAAGCTTAGGAATTTGTTCATATTCCTAAATCGACATAAAAATCCAGCAATTTTAAGAAATCAAAAGTTACATTAAAGCATAGACCCCCTACTGGTAATTATTCACATGTCCCGGCAATGGATAATAACCCTATTGAACACTAATAAAGCTTTAGGCATTCGAAACAATGACAAACATTCACATAAATTCAGTAAAGCATAGAGTTCATCATCAATTATCGGAAACCAACTTTAAATTTTCAAACGAAAGCACTCCATATCATACACGCAGTAGATACATACGAAAGGGTGAAGTCCTTACATAATTCTGACACCAAACAGCCTCAAGAAAACAAGGATTCAAACATCAAAAAGAGAAAAAGCACAAAAGGAGAACAGCAGCTGGGGACTTCGAGCTTATCGAATTCTCTTCGCACCATCGAAAAACTATGAATAAAATTTCTTAGCTGAAGTCTTAGCCAAACGGTCTTACTAGGATTTAGCATAGAAATTTTAATTTAGTGAAGCCCCTTTCAATCGGGGTTCTCTGCTAAATTAATCTCCCTTCTCTCTAACCCCTTTGAAGAGTGAATAGGAGGGGTTTCTATAGAACCTTAAAATCCTACATCCATGATGAATTGATGATGTTTGAAATTCAATGACATTTTAGGGAATTCAACTGAGGCATGAGCTGAAATTGTACTGTTTAGTACAAATTTAAATTTCAAATTTTGGGCGTTATAGGGATTGGGTGTTTTTGGGTTTGTCATTATTTTGTTGAAGGTCGTTGTTTGGGTTGGTTGAAACTATTGAAATTATTGTTGATGCTTGATTTTGGAGTCAGGTTACTAGAGTTTGTGTGATATTATTTATTCGGTGGGTTGGTTGTTGTTGTTATGTCGTTTAAGGGAGAAGAAAAGGGGGAGTTGGGTCGGCGGGTCAGGTTGTTAGGCAGGCTGGGGGGATGTTGTTGGGCTGAAATGAAAATGGGAAGTGGGTTGGGTGGTTAAGAAGGTTTGTGGATTTTTTTTAAAATAACCCCAATCATACTAGGATTTAGCCATCTTATTTAATTTTTGGCCTAAATCAAAATCAATTGGTCAATTGCATTGCAATTGTGGCCAAATTGATTTCAATCATGGCTAAAATTTAATAAGTTGGCTAAATTAAATTATAATTCGACATGAATCAATATCCAGTTTAATTTTGAGTTTCTTGGTTAGATAAAGCCAAATAAATATTCTCCAAATAAATTATTTTTTAGGACAAATTACTTTTGAATCAATATTTTAACCATTTGAATTAATTTTCAAAATAACCTTTGATTGAAATCCAACTTTTCTTAAAACAGTTATTTAAGTAACTAAATTATACAATCTCATATATACGGTACGAAAACATATAATCGCTACTTATAGTGACAAAACTACCTAGATAAATATTTTAATATTTTTTATTTGAATAGAATAAATGTTGTAATTTTATTCAACATCGAAGAATCTCATGATTGAATTTAGTCATGGAGGAAAAAAATTAGGTGTCAAAAACTGCCCCCTCCCTTTGGGTAGGGTGGATGCAAGTAACACTTGGCAAAGGGAGTTTGACGTTCCTATTTTTTGTCTGACCATAAATTAATTTCTCAAAAGGGGTTGGTTTTTGCATGATTTTGTTGGGAGTTATGGCCAAACCTCGGTGTCAGGTTTCCTATATATCTCAAGTTACATGAGAATTCAAGTCATTTGTAGTTCATGAAGCTTGATTTTAAAGCACGATTTTTAAAGAATTCACATGCTATTTCAATTTTTGAATTTTGGTAAAATCAAAAAGTTAAGTAATAAATGGATTGAAGGTAGGTTGGATAGCAGAGATCCCCATTTGCAAGGGATTTTAGCAATGGAAAAAGATTTTAGCTATGAGAATTTATGCAAGAAAAAAATCATCCACAAGTCCAAATGTACTCTCATCCCTGCATATCCTCGGGTCCAAGCCTCCATAGCATCGAGACAAGCCTCCTCCAAAGTCCAAAAATGGACTAAAAAAATCAGGAAGATCAAGGTTGTATACAAAGTTATATAGCAGAGATACACTATATACAGGTGTTAAAAGCTGATTTACAGGTTAAAAAAGTTAAAATGGAAGAATGAAACTGGTATACAAAGTTGCAAGCTGATATACATTGTGTATACAAACAAAACGTGGAAAACGAAATGATATACAACTGATATACACAGCTGAAAAAGGGCCCAAATCTCATCTTTCTCCTTTATTTGCTTGTATTTAATTTGATTATTTGTATGTAGTTTAATTTAGTTAATTTAGATTAAACCTCTGTGATCAAGTTTACCTTAAAATTATTCATTTTATTTTGATTATTTAATATTTTTCTTTATTTTGCTATTTAGGCAAATTTAAGTTTATAAAATAACTTGGAATTCTTTTCATAGTTATTAATAGTTTAAATCCATATATAAGAATTTGGGTTAATTCTTTATCCTAAAGTATTAATTCAGATAAATTAGTAAAGTTAGAATTATATTAAAACTTTGACATTTAATTTGTTCATTACGTTGGAATAAACTGAATGGACAAGTTTCTAATAAATTTTATTCACTTTTAAATAAGATTTTTTTGAATAAATTCATGACTTTATAAAATAATTTCAAGATTTTCTCAAGTAACTCAGCATTTTCAAAATTAGCCAAACAAGTTTAATCTGTCGGGAATCACACTTCGTGGATTTTCGATAGTGTCTAATACCTTCTTCGAATTTACTTGATCCCTTACCTAGACTCTGGTTATTTTCAAAAAGTTTTCTTTCAAAATCACCTTTTTATATGTTTTTTAATCTTTCTAAAATTAAGTTACGACTCTATTTTTCTAAAATTATTTTTCAAATAAATCAAATAGACCTCTTTTATTTTTGCCACGAAGTTATGGAATATTTTTTACTTTTCCAAAACGGATCGTAACAACAGTTATATGATTTGCGACCCTCATTTCCACAAGTATAGCAGGTTAGTTTATAATGAGATAAAGAAATCTTGCAGATGCATAAGAGTTAGAAATAGATACAGATTAGGCGTTAAAATCATTTGATTTGTAAGAACTGTGACTTGGTCATTTTCTTCTACTTTTCAATAGCATCTTAAGATCACCAACCTCTTCTTAGAGCAGGTCGACTTCTATTTGGCTTGATTCTATGAGAATCTTCCAATTTCTATTTTCT
Organism: Capsicum pubescens; assembly: GCA_030864215.1. Lineage (NCBI taxonomy): Eukaryota > Viridiplantae > Streptophyta > Magnoliopsida > Solanales > Solanaceae > Capsicum > Capsicum pubescens. The sequence goes on along the minus strand of CM061545.1, from coordinate 78,542,515 downwards.
TCAGTAATCTTTTTGTTCGAGTGAGTCTGTCAATTTTTCTTTTCTTGAGCAATCTTGTTATATTCATCAATGACTTTTTGAATTTTTTCAGTTATCGTGTCAAGATTTTCTTACAAGATATTACAATTGCGACAATTTGAAGATCTTATGTGCTTGACTCTCCCATGGCCATGAAACATATGTTTGCAGTTTCTGCACCATCCTCGAATTTATTTTCATTTCTCCATGCACCGAAGTTTTTTTTCTTAGAAGACCTCCTTTCAATTCAGGAATTTTTTTTTTATGTGACCAGGCTTACCACATTTGTAGCAATAATCATTATTTCTTGAGTATTCATTGTTGTTGAAGTATTGTTGTTGGTCTCTATTGTCTTTGCCTTAGAATGTGTCTTACTCCATGATTTGTGAGAGTCGTGCCTTCACTATTGTCTTCATCTATATTTCCTTCTTTATGACTTACAATGTTGAATGCTATAGGTTTATTTTTCTCCTCCTTGTTGTACCTATTAATATGATTTTGTTTATAGGTAAGCAGTTATCATATGTCATTTAGTGCAAATCTCCATCTTCCAGAATGTCAACTTTTGTTTCCTATGCTTTTGGAAGACTTCTCATAAGTTTCTTGACTTGCAGGCTATTTGAGTAGAGCATCTCCAAGGACTTGAGTTCACAAATAATTTAATTGAACTGTGAGAATGTTGACTCTACTCCCTTATCATCATTCATCTTGAATAGTTCATATTTATTGACAAGTTCACCAATTTTAGCTTCTTTTTACTTTTGTGGTACCTTCACAAGTAATCTCAAGTTGGTTCTATATCTCCTAGGTAGTTTCCCAAGTTGAGATCTTATCGTACTCTGATCCACTAACTGCACAACAAAGCAAACTAATAGCTCTAGCATTAATTTCATTATCACTTATTATTACCTCGTGCTCTTAAAGGTTTTGAGATCAATTATGCTCATTGTACTACTAGAATCCTTTTTCTTGTGTTTAAGTCAAGGAATTAGTTTTGATCATTTCTTTATTACAATCTAAGCTTGGGAATCGATCGATTGAATAAAGATTCTGAATATGTTCTTCCAATACGAGTAGTGTTGTTCATTGAAGTAAGGTGGCATATTTGATGAGTGTCCATCCTGATTTGTTCATGTGTGGTTAGGCAACGATTAATATGGGACTTAATCTAATACTAATTAGAAATCAAGAGGGGGTGAATTGAAATTCTTTTCTAAGTTGACAGTTAGGTTGGGTCAATCAACTACCCTATAGGTTAGTACGGTAGATAAACTCAAAGAATAATAATTAATAATTAACAATAAGAAAGGAGAGACAAAGATTTTTAGACTGGTTTGAATCACCGATGTGGTGCTTATCCAATCCCCTTGGGTTACAATGGCTTCCTTTAGAGCTTTTCTTGGAACTTTAAATATAGCGTGATTATTTTCAACCTAAGTCTGAACGTTAAATACTCAAATCTTTATTATTGACATAGCCTCGACTAGTATAACTAATTCTAGCTCTTTTTTTCTTTTATAAATAATTGTAATCTAGGGAATGCAAAGTTTTGTGAAGACTTAAAATGATACAAATGTATAGTTCCAGTGAAGTTGTGAGATTCTGCTCATTGTCTTCTCTTACTCTTATAGCTTGTCTTGATTGGCAGCTTTTTTCTCTAAAAAGAAAATCCAAGGTAGTTTCTTTCAATTAAGAATTTATATTGATTCTTTTATTGAGGATTCATATCATTTGAACATCCATATCATATAGGTCGGTGTGAGAGATATGATCTTCTTCTCTTGATTTCTTGATTTGGTGATTCATATTGATACACGTCTATATTAGATATCTCCATGTAGGGAATATGATCTCCTTCCTTTCTTGGTCTTTATGGGATTTTGCCTTGTAAAGAATATTGGTTAACTTCCTTCTTTAATTAGTAGATTGTTCTTTGCTGATCTTTAATTAGTAGAGTGATTTTTGTCGAGATATTTCCTTCCATACTAAGGTCCATTAATGAGTGATCCTTTGTCTAGATCTTCTCATTCCTTGATTAGAATTACTTCAATGTTGTCCTGCATTAATCTTACGTTAGTACCATTATTAAAATATTTCAAGAATATATAGGAGGCTAAGAATAACAATCATCTTATATTGGTTAAAATATTCAAAAATGGTAAGCATAATCTGGGAAGAAAAAAATTACAACTTGTTACAAAACAAGAAAGAATAAAGAAGATGAGTAGAGAGAATAGAGAGAGTAATTCTTATTCCTCTTAAGGGATGATTTATAATGAAAGAAGCCCTTCTATTTATAGGGGAAATTTACTCCTAGTTTCTGAGTAAAAGACAAATACTTCAAATCCTAATAGACATCAAGTAGATTTTGATAGATCTTGATAGACATTCACTACAATTGATATACATTAATATCATAACACTCCTTCTTGAATTTCTAGAAATACGCATATAGGCTGCCTCATTAAAGTCCTTACAAGGAAAACCCAGTGGGACAAAACCTCGTAAGGGAAAAAGAGTACAATGCATATTAACGCCCTCTAATGAGAACATCCTTGAACCTTTGCATTTCGATCTTATGGACAATCTTCTTGAAAGTTTCAGTTGGAAGAGACTTGGTGAATAAATCAGTCACGTTTTTACTTGAACGAATCTGATGTACATTAATATACCATTATTTTGGAGCTCATGTGTATAGAAGAATTTTGGTGAAATGTTCTTTGTTTTATCTCCTTTTATGAATCCTCCTTTAAGTTGTGCTATGCATGCTGTATTATCTTCATATAAAATCATAGGTACTTTGTCACATTTCAAGCCATATTTTTTCTCGAATCAGATGTATTGTGGACCTCAACCACACACACTCTCGGCTTGCTTCATGAATAACTATAATCTCAGCATAGTTTGATGAAGTGGATACAATAAACTACTTTGTTGATCGCCAAGATATGGCAGTACCCCCACATATGAACACATAGCCTGTTTGATACCGAGCTTTATGTGGTTCTAATAAGTACCCAGCATCAGCATAACCAACAAGATCGGAACAACAATCTTTAGAATAAAATAAGCCCATATCGATAGTCCCTTTTAGATACCATAATATGTGTTTGATCCCATTCCAATGTCTCCTAGTAGGAGCAAAACTATATCTTGCTAACAAATTAACTGAAAAGTCTATATCGTGCCTTGTAGTATTTTCAAGATACATTAGTGCACCAATTGCACTAAGATATGGTATTTCAGGACCAAGGAGTTCCTTATTCTTTTTTTTTAGATCAGAATGGATCCTTATTCACATCAAGTGATCGAACAACCATCATAGTACTTAATAGATGTGTTTCATCCATATAGAATTGTTTTAACACCTTTTCTGTGTAGGAAGGTTGATGGACAAAGATATCATTTGTCAAATGATCAATTTGCAATACAAGGCATAACTTTGTATTTCCGAGATCTTTCATCTAAAATTCTTTCTTTAGGTAATCAATTTTCTTTTGAAGATCTATTGGAATTTCAATAAGATTTATGTCATCGACATAGACAGCAAGTATAAGAAAATCCAACGTTGTTTTCTTTATGAAAACACATAGGTAAATTTCATCTTTCGTATAACCTTCCTTAGATAAATATTCACTAAGACGGTTATACCACATGCGTCCAGATTGCATCAAACCATACAATGATCTTTGCAATCTAATGGCATACATTTCCCGAGACTTTGAACTATATGTTTTCGGCATTTTAAATCCTTCGAGAATTTTCATGTATATCTCATTATCAGGTGATCCATATAGATAGGTTGTTACCACATCCATCAAATGCATTTCAAGTCTCTCATGGACAGTGAAACTAATAAGATAATGCAATGTTATTGCGTCCATAACTGGTGAATATGTCTCATCATAATCGACACTAGGTCGTTGTGAAAAACCTTGGGCAACAAGGCGTGCTTTATACCTTTGTATTTTATTTTTCTCATTTCTTTTTTGCACAAAGACCCATTTATAGACAACAGGCTTAACACCATTAGGTGTTTAAGCTATAGGTCCAAAAACTTCATGTTTGGCAAGTGAATTCAATTCAGATTGAATTGTTCCTTGCCATTTTGGCAAGTCATTTCTTTGTTGACATTCTGTGACAAATCGAGGTTCAAGATCCTCACTATCTTGCATGATTTTTATTGCAACATTATTTGCAAAGATATAATCAACTATTATTTCAGATCGATTCAAATTAGTTTCATCATCACTTGAATTTATGGATAGTTCCTCATTTTCTTGAGTCTCAGTCTCATTAATTCCTTCAAGAATATTAACATTACTCAAATCTTGAACTTCCATATGAGGATCTTTCGTAGTGTCATCTTGACCATTTGTTTTTCTTTTTCTAGGATTTCGATCCTTAGAACCTAATGGTCTACCACACTTCAAGCGTGCTTTAGATTCATTAGCTATGACACTAGTGGATGGTCCTTTAGGGACATCAATTCGAATTGGGACATTCTCTGCAGGAATATGTGATTTAGTGATCCTTTTCAAATCTGTAATTGCGTCCGGCATTTGATTTGTAATTTTCTGCAGATGAATATTCTTTTGGACTTCTTGCTCACAAATAGAAGAACGTGGATCAAGATGAGATAGTGATGGATTTTTCCACAAAATTTCTCTTTTGATGTCACTATCTTCTCCCCTTAATTTTTGAAAAACTATCGCATCAAACCGACAATCTGCAAATCGAGCAGTGAACATATCTCCCGTTAATGGTTCAAGATAGAAAATAATGGAGGGTGATTCAAACCTAATATAAATTTCTAACCATCTTTGGGGGCCCATCTTGGTGCGATTTGGTGGTGTTATAGGCCCATATACACCGCACCCGAAAATTCTCAAATGAGATATTTTAGGATCTTGACCCAAAACCAATTGCAACAGAGAAAATTTATGATAATTTATCGGTCTAAAATGAACAAGTGTTACATCAATAAATATTGTATGACCCTAAACTGAAGTGGGCAACTTAGTTTTCATAAGCAATGGTCTTGCTATCAACTGCAGACGTTTAATTAATGACTCAGCAAGGCCATTTTGAATTTTCTATGAATCGTCTCATCATTATAGATCCAGGATATCCTAGACGATCATGTCAAAGTACGAAAGTATTGAAATTAGTAAACTTTTGATTTACTATAGATTGTGCCTCAATTGCACAAATCTTTGTTCAATACAGGCCAGAAGATAAAGCATGGAACTTTTCTATAACACATGTCTACCCAGAGACATTCTTGGTGATACCATGATATTTAAGATTCATCCTATCAATTATCTTGATATGATAACCATTTTCATGGATATCTTTAAAACTCATCAACCTTCTCCGGGACTTAGGAGAAAACATAACATTATTTATGATGATTTTAGTTCTCTTGGGCAAGATTATAATGGTTTTTTTTAAGCCTTCAATCAAATTAGCAGTACCAAAAATTGTAGTAACATTAATCTTGCCCATGTTTAGATGAGAGAATATTTCTTATCTTTGAATAGCGTATGTGTAGTGCCAGAATCAGTCAAACAAATATCTTCACAATCGGACAACTTACTTTGAAAATTATCCATATCTTCAAATAAAAATATACACAAAATAAAATAAAATAAATATTAAATCTTTGTACGAAGTGAAAGCTTATACTATAAGAAATTATTAATCGCGTTTTTTTAAGCAATGAAAAGAATACGTCCAATTAATTCGTGATTAGCTTAGAATTTTATTTTTCAATAATTAAAAAAAAAATAACGTGTATTTGTACTATGTCTTTTTCCAGGGACATGCAAAATAATTGAAACATCTATAATATATTAAAGTGTGAAGACCCTTAGAAAAGTGATTTGAACTTTTTATCCTTCATTAAAAGACTCCTCTTTAGATAAAATTGTCTTTTCACTATTATTTTAATTTATTATTTAATTATTTTTATTATATTAATTAGACTCCTAAGATATATGGGACTCCTAAAATATATGACACCATACGTTTTTTTTTTCAATATTTTAGAGGTGAATCTTTCTATAATTAGAAGTAGCTGCCTGTATGTCTTTCGTTCATAAGATGCTATTTTTTTAAGCTGTTTTTTCTTAGTTTAACTTGAATTGCTCTTGATTTAATTTTGTACTTGGGTTTTGATTTTATATTTCAACCCAATCAATCTTCAAATATTATATTTCCTCTAATAAAAAATCTATGTGAATGATGTTATGTTACAATTCTTCTATTTGTTTTATGGTCATGAAACTCTAATTGTGTTTTTTTCTTTGCAGGAGCATTCGATTAGTATTTGTGTTGGAATTCCAACATTCTTTACTAAAACACTTTAAATCATCTCTTTTATTTTTATTTACTTCTTAGGTATCATATTAGTGGAAGCAATCGCTAAAGATTGTGTTAGAGTAGAAAGTTTATATCGCACCTCTTGAGGTGCAACGAGGTTTAATATATGACAAATACTAATATTAATTTTGATTTCTACAAGATTTTTTATTACACGTGAATACTAACTGAGGTTCAGGAAAATTTGATTCAAGGCGAAAAAATGAAATTTATAGATCCTAGGTAAAGTCTGTTGTTATCATCTTTTGTCTATTGTTATCGTTCTTTTAATTTTTTGTATTCAATGATACCTAGTTTTGTATTATTGTAATATCTCTATTAGTTTGTTATTTTGTGGTAGTTTACAGTTCGTAGATGAATCTCGATCGGCTTTGAGAATTTTTTGTGTGTAAAATTTAAGTTTAATTGTATTGTTTTGATATTACTTTTATCGTATTATTTTGTTGCAGTTTGCAGGTGATAGATAAATGTTGGTCAGCCTTAAGAAATTTTTTTATGTAAAGATTAGGTTTCCACCTTCATTGGTCAAAAACTAGCCCATTCGTTGATTTTAACTAGCATTAATTGGTATATGAACTAGCACAATGAGATCTTAACCATAAAAGTAACAACTTAACAAACTCAACTAGCAAGAAATTTAGTTTCTATCGAGGGTTCCTTGAGGTTCATTATTGTGCTATTTCTCTAAAACCGAGTTTTAAGCCGGAGACATTTATTGTAAACGTCACTTTAGTGCTTGTAATTTCAAATATTGGCGAGATTTTTGAAAGATTTAATTGTATTATTTTGACGTCCTTATCATTGTATTATTTTGTTGCAATTTACAGATGGTAGATGAATGTCGATCAACTTTTAAAAATATTTTTGGTAAAGGTTAAATTTAATAAATAAATTCTCAATTATATTTAATAAATAAATTCTCAATCTTTACGTACTCAAAAGATATTAATTTAATTATTATATTCATCTTTATTATTTAAACAAATATCTTATTTAGTGTAATGTTTGAACTCATTAAAGATCAATTAATATTTTTACTGATCCATTAGAAAAATACTCCTAAAATAGGACTCTATTAAGAAAATACTTCTGTAAATATTGAGATACACGTTAAACTGAAAAAGAAACTGATTTACTTATTGAAAAAATATAGTTGATGCTCATCTAATTAACTCTTCAAAATATGTTGAATTTAATTATTGTATTTAAATTAAATTAAATACATGTCTATAAAAAAAAATGAGAACATGTAATGGTCAGAACACGCAAAACAATATATTATTATTATATTATAGAAACTCATCATTCATCTATATAGTTCTGCTCCAACATTTGTTTTTGGCACGTGGAGCCAACAATCATATCTTTTTCTTTTTATTTCTTTCTCTTGTTGCGCCTACATTTATTTTCATGAATCGCCTTATTTTTCATTCCTTTTTTTTATTTTTTTAAATAAATAATGACAAAATTGAAATTTAATTCAATCAATAATAAACTACAATAATATAATTGAACTAATCAAAAATTAATACTCATGCAAACAACCATTACTTTTACATAATTTTTATTCACTAACTCTTATCAAAAAATAAAATAAAATAAAAATCATTCATTCTTCCGAGTTTATGGAATCATCACCAATCAATTGATCAATCTTTCCTTAAGGGTGCTCTAAAAAGTCTACTACATCCAAGCATGTGATGTCAACATTATTTTCAGAGAGAAAGTTAGCCTCGAGATTTCTCTCTTTCTTCTTTAGTGACGCTTGATAAAGATTAACCAAGTGCTTGAGAGCACGACAATCACATGAATAATGTCCTTTTCTGCCATATCGAGAACAAGTAATTGCTTCATGTTTCTCATTTTTTTTTTTTTTGTTCGATGAATGATTAACACTAGAAACGGAGTTTCTTTCTTGGTCATCACGACCATGACCACAACCACGTCCACGATCAGGGCCGCGACCATTTCCACGCCTAGCATGGTGAGCGTGCACATCATTCACCTCAGGGAATGGTACAGATCCAGTAGGTCGGTTCTCGTGATTTTTCATCAACAAATCATTATTTTGTTCAGCCACGAGAAGATGAGAACTCAGTTCAGTATACTTCTTGAAACCTTTTTATCGATATTATTGTTGTAAGATCACATTCGAGGCATGAAAAGTGGAGAGTGTCTTTTCCATCATATCATTATCATTAACCGTCTCACCACATAGTTTTAATTGAGAAGAAATTCTGAACATGGTAGAATTGTACTCATGAACAGACTTATAGTCTTGAAATCTCAGATGCATCCATTCATATCGTTCTTTTGGGAGGATGACCATCTTTAAGTGGTCAAACCTTTCTTTTAGGCTATTCCACAATACGAGTGGATCCTTAGTAATAAGGTATTTAATTTTCAGAACGTAGTCTTAGCATGATTTTGACTAGATGTTGTATTTTCATTCTTTATGGCATCTCCAAAACCCATAGGATCTAGGTGGATTTCAGCATCCAACCTCCATGAAATATAGTTCTTGCCTGAACGTTGAAGGGCAACGAACTCACACTTCGTAAGATTGTTAGCCATATGGAAAAGGGAAGAAATAAAAAATAATACCTTAGCCTTAGCCTTCAAATTTGAGACGGTAGAGTTTCGTGCTGATAATGTGTTATAAAACAAGAAAGAATAAAGAAGAAGAGTAGAGAGAATAGAGAGAGTAATTCTTATTTCTCTTAAAGATGATTTATAATGAAGGAAAACCTTCTATTTATAGGAGAAATTTACTCCTAGTTTCTGAGTAAAAGACAAATACTTCAAATCCTAATAGACATCAAGTAGATTTTGATAGACATTCACTAAAATTGATATACATTAATATCACAACACATCCAAATTAGTGGAAGATTCTTACTAGTTTGTATTTTAACATAATTTCAACATTATTCTATTTGGAGGGTTGACTTCTCATATAGTCACTTAATTAATAGTTATTATCTCAAAAAGTCACCTTTCTTCTTGATTTAATTTACATCAAAAGAGAAAGTAACTTTTAAAATAACAACTATTAGTTAAGTGACCATATAAGAAATCAATTCTCTTTTTAGATATCAATATTTAATCTGTATCCATTACAAAAAAAAAAAAAAAATTGCACATATATCCATTTTATAATAACTTTAGGTATTCGGTGCCTGAAGTTAAACTTGACAATGCCTTAATTCTAGAAAAACATGTAACTAAAGTTATATAGTATTGAAATTCATGTAAACATGGTCATATATCTAGAATGATTACAAAATAAATAAAATTACAAATTTTCAAGTGGTTATAACTTAAATATTAGTCTGAAAATGAGTATCCATGTACTCCCACAAAAATGGTATATGCGATAAGCTCATAGAACACTTAGGATTTGAGCCCATAGTGAAATGGCGCAATGTTAACTGGCAGGAAAGGAAAAGTTCACAAATAGCAAATTTAACCCCTTAATTAAGCGCTTCTTAAAAACAATTTCATAACTATCCAAAATAGCAACTTGTATTTTGTATTTGAGATTATTTGTACCTAAAAATACATATACAAATGGTTCAACAACCCTTTATTATTCTTGACTCTATTGAGATAAATAAGGAACGATTTAACCACTACAATTATGCCTTAAATTTAAAATTAAAGATTCCTTTTGCATAAAGGATTCTTATTAAGCAAATACGTACTTTCTTTTCAATGGCTCGTTTGAAATTCAAAAATGACTTGACCGTATATTTTTTCCTTAACGGTCTTCAATATAAATCATATATACTGATACAGGGATTCAATCTCAAACTTAATTTTGAGATCTTTCGTATATATATTTCACTGAAATATATGTATTTACAGAATTGATTTTGAATGTTCTAAATAGATTTATGTAGATTTTGTTATTTTGGTTGAACTCGATTTTGTTACATTCAGAAATATCCAGTTTAGATTGAAAGTCAATATATGTATTTTGAATGTCTTTGTATACTTTAACTGATCAAATATAAGTATTGTGAATGTAGTTATATATTCTGTCGACTTTGTTCTGTTGGTCGAACTCGATTTTGTTGCGTTAAAAAATATTCAATTCAGATTGAAATTGTGCATATATGTATTTTAAAAATCTTTGTATTTTTTACTAACTGAATATATGTGTTTTTAATGTACTTACAGAGTCTGTCGATTTTGTTATTTTTTTCAAACTTAATTTTGTTACGTGCAGAAAAATTTAATTCAGATTGAAATTGAATGCATGTGTTTTGAGTGGACTTATATATTTTGATTGGTTGAATATGTTGAATGTATTAATTTATATTTTTTGGTAACTTTATTGATGAACTGGAGGATTGGCAACGGGAAGCATCCCTATTCTTGTGATGCACTATGTGAGATAGGCACATGAACAAAACTACAATGAATACATCACAGATGCTATATTGTTGACCATAAATGCATCATACATCCAACTATACGCTCTTTTAGCATCTCATATTAATGTAGATTTGAGATGCAAAAGTATCCAAAATGAATATAATAAATATACATAAAGTGTATATTTTGCAAAAGAAGGAGATCAAGGAGATGAATTGTCTGCCTTTGTATGTAAGTATTTCGGAAAAAGCTTCTTTCAACACATTAACAAGTTCATCATTAGGTAATGGTAAAAGTAAAAGTGTCGGGTATAATTTTTGTGAAGGGGTAAATATATCTCCTGATGGTGCATCAATAGTTATTGATAATGAGATAGCTTTAGATGTATTGTGATGGATACGACTCATGTGATTATCTAAGGCTATGAGACCCTATAGAACTTTAATGATTTTATTTTGACCCTCCCGCATTGGTAATGTCAATTTTTTATTTTAATTATGTTTAGAAATGTTAAAAGAGTGTTTTGGGAAAGTTTTGAATTTTTCGGAAGGAGTTCGGGGTCATTGTGGGACTCCAAAATAGTGAGAATCTATGATAAGGCCGTATTACAGAGGTTAACCTCCACGATATTGGTGACACAGAGGCTAAACTCCATAATATTGGGGTACCACACCAGTGTTTTAACTTCATCCAGTTTTGTTTTTTCCACTTATGGTGAGGGGATTTTGGTCTTTTTACCCCTTGTACGACCTTATAACGCAAAATAATCCCATTCTATTCAATTTTCAAAGATCAAATCGCTCTCTTTCTCTCTTAAACTCAAAATCCAAGAAAACTCAAGGGTTTTATAGTGAATTCACTATTCAGACTCCAAACTTCAAATTGACTTTAATTCCTTGTGTATTTCAGGCATGTTTCTCTTCCCTAAACTTGAATTTTACATTGTGGCATAAATTGAATGGATTTTATGTGATTTAAATTATAGGTTTTGAAATTGGGTTAGGGCGTTTTGGTTGTTACTAACTCAATTACTTGTTCTCTATTTTAAATTGGTTCTTAATGCTTTAAATTGATATTTTTGCGCCTAAATTGATGCATTGTTTAAATGATTGGAATGGGGGATATGGGTTTCCCCAAATTGAATAAATTTTGACTTGGAATTAACCTCAATCCACTTTGTGAACTTGATTTTGAATAGGAAAAATTGCATGGTTTAACTTGATTTTTGAACCCAAAGCATTACATTAATTGATAAATGGATATAAAAATGCATTTGGATGGCCTTGGTGACCATGGTTTAGATTTTAAATAGAACTTGGGAGTGAATGTTGTTATGTGGATTGGTTTGGCATATTTAACTTAGCTTGCAAGCATATTGGTATGATGATACCAAGTGGTAAATGCCTTAATAAATGACTCCTGGGATAATGGATTGGTTCATGTGCAAATTGCATTAATTTGGGCTTAAAAAAATTGTGTAGCTTACCGTGACTGTGGAAATCCCTGAGGGACGAACACTGGAAACCGCGTTTGTTCGTATATGGGGTCTTTATGACTGTGTGCTTGGTGTACACTTAATATATATATATATATATTTTGGTACGACTATTACCTTAGTAGCTTTAGTTCTCCCTCGATGTTTCCTCAGTTTGTGTGGTTAACACGTACTAGGTTACTTTAAGCAGGGGGAGATGAACCCATATAGCCCATGGGTTCCTTTAGGATGGAGTGAGCTATACAGTTCAGGCTAATAGTTTAAAAAATCTCATGTTCATGAACCTTTACCCTATCCTAGCGTCCTATATATGTACATATGAATGTGTGTATGTGGTTTGACTGATTTTTGGATATGGCATTATGTTATCACTTTTCCTGAGTTATATGTTAGTGCTTATCCCACTGATCGTCCTAAGATATTACATAATTTTATGATGTAGGGTCCGAAGACTTTTTTATTGCTCCTGTGTAGTGTTAGGTGGTTGAGCACGTCCGTTGAGTTATTGTGAAGTAGTGAGACTTCATTCGTCGAAAGGACTTATTATTTCATTATTCTTTCTTTATTGACTAGTACTTTTTAATTTTTTTAATCATAGTCGAGGGCATGTCCCAACTTAGTTGATATTCTAGTTTTAGAGGCTATTGTGGACAAATGTGGGTTGGTTGTTGAGTTGAATCTTAATTTTATTTTGAGTTATCAATTTAACTTCTTATTACTATTTTACTGGCTTCTTCTTTATTGTTATTACTGTGCTCTTGAGCTTAGGCTAAGGGGGAAGTCTCCGATCCATGGTAGGCTTGAGATACCCATCACAGCCAGGATCTAGTTTGGGTCATGATAAGTTTGGTATCTGAGCACGGTTTAGGGTCATTGGGTGTCCACAAAGCCGTGTCAAGTAGAGTTCTTTTTATAGGTATGTAGCATGCCACGCTAATAAGGGGTAGGTTACAAGGCATTTAGGAATGTTTCTCTTTATTATGTTTTATTTTTTTTACTATAGATTCTAGTGTTATGAACCTTTTGTAACTCCTGGCTTTATCGCATTTCAGATCACGCCTCCCCAAAGATTTGATAATCATAGGAATTTTGTTGGAAACTCTGTCCCACCTGAGAACAATGTGGAGGGGACTCTCCCTATTTATAGAGTGCAGTCCCATTCTAGGGTCCCTACTCCAGACTGTACCACTCCACGTAGAGTTCCACCGTTCCCTACTAGTCCTCTCTGGGCTTCCTGTACTGGTGTCACTTATGCTCAGTTGCCTCAGGAAGATATCTCTAATGCGGAGTTCCGTCAGTCAATTCACATGCTTACCCAGTTGGTGGCCTCACAGTCTCAATATTCTGATCGTGTTGATTTTGTTGCTTATTCATCTGAGGATAATTGGGTTGGACAGTTTAATTATAAGGTTGAATCCCCCCAACCTTTATAACCTCTAAGGTTGAGGAGGATCCGTAGGGGTTCATTGATGAGATGAAAAAGATTTTTAGGGTGATTCATATTACAGGGTTCATCTTTTTATTCACCATAGGAGGACTCACTGGAATAGTTCTGGAAAATTTTGGGCTAGACATTTCTCTACATGATACTTATTATGTGGTTGCACATTTCCATTATGTACTTTCTATGGGAGTCGTTCCTTTATTCTAGCCGATAAGGATCTGAATCAATGGGTGTTTGGATGATCAGCCTAGGTTGTTTCTTTTTTTTGCTGGAAAAGATTTTTAGGGTGATTCATATTACTAATTCTAAGGGTGTAGAGTTTGTTTTGTATTAGTTGAAGGATGTAGATTATTAGTGGCATGAGGAGTGGGAAGCTATAAGGGGTGATGATGCAGAGCAGGCTATATGGGATAACTTTTTATGGACCTTTCTTAATCACTTTTTTCTTCAAGAGTTGAGGGAAACTAAGGCTGAAGAGTTGTGAACATAAAGCAGGGGAAGATGAGTGTGAAAAAGTATACTCTGAAGTTCAATAATTGGCTCATTATTCTCCAAAGTTGGTGTCTAATAAGAGGTCCCGAATGAGAATATTTTCTTTCGATTTGTCCCGTGATTTGGTGCTGGAATGTAAGGCTGCTATGTTAAATAATGATATAGACATCTCTAGACTTGTGGTTTATAAGTAACGGGTTAAGGATGAGAAAAAAAATAGGTAAAAATAGGAGAAAGGTAGAACAAGAAGTTTAGGTATTCAAAAAAGGTGGGGTTAGTAGAATAGTAGGGAAAATGGTAGATAGTTGATGGTAGATAGTCGACCAAGAAGAAGAATTGGAGAAGTTCACATCTGATGGCTAGTGCTACTTATCCTAAGCCATCAGGTGGTCATTATTTTTAGGATAGCAGTGGTTGTACAGCATAGGGTGCCCAGTCTTAGGCTAGTGGAGCTTAGTCAACCCCACATTAACCTCCTTACCATTTTTATGGGCAGCTTCACCATGGAAGTATGAGGAGAAGAGGAATCAGTGCTATAATTATGGTCAGCTTAGTCATATACAGCGATATTGTCCTTCAGCAAAGGTTTCCATGGGAGCTAATAAGGTTTCTGTCGCTATATCCTTAGCTCTTACGCCAAAGGGTTGCTACTTCTAGTACCAGCACTAGTCGGAATCATCTTTATGCACCTGCTACTCGCTAGGACTCTGAGGCATCCCCAGATGCTATTATTGGTATGTTACAACTCTTTTCTCATGATGTTTATTATTTTCTTGATCCTAGTTCAACCCTATCTTATGTGACCCCTTATGTGGCTGTGTATTTTGGTTTTGGTCCTAAAAATATTTTTGACCCCTTTTTAATTTCTACACTGATAGGTGATCCTATAGTTGCAAGAAAAATCTATAGGGGTTGTATGGTGTCCATCTTATATAGAGAGACATTGGTGGATTTGATAAAGATTGACATATTAGACTTTGATATAATATTGGGGATGGATTGGCTTCATTCATGCTATGCTTCTCTGGATTATTATCCGAAAGGTGAGTTTCCATTTTCCTAATGAACTAGTGATCGAATGGGAAAGGAGTTCCTTGGTATGTAAAGAGAGGTTTATCTCCTACCATAGATCTTGAAAGTTGATTTCTAAAGGGTGTATGTATCAGCTAGTTCGGGTAAAGGATTATAATTCTAAAAGTCCTTCTTTTCAATCTATCCCTGTGGTTAATGAATTTCCTAAAGTGTTTCCCAATGATCTTCCAAAAATTCCTCTCGATAAGGAAATAGACTTTGGGATTGAACTTCTACTAAATATACGTCTTATTTCTATTCCTCCTTATAAAATGGTTCTGGTAGAACGAAAGGAGTTAAAGAAGCAATTAAAGGATCTTTTTTATAAGGGTTTTGTTCATCCTAGTGTTTCTCCGTAGGGTGATCCTGTGCTTTTCATGAAAAAGAAAGATGGTTCTCTTCGGATGTGTATAGACTATCTTCAGCTGAATAAGGTTATGGTGAAAAAAAGTATCCTCTTCCTAAGATTGATGATATTTTCTATCATCTTCAGGGTGTTAGGAATTTCTCTAAGATTGATCTCCATTTGGGATATCATCAGTTGAAAAATAGTGAGGTTGATATTCCAAAGACTGCTTTTCAAACCCGATATGGTCACCATGAGTTTTTAGTTACGTCATTTGGATTGACAAATGCCCCATCTACATTCATGAATCTTATAAATTGATTTCAGGCACTTTTTGGACTTATTTGTGATAGTTTTCAGTGATGACATCTTGGTGTACCCTAAGAGTAAGGAGGATCATGCTAATCACCTTTGAATTGTGTTGCAGACTCTTAAGGACCAGAAGTTGTTTGCAAAATTTTCCAAGTGTGAATTTTGGCTAAGTGTTGTGACTTTTTTGGGCATGTTGTTTCTAATGAAGGGATCAAGGTGGATCCACAGAAAGTTCAAGTAGTTAAGACGTGGCCTAGACCCATGACTCCAATCGACATTACGAGCTTCTAAGGTTTGGCTGGAATTTTTAGGAAATTTGTGGAAAGTTTCTCATTTATTCCTACTCCATTGACTAAGTTAACTCATAAGAAGATAAAGTTTTTATGGTTGGATGCTTGTGAAGGTAGTTTTAAAAAATTGATGGACAAGTTGAATTTTGCCCAGTTTTGACCCTACCCAAAGGTATTGATGATTTTTTTTGTATTTTGTGATGCGTCCCTTGTCGGACTGGGTTGTGTTTTGATAAAACACGATAAGGTTGTGGGTTACACTTCAAGGAAGCTTATAGTTTGTGAGAGAAATTATCCAACTCACGATCTAGAGTTGGCAACTGTGGTTTTTGTATTGAAAAGTTTTTTCCATTATCTGTAAGGGGTGCATGTGGACATTTATTCAGACCATAAAATCTTTTTGTATGTGTTTACGCAGAAGGAATTGAATCTCAGGTAGAGAAGGTGTCTTGAATTGCTTAAGGATTAAGACATGAGTTTGCACTACCATCCAGGTAAATCTAATATTGTTGTTGATGCTCTTAGCAGGTTGTCTTATCTTATGTTGATAAGGAGAAAAGAGGATTAGTGAAGGACATTTACAGTTTAGATAACTTGGAAGTTGATCTTTTGGACTCTGAGAGTGGAGGAGTGATTATTTAGGAAGTGGTCAAATCATCTCTTGGTGTTGAGGTAAAGTAAAAGTAGGCTTTGGAACCTATACTTATGCAGATTAAGGATGATGTGGATAAGCAAAAAATTATGGCTTTTGAGATTGGGGAGATGGAATCTTGAGGCATCAAGGTAGGTTGTGTGTTCCTAATGTTAATAGACTGCAGGAAAGGATTTTGATTGAGACACATGAGTCTAGAAATAGAGTTTATCCGAGTTCGGCAAAGATGTATCATGACTTGAAGGAAATCCACTGGTGGAGCAATATGAAGAGGGATGTAGTAAACTTTGTAGTTAAATACATGGTTTGTTAGCATGTTATGGTTGAACACTTGAGGTATGGCGGCATGTCTCAAGAGATATAGTTGACTATGTAGAAGTGGGAGATGATCAATATGGATTTCATTATGGGTCTACCGCGGTCTCAAAACTGATATGATTTGATTTGGGTCATTCTGGATAGGATGACTAAGTCTTTCTCATTTATTGCCTGTGAGGGCTAACTACTCAGGAGAGGATTATGCTAAGTTATTCATTTAGGAGATTATAAAGTTGCATGAGGCACCAGTGTCTATTATTTCAAATCAAGGTACACAGTTTTCCTCTCACTTCTGGCATTTATTTCAGAAAGGCTTGGGTACACAGGTGAACCTTAGCGCCACTTTTCACCCTCAAATGGATGGACAAGCAGAGCAAACTATTCAGACTTTGGAGGATATACTAAGGGCCTTTGTGATTAAATTTAAAGGGAGCTGGCTTGATCCTTTGCCTCTTATTATGTTCTCTTACAATAATAGTTATCATTTGAGCATTAAGATGGCTCTTTTTTAGGCTCTTTATTGGTAGGAGGTATAGGTCTCCTATTAGATGGTTGAAGGTTGGTCAGACTAGATTGTTTTGTTCTGACTTGGTTCCCCAAGGCTTGGAAAAGGTAAAAGTGATTAGAGAAAGACTTAAGACTGCTCAGAGTCGCCAAAAATCTTATATGGATGTAAGGTAAAGAGAGTTGGAGTTTAAGGTAAGTGATCAGGTATTCTTGAAGGTGTCTCCTATGAAAGGAGTCATGAGGTTTGGTAAGAAGGGGAGGCTCAGTCCCTGTTATGTTGGTCCATATCAAACTGCTAGGAGAATTAGGAATGTTTTTTATGAGTTAGATCTTCCTGCAATTTTAGCTTTGACTCATTCCGTGTTTTACGTGTCCATGCTGAAAAAGTATGTGGGTGATCCTTCTTTGATAGTACTTGTAAAGGATGTTGGTGTTACAGATTCCATATCATTTTTTAAAGTCCTGATTGATATATTGGATAGGAAAATTTGCAGGTTGAGGACCAAGGACGTAGCTTTGGTGAAGGTTCTTTGGATAAATCAAAAGGTGGAAAAAGCTACTTAGGAAGCTGGGGAAGATATAAAGGACAAATACCTATTTTTGTTCTCCGGGTTGGGTAAAAGTGCTTAAGGTATGAGTTTTGTTTTCCTCTTGTCACTTTCCAAGTTTGTCAATTGATTTTGGTGTATTATTGCTATTCTCATGCTAAAAGTATCCTAACTCATCATTCAGGGACGAATGATCCTAAGGAGGGATAATGTGAGACCCCATAATATTTTAATGATTTTATTTTGACCATCTCGCATTCGTAATGTCAATTTTTGACTTGAATTATGTTTAGGGGTGTTAAAAGGGTGTTTTGAAAAAGTTTTAGATTTTGCAGAAGGGGTTCGGGGTCATTTTGGGACTCCGAGGCAGTGAGGGTCCACGATAAAGCCGTGTCACGGAGGTTAACCTCCGCGATATTGGTGTGGAAAGGAGGCTAACCTCTGCGATATTGGTGTAGCGCACAAGTGTTTTGATTTTGTCCATTTATATTTTTTTTACTTGTGGTAAGGACCTTTTGGTCTTTTACCGCTTGTATGACGTATAACATAAAATAATCCCATTCTCTTCAGTTTTCAAAGATCAATTCGCTCTCTTTCTCTCGTAAGCTTAAAACCCAAGAACATTCATGGGTTTTATAGTGAATTCATTTCTATTCTTTGTGTATTTCAGGCATGTTTCTCTTCCCTAAACTTGAATTTTACATTGTGGCATTAATTGAATAGATTTCATATGATTTAAATTGTGGGTGATGAAATTGGGTTGAAGGATTTTGGTTGTTACTGACTGAATTACTTGTCCCATGTTTTAAATTGATGTATTTAGGACTGAATCGATATATTATTTAAATGATTGGGATGGGGGATATTGGTTTTCCCAAATTAGATGAATTTTGGCTTGGAATTAGAATTAACCTCAACCCACTTTGTGAACTTGATTTTGAATAGGGAAAATTGATTGAATTAACTTTATTTTTAACCTAATTTATTGCCTTCATGGATAAATGGAAATAAAATGAATTTGGATGGCCTTGGTGGACATGGTTTGGATTGTAAATGGAACTTGGAAGTCAATGTGGTTATGTGGATTGGTTTGGCATGTTTAATTTAGATTGCAAGTATATTGGTATGATGATACCAAGTGATAAATGCCTTAATGAATGACTCTTGGAATAATGGATTGGCTTATGTGCAAATTGTTTCAATTTGGCTTAAAGGGAATTATGTATCTCACTGTAAAGGTGGAAGTCCCGAAGGGACGAGCACTGAAAATCATATTTGCCAATTTTGGAGGTCTTTATTACCGTGTATTTGGCGCATACTTGATATATATATTTTGGAAAGGATACTCTTTTGGTGGTCTTAGTTTTTCCTCGATTCGTACAGCTAACATGCTTGGGTCCTATTCAGCAAGGGGAGTTGAAGCCATATATCACATAGGTGCCATTAGGATGGAGCGAGCTACACAGATCAGGTTAATTGTGTAAACTCTTATGTTCATGACCCTTTACCCTATCTTGACATCCTATATATGTATATATGAATGTTTGCATGTGGCTTAACGAATTTTTGGATTTGGCATTATGTTATAACTTTACCTGAGTTACATGACAGTGCTTATGTCACTGACCATCCTAGGATGCTACATTATTTCATGATGTAGGATCCAGAGACTTTTTTGTTACTCTTGTGTAGTGTTAGGTGGTTGAGCACGTCTGTTGAGTTTTTGTGAAGTGGTGAGCCTCCATTCTTCGAAAGGCCTAATTATTTTATTATTCTTTCTTTATTGACTCCTTACTTTTGAATTCTTTTGGTCATAATCGGGGGCATGTCCCAACTTAGTTGCTATTCTGGTTTTAGAGACTATTATGGAGAAATGTGGGTTGGTTGTTATGTTGACTCTTAGTCTTCTTTTGAGCTATCTATTCATCTTCTTATTACTGTTTTATTGGCTTCAGCTTTATTGTTATTATTGTGCTCTTGAGGTTAGGCTAAAGGGGTGGTCTTTGGTCCATGGTGGGCTTGAGATACACGTCACAACCAGGCCCTGATTCAAATCATGATAAAGACCCACATCATAAGCATGTTAAGATATACCAGGTATACCTCATGAAAATAATATTAAATTCGGTCATTAAGGATTATACAATTAGGGAGAAGTATCAAACACGGTCTAAAAGGTCAAGTTAGACCTGATAAGTAAATTTTACATTATTTTTTGGAATTTAATATTTGGTTAACTATATTTGACTGTATTTAATTTTTTGAATGCAGTTATACGTTGTTGTGTTAATATCTTAATTTTTGTTTTTTATTTGGTGCCTCTGGTATCATGGAATCTAGATGTTTATAGTTAGTGAGTTCATACCAGAATATACTTCCCTAATAAAAGACAAGGTGTATGTTAAGATGCGTGCAACAAGTATGTTAATAGGTGGTATTGTTAGACCAAAACTTAAAAACCACCAAAGAAAATATAGTGAGACTGAAATCAAAGATGACATGAAAGAAGAGTTGGGTATGAATTTGACATATATTTTATGTTAGAGGGACAAGAAAAGAGCGATAGAGGAATTGAAGGGGAAACCATCAGCATCATATGAAAGATTAGAACTGTCAAAATGGGTTGGGTCAACCCAGACCTAGCGGGCTAGAGAATTAAATGGGATACGACGAGCTAGACCTTTTAACTAAAGGTCCTTAAAATAGCATCCCAACTTATCCCTAAGAGATCCATGGGTTGGGACGGGCTGGCCCTTCTAAAAAAATAAAAGTAATCCTAAACATGATAAACAAAAAAATTCTAAGTACTAGACAATCACCAACTTTTATGTTTTCACTTTAATATGCCTCTTACTAGTTTTTAGCATGTTATAGGCATCTTACAAATACCTTTAGGGGTTGTTTGGTTGGGAAAGAGTTATTCCAGGATAATTAATCTCGAAATTAGTTATTCCGTGATAAGTTATCCCACCATGTATATAGGATAATTTATCCCATCACTATGGTGTAAATGGTGGGAAAATAATGTTGGTACTAAATAATACCTCACTGCAAAGATGGGATAAAATAGTCCTTCATTTTATCTCGGGACTATTTATCCCTTTTACCTCAAAACAAACGACCCCTTAGTTGTAATTAGCTTATGACATTTACTGTAGTAAGCAGAGAATTAATGATTAGCTATAAATTCCATGGGAAAAGTCTATTATGATTAAGATAATAAATAAAGGTATACACAAAGTATCTACATAAAAGCCATAAGATTATAATAGAGAGAGCCTTAATTTAAAGAATAGGATGTTGAACTATGCAAAGGAAACAACTACAAAATCATCATGAGTAAAAACAACCTTTTAAAGTTCACAACTAAAAGAAGCTTACCATCCATTTCAAACACACACTAAGAACTTTTCAAATATTAGTACTAACCAAAAGATGGATAAAAACATAAGTAGCTAGTTAGAAAAGATTGAAAAAATCATAATTTCTAATAAATAAATGACTAATTCAAAAATATTTAATAACTATTTTTACCGTCCCAGTCCGTGGGTTAGCCTCTGAGGCCGACAGGCCAAGTGAGGCTGGGCTTATAAGCCTCGTTCCTATAAGGGCTGAAAAAACATAGTCCAACCCTACTTAATTAAAGGAATGGGTTGGGTCAGTCTCACGGACTAAGCCCATTTTAACAGCTCTATGAAAGATTACCAGTATACTTATATATTTTGTACACTACTTTCCCTGGTTCACATATAAGAATGAAGAAAAATGCTGAAAATGAGTTCTTATATGTATTAAAGGTTAAGAGCATTATAGACCTGTCGTAGTTGTTGATGATAGTCATTTAAAAGGTATTGACACTTGACATTTGAAGTTGCATGTACTATGTAGAATATATATAACAATGTACAAATTATAGTTGATATGTATATGTGGAATCTACATAACTGTGCAAATTATATTTATAGATGCAGGGCATATTTTTCCTTAGAATATGATGTTCTTGATTCAAAAATGATGTGTCTTGTACATAGTTCTTTAAACACTCAAAGAAGCATATGTCTAAAGAGAACACATGTGTGTTGTTTCTGATCAAAATGATAGCATCATAAAGGTTGTTTCTAAGGTGTGTAAAGATGTACCTCATTATGCATGCATATGGAATTTATGGGGGAATGTGAAGAAAAGATACAGAAAGTCATATGATATGTTATCTGAGACCTTTTATTCAATGGCCAAATCATATTCAAAGTCTGGATTTCACAATCTAATGGAAAAAGGTGGACACGATTGATGTTAGAGTAAAGAATTACTTGGAATTGACAGGTTATGAAAAGTGAGTTAGAACATATACACCGATTTATAGGGATGAACTTTGACATCAAATATTGTTGAATTAATAAATTTTGCACTTGTATCGGCTAAATAACTATTCATATTTGATTTTCTAGAACAAGTTAGGTTGATGTTTGGTAGAAGGAACTGCAAAAATAGACAAGAGGCTTCATTTACATTCACAACACTCATTGAAAAGTTTAATGAAATACTCAGAGAGAATGAGGCAGAGCATACATGTATGATGTACGTATTTACTATAACATTACAATAAATATAATTGACCATATATATTTCTCTTGATAGTTGTATTTGAGTCTATGTTCTACATATATATTTGTTAACTGTAACTTATTATATTTATATGGATTTGATGCAATAAGTAAATGCAACTATATATATTTATATTTTTTAACTGGAATAATTAAACACTCTCTAACAAGTTGTATATTGCTTTTGATGATTATGTATATTAGTAAATGAATTTGTGTCCACATATATATGTATTTGACATTTTTACTAGTTGTTTTTCTAAAAAAATACTCAGGATGTACCAACCACACAGTATGTCTATGCAGTATATGATAAAGAAAAGAATTTTATAGTTTGCATCAAGAATAGAACCTGTATTTTTCTGGCATTCCAGTTGGATGAGATACAATGTGCACATGTGTGTGCAATCCTGGATAGCAAAAATTTTACAAAGGATCCATATTGCTCTGATTTGTACAAGTCAAAAACTATATTGAGAACATATGATGTTCCATTATATTCTTTATCACACAAAGAGGATTGGTTAATTCTAGAGAGCATACAACTTAAGGTAGTACTGCCCTCAAAACATAAGAGACCTCCAAAGAAAGATCGTGAAAAATAGGAAGAGATATGTCGAAAAGAAAAACATAAATTCATGTAGTGCTTCTGGTTTTAAGGGACACAATAGACATTCGTGTAGGAAATATTGTAAATGCTACATTTGTTGTGATGTTATATTTATTCAAAATATATTTTTTGCATTTCATAATTTTGTACTTATTTTCTAAAGTTGTGATTCATTTTGCAATGACAGTGATATTTGATGTATTAGAATACGTATTAATGTGTGTGTAGCCAGACATGCTACTTGTAGATACTGCAGATATGTATACAGGTGAATATGCAAAATGCGTATTCATCTATCCAAAAATATAGTTACATATGTATACATATTTTTACAAAAAAATACATATATATATGTGCAACTATGTTTTAAACACATATACAGTTACATATATGTATGTGCTTTTGTGTTTGAAAAATACATATGTATGCCCAGCTATACAAAACTGTAATCTCACTTAAAAGTTCATGTGCAGTTACACATGTATTTGCAGATGTATTTGAGAAAAAAATGTGTACGTCCAACTATACAAACCTACACAATCACTTATAAATGCATATGTAGTTACATATACAAATACAAATACATATAAATACATATATAAATATGTACATATAAATACATATAGAAATACAAAAAAAAATTATATGTCCAACTATATAAACATGTATAGTCACTTATAAATAGATTAGTTACATATACTAATACAAATACATATAAATACATATACAAATACAAAAAGATACAATTATATGTCCTTCTATACAAACCTGTACAATCACTTATAAATGCGTATGTAGTTACATATATATACTCACAGCTATATTTAAAATTGAAAACAAAAATAAGATTCAACATAAAACTACAACGGAAACCTTTTATTAAATTTCATAAAGTACCATTCAAAATACAAAACATATATGTCAAATTCAAACAACTGTTCAAATAAAATCTGAAAGTAAAAACTTAAAATTAAGAACTATTCAACAACATCACTGACAACATAAAGTTGAATGTTGTCATATACAATTGAAAACTATTAGACTATCAAACTTTCAAGAACTACTATGTCCTTAGTTATCCTAATTTTCCTAATAGGCCTCATCATTGCTTCATCGTTACTTTGAGCATTAGAATCTTATTTACTTGTATCATAGTCCAAAAAAAGTGAAGTACGAAGCAAGTCAAATTTGAACTCAATCGAAGGAACGTTTTCTCCATAACTAAGGAACTATGCATATGTAACCATATACAAGTCACAATTCCTACACATAATTAAGAAATAAATTAGAATATAAACTATTTAGATTTAAAATCATAGACTTGGGATATGTATATTAATAACTTACAATTTTTCACTTGTCTGTTGAGGAAAATCCTCACATCAAAGAGGTCAAATTTATCCCTATCTTTGCATTTTACATGATTAGCAAAATCAATACCCTTTCTTTCATAGGAGTTGCAAACCTGGAGACATATAGGTATAGTTTTTTCTAATTTTGTATTTCAACAAGGATAACAACATCATGACCAGTAGCACTGAATGAATCATATACGAATATGCACCTTTCTATGAATGATACAACCACAAGAACCCAATAATGTCTCTTTTTTACATTGAAAGAAATGAAATATTGTCAACTATATGCCATGGTATTGTAGCATGCATATGAAAATCATTTATGTACTCATTAAGATTGTATTTTTATCAATCCGAATTAAGAGTTGAATCATTCACCACATAAACTGCTAAAACAGTGTTGACTATGTTCATGAAGTTGTAATCTACTATGTCGTATTTTTATGTTCTATGAGGCTCATACTTGGAATTTTTTTGCAAGTAGTAAAAGCAAACATCAATTTGCTATAGTAAAAAATACATACAAGAAAATTACCAATAATGTATATAAGATGCTTTTAAGATGACAAATTTAGCACCATAACATATATATAGAGTCTATCCATGACTAACCAACACAATCCATAATGTAGAATCAATTATTATCTTTGACGGTCGAACACCAAAGTGCATAATTGATATGGTTGACTTGTTCCTCTTTTAATATTCCTCGTTACCCTTCCTGTTAAGTAACTCAATACAGGAAGGGCAATGAAGAAATACATACCTATTTGCATGAAATTTAAGAAGGTCCTCTGAAAAGCACTTTAAAATCTTGCAGGTAAGTTTAGTGTCTTGTATCCCATGAATTGAGTGAGATACAAAAGGATTCTTCTGATTGAATGTATGTCGCAGCCCTAATTAGTTACCTTCATAATAACATACAAATACAGACATAAGCAATTAGCTATACATACATACATACATACATATATATATATACAAGTAGTAGAAAATCAGATACAAATGTAAGTACAAATAAATTTACTACAAATACAAATATAAACTGATAGTAAAAATACAAATATAATTGATTGTGCAAAATACAAATACAACTGACACGCAGTCCATATACATAATTACAACATACAAATACATATCTATAGAAACAACATAATACAAATACATATATTACACTCTAAAAAATACATCACAGTCCAAATACATAATTGACCCCTAACCCTATACAAATAAATATCCATATACTTATTTGAAATTTAACAAATGATAAATACAAATCTGCAAAATAAAAAATTAAAAAGTACACATATATTTAGTCATCACATTTATACATAGATACTTACATACAAAATACAAATTTTAAGGTAATTATCAGATTCTACACCAAATTAAGTTGTGTATGATGACTCATTCAATCTAGACGGTAACCTAGTCCTTACTATTATTACAACATCTTGTTCTTTTACATTGACTGATGGATGTACGATGACGCTTCTATCCGAATTCAAGAAGGCATTGAGACTAGAGAGAAGCTCGTCCAGGATTGGAATTTGTGAATCAGATAAAACTGAATAACTTTTTGTAGGGTTGGTTACTGCATGAATGGACACTGGGTTCTTAATGTGCACCTTTAAATACATTCCCGCTGCACCAAGTCATGATGTATTTGACTCACATATGCACTCTCTTTCTTGGTCTACAAGATATGTTAAAATAGCTTAGAATGATGTGACATTTCTTAATGATATTAGGTCCAAGAGTAATTATCCTCGTCATTATTGGTGACTTATCTTGAACAACATGTTCAGCATGTATGAATTCCAAACTGATTCTTCAAAGCATCTTATCGAATAAAAAGAATTATGAATTAGATACATCTTTTGATTGATCAGCATCGATATTATTGAGGTTGATACCAGATTGAATAGTTTGACCATTAATAACCTTTCAAACACATAAAAAATAAAAGAATCAAATTATATTCATGCATATATATATATATATATATGAAAGAGCCAGAATTTGTGGAATAGTTTCTTCTTTTTTTTTTCTGGGCATTTGATCTTCCCTGCAAGAATTCCCTAGTAAGAAAGTCTGGTATACAGTTGGAGTTCCCTTTGATATATTCAATACAAAATAAAAAATAGATAAAATAGCTCGCTACCTAGCAAATGCGTGCTTAGAGGATAGATTTTGCACATCTTTTTGTAAAACAGATTTTGCAGCTTTACAATCTATCCTTAGTAAAAAAAATTAATGTAATAAATCAGCTAGGAATTTAGAAATGCATAACACAATTGCTAAAATCACTTTTTTGATAGTTGGATAATTTTGTTGAGCTTTATTCCAGTGCTTAGATGCAAATTCAACAATATGTTCCTTATTATTTTTCTTTTGTTTTAAAATGCCACCGTAACCTATATCTGATGCATCTGTTTTAACTATTTGGAATGCAGAACAATCAAGGAGGGACAAGCAAGGGAGGTCTTTTGCCTTCAATTTGATTTCTTTGACTACCTTAGTATGGATGTTAGTCCACGCAAGAGGAGAATTTTTCAACCTGTCATGGAGCGGTTTTAAGAAATTGTTAAGTCCAGGAATAAAATCTTCTATATAATTGACACATCCTAAGAACCTTTGGAGCTATGTTTTATCTAGAATTTGATCGGGAAATTTATTTGCAAATTGGATGGACCATTGACTAGGAGTAATAGTACCTTGATAGATATTATACTCGAGAAACCTAATATTAACCTAGAAAAGACTATACTTAGTTTTGGACAAAACTACGCCATTTTCCTGATGAAATTGAAGAAAAATCTCAAGTGTTTGAAATGCAAGTCAATGCTTATGGAGAATACAAAGACATCATCAATATAGACTATTATGAATTTTGAAAAAGGATTAAAAATATCATTCATATTTTCTGAAATTCTGAAGGCGCATTTTTTAGGCCAAAGGGCATTACGTTCCATTCATATTGCCCAAATGGTACTGTAAAAGCAGTTTTAAAATCTTAATTTTAGATCAAATTTTCAGAAGATTGTAGCAGCATCAAGTTGTTGGAGCAAATCTTTTTTTTGATTGGAATAGAATACCTAATCTATCGCAGGGCGGTATTTAGTGGTTTATAGTTGATAACAAAATGAGGGGCTCCTCATTAAATTTCAGAACTTGTATTGGCATAAAAAGCAGCAGAAATCCAAGGGGATTTACTTGGTGAGATGATCTGTTTTTAAAAAAGACCATTAATGTTTGTCTGGCAATGGATTGTCAGATCATGATTCATTTGAATCGATCAGGCTTTAGTGGGGATAGTGTTTTGCAATTCTAGAATGATGTGGGCAAATCATCACAAAAGTTCTCTTTCAATCCTTGTTTCTAAGGCTTTGACCTTAAATTGAAAAGAAGATTCCTGAAACTTTTGCAGTAGTCTTCGAAATGTTATTTTTTTCTTGAGGAAATTAATTTGAGCCTCTTTGTTTTTCAAAAAGGAAAAAACTTTTCAAATGGGAGGCTTGTCAAATAGAGAAACATATATTTTTCCTTGATAGTTATTCCCACATGAGTGACCCTGAAAGGGCTGAGAGTTTCAATGAATGGAGTGCCTAGTATTACAGGGATGGTTATATCCTTTACTAGGATAAAGGATGTAGAGGATGACAAAAGAAAATTTCCTAGGGAATTTTGTATTTCAACTTTGGAAAGTTTGGAAGTGATTCCTAATCTACTACTATTTGCAGCTCTAAGGGATTTCTTAGTTTTTCAAAGTATTTTGAAGGGATAACTCCCTCTTGGATGCAATTAAGATCGGCACAATTATCAAACAAGTCAATAATATTTAGGATAAATGACTTGTTGATGATCAAGGTTATATAAGTATGCCATCTCCTGATGGATATTCTTGTTATATATTGAATAAGAAAATCCCCTTCTTCTATTTTTGGATCCACTGGATCAGTGACGTCTATCAGCTGAGATTGTTCAGCCTTTGCAGAAAATTGTTATAGGACAAGTCAATCTAAGTCTTGTCTAGCTTTTATTTCCCTTACTTATGCTTTAAGGAGTACTATTTCAGATTGGATTTCTTGGATAGTTACTGACTTAGGTTTACTAGATGGGAACCTATTCAGAATGTCAGTGATGTTATAAGTATTTACAATCTGGGGATGAGAAAATACACCAGATGAAGATGTAGAAGGCCTGTCTAGAATTCTTTAAAAAATTTCTAAATAATATTTATTTTGATCAAAATCCTGTAAATTCCTAATTATTTCTAGGAGAAGATCTTGTTCATTTGATAGAACAGTGATCTTAGATTAGTCTTCTTGGTCAGATTGGGAGGATACCAAGTCATCATTTTGAGTTGGTTGAACTCTTGTTCAAATTCTTCATTAGCACTATCAGAATCTCCACTTTATTCTAAAAAGAGATGTTGAATTTGGCTAAGAAAAAATTTATCAAGGTTAAGGTTTCTAACCTTTTTAGATAATTTAAAATATTTGGCAATATGACCAGGTTTTCCATACCTATAACATCTGCCATTATTGGAGGCAGGAAGAGTTGGTTTTGTCATTGGTCTTCATTTAGGATGAGAAGATTTTGGTTTTGGGGAAAAATCAGGCTTGGTAGTAGAAACTTTTCTTTTTGAGGTTGATTTTCTATAAGCCTTCTTCCTATAAGGGGGTAGGCCAAATTGTTCACAAAAACTCCCTAAATCTTGCCGGGTTTAAGCCCTATCTTTATCTAGTTTCCTTAGTATATTATCTTGTCGATAGATCTTTAGGGCAACTTGTTAGATTAGACTTGTGAGTTGATCTTAAGTGATTTTCTCATAAGGGATGATATCATTTGGGAATTGGTTCTGAAGATCTTTGACTAGGTCCCTAAGAGACTTAGGCAATCTATCTAGAAATTTTTCTTTCCAATATGGGAGAATTCCATTAGGTCTTTCATAGATCCTTCTGAGAAAAGAATCTGTATACCACCTAAAATCATAAAGCATTTTTCACTTAAGATTGTTAAGAATTTCAGAGGAACTTTCACTAAAAATAACTGGACTACCTATGAAAGTTTTGATAATAGTGTAAATTAATGTATTCGTAGAATCAGGAATGGTTTCTCCATCTTTAAGAATTGGTTCTCCCAAGGAGTCAACTCGGATACTTTGGAAAATATTTTGTTTATCTTCTTTACTAAGATGGGTATCCTACCACCCTTTAAGATAGCTTGTGAATCCAGCTACGAGGATATGGGTAGTAAGTTGATATGAGCAGTTATGGGCGGTTCTATAGGCAGTGGCAACCATTATCATCTGCTGAAGGTTGGAGATAAAATACTTAGAATATCCATCTATGTTCCATTCATAGATATTATTGTAGTTATAATTATTTTACATAACATTAGGTCTTTCCTCTAATGCTACGTTTGGATGGATAGCTCTAGGGTAATAAAAATTTTGTGGCTTACGCCAACTGGACGATTCAGTTTTGATAAGAGCTATTTCATGAGGAGATTGTTCCTCCGGCTGCCTGTCTTCTTAATTGTTTTGTTGGAGTTCCCCAACTGTAGTGGATGAGCCAACACCTGGGGTTTCAAAGATTACAGGGTTGAGAGATTTCTCAATTTGTATTATCCTTCGCTGAAGCTCAGAGAGTTGTGGAAAAGATTTTGAATTATGCATTTGAAGTTCCCTAGTAAAGGTTTTAGGAATCTCGTAAGGCTTGAATAATGGAGAGGAAAAAGTGGACGCCACTGATGGTTTAAGAGCTAGAGATGGTTTTGAAATCAAATATTCACCAAGAGTATGAAGATACTTGTTCGTATAGCTATTTTGTTTAAAAAGATTTTTAATATTTTTGTGGGTAACCGGTTTGTTTTCAGCTTTCCTCTTGAATGGTGAACCAATGACAGAGCTATCAGCATGAGAAATAGTAAAACCTTGTGATGGCGGAAGTTCAGCGGTGATATCCGCCCCCTTTATGGTTTTCCATTTTTTTGAAACATTAATTGATTTAGAAAAAGAAAAATCCAATTGATGATATTCGGCAT
Source organism: Capsicum pubescens (assembly GCA_030864215.1). NCBI lineage: Eukaryota > Viridiplantae > Streptophyta > Magnoliopsida > Solanales > Solanaceae > Capsicum > Capsicum pubescens. The sequence goes on along the minus strand of CM061545.1, from coordinate 78,511,635 downwards.
AAGCCTCAAACCATTCAAAGAAAATAATCAATTTCTGGACAGAATTCAAAAATTCATAATAAATTTCTTGGATACTTTTTCTCTTGTATTTTTTAAAGTGATTGAAAAACCAAGTTCATTTTAAATTATTTGCAGATGAATAAAATTTTGTTCTAAGAGTTTCCTTATCAATGTGAAAGTCTTGACTTAAAACCCATAGCTCTCCACCTAACACCGAGTAGGTTGGTGATTGAGGTGGATCATCATGGATTTCAGTAGGAGGTGTTTCCACTAAATATTTGGTCTGTGGAATTCTAGGTTCAAAGTTAATAGTGTCGAGTCCAAAGTGAAATGAGTAAATAGAACTCCTAGCTGTCTGTATCTCAGGAAGGACAGACGGAGAGCTAGAGACCTTTTGGCTAAGAGATCTGTAGAAGGAGATAGATGAAGTTCCTTTGGAGAATTGTCGGATCTGAGATACTGTAGTATTCTAAGGTTTTTTTATGGAGTTTCCTCTTGCAGCGTCCAACTTTGAGGCAAGGATACCTGATTCCAGGAGATCAGCTTGGGAACTGGCAAGTGAGACCATTGAAGGTCAATTTGGATGAGGACAGTTTCTCTATAGTAATTTTTTAGAGCACTAGATCCAAAGGCAGTATCCATGGCCTTATAGTGGACTCTAAAAATAATTGCTACTGGGAGAGGCTCAGATTTGGTCTTATAGTTGGATGTCTTAACATTGAGTGTTAAAGAATCTAATATATTTAGATCCTTTAAGGATACAGTAAAATTTGGAAAGCCATCAAAATAAATTTGGATACAGTAACATTGATTCAAGAGGGACGGTTTGTTCAACAGTTGAAATATGGTAGTCACTTGTTAGAGACCGTCATCTAGAAGGAGATTTATAAATTTGGTCTTGAGGGTGTCTAGGAATTTGCCAGTCATCAATTGATTGTTGCAAATCAGAGAAACTAATCTCTTCTTTGAGATTTAAATTAGGAGAATTGTAGGAAGTTGAAGTGGATAAAGAGGATGAGGAGTTTTTAGAAGGAGAAGAGAAGAGATGGAGGAATGCCATAGAAAATTTGCAAGAGAGTGATTAAAAACAACAACCATATTAAATTAAATGTTTCCTATCCTTGGATCAAGAGACCATTGGGTTCCATAAAGAAAAATATTCAACTATTTAACGCAATACTATATGGGAGAGTCAAATCAGGTAATTAAATTGGTGGATTTTTTCTCAATTCTATTTGTATTATCTAGATCAATTTTAACTAAAAGTTTCTTTCATAAGATAGTCCAAAGGTTAAAAATTACCATTACTAAGTCCTCTAAGTCTACATCGGCAATCCATCCATTAATGTTTAGATAAATAACCTACAGTGTAGATCTAAAAGATCATAGTACTATCTTCAAAATGATCCTTTTATAAAATAGATTCTGCTATGTCTAATAGATTGATTCAAGTTTTACCATTTAAATTATAGATATGACAGTACCATATAATAATAAGTTAAAAATAAGAATAATAATCTTTACTTCCCCCCCCCTCCATGGCTCTGATACCAAGTACACGGAAGCGAAACCCCTAAAATATAGAGGGAAAAGTATGGAGAAAGAGGAAAAGGAAAGGAAGCAGGTTAATAAACACTTAAATGTAAATAATGCCAGTATATAAAAGAAAATGAAATAAATAAATTATGCTAATGGTGCAATAAATAAATTAGGTGGCAGGGCCAACCATATGCTAATGATGCAATTAATTACATAAAGTAGGTGGCGGTGCCAACCATATGTGATAAGTACAATAAAAAGACAAGTTAGTAAAGTAATGGAAAAGACACAAGTAGGAAAATTGAATTTTCTTATTAATATCAAAAGCGAATTTAAAAATTACAAAGAGAGAGAGAGAGAGAGCAAAATCTAACCAAGATTTCTAGTGAGAGAGAGCTTCTTCCAAAGAAAATAATATGTCCTTCTCAAGAAGAGAAAAAGGCTATTTATAGCCAAAAATAAGCTACAATAAAAGTTCTATAGTGTTGCTACAATGAAGCTATAGTAACACCTTTAATTGTCGCTACAATGAAGCTACAGTAACACCTTTAATTGTTGCTACAGTGAGCTACAGTAACACCCACAATAATTTTCATTGATGCCATCCATGACATCAATGTTGATGACGAATTGGTGATGTCAAATTGATTGAATTTCTTATTCATCATCTATGTCAAATTTTTCCGCTGAACATTGGTTGCTGGGAACATCAGCTTTGATTTATTGGAGAATTTTTTCCATTTGTTGAATAAAATCTCCTTGATTTCTCGACTTTGCTAATTGTGTGGCTGCAATTGATTTCTATTGTAAAAATGTGATTTAGGCAGCATCTATTGGAGCTAGATATCCAGGATTGCGTTGGAACCATTTTTCGTTGTCTGGCACGTAATCCTCCATTGAATCCCAATTTGTGTACCATTTTCAATGGCCTTGGTGGAAGCCCTTTTTGCCCCTCCGATTTGTGGAAGGCAAATTTTTGGGAAAATATCCACTGAATATGAAACAGGCCTGTGGGAAAATTATAAAAGTAGAGGAATTTGGTGATCATCATGAAATCTCTGTGTAAAATATTCATAGACTTCTCTTACTGGGAAGAAAGGATATCAAACTTGTGACCATAAATCGGCCACCATTGGTGCAGGAACTACTGGGGATATTCCGAAGCCAATTGCTTTCCCCAGAGGAAAAACCAAGAATGTTTGCCAGTTTTATTTTAGAAGGTGAAGGCTTTCATCCCTGCTCTTTAGTAGTCAAAATAGTTACAATATTGAGGATCAAAAGCTTCAGTAAGCTTCTGATATTTTGCTAGATACATACCCCATTCCTTGGGTGATATTATTCCTTAGAGGCTAGGTTTTGCACATCTTTTCATAAAATAAATTTTGCATCTTTACAATCTATCCTTAGTAAAAAAATTTGATTTAATAAATTATCTTGGAATTTAGAATGTATAACACAATTGCTAAAATCTTTTTTGGTAATTGGATAGTTTTGTTGAGCTTTATTCAAATGCTTAGATGCAAATTCAACAATATGCTCCTTATCATATTTCTTTTATTTTAAAATGCCACCGTAACCTATATCTGATGCATCTGTTTCAACTATTTTGAATGTAGAGGGATCAAGGAGGGACAGGCAAGGGTTTTTTTGCCTTCAATTTGATTTCTTTGACTACCTTAGTATGGATATTAGTCCACGTAGGAGGAGGACTTTTCAACATAACATAGAGTTGTTTTAACAAATTGTTAAGTCCGGGAATAAAATTAGCTATATAATTGACACATCCTAAGAACCTTTGGAGCTATGTTTTATCTAGAATTTGATTGGGAAATTTATCAGTAAATTGGATGGGCCGTTGACTAGGTGTAGTAGTACCTTGATAGATATTATGCCCGAGAAAACTAATATTGACCTGCAAAAAACTATACTTAGCTTTGGACAAAACTAAGCCATTTTTCCTGATGAAATTGAAGAAAATTCTCAAGTGTTTGAAATTTTGGTCAATGCTTGTGGAGAATACTAAGACATCATCAATATAGACTATTATGAATTTTGAAAAAGGATTAAAAATATCATTCATATTTTTTGATATTCTGAAGGCGCATTTTTTGGGCCAAAAGGCATTACGTTCCATTCATATTGCCCAAATGGTACTGTAAAAGCAGTTTTATATCTATATCTTGTATCAATTTGGATGTGCCAGAATTTGAATTTTAGATCAAATTTTGAGAATATTGTAGCAGCATAAAGACGTTGGAGCAAATCTTTTTTGTTTGGAATCGGATAACTAATCCATCGGAGGGCGGTATTTAGAGTTTTATAGTTGATAACCAATTGAGGGTATCCTTGTTCAATTTTAGAACTTTTATTGGCATAAAAAGCAACACAACTCCAAGGGGATTTGCTTGGCGAGATGATCTTATTTTTAAGAAGACCATTAATCTCCGTTTGGCAATGAATTGTCAGTTCATGATTCATTTGAATCGGTCAGGCTTTGGTGGGAATAGTTTTTTCATCAAAGTCGGATTCGTAAGGAAGCCTGACCATGTGTTTTTGCGATTCCAGAATGCTATGGGCAATTCAGCACAAAGTTCTCTTTCAATCCTTGTTTCTAAAGCCTTGACCTTAGATTGAAACAAAGATTCCTGAAGTTGTTATTACAGTCTTCGAAATGTTATTTCTTCATTAAGGAAATTAATTTAAGCCTCTTTATTTTTTTAAAAGGACAAAACTTTTCAAATGGGAGGCTTGTGTAACACCCTATACTTCGTGTGTACTAGTTCTACTTATGTGGAACTTGATATGGACTTATGGGGTAGGTAATGGGCTCGAATATCCTATGTGATTAGTGGTGGTGAGATAGGTTTGGAGGAATTCCCACATGTATTGAAACGTGGTTTGATCAAGTTATCATTGATAAGAGTATTTAAACTTGGGCTCGTAAGTAGGTATTTAAATCAAAAAGATGAAGTGGCCAAGTGTACATAAGTTATAAGTTTAACTATAGGCATTTTGATCTTAAAATGGAATAAAATATTAATGTGCTTGCATGACTGATTTAAGATAGTAGGTGAGTCACCAACTTTGACCTTTTGACCAACCTAAGAACTAAGTAGGTGAATCACCTATTAAGTCTCTCTTGACCAGTTTATTGGGCCAAGTACACTACCACCTATTTGATTTAATTTTTGCCCAATTTGGAGAAAAGAAAGAGAGGAGAATGGGCATCCAACGCCCAATGGTTTTAGATCCATAAAGGCCCAATATAATGGTAAATTAGGTTCATCACCTACTTGATAAATTATGGTCCAAAATTATCCAACAAAGTCGGCCAAAAGCAAATCCTTTTAAATGGGTTGAAACCAGATCTTTTAGTTTATTTTACTAGCCAAAAAAAAACAACTTTCAAGATTCTCTCTCTTGCTCTCTCTTAGCTATGCAGCAACCCTAAAATTGCACTAGGGTTCTTGTTAAACCTTCCTTCTAAGTTAAAGGTAAGTGAACAAATCATGAGCACATCTTAAGAATACTATAGGAGTTATGTTTTCCATGATTAAACTATAAGATATCCCTTTTTAAGTTTGGGTATCCCTTTATTCTTGATTAGTAAGAGATTTTTCTCTTCACTTTGGGTTTATGAGTAAAAAGATCAAGCTATTGAATAGATATACATTAAGGGAATAAACTACCACCGAAATTAAGGTATGGCTACTGTCCATTTTTACCCTTTTTAGATACATGTGTTGGTAAAGATCGTATACACGTTGTTAAGAACTCAAGGGATGGTGAGTTTAATATTTGGTTTCTATAGTGATATTTGGGGTTGTTTTGGAATGGTTTTATGTATATATGTTTGGGTCCGCTTGGTTGATGTTAGGGAAAAGGTGTGAATGGTTTCCAATGAAAGGTAGAAGGAGGGTATAGTGGTACACCACCGAATTGAATGTCGAATATGCTTACTGTCCACACCACTTAGTATACCATTTTGAGAGTACAATAAAGGAAAAACTATTAAGGAGGATCTTATAAGAAGTTATATTGCATGTGAATGTAATTGGAGAAGAATGAGGTTGAAAGAACACCCTTGGATTAGTTTAATTGTGGGTTACTTCCCGCTTACTGTTTTGGTAAGTTTAAATGGCGTGAATGTGTTAATTAGCTGCTAATACCAGTTTTATGCTATTGTAGATTAAAAATAAAAAAAGAAAGTTAAGTAAGAGTGTGATTAGTTGTGCAGCAAGGTATGAGAGTGTGATTAGTTGTGCAGCAAGGTATGTATGGTTCATTGATCCTATACTCTTTGGCATGAATCTAACTCCTTTGTTACAAAGTAAGCTTCCTAAAAATTCTTCCTTTCAAATTATATATAAATGTAGCGTACAATCTCCAAGGTGGCTAACAACCTTCTTCTAATTTTTTAGGTTGTTAAAGCAGCTGAAGATGTGTTTGTTACTAGATTTGTCCATTTTCCTTTCAAAATACTAGTATGGTATAGGTGTTTTCAGAAATAAGCTTTATGAGTTGTTCTCAGTCAATATGACCTATGGTGTTAGTTAAGCTCCTATGTGTTATATTCCTATTATTGTTGTATCCTACCTCATTGCTACTGCATCTAGTGCATATTTGCATTCCTTTTGCTACTGGTCCATAGTTCCAAATCTAATACATGACCACCAAAACAACAACTTTAAAGATGAAAAGAATGATCTGAAGTGATTCTATATATTCTTGGGTGGTATGCCAGGGGTGGAAGAAACACCTAGCATGGGTCGACCCCAACATTATGGGTGGTATCCCAGGGGTGAAAGTAAAGCCTAGCATAGGTCAATCCCGATTTATGTACTTATGAGGACCGTATCCCAGGGGTTAAAATGCCTAACATAGGTCATCCTTTTTTACCACTGATCAGCTGGTCATTTCTATAACGTCTTATAATTTTACAAAGTAAAGAAGAATAAAGAAAAGTAAAGGATGTAATTTACATGATCCCACAAGTACAAGAAAAGTTGATATTCCATCCTTATCTTTATAGTCATATATTGATAACTGATTTTATTGAGTTCTTGTCTTATTTATAGTCACTTTATGTCGTACATACTTAGTACACTCTTGTGTTGACATCCCTTGTGGAAAACTATGTTTCATGCCACAGGTACAGGTACTCCAGCTAGTAGACCACCCCAATAGGAGCACAGGACATCCAACGGCTATTGGTGAGCTCTAAGTTGATTCGGAGCTTTCTGAATCTGTTATATGTATTTTGGTATTGTATAGTAGTTATGAACAAGGCGGGGGTTTGTCCCAACCTTAAATAAGTCCATGTGTACTTTAGAGGCTTTGCAGATTAATGTGAAGTTAAGTGTGGTAGCATTGTGTTCTCTTAACGTTGTGGCCCCAACGGCCAAGTCTTTTATATGTAGGTTTGGACTTTTTTACGCGGTTTGTTTTTATTAATGCATTGTATCACTATTAGTAGTATCTTTGAATGTCATAGTTACATGCATAAAAAGTACAGGGTTATGAGTTGGTTCTCCCAAAATAGGTGTTTGTCCATCCCAATGGGATTTGAGGCGTGACAACTTGTCAAATGGGAGAAATATATTTTTTTTCTTCAATAGTTATTCCCACATGAGTGACCCTGAAAGGGATGAGAGTTTCAATGAATAGTGTGCCTAGTATTACAGGGATGGTTATATTCTTTACTAGGATAAAGGAGGTAGAGGATAATGTGAATTTCCTAAGGAATTTTGTATTTCGACATTGGAATGTTTGTAAGTGATTCATAATCTACTACCACTTGTTGCTCTAAGGACTTTCTTATTTTTCAAAGTATTTTGAAGGGATAAGTCCCTCTTGGATGCAATTGAGATTGACACCAATATCAAACAAGGCAATAATATCTAGGATAATAATATCTGGGGATGAGAAAATACACCAGACGATGATGTAAAGGCTTATCTATAGTTCTTTAAAATTGCTCAAGATAATATTTATTTTTATCAAAAAATCCCGCAAATTTCTAATTATTTCTTGTAGGAGATCTTGTTCTTTTGTTAGAACATTGATCTTAGGTTGGTCTTCTTAGTCAGACTGGGGGGACTCCAAGCCATCATTTTTTATTTGGTTGAACTCTTGTTCAAATTCGTCATTAGCACTATCGAAATCTGCAGTTTCTTCAAATAAGAGATGTTGGATTTCGCTAAGAACAGAATCATCAAGGTTAAGGTATCTAACCTTTTTAGACAATTTACAATATTTGGCAATATGACCAAGTTTTCCACACCTATAACATTTTCCATTATCGGAGGCAGGAAGAGTTGGTTTTTTTGCTGGACTCCGTTTAGGATGAGAAGATTTTGGATTTCCAAAAAAATTAGGCTTGGTAGTAGAAACTTCCTTTTTTTATGTTGGTTTTGAATAAGTCTTTTTCCTACAATGGGGTAGGCCAAATTGTTCACAAAAACTCCCTAAATCTCACCGGGTTTGAGCCCTATCTTTAGCAAGGTTTCTTAGTATCTTATCTTGTTAACAAATCTTTAGGGCAACTTATTGGATTAGACCTGTGAGCTGACCGTAAGTGATTTACTCTAGGGTAATAAAGTTTTTATGGCTTACGCCAACTGGATGATTCAGTTTTGATAGGAGCTATTTCATGAGGAGATTCTTCCTCTGGATGGCTGTCTTCTAAATTGCTCTATTGGAGTACCCCAAATGTAGTAGATGAGCCAACAACTGGAGTTTCAGCGATTACATGGTTGAAAGATTTCTCAATTTGTATGATTCTTTGCTAAAACTCAAAGAGTTGTGGAAAAGATTTTGAAGTTCCCTAGTAAAGGTTATATGAATCTTGTAAGGCATGAATTATGGAGAGGAAAAAGTGGACACCTTTGATGGATTAAGAGCTAGAGACAGTTTTGAAATAAAATATTCACCAAGAGTATGAAGATACTTGTTCGTATAGTTATTTTGTTCAAAAAGATTTTTAATATCTTTATTGGTAACCGGTTCTCTTTCAACTTTCCTATTGAATGGTAAAGCAAGACTGAGCTATTAGCATAAGAAATAGTAAAACCTTGTGATGAAAGAAGTTCAGCGGCGTTATTTGCCCCGTTTATTGTTTTCCATTTTTTTGAAACATAAATTGATTTAGAAAAAGGAAAATCTGATTGATAATATTTGGCATAGGCCTCAAACCATTCAAAGAATTCATTTGTTTCTGGACAGAATTCAAAAATTCATAATAAATTTCTTGGATACTTTTTCTCTCATGTTTTTTGAAGTGATTGAAAAACCAAATTCATTTTAAATTATTTGAAGATGAATAAAATTTTGTTCTAAGAGTTTCCTTATCAATGTGAAAGTCTTGACTAAAACCCCCTAGCTCTCCACCTAAGGCCGAGTAGGTTGGTGATTGAGGTGGATCATCATGGATTCAGTTGGAGGTGTTTCCAAAGAATATTTGGCCTGTGGAATTCTAGATTCGAAGTTAAAAGTCTCTAGTCTAGAGGGAAATGAGGAAACAGAAATTGTAGCCATCTGTATCTCAGGAAGACCAGACAGGGATCTAAAGACCCTTTGGCTAAGAGATCTCCGGAAGACGATAAAGAGAGTTCCTGTGGAGAATTTTCGGATCTGAGAAACTGTAGTTTTCTCGGGTTTTTCTGCTGGAGTTTTCTCTTGCAACGTCCAACTTTGAGTCAAGGATACCTAATTCCAAGAGATCGTCTTAGGAACCGACAAGTGAGATCGTTGAAGGTCAGTTTGGATGAGGACAGTTTCTCCTTTATAGATATTTTTCAGTTCACCATAGCCAAAGGCGGTATTCGTGGCCCTATACTGTACTATTAAAATAATTGCTACTAGGAGAGTCCCAGATTTGGTCTTATAGTTGGATGTCTTAACATTTAGTGTTAAAGAATCTAATATATTTAGATCATTTAAGGATACAATAAAATTTGGAGAGCAATTAGAATAAATTAGATCATTGCAAAGGATGGTTTCAACCATTCCCAGCAAGGAATCATTGAAGTCTTGAAACCTAGAGTCCTTAAGATAAAGGAGAAGGGAGGTATCTAAACCTTCTCGGCAAAGAGGTTTAGCTTCTATTTGGACTAAGCCAAAATGGAGGTAATCGTACTTACGCTTACATCTCTCTAAAGTCCTGGGATTGAGAAGTTTTATATCCTCATGATTTGATTCAATGGGGACGGTTTGTTCAACAGTTGAACAATGGTAGTCACTTTTTAGAGACCTCCATCTAGAAGGAGCTTTATAAATTTTGTCTTGAGGGTGTCTGTTTGACGCTTACACCTCCTCTTAGGATCATTAATTCTTGAATGATTCTTACTAAACTGAGAGGCTAAGGGAAAGTTGAAACTTTGCACTGAACATTTACAAGCTGAATCATGAACTAATATCTGAATTTATGATTGATGCATGAACTGAACTCGACTCATGAATGCATGTTATGACATGAATATGGTTGATGGCTGAGATAGAAATGAAAGAATTAATTTATTAATTAATTTTGGGACTGAATTTAAAAAGAAAAGATGGGGATACTTGGTCATCATATTTTTTTCTACTTCCCATGTATCTCCCTCAACTAACTGATTTCTCCACAGAACATTTACCAAAGCAACCTTTTTATTCCTCATCCTTCGAATCTGGCAATCAAGGATCACAAGCAGTACCTCTTCATAAAAGAGGCTATTTTCCATGCCAATCCTTTCTAGTGGGACTACTGATGCTTGGTCACCAATGTGTTTCTTCAATAAGGAGACATGGAAGACTGGAAGCACTAATGCTAATTTTGTTGGCAATCTAACTCATAGGCTACCTTACCATAACGACTCAAAATTTTATAAGGCTCAACATAGTGGGGACTGAGCTTCCCCTTCTTACCAAATCTCTTCAATCCTTTTACGGGTGAAATCTTTAAATAGGCAGAATCACCTACATCAAACCCAATATCCCTCCTCCTCACATCAGTATTTGATTTTGATAACTTTGTGCCATCTTTAGCCTTTCTCTAATGAGCTGAACTTTTTCCATTGCCTCATGCACTGAAGCTTGCCCTATTAAAGTAGCCTCACCGACCTTAAACCAACCAATAAAAGATATATACCTCCTACCATAAATAACCTCAAGCGGGGCCATCTAAATACTAGAGTGATAACTTTTATTGTAAGCAAACTTAATCAAAGGCAAGTGATCATCCCAACTACCCTTGAAATTAATCACACACACCCTCAAAATATCCTCTGATGTATGGATGGTCCTCTCTGCCTGACCATCTGTCTGAGGGTGAAAAGTTGTACTAAGGTAAACTTGGGTACCAAGACCATTCTGAAAATCTATCCAAAAATAAGAGGCAAACTGGGTACCTCTATCTGAGATAATGGTCATAGGAACTCCATGCAATTTCACCAACTCCCTGAGATAGAGTCTGGCATAGTGTTCAGCTGAATTTGAAGTATTAATGGCAACAAATGAGCTTACTTAGTCATTCGATTGACAATAACCCCAATAGAAACACACTGACGATGAGTACAAGTCAAACCTATCATGAATCCCATATTAATCACTTCCCACTTCAAAGTAGGAATACTAAATTCCTGAAGCATATCACTAGGCCTCTGGTGCTCAACCATAACCTACTGGCAATTTGGACACTTAGCCATGAATTCTGCGATATTATTCTCCATACCATTCCACCAATAAACTTCCTGCAAGTCATGGTACATCTTCCTGTCTTACAAGGGCAGAGCCATAGCCAATGAAGGGTGTGCAAGTGAACACCCTTCGTCAAAAAATTATATTGCGTATATGGTCCAAAATTCATCAAATATCGTGATATGTATAACCTTGCATAACTTTTGCAAGGTAACAACCATTGGCACAGTGGAAAGATTGTTCAAATGTGAAAATAAGGTCGTAGGTTCGAATCTCGTTCTATTTTATTTTACACAAGCCTTTCCAGAGATTTTTTGTGGGTCTATTGTCAATAATCCACTACTTTAGGTTTCTTTTTACAAACCATATTAATTATATGTCACGCACGTCACTTTCTTCTTATATTTGATTTTTTCTTGGTGTCATTTTATCTTTTTTTGTCTCAATTTATATGGTAAAGTTAAGATTTGGAGAGTCAACCTAATGTTATTTACTTAAATTTTTTCAATATCTTTTAAAAATATTTTATGTTTTTTTATTGTTATAATTTATAGTACTTTTATGTAGTTTTTAAATATATATAAAAACTCTAAAACTTCTATGTCTGATTTCATGGTCAAAATTTAAAAGTTTAAATCGCAAAATTTCACCATGCTACAAAATTTGGACAAAGAAAATATTAAATTTAGCTGAAAATTTTGTTGGGATATTTATTGTTAATTAATATAAAATAACACCTCAAAGGATTTTCTACCAGAAGAATTAGAAGAAAAGATTACATATAATAGTTATACAAATGCCATTGTATTTTCTATTTACTCCTAAGTAGGTTATTAGGAGGTATGAATCAAACATGTTAATTTCTTCTATAGTTTGATATGTGAATTGAGAGAGATGAAACTTTTGCTTAAAATTCTCACACATTCTTATCTAAACAAAAAGAATTTTAAACACATTCATTAAATTTAACAAGTAGCAAAATCAATATATTGAAAACAACTTTGATCAAAGTTATAAAAATCAGTAAGCATTACTTTTTTGTGAAATGTGTAACGTGTTCAGTAAAACCATGAACTATTCATTATAAAATTATCATTTCAATTAATATAATTTATCATATATTTTTATAACTAAAGTCTAAAAACAACCCAAACTGGAGAATTCTTTTTAGATGGTTCGTATTTAATGAAAAAAAAGTTATTGTTGGTGTTCGTGATAAAGTCGTTACGTAGAGAAGAATGGACGTAAATCCATTCATTGAAAGTTCTTATTGTTAGTTACTTTTTAAAATTTTGCACACCCTTCATAAATTTTTTGGCTCCGCCACTGGTGGCTCCTGGGTGAATAGAAAATCAAGAACTGTGAGATTCTGCTAACATCCACATCTTTAAACCATCTGCATTTGGAACACATAATCTACTCTAACAGCGAAGAGCACCATCTCTCCTTTGGGATAAAATATCAACTTTCTGGTTTTGAACCGCTCCTACAATTTAAGCAAAATAGGATGTCTATCTTGCTTTTTCTTTACTTCGACAACTAAAGAAGATTCGAACCATTATGAACCCAAACACTACCTTCGGATGAATCAACCAACCAAATTCCTAATCTAGAAAGCTGATGAACTTCACGAACAAACGTTTTCTTATCATCCTCCACGTGAGCAACACTACCCATAGACAATCTGCTAAGAGCATCGGCCACCACATTAGCCTTGCCTGGGTGATACAAGACAATCATATTATAGTCCTTTAACTACTTTAGCCACCTTCTCTGAGGATAATTTAAATCTTTCGTTGAAGACTCTTGTGATCAGTGAACACATCAACATGAACCCCATAAAGATAGTGTCTCTAAATTCTTAAGAAAAAAACAATTGTCACTTACTCGAGATCATGAGTCGGGTACGTCTTCTCATGAGCTTAGAGCTGTCTAGAGGGATATGATATAACCTTGACCTGCTACATCAAAATACAACCAAGACAAACTCTAGAAGCATTGCAATAAACCACAAAACCATCCGAACCCTCTAGTAGAGACAAAACTGGAGTAGAAGTACGCCGAATCTTCAATTCCTGAAAAATCTTCTCGCAAGAATCGGACACCTGGAATTTGAATTTCTTCTGAGTTAGTCTGGACATAGGAGAAGAAATAGAGTAAAACCCTTCAAAAAACCATTTATATTAAACCCAAGAAACTCTGGATATTTGATGGAGAGATGGGTCTAGGTCAGTTCCCTACTTCTTCAGTCTTTTAGGGATCAACTCAAATGCCTTCATCGAAAATTATATGAATAAGAAACGCTAGTGATTTCAACCAGAATTCACACTTTCTGAACTTAGCAAATAACTGGAGATCTTTAAGAGTTTGCAAGGCAATCCTCAAGTGATCTACATGTTCACCCTCACTCCCAAAATACACAAGAATATCATCTATGAAGAGTATAATAGTAAGACCCCACAAAATTTCTAGCTTAATTTTGTCCTGTAAGCTTGTTAAGGTGTCTCAGACTTAGAATATACTAGCTAAGTATTAAGACTTAGTGCTATTTTAGCCTTCGAAAGTTGGAAATCTTATTTTGAGACCTTTATGTCCCTTAAATGTTGAAATTATAGTTAATTCATGATCAGGAAGGTCAATAGATGTTCCCATACAAGTTTTTGAATTTTTGGATCTCGTTTATACCATGTTTGAGTGCCCGAAACAGTGGATCGATGCAATCTCGACGCGTCGCGTCGACCATCGCGTTGATAAGATATTTTTTCCTAGCTTCAGTGCAAATTCCAGTGAACCAATGCGGACTCAGAGCGGCATATTAGCTATCATGTAAATGCCAATAATGTGGCATGTCGGCCTGCGCATCGGTAATACAGTTTGCAGGCATTAAAAGGTCGCGATCTCAGGGTTAATTAGGTCTTTTTCCCATGTCCTTTAGCCCCCAAACCACGAAAGTAAACCCTTTGGATAGGAATTATGCTCATTAATCCTTAAAATTTCTTAAGAACAAAACCCTAGGTGTTCAAATATCAAATCAAGAACTCAATAACTCACCATCAATATCTCAGAATTCATCAACTAAGGTATGTGAAGTGTTTATCCAAGGGTCCCTTCCACCCTTGGAGTTCAAGAAACTATTTTTAAACTTCAAGTTTATGGATTTCATGAATTCCATGTTGGTTTTGATTATGTTCATGGTTATATGATTAATTAGGATTCTAATCAATATTTTTATGATACGTTTCATGTGAGGTTAACTGATGTGTATGTAATATCATGAGGATCCATGTAAAACCATTAAAATTATCTATGGGGATTTGAATTATGATGTCTACTTGTTGTTTAGTGTTATGTGCATATATATGCTCACCAAGTGCTTGATGATTTGTTCCTGTAAACTAATAAGGGAAAGAAATCATGTCATGCTATCTTATTTGCAAGCAATACTATGCAAGAGTTTGATAAGATGTCTCTATAGATGCATTATGAATTCAATGTACATGCTTATGCTAAACATGATCATGTGATGTTTTATTTTCATGCTATCGAGTCCCGGGGGTATTTAATACCCGATAATTTAGCTGTTAACTTAGAGACAACATCCGTTACAAAGTAATTTCAGTAGTAACTAAATCAATAGAACTCAGTTAGTTACAGAAACCCAGGAAATCTCAATAGTGTTTGTAATTCCGTCACAGGACTCAGTGTAGACCTCAGTAGCACTATGTGCTCAGTCAGTTAACAGAATTTAATAGTATTTCTTCAGTCCATGGAAATTAGTAAACTCAGTTCAGTTCAGTCAAACAGTAATATCAGTAACAATTCATTCTAATCTAGTACAGACTAGAAATCAGTTCCATATCCATTCAGTTGGGAGTAAGATTCAGCACCGAGTGAACCCAGGGATGGGGGCATTTCTGTCAACAGAGGGCTTGACCCTTAGTATCAATCCTTGCATTACAGAAATACGCAGCCAGCGTAGGTTGGGATATCTTCCTGCCAAATACTATAAGGGTTGATACATCTCATTTGAGTTTCCTACCAGCGAGGGTTGAAGGAAGAGCTTACTGTCAGAGAGGGTTAACTCACAGCTTGTCCTTACCCATGGCACGGTATTGAGACCCTTCCAATTGGGGTTACAGTTTGGACTCCAATCAGATTAGAGAGGGGTATGTCAGTTAGATAATTACCTCCCACAGTCTCAGTTTTAGTCTCAATCTCGAAATAGAACTCATTTTAGTTCTACAGATTCAGGACTATCTTATATAGTCACTCAACTCAATATAAAACTCAGTATAGTTCCATAGAATTTGGGACTGTTAGATACAGTCATTCAAATATCAGTAATAAGTATTCAGACTCAGTACTCAGTATTATTAAGATCTTAGTTATAGTCTATGTATTCTTGCATGTACTTTTATTCAGTCATACTCATGTTATTCAGTTAGTATTGTTCATGAATATGAACCCATGCATTTTAGCCTACCTCACTAAGCATACTAGTACATTCAAAGTACTGATGCATGCTTTTTGCGCAATGATGTCTTATATTATAGGTTCAGACGCACAGGCTCCTGAGCACCCTTAGCAGTTCAGATCTTCAACTTTCAGAGTATTGGTGAGTCCTCATAGTTTGAGGACATGCTTGTTATTTTTATTATTTTAGCAGTCGGAGTTAGTTGAGGACTTTTCCCATCAGCTCCACAGTTCAGACAATTTAGAGGTTCTCCAGACTAAAGTAGTTTCAGATAGTTGTTCAGTTTTATAGTACTTATATTCAGTTTTTGTATTTTGATACCGCATTTAGATTTATTTACTGATTTGAACCTTATGGCATGTATTTCCTCCTATTTTGGCAATCATTACAGTATTTATTACAAAGTTACTACAGCAGGTACCAGTTATGGGTTAGCTTATGGTCCTTCGAGATTATAAGCACCATGTAGTGTCTAGGGTACAGACTCGGGGCGTTACAATCTTGGTATCAAAGCCGGGTTCAACAGTGACCTAGGAAGTCTGAAAGCCGCATCTAGTAGAGTCTTGTGTATGGGTGTGTTGTGCGCCATACTTATGGACAAAATGCTACGAGATATTTTAGGAAAAGTTTCTCTTCTTTCAGTATTCATGCCGTGCGAGTGAGCATGAGCACCAGTAAAACTCTTAGTCTAATTCTCTTCTTCCTTTTGCTTCCAAAACATACCTCCCAAAAGGACTAACAAAGAAAGAACCGGAAATCAGTCAGCACCTCAGCCCGTTCAGGCAGATTCCCTGGACGAACATGTCTTTCATGCAGAATTTAGGATTTAGGGCTGCATTCACTACTCTAGCCAATTCAGTCACAACTCAGAATGAATGGACAGCTGCTATTCCAG
Organism: Capsicum pubescens; assembly: GCA_030864215.1. Taxonomy (NCBI): domain Eukaryota; kingdom Viridiplantae; phylum Streptophyta; class Magnoliopsida; order Solanales; family Solanaceae; genus Capsicum; species Capsicum pubescens. Next base: position 78,495,052 of record CM061545.1, on the reverse strand, counting down.
CCAACCCAGTGGCCAATACTGCTGCAGGCAGGATTCGGGACTTCACCCAAATGAATCCTCCCTTATTCTCAGGTTCTAAGTCTGAAGAGGATCCATAGGAGTTTCTCAATCAGGTTCAGAAAGTCACAGATATCATGGGAGTGACTTCTAATGAGAGTGTTAAGTTAGCCACCTATTATCTACAAGATGTAGCACATATGTGGTTTAAGCAGTGGAAGGTAGACAGAGGTGCAGATACAGAGCCCATAGAATAGGAAGAGTTTGTTATGGCCTTCTTAGATAAAATTTTCCTCTTAGAGCTGAAAGAAGCCAAGGTGTTAGAGTTCATCAATCTCAGGCAAGGAAGTATGAGTGTGAAAGAGTATTCCCTTAATTTTACTCAATTAGCCAGGTATGCTCCCCGTGTCGTAGTCGACAATAGATCCAAAATGAGCAAATTTGTGTCCGGGGTATTGGGTAGAGTGGTTAAAGAGTGTAGAACTGTCATGTTGATTTGGTAGATGGGCATATCTAGGCTTATGGTCCATGCTCAATAGATTGAGGAATAGAAACTTAAGAAGAAGGAGAGATAAAATAAGAGAGCCAGAACAGATAGCTTTAGTTTTTCCCAGCCAAGTTCAGAGGGTGGTAACCATTCTTGATTTAGTCAGAAGTTTTCATCCCTAGTTCTATCTTCAGCTAGTACACTAGTACCAAGGTTCAGGAATGATAGTCATGATGGGGCGCCAGGCTCCAAACCCTAGAGCAGTACAAGCGGTGTTTGTACAAATCTTCTTTGCGAAGAATGTGGTAAGAATTATAAGGGTATATGTAGAGCCGGCAGTGATGTGTGTTTTTAATGTGGTGAGTCAGCTCACAAAGTTACTTTCCTAAGGCTATTCCACGAAGTTAGCATAGCCGTCCTTCAACTCAGTCCGGTCGCCCGAATCAGTAGGGTGTCTATTCCAGTTCCACCAGTGGGCAACGCCCAAACAGACTCTATGCTCTTTAGTCCGAATAGGATCAGGAAAGTTCTCCTAATATGGTCACTGGTACATTACAAGTTTTCCATTTGCATGTTTACACTTTGCTAGATCCAGGAACTTCTTTGTCCTTTGTTATTCCATATATAGCAGTTGATTTCGGAGTCAGTCCCAAAATTCTAGCAGAGCTTTTCTTAGCCTCAACCCCAGTGGGTCAGTCTATCATAGCCCGATGGGTATATAGGAACTGTCTGGTTAAGATATCTCAGGAAGTCAGGCTTCCAAATTTCTGTAGTAATATTAGTATGAGTAGAAAAGTAATGGGTGGGAATGATGACCAACCCATCTTTACCTCAATTCAAAGTTTTGTACTTCAGTCATCACGATACCTACGCATGCTTTACGTCTCATCTCCATGAATACAGTTTATATTCATGCACTTTTCATAGAATCATGTGTGTTTCTAGTTCTTAGTCTGAGGAGTTCCAGTTCACTCAGTAGTACGAATCGTGTTCTATGAACACGGGAGTTCAAAACTCAGGTCATTCAACTTATGACTTCTTCACTCATACCTTATAGTGTTTTCATTCCTAGTTACCATCCGAAGCGTAGTCTCAGTTATAGTCTTAATTATAGTGTCAGTCTCAGTCCAGTAATCAGATCAGAAACTCAGTTCAGTTTTAGGTTTTCTTGGCCATAGCGTACTGTTATCAGTTATTTAGTTATTAGTATTTCAGTAGCTCATTTTACAGACTATTTCAGAGCCATATTATATGCTTGGTCTCAGATAATACAGTTTTCACGAATTCATGCTCAGTTATCTCATGTTACTCAGTCTGTCCCTTTTTCATATGCATAATACTCTACAGTTTCAGTTCAGTTATTCAGACTAAGTACAGTTCAACCTTGCAGGCCTACTAATCAGCTATCAGTTAATCAGATGAGTTAGTATGCTTAGGCATTCTGCACAGCGCCTATGTGAATATTTTTCAATAGTCCCAAGTGAATTTTCATTCTAAGGTGGAGAGTATAATTGAGAGAGTATTTAAGGGATATGTGTAAGCTTGAAAATTTGTAGTTGAAGTGCATAAGTCTTAATCACTCTATCTTAGATGATGATTCATAAGCCTTACCTGATATTATAGAATTCTAGCTATGTTGTGATGTCTTATTCAGACAATGCCAAGCTCTTCTTTCTCCCTAAAGGTCCAATTAAGAATAATTTTTTAGTATGAGTTATTCTGTAAGGCCAGTAATTCAGTTTAGAAGTTAGACGAACAAATTCATGTGGTGTGGTTTTCTATTTTTCCATCTAGTCGCACTATCTGAAGTCTCATGAATGTAACTATTCTAAGATGGACCAACCAGGTAGTAGCGTGTTCAGCTCAGTTTATGTATCATGCCCCAGTTTTAGGCCTCAGATATTCAGTCATGTTTTAGTTCGTAGGTGCATTGTACATCGCCCCAGTTTTCCTCAGTATCTCAGACAAGTCAGTATTCTTTTGGGGACATATGTCCTAAGGGGGATATGCACTATAACCCCGAGCTTTAATGACCTAAACCTCCCAGTTCTCTTCATCTAATAAATCCAGTTTAGAGTAGTGGGTACTCATATGTTAAACCTCAAGTTACAATCTCAGCCATAAGCTACGTATTCAAGGGGCTCAGTTCAGTTCACGATATACAGTTCATACATTATGTTCCCTATCTTATTCCTCTTCTCATGTTCCCATTCATGCGTACTCCAAAAAAAATAATCTTGGGTTCATCAGTATATTTCAGTTTAAGTAATAGTTTTTCCTTGAACTTACTCAGTTCTATGTTCAGATTACCTTTACAAGCTTGGTATCAGTTACCATTGCATATTCAGTCATACGCTCATGAGTTAGTCCAATCATGTACCCGTGCATCAGATATGCATGTTCAGTATACATATATGAGAAAAACAGCTTATCAATATTCCCAGTTATGTATTCATGAATCATATTCAGTTATGTACTCATGCATCAGATATGCATGTTCAGTATGAAATCCAATATATCAGTAATCTCAGTCATGAAATCATGTTTTAGTTATGTATGTCTAATGTCTAAATTCAGTTACCAGTATCCCAGCTTAGCCAATCTCATTCGAGGATAAATTTTCCCAAGGGGAAGAGATTGTAAGACCCCACCAAAATTTCTATCTTAATTCAGTCCTTCAAGCATGTTAAGGGGTACCAAACTTAGAATACATTAGCTAAGTATTCAGACTTAGTGCCATTTTAGCCTTTAAAAGTTGGCAATCTTATTTCGAGACCTTTATGTCCCTTAAATGTTGATATTAGAGTTAATTTATGATCAGGAAGGTCAATAGATATTACCGGACAAGTTTTGGAATTTTTGTATCTCGTTTAGACCATGTTTGAGTGCCCAAAACAGTGGGTCGATGCGATCTCGATGCATCACATCGACCATTGCATCGATAAGATAGTTTTTCCCCAGCTTCAGTGTAAATTCCAATGAACCAATGATAACGCTCAATCTACAGCTCTCGTAGGAGTGTAAAGCGGTCGTTAGAAAATATAGAACCCAACCTGGGTTGGGTGTCGATCCCATAGGGAATAGCTTGGCCAACAAGTAAGCAAGATTACTAAACTTTTGGTGCAAGTCTTGTAGAAAGGGGGGGATTGTAATGTGTCACCAAAACAATTAAATAAAAGCTGAAAATAGCAAATTAAAAGAGAAAGATTGTTACGTAAGTTGTAACAATGAGAATTGAGGCGTTGGGGTTATGTCCACCTTCTGAGGTATACGTCTCTATTGGTTATGAGTGTGTAGAATTCTGACATGCAACTGCTTATAGAGAATTGTATTCGATGGTAAATCCAGGCGTCTTTCGACCTATTCGAGGATTATTTCACTTTAACTCTTTCGAGCTTAAAGCGTGTCTAACGGTACGAATTCTCCAAGAGGTTAGTCCAGTTACGGCACTAGCTTTTTAGTAGGGAATTTTAGGGGGAGACCCTACTACCTTGACATTATCTCTTTTCCAGACAAATAACCTTTCTTTCGAACAAGTTAAATGTTATACTGGCGTATTCTTGCGTTTGCAACTACAAAGAATGTAGACTAAGATGAAGAGAATAATGATATAAGCAGTATACGTGTTGCGAACTCACAAACTCACAGCAATAGATAGTATCTCATACGGCTTCCATAACCCCAACAGAGAAGTTTAGTTACCCATGAATGCGAAGGAGATCACGATTGACATTATATTTACACGCCTGAATGCAAAATTGATGATAGGCGAATTTACATGCCTATAGCACTATATTTTGCCCATATTTTAGCCTAGTTTTGAGAACAAATTATATATTTCATGCACTTTTAGTCCTTTTTCCTATAAGTGAGCTAACGAACATGATTAGCAAAGTTTCAGGTATAAATGATGCAGAATTCAGCATTTCATAGATAACTTGACGCCAAAGAAAGCTTCACGAAAGGAGAAAAGCCAATCTTGGACGCCAAGGACTAAAGTTGGCGCATGGAAATTCTGTCCCGGGCTAAAACAATATTTCTGAAGACTTTGGGGACTAGCAGTAATTTATTAGGATTAGGATAATGATACATTAACCTAGTACAATTGGGTTAAGTATTTCATTAGCTTATTAGGATTAGGATAATGATACATTAACCTAGTACAATTGGGTTAAGTATTTCATTAGCTTAGTAGGATTTGGTTAAGCATTTCATTAGCTTAGTAGGAATAGGATATGGGTGTTATAAATACCCTATTCTACTAGAGATTTTGATACATTCACCATTCCACAAACACACTCTTACATTCTCCATTCATACAATTAATTCTACTTTTTATTCTTCTTCTATTCATCTAATCAATTCTTAATTTCCGCAACAAGAGAAACGTTACTTTGCAAGGAATTCACGCCTAACGCCTACCACACTTTGCTACACGAAATATTTATTGTGGTATAATAACAATGTCTATTGTGATTTCCTTCGCACTCATGGGTAACTAAACTTCTCTGTTGGGGTTATGGAAGCCATATGAGATACTATCTATTGCTATGAGTTTGTGAATTCGTGACACGTATATTGCTTATATCATTATTCTCTTCATCTTAATCTAAATTTTTTATGGTTGCAAACGCAAGAATACGCCAGTATAACATTTAACTTGTTCGAAAGAAAGGTTATCTGTCTGGAAAAGAGATAATGTCAAGGTAGTAGGGTCCCATCCCCTATTAAAAAGTTAGTGCCGTAACTGGATTAACCTCTTGGAGAATTCATACCGTTAGACACGCTTTAAGCTTGAAAGAGTTAAAGTGAAATAATCCTCGAATAGGTCGAAAGACGCCTGGATTTACCATCGAATACAATTCTCTATAAGCACATGCATGTCTGAATTCAACACACTCATAGTCAATAGAGACGTATAACTCAGAAGGTGGACATAACCCCAACTCCTCAATTCTTATTGTTTCACAACCTACTAAACATTCTTTCTTTTTACTTTGCTATTTTCTGCTTTACTCTCTTAATTTGGTTACACATTACAAACCCCCCTTCTTATGAGACTTGCACTAAAAGTCTAGTAATCGTTGCTTACTTGTTGACCAAGCTATTCCCTGTGGGATCGATACCCAACCCAGGTTGGGTTCTATATTTGCTAACGACCGCTTTACACTCCTACGAGAGTTGTAGATTGAGCGTTATCAAAAATTGGCGCCGCTGCCGAGGAATACAAGTGTCAATTAAGTTCGTAATAATTACTAGACCCTTTGGTCAAAGATTCTCGTACTTTTACTTTTAGTTTTTGTTTTTGTTTACTGCAGGTTTTTATTCAGTGCATGCCCCATACCTGAAGTTCTGGTCAACCGTTATTACCTATCAATCCTGAACCACAACGTATTCGCAGAATGGAGGCACAACACGCAATTGAAAGGATGGCTGCTCAATAGGAGCAGGCGAGATTAGATGCTCTTGCCACCGCCCAAGTACACCAACAAAACATTGATAACCCTGGGCGAGCAACGAACCCTGACGATGAGGATTTAGGTAATGGCGAGTCACTAAACCCAAGGCATGATGCTGAAATCACAACACCTGCCAACAGAAGAGGTCGACAAACTCGGTTTAGGTATGATCGCCAACCCATGCAACCAGCTTTCGACGATGATGATGATAATCTTGATGGAGCCAGAGCCACAGAAGCTATTATTCCTCCACCATTGGCACCCGGAGCCAAGTTCAACATCACAAGCACCATGATTCAGTTATTGCAACTCAACGGATTATTTAGTGGACTAGAGGCGATGATCCGAATATGCATCTCATCAACTTTATTTCTACATGCAAGTCGTTTGACAATCCTGGAGTTGGTCAGAATGCAATTCGATTACGTCTATTTCCATTGTCTCTGTCTGGGGAGGCAACTCTATGGTTGAATGGGCTGACTCCTGATTCTATTACAAATTGGAGGCAATGGAGAGACGCTTTCCTAGAAAGATTCTTTCCGCCATCCAAAAGAGAACAATTGAGAGATGAAATCAGCAACTTTCGTCAGCTTCCCACTGAAGCTCTTCATGAAACATGGGAGAGGTTCAAGACAAATCTAGCGAGGTGCCCAAACCATCATATGACTAATGTTCACCTAATGGAGATATTATATAGAGCCCTGAATTCAATAACTAAACCAGTGGTGGATAATGCGGCTGGAGGATCCTTTATGGATCTCACCTTTGGTCAAGCAAGCAATATGCTAGATCGTATGACGAAACAAAGTAGAGCTTGGCATACCAGGGATTCTGCGGTAGCAAGCTCCACTTTATCTATAGGCATGACTACAGACCAAAGGAGAAGAGAAGAAGAACGTGATCAAGATATGGCGCACATGAAAACACAAGTGGATCTTCTTACAAAGCATTTATTATCAGGGAAGACCGAAAAAGTGAAAGCTATTGCGTCAAAAGGAAGAGATGAATCTGATTCGGAAGAGGAAGCCAACTACTTGAACAATCAGGGGGGTTTCCGAGGCAATGCCCAAGGAAACCAAGGTCGGAACTATCATGGTAAATCTGGAAACATGGACCAAGGTAGTTGGAAGAACAAGAATGACAGTAGTGGTTTGTATGTTCCCCCTGGAAGACGTGACGCCACCACATCTAGTTCTGGAAGTATGGAAGACATGATGGCTAAACTACTGAAAGGAGTGGAAGCAACTAGCGCTGGAGTAACGGAGGTAATAAATGATTTGTCCTCTATGAAGCAATTAGTTGATTCACATTCCACTTCAATCAAACAAATAGAGCAGAAATTGAGCCAACTTTCAGCAGCACTCAATCAAAGAAAGGCTGGTACTTTACCTAGCGATACTGTGAAAAACCCAAGGAATGATAGGTCATGCATGGCCATCACTACCCGAAGTGGTAAGGTGCTGGAAACTTCAGAAAAAGGCAAGCAAGTGGTGGACGAAGAAGCGGAAATTGATGATAAGGCGAAAGGGGAAGATGCCGCAGCAGCCGATCCTAACGTCCTTAACGTCACTCCTCACGACGTGCAGCCTGGAAAAGCTGAAAAACGGAAGCAAGAGGAGAAGAAAGCCGTGGAGAGAACAATTCCATACCCACCACCACCTTTTCCCCAAAGATTGAAGAAGGTGGCGGATGATACGAAGTTCAGCAAATTCATGACTATGTTAAAGCAGCTGACCATTAATGTTCCATTGGTGGAGGCACTTGAACAAATGCCCGGGTATGCGAAATTTATGAAATATCTTTTGACGAAAAATCGGGAAGCAAGCTATGAGTTGAAAGATAATGTTCATCACTGCAGCGCCATCACTACCCGATCACTAGTTCAGAAAAAGGATAACCCCGGAGCTTTCACTATTCCTTGCACTGTTGGATCTATGAATTTTGCTAAGGCATTATGCGATTTGGGAGCTAGCATCAATTTGATGCCACTATCCATCTACAGAAATTTGGGGTTGGGCGACCCTACTCCAACCAATATGCGGCTCGTGATGGCAGATAGGTCGGTAAAACGACCTGTGGGTATCTTGAATGATGTGTTGGTGAAGGCGTCTACCTTCATTTTTCCTGCAGACTTTGTGATTTTGGATTGCGAGGTGGATTCTGAAGTTCCCATAATCTTGGGACGTCCTTTCCTTGTAACAGGAAGTGTGCTTATTGACATGAGAGCTAATGAGCTTTTATTTCGGTTGAATGACGAAGTGGTCCGCTTTGATATATGCAAAGCAATGAAGCAGCCCAGCGATATGAATGTGTTCTCTGTAGCTGATGTTCATTATAAGGATAAGAAAGCGTTGTCTGTAGAGAAACAGCTTACTGTTGAGCCACTATCTGATGTGTTGTTGAATGTTGAGCATAAGGATGATGAAGATTATGAAGAAACTATATGTGCTCTAACAGAAATAGGGTCATATTCTCATACTCCTAAGCAGTCGGACCTTGATCTTAAGAATCAACCGTCACCACCAGTGAAGACTTCCATTGAAGATCCACCAGTGCCAGAATCGAAAGAGCTCCCCAGGTATGCGTTCTTGGGAAGTGAAAATACACTTCCGGTGAGTGTTGCGGATGATCTAAGTGAACAGAACGTAGAGGCTCTCATCTCTTCTCTGAAGAGGCACAAGCGAGCTATGGGTTGGTCTATTGATGATATAATTGGTATCCCTCCTAGGACATGTACGCACAAGATTTATCTCAAAGAAGATCGCATGCCCACAAGTAAGCATCAGCGTCGTCTGAATCCATTCAGAAAATGATGCACCATCTATCTCGACGAAGTCTAAGTACTCGAGGTAACTATGTCGAGCCACGACAATAAATAAGGTGCTAGATGGGAGGCAACCCATCGTTTATCGTTTATCATATTTCATTTTTTTTGTCTTTCTCTCATTCTAGTACGTGTTTCATTTTTGATAAATAAAAATCCAAAAATAAGAGTCGTGCCACGACCAAAACTAAGGCGCTTGATGGGAGGCAACCCATCGTACTAATCGTTTTCATTGGTTTTGAGCGAATGTAGGTGCAAGAGGTATTCAACGAGGAGATCGGTTTCAAATTTTGATTTGGACGTATTGCATGGTAAAGGTGGTAAGTTAGGCATGAACATGCATAAGGCTATGGATTGAGCATTGCTCATGGAAAAATAGGCATCGAGCAAGGCTAGGCCTAGGTAAAACTAGGCCACGAACAAGGAAAAGCCTATACTATAGCCTAAGGTCTCGGAATCTAGTGTGCTATAGCATAGGCGTCGCCCATGCTCAAGTATACCATAGCATAGGCGTCGTCTATGCTATAGCATTTGGTCTCTGAATCTCATATGCCATGCTAAAGGCGCCGTCTATGGTCACTAAAGTCATTGCACTAGGCACCGCCTATGCTCACCATAGGCTTTGCATTAGGCGCCGCCTATGGTCACCATAGGCAAAACTAAAGGCGCCGCCTATGGTCACTTTTTGTCTCCAAAACCGATTTTAAATGGGTCAAAACCCGACCCATTCTTTTCCTATATAAAGGAGACTTAGTATTGAAACATAAACACATTGAAAACTTGACCTAGGCACCGCACATACTCTCCAAATCATCTCAAAACTTTTCTTTTTGCTCTCCCACTTCACAAGAACATCTCCAAAGGCTTCAATCACGTAAGTACTCTTTTGTTCTTCATCTATTTTTCATAAGTGCTACATTGCTATGTCTATTATGAATTGCTACATCTTGAAGAAATATTGGTGATGTTAATGTGTTTGAATTGTTGATACAAAACCAAGTGAGTGAACATGTACGTTAGGATACTCTTAACTTGTTTCCGACTTGAATTTGATTTTGATGCATTGTTATACTACTTGCGGAATTGCTATAGTCATGAACATTGCATACTCTTGTCACTTGAATACTTACATGTTGGGATGTCTCGCTCATCGGAATAAGACTTATAGTTGCCTACCGACATAGGAGATTGTGATTATTGATAGAAACTATACCATGATGTAATCCCTATGTAGAAGTCTTGATATACCTAACATGAAAGTATTGCAAAGATTGCAAGAAGTGTTACATATCTGAATTTCTTGTTGGAATATAGCCCCTAAAACGTATGTCGATGAAGTCTGAGTAATCGACCATTTTCACTTCACTAGTCTGTACCAACAAACTAAGTGTGGGGTAGTGCCACTACTGCTTGTTTATAGATTGTATCCATCGAGATGATGCTAACATGAACATTGTTTTAAGTCTCAGGTACAATGGCACCCAAAGCAAGACAAGGCAAAGATAAGGCTACCACTTCACAGAAAGGCAAGAAAAGAGGCCGAAAAGAGCAAGGAGAACCCTCCTCGCTGCAAATACCTCGACTCACTCTTGGAATTAAGTGGGATACTTATGAGGAACTTCTGAGGATGACGACTCTATTGATGATTCCGACGAAGGGTGTATGACCCCCGACATTGAGGATGAGTCCGACTAACCAGGTTCTTCTTATTTATTTTCCACTGAGGACAGTGTGTCCCGTCTAAGTGTGGGGTGCTGGTATTTGCATGCTATACTTCTCCATCCACATTTGCATTTATTTATGTTTGTTTGTAGTTAATTGTTTTTTTAGCTTAGCTTCGCATGAAATTATTCTAATAGGCAGCATGAGATTATGACAAGAGTTTGTGCTAAAATCATGACTATTGAGACATTTAGGCTCTAATTGTGACTCACTAAGTAATATTGTTTGGTTTAATTCCTTCATCTGTTGGGTCAAGAGTCTATACTACTCCCAATAAAGTCGACCATGTGCCTTGTGTGTGTGAGATAATAGTATATTTTGTGCTTGTGGCTGATGCTAGAACTTGCCTGGTATGTATGTAAAGCGAAAATAAAGAGTGCAAGTCTAGGAGATGATTTAGGCATTTCTTTGGCAACCTATGATTATTTACCTTCTTTTTACCTACCCATGGACATCATCCTAGTTAAACCCTTTTGAGCCTTTAGCCTATTTTCTTTGACAAACCTCGTATCTAAGCCTAATCCATTTTTTTCAAGATCATAATTTGATCCAAATTCCTAAGTGCTTTAAAGTGAAAAAGTCATGTGACAAAATAAGAGGAAATTGGGTGAGTATGATGCTTTAGAATGCATTGGTGCTTGAATGAGTTATGAAAAAGAAAGTGCTATCATAAGAGGTATGTTATCAAAAGAAAAAAGAAAGGAAAACTGAAAAGTTAGTTATGTTTAAAATTGAAAAACAAAAGAGGAGAAAAAGAGTGGTAGAATAAAAGAAAGTAGAAAGGTTGTTTGAAAGAAAAGTGTTAATGATACAATGTGATGTATTAAAGCGCTTAGGAACATAGTCACTATTTCTGGCCAAAATAGTCCTACCTGTCCCTTAGCCTACATTACAACCATCAAAAGACCTAGTTGATCCTAAGCTTGGCATTCTGACATTTAGTGGAGCATTACACTAGGGGCAAGCCTATGGTCATCAGTTGCTTCATATGAATTCTTTGTGAGAGCGAGAGCAAGGATATTTTGATACCCATGTTTGAAAAATATGCTATACTTGTGAGTGATTATGTGTAATACATTGTGAGACACACATGGTTGATGAGTTTTGGGTAGTCGTGTATGATTCTTTGTGCCTTAACCTTTGAATATGAGGTGACCACCATCACGAGTCTATGCTAGAGGTTAAACTATTTCTACTAATGATCGAAAAACTACTCTTTGTTGATAATTGTTGTGCTTGTCTTGACGAATATTTTGTGTTGTTGCTGTGAAACCCTAAGTTGATGTTTAGAGGGACATGATATTTTGTTCGAGGACGAACAAAGCTTCAAGTGTGGGGTGTTGATGATAGGCGAATTTACACTCCTATAGCACTATATTTTGCCCATATTTTAGCCTAGTTTTGAGAACAAATTATATATTTCATGCACTTTTAGTCCTTTTTCCTATAAGTGAGCTAACGAACATGATTAGCAAAGTTTCAGGTATAAATGATGCAGAATTCAGCATTTTATGGATAACTTGACGCCAAAGAAAGCTTCACGAAAGGAGAAAAGCCAATCTTGGACGCCAAGGACTAAAGATGGCGCATGGAAATTCTGTCCCGGGCTAAAATAATATTTCTGAAGACTTTGGGGACTAGCAGTAATTTATTAGGATTAGGATAATGATACATTAACCTAGTACAATTGGGTTAAGTATTTCATTAGCTTATTAGGATTAGGATAATGATACATTAACCTAGTACAATTGGGTTGAGTATTTCATTAGCTTAGTAGGATTTGGTTAAGCATTTCATTAGCTTAGTAGGAATAGGATATGGGTGTTATAAATACCCTATTCTACTAGAGATTTTGATACATTCACCATTCCACAAACACACTCTTACATTCTCCATTCATACAATTAATTCTACTTTTTATTCTTCTTCTATTCATCTAATCAATTCTTAATTTCCGCAACAAGAGAAACGTTACTTTGCAAGGAATTCACGCCTAACGCCTACCACACTTTGCTACACTAAATATTTATTGTGGTATAATAACAATGTCTATTGTGATTTCCTTCGCACTCATGGGTAACTAAACTTCTTTGTTGGGGTTATGGAAGCCATATGAGATACTATCTATTGCTATGAGTTTGTGAATTCGTGACACGTATATTGCTTATATCATTATTCTTTTCATCTTAATCTAAATTCTTTGTGGTTGCAAACGCAAGAATATGCCAGTATAACATTTAACTTGTTCGAAAGAAAGGTTATCTGTCTGGAAAAGAGATAATGTCAAGGTAGTAGGGTCCCATCCCCTATTAAAAAGTTAGTGTCGTAACTGGATTAACCTCTTGGAGAATTCGTACCGTTAGACACGCTTTAAGCTCGAAAGAGTTAAAGTGAAATAATCCTCGAATAGGTCGAAAGATGCCTGGATTTACCATCGAATACAATTCTCTATAAGCACATGCATGTCTGAATTCAACACACTCATAGTCAATAGAGACGTATAACTCAGAAGATGGACATAACCCCAACTCCTCAATTCTCATTGTTTCACAACCTACTAAACATTCTTTCTTTTTACTTTGCTATTTTCTGCTTTACTCTCTTAATTTGGTTACACATTACAAACCCCCCTTCTTACGAGACTTACACTAAAAGTCTAGTAATCGTTGCTTACTTTTTGACCAAGCTATTCCCTGTGGGATCGATACCCAACCCAGGTTGGGTTCTATATTTGCTAACGACCGCTTTACACTCCTACGAGAGTTGTAGATTGAGCGTTATCAAAAATCAAGTGTTAACATATGCTGGATAAAACTGAATACTGAATAACTAAATATTTGAATACTTAGTAAATCAAACCTGAACTGAACATAAACTAAAAATAAACTAAGGACTATGGGAGCTAACAATAACCAACATACCCCAATCTAAGAAAATTGGGGTCCAATCTGTAACCCCAATTGTAAAGGTGTTAGTACCTTGCCAAGGGTACCAATACTAGATAGCATGAATCCACTAAACTAATGTCTCAAAGGACAAAGGTGTCAGTCCTATCTGGAGAGTGACCCCTTATAACCTACCGTGGTGCCGTAGTTTTGAAACTTAGGGACTTCTACTAAAGGACTCAATCTTAACTGATGGGTGAGCCTTCATCCCTGCGTTCACTCGGTGCTAAGTACGACTCCCAACTGAACGACGGAGAAAGCTACTATATATATTTATATGCTCAATATAAAAATATTCTTGAAATAGCAACATATGCATAATCTGAAGTGTTCAAAATATGATAACTGATACATACATGAAATCCTAGGTATCGGGTGTTTATAATCCACCAGCTCTGTCTAATACGCTGAACATGATAATGTCAAAAGCTGATCATAATAGGTAAGTTCATACTTCAAGACAAAAATTCAGTGATTGATTATAATAATGAAATTCATGATTTTTGAACATGAAAGATGTCACTCTTGTGGGAAGACAAGTATTCATGGTATGATCACAAGGCAAACTGAGTAAATTAAAGAGAACTTCATATTTGACCTGAAACCCAACTTGAGGGAAAAGTAAACTTGAGGGTTAGAAGCTTTTGGGGACTCAATGGATGGAAGGGACCCATTGACGAAATCCCACATACCTAAATTTGGAATCCTTGGAGAAATTCTTTGAATTAAACTTCATATGGAGAAACCCTAACTTGCTTTTGGAGATGAAAAAACCATTTTTTCTTGTTGTGGATTGATTGTAGGATTAAATGGTGAATTTAGGGAAGTATGGGATTTTATACCACTCTTGGGGAAGCCTAAACGACATGGGTTTAGAGTTAATAGAATGGGAATTGACCAAAAGGCCCTTTTTAAAATGTTCAAGAAATTTCTGGTGCCAGTCGCTCCGACTGGTCATGAGTCGTGATCTAAAGTATTAAATTTTTGAATCCTTTCTATTAAGACAATAACTCCACTCCTAATGACTCGTTAGGTATGATCATAGGTCCTTAGGAGAAGTTGTGCTGGGAGACTCAATTTCTAGATTTCTTTCTATTATAATGACGGGTCCACCTAATGATTTGTTCGACTGATAATGAGTTGTTAGCTGGACTCGTCACTACTGGGTTAAATTTCTGGGATACCTCACTGTGGTGGCAATGACTCCAGGCTATGACTCATTATAATTGGTAATGGTTCATTTCCTGAGTCATTGTAACTGGCAGTTGACAGACCCTAGGAAATTTTCCATAACTTTTCACCACAATAATGGATCAAAATAAGACTTGTGGCATTGGAAAGCTAATATAATGGTCTTTAAACATAGGGTATTACATTGAAGCTACTATAGCTTGTGTTTTTACCAATTTAAATATGTGTGTCTTCACTTTGGGTAACTTTGTAGCACGGGAAAGTGATATCCATTTTGGTGTATGTTCATCTCCAAAATTAGGTGGTTTCTACTTTAATTTTTTCTTGACGTGAAAGGCAGATGAAGCAGCCTTTTTCTTGGGTTTTTCATAAATCTCTAGTGGTGAGGGTTCTTGAAAATCATCATTTGAATAAAATACTTCATCAATAGGTTCATTATGAGGTTCAACTACAACTTGAACCTGTTGGGTATTTGAAAGGTCGCAAATTTCCTTCTTTTTGGCTCAATGTTCTTAAATATAACCTACGATATAGAATATGTATATTAAGGAATAATTATAATAAAATAGAACTACATATAAAAAAATGTAAAATAAAAAATGATCAAAAATACAAACCTTGCCATTCTTCTTCATTGAACATATTGGCCATAAGAGCATCAAAGCAGGGACGGGGTGAATTTTCCTTTTAATTTATCAATAGAGGAATTTGGTTACCCACCTTAGAATCAACACTTGATAAGCAAGTGGCAAACCCTGGAGAAAGTAAAACTTTTCTTCGGCTTTCAACTTCTTATTTTAGCCAACTCATCAAATGTTATTGATCCCCATGGATAATCCTTATATCAACCACTCTCAATTAAGTCAAAATTGAGACATGGTATAGCAATAGTGCCAACATTTTATAACATGAAAGTATGTATAAAATACATAACGCCAAACTTCAATACATCATCGCCATTGTCATTCTCCCATATTTTGTCAGTGGCCATTCCGAATAAGTCTCATTTTTGAATACTATCGGCACCATCAAAATACTGATCAAGTATCCTATTTGGTACCTTTTTATCAAATATAAAATCATCCTTGTTAGTGACGCAATTCAAATCATTTATTATAGAAAACTCCCTCAGAGTGAAACGTAGAATTTTCCCATTTGCACATATGAATATGACACCAACATAACTATCCTTAGTCTCTAGTACCATAACACATCTGTACAATTGTGCTTGCACATAATAATGCTTCTTCTTTGTATAAACCCCAAAAATATTCTGATAAAAAAAATCTTGTACTACTCCTTAGACAATATAGCCTTAAAACCTTCCTCAATTTCATTGTCTATGTGATAGCACATATGTGGTGCAAACTTAAGTAGTTTTCTTACCATGAATATGGAATCACGCGGCACATATATAATAATAAAAGGACATAATTCTCTATTAAATATACAAATCATAAATATTTGTATTTATATATAAAATACAAATCTAATCCAAGTGTTTATAACTTACAAATGCAAATTGAATGAATATACACAAATACAAACACATTTATATGACCCACATGTATGTATGTTTTTGTGTGTGACTGTCTGTGTGTATATATGTATATATGTATATGTGTATGTGTGTGTGTGTGTATATATATATATATGGCCCACATGTATGTATGTGTGTGTGTGTCTATATATATACAGTGGCCGAGTCAGAAAATTTATGAAGGGTGTGCAAAATTTTAAAAAGTGACTAATAATAAGAACTTTCAATGAATGGATATATGTCCATTCTTCTCTACCTAACGACTTTATCATGAATACCAACAATAACTTTTTTCATTAAATATGAACCATCTAAAAAGAATTCTCCAGTTTGGGTTGCTTTTAGACTTTAGTTATAAGAATATACGATAAGTTATATTAACTAAAATAATAATTTTATAATGAATAGGTCGAGGTTTTACTGAACACGTTACACATTTCACAAAAAAATAATGCTTACTGATTTTTATAACTTCGATCAAAGTTGTTTTCAATATATTGATTTTGCTACTTTTTAAATTTAATCAATGTGTGTAAAATTTCTTTTATTTTGATAAGAATGTGTGAGAATCTTAAGCAAAAGTTTTATCTCTCTCAATTCGTGTATCAAACTATGGAAAATGCTAACTTGTTTGATTCATACCTCCTAATAACCTACTTAGGAGTAAATAGAAAATACAATGGCATTTGTATAACTATTATATGTATTCTTTTCTTCTAATTCTTTTGGTAGAAAATCATTTGAGGTATTATTTTAAATTTAATAACAATAAATATCCCAACAAAATTTTTAGCTAAATTTAATGTTTTCTTTGTCCAATTTTTGTAGCATGGTGAAATTTTGCGATTTAAACTTTTAAATTTTGATCATGAAATCAGACATAGAAGCTTTAAAGGTTTTCTATATAATTAAAAACTACATAAAAGTACTATAAATTATAACAATAAAAAGTATAAAATGTTTTTAAAGATAAAGAAAAAAATTTAGTAAAAAATATTAGGTTGACTCTCCAAATTTTAACTTTAACACATAAATTGACACAAAAAAAAAAAAGATAAAATGACCCCTAGAAAAAATCAAATATAAGAAAAAAGTAACGTGGGTGACAGATAATTGAAAAAGTTTGTAAAAAGCAAGCTAAACTAGTGGATTATGGACAATGGACCGACAAAAAATCTCTGAAAAGGCTTGTGTAAAATAAAAAACAGAACGAGATTCGAACCTACGACCTTATCTTCACATTTGAACAATCTTTCCACTGCGCCAATGGTTGTTACCTTGCAAAGGTTGTGCAAGGTTATACATATCACAGTATTTAATGAATTTTGGTCCATATATACAATATAATTTTTCGATGAAGGGTTGCACACCCTTTATTGGTTGTGGCTTGATAACTCTCAAACTACAGCTCTCGTAAGAGTGTAAGCGGTCGTTGTCAAATATAGAACCCAACTGGGTTGGGTGTCGAATCCCACAGGAAATACTTGGTCACTAAGTATGCAACGATTAGTAGACTGTTGATCGAAAATTCTACGAAAAAGGGGGGATTTAATTGTAGCGTGAATTAAGAGTATCAAAGTAACAAAGAAAAACGGAATGTTTAGTAGGTTTTAATCAATGAGAATTGTAAGTTAGGGTTATGTCCACCTTATGAGTTTTACGTATCTATTGGCTATGAGTTATGCGGAATTCAGACATGCATGCGCTTATAGAGATTCGTATTCTATGGTAAATCCTAGTGTCTTTCGACCATCAAGGATTATATCACTTTAACTCTTTCGAGCTTAAAGCGTATACTAATGGTACGAATTCTCCAAGAGGTTAATCCAGTTACGGCACTAACTTTTAAACAGGGGTTGGTAGCCCTATTTCCTTGTCATTCTCTCTTTTGCAGACATGTAACTTTTCTTTCGAACAAGTTAATGCTATACTGGCGTATTCTATATGTTTGCAACCACAAGAATTCAATTAAGATGAAGAGAGTAATGATATAAGCAGCATACGTATCAAGAATTCACAAACTCATAGCAATAGATAGTATCTCATAAGGCTTCCATAACCCTAACAGAGAAGTTTAGCTACTCATAATTGTGAAGGAAAACCACGAGGATATCATCATACCAAAGCAATAACAATATCACGATAAGGAAGTATTGGCGTCACTTGTGGCGTGAATTCCTTGCTGGTAGCGTTTCTCTTGTCGTGAAAATTAAAAGTCAAATATATGAAGAATAATGTCAACAACGAATTTAAGAATAGAAGAGAGTAAGAATGAATTGAAAGAGAATGAGTGAGAATAATAAAAAGCTTCCAATGAATGAATAAGTGAATGCTGAAAAATTCAGCATTATAGGGTTTTTATAACATCCTTGTCCTAGTCCTACTGAAATAGGGTTTTTATCCTTGTCCTAGTCCTACTGGGTTAGTGCATACTTGTCCTAATCCTACTAAGTTACTGCTGATCCCCCAAGTCTTTAGAAATGTTGTTTTTGCCCGGGACAAGTTCTCCATGCATCACTTTCAGCCACAAGCTTCCAGAAACTGCCTTTCTTCTTTCGTGAAGTTTCCTTTGGCGTCCAACAGTCCATAAAATGCTGAAATCTTCATCATAAATACCTGAAATCTTGCTAATCACGTTGGTTAGCTCACTTACAGGAAAATGGACTAAAAGTGCAGGAATTATATATTTTGTCCTCAAAACTTAGCTAAAATATGGGTACATTAAGGTGCTTTAGGCGTGTAAATACGCCTATCATCATGGATCCACCCCTCTATATATATATATAAAACGGCTAAATACATTTGTAAATATATCTATCTATAATATATATCTATAATCGATAATATATTAAAAGTGTGAAGATCCTTAGAAAAGTGATTTGAACTTTTTGCCCTTCATTAAAAGACTCCGCAATAAACAAAACCGTCATTTACTATTTTACTAAATTATTATTTAATTATTTTGTAATATTTTAGGTGTCCCATTAAAATTTGGTAATTAAATATTTCCTTATTTAAACATCATAAAAAGTACAATTAATACTAATCAAATATTAAACATAATTAATGTTATACATTGTTAAAAAACTTTTACTTAACCAAATCCTAATAAAATATGAACTTTAATACTAACAAAATACCACTTTAGTAGTTATTTATTGACAAAATTTGTGAGTTCCTTTTTAACAATAATTTAACAAAAATAGGTAGGTTATTTTGACGAGCATTTTACTTAAAATAGAAAACAAATTAAGTAAACTCTCCTTTTTAGTGTTAACATCCAAGTAATTCCATGAATCTTTGTCTTTTTACGTTTTTATTTAATTTGTATTTGTATTTTCTTTGCACTTTGAAATTTTTTTATCTGTTATTGATTATTTGTTGCTTTTAAAGGTTGGTTTGGTTATCTAATTATGTGTGTTTTTTTGTGTGCTTTGTGGTATTTTGAGATTCTATCATTAATTTTTGAGATTCTATCATTAATTTTTGAGATTCTATCATAATTTATGCTTGATAAGCTGTGACCTCGCCTGCAAGAATGAGGTAAGGATGACAATTTCAATTCAAATTCTAAGCTTCAAAAGAACACGAATAATTGAGGTATAACTTCTACCAATTTAAAGTTAGATGATCTATTTACATTTATTATTTAGGAAGAAATTACTTTTGCAATAATTTTTTGGTTGATCATATGTAGATCAATTGATTTGTCACAAAGAAATTGAGGTTAATGCTTTTAATATGCATCATGATGTTGTCGTAAGTGTATCATTAAATATTTACATCTAATTATGTACATTCTTTTATTAAAAATATATACAATATTGATCTTGAGTAATTGAAAAGAGTAAAAAGTTTGTCCATATACGGCCATTAGTTGTAGATAGGTAGAGGAGTGATGTTGGACAAGAATGAAAGATAATAGTATATTCTTACAAAGTGTTTTGTTATTTGTGCTCTCTTAAATTACTGACTTTTTTATCCCTTTCTATAATATTTTATATTGTGAATATTAGTCTTAACCCTAAATTGGATCTTAGAGTACTAATAATATTTATATTTTAATTTAATATGACATATAGGTACAACAAATACTCCTTTACGGCTTAATTTTTCTCCACATCTTTTTCTTTGGTGAGCAGAAATTTGTAATTCATTAAATCTTTCATTTTATGTATAGTTTTATTGATTAAGATGAAACACTTATAGTGTCAAATTATATCTTTTAAATATATATAACATTTATTTCAACTCAATCTCTATTTTTAAATACTTTTATTTCTTTATATATAATTTTATTTATAAAACACGAGACACACGTGCAAAGCACGTACACTTGACTAGTGTGTGTGTGTGTGTATATATATGTATACGCATATATATTTGTATACGTATGTATGTATGTATACATATATGTATGTATATACATACATACATATATAAATGTATATGCATATATATACATATATATATATACATATATATACATATATACACATACATATATATGTATGTATGTCTATACATACATATATATGTACATATATATGTATGTATATATATATATATATATATATATATGTATAAAACAACATTTGTATATACAAATCAATACCCAACAACTAAATACATTTGTAATATGCATATATGTATGTATATACATACATACATATATATGTATATATAAATATTAAACAATATTATTATATATACACAAATCAGTACCCAACAACTAAATACATTTGTAAATATACAAACACTTACACATAATATATACAATTTTGTATATATACAAATACAAACACATTTACATGACCCATATGTATATATATCCAAAAACATTTGTAAATATATACAAATCAGTATTCAGCAACTAAATATATTTTTAAAATATACAAACACTTATACATTATAAATGTAACTGTGTTAAATACATATACAACACATCTATCAGTAGTAAAAGTACCATTTAACATAGAGAAGTAACTTAGATACTAAATACATACAAAAACAATCACAAAATTCAGATAAATAAAATATCTCTTCCTCTTCATCTTCTTTAGAATCATCTTCAAAAGATTTTTCAACTTCTGGACTTGAATTTTTGTTGGTTGTCCCAACTTCTTTTGCGTTACTTTTTTTTTCTAGGTTTAAAATTTTTAGGGGGTTTGGAGAAGAAACTTTTTGCAATCCCTTTTCTTTCATAATATTCAGTCATCTTTTCAGGATCGTTCCGATGCATAAACCTCACTCCTTCAACGCTTATTTTTTACTGTATAGGCGTAGAAACGACATTTGTATTTTCATCTTGAGAAAGTCAAATAATAAAGGATGGTGGATTATCATAAACTAAATTTATAGGGGTATATCTCTATTAGATCTTTATATAGTGTGTGTTCTACCATTAGAGTAGACCTCCACAGTACTACAAACAAAAGCTTAAAAATGAAATATGGCACTAATAATGGTTAAGCAAAAAATACAATATACAAATTAAATGAATTTTAGGGAAGAGATAACATGCAATAACTTAAACTAATGATTACTTGAATTTGTGGAACACGATCTTGCGTAGAAAACATGAGAAAAATAGTTGAATTTTAAATCTAAAACATAGTATAATAATTGAAAAAAAAATATAAAAGAGATAAAATCAGAAAAAGAATGAGATAAAGCAATGGCATAAAAAGAGGAGAAGTTACACATGGTAACTGTAAGAGGGCGGTAGTGTCTTGATCCCACTAAAAATATTGCTATTTTTTCTATTTAACTTGAGTTTATAAAAGAGTTGCTATGTAACGCCCCAAAAACAGGTCCCGAGATGTCACACGGTGCTTAGGACCACAAGTGATCCCAAGCTAACCCTTATACTGACATAACTCATGAGAAACTGAATAAGATACATAAATTTGAACAAAATAAGAGGAAGATAACTCTTTCCTAAATCTGATCAATACAAAACTGAATTCACACTATTACAACTCTGCTTTTACAAAGAAATTGAAATTGAATACATTAACTTTACTGACTGTCTATGAAGCCTCTACTAATATTGTCTATAAATAGTTAGGAACCTACTCCAACTATCGCTAATCAATACATATGAATAAGAAAGTAAAGAATATAAATAGGTGTAACTAAAGCCCCCGAAGTAGGAGGACTCATTATCTGACAGGTTGGTTGCAACTGTCCGAATCTGAATGTGCATACTTAAACTTGTACCTACATTATGAGACAATGTAGCACATAGACTTATATATAGATCAGTACTTTGGGAATGTACTGGGCATATGGGGGTGAATGCATAAGTAAAAACATATCTCATAATCATCATTTATAAAACAATGCATGCTAAATTTAAATGACTCACATAGCTTGAGAAATCTGAAATCTAAAACTCATAAATCATGAATAATGAAGCATGTAGTATAAATCTTGTGAGTCATTACTCTTAGTTCTATAATCTGTAGTTTTATTCCCTTCTCCAAACATATAGACTAAGTGGTAAAGTGCTCACCTCTTTATCTGAAAGCTAAGACTGTAACTTTGAAACTAAAATCTCAAGTAAAATAATATTTGAATAATCTTGTGAGCCTTTACACTTAGTATCTAAAAATTTTTACTGACAAGACAATCTTTCAAAGCTTTAGGGAAAATAACTCATCTCAAAGGAACATACTTTAGGAACTACTCTGAAAATCTTACTATTAGGGAAAAATACTCAAAAGCTGTTTATTTACTTTTTACTAGCAGAGAGGTTCTCTTAACTGACATAAACCATGCGAGCTACATGGAGTCCAACATTTTGTTCTAAGGAAGAAACCTCACATTGGGAAGAGGCGTCATACTCTTTCCAGGGAGTATAACCTCAACTCAATGATCACTATCTCGGCCTCGGGCCCATAAATCTCAATCCTATGGTGGCACGTAGTTCTGAGGTATGAAACCATAGTAACTTACCCGACTCGGTGCTAAATACTACTCCCTTTAATTAGCTACTCTCATCTCATTGGAAATCCACTTTTAAAAAAATAATCTCATAGTTTATAATGGAAACCAAACTTATATATATCTGTAATCTGAAATAAACTCTGAAAAGTGGATTCCAAAACTCAAATGGGATCCGAAGATCAAATACTTTTATTCAACTCAAAATATACTAATCTCAGGGTGTTCAAAGCACAAGTTCTTGAAATATAAATACTCAAATTAGGGCCTAATAACCCATTCTTCAACTCATGTAAATTCATAGTAATCACGCTTGTTAATGAACTCAATAATAATTTAACTCAAAATCTGAAAATTTCTACCATAGGCATGAAAATATGAGAATAGACATGAAACTTATCTTCAAAATCTCTCAAAACTAGTAATCTTGTAAATAGTGATAATGGGTATGAAATCTCAATTTAGAACTCATGTATAAACATTCAAAATCATAGAAAAACATAAGGCTCAATATGCTTCTTCAACATACTTCAACAATATCAAAATAATAAGATCAAGAATCTCAATATCATGCTTAAACTCAATTTGAAAATATGGAAAATTGCATTACGCGCATAAATATATGACAATAGTCATGCAATTCAATATTCATTCACTTGTAAACTCATAATCATCAAATACTTATAATTGGTATGAACCTTAATTTCAAATAATAAGATACTTACGGAAAAATATAATTTTGGGCACAAGGACGAAAGGATTTTCCTTTTTCATAACCCCACATACCTTAATTGATGATCTTAGATGAGAAAGCTTGAATCTTTGATTCCTATGATGAATTGAAAGTTAAAGCTTGAACTTTGAACCTTTTGGAGATGATCTTGAAGATATTCTTGAAGTTCTTGGATTAAGAACCCTAAATTCTTGATCTTTTTGTTGAAGAGAAGAAGATGGAATTGATGTTTCTTGAGGGAATTGATTAGGGTTGTTCTTGAGGGAAAAATTGGAGAATGGAGACAAATAATGCCCAAATTGAAGCCTTAGATCGTGTTTTTACAAACTGGTTTGAGGTGGTAAAAGACCGCATTTCTCCTTATTAATTTAAAGAAGAAATTCGTAACCCGTATCCCAATTTTGCCCTTTAGAGCAATGCGCTACCATCGTGGTAGCCTACTGCCTCACACTAAAATGGCTATAACTTTTCGCTCGGGTACTGAATTTTTGCAAAATTGATATCGTCGGAAAGATAATTCAATTATCTACAATTTGATTGTCTTGGGATGGAAAATTTCACTTATATAAAATGTTATATACATTTAAAGTAGATCCTTGAAGGATTGAATGCCAAATTTTGGTCGAATCTAATGTTCTTAGCTCCACTTGGCTCTAAGTGACTTCTATGAACATTATTCACCTAATAAGGACTTCACATACTTAGGATTAAATTCATGCCACAAGAATTCTAATTATGGATCAAGAGTACGACAATTACACCTTCATCGTGACGCGTTGAAATTGCGTTAAGCTACTGGAAAAGGATGAGTGTGAATTTGCACTCTGGTGCGATGCGGTGCTATCGTGTTGCGCCACTAAAAATTGACAATTGGGAATTTGGACCTCTCTGCGATGCTCCAATATCACGGAGGTCCACTGAAATATGACGATTGCCATTTTAGCATCCACCGCGACGTGGTGAGTGCCCGGGTGGGATACCGCATTACTAAAAATGCTCTAACTTCTTCACCGAGTGTCGAATTTGGGCGAATTTGATATCGATGGATAGATTTTTCAATTTTCCACACAATGGAAGGTCTAAATCTGGAAAATTCCATATGAAGTAAAGGTTATCCCTTTTTGAATTACACTCTTAACATTCTAGGAATGAATTTTAAGCTAGGAAAAACACGGGGTGTTACATGCTATCTATACTAAATTAATAGTGTGAAAAGTCTTATAAACGTTGTTTGAACTTTGTCCTTCATTAAGAGACTCTTCAAACGACAAACTCTTCTTTTCACTCTTACCTACAATTAATTGTCATTAAATTATTATTGTAATATTTAATATTTCAAATTCATTAAAGTCCTTTTTGATCTAGATAAGAAATCATACTATTTATCACTTTTAAATCAATTAAATTTTTATCTTATATAAAAAGGACTTCTAAAATTTTATTTAAATAATAGTAAGTCCACAAAATTCATTTTTTTAATCTGTCCACTTTTTCTTAAAAAACATATAGTTAATTAGTTTTGGGCACGTCACTTTATTGGCTTTCCCAAAAATATTAATTTTTTGTCCTTTAAGGAGTTCTGTAATATATGGTAACAAAAATATAAGAAGTCCTAATACTTTACACTCCACTTCTAAATTAATTTTTAATATTAATATAATAATTTATTTAAAGAATATTAATGACCTAATACTTTACACTCCATATTAATGACCTTCTGTTTCCAAGTAGCAATGTCAATATCCTAGAGTGTACCTCCTGGACTTTGATGCTCAACCTTCACTTGCTGACAATTGGGATACTTAGCCACAAAATATATTATGTCCCTCTTCATACCATTCCATTATGAACTTCTCACAGGTCGTGGTGCATCTTGGTAGCGCTAGGATGACTTGAATACTTAGAACTGTGAACTTTTTCTAATATCCTTTCTCTCAACCCATCAATGTTGGAAATACATAACCAACCCTAATATCAAAGGACACCATCTCACCCTAGGGAGAAACCCTCAACCTTTTGCTGATGAACTGGATCAATTAACTGGCTAAGTATAGGGTCATTATGTGCTTTCACTTTCACTTCATCTACTAAGGATGACTTTGAATTGTTCTAAGTCACTAAATCACCATCATCCATGTCAAGAAAATATACTTTGAATTGAGCTAATCTATGCACCTATTTGGGCAACTTATTATTCTCATTTTCCACATGGAGTATACTATCCATAGGCAACCGTCTCAAAGCATCAACTACTATATTTGCCTTACCTGAATGGTAGATCATATTCATGTTATGATCCATTGGAAACTGAAACCACCTTATCTGACAAAGATTTAACTCCTTTTGCATGAACCCAAATTAGAGACTCTTATATCAGTGAAAATATGTTCAAGCACACCATATAAATAGTGTCTCTAAATTTTCAAAGAAAACACAACAACTACAAACTCCAAATCATGAGTTGGGTAATACCAAGTTTGTAATGATCCAAGGCTACCCTATGGACGGTACATAGTGCTTAGGACTAGAAGCATCCCCAAAGCTAACCCCTGATATCTACTCAACACTGAACCATAATAAAGTAAACTTAAAACACGAGCGGAAATTTAAGAAAATTATAAATTGGGTTCAAATGGATGAACAATCTCAATAAAACACCATATCTTAACATCATTTGAAACTAATGAGAATATGAAGGAAATAAATTATTTGACTAGTCTTGACAAGCCTTCAACTAAAACTAAAGAGCCACTGGGACAGGCACTAGATGACCCCAAATAAAATCATAACGTCTGGACTAATAATGATAAGAATCTGGAAGCAAACATAAACTTGGATCTCAAGATATGGGGACTCACCAACTGGCTGGATGTAAGAGGTGCTAATCGTGGCTAACAGTACCGCTAAGAATGAACATCAGAACCTATATTATGAAATAATGTATCCATACAAATATATGTGGTTAGTACTTTTAGAATGTACTTAGTATATGGGGGTGAATGCAATAAGTAAAGCTAGAGATGATGATAATCATAAAACATGCTTGTCAAGTGTAAATAGACTCACCTTGATCTTGAATAGACTAAAAGTTAAAATGTCATAAAGCATATATCATAAAACAACATCTGGTAAAGTTAGTGTGTCAATACACGTAGTAGTTCTGAAATTATCTTTTTCTATAGGAGATTCTCTTAACCGATATAAATCATGCAAGCAATATGGAGTCCAACGTAAAAATAACCCATTAAAAAGGCTCGAAATACCCTTCCAGGGTATAAAGGCTAACTAGGATGATCACCTATACATGTTCATTTGGACAAGCATAATAATGTCCATACATGTCAATTTGGACAAGCTAGATGTCCTTTTGGACAAGCTGAATAACCTATAGTGGCACGTAGTTTATGGAACTAGGGTATGCTAAACCTTCACTCTCCGGTGCTAGGTGTTTTGTTGAGAAAAGATTACTGTTGCAATTTTTACGAATTCAAATACTTTGGAAAAAGTTTTTAAATATGATTTTTTTTTAAAAAGTCGTCACTTGATTTATTTAGAAAAATAGAGAAAACCTTTAAAGAAAATTCTAATTTTTTAAAATAGAAAAGAACTTAGATTTTTAGAGAAAATTCCAGGTAAGAGATTCTTATTAACACTTTAGGAAGGTTTTTAAGGCACTTAAAATGTCCACTAACTTGTGTTGTCCGGACTATTTCAAATCAACTTTTTGGGTAACTTGAAAAAGAAGTTTTCTTTTTATTTAGAAAAAAATTGATTAAGGAGAAAAATTATTTTCTAAGATTCGTGCAAACCCAGTTTTTTGACGACTTAGTGGAGAACTAAACTATGTTCTGAAAAAAATATTAGTAGCAAATAAAGCATGAAAAGGGTAGAAGAAAAACTAAAGACTCAGGATTTTAGGCCCAAATCTTCCAAATGAACTTGTCCTAGTCTAATTGAGCTTTTGGCTCATCTGCACCTGTCCTAATTTAATCATTTGTCCTTTTGGCCCACAATAGTTCTAATATAATTACTTTGGCCCACAACCTGTCCTAAACTAATTTCGGACCTTTAAGTCCCGGAATATACTTCACCTATATTAAGTTCCAACTTGTGCTCCAAGGACAAAAATAAATGAATGAATAAATAAAAATACAAAAAGAACAAAAATTGAGACTTTTCAAGTCTCCTAGAACCTTTATCAATGGGTTTTGACCCATTTTTTCTTCTTCCATTTTGTTGTACCTGGACACCATATGACTGACTTTTGGACCTTCTTTCGAAACTGACTCAGGGAGAAATGGGCCTCAATGACCCTTAAGGAAAATGCGAAAGGGCAAAGAGTCCATGTAGGACTCGAACATACATGTAAAAGAACAAAAAATAAAGAAAATTAATTTATATCCTAACATTAGTATTCAAAAAGACTATTGAAATATCATATATCTTACTGAATAGTAGATAATAAAAATATAATCGTGTTAATTTAGCAAAAGACAAATTCACATGCAATAGCATATTTCAGGGAACTTCAGTTTTTAAGACCCAGGAACAACTCAAGCAAGAATCTAAACGTATAAATATATGAATGAAAAAATGGACTTGGAATTAACATTACGTAAAGGAAAGGTGGAAGAATAACTACAATTTCCAAGCAAAATCAACAAGCAAATGAAAGAAAACCCATAGAATATGATTCAACCAAAGGAGAACAAGTATCCAACATTTCCAAGAATCTTACACTTTACCTAAAAAAATGTTACCACTCCAAATAGCATCTTAGTTATTTACAATGCTTATTTAGTTCTATAAAGTGTTTCCAACAAGATGTGCAGAAAATATATAGGAAGAATTTAAATGGAAGAAGACTAATAATTGTAAGGCAAAGAAGAAACGTGATAGAATTATTTAAGAGAGGTAAAGGTCCTAGCTTTATTGGTAGTTCAACAAAGTTGTAGATGAGAACTTTCAGGATCGAGAGTAGGCCATAGTGAGAGCGAGTCTCATTCCTTGTCCTGATTTCAAATAGAAGAAATTGAAATAGGATAGCCTCTTAATAAACCCACATACTTAAAATCCCAAACTTTGTTCATGACCAATGACAAAAATCGGCTACAACTATGTACTAGATGCCACGGGTTCTTCATATCTAAGACCAGCAATAAAAAATTATAGGTACTCGCACAGATTCTAAGAAAATGATATTTAGGCTTCAACACCCCAATATGAAAGTTTTGCATTAATTAAATCTCAAGTCACAATGTTTATACTAAACAACATTTGAACATCAATATTAAGTTCATTTACAAACCCTATCAATTATTTTGAACATCTATTTATATAAAATAATAAAGAAAACTATACTGGAACATCAGCATAATTCAAACATCTTTCACACATTATATAATTTTCCAGATAAGGACGATGCAAGATCATGTCATTCTAGTCCTCATCCTCTTTTAACACTCTTAGAATATATTTACAAGAATTGAAATGGTTTTTGAGAAGTCATTGGACTGGCGACCTTGACATGTACTGGTTTTTATCATCTTTCTTAGCATTAAGGCTAAAGAAACTCAAGAAGCAGTCCCCATTTAAGAGATCAAGCTTACA
The DNA here is from genome assembly GCA_030864215.1 of Capsicum pubescens. NCBI lineage: Eukaryota > Viridiplantae > Streptophyta > Magnoliopsida > Solanales > Solanaceae > Capsicum > Capsicum pubescens. Next base: position 78,465,596 of record CM061545.1, on the reverse strand, counting down.
ATGAACTCAACAAACATATATTCAGGATAAACAGTAGGCTAGAGACCGTGACAAAACACATTAATCAAAACATCACACCAAACACATTAATCAAAACATCATACCAAACGACCGATAGCAGTACAAATAATGTGAATTACTCGTCTAGAAAAAAATTCACAAAAGTGCTCGAACCTAAAACCAAGAAACTATGGATTATCAATTAAGAATCAAAATAATGAGCTTTGATGGAAATGACCAAACCAAAAACATAAAGCTGACACAACAACACATCAATACATTAAGAGCCATAATCTTTATCACATAAACCTATGGCTTTCAAGGCCTTCTACAGCAAAAAATCTCACCAACTACGATTACGACTACAAAGCTATTGATACTAAAAAAGAGATGAAGAAGGAGAAGAGTAATAAACTAAAAAGTAAATATGCATTTACCTTTTTGAGCAAGCAAAAAAGGACTCGAGCTATCGTTGGAATCTACCACCACTAGAAGATACTTTTGATTAGTCAACGGCTTCTTTAAAAAAAATTCACTAAAGATTTTAACTCCTTGATCAAAAAGCTTTTCCAACCCTTTAAGACTTTCCATTTTCATCTCTATAATGAGCTTTATATAGAAGGGATTTTGGGATGGGAAATTCAACTCCACCGTGTGGGAAAAGGGGAAATCGGGGATAATTTTTGAAATTTTTATGAGATATTTTCAAATTCAGGATGAGGATAGGACTTTACACATTATCCTTGTACCAATTTAATATTTTTTGGATAAATTATAAATGGGTTCAACCAATAGAAATTGGGAAAACAGAATTATCCCAAGAACCAATGAAATGAGCACAAAGATGTACGAATTCATACGAATACGGCAGTTGGGGAAGCCACCTCGGTGTTTCTAGAATATTCTCAGACTTTCCATGGTACAAAATCTCATGTTTGTCACATGAAAAGTACGATCAAAGAGAGAGAGAGATGAACTAGGTAGGAAAATTTCCAATTTGAGTTATGCCGGGTTGATTTCGGGTTTAGTTTATATTGCTGGTCGTTTACTGTTATTATAAGTTTTGTTGAATATTTGTTGGTGAAGAATATAGATCAAATAGGTTGAGTCAGCTAGGATTTGTTGTTAGTCCTATTGAGGTTTGGGTTTGGACTGGGTAATTGGAAGAAGTTTGGTTGTCGGTCTGGGAAGTTGTGCCTGGAATTAGAGCGTTTGGTTGGGTTGGTAAGGGTAGATTAGGTTATTCCTTGGGGTTATATAAAACAAACCCCAATTATATTAGGATTTTACCTATTTCATTTAATTTTCAGGCATATTGAAAATCAATTAGCCAATTACATTGTAATTGTGGCCAATTTGATTTCAATTATGGAAAAATTTAATAGATTGGTTAGATTAAATAGACATTTGATATGAATTAATACGTTATATAATTTTGAGCTTCTTTATTTGATAAAATCAATTAAATATTTCTCCAAATAAATTATTTTGAGAACAAATGATATTTAGATTAATATTTTACCCATTTGAATTAATTTTCAAGATAACCCTCGATTTAAATCTGATTTTTCATAAAAAAAATTATTTGAGCAACAATATTTTACAAACTCCTATATACGGATACGAAAATATATCATTGCTACTTATTGTGACAAAATTACGTAGATAAATATTTTTGAAAATTTTTAACTGGATAAAATAAATTTTATAATTTTATTTAAAATTGAAGAAACTCTAAATTAAATTTAGTCGCGGAGGAAAAAACTAGGTGTCGAAAACTTTCCCTCCCTTGGGGTAGTGTGAATGCAAGTAACACTAGGCTAAGGGAGTTTGACGTTCCTATTTTTTTGTTCGACCACCTATTTATTTCTCAAAAGAGGTTGATTTTCACATGAGTTTCTAGAAATTATGGTTGGACCCTGGTATTGGGTTTCCTACATATCTTAGGTTACATGAGAACTCAGGCCATTTGTAGTTCATAACGCTTGATTTTAAGCACGATTTTTAAAAATTTCACAAGTTATCTCGATTTTTTAGCTTTAGTGAAATTGGAAAGCTGGGGAATAAGCGAATTGAGGTGAGGTTGGAATGCAGTTGAGTTTTAAAATAGAGCCTAGCCTACATATCCCGTGACTTAGGGAATCTGGTTGCTTGTAGTTTGACTCAATCGGTAGAAAGGAAGTCTTTTATTTTAGACGATCTTTGAATCGGGAAAGTGAAAAGTTGTTTGAGTTATGGAAAATAGGCTTGTAACCTATTAACCATACATGTGGCATCCTTCGCATCCATAGGCAAGATTTTACCCGGACATAATTTCCAAAACTCTAAACTGTGTTGTCACCCGAATTTGAAGAAAAGAGAATGATACCTCCAATATGAGTTTAGAAATATCCCAAAAGTGAAATTGAAACCAAAATATTCCAAAGCACCCACATGCTTTATAATAGGTGTGTGGTTTTATGGTGGTGGTGAAATTATACTTTAGCTCGCACCTAAAGAGTTTGATGTCTCTCTCTAAACTATGTCCCGATTTGTTGCTAAGAAAGAGTTTCACGTTGTGTTGCATCCTTTTTGGAGTCATACGCACCTATGGTTTTGGATTGATATTTTCATACTCTCGGATGCTCTCGATAATATCTTAAACAAAAAATGTTAGTAATAAACATAATTCACAAATTGGGTATATAGTCTTGTACCATATCTCCGCATGAGTTGTTATCTGAAAAGTGAAGTCGTCCTCTCATGTCCTTATTTGGAGGGCAATAATTTCTAATAATAGACACAATAACCCTTTTGGTTGTTGAACAAAATATCTCTTTTGTCAATTGAATATTTCTTCAAAGTGGAGTGGCCCTTTTGGTCACTGACGACACTTTTTGTAGAGTGGTCCCTGCAATCGTTTAATCTTATGTTGATGTGTCAACCCACTTGGTTACCTATAATGCTTCTTATATATGGAATGATAACCTTTTGACTAACGACAATGTTCTTATGCATATGACCTCAGGTAAATTTCCAGCATCTTTCGTTATCGATACGACTTATAGATATCCCTTGAATTGTCCATCTTTGGGAGTTCTTGATTATTAAATGATGTTGGATATGAAGAGACTTATAGATATCCTTTGATTTGCAATCTTCTTAGGATATCATCCATATTATTTGACCTTGGATACGAAATGACTTACAGATATCCCACGAATCACTAGCTCTTAAGTATTCTTGCATATCATCTGACCTTAGATACAATATGACTTATATATATCTCTTAATTTTCTAGTAATTGGGTAATCCTGTGCATAATCGATCTTAAATATGTTGTGGCTTATAGATAACTCTTGGACTTAGCAATTTAGTAATCTCGCATATTCTCTGGTAAGGATTTAGTTGTGACTTATAGATAACCTTTAAATTATTGACCTATGGTTAACCTTGCACACTATTTGGTTAGAATGTTGTTGTAGATTATGGATGACCTATGGGATATCGACTTGTAGGTAATATCGCACAATATCCTATCTCAAATATTATGACTTACAGATGACCCTCAGATTATCAATTTTTTGGCAATCTAATATATAGTCCACTTTTAGATAGCAACTTAAAGACGTCCCTTCGGATCAAGTACTGTTTCAACTTGATATATTGATGCATTCAAATGCTCATTCATAAAATGTTAAAATATCTTCTATGACGGGCTCTCACTTTTGTGTGGTCAATAAATATAAAATGTTGAGATATCCTCGACGCCAGATTATGCTATCTTTGCATAGTCAATGAATATTGGTTCTCCAAAGCATCTTGCAAAGACAAACCTTAATGTCTTTTATGGTGAACGATTATGAAGACTTAGTTGAATGGTATGATATCCCTCTTGGTAATGATATGGAATAAAAGAAAATGGCTCTCTCGACATAGCCATGGCATGAAATTAAATAGCCCTCTCGGCATGGCGCTCTTGGTAATGAAATGTATGGAATTAAATGGCCCTCTAGGCAATGAATGGAATGGAATTAAATATCCCTCTCAGTAATGGCATGAAATGAAATGAAATGGCCATCTCGATATGGATCTCTTAGCAATAAAATGTCCCTCTTGGCATGGCCATCTAGGCATGGTACTATCAATAATGAAAATAGTATGGAATAAAATGGCTCTATCAATAATGAAATGGTATGGGGTGCAATGGCCTTCTCGGTGGGTTGAAGAGAAGCTTCACCTGAGTCTATTTATCAATGAGTGGGCTTTTTTCATGTACTTGTACTCATGGTAGATGGTTAGTAGACACAATGTCGCTCTTGCAAGCAACTATAGAAAAATTTTACGATAGTTTAAATGATTAATCTGAATGACCTAGTTTGTTTTTCATTTTCTCTTTCTTGTATTTAAATAACAAATCCATCGTATGTAAACAACGGGGTAAAATCCCTTTTGGGGGACCACTCGGATACTGTTTACTTCACATTATGGTGAATTTAAGTATGACGTTTTTGCTTTTCCTCTTATTCAGTGATCCTTTGATTGTGTCCTTGTTAAGCTGGCCTTTTTTAATACACCGCGCTAAAGGTAAATATTTATGTAACGCCCTAAATCTGGTACTCGAAATGCTACATAGTGCTCATGACCCCGAAGGACCACAAGCTAACCCATGACTGATATCTGTACTTGTATACTGTATAATATGACATAATAATACGGAAACATGCATTGAAAGGCCATAAGGTTCAATACTGAACATGATCTGAATGATATAACATCTGTGTGGGGTAATAGAATACCCAAAACAAAATTGAACATACTGAAGTCTGAAACATGATAGTCTAGAAAGCTTCTAACTGACTGAATTGTCTGAGTAAGGAGTTGATGGGACATATCCCCAACTAAATCTAACTAATAAACTGATTAATGAGATTATAGAGAAATAATCATGTTCTTGAAAGATGAGGACTCACTTCTAACTCTGTCTATGGATATCTAGAATCTACTGGTGCTTTGGAGCTCGTGTTTGTGAACCTATGGTATAATACACCATAGTGCAAATGCGTCAGTACTTTGAATGTACTGGTATGCATGTGAGGTAGGCTAAATGCATGGGGTTCATATGTATGAACAATAATAATAACTGACTAACAATCATGAGGATGAGAATACATGCATGAGACGTAACAACTGACACTAATACTGTGATGACATAATTACTGAATTTGAATATGACTGATAACCTGAGTGACTGTATTTGACAATCCTAAATCGGATGGAACTATTTATGTTTCGTACTGTATCTGAGTTGACTGCATCTGACAGTTCTAAAATCTGAAAAACTATCTGAGTTCTATTACTGAGACTGATTGACTGTATCTGACAGTCTTGATTCTGTAACATAAAAAAGGTGGGAAGTAGTTATCTAACTGGAATGCCCCTAATATGCCATTATGGATGATTTAGGGTCCAATCTGTAACCCCAATTGTCACTGGTAAGGACAAGCTGTGGGCGACCCTCATCTAATAGTGTCCCCTATACTAGAATGGTAGGGCCCTTATCTGACAGTGCTTATCCACCTCATCAACCCTCATCGGACAGTATTGATGTCTCAATCTATGCTGGATACATAGTTCTGGAGTGCAAGGATGACTTCTAAGAATCGCACCCTCATCTGATAGTGTGTGTTCCCATCCTTGGGTTCACTCTGTGCTAATTCCTACTCCCATCTGAATAGACCCTGAACATGATTTACTGAACTGAACAGGGGCTGAGTTATTGAATTCCATTGACTGATGGAATACTACTGATATTTGACAACTAACTGATTTTATGAGATCATGGATATTTTCTGAGTCATAAGACTGTCTGAAGTCTAAGGATTCATAGCTTGACAGAGAATATCTTGAAAACATGACATGGCTCTAGGCACACAGCTAATGTTTCGGGTACGAGTACCCCCAGGACTCGATGGAAGTAAACTGACCAAGCATATCTTACTTGAACATATAACTAACATCATAATCCATAATACATTTATAGAAGCATTTCATCAAAACATGTGATAGGCATAACATGTACATACATGGGGATTTCATGTTATCATGCTAGTTAGGCACTTTTTCTTACTCTAGGCATTTAATCAAACATATTGTAGGCATGGTACATGTAAACATCTTTGTACAATAATTAAACATCATTCAAGGGTGTAGTCATAGGTTTGCATGAATCTATATCTATAATAATTAAACCCACATAGAATTTATCACCCAACATAGAGTAGAATTCAATTTCTCATTATCCACATGAACAAGAGCAGCCCAATCATGAAATTCATAAGAAAATCCATAAACTTGAATTTAGAAAAGAGATTCTTGGGCTTCATGGACGAAAGGAGTCCATGAATGAACACTACGCATACCTTAGTTCGTGATTTCGCGAGGATTGACGGTAAAACCTTCTTGAATTCGAATCCCCAATAGAAACCCTAGCTTGTTCTTGAGAGAAACTAGTATATTTTGGGTGAAGAATAGCTAAATCACGTGTTATTGGGTTTAAATAGGGGTAGGAAATTAACCCTTTTAACCCTTGGATGCGTCTTTTAAAATTGTAAAAATTTCTCGAAATGGACCTTTAGCGTGATGTGGCGCTATCGCACCGTGTCACTGGAATTTGACAATTGGGAAACTGAGGGATGGTGCGACATAAAGCCATTGCATTGCCCCTTCTTTTGCGAACTGGAACTTTGGTGCGACGCGGGGGAAATCGCGCTGAGACACTAAAAAATGGACAATTCTGAATTTAGGACCTGGCGTGATGCGCCATAATCGCGGACCCCTACTAGAATTTGCCAAATGTCGTTTCCTCTTGTGGCGCAGTGTGCCACTGACTAATATGGTGCTATTTTATGATGGGAACTTGTAATAGTTGTAACTTCTAACCCGGTTATCAGATTTGGGCGAATCTTATATCGATGGAAAGCTTATTAAATTTTCCACATAAATAAAAGTGAAAATCTTGAAAATTCCTCATTGAATAACCATCATTCAATTTAGAATATAATACTAGACATTCTTGAGATAAAATTATCTAGGAAAAAGTATGGGGTATTACAATATCTCCCTTTTGAGAACACTCATCCTCGAATGAGACTGACTGAGTGGGGAGAAAAGAAAACTGGCGTACCTACTGAACATGAATAATTGGAACATGATCTCATGACTGACATGACTGAAAAGCTGAACATATAATACTGAACATGCATATCTGATGCATGTGTAACTGATTCATGAATGCATGACTGAGTGTTCTGAAGAGCTAAGTTTCTCACAATGAGAATGCATGTCTGATGCATAATTACATAACTAAACTGATACATAAGTTCATGATCGAATATGCAATGGTACTTTATACCAAGTTTATAATGGGAACATGAGCATGAAACTGCATACCAAGTTTGTGATAAACACTGAACATGAAACTGAGTAATCTTAAGAAGAATTGTTACCTTGAGCTTAATCTGAGTTGGTTAATAAGAGGTGAGGATACTTGGTATGCATGTCTACCTCTATTTCCCAATTAGCTCCCTCGACGGATGGATTTCTCCAAAGAACATTAACTAGAGGGACTTCTTTGTTCCTTAATCTACGAGTATGATAGTCTAAGATTTTGACTGGAATCTCTTCATAAGAGAGAATATTCTGAACATCAATGCTCTGAATAGGGACTACAACTGATGGGTCACCTATTCACTTCTACATCAAAGAGACATGAAATACTGAATGAACTGAAGCTAGATATAAAGGCAATTCAAGCTCATAGTCTACCTTGCCAAAGCGACTGAGAATCTTAAAGGGACCAACATATCGGGGACTGAGCTTTCCCTTCTTTCCAAAACTCCTATATGGTCCCACTAGGATTCTGATGCTCTATCTTAACCTACTGACATGTAGGCTTCTGATGCTCTATCTTAACCTACTGATATGTAGAGCACTTAACCACAAACTCTACAATGTCTCTCTTCATCCCACTCCACCAATAGATTTCTCGTAAGTCGCGGTATATCTTTGTGGCCCCTCTATGAATAGAGTAGCGCACACCATGCGATTTTGCAAGAATTTGCTGCCTTAAAGTCATCTACACCTGGAACACAGAGACGACCCTGAGAATGAAGGACACCATCTCCCCCTTGGGAGAAAACCTCTACTTTCTAATCCTGGACTGACTCTTTCAACTTGACAAGGCTGAGATCTCTATATTACTTTTCTTTCACCTTAAAAACTAGAGATGATTCTGAACTACTCTGAACCCATATATCACCCTCTTCTATATCGACTAAGCAAATGCCTAGTCTGGTAAGCTGATGTACTTCCTGAGGTAACTTCTTCTTACTATCCTCAACATGATAAACACTACCCATGGATAGTTTACTGAGAGCGCCAGCCACTCGTTGGCCTTTCCAGGATGATAAAGGACACTCATGTCATAATCTTTCAAGAGCTCTAACCACCTTCTCTGACAAAGATTGAGATCTTTCTGAGAAAAGACATACTGAAGACTCTTATGATCTGTGAAGACATATATATGAACACCGTATAGATAATGCCTCCAAATCATCAAGGCAAAGACTACGGCTGCTAACTCAAGAGCATGAGTAGGATAATTCTTCTCATGGGGCTTAAGCTGTCTGGAGGCGTAGGCTATGACCTTACCATGTTGCATAAGGACACAACCCAGACCTACTCTGGATGCATCACAATGCACTACAAACCCATCTGGACCATCTGGATAAGCTAAAACTGGAGCTGAGGTGAGTCGAGTCTAAACTCATATCGCAAGGATCTGACCACTTTTCTGAGTCAATCTGTACATAGGGGATGCAATAGAAGAAAATCCCTCAAAAAATTATCTGTAATAGCCAGCCAAACCCAAGAAACTCCTGATATCTGATGGAGAGACAGGGTGAGGCCAATTTCTAACTGGCTTGGTCTTTTGAGGATCCACTCTAATGTCATCACCAGAAATGATATAACCAAGGAATGCTATTGACCTTAGCCAAAATTCACACTTACTGAATTTGGTGAATAGCTGATGATCTCTGAGAGTCTGAAGTACTATTCTGAGATGGTCTGCATGATCACGCTCACTACAGGAATAGACCAGAATATCATCTATGAAGACTATGACGAACATGTCCAAGTACTTCTTGAACACACGGTTCATCAAGTCCATAAAAGCTACTGGGGCATTGATAAGACCAAAGGACATAACTAAGAATTCAAAATGACCATACCAAGTATGGAAAGCTATTTTCGGAATGTCACATTCTCTAACACTGAGCTGATGATAGCCAGATCTGAGATCTATCTTAGAGAAATAACTGGCACCCTAAAGTTGATCAAACAAGTCATCAATTCTAGGAAGAGGATACTTGTTCTTAATCGTGACCTTATTGAGTTGATGGTAGTCTATACACATTATAAGAGAACCGTCTTTCTTGAGCATGAATAATACTGAAGCGCCCCATGGGGAAACGCTGGGCCTGATGAATCACTTATCTAAGGGATTCTTCAATTGTTCTTTTAGTTCTTTGAGTTCTGCTGGTGCCATTCTATATGGAGGAATAGATATAGGATGAGTAGCTGGAAGAAGATCAATGTCGAAGTCTATTTCCCTTTTGGAAGGAATTCCTGAAAGATCTTCGGGAAAGACATCTGAATATTCACCTACAACTAGAACTAATTCAATGTTGGGAGTTTCAGAACTAGTGTCCTTAACTTGAACAAGATGATAGACATATCCTTTAGATATCATTTTTTGTGCCCGGAGGTAGGAAACAAGTTGACCTCTAAATGCTGAAGTACTACCCTTCCACTCAAGGATGGGTTCATTCGGAAACTAAAACTAGACTATTATATTTTTGCAGTCGACTATGGCATAGCAGGAATGAAGCCAATTCATGCCGAGAATGACATCAAAATCAGTCATCACTAATTTGACTAAGTCTGCTGAAGTGACTTTCTGAAATATCATAACCGGGCAGTTCTTGTATACCCGCCGGGCTATGATAGTTTTATGCACTAGGGTAGAAATTGAAAAGGGCTCTGCTAGGATTTTGGGACTGATTCTGAAACCGCCTGTTATATAGGGAGTAACAAAAGACAAAGAAGCTCCTGGATATAGCAAAGTATAAACATGCACATGAAAGATCTATAATGTACCAGTAACTACATTAGGAGAATTTTTCTGATCCTATCGGGACTGAAGAGCATAGAGATAATATGGGCGTTGCCCACTAGTAGCACTGGTGGTGGCACCTTGGTGATTCGGGCGATCAGACTGAGCTGAGGAGCGGAGATGACTCTGATAACCTGACTGAGGGAAGTCTATGACTCTGTGGCCTGGCTTGCCACAACCAAAATAGATATCGCTACCAGCTCTGAAAGCACCCTTGTGGTTCTTACCACAAGTCTAACAAAGGGGATTAGTTCGGGCATTGCTAATACTGCCCTGAGACCTAGAGCCTGGCACTCTATCTCTGCTACCCTCCCTGAACTTAGGAACTAGAGTAATGGCTGAAGAAGGAGCTGGAACTGATGACTTAGGATAAATCTGAGAGTGATTGCCTCCCTCTAACTTAGGCTAACTAAAATTAAAGCTACCTGTCCTAGCTCTCTTATTCTGCTTCTCCTTCTGCTTAATCTTCTGCTCCTCTATCTGCTGAGCATGAGTCATGAGCCTAGATAAAGTCATGTCACTATTCAACATGGCATATCTACACTCATTAACCATGTTATCATTTACCCCTGAAGCGAACTTACTCATCTTGGCTCTGTTGTCTACAACCACATAAGGGGCATATCTGGCTAATTGAGTAAACTTAAGAGAATACTCTTTCACCGTCATGTTTCCCTACCTGAGGTTGATGAATTCTAACACCTTAGCCTCTTAAATCTCTTGGGTAAAGAATCTATCAAGGAAATCAGAAGCAAACTCCTCCCACTCAACAGGCCCTGCATCATCTGGCCTTTCTAACTTCCACTGTTTAAACCAAATGTGAGCAACATCCTGCAACTGATATGCAGCTAGATCAGAACTCTCACTAAAAGTAACCCCCATTATGTTTGTCACCTTTTGAACCTGATTAAAGAATTCCTGAGGGTCCTCTCTACCTTAGACCCGATGAAGGATGGAGAATTTATTCAGTTGAAGTCCCAAATCCTAGCTACGACTGAATTGTCCACTGGGTTGGTTGGAATGACTGTTGTCCATTTATTTTGAGCAGAAACCCATGAACTCTACATGAGAAACATAATCGCCCAAATGATCTTCGGGCTGAGGAGCTGACTGATTTTCGTTTCTTCTTTTAGGAGGCATGTTTTGTAAAAGAAATGGGGAAATAAATTAGATTGATATATTAACTTGAGATTATGCTCACTGGCACTACATGAATACTAAAAGAAAGGAAATTGTTCCAAAAACATCTTATAGCCTCTTGCACATAAATGTGGCGCGCAACACACCCATGTACAAGACTTTACGAGATGTGGCTTTCAGACTTCTGAGGACTCTATTGAACCTTAGGCTCTGATACCAAGTTTGTAACGCCCTAAATATGGTACCCAAAATGCTACACGGTGCTCATGACCCCAAAGGACCACAACCTAACCGATGACTAATATTTGTACCTATAAATTGCATAATAAGACATAATAATGCGGAAACATGCACTCAAAGGCCATAAGGTTCAATACTGAACATGATCTGGATGATATAACATCTGTGTGGGGCAATAGAATACCTAAAACAAAACTGAACATACTGAAGTCTGAAACATGATAGTCTAGAAAGCCTCTAACTGATTGAATTGTCTGAGTAAGGAGTTAACGGGACATATCCTCAACTAACTCCAACTAATAAACTGATTAATGAGATAATAGGGAAATAATCATGTCCTCAAAATAAAAGGACTCACTTCTAACTCTGTTTGTAGATATATAGAATCTATTATTACTCTGGAGATCGTGTCTCTGAACCTATTGTATAAGACACCATAGCGCAAATGCATCAGTACTTTGAATATAATGGTATGTATATGAGGTAGGCTGAATGCATGGGGTTCATATGCATGAACAGTAATAATAACTAACTAACAATCATGAGCGTGAGAATATATGTATGAGACGTAACAACTGACACTAATACTGTGATGACATGATTACTGAATCTTAATATGACTGATAACCTGAGTGACTATATCTGACAGTCCTAAATCGGATGGAACTATCTGAGTTCCGTATTGAATTTGAGTTGACTGTATCTGACAGTTCTAAAATCTGAATAACTATTTGAGTTCTATTACTGAGACTGATTGACTGTATCTGACAGTCCTGATTCTGTAACATGAAACTGTGGGAAGTAGTTATCTAACTGACATGCCCCTAATATGCCATTATGTTTGAGTTAGGGTCCAATCTTTAACCCCAATTGGAAGGGTGTCAATACCGCACCACTGGTAAGGACAAGCTGTGGGCAATCCTTATCTGATAATGTCCCCTATAAGATAATGGTGGGACCCTTATCTGACAGTGCTTATCCACCTCATCAACCCTCATCGGACAGTGTTGATGTCTCAACATATGTTGGCTACATAGTTCTGGAATGCAAGGATGACTTCTAAGAATCACACCCTCATCTAATAGTTTGTGTTCCCATCCTTGGGTTCACTCAGTGCTAATTCCTACTCCCATCTGAATAGACTCTGAACATGATTTACTGAACTGAACATGGGCTGAGTTATTGAATTCTGTTGACTGACAAAATACTACTGATAGCTGACAACTGACTGAGTTCATGAGATCATGGAGATTTCCTGAGTCATAAGACTTTCTGAAGTCTAAGGATTCATAGCTTGACTGAGAGTATCGTGAAAACATGATATGGATCTAGACACACAGCTTATATTTCGGGTACGAGTACCCCCAGGACTCGATGGAAGAAAACTGACCAAGCATATCTTACTTGAACATATAACTAACATCATGATCCATAATACATTTATAGACTCGTTTCATCAAAACATGTGATAGGCATAACTTGTACATACATGGGGATTTCATGGTATCATGTTAGTTAGGCACTTTTCCTTCATTTAGGCATTCAATCAAACATATTATAGGCATGGTACATGTAAACATCATTGTACAATAATTAAACATCATTCAAGGGTGTATTCATAGGTTTGCATAAATCTATATCTATAATAATTTAACCCACATAGAATTTATCACCCAACATGGAGTAGAATTTAATTTCTCATTATCCACATGAACAAGAGTAGCCCAATCATGAAATTCATAAGGAAATCCATAAATTTGAATTTAGAAAATGGATTCTTGGTCTTCATGGATGAAAGGAGTCCATGAATGAACACTACGTATTCCTTTGTTCGTGATTTCGTAAGGATTGATGATGATAACTTCTTGAATTTGAATCCCCAATAGAAACCCTATCTTGTTCTTGAGAGAAACTAGTATATTTTGGGTGAAGAATAGCTAAATCATGTGTTATTGGGTTAAAATAGGGGTAGGAAATTGACCCTTTTAACCCTTGGATGCGTCGTTTAAAATTGTAAAAATTTCTCGAACTGGACCTTTAGCGCAATGTGGTCTGATCTGGAATTTGACAATTGGTAAACTGAGGGATGGCGCGACACGGAGTCATATCGTTGTCCCTTCTTTTGCGACCTAGAACTTTAGCGCAACGCGGGGAAAATCGCGCTGAGACACTGGAAAACGAACAATTCTGAATTTGGGCCCTGGCGTGACGTGCCATAATCGCGGACCCCCACTAGAATTTTCCAAATTCCATTTCCTCCTGTGGCGCGACATGCCACTAACTAATATGGCACTGTTTTACGACGGGAACTTGAAATTATCGTACTTCTGATCCGGTTATCGGATTTGGGCGAATCTTATATCGATGGAAAGTTTATTGAATTTCCCACATGACAAAAAGTGAAAATCTTGAAAATTTCTCATAGAATAACCATCACTCAATTTAGAAGATAATACTAGACATTCTTGAAATAAAATTAGCTAGGAAAAAGTACGGGGTATTACAATTTAGTAGACACAGAGTCACTTTTTCTAGTGACTATTTATAGAAAAATATTAAATAAAATATTCATAAAGAGGATAAGATGCCTTTGTTTGCCATTTATGGTCTTTTGAAATGAGATAAACAATTAAATAGGTCCTTGATAAATGGGTATTAAACCCATCTTTGGGGTTGTACAAAAATACTGTCATTAAGTATTATATGCTTTGGCGAGGTTCCCAATTCGCTTGGGGATTTTTGAAAAAATTATTTCTATTTTTGTGTATTTATCTCTACATCCACAGAAAAAGTGTTAGCTTTGGATGAAACTATTCTATGTTGAACTCCTTCGATCTTTGATTTGTTCCTTGCCATCTTTCGGGTAATCCATCATGTTTGGACTTCTTCCCTGACTCCCCATTTCAATAGATATTTAGACACAAATAGAGTGAAAATATGCGTAAAGATTTTCAAAAATAGTCTTTATTTTGAAACTCAGTTTCAAAAACTTATGTAAAAGATTTTAAAAAATCTCTTTTAGTCATGTATGTACTAGTTCAATGAATTTCTTACTCCTGAGGCTCAACTATGTCTGATACTCAATGAAGGATTTTCAAATACTCATTGTTTTTTCTAGGGATTTCTACCAAAATGTTTTGTCATAGTTGGAGATTTAGTTTATCCATACTCGATCGTAGCTGGTGATTTTCGAAGTTTGGCTTTCACCTCCTGGTGCTGGGGAATTTAGAATTCATTCTAGAATTCTAGAAAAAAATTTGAGGACCTCCTGAAAATATTTTCCCCAGTTTGATATTGTCTTGACTTGCGAGGATCTCGAAACTCTTTCCTCAAGTCCTTGCTGGTATTTTCTCTTCTTGCCAGAGGATGATCTTCTTTTTTGAATTTTTGAAATTCCTTCTCAAAAATTCTGCCCTAGTTCCTATTTCCTGGGGTGATATGACCAAGCCATTGGGGTACCTACGTATCTCGTTAAAGAAGGAATAAAGTCAAATGTAGTTTAGGACTATGCTAAGGAGATATAGAAAAATCTTTAGGGTTGATCAAAGCCGACATAGACCGCCTACGTATCTCATTCTTGAGAATTTAGGTCATCATGTAGTTTATACATAAAAGGGAAGAGTAAATTCTCCTAAGGGTTTGACAAAAGCCGACATAGGCTGCCTATGTATCCCTTTATTGGAAAATCAGGTCAAATGTAGTTCGTACATAAAAGGGAAGAGGTTCTAGGGAAATCAAAATCGTAAAAACAATTATCTTCATAACAGTGCGATTACAAACAAACAGAGGAAGCAAAAGCAAAAACTATCCCTGAGACATAGTATCTCTTTACTGCATCGGAGTTGATTGGTTTATTCCACTCTTGACCATCTATCTCAGATAGGATCAAAGCTCCTCCGGATAGTACTTTTAAAACTCTATATGGCCCTTACCAATTTAGATCGAACTTGCCTTTGTACTCTTCATGGTAAGGGAATATGCATTTGAGAACCAGTTGCCCAACTTTAAATGTTTGAACTCTTACTTTTTTGTTGAAGGCATGGATCATTCTTTTTAGGTACAACTATCCATAGCATACGGCAACTGTTCTCTTTTCATCGATCAACATAAGTTGTTCATAGCGAGCATGAACCCATTCCTCATTACTTAATCTGTTTTTTAAAATAATCCTCAAAAAAGGTATTTCAACTTTGGCAGGTATCACAGCTTTATTTACATAAACTAATAGATAAGGAGTTTTCGTTGTTGATGTTGGAACTATTGTGTGGTATCCTAGAAGAGTGTACGACAGCATCTCATCCCATGATCTGTTATTTTCAACCATTTTTCTGAAAATCATCTTGATGTTTTTATTAGCTGCTTCAACAGCCCCATTCATTTGTGGGTGGTAAGCGATTGAATTGTGATGAAAATCTTGAACTGTTCATAAATCTCATTCATCAAGTAACTATTCAAGTTAGCCCCATTATCGGTAATGATTGATTCCAACACTCCAAATGGCAAATCAGGTTATTCTTGACAAAATCTACAACTACCTTCTTGGTTATGGCTTTAAATAAAAAAGATTCTACCCATTTGGTGAAATAATAAATAGTAACCAAAATAAACCTATATCTATTTGATGCAAGTAGATTTATTGGTCCGATAACATCCATACCCCAAGCTATGAAAGGACAGGGTAAACTCATTACATAAATGCCATGTGGGGGCATCTGAATCAAATCTCCGTGTATCTGGCATTTTGAACACTTTTGCACATACTTGCTGCAATCATTTTCCCATGGTTATCAAGAAGTAACAAGTTCTCAAAATCTTTCTAGCAAGGCAAACCCGTTCATATAGGGCCCACAAACTATGGCATGTACTTCTTTTATTAACTTCATAGCTTTTGTGGCATCAACACATCATAGAAATCCAAAGTTTTGGATCCTCCAAAAAATAGTTTTCCCTCTTGGAAAATAATTCTTTGCCAAACGTTGGATTGATTTTTTCTTATTGTTGTTGGCCTCCTCAGGATATGTTCCAGATTCTAAATACCTCTTTATGTTAAAGTACCATGGCTTTCCACCAGTTTTCTCTTTAACATGTGCATAATGTGTAGGTTTTTCCATCAATCTTATTTCTAAAGGATCTATGTAACTTTGATTTGGATGCTGAATCATAGAGGATATAGTAGACAAATCATCAGAAAACTCATTTTGTATCCTCGGGATATGTCTAAAGTTAATTTTATTGAATCTTCCACATAAATCCTGTACCAGTTCTACATAAGGGGTAATCTTGGAGTTCTTAACACCCTACCTCACTTGGTGAATTAGCAAATTCGAGTCTCCATTGCCTAATAATTCTCGAACACCTATGTCAAGTGCTATCATGAGGCCTAGAAAACAAGCTTCGTATTCATCCATATAATTGGTGCATGGGAAATGTAATTATGCAGTTATTGGATAATGTTGGCTAATTTTCGACTCCAAAAGTGCTCCAAATCCTGAGCCCTTAAAGTTGACCACTCCATCAAAAAACATTCTCCACCTAGGGTATGCTTCTATAATATCTTCTCCCATGAATAAAATCTCTGCATCTGTAAAGTAGGTTCAAAGTGGCTAATATTCATTATCAACTAAATTCTCAGCTAAATAATCTGCCAAGTCTTGCACCTTGATTATATTTTGAGTCACATACACGATGTCGAACTCACTCAACAATATTTGTCACTTGGATAACTTTCCCGTAGGCATGGATTTCTGAAATATATACTTCAATAGATCCATTCTGGAAATAATATACATTGTTTACAAAGATAAGTAATGGCTCATCTTTTGTGCGACCAAAATTAAAGCACAACACGTTCTTTTAACTAGAGTGTAGCGAGCTTTGTATGGAGTAAATTTTTTACTCAAGTAGTAGATCATCCTCTCTCTTTCCGGTTTTATCATATTGCCTAAGGACATATCCAAAAGTATTTTCTGAGACTGAAAGGTAAAGTAACAATGAACTTTTTTCTCTTGGGGGAACCAAAATAGAGGGAGCAGATAGATAATCCTTGATTCTGTCAAAAGCCTTTTGGCATTCTTCTGCCCACTCATTTAATGTACCTTTTATCAACATCTCAAGAATTAGCTCGTATATGACTGTCGACTAAGCAATGCACTTGCTAATATAATTCAGACGACCCAGGAAACTCATAACTTCTTTCTTTCTCCTTGGAAGCAGTAAATATTAAATTGTCTTGATTTTGGATAGGTCGAGCTCGATGCCCTTTTATCTTACTATAAACCCTAGTAATTTTTTGGCTGGCACACCGAAAGAACACTTAGCAGGGTTCAACTTTAAATTATACTTTCTTAGTCGGTTGAAGAGTTTTTCCAGACGTGTCAGATGATCTAAAGTTTTATGAAATTTGATGATTACATCATCCATCTACACCTCAATTTCTTTATGAATCATATCATGAAAAAACATCGGCATAGTCCTCATTTATATTTCACTAGCATTCTTGAGACCAAAATGCATTACTCAGTAATGATAAAAACCCTAGGGCGTAATGAAAGACATTTTTCTACATATTTCTCATCCATTAATATCTGATGATACCAGCAAAATAATCTATGAAAGACTGCATTTCATGATTCGCACAGTTATCCATAAAGATATGGATATTGGGTAATGGAAAATTATCTTTAGGACTGTCTTTATTCAAAGCTCTATAGTCAATGCAAATTCAGATTTTGTGGTCCTTTTTTGGCACCAAAATAGTATTGGCCAGACATGTTGGATATTTTGTTACCTCCACAACCTTAGATTGAATTTTCTTCATGACTTCTACATTAATCTTCAAACTTAAGTTTGGCTTAAATTTCTAAATTTTTTACATTATTAGATCAAACTCGAGATTATTTGGTAACATATGTGACACAATATTGGTGTTTAATCCTAGCATATAATTATAAGTCCAAGCTAATATATCAATGTATTCCCATAGCAAATGGATAAGTTTTCTTTATGTGCCTCAGTCAAGTGAACGCTAACTCTTGTCTCCTTGACTTCATCGTGCTCTCCTAGGATGACTACTTCAGTTTCCTCCAGGTTCAATTTCCCTCGATTTTTAAATTATTCCATATCTCCCATTAATTGCTCTTCATAATAGTCTTTTGATTCATCATTATTCACCTCACCTAGTTTATTGAAATCTTAACATGACTGACAATGATAGGTTTTAAATTATTGTTATGAAATAGACAAACAAATCAAGTTAGATGATAACAAGATAATTCAAAAATAGTAAAATAAATATAATCATACTTCAAAATAACTATTTAGATAAAGGGAGGCATTTTCATTAAAATCTGGGAATATTTATAAACATAGCTCATGACTCACACAAATACGGGTTCATGCCTTTTTGAAAAAAGTAGAATGCAAAAAGGAAATTTGAGACATAAAAGGGTAGATCACAGGGCCTCCTTTGGATCATCACCAATTTTAAAAACTACTAGTAATTGCCCTTTTATCTACCATAATAGGCGATAATTCATGAGAGGAGTGGAGGTTTAATTTTGTAAAGTTTCTCGAGAGCGACCTTTATCACGCCACCATCCTATGGGAAATCTTCTATTATAGCATTGTATCCTTCAAATAGATTTTCTATCCCATCCCCCAGACCAATATCAGTTATTAACTCATGCACAGGAAACAACTGGCATAGGAGTGGCAATGCTTTGGTTAGACCCATTTTTGACTTCTCTTCATTCTCATCTTCCGTTGTTGGTTTGTACCCTAACCCATACCTAAATATTTTTTTGGGACCATAAATGGCTCAATAATTCCTTCCCAAGCCTTGGATAGGGTCTACTCACCGCTTAACATCACATTCACAATTATCTTATAGAGACAGAGTATTGGTATTTTGGGAGTTTGACCTTTCTCTGAGGCATTCACAATTTCTATTGTATAAAAATTACTACCTCTTGGAATATCTTCAATGACAGGTATATAACCATTGTGGTGACTAAAATTTCTTCCTTATACCTATATGAACACCTCGTGGTCTTCCCAAAAGAACATTACTAATTGATGTAGAGGCGATGAAACTGCTTTTGCACCATGAATCCATAGCATACCGAGAAGTAGGGTGTAACTAGAAATCTGTAACAAGAAATTTTTTCATGAATCCAGCAGGTCCCATCTAGATGTAAGGATCGAATTCACCTATAGTATCTCTTGTCCTCTATCAAAAGATCGCACGTTGATATGGCTTTGGAAAACCTTTCCCAATTATAGCCCAGTTGAGTCAATATAGAAAGAGGACAAATGTTCAGCCAGATCCATTATCTATCAATACCTAATTAATTACATAGTCACAATAACGGATAGTAATGTGCAAGGATTTGTTGTGTATTATTCCTTCAAAAGGAACCTCTTCCTCACTAAATGATATGTGGTGACTTCCTACAATATTCCCTGTCATTGCGACTATATTTTCAACACTCATGCCTATGGGAACATATGCTTAATATATTACTTTACCTAAATCTTGTTGGTGGTATTTCAAACTCATTAATAGTGCCCACGCAGAAATCTGGGCTGAAGTTTTTTCTATATGTTTGAAAATAGAATATTCTTTTGGTTGCATACACCTTCAAAATTCTTTGACCTCCCCTTTAATGATTGGATTTTTCTATGAATTCTTTCTGTTGGACAAATTCTCATGAATATAGCACCATCCAAACATTATCATCCCGTGTGTGGCGATAGTTTCTACAATAAATTTGTTTCTGGGCGGGGGTGGAGCATATGTCTGAGTTGGGGATATCATCACTATAAATAGGAGCCTTTCATTGACCCTTAAAGAATCCACGGCTCGCTCAATCTTCTCTACTCCTTCCATCCTTTTGGGATTTTCCAAATTAACCTTAGTAATAGTCTTTCTAGATAAAAGCTAATCCTCTATTTTGATTAGGTTCATCGTGGCTCCACCATGATTAGGAAATAAATTGTTGTTGATATTTAGCATTAGTGATGAAGAGTAATGAACTTTTGATTAATAAAGTCTTGGATTTTATGTTTCAGGTTAATGCAATCTTTGGTATAATGCCCGATCGCTCTTGAATAATAGGCACAGTTTTGACCGACTTAACTTTCTTTAAATTGGGTTGAGTAGTTTATAATAATGTAAATGCATGCTATGGGTAAGGATTTGTACCATGGAAAATATGTTACGTGATTTATGTTCCCATGTGAGGGACTATGTGGATAATATTCGGTGGTTTTAAAATATTATTTTCTATGTGTGACCCCGTGGGGTCTTATATGATATTGTTGGCCTAGTAATGACATATATTTGTTTAGTTACACTTTGTTTTTGGGGGTTGGGAAAGCCTAGATTTTGGGAGTTTTGTAGTATCAATGACATTTTCTGGCATATTTCACTTGATGGTTTTTAAATTTTATTGAATCATAGATGGTTGATTGATTTTAGTGGATTTTGGGCTCTCACAGTTGGTATATTGGTTGGATACAGGATATTTTAATTTTTGTTGATTGTAAGCATTACATCTTCATATAATATTCATTCATGAAACATTGGTACCACCATAGAAATACTGGAATTACAGGAAGCACTGCTTTTCCTAACAAAAAATACTGGAATTACAGGAAACACTGCTTTTCCTGACAAAAAATACTGGAATTACAGGAAACACTGATTTATCTGACAAAAAATATGACATCATAAAAACCTTCTACAGATGTATATGCTGGAGAGGAGATATATACATTTGATATTGGATATTGGTTGTATACGGGTTGACGAAACCCTCATAGGTACCATGTCGAAAAGCTTTAGCTCAGTATGTTTATACGAAGGTTATGCAATGACCTTGTAATACCCCAAAAAATGCAAAACAATATTATCTCCATATTTCAAGCTTATTCATATCACATCATGGTTATTTAGTAGTTTCGTGATCAAGTTTGATGTCAATTAAGGTCTCAAATACGTCCTAGCTATTAGGCGAATCAAAACATTCCTTACCGATTGAATTCTTGGGAAGGATATTGGTATAGTCAACTTCAAACGAGCATATCTCTTATTATACAATGAAATTTTGATATCATGACCCACCAACAGATAGATAATTTAATTATCTTTCCAACGATACCAATTTCGCCAAAATCCGATATCGGAGCAAAATGTTATATCCATTTTACTCCAGCATGTTAGCCTGGCAACTAAGTGACGACATTAGATGATGGCTTATCACATATATGACAACTTATCAGCTAATGTTGTCAACCTTAGGCAAAAATTCATAAATTCCAGCATCAAGTGATGTCATGAGCTGACGGCTTATCACATATATGACGACATCAGCCCAATGTCATCAGCCATAGAATTTAGCATTTTCCAAACAATTTTGGAGGGGTATTTTGGTATTTTTCCTTCACCCCAAAGCTCCATAAACACTTAATTCAGCCTCCATTTCACCAAAATACATTCTTTTCTCTCAAATTCCCTCAAGAACAAGAAGAGCGATTTCCAATTCAAGATCCAAATCTCAAGGATTCTTCCATCAATCTTCCTAAATCAAGTATCAAGGTATGTCATGTATTGATTCATGGGACCCTTTCACCCATAAAGATAAAGAATCTCTTTTAAAAATACAATATTTGTGTATTTATGAAGGTTTATGATTTAAATAGAATTAAAATTCATGTTCATGATGTTGTGGGGTTTTGATTCATGTTTTAAATTACATATTCCAATGATTGACCCTAGTATATGAAAATTTGCTTAAAAATCATGATAAACCCCCTTCAATTTACAAGTTGATTGATGTATCCATGATTATTAGATGTGTTTATGATGGTATAACCAAAGAATTCTCCCCATGTGTTTGACTAAATGTCTATGTGAAGGAAAAGTGTCATACTAGTATAATAATATGAAATCTCCATTCATGTAGAAGTTTATGCACGTCAAGTGTTTGATGAAATGTCTTAGACAATGAAGTATGGATATATTTATAGCCATTGTGGTGCTTTAGAACTTGTACTTTATAAAATCTCCAATTTATTGTATTATGGATTATGATGTTGGTCATGTATTCAAGAAAGTCATCCTTTGTCAGTTTCTTCCCATCGAGTCCTGGGGGTACTTGTACCCGAAAAATATAATTGTGTGCCTAAAGTTAGTGTCAGGTTCTCACAATATCCTCAGTCAATCCATGATCCATAGAAATCAATCAGTAATGTGACTCAGGAAAGCTCAGTAATACAGTAATCTCAGTACTATTCCATCAGTCAACGAAAATTCAGTTAATTCAGTCCAGTTCAATTCAGTAATCCATGTTCAGTGTCTATTCAGATGGGAGTAGCAATTAGCATCGAGTGAACCCAAGGATGGGAACACATACTATCAGATAAGGGTGTGATTCTTAGAAGTCATCCTTGCATTCCAGAACTATGTAGCCAGCATAGGTTGAGACATCAACACTATCAGATAAGGGTTGTTGAGGTGGATAAACACTGTCAGATGAGGGTCCCACCGTTCTTTTTTGGGGACACTGTCAGATGAGGGTCACCCACATCTTGTCCTTACCAGTGGTGCGGTATTGACACCCTTCTAATTGGGGTTACAGATTGGACCCCAACACAGCTATATTGTATTTTTGGGACATGTTGATTTGATGACTACTTCCCACAATTATAGTTACAAATTAGGACTGTCAGATACAGTCATTCAGTTTCAGTAATAGAACTCAGATAGTTCTACAAAATTTAGGACTATTAGATGCAGTCACCTTAGAACAGAATGAAACTCAGCTAGTTCCATCAGAAATTAAACTGTCAGATACAGTCACTCAGTATTAGTTATTTCAATTATACGATTATAAGTATCTCATGTTATCAGTACTCAAATTCAGTAATCATGTTATCACGAACTCAGTTACTGTTATTATATATTCATGTATATATTCTAACGTTCATGTTGTTCAGTCAGTTAGTATAGTTCATGCATATGAACCTTTTGCATTCAAACTACCTCACATGCATACCAGTACATTCAATTATACTAACGCATTTGAGCTATGGTGTTTTATACCATAGGTTCAGAAGTATGAGCTCCAGAGAATCAGTAGCATTCCAGTACTCAGCAGTCAGAGTCAGCAGTGATTCCTCATCCTTCAAGGACATGACAATTATCTTATCATTTCAGTACTTAGTTTATTTCAGTAGTTGGAGTTAGTTGGGGACATGTCCCATCAACTCTTTATTCAGACAGTCAGAGGCTTTTCAGACTATCATATTCAGTCAGTTTATTAGTTTGTTTTGGGTATTTCATACCCCACACAGATGTTATATTTTATTAGATATTATGTCTCGATTTTGAACCTTACGTCCTTACAGCCTTTATTTCTGTATTTACACAGTATATTATGCAATGTTTAGGTACAGATATCAGTCATAGGTTAGCTTGTGGTCCTTCAGGGTTTTGAGCACCATGTAATGTTTTGGGTACTAGATTTTGGGTGCTACAGACCTCGTGCATCATCATCATCTTTATTGCACTTCATATATTGTGTTTATGTTGGGATTGTATTTTATTTCTTTGACTTACTATCTGTCCATTTGCTCTACCTTCTTGTACTTGTATTTGATGTATGTGTATACTTGATCTTCTTTTCCTACCCATACTTATTTTATATGTCTACAGTTGAACTATTAGTGGAGAAGGTGTGGGCTACCATTTGGGACATTTTGTATTCCAGGTGACATGCCCATAGTTTTTGTTTATATGCTTTATAATTTACTCAGTTTGCCTATAATACCTAGTGAGTACAAGTGGACCGTACTCACCCCTACTATGCCTTTTCAGTGCAGATCTAGTTTCAGTGTGTCGCCCAAATAATTAATTCAGGTGATACTTAGAGCCATTCAAGGTAGACGTTGATCCATGCATCCGGAGTTGACTTCTACCTTTTCTTATCTAGACTATGTCTTACTTGTATTTAGAGACAGAGTTTTACTCCTTTTGGAATATCCTATGTGTTTTTTTGACCTCGAGTTGTACTAGTTAGTTCTTACACTATTACACCATGATTTAGAATTTGGTTGGTGTCTTGATTATATTTCTGCTTTTACTATATACATATATGGCTCGACTCCGTTCTAGGGGCTTTCCTTGGTTTTGGTATTGTTTTCTCTTTTAATATCATATTGGGTGATAGGCTTACTTGTCAAGGCTTGAAGTGACAAGTACCATCATGACCCTTGGTTTTTAGGTCGTGACAATTTCCTCCTTAATTTAACATCAGCGGTGTAACACCCTGTAGATTGGTACCTAAAAATTTTTGGGTTTTTGAACTCATTGCCCAACCTACGACTCATCTTACGAGTTATAAAGTGTCCTTATGATCCATAGGAGAAAAATCATCATCTGACCAGTTATTAGTGTCTATGCTACTATCCTGATTATGATTAGAGGTCACGAGTCGTAATGACTCACTATGAGTTGTGGTGTCCAAATTGTAGGGTGACTAGGAAAATGTGCCATTATTTCTGATGTGGTTACGACTTGGGCCTAACAAGTCGTAGGGTCTCATTACAAGCTATAGGGTACAAGTCGTAGGGTAAATAATATGTGTGCGCCATAGGACTCTGACTAAACTACGAGTCAAGGGACACTTGTAACCAGTCGTTATGAGTTCGAGTCCCTTATATTATATACATTGGTGCTTAAGTCACTTTTTTATGTCGGGAGGTTTAAGCCCCTCATAAAAGTATAGATTGATATGGATGTTCTATGGTTCGTGTGGCTACACGCACTGGTGCCCTTCCAACTAGGGGAAAGTTGGGCCCATATAGCCTATGGGTGTCTTGTTTTATGACGGTTATGCTACACAGCCCAGTTTAAGGTTTTCAAAGTTCATGTTAAACCTTGTTCCCTATCCTGGCATGATATATATATATATATATATATATATACATGTGAATTCCATATAATGATGGGACTTGGTTTTGAATAATGGCATTATTTTATTACTCTATCCCTGAGTTATATGCTAGCGCTCCAACTGCTAACTGTTTCCAGAAACTGTATCCCCACGCGATGCAGGCACCAAAACATCTTCTACTTTTCCTACGTAGTGATCAGGTGTTCAAGTGGTTCGTGAGTTAACATTGAAGTGGTGAGCTTTCATACTTTGGAAGGATTCATTTCATGGTCTTTATATTTTGTGACTCAGACTTTGTTTTTGGCTACTGTCGGGGGCATACCCCAATATTTTATTGACTTCGGATTTATAGAGGCTTTGTTAGATTACTATAGACTTGGGTGTGTTGTTTTGGTGGATTGGTTTAGACATTTCATGAGTTACCATTAGTCTTATTTTGCACTATCTTATTATATGTTCAGAATTCATCCGACACTTGAGGTAAGCTGACTAGGTTAGGTAAAGTGGGTGATCTCTGGACCATGTTGGACTTGAGGTACCAGTCACGGACAAGTCCTGGTTTGGGTCGTGACATAAAACACCTTAGGTCCATTATTTCCAACCCTTATCAATCATAAACACTCTTTTTACTCTCTCAAACACTACCAAATCCCTAAGGCAAAAACAAGCTAGTATTTCTCGAAGCTGGTCATCTAAGGGCTCAAGGGTTGATTTCTTCCAGAATTCTCTGTACTTTTAGGCATGTTACTCTTCCCCAAGTCTTATTTTATAAAATACATGTGTTTATAATTGTACCCATGTGATTTAAGTGATGATATAAATATAGGTTGAGGGTTATTAAATTACTTATTTCTCCCATAGCTTTAATAGATCATGTATGGTTTGAATTGGTGGTTTTGAACATGTGAGGTGCATGGGCATGAGGAATACACAGAGGGGTCATAGATTTCCCCCAATTTTGTAAGTGTACATAATTGAATTAGTATAACCATAACCCAATCTTGTGAAATTGGCTTTGAATAGGAGTATATTTGTATTGAACTTTTTTTGGAAACATTGCATGATATAAAGAGGTTATTGAATCATAATGGTTTGATTTAATGAACAAAGGGGTTCTAGGAATTCCCCCAAATTAATTTAATGAATAAATGGAGTCGTTTTCTCGAAGTGAATAGAGTTGTTCTAGCATAATAATGTTACCTTGTAAGTGTAGTTAGTTTGATGATACCAATAGTTTATGCCTTAAGGAATATTTTGGTTCAATTAATGGGAATGTGTGAAAATGTTTTAACTAGGCTTAAAGAGGATTGTGTAGCTAGGCCATGAAAGTGGAGGTCCCAAGGGACCAATACTGGAAACCATATTTGTCATTGCAGGGGTCTAAAGAGTCTGGCGTTTGAATCTCCTTGCTTATGATCAGGTTGTTTGAGTCCCTCTTGTTATCTGAAGGGGTGTTCATGTTACCCTTGAT
The DNA here is from genome assembly GCA_030864215.1 of Capsicum pubescens. Lineage (NCBI taxonomy): Eukaryota > Viridiplantae > Streptophyta > Magnoliopsida > Solanales > Solanaceae > Capsicum > Capsicum pubescens. The sequence goes on along the minus strand of CM061545.1, from coordinate 78,438,574 downwards.
ATATAAATGGCTCGGTTTGAGTTGAAAGAACTTAAGGAGAAGTTGAAAGATCTTTTTGATAAGGGTTTTATCCACCCTAGTGTATCTATGTGGGGTGCTCCTGTTCTTTTCGTACGCAAGAAAGATGGTTTCCTTCGTATGTGCATAGACTACCACCAGTTGAATAAGGTGACTGTGAAGAATAAGCATAATTTTCCTAGAATTTATGACTTGTTTGACCTACTTTAGGGTGCAAAGTACATTTCTAAGATTGACCTTCGGCCAATTTATCATCCATTGAAGATTAGGGAGGTGGATATCCCTAAGACTGCTTTACATACCCGATATGGATATTATGAGTTTTTGGTCATGTATTTCTATTTGAATAATACCCCAGTGGCATTTCTAGATTTTATGAACCGAGTATTCCGTCAGTTTCTTGACTTATTCGTGATTATATTAATTAATGATATTTTGGTATATTTGAAGAGTGAGAAGAATTATGCCAATCACCACCATATAGTGTTACAGACCCTTAAAGATCAGTTTTTGTATGCTAAAATTTCTAAGTGTGAGTTTTGGTTGAAAGTTATTACTTTTTTGGGTTGGGTTGTTTCTAGTGAAGGGATCATGATGGGTCTACAAAAAGTTACGGTGGTTAAGAAGTGGCCTAGACCCACATATCCAACTGATATTCGGAGCTTCTTAGGTTAGTTGGTTATTATAGGAGGTTTGTGAAGAGGTTCTCTTTGATTGCTGCTCCGTTGACTAAATTGACTCAAAAGAAGGTGATATTTTTATGGTCTGATACTTGTGAGAGTAGTTTTGAGAAGTTTAAGGATAAGTTGACTTCGACTCTAGTTTTGACCCTAATCGACGGTATGGGTGGTTTTGTTGTATATTATGATATGTACCTTCTAGGACTTGGTTGTATTTTGATGCAGTATGGCAGGGTGGTGGTGTCTGCTTCTAGGCATCTTAAGGTGCGTGAAAAGAATTATCTAACTCATTATTTGGAGTTTTTGGCTATGGTTTTTTCTTTGAATTTTTGGCGCCACTACTTAAATAGAGTTCATGTTAATATACATTCTAATCACAAGAGCCTGCAGTATATGTTAACTTAGAAGGAGTTGAATCTCAGGCAAAGAAAATGGATTGAGTTGCTCAAGGATTATGCTATGAGTCTTCACTATCATCCAGGTAAAGCTAATATGGTTTTTGATGCTCTTAGTAGGTTATCCATGGGGATTTTATCTCATGTTCATAAGGAGAAATAAGGTTTGGTGAAGGATATTCATCATTTGACCAATCTTGGAGTTTATATTTTGGATTCCGAGGATGATGGAGTGATTGCTCAAGTGGTGGTGAAGTCTTCTCTCGGTACTGAGGTAAAGGAAAAACAGGTTTTGCATCCTACCTTGATGCAAATTAAAAATGATGTGGATCAGCAAAGTCTTGGCTTTGGAGATTGGTGGTGATGGTATCCTGGGGTACCAAGATTGATTGTGCTTTCTCAATGTCGATGGGTGGTGGGAAAGGATTTTGGATGAGGCTCATGAGTAGAGGTATACTATTCATCCTACTTCAATGAAGATGTATCATAACATGAAGGAGATCTATTGGTGGAATAATATGAAGAGAGATGGCCAATTTTATGGCTAATTTCATGGTGTGTCAACAAGTGAAGGTTGAACACTTGAGGCCTGGTGGGTTGTCTCAAGAGATTGAGTTGTATTAATGAAAATGAGAAGTGATTAATATGGACTTTCTCACTGGTCTTTCACGGTCTCTCCATCAATTTGATTTGATGTGGGTCAACGTGGATAGGATGACCAAGTGCTCATTTCTTATCTATGAGGACTAATTTTTCCGCAAAGGACTATACTAAGATTTTCATTCAGGAGATCATCAAATTTCATAGTGCTCCATTTATCTTTATATCAGATCGAGGTATGCAGCTCTCATCGCACATTTAGCATTCATTTTAGAGAGGTTTGGGGACTAAGGTGAACCTTAGCACCAGTTTCCACACTCAGAGGGATGGACAAGTAGAGAAGACTATTAAGACTTTTCAAGATATGCTAAGATCTTGTGTGATTGACTTTTTGTAAGACCCCATAAAATCCTCGTCATCTAAGCCCTTTAAAGATTGCCAAGAGAGGTACCAGACTTAAAAAATTTTAGCTAAGTCTTGGGACTTAGTCATTTTCAAGGCCTTCGAACTTTGAAGATTTTATTTACGACCTTCTCAACCTTGGAAAGTTGATTTTTAAGTTGATTCATGATTGGGGAAGCCCATAGTACATCTCGGGTGAGTTTCGGGATTTTAGACTAGCGTAAGGGTGAGTTTGGATGTCCAAAATAATGATTACTCACGATATGTCCGCGTCGCGAGGGCCAATCAACCCAGATAGGGGTCGTGATGCAATGGCTATTTGACGTGATTAGGGGTCGCGTCGTGGAGCCATTTGACCCAAGCAGGGGTCGCGATGCAAGGGCGGCCCTATTTAGCCTTATTTTATTTGGGTTTTAAGGGCAAATGAGTCATTTTCCCCACCCCCAATCCACCCAAACACAAGATTAAATCCTATTCTAGCCATATTAGGCTTACTTTTTATCAAATCCTCTCAAATTAAAAACCTTAAGCTTCAATACCCAATTCCAAGAACCTCAAAATTCCATCATTATTTTTTCAAATTGGTTCAACATTCGGAGTTCCCAATCCAAGAGTTTCAAGAACCTCTATTCAAAAGCACAAATAACATCTCAAAAAGAGAGCTTGTTCATCTAGTTCATCATCTAAGGTATGTGGGGTTTGAACAAGGATAATTCTTTCGTCTTTGTGCCCAAAATTATGTTTTTCAACAAATTTCTTATGATTTGAAATTGGGGTTTACACCCAAAGTATCTTGTTGATGATTTCTGAGTATGATATGATTGAATTATGAAATCCCATGTTTGTTTGAGTTAAAGAGTATTCTTTTATGATTTTGAATACCATGAGCATGATTTGAGATATTGTTTATAGTTTTCCATTGAATTGAGCCTGAGGTTTTCATTTGAACTATCATCTTGATATTATTGAAGAGTTTTAAGAAGTTTGCAAAGCATGATGTTATGCCATGCATTTACATGAGTTTGAGATATTTATATTCAATTAGATAAACAGTATTTGATCTTTTGATCCTCCGAATGAGTTTTGAAATCCACTTTACAGAGTTATTCAGATAAATGTTAAATGCATAACTGGTTTCATAAGAAACCCTTATGCGAGTTTTAATGTGGATTTCCATGAGATAAGCACAGCTAATTTAAGGGAGTAGTAATTAGCACCGAGATGGGTACGTTACTGAGGTTTCATACCTCAAAACTACGTGCCACCATAGGATTGAGAATTTGAGTACCCATAGAGGCAGAGTTGTGATCACTTGAGTTAAGGTTATACTCCCTAGCAAGAGTATGACACATCTCCCCAATGTGAGGTTTCTTTCTTAAGAGGACAAGACGTTGGACTCCATGTAGCTCGTATGTTTTATATTGGTTAAGAGAACCTCCCTTCAGATAAAGTGTTTTTCCCTAATAGAAAAACTTTTAGAAAACTAAGTGCAAAGGCTCACAAATTTTACTCAGATTATGTTTTAAAGAAAAATAGTAGCTTCAGATTTTAGCTTTCAGATTCTAGATTTTAGAGTGAGTCCTTAATACACTTAGATGGTATGCTTTAAAGAAAGAATACAAGTATAACTTTTAAAACTAAATGATATGGCTCACGGGAATCATTAAGTATACATCTCTCTTATTACTTTAAATTACAGTCTTTCAGATATTCTAGCCTATGTGAGTCATTTTCATTTAGCATGCATTGTTTTATATACTATGATGATGAGATGATGTTTTACTTATGCATATCACCCTATATACTCAGTATATCCTCAAAGTACTGATCCACATATATGTTTGTACGCTATATTGTCTCATAATGTAGGTTTAGGTGCTCAGTCTCAGTAGCGACAGTGATTTTCGAGCATCTCATCTACATCCCTGCAGTTGGTGAGTCCTCATAGTTTGGGGACTTAGCTATTTATATTTCAGCTTATTAGTTGATGTTCCTTTATTTATTACAAATAGTTTGATTTAGTTGTTGCTTGTCCTAGTGACTCTCTAGATTTAGTTAGTAGAGGCTTGTCGGACTACCAGATTCAGTGTTAGATCTCAATTGACATATTTAGATTTTTTTTAGTATTTTTTTTATTTTTATTGATGAGACTAGTATTTCTGGATATGTTCAGATTATTTAGCTATATTTCCTCATTTATGATGATATCATATTCATACTTTTCTATTTTGAGATTCAGATTTAGTAGGAAGCAGCCAGGGTTAGCTTAGGACTACTTGTAGTTCGAAGCACCATGTGGCATCCCGGGAACTATATTTTGGGGCATTAAAAACTTGGTATCAGAGCCTAAGGTTTATAGAGTCCTAGGGAGTTCAAAAATCCGTGTTACGTAGAGTCTTGATCATCGGTGTGAAGCGCTCCACATCTATGAGCAAGAGGCTATGAAGCATTTTAGGAAAATCCTCATTTTCTTTCATAATCCATCGTTCTTACAGCCATCTTTATTTGCTATTAACTTATGCTCTTTTATGACAGAATATGCCTCCTTGTAGAGCTAATGCCCATAGAAATGATAATCAACCACCTCAGTCCACAGATTCTTTAAATGAGAATGTGTCACAAGCTGAGTTTTAGGCAGTTTTTCAGGCGCTAGCCCAAGATGTGATGGCTAATGTTCAGGGTAACCGTTAGGCTGCAGTCCTATCTCAGCAAGATAGAGATTTAGCCACAGCTAGAATCGGATATTTTATGAGAACGAACCCACCAGAATCTTTAGGTCGAAGGAAGGTGAGGACCCACATCTTTATCTTGATGAGGTGAGGAAGATCACACAAATTATGCATGTGTCTGAGGAAGAGAGTTTAGAAATGGCATCCTATAGGCTAAAGTATGTTGCTTATGATTGAGTAGTGATGTGGAAGAAGAGTAGAGGGGAGAATGCAGCTCCCACGACTTGGCAGGTGTTTGAGGATTCGTTCTTAGATAAGTTCTTTCTACTTGGGATGAGGGAAGTTAAGATAGAAGATTTCATGAATTTGAGGCCGGGCTTCATGACAGTGAAGGAGTATTGCCTCAAGTTCAACCAGTTGTCTAAGTATGCCCTTGATCAAATGGCTGACCATACATCAAGAATGAGTAAGTTTGTGACCGGTGTGTCTGGGTTGGTGGTTAAGGAGTGCAGGACTGCTATGATCAATAGAGATATTGATATTTATATATTGATAATGAATGCTTAGTAGATTGAGGTAGAGAAGATGGAGGAGAGAGAGAGGGTAAGTAAGAGGGCTAGAATAGGGCAGTTTGATTTTGGTCAGAATAGGTCTAGAAGAGAAAGTCATTCGTTGTTTCAGAATCGGTCATCTATGCCCGCACCTTCTTCCGCCAGTGCTCCTGCACCCAGGAATAGATAGGAACAGTGAAGGTAAGTCTTTTATGTCTAGATCTCTAAATAGTGTGAGCGAAAGACCTCGTTATCCTCCTTGTGCTAAGTATGGTAGGAACCATTCCGGAGAATGCTTTGCTGGACAGAGGGGTTGTTTTAGTTGTGGCATAATAGGGCATATAATTAAATAATATCCATATGCTAAGCAGGGAAATAGAGATGCTCATCCCTAGACTCCGACAAATAGTGCACCAGCTCCTCTAGGGCACCTAGCTCCTCCTCAGAGCACATCATCCAGTACTGGTGGCGGTCAGCGCCAGAACTAATTTTATGCTCTACCATTTCGTTAGGAGTAGGAATATTAGCCTGATGTTGTTACTGGTATTCTTTATGTCTTCCATTTTGATTTTTATGTGTTGTTAGACCCTAGGTCAAGTTTTTTTTATGTGACCCTGTTAGTTACTGTGAATTTTGAGATAAGTTCTGAGAAGATTCCTAAGCCTTTCTTGGTTTCCACCCATGTCGGTGAGTCAGTTGTTTCCAAGCAGATATATAAAAAGTGTCATATTACTGTGCTTCATAAGGTCATGTTATCCGACCTAATAGAGTTAGATATGGTTGATTTTGATCTTATTCTTGGTAGGGATTGGCTTCATTCCTGTTATACAACTATAGATTGTCGCACCCGAGTGGTGAAGTTTCAGTTTCTAGATGAGCCAGTCTTTGATAAGTTAGGTAACTCAGCGTCTCCCAAGAGTCATTTTATATCTTATCTTAAGGCCAGAAAGTTGATATCCAAAGGTTGCATTTATCATTTAGTTCGAGTTAAAGACACTAAGTCTGAGACTCCACCAACTAGGTCCGTCAGAATAGTAAATGAGTTTCCTGATGTTTTTCCAGAAGATCTCCCAAGGGTACTTCCCGATAGAGAGATAGAATTTGGGATTAACCTTCTTCCCATTACTAAGACCATTTTTATTTCTCCATATCATATGGCTCCCGCAGAACTTAAGGAGTTGAAGGAGCAACTCAAAGATCTTGTAGATAAGGGATTCATAAGGCCTAGTGTTTCTCCATGTGGCGCTCCCGTTCTATTCGTACGAAAAAAATAGTTCTTTGCGAATGTACATTGACTATCGTCGGCTAAATAAGGTCACGATCAAGAATAAATACCCTCTTTCTAGAATTGATGACTTATTTGATCAATTACAAGGTGCCAGTTATTTCTCGAAGATAGACCTTAGATCCGGCTATCATCAGCTTAAAGTAGGGGAGTGTGATATCCCAAAGACAGCCTTTAGAACCCATTATGGCCATTTTGAGTTTCTAGTCATGTCATTCGGTCTAACCAATGCTCCAGCAGCTTTCATGGACCTTATGAATCAAGTGTTCAAATAGTATCTAGATATGTTTTTCATAATTTCCATAGATGATATCCTTGTATACTCCTATAGCGAGGATGACCATGTAGATCATCTTAGAATTACCTTGCAAACTCTTAGAGATCACCAATTGTTCGCTAAATTCAGTAAGTGTAAGTTTTGGCAAAGATCCATAGCCTTTCTCGATCGTATTGTTTCCGCCGATGGTATTAGAGTTGATTCCCAAAAGACAAAAACTGTAAGAAATTAGGCTAGACCTATCTCTCCATCAAACATTAGAAGTTTCTTGGGTCTAGATGGCTATTACCTCTATTTTGTTGAAGGTTTCTCATCTATTGCTTCCCCTATGTCTAGACTGACCCAAAAGAAAGTTAAGTTCCTGTGATCAGATTCCTGGGAGAAGAGTTTTCAGGAGTTAAAAACTCGACTCACTTCAGCCCCAGTACTAGTATTACCTGATGGTATGGGTGGTTTTATTATTTATTGTGATGCCTCTAGAGTTGGTTTGGGTTGAGTGTTAATGCAGAGAGGTAAGGTCATAGCCTATGCCTCTAGATAGTTGAAGCCTCATGAAAATAATTACCCAACCCATGATCTGGAATTAGTTGTTGTGGTATTTTCTTTGAAAATCTAGAGACACTATCTATATGGTGATCATGTTGATGTATTCACGGACCACAAAAGCTTGCAGTATGTGTTTACTCAGAGGGAATTAAATCTTCGTCAGAGGAGATGGTTAGAGTAATTAAAGGATTATGGCATAAGTGTTATATCTTCCAAGCAAGGCCAATGTAGTGGTAGATGCCCTTAGTAGATTGTCCATGGGCAGTGTTGCTCATGTGGAGAACGATAAGAAGGAGTTAGATTGAGAAGTTCATCGTTTGTCTAGGTTGGGTGTTAGATTGGTTGATTCGGCTAAGGGTAGAGTTTGGGTATAGAAGAGTGCAGAATTTTTCCTAGTTTTGGATGTGAAGGAGAAGCAGGATATGGATCCTAGTTTGGCCAAACTGAAGGAGTTAGTTAAAGACCAAAGGATAGAGGTTTTCTCTCAAGGAGGAGATAGTATGTTGAGATATCAAAGTAGGTTGTGTGTGCCTGGTATTGATGATTTGAGACAGAGAATTATGGTTGAAGCATATGGTGCGCGATATTCCATTCATCCAGGTGCTACCAAGATGTACCGCAATTTGCGGGAAATCTATTGGTGAAGTGGTATGAAGAAAGATATAGCCGAGTTTGTAGCAAAGTGTGCAACTTATCAACAGGTTAAGGTAGAGCACCAAATACTTGGTGGTACATTGCAAGAGTTCAGCATCCCCACTTGGAAGTGGGAAGAGGTGAATATGGATTTTATGATTGGTTTACCCCGATCGCGTCGGCACCATGATTTGATTTGGGTTATTATAGACAGATTAATTAAGTTAGCATATTTCTTTCCAGTTCACACATCCTATACCATTGAAGATTATGCTAAGTTGTATATCCTAGAGTTAGTCAGATTGCATGGAGTTCCCTTGTCTATCATCTCAGACAGGGGTACTCAGTTTACTTCTCAGTTTTGAAAAGCCTTTCAGAAGGGTCTTGGTTAGGGGTGTTCATGGGTCGGTTTGGGTCGATTATTGGTCCAAACCATAACCAAACCAACTTAGCCGGTTTTTAAATTTCTAAAACCAAATCAAACCAAACAAAAATATAATTGTCGGTATGGTTCTTGTCGATTTAGTTCGGTTTGGTTCGATTTTTTCGGTTTATAACATTAGCTAATGATAAAAGTTGAAAATTAAAGAAAAACCAAATCCAATCTAACATATGAGAGGTTAACCGAGTGTTGTATCTCAACCTTGAAACTAAGATGTCAACTGAGTGCTATACTTTGGCAAAGCTATGAACACCACCATATGAATGCTTCTAAAAAAATATTTTAAAACTACATTTAATAGAATGATATTATAAACCCCTCAAAAGGTGAACACATAAACTTCTTGCTCAACAAGGTTCAAAAAGAAAGTTAAAATTAATGATTGTCTATAGACAAATGAATCTCAGCTATAAATTTCAATATATAACAAGATATTATTTTCACAATTAGTATCATTTGTCATTCAAAGTGTGAAATTCACTTATAATCTCATAAGGTACTATCAACTAGATGAAGAAATGACATAATGTGTTTCGACTAAAGTTAAATCATGATTAAAATATAAAATGTAACAAATATTTATATTGTATTTATGAATAATACATAAATAATTATAATATATATATATATATATCGGTTCGGTTTGGTTATTTTGTCGGTTATTTTAGAGTAAAACCAAACCAAATTAGTATCGGTTTTTTAAAATTCAAAACCAAACCAAACCAAACCAAACCTAACCAAATATCAATTTTTTTAATCGGTTTGGTTTGGATCGCGGTTCGGTTTTGTTAAAAACCAAACCATGAACACCCCTAGTCTTGGTACCCAAGTCCATTTCAGTTCTATTTTTCATCCGCACACAGATGGTCAGGCAGAGAGGACCATCCAAACTCTAGAAGATATGTTGAGGGCATGTACTCTTGATTTCAAAGGTAGTTGTGATAAACATTTGCCCTTGATTGAGTTTTCTTATAATAATAGGTACATTCTAGCATTCAGGTGGCCCCGTTTGAGGCTCATATGGCAGAAGATGTAGATGACCCATAGGTTGGTTTCAAGTGGGTGAGGTCGCTTTACTTGGGCCTGATGTAGTGTTTGAAGCCATGGAGAAATTTAAGTTGATTAGAGAAAGGTTGAGGATAGCCCAGAGTCGTCAGAAATCATATGCAGATGTGAGAAGAAGGGATCTTGAATTCGAAGTTGGTGATTTAGTCTATCTGAAGACTTCACCCATGAAAGGGGTAAAGTGATTTGGCAAAAATGGGAAGCTTAGTCCCTGGTATGTTGGCCCTTATAGAATTCTGAGTCGTGTCGGGAAAGTAGCTTATGATATTGAGTTGCCCGAAGACTTGTCAGCAGTTCATCAGGTAAACCACATCTCTATGCTTAAGAAGTGCATTGGTGACTCCACTATCATAATTCCTTTAGATAGTTCAGATATTTAGGACAGTCTTTCATACG